>OW964186.2:2618944-3893416 GCA_943136025.2 Agrotis puta
TTAAACTGATGTATGTAGGTATTTTTTTTTAGCTTGGATAAATCATGAAATGAGTCCTCCCACCCAGGGCAGAGCGGGAGGGACCGTCAGACTCGTATTGACTAAAATCCAAGATGTCCTTCAATAGCCCTTTACGTTCCGGGGTCACAGTAAATCGTGAGTCCCGCGACCCAATGTATGTAGTATACGATATAAATATACAAAATTGTTGGTTGTCCTCACAGATATTGTTGAGATGGAACTGGGCTGTTCATATCTGCTGCATGTTGGAGGAGCAGTGGGCTAAAAGAACCACTCAAAGGCATAACTGGCAGGAAACGACAATGCGACAGACCTAGACAGAGATAGCAAGATAGACTGGACTAATTTTCAAAGGATTGGCGTATCCATTATCTATCCAAACTAGTAACTCAAAAAGTAACTCTGTCTGTCTATCTTTTCTTCACGCATAAACTACTGAACCGATTTGTGTGAAATTTGGTACAGACATAGTTTGGAACTTGAGAAAGGACATGTTTAGTGGTATGCACACAATGGTATAGTTTTTATTACAACAAAAAAAAACTGCCGGAAGTCAGTATTCCACGCGAACGAAGTCGCGGGCAAAAGCAAGTATCCTATATATTATAATTATATCCTATGCATTGTATCGCAAAAGGTGGAAGGAGGGTAGGGAGACCTTTTTCCTGCAGTGAGACAATGTAGGCTCATACTAAGTAATACGTAAGAAAGAATTTAAAAATGTATAGAGCAGCTTAATGAACTCTTCAAAATTTTCAAGGCTAGGCAGTTAATGATTCACGGTACCTCTCCATTATTTTTATCGTTACTCTGTCCATACTTATAAAACTGCAATAATTTTGATGAACAAATACCAATGTCCATGTACAAAATGTCAATTACAGAACATTTTGTTACAACGACTTTCAGATTATATCTTTTGTAACACTTTATAAGATGAGTATTAATGATAAATGAAATACTATTGTGTGTACGAAGTTAGTAATGATTTAGTCATTATTGGTGATTGATAGGATGCTGTGGTCTAGATTATTTTGATGTCTTAATCTTAGCTTGTGAATCTGAACGTTTGATTGGCATTATAATAGTAACTGATGTAGTATAGACATTGTTGATTGTTGTTATAAACTTTGTAAATTTTCGAAACTTTGTTCCACAGATCATCACACATTTAATTTAAAATCTAACAAAATACTTGCATTTAGTGATGACTTGAGTTTCAACTGAGATGAAATCTGTTTTTATGGAAAGTTTTAAATAGGTCTAATTTAGCTGGAACACTATTTCTTTGAACACTTATCTTATAGTTTTTTAGACCTATGTATACAGCTTATGCGTTTGAAGTTTCATTACACAAGTCAGTCAGTTCGGTTATTTTAAAATATAAAAACTTGAAAGTTGTAAGATGCCGTTCGGTGAACACGCTCTTAAAAAATGTTAAGCCTCGCAATAGACATATGTATAACTCTATATGTTGAAATAACTTTTTTGCCATCACCACAATCTATTCAACAAAAGCCTTTTTACACAAGTCTTTAAAGAAACTTCGCAAAAAGGTCGTAATGTCAAATGCTTATAACTGACATAAAGTAAGTAACAAAGCTTACCTCGCCACCTCTGACCTATGTGCTTAAGTAAGACTTAAGTAAGTTAGGTAACTTAGGTATTCCAAGTTTTAAGTGACTGATTTATTACCTGTTTCCGTAATATGGGTTCTATAGACGGCGATAGTGTGATCTATGATCGAAGATACGATTATGGCTGAGACGTTTTAATTATGATTTTACAAAATAGATTTACATATTATGTGAATACTGATAGTGTGAGGTTTATCATTGTTTTTTGTACATCTTAAAAATATACGCCTTCTCACAAGACAATAGGTCGTAAAATTTGTCGAAATCTCTCTCCGTTTAACGATATTTTCTACGAGGCTTCGAATATGACAACTGTATACAATTAATTTTATATTTTTGAGCAAAGTTCATCCTCAACGCTGTCAGCTGGTAATGTGCCCAAAAGACTGACGGCGTTGCCTCTTTGTATGGCAATACTTAGCCTCTGGCCAAGGTAAAAGCAGCTCTTGGGTCACGGGAAGCGTCAACAAGTCTTTTAGAAATGTCTTTGTAGAGGCTGTGAGCACTCGGCCCCCATGGCCCCATGGCCCTATAGTTTCAACCCCAAACGGCTCAAAAATATAAAATTAATTGTATACAGTTGTCATATTCGAAGTCTCGTAGAAAATATCGTAAAACGGAGAGAGGTTTCGACAAATTTTATGACCTATTGTCTTTTGTGAGAAGGCGTATATTTTTACGATGTACAATTTATGCACACAAGTGCCTTCGAAGAATACGATGACTGTACTTTTAGTGGGGTTACGAACTTACGGCCATCTTTTGTTTATGAGCTTGTGGTGGACTACCGTCCAGTCCCTATGTCATCAAAATCGAAATCAAAACATTTATTTCAAGTAGGCCAGTTACAGGCACGTTTGAATTGTCAAAGACAAATAAAATATAATTAAACATTACAAAATTATGGTGCTACAGTCCCAGTCACAAGACATAAAAACTGTGACAACCGTAGATGCCCATTCCAAGGAGTAAATGTCTATGGAGAAGAATGGGCAAGAAACTCCATGGACACTCTTTTTAGATCGCCAAAATTATTACAGAACCTTTATTACATCATGTGAGAACGATGTAGCAAGTTAAAAGTGTCCATAGTAAAAATTAAAACAAAGACTATTGAGAAATAAAATGATTAATAATTATAATAAACCGTGGCAGCTAAAAGATGACCAGTCCCAACTGACAGCGCCCGGTCACGAACATGACACATGTATCAGCACCATTCAGCTCAACCATTTTGAAGGGAGCTAAATGATCCGACACACGCGCCACCATCAGCGAGACATTTGAGTGAGCATGATACACTCAACCGCCAGGGTCATTTAAGTCAAAAAAAGACGTAGGTACCCAGTGAATCACAGTTCTGAAGTACATATCACTCACACAATTTGGGGTATGAAACTATATAATACAAGATACAACATCATCATCATCAATCATGGCCACACTTAATAGAAAAAAAATCACTGTATTTTATTGAAAAGTAAGTTTGTTGGTTGGTTTTGAAGTCTTAGGTTAAATTACATCAATGAAGTTAAACGTGGACAGTACGATTAAAAAGCAGTGTATGCACCGAACTCACGAGCTCGCGCGGCATCCTCTCGAGCCATATGTTCAATCGGAATCTAAATGCAATCGCCAACAGCCAATAACAAAATTTAATCACAAACGTAATTATAGCAAGAAATCCAATTCAAAGTAAACATGACCTATCTCCTGCGCTTACGCAACGTTGATACAGTGTCATTAGCCGCCATTACGGCGTGCTCACCCGGTGATCTAATGACCGTAATAGCGCAGTCACTTCTATGCGCAGTCATGTGCCGTCGTATAGCTGACTACGCGTTATGTTCGTAAACATGAATACCCTGTAAAATTATATATTGTAGTACCTTGTGGTGGCCTCATTTTTGTAAAAGAACCACACTTCCTCCTGTTGATTAATTGCAATAAAAAGTCATTCATCCTTCAGACTTTGAAATAATCAGGCTCTGTATTTCATATCTAAGTGTCCTATCTTTTTTTTGAGTGGTAAAATCATCAAAAGTCCTCTCTCTCATCACCCTGGGTGGAGTAGAAGGGACAGTCAGACTGACTGACTACTTAATCCAACTGTTCCTTGGATTGTCTTTTGTATACCTACCAGGGTTACGTTTTTCTTTTAAGATGGTCCTGCGACCTCGCTCGTCGTGTTCTGCATTGTAAATAAGTACAGTAAAACCGGGACGACTTTAAGTCGTATCACTATTGTTGTAAATGACTGCAAAATCTCGTCTCTTATTTGTTTTGTGTGTGGCGATCGTCACACTTACACTACAACTGACCTAACAATAGTATGGCGCAGTTTCATTGGTCGTTAACTCGTTCGGTATGCAGCATATGGTGAGACCTCGCATGCGAGATAACAACCAATGAAAGTCACAAGTCGATACGTGTTCGTTACACCGTCTGTGGCGATGCCCCGCTTGCTTTAAACCGATCGTGTTATGAACCAAATAATTTAATCGGTCGATATACAGCATGTGGGTTTGCCACTGTTGTCAATAAATGGCGACAAACATTGAGGTTACTTAACTTACACCCCGAATGCGGGCTATCGACTTATGAAAGCGGTTCTCCGAATCCGGCCCCTTACAGAAAACTCTCGCATCCCGCATACGGGCCCTAACAACTAATGAAAATGCGCTAGTAGGGATGTAGCCTAACGCAATATTGATCTGGTCTTTTTCTTTCTTCTATGGACGACAAAGAACTAAAGGTACTCTCTCTGTTTATAAATTATGTAGAATTCATCAAAACTAAGCTCTAAACCCAAACGTTCTCCTATCAAGTACTTCTAAACTACAAAACCGAACCTTGCCTCACGTCCGGATTACAATCACGAACGCTTACATTACAAAACTCCATAATCGCAACTAATCTCAAACAGTTTAAACCGTTATAATTACTGACATTATGATGTTAATCCCATGACTGGTGACATTCTTCACGATGGCTTTCCATCGAAATGGAAAGTTACCCTGCGGTGTAAACATTATATTTTACGGCTATCCAACCATTCTACCAGCGAAAGTTCGGTGTTATGTTCATGTTAATAAACTAGGTGTTTTTAACATGCACTGGCTTGTGGGCGGCGAGTAATATGGATACCTCGTCGTCCGATCAAGGACCAGATTCGAGTCGACGGTACATCGTGTTCCACTCGCGCTTCAAGGAGCTGTCAGAAAATTGGCGTGGCGACCATTGGACCAATTGCCTGCCACGGTTGCCACTGTCTAAGCAGGTCCCTGGAATGCAAAGGAACAGGGTGGGATTTTAAACAAAAAGAGTCTGTTTGTCCCTTCCGCTCTCTGGACTCATTTGATGATTTTATCACCAGAAAAACTAAACGGTGTTTTAAACATGTATACTCGCACATAAACTCACATTTTTTCCTAGTATAGGATATGGAACCATAGAACACTATCTGCAATGACCCTTAACCTCTCGGGCGATTAATAATTGAAAATGATAAAAATCAACGTCCAATGAGCGACTGTCTGTTATGTACAGACGTGTGTACGTAAGGCGCTGGGGCGTTTTCGCTTATGTACACCCGGGTGTACGTAACGCGCCCGAGAGGTTAATGTCACCTTGTCTACGTCCGTCCATACATCTGAAACGTAAATATTTTGATTTTAACAAAAAAATTCAAAAATTTAAAATATTTACTCAACATAATTATGATTATGGATAGTAATTTTCATCAACTATTGGTCACTGTTATCCATGAGACGCTGGTTTTATATCCGGCTCGAAGGACCAATGTTGAGAATGACTTTAACGTTCCAGTGGATTTTACTGCTTTTCTTGAGGTCTCACTAGAGATATGGCCAAGTTCAATTAATTAAAAAATGGAAAATTACTTAAGAAAGAATACCTAAATTAAGACGAGCGGAAGTAGGGTGCGGTAACATTCATTATTTTCTGATTTGATAAATAAAACCTATTTCTAATTTAAAGAAATATCGAAATCAACAGTAAGGCCAAGGGATAGGTCATCAACCTGTCAGTTAAACTAAAAACAAATACCCATCAAATGTTGCAACTTCACCAGCCCATCAATAGTGTCGCAAAAAGAATGAAAATTCAGTATTTGACACCGTTGTGAGATCAAAGGTTTACGTGATATTTTACGTTAACGGTAAAATTTGACCTTTGCACTTGACAGTGATGAATTTGTAAAGAAACTATGCCTATGAAGTATTCATACAAATTAGTCAGTCACTTATAGAAAGTGTCATTTAAAAGGCACGTTTGAATGTTATTTAGTGAAGAATTGAAGAGAAAAAAGAGAATATAATATTGTTATTGACTTAGAACCTGTTGATACCAGTCATTCAAATACTCTTTCCTATATAAAGTAAAAAAATCTTTCGAAAAATTTCGAAACAAGTTTCTTTCGTCGATGTCGGACGCATTTCGATGACTTTTTTTACGTGGTAAAATAAGCTTATGTGTCCTCCCACCCAGGGGAGAGCGGGAGGGACTGTCAGACTCGTACTGACTAAAATCCACGGTGTTCTTCAATATCCCTTTACGTACCGGGGTCACGGTAATTCGTGAGTCCCGCGACCTGCATTTTGCTGACTTGCATTTTTTTTTATTCTTTCTATACTCATTACAAACTCGTTTTCACAGAATCATGTCAATCATTCATGTCATGAATTCCCATAAAATTTTTCCATTGCTGGACGTAGACCTCTCCCATGGAGCGCCACAGTGCATGATCTCCCGTTGTTTTTATCCAGACACTGCCAGCTACCTTCTTCAGGTCATCCGTCCATCTTGCCAGGGTTCTTCCCAACCTAAGCGCGGTCTCCATTTGAGAACCTTCCTACTCCACCTTTCGTTGGTTCAGCGGCAGAGATGACCAGCCCACTGCCACTTTAGCTTGCTAAAGATTTGGACAATATCTGTAACTTTTGTCTTTTCTAACTAGTTTTTCAGTATTTCAAATTAATCTCAATTACTGTCTACAGGTGCTCATTTTATAAACCTACCATCACGCAAATGAAACTCTCACAAAACTAATAACATCCGAAAACAAATACTCGTACATCACATTATCAGACACCATAATTTACTGTTTTCCCCGAATCGAAACCCCGTTATTTGCAGATGTACCAGTGAAATTAAATCACCTATTGTCTTGGCGGTCATTTGTCACATTCAATTTACTCGCCATCGAAATAGGCTGCATGGCTGTATCAATGGAATGCTGGCGGCAATTGTTACGCGACGGTCGCACAAATTGATGGCATTATACGGCGATTTGAACGCGATGATTCCAATTGTCATCATTATTGTGGTTAGTGTGGTTATACCATGGATTTTGTGGGCTACTGTTGTTGCTTGAAGTTTGAATTATTGTTGAATTTCGGATTTTATTGAAGAGAACTGGTAAACTACATGGTAAGCTTGCTTTACCAGTTAATGTATCCATTAAGCCAGTTAGTGGTCAAACGCGAGCCAATCGCTATATAAAAAACCCGTATCTTTGGAATTCCCGGGGTCGCGGGACTAACGGATTATCGTGACCCCGGTACGTAAAGGGCTATTGAAGGACACCGTGGATTTTAGCTCTGCCCTGGGTGGGAGGACTCATTTGATGATTTTACCACGATAAAAAAAAAACATCTTTGGAATTCAGATGTCTCATGAATCATTTTCGCTATGGGTCAGCTGTTTGAAAAGTCTTCCTAGCCTAGGAGCACCCGGGGTCGCGGGACTTTCGAATTACCGTGGATTTTAGTCAGTACGAGTCTGACAGACCCTCCCGCTCTGCCCTGTGAGGACTAATTTGATGATTTTACCACGATAAAAAAAAAAGCCTAGGAGCACAATTTAAGTATTGTTCGTGAAGATTTTTCTAATAATATAGTATGTTTGTGTTTGCTTTGTAAGTCTAACTTCTGGTTCTTTTTCAAACAATGATACTACATCATACTGCTGTTCCTAATATCAAGTAGGCCGTCTTATACTTTAATTTAAATAAAATAGTAGATACTATAATTACCGGATTTTTTTTTATTTTCATCAATTTCATTTATATACACAATTCCACACTTATAGTAGCCATACCGACATGTTCATTTTCATATTTCACTGACGTCCATCTGTCCACGCTCCGTCGATCGCATCGTTCACGGTTCTTTTCACTTTTCCCTAATAAACTTAATTTATGGTGTCTTCAGAACATTATATTTGTCCCTCCGATTTCTACTATGTAGAAATTTTGTGACAGCTATAGGAATGCGGTTATAAAGGGCGATGTATTTGGAAAATAGATATTTTTACATATTTATGCTATTATTAAAGTTGTGTCACTTTGGTTTAAGAATATAAATCTTGCTTTGTGTGGTGTAAGTTATGGCAATTCATTTATTTATTGCAATTGATTGATTGATAGTGCATCATGATATAAGGCAACATAGTTTCTATAGTGTGTAAAATTATGTTGTTCATATTCTATATCTCATGAGAGGCATAGTTCAGTCATTCTATGACACTGTATTATTATTATTACCTGTCTAGCCACTTCGTCCTACTAAGTTTTTTTTTTTTTTTATACTCATATTTTATATAAACTCTTAGATATATGGTCGCTATAGTTACAATGAGTAATAGAAATTTGAAGTTTTTAATACACTTTCACACAAATTCTTCAAAGTTATGAACGATGCTAATATTATTGTTGTAAATCTTGAATAAGTAGCAGAAAGGATAATAAACAAAGTATTAGTTGGTGTAGTCATTTCTGGAAATACTTAAGAGAAAGTAGGTCAAACAAAGTAAGCTTTATTAGACTCATCAAATGAGTTTCTATCAATGCATAATGTATGTAAGTAAATTTGCACAAAATTATTATGGCCTCAATCAACATTAACTTATTTTATTACGATTGTTAAACTTGTTATTGCCTGTATTGTTTCATTGGTCAATTGAGCAATATAATGAATGGACATAACCTCTGCATTTTATTGATAGAGTCGGGAAAAAATATGCAAATATAATGTAAGATTTTTTACACTTACAAATATTAAAGAAAATTATTGTTGATCAAACTCTAAATTAAAAATTTATTTTGCTTGTTTCTTTAGATGGGTTATTACTTTATTCATTTAATTGATATTTCCAGCGGTTTCATCCGATACAACTCCAAAATTATCACAGGGGTAATCAAAATCGGTATCCCAGTTAATAACCTATATACTGTATATAGGTCATCTAAATCCGTTCAGTAGTTTTTCGTTGAAGAGTAACAAACATGCATACTAGCTTTTATAATATTAGTAAGAAGTAAGATTTATATTCAAGAAAATACTTAGGTTAAATGTAATTGGTATACTTTCCGAAAGTACAGATCGAAAAAGATAATTTAAAAGTTACTCCATATATGTAGTATTAATGTTTGGCAGCATCCTGTTCCATTTTACAGAAGAGGATTAAAAATAAACTCCTTAAAATTCAAATCCTCACATGTAGTAGTGTATTTTACTGCATGATTATTAAAGAATAATGGACAGGTATTTTTGTGTTTTTAAAACAATGAATATTGACAAAGGTCGAAATTCAGGAGTGGGGCTTCTGACATCAAAATGCAAGTAAAATTGTACCAACTGCGAGACGTTTTGTGATTTTTAGAAGCGTTGTATCTTTGTCACTTTTGGCTTACGTAAAAAAAGTTTTTTTTTTTTATTATTATTATTTTTTCTCTTTTTCTTTAGTAGTTTAATATTTTTTTTTAAATAAAATACCCTATTGTCAACAGTACAAGTTTAATAACTCAAATCCCTCTAACACATTTATTTGCTGACACTACAGTAAGTCGCCTTTCTCTGCACATCCGGCAGACTGACCGGCTATGTATACAGCGTGACTATGTTTATGTTATGTATGGCTATGGATCGATGACTATATTGGCGATTGTGTAATTGGTTAGTGTTTGAGTTTGAGGGAAAAGACTAGGCGGATGATGATGTCCAATCAGAAGTACCGTTAAAAACAAAGGAACGAGATTTGAAAAGAGCCTCAGTGGACGAAAGATCTTATTTTATCCATCAAATTAATGCAAAATCCCCGTTCGCGGGACTGTACGAATTACCGTGACCCCAGAATGTAAAGGGCTATTGAAGAACACCGTGGATTTTAGTCAGTACGAGTCTGACAGTCCCTCCCGCTCTGCCCTGGGTGGGAGGACTCATTTGATGATTTTATCACGTAAATAAAAGTGTGAGTTTCTTGATGAGGAAGCGCGAGGAGGTAATTGGTGCAGTATATAGAATTAATTTGTTGTGACGATCGAAGTTTTTAGTTACAAATGTGCCGATGAAATAATGAAATAATGAACAACGCATTTTAATTATCCAATCAATCAATCAATCAAAATCAATCAAAAGCATTTATTTCAAGTAGACCAGTTACAGGCACTTTTGAATTGTCAAAGACATAAAAAATATAATTAAATACTACAAAATTATGGTGCTACAGTCCCAGTCACAAGACATAAAAACTGTGAAAGTACCGTAGATGCCCGTTCCAAGAAGTAGATCTCTATGGAGAAGAACGGGCAAGAAACTCCATGGACACTCTTTTTAGATCGCCAAAATTATTACAAAACCTTTGTTACATCATTCATTTTTAGATGGTACATTATGTGAGAACGATGTAGCAAGTTAAAAGTGTCCACAGTAAAATACAAAAAAAAAAAAATCCCATGATTTTTAGCAATCATGAGACTTTAATATTAGGTACAGACGCCAGCAGTTTAATCTAGCCCAATCTGTTAAATCCCAATCGAATATGAACCTTCTATTTTTGGGATAAGTTGAAAATCTATTAGGAAAACTTAACAGATTGAGGTAGGTTAGTGTACTCTGTAGTTGTACCTTTATAAAAACGAATGAAAATCCTATTAAAGTTAAATATGAGTTTATTACCAGTTATTTATAACTAGCACTTTTCCCGCGACTTCGTCCGCGTGGTTTACGTACTTTCCTAAATCCCCCTTTTCACCCCCTTAAAGGTTAAATTTCCAAAAACCCCTTCTTAGTGCTCCCCTACTTTATAATAGGAAGCCGTGTGCAAAATTTCACATTCCTAGCCCTAGTAGTTTCGGCTGTACGTTGATATGTCAGTCAGTCAGTTCTCCTTTTATATATATAGATAAGAGTTGGAAAGATCTTCAATTAATATTATTTAAAAAAAAAGACTTCGTAGCTTTTTAGTGGTGAAAGCTTATTATAATTTAAGTGAATACTTTACTAAGAAATATTTTTTAAGTTAGAATTGTGTTTATTTTTTATGTACTGTATATTTTTTCGTGTAATGTTTTTTAATTGTACTCTCTACTAGTTATAGTTGATGTTTCATATCTTTTGTATTTCTACGTGGTGGTAAAATATGGCTGAACTTATCAATATGTTTTTTGTCACCATTTATGCCTTTGTCAAACAGACAGGCGAAAGCGAAGCGTTTCTGAAGCGATACCGAACCGAAACGAGACGTCAGTCCGATAGTTCTGTCACGTTATCGGATCGCTTTCGCTTATCTATGTTTCTGGATTCAAACAATTCCACACATTGCAAATAAAAACGTCACGCTTCGCATTCGTCACGCCAGTCTGTTTGACAAAGGCTTCAATGTTGCCCATGTATGCAAAATAAAATTAATATTTATCTGATTCGCCTCTGTCGATCCCTTCGAAGATTACATCCGTGATTTAATGTTACAACCACATTGGTTTTGTTATAAAACAAGTTAGTATGTGTGTCGTCTTCCCCGTCCGTCTGGCCGGACATAGAACCGGATAGATGATTCACATTTTGCGTAATTCGTCCGAGTCAATAACCGGAATATTATAATGAAAAAAAGGATGTTTTCCAAGTCTTTCGCACGTAAAATACGCACATATGACGTGGAATTGCGAATACCAGCCCGTTATACAATACAATAAAGCCTTTGTCAAACAGACAGGTGTGACGAATGCGAAGCGTGACGTTTTTATTTGTAATGTATGGAATTGTTTGAATCCAGTCACATAGAAAAGCGAAAGCGATCCAATAGCGTGACAGAACTATCGGACTGACGTCTCGCTTCGGTTCGGTATCGCCTCGGACTGGCTTCGCTTTCGCCTGTCTGTTTGACAAAGGCATAAATGTCCTGCGCGTCTAAACGGCCACTAGCAATATTACTAATGATTTACTTCGTGAATGAATTATAGAAGAATAGCCAATGACTTTGAGAAGTGAATCATTAAGAATATTGCTCAGAGTGACCGTTTTCAACTGCTGAGTCTCGTCTGTAAAGTGTCATCATAACTCTTATCTCAAATGTAATCTATACATATAATAAATCTGTAGAAGGGTCAATTCTGTACATTGAAAATATTGAAAAAATAAATAGCGGGGGCTGTTGCTGGATCGATACCAAACCCAAATATATGATTAAAACAATTTTTGTCTGTCTGTCTGTTTGTGCAGGCATCACGTGAAAACTAACGGTTCGATTTCGATGAAACTTGGTATAATTATTCCTTATTATCCTGGGCATAACATAGGATACTTTTTATCCTGAAAAAATACGTAGAAAAAAAATCTTATTTTTCAGTTTTATTCATAGACGTTGTTCTGTAGAACCGCGAACACACGTTGCATTACCCGCAGTGGATTCAGCGCCGTAATATTTATAAGATGTCATTGTCAGAGTTACTCAAAATGGAGAAATAAACCATCCACGCGAAGACCGACATCCGCGCGGACGGAGTCGCGGGCGGAAGCTAGTAATAAATAAATAGGAAAAAAAAAACGGAAGTCGGCGGCAAAAGTCGGTAAAATAAAAAGCAGAGACACCGACTTCCGAAGGATAATTTATTTTACGCTTTATTGTGTTTGTTTTTGAAGTCGGTTTCATTTTTACAAAAAGTATTTTTTATATTACCCTTTTTAGTTCAGATATTCAGTAAAAATCTATGTGTAATCGGGTCTTTGAAAATCTATAATCAAAGTAAGCAAAAACGGATCAATGCGGGCAACGTCACGCATCCATTAATGCTATACACATACTAAAGCCTTATCCCGAATATAACGAACACTTTTCTAAGAACCGCATCAAAATCTGTTAAGCCAAACGCGAGATAATTGCGGACAAACATACAAGTCGAACTGAGAACCCACTTTTTGTTAGAGCTATGTAATGTTTACAATGTATCTAAGAAACATTAGATTTACTAAAATGGAATACAGTGGGTGGATTACAGACCTTATTGACATCCTACTTTCTTTTATGTAGTCGTTAGATGTCCATATGTGTTGATGTCTGTACTTGTATAAACCAATTAATAGCGCAAAATTCATAAACAACACCATTTACAAAATGGTGTTTTATAGGTTCTGTGCCTTATAAAGTTTCGTCATGAAAGCGTTGTAGGCGTTAGAAACATATAAATGTGGCTAGTTGTATTACTTATAGTTTTTATAACTTTATTCTTTTATCGTGGTAAAATCGTCAAATGAGTCCTCCCACCCAGGGCAGAGCTAGACTCGTACTGACTAAAATCCACGGTGTCCTTCAATAGCCCTTTATGATCCGGGGTCACGGTAATTCGTGAGTCCCGCGACTAGTTTTTATAACTTAGTAAAAGCAATGTTATTGTAATATGTAGTTTTATTTAAGGAATATTATGATATTACACTTTGCTTTTGACCTCCGTCTAACCCAAAGACATGACTCAAGACGGACCGAGCTTGAGTCGACTGTCTTAACAGGTATCCGTTTCCCGGGAACGTAAAGGGCTATTGAAGGATCGCCGTGTATTTTAGTCGGTACAAAGACAGTCCCTCCCGTACCGCCCTAGGTAGGAGGACTCATTTGATAATTTTACCACGATAAAAAAAGATGGAGCGAGCTCAACTAGAAGTAACTGGAATGTAGACAATATGAACCATTATATATTATTAAACTTCTTATTAAATCGTCCGATTTTCTATAAAATTTGCATTGTTGTGTTTCATTTATGCTTCTAAAGTCACGGGTATGAGGTTTTTTTTTATTTATTTTTTATCGTGGTAAAATCATCAAATGAGTCCTCCCCCCAGGGCAGGGCGGGAGGGACTGTCAGACTTGACTGACTAAAATCCACGGTGTCCTTCAATAGCCCTTTACGTACCGGGGCCACGGTGATCCCTTGGTCCCGCGACCCCAGACGGGTATGAGGTAGAAAAATAATAATGGAACATGACAATGATGTAGTAAACTGAATTATAACTGGATGTGCGCAAACGACAGATTAACTCCGCGGTCGGTGGCGGGCGCGCTCACCGCATCACAATTATTCTTTATCACACCGACGCGTTGTAATTGAAGTAAGAGTTATGAAATCTTAGAATACTGAAAGTTATTAGAGAAGTCATTTCTCTTATGTTTATTAAAAAGATTTTGTCGTAACTTAGTCACGGTTCGCTAGTGTACCATTCTTCTTGTTTTGTTCCTGTTTTGTGTAAGTCGACAGTTCAGAGGGTCTAAAAGAGGTACTAAAGCAGAATCAAAATGCAATTTGCGATTTAATTATTTTATTGCAATTTAATTTAATTGTAACAACTTACTATAATTATTATAAATGCAATTTATTTTTATATTTAGTAGAGTAGTTACAAGCTACTCTACTGGTTAAGCGATTTACGTATTTTATCGCGTTTATAGTTTTTCTTTTATTATATATTGCATAGCTTTTATCGCGGGATTTGAGCGCAGCGACCGAATCAAGATATACCGTAACGAAAATAAACCTAACACTGTAACTGTCACTGTCACATCTGTCATGTCAACGTGAATGAATAAAATATGAATGATTGAATTTTTTTCTCGACGTTTCACTTGATTGACGTGGCTGACCATAGCCTAATTAGTAGAGTAACTTCCCATAGAGCAACGATGGGGTGATATTCTCGTTAAATATTTGCGGTAGGATAATCTTTTTTTTTCATAAATTAAATAAATAAAGAATTATAATTGCATAAGTTGATAAAAAATGCTATGCAATAGCTTTACCGCGGCACTCCCCGAGTGCCACACGTTTTTTTTTAAAGAAAACGGTACTGCACACTAGCACGTTTCCCCTGTATCGTGGATGCGTTTACAAACATATAAACTCAAATACACAAACGCCCAGACCCGGAACAACTACTTGTAGATCATACAAATATTTGCTCCGTGCGGGAATCGAACCCGCGACACGCAGCGCAGCAATCCAATCGCTCAGCCACTGCGCTAACCGTGCCGTTGATATTCTGAACCATCGTTTACAGAACCGATAAGTGTCTGTTTCTTATGCTCTCATGATTCTGTAATTAAACAAATACTTAGATTGGGTACTAGAATCTTAGAAAGTAAATGTTCTAAGTCTAGACTATGTCAATATATTAGCAATAATTCACGGTCTCACAATCATTTTTGTAGCAACTGACATACGAGTTGATAAAATCACTCATATCGTGTGCTTGACAGCATAAAAAAATATAAAATTTCATACAAACTTACAGCCTCTATAAAGATTCCATATTTCGATTTATAATAAATTCTCAAGTAAGAAATCATCAAATGTTTCCTCCCGGTCCTCTCACACTGGATGCACAGGAAAGGACTGCTAGCCTTAAAATCCACTCTGTCCTTTCATTGTCCTCCTCGTGCCTTCCTGCGACCCCAGTAAACTGTTTACCCTATCGGGTCCCTATTGGGACCGTACTATGACATCTTAAAACCAGGCTTCTTCCAGTGAATGAACGAGGTGGCGCTATACGGCTTGTATAGCTCTGTCTCATTCACTCACTGGAACAAGCCTGGTTATAAGACGTCATATTACGGCCGCTGAAGGTTCTTTTAAAGCGCGTGGAACACAACTCCTCGTAAAATTTTATGTTGATCCCGTGTTTTAAACTTAAGACATAAATAAAGAAGCAATTTTCAAGCAGATTCTATTGATAAATGGTGTTCTAACATTCAGTCAAGGATAAGAATAAATTATATTTATTTATTCCTCTAAAAAATATCAACAAATAACTAAGTCTCGATTTTGAGGAACTGCAGTTTCTTTGGCTTTAAACTACGGAATTCGAAAAAGAATTTCACAGCTACTATTACTATTCATAAGCTACAAAAAAATGTTGATTAATAGCTTAATTAGCATAGTCTCAAAGATGAATGTAATTCATTCAGAGTTCTCGGCGATTGCGCTATAAAGTTTATAGGTGTTGGGCAACTGACCTTGCAGGATGTACTTCTAATCGAAAGTATAATAAACTCGTGTCAACACTGCAATAACTATGAATAACATTGCAAAAATATATAATACTTATCATTTTGTATAAAAACAATCTTCATGGTCGATATTTTCTTTGAGGTTTTTGAAATCATTCATCTTTATGGGCAATTACTGTAATACTGAAAAAATGAGAACAGAAAAAAAATACGTGTGACACTCGGGGACTGCCACGGTAAAATGGTATTGCATAGCATTTTTTATCAAATTATGTAATTATAATTATTTATTTATTTTATTTATGAAAATAATTAAAAAATTATCGTCTACTGCGAATATTTAACGAGAATATCATCCCGTCGTTGCTCTATGGGAAGTTACTCTACTAAGTAGAATATGGTCAGCCACGTCAATCAAGTGAAACGCCAAAAAAATTTGTATCATTCAAATACTCATTCACATTGACATGACAGATGTGACAGTGACAGTGTTAGGTTTATTTTCGTTACGGGATTTCTTGATTCGGTCGCCGCGCTCATAGCCTGCGATAAAAGCTATGCAATAGCTTAAAACTTTATTGACGCAGAAAAAGACCAGTATAAACTTATTAAGGAGTTTTTACCACTTTAGGCAAGCTCAAGCACGCACGTACGAATGTACTAGCATCATGTATTATCTATTAATTTTTGCTACCAACAACTTAGATGAATTCTTACCTTCCCGTGCAAAGAAATATCTCAGAATAACTTCTCTTTGATTACTGTTCTGTGATTGTTGGATATTTATTGCAGTTGTGGGAATGTCTAAGGTCAACGCGGCCTGGCGAGGGTATCGGATTATTAATCATTTAATAAAATAAAAATGTGAATCTATTAATCAGCGCTTGGTCAATTAAGAAACAAAGTAGATAAGAATATTTACAACCAGTCACGATTGTACTTGTTTTTTTTTTTTAAATTTAATAATATAAATTAAAATATTGTGTTGAACACACACAGTTATTAATCACGCCCAATTTTTTTAAGTTAGGCATACACTTTCAAAATCGAAAACTAATTGCAGAATAAAAAATGCTCTCCTTTCTTCTTTTAAAAAACCGTTACAAAAGAACCGTTAATGAAATCAAAATTCTTTACCGTTATTAATTAAATATTTTTGATAATGTTTGTTGGTATTCTATACCCAAGACTGGTTTAAAACGAACGGTAGTTCTGATTATGCATTCCTTTTTGTATTTTCTTTTATTATTCTTCAAAAAGAAGAAGCAAGAAAATACACAATCATCTTCTTACTTAAAAATTTCTCTCCAAATCATGTATGTCGAAACTTTAATTTTTTTTTTTTTTTATGCTATTGCATTGCTTTTATCGCGGGCTCTGAGCGCGTCGACCGAATCAAGAAATTCCGTAACGAAAATACCTAAGGAAAAAAAACTAACACTCGTCTAACGTCGTCACAGTTCGGGAGACTTCGGCAATCATAAAAACATCCGTCATAAAGACAATTGACTTTTTCTTACTGTTTCTAAACGGCCAGCTACAAAAGGAGGTTTTCACAATCAAACCTACTTGTGAAATCTCCTACAACAAAGCAGAGTGACGCAGTGGAAGAGTGCTGGGCCCATAACCTGTTGAAAATTTTGACCCAGTTTGGAAGTGAGACCTGGGAATCCTGTACCTATACGTATAAAAGACCCACTTACATATATCTTCATTATAATTTAATTTTCTTTATTACAATAGCGCACCATAAACATTTTAAATAAATTATATTCTCGTGGAATATTCGCGGTAGGCGATTATTACGCGTATTTCTTGTTTTAAAAAAAAATGCTATGCAATAGCTTTACCTTGGCAGTATCCGAGTGCCACACGTATTTTTTGATTTTATGTCTTCAGTAACATTATTCTGAATCCTGGTCTAGTGGTTAGTGACCCTGAATGCTATACCGGAGGTCGTGGTTTCGATTCCCACCCAGGACAAATGTTTGTGTGATGAGCACGATCATTATTTCTGTGTCTGGGTGTAATTTATCTATAATATGTATGTATTTAGAAATATATAAGTATGTTTATCAGTTGTCTAGTACCCATAACACAAGCTCTGCTTAGCTTGGGACTAGATGGCGTTGTGTGATAGTTGTGGAATATTTATTTATTTATTATTGTTTGTCATGCTCATCTTATGAGTCCGCCCACCCAGGGCAGAGCGGGAGGGACTGACGGACTCGTACTGACTAAAATCCACGGTGTCCTTCAATAGCCCTTTTCGTACCGGGGTCACGGTAATTCGTGAGTCTCGCGACCATCCTTTGTCGTACTAAAGCAAGATAAATAGCTGTCAGCTTAATACATTATGTGCTATTATTGCATTCAAGTAAATTAACAGTGCGCAATCGTAAGCCGAGCCTACAAAGACCTTTATAAGTGAATTTATTAGGTTAAACTACGTAGGTGCGACGCAATAATTCCATTCTAAATAATCGCATTAAATACTACTCAGATAGACCCTGCTTTAGTTTATTAAGTTTTATTTCTTTTGACTCTAATCTAATCTTTAGTCGTGTAGATTTCGGAACTCTTTTTTTTTTGTGGTGTGGGGGGACTGTCAGACTTGACTGACTAAAATCTACGGTGTCCTTCACTAGCCCTTTACGTACCGGGGTCGCGCCGCGACCCCGGCAGGCTTTGGCCCTCTACAGGCCCCGTTACTATGCTGACACTCCTTGAGGCGCGCGTGGAACACAACGCGCTGTCGACCCGGGCATGGTCCATGGACGGACAGCGAGTCGCCCGTTACTGGCCGCCCGCATGCCCGCTCCTACGGTGGCCGGAGATCGTCTTGCGACGTCCGTCACCGTGCGCGTCTACCACTGCGGCTGGGGTGGAGGGAGGACGCTATCCTCTCCTTCACGCGGCCCGCCTCCTCCTTCGCGAGCATAACTACTTCGCAGAAAGAGACGACCGCTTCCCACTCCGCCTCACCCCGCAGCATGGCCTCGACCAATGCCGGGCGCGAGAGGCCTCTGAGATTTCTGAGCTAGCATAAGTGTATGAGCAGATGTATGAAAAAGGACGAAGCGATAAAAATATTTTTAATTTTTATAAAACGTTGCTCCACACCAGGAATTTCTCCTGTAAGTATAGTGGGTGCGTTTACAAACATTTAAACTCACATACACAAAAGTCCAGACCCGGAACAACTACTTGTAGATCATACGAATATTTGCTCCGTGCGGGAGTCGAACCCGCGACACGCAGCGCAGCAATCCACGTTCAGCCACTGCGCTAATCGTGCCGTCAAAACTCATAATATGTAAGGATTGTAGCAGATAGTGATAGAGTTGGTTTAGTAGCAGAGTAATCGACTAAGGGAAATTCAGTGCGGGCCAATAATTTTATAAAAAGAAAGAAAAGAAATTATGTTTGTGATCTTACGAGTTTTTTTTTAATTAGTTGATATTGGTCTTTAGTAGTTTGCTTAGTCCTGTTTCACAGTTATCAAGGTGCAGTGTTTTTTTCTTTTAGAGATTCTGATACAGAAACGAAATGTAAAATCGTCGGGTTGTAAATTTGCCACCAAATTAATTCCCAAAAGAATTTGTTATTTTATTTTTAAAATTTTGATTATTCTAAATTCGTCCCATTTCTTTTTCCGCACGGATAGCAGAACAATTAAATAATAAAGTCCAGTACAAAACTCCCGAAAACGAGAATACAATGTGGAATCTGAACAGAAAGTACTAGGAGAACAGGATCAATACTTTTTTTCGTGGGGAATTAATTTTGTGGCGAATTAACAACAACCCAAATCGACAATCTTACTGTAAGACATGTTCCAATGACTCGTAAACATAAGTTCCATTAATGTGACTAAGTAAGCTTATTTTGTTCTCAAGTTCGCAAAAATCATAAATCTTTCAAAACACCTTTCCAATTTTGACCCCCAAATACGTCTACACTAAAAAAAACGTCTTATTCACCACATCCGTGTATAACCTCAATATTTCGAAACCTCAATTATGTAACTTAATCTCGAGTAAGTATCAAGAATCCGGGTCAACGACCCCTCAAGGTACCACGGAAGAGAAGGTCTAAGGGCAGGGAATCGACAAAAATAAACTTGAACCAATTTTATGTATTAAAATCCTGTTTTTGTGAAGGAAAAATGTGTTAAACACAATAGTGAGGTGGTTTGTTTTGAGGTCTTTGACATAAGTGGGTGCAATTTGAGTAATTAATTATGATTGTGACTTGAAAGGTGAATTAATAAAAGCCTGAGGGTGTTATACTCGTAAGGTCACATTTTAGCAGAAATATAATTATTTGCATAGCAATTAAATTCATAAAATGGATCTATTATATTGCTCACGATAGAATAAATAATAGAAATGGAATTTTATCTCAATTCACATTATTATGATTCCGCCAAAGATCTTAAGCATAATTTGACATGAAACTAAAATAAGTATAGATAATAGGGGAATAGTGTATAAAACGGGGACGTGAGGTAAGATGGGAAATCACACACTTAAGGCAAACTTAACACAATACTAACGTAGTACAAGCGCCAACAGGACGCCATTTGTTAATGGCCGCTTGCAAATGAAGTTCTGATGGCGCTTGCGCTACGTTAGTGATATGTTAAGTATGCCTAAAGAGACTATATCGCCATTTCACCTCGCGATTATAATCGTCCCCGTCTTATGCACTGTACCACTATGTCCTCAGTCATGGGAAAAATGAGTACCAAGGTAATCAATTACTAATCACGATCTTGCTTTAATTATATCTAAGCTCAAGGTTACAATAACCTTAAAAAAATATAATATTCTCATAGAAAACCATAAATAAGATAAGAAATAAGAGCGCCATTAGACACGCAAAACCGTATTTTTCTTTTAACTAATATATTTAGACGTTTGCAGACGATCTCCGGCCACCATAGGCGTGGGCATGCGGGCAGTGACTAATGGGTGACTCGCTGTCCGACCATGGACCATCCTTAGGTCGACGGCGCGTTGTGTTCTACGCGCGCCACAAAGAGTGTCAGCATAATGGCGGGGCCCCCCTTGAGAGGGCCAAAGCCTGCCGGGGCCACGGGACTCACGAATTACCGTGACCCCAGAATGCAAGCTATTGAAGGACACCGTGGATTTTAGTCAGTACGAGTCTGACAGTCCCTCCCGCCCTGCCCTGGGTGAGAGGACTCATGTGATGATTGTACCACGTAAAAAAAAAAGAATAGACTTCTAGGACAACCGGATGCAGATGAATATCAGTATTTTATAAATGAACCGACTTTCTATCAGACGAAAAGTTGATACAGTTAAACTTCTTTAATTTTCTTTCATAGTGAATCAATACCTCAACAAAACTATAGAACGAGGAGAAATCTGGGTCACTCGATATCCTGAACTTTAATTACGTGCCGCCGGAAAAATGTACCGTCTGCAATTACGTTTAGTGCTAAATTATTTAGCAATAGGATGCGCACGCGTCGGTACACTGTGCGTTTAGTATACATGAGATAACGTAATCGGGGACGCATCCTTGCGTGTTTGGGATAAATTACTTTAAGTTGATTAAAGGAAAATGTAAATTATTTTGATTAAGTCATCTTTTTAAAACCCAATCACACTATTCTTTTTGTTCCATTTTCCTGCGTCAGAACCACCGTGAAATCATAAATAAACTCAGTAACATACAAAGCACGAGTCTTTTTTTTACGTAGTAAAATCACCACATGTGTCCTCCCACCCAGGGCAGAGTGGGAAGGACTGTCAGACTTGTACTGACTAAAATCCACGGTGTCCTTCAATAGACCTTTACGTCCCGGGGTCACGGTAATTCGTGAGTCCCGCGACCTCGACAGGCTTTGGCCCTCTAGAGGGGGCCCCGTCATTTTGCTGACACTGAGGCGCGTGTAGAACACAACGCGCCGTCGACCCGGTATGGTCCATGTTCGGACAGCGAGTTGCCCAGTATTAATGCCCGAGTCTAGCACAAAATCGTGAGATAACTGCATTCATTGATTTAAATGCTGCATCGAACTTGCCTGCAGTGAGTTAAAAGCTACTAGTTCAAGTAGTGATAATCAAACAGGTAGAAATTCTACCCTAATTCGTTTAAATTCTAGATTTTAAAAAAATACATTGCTTTCTGCACTCCTTCTCCATAAAAAAAGTAACAGAGCCGCATTTCATACTCTTTTGTCAGCATAATTTCCTTACAAAGTGTTATCATCATCTGCCTAACCTTTTTCCAACTATATTTGGGTCGGCTTCCAGTCAAACCACATGCAGCTGGATATCAGTATTTTACATGGAGCGACTGCCTGTCGGACCTCCACAACCTAGTACCTAACTGGGTAATACGATACCCCATGGTAAGACTGGTTGTCAGACTTTAGAGCTTCTGACAAACAGTTACGACTGTCAAAGATCTACAAATGACAGCCGGGACCAAAGGCTTTACGTGTTTTCCAAGGCACGGATTTAGTCACGAGTTCCTCACAAAGTGTTTTATTGTTTTTAATTCACGAAAGTCTAACTAAACGAGGCATTGTCTCTTTAGAAGAAGAATAGTAAAAAAGATCCAATAACCAGTGATTTGAGTTGTTATCAGGTATATTATAAGTGCAAGAGTACTTTTTGTGAAACAATTTTAGAAAACTCACGTGGACAACAGCAGACAACAAAAAGTTATACGTACTGTAGCCACGAGTGAATTATAAAAAGTTATTTTCATTAAATCAAAATGTAGCATCAAAAACGTCCTAGCGGTAAGCAATGTTCTATTATAAATAATCCAAAATGCTGAACATCAAAAGGTCTTATGACTTCAATGCTCCGCAATTTTTACTTGACCATCCACTCGATCGATCTATACGCAGCCTAGAGAAAACGGTATAGATACTATTAAAATTCTTAAAAGAATAGAAATCAAGGTCCTTGAAGCCTAAATATGTAATTACATCGCACTATGATTAACTAACCAATTTTGTACTTTATTTCTTTACCTATATTTTCGCATGAGTGATTGAAAAATAAATAACAGCTTTAATGGCTGACCCTCTAAATCTATACTAATATTATAAAGCTGCAGAGTTTGTTTGTTTGTTTGTTTGTTTGTTTGTTTGAACGCGCTAATCTCTGGAACTACTGGTCCGATTTGAATGATTCTTTCAGTGTTGGGTAGTCCATTTATCGAGGAAGGCTATAGGCTATGTTTTTTTTGTTTCAAAATTAGGGATCCGTAATAAAATTGCTTTTTGTAACACAAGGTGTAAAATCGAAAACCTATTTTTGCGTGCGCTGCAAAAACTATTGACAATAGAAAAAAAATGATGTACTACGGGTTTGTAGATCCCATTAAGACCTACAAAAAAGTCCGCGAGAACATATATCTAGCTATCATGGTTTAATCACAATAACCGATTTTGTGTTCAAAATAATTATTAAATCGTCTGAAGAAAAAAAAACTACGTTAAATATGTATCGTAATATTGATCTTTATCGAAATTAAGCATTATGTTATCAAGGGTATTTATGTAGAAGTAAAATACTTTTTGTTTCATCTCAATCGGATATTTCGTTTAAAAGTTATCACGTTTGTAAGATGTTAAGAGTTGGTACCTATTAGTGAGTTATGGGCCATAGAGTTTTTTATCAACATAAAATCCTGTAATAATCTTTTTCGAAATATATTTGTGGATGATTGTAAGTATAAGATCTTAAAGTTTACCCAGATATCGTCGAAATAGAAAATAAAGATTATCAATGGATGTGTCAACGAGCAATATTGGCGGCGAGAAACAGTAGTTTTGGCGAAATTAACGATTTAATTTTAACTAAACTTTCAGGGGATATAGTCACCTACAATATTGATAATATAATGGATCAAGAAGATGCAGTCCATTTTCCACAGGAATTTCTTAATTCTCTAAACCTGAGTGGCCTCCCCCCACATTCTCTCAAGTTAAAAATTGGTGCCCCAGTTATTTTACTTAGAAATCTTAAGCCACCAAATTTAGTTTCGGGAGGTAACTGTGTCTGATAAGGAGGGAAGAAACGCCTGGGTGTCACCACTGCGAGGATCGTCCGGAGGACACGGTGGAGCATACGGTGCAGGACTGCCCCGCTTGGGTAGAGCACCGCCATGTCCTCACGACGGCGATAGGCGGAGACCTCTCGCGCCCGGCATTGGTCGAGGCCATGCTGCGGGGCGAGACGAAGCAGGAGGCGGGCCGCGTGAGGGAGAGGACAGCGTCCTCCCTCCACCCCAGCCGCAGTGGTAGACGCCCACGGCGTCGGACGTCGCAAGACAATCTCCGGCCATCGTAGGCGCGGGCGGCGAGTAATGGGCGACTCGCTGTCCGACCATGGACCATGCCCGGGTCGACGGCGCGTTGTGTTCCACACGCGCACAAGGAGTGTCAGCATAGTGACGGGGCCTGTATAGGGCCAAAGCCTGCCAGGGTCGCGGGACTCACAAATTACCGTAACCCCGGTACGTAAAGGGCTACTGAAGGACACCGTGGATTGTAGTCAGTACAAGTCTGACAGTCCCTCCCGCCCTGCCCTGGGTGGGAGGACTCAGTTGATGATTTTACCACGATAAAAAAAAGCCACCAGATTTATGTAACGGGACTCGACTTCAGGTTAAATTTCTTCGCAATAACGTGATCGTTGCAACAGTTTTGACTGGTCTAGCGGTTGATCAAACAGTACTTATACCTCGGATCCCAATGAATCCAAATGATTTGCCTTTTCATTTTAAAAGAGTCCCATTCCCAATTAAATTATCTTTTGCCGTAACGATAAATAAATCACAGGGGCAAACATTTAAATATGTAGGATTAGATTTACGGCAAGACTGTTTTTCGCACGGCCAACTATACTATGTCGCGTTGTCAAGATCAGGTTGCGGAAACAATTAATATATTCTTCTGCCACAAGAAAATAAAACAAAAAATATAATTTATTCAGAAGTACTTTAAAATAAAATTTTAACCCGGTTTAAAGTGGACGGACACTCCCGCCTGTAGTCTTATGTGTCTGACTGAATGTCGAACAGATAGACAGCTATTGCCTGCGACTTACATACAATTTAACTTAATCTATATTTTTCTTAATATTATAAAGCTGAAAAGTTAGGTTGTTTGTTATGAACGCGGTAATCTCGGGAAATACTGATCTGTTAAGAAAACTGTTTAAATATTCAATAGTCCATTTATTGAGGGAGGCTATAATATAGGCAATATTTTATCTCGGTATTTCCACGGAAACGAGAAAAACGCGGGTGAAACCGCGGGGCACAGCTAGTTGAGTATAAATTTTATTATTTTTCAATACATTTAAAACCACAAACCTTGTAGAATTATTTCAAGGATGTGAATAATGTTAATAACTTCGTGCGGTAATTGAATTGAAGTTCGGGTGTTTTGAGGCACTATCCTTTGTGATATGTTCAAAAAGCGCTCATTATAATTAGCACTTTTTAAAGTAGGCTGATTTTACAATTAGCCTAGTTTGACTAAATTGAATTTGAAAAGGTTAAAAAGCAGCTTAAATGGTGTCGCTACGCTATTCACGCATGTGTTTTTTTATCGTGGTAAAATCATCAAATGAGTCCTCCCACCCAGGGCAGGGCGGGAGGGACTGTCAGACTTGACTGACTAAAATCCACGGTGTCCTTAAAAAAAAATTAAAAAAAATAACCCATTTTTATATTTAACGATAGGCTGGTGTTTCACTACTTTCTCTCCTGATAGTAAGCAATGATGTGGTCGACGATGAGGCACGCTTTCCTAGAACTCCTATTTACTCTTGACTTGAAGATTTCAAGATTGTATCATCAGGAAACACAGCACTTGACAAGCATAGAGACCATTAATTTATTACTTTCCACCTAGTTTTATCTTCATTTTTTTTTCATTTCATTTTAAATATCACCTAATGTATGTCTTTTCTTTCCTTTCAGAAATCGTGCAACCAACATGTGTCCTAGAGTCAGATTTTGGCTTCAAAATCAACTGCGCCTTTAAAAAGTCGGGCCTGTTCCGGGTGCGGAATCTGGGAGGAGTCAAGGCACATGCTAGTATTGGTAAGTTTTTCTTAATTTATTCCTTTTAAACTTCCCTAGTAGTAGATGTTGCTACATCTTTATTTGTGGGGAATTAAGTTCTTAATTCTTTGTTAGAAGGTATATCATAATCAGCCAATAATGTTCCCACTGGTGGGACACAGGCCTCCTCCCTGTGAGAGGTAGTGGGTTGTAATCCACCACGCGTGTCAGTGCGGGTTGATAGATGTTATGGTCATCATATCTTCGATACTTTTGTTTCTACTATACCTACTGAAATGGTTTTTGCAGAATATGACAGTAAATTGGGCACGCAAATTAGAAGAAATTTCAGCACGATTCCGACGTCATTAAAAAGAAAATTTTGTAAATATCATAAAATTTAGGACCCATTAATATTAGTAGTCATTTTACCCGTGGTGCTAGGCAACTGGGCTTCTCCCAGTTGTAATGTCCCTTTGTGCCTATTGGCCTTGTTTTGTTCTGTCTCCTGCTTGCAGGGAGGGAAGTGGAAACATATATTTTTTCCTACTCCTCCACTATTCTTTTCTGATTAATTTCGTTGCAGGATCCAAGACAGGTAAATTCATTCTCCGGGACACGTCGAGCTTCATTGTCTCGGCCCTTTTCTGGTTGGTTGCCACTGTTGATTCTGGCGCACAGGAGTTGCAGTGGTTAGGGAATAGTGTGGTGGGTTTGTCCCATTAAAAAAAAAAAAATCATAAAATAGACAGACAGTTTTCACTAAAACCACGTGAAACCTAGTAGTGAAACAACTAAATATGATGATAAGTGCGCTTTTCTTTGTGAATTCACTTTAATGTGGTTTAATTTATTGAACCGGCTAAAGAGATATAGACACACAAAATGATATCAGTTTATAAGTATTTGTAAAAGTTTCTAAAGGTTTACAAGGGCTCTACATAAATAAACAACACATAAATACACCAACAGTTTGTTAGAATGTAACAAGCCAATAGAATAACTATTCAAATGAAGAAAACCGTTAGCAATCTGCGCCTGAGTGGAAACACTAGACACTTGACGAGATCTATGAATGGAAATCACATTTATATACAAATCAAACGTGTCTCTCCAATCTAAGAAATTGTGATGAATGCTACCACCATTTACTTAGATTTTCTTTAAAGGTATTCTACAACATGTGTAATGATTCTACTTGAATAGAAAGCTCATATATGTGAAACACACGTAAGAATAAATAAGGGGCGAATTTTGTGATGACAAGGTAAAGAAATATAGAAAAGAAGACGTGTTCAGCTCACTTCAAATAAATTGGGGGAAAGGGCAGAAGAATGATGTAACCACAATAAAAATGAAAACGTCAATGGCCTCCATATGTCAGCTGTCACTTGAAAATTACATTTAGCAAAAATCTGCCATTGCTGTCTTGCTGCGTTAGTATGAATTTTTCTTACCTTCCTAGCGTCTGTCGCGAGACTGTACGAATTACCGTGACCTCGGAACGTAAAGGGCTATTGAAGGACACCGTGGATTGTAGTCAGTACGAGTCTGACAGTCTCTGCCCTAGGTGGAAAAACTTCTGCCGGGGTCGCGGGACCAAGGGATTACCGTGACCCCGGTACGTAAAGGGCTAGTGAAGGACACCGTGGATTTTAGTCAGTACGAGTCTGACAGTCCCTCAGTAATTTGTGAGTCCCGCAACCCCGGCAGGCTTTGGCCCTTTACAGGCCCCGTCACTATGCTGACACTCATTGAGGCGCGCGTGGAACACAACGCGCCGTCGACCCGAGTATTTTGTCGCTGCAAAGATTTTATCTAAAACCACAATAATATTGTAAGATCACTATCTCTAATATCTTAGCCACCAATGTCTACACACATTGCCAAATTCCGAGACGCTGAAGGTTGTAAACAATGGTTTAATGACCACAACTCATGGTCAACACATCTCTGCTAAGTGAAAGTCGAGGAGCAATTTGATGGTAATTACAAGCTTTAGCAGAACAGTTGCTTCAATTTGTTGAATCGAATATAAGTTAAGAAACTGTGCCACAGTTTATACTTGAAGGAGGTTAAACAGCAAATGAGATCTTCTATCTAAATGAATGCGACGGTTTATAAGGATGGTTGGGCTTGATACACAGATCGCTTATATCCTGGGTTAACACATATTTTTATTCCAATTTTGTGTTCCGTTGGGATAATTTAAGAGTTGTAACGGGAGAAGCTGCTGGCAACACCTATTATCTAAATAAATACGAAAGTAGGATGTATGTATGTTTATTAATTGCTCTTTCACACAAAAAACTATTGAACGAATTTAGATAAAAGGGTCACATAAAGTTTATAACCTGTATTAACACATGGGATATTTTTTATCTCAGTATGACGTTCCCATGGGATAATACTCGAACTTCACGCGAGAAACCCTACGTGTATAAGCTGTTTTTTTAACCTCTATTGTCCCACTGCGGGGCAAAGGTCTCCCGTATAGTCTTCCATTCTTTCCTATTTGTAGGTTTATGGGTATAAGCTAATCTGATTTATTTTCTCATGGTCAGTTAACAAAGGTACAGCTAGATAGATTTATCCTAATCAAATAACTATTATTCCAGGTTTCAGTCTGGGTGACGAGTTGGGCTTCGAGCAGTCTCTTACAAACCAGGATCCCAGCCGGCGGCGGTCTGTCAGCGTCAAGAATGGACCTCCAGCCAACATCCTTGCGGACCCATCCAGAACTAATGTAAAGCAGGAGGTGAGAAAGTTTTAGTGATTCGTTCGCAAAAGTGGACCTTTAGTAGTACCCTGTAGTACACCAACATTCCACCAGTTATGTTTCAGCTCCATGTACTGCCAGCACATGGAATCTACTCCAAACTGTCAGATATTTTTTATAGATTTTTAACCTTATCATAAAAGCAGAAGGTCGAATGTTCGATTGGGTTGACAGATTAGGGTTAATTGATCTGTCGTAGCGTTTCTACTAGGAGGCGATCTGATTTCAATCAGCTGCTAGAAGTCAAGCTTCTATTGAGAAATTCGGGCTACACTAACGGCTTTTCTCGCTGACTTTAGCGGTAGTAGTCTTTAAATATTGATATAAAAGTTTATTAACTCAATTCAACGGCATTTTCCGTCAGTGCGGCCCTAGTGTTACTGAAAACACAATTACACATGACTGAATTGAGAATCGGAACCAGGTCGTGGGTTTGATTCCCACCCAGGACAAATGTTTGTGTGAGGAGCAGGATCATTTGTTCTGTGTCTGGGTGTAATTTATCTATAATATGTATGTATTTAGAAATATATAAATATGTTTATCAGTTGTCTAGTAACCATAACACAAGCTCTGCTTAGCTTGGGACTAGATGGCATTGTGTGATAGTTGTGGAATATTTATTTATTTGTGGAATAATTATTGTCCACAAAGACCTGAACTTTGAGTGCCTGTTAAATTGTAAGAAGTTGACATTGCATATTACAATTACGTAGGCGCTTGAAACCATTATGCACTAAAGGCTAAATTCTTGCCCACAAGCACAAACTACTTCTACTATGTCTACCTTGACTTGTATACCGAAAGTGATTTACAATCCATTAATATAAATGTGGAATCCAAAAGCAAAGGAATACTGACCAAGAAGAAGAAAAAATAAGACAACAGTCCATTCATTACAATTAAGATTGCAACAAGCGAACTCAGTAGTCATGAGGAGCAATTTGTTACACAATTATGTTAAAAATAACTGTTATTACCACTTGACAGAGATGTAATGCAACTTTATATGTGAAAACCGACATCTGATTGGTCCATTATGTATTAGAGGAAATCTTGCCATATTTGGTTCAAATGGCTTAAAAATGTGCAACGATGTTTTTTTTTATGGTGTGTCGTGTTACTGTAATTTTGGTTGCGTTTATGCTTCATCGTTATTAGTTAGGCAAATGGTTTTAGATTAAAGAGTTAGAGATTAAATAACCACTTTTGAATAACAGCTTTATTTATGTCAATATTTTAACCCAGCATCTATAATATCCTCATTTTCCTAATTTCAGAAACGTGGTAAACAGAACAGGATCATGCGTCCGATGCCTCCTGCTAACCGACCCAACCAATCAGCCATGGACAAGCTCACCAGCCTGCACCGAAGAGTTTCCACCACCATGCAGCCCATCGTCGTCCAGGGCCCCGTAGAACAGCCCATCGCCAAGCCCGTCCCCACCGTCCCCACCGTCACCATGGCCAAGCCTATGCCCATGGGAATACCAGCCTTCAAACCCCTACCGCCGAAAGAAGAAACCCTTGCCGTTATACCAATATCATCAACTAGGAAGACCTACACTCCTCTGCAAGTCCCACAGTCCAAGGGCCCAGGACTCGCATACCAAAGTGAGATATACCCATCACACAATCAAATATCAAAAATGGTATCACAAATGACAGCACAGCAATTTTCCCCAATCAAATTCACACAAAATCCCGTCAATGTAGAAAATCCGAAACTTTACTCCATGACTTCTGTTAATCCATTCTTACCTATGCCACCTACTCAAGCTATTTCTCTCATACCTGCTCCAGTTTTCAAAGAAATGCCACCCTCTTACTCACCTAACTCTGTCATCCGAAAACATCCTTTTTCTAACTTTGTAGACCCTGTTCCTCATCAAGTCCACGATATTGCGAACAACGCTAACGTATATAATACGAAGAAAGTCGACGATTACAATTCTATAACTGGTTATGGAGACGACACTGTATTGAAGTTTAACAAAGATGATATCAATTCGAAGATAGCAGAGATTGCTAAAGCCGGGAACATTTCAATGGAAGCTGTCGAAGCAGCAATAGCGTTGAGGCAACAACAGTTGTTGAGCAAATACGCGAATATTCCTGTGCCAGCACCTACAACGACTTCGTCAACAACGACAACAACAACTGAGCCGCCATTTGTGTTCCAACAAGAGCCTGAACCTGAAATTTTGACTGCTGCGTTACCTCAGAAGCCGCTGAAGAGGTTCGTATAAAGTTTCAATTTTATGGCTTCAATATTTTAGTCTTAAGAATCCTTTTTCTGAATTTGTTAATCTTTGACCTCTGTTGCATCTAGTTTCTCTGGAGGACCGACAACATGAGGTAAAATAAATCATTGAATGTACCTACTGTTGCATCTGCTTATGAACACCAAACGCTGAGCTATGAGTGCTTTATCTGGTGCGCGAATATAATGAAAGTTGACAGCAATGTGCACATAATTGAAAAAAAAGAAATGCTTTATGATTATGTCATCAGTCTTACTGCAATGGAAATAAAGCTGCTTTTGACAAACTTATCAATTGAAGCAATACAACAGCAATCAGACTATTATTGCAATGCATTGTGATTTTGGCAGTAATAAAAATAATTGTTAAATGAGCTTTTATGCATCTCAAGGATTCCTTCAGTTTCACATGAGCTTAAAAGCCCATGCCTACGGTGGTCGGAAATAGCCCTGTGACGTCCGACGCCCTGGGCGTCTCCCGCGGTGGCAATGGTCTCCCATCATGCTCTATTTCTAACTTTTCCTTCATCATGGTTTTCAGATTCCCCGTATCTGGCAAGGTGATGAACGCTCCCCGCGAGTACTACCCTGTCGGCTATGAGAAGAACTTCGACGACCACTTCCAGTCCAAGGTAGACCTTCCGGATACCAACTTCCACTGCGGTGACCAGAAGTACTTCCCAGGATTGTATGGTGATGAGAGTCTTGGGTGTATGGTAAGTGGATAACTACCGACATTTTTTAATAAGCCTTCTCCTCTCTTTTGAGGGTAAATTTATAATAATAATTTTCATAACAATTCAAGGCTTAAAATCTAGTCAAAGGTCTTGCGATTGTCGTTTATAGTTCACAGACTCTGGCATAAACAGTAAGGCATAAAATTATATTTTGTTTATAAAAGAATTTGTTACACATTTTGTCACAGGGGTGAGAAAATGTTTAGCAATTTTAGTGTAGGATTCTCATTTAAGTGAATAAGACTTGTCATCATCGTTATATTCACATCCACACCTTAAATTCTCCTACCGCTGGACATACGACTATCTTATATCTCGACAATCTCCACATTTCTGTGCCACCATACAAGGTTTTCTACATCAGCATCGGTAGAAAACAACAATGGGTATTGAGCAATAATATCATCAACCTATCTCTCTGTGCCAGAAGATCAACTTTTTTCCAGTCCTTGGGTGCTTGGATTAAGACTACAGGATATATTCGGATACAAAATAAATCGTGTAGCCTTAATATTAATGTTATTTCAGTACTAAGGCTACCAATAAAGTAATTATCACAGTATCAAAATCTAACAAAATCCTGTTCATTCCCCAGGTGTTCCACGTCTGTGCCCTAACAGACGATGGTCTCGTCATGAAATCCTTCCTCTGTCCTGAGTCTACACTTTTCGATCAAACCATCCTCAAGTGCAACTGGTGGTTCTACGTCGACTGCAAGAATACCAAGAAGCTGTATGAAACTAACATTCCCGTGTCCAAGAGCTATCAGTTGATGAAGGCACTTACTTTCTTCTCATCCTACAAGAAGGAGATGCAGGAAGATGGTAAGATAACTTATATTTTCAATAAAGGTTGTAAGCGCGACTGCTGAGCATGACGGTTTCGATTTCCAGGTCGGGCAAAGTGTTATATTGGATTTTCCTATTAGGCATTTCTCTGAAGCCGTAGCGGAGGCTTTTGTTGACGATGGGCTTACCGTCTATTTCAATGTACTTAACACATCATTGAAGAATTGTGGGTGTACTTTTAGATAAACCTCTGCCTAACTTTTCAGGGAACTTTATTTAATCTAAAGCTAATTAATATTGTTACAAAAGAGAATACTTTTACAACTGTAAAGTGTATGGTTTCTGTATCTCCCTACTTGCTTCATTATACAAAGCTCAGACATAATTCCAGATACTTCATGTAAGCATCACAAATACAGCCACTAAAACATTTATTTATATTTCCAGGTCAAAAGCATACCATTGAAGACGCTGACAATATAAAAGCAGCCATTTCGATTCTCCAAAATGATAATCACGACACTCCTCGTCCATTTGCAGTCGCTCCAACAAACGCAGCTGATACTGTCAGCTTCCCTAACACCGCTAGCGTATCTGATACTGCTAACGTACAAAACATGGCTAGCTCATCAAACCACGTACAATTCATCACCCCTACACCTATCATTGATGAGAGAAACCGCAAAACAACAACTACTGCTGAATCTGCCCCTGTTTACAGAGGTACTAGGAAACTAAACGCTACAAGGAGCTTTAGAAGAAATACAACTTCATCAGAAAATACTGATGATTTCAAACTCATAACAGTTAATGCTGGTATTAATATAGGCCAAGGAAATGTAACAGAAAATGATACAAGAGAAAGAAAGCATAGAAGGAGAATGACTTTGAAGAGCAGTTTCTCAGTAACCACATCTACATCTACAACTGAAAAGCCCACTACAACTACAACAACAGCTACAACACAAAAACCCGAAACTACAACATCTAGTATAGAGATAGTTAAACAAGATATACAACCAATAGAGAATATTCAAAGACAAGAGACACTAACAGATCAAATCGAAGATGTTAACCCAAATGCGGCAAATACAGCACCAGTAAGAAGATTCTATAGGTCAAGTGCAGAAAAATATGAAGATAAAGAAATGGCGATAGTTAATAACGAGAAAGTACAGATAGTACGTCCAACAGCTCAATCAAGATTCGTAGGCTATTATTCTACGCCGAGTGCAACAATAGCTAAACTAGATGAAGCCGTTTTAGGTAAAATAAGGACGAAAAAACAGGCCATTGCAATAGTAACGCCTGAAAAACACAGTCCGAAAACGTAGTCCGAAATTAGTCAATTGTTAAGTGTCATAAGTAAGTTATTTATTTCGCCGATACATATCGTGTGGACATGTATTTGCTCAATTTTTGTACTTTTATAGTCTAGTTGAATGGAGTCAAGTGATATTACGGTGTATGTTAGTTGTTTAGTAAAATTTTCCTAATTTCTATGTGTGTTTTATTTTGAGTTGAAACGGAGTAAAAGAGGACCATTATTCTGCAAAATTGCTTGAGACAACCCTAGATACTCAATGTATTAAATGACAGAATTGCTAAAACAGACTTTGCCTACCCAACAAAAAGTATAAAGGCGTTTACCCATAGAGCGCGATCCGTCCTGGCGATCCGATCTGATCGCATGCGATCTCTGTAACATAAAGATATCAATATGTGCTTTCTCACTGGCGGCGTCAGATACCATCGCGTGCTGCATTTACAGAGATCGCATCGCCAGATCGGATCGCTGGAACGGATAGTGCTCTGTGCTAAACGCCATTGTTATACAAATAAAAGATACGTTATTGGTCATTTCAGTATAATAACAAGAAATTTACAATGAATATTATTAAAAACATTAACAGATAGAACAATAAATTACTTCCCTCTCGATTTACTTTTCATTAAACACTTCATGAGTTTTTCGCAAATGATTGGCCCACACACCATGAGGCCTGCTGCCGCTAAAGCGGTAGCACAACTCATACAAATCATTTTCGCTGAATCAATTCTATTTGATAAATTAATAATCACCTCGATAAAATTTGAAGAACCGGCCGCCAACGCTGATGACTTAATCCCAGTGTTTCATAAAAAATAAGCTTCTTAATCGGGCGATCAGAATGGCATTCCACAATCAGAGCATATGGGTGATTCTGGACAGTAGCATTTACTACTGAAGAGGTTTCGTGTCCAATATGGAAGGCAGACCACCAGGGCTGTAGCACTGATAACGCTCAGCAACGATATGCAAATCATGCAATCCGGTGAAATGTAAGGAGTTTTCTGGAACAAAGAGTAATCATAAAAATACATCCACCAATGATTGTAACAAAAGATGATTAGTTTAAAAATACTTGCTTAATACAGATCTAAATAAAATAAAATATGGTGGTCACTTCACATTGGTAAGGTCGTGTCGTGTTGTATTTGTGTTTTTAGAATATATTGTGCAACTACCTAGCGAATCTGCCGAAGTTGTGGATCTACACTTAGCGGCACTAAACTCGAATTTAAGGATAAAATACAGTGAAAGTTTCGTATTTACAATTTTTATGTAATTTAATTTAAAGCAAAACAAATTATTAAATTTAACCATCGATTAATTAAGTTGATTGGATTTAGTGACGCCGAGTGTATTTTATTAAGATTTTAGGTAAAGAGACTGAAAGAAAGTCCAAAATGATTTGTTTAATGTTGATGATCAAATTTCTCTGTGAAACAAACTTGGTTGATAAGATTTAATATTGTGGTGTTAGAGAGATCGTGTTCTTACATTACCGAGTAGAACTTTACAAATAAACTTGTCGGTTAGTAAAAATAACCTAACAAAAACAAACCATATAAAGTGACATCAATTTATTTCAAAACATAATCATAGACACATTGAAAGACTGACAATTTTCTTTTTAACAACGTTTACGTCTACTCTTGATGAAACATTTTAAAATCTTATCACAAACTAAAGGTCCAAATGCTATGCAGGTGGCCGCCACGAGGGCTGTAGCGCAACTCATACAAATCATTATAAAATACTATGAAGACAGTCAAGCACCAGTTATTTCATCCACAGTTCCAGAAGAAACCTCAGAAGTAGAAGATGTACCTTACTTTTGTCTTACATAAGCATCTGTTTCTCCAAATGTGATGCGTAAAGATCCCTTAATAATCTGAACAAATGGCAGCACTGATCAGTTTAGTAGCGAGACGCAGTCCAGGCTCTGAAACAATGAATAGTACGTTTAAGACAACAGAAAACAGAAACAAAGTAAATGTTAAACAATTTAATAAGTCTGACAAACTTAACGTGAGTGATAACGAGGGCTTCGTAAAAGAAAACACAAAAATAAAATTTGAAACGGACAAACAAAGTAGGTTTTTGTAGATTGTTATTACTGTAAAAAATATGAAGGGTAAAATTCATAGTGATTGTGACATTAATGTCAAAAAAAATTCGTCTTTAGATGTGCAACAATTAGGATGCTATTCGGCTGTTGTCAGAGTGTGAAGTGGAATCACTGTAAGAAAGAAGGGAGGTAACAAACTGAGATTTCAGTAGACGGGCAAAAAATCTATTAATAGGTCTAGCCTGCCTAATTGTCCACCATTTATTCGACTTGTTTCCATCTGACGCAATGCTAAGTCAAAAGTAGTATCGGAGTCCCCTGGCGTTGACGTTCATAGAGGAGGATGGGACGCATCTAGTTACATACAACATGACAAAAAATATCGTAAATAACTAAAAATAGTACCAATAAATATAAAAAAAAACTAAATTCTCAAATCTGAATATGTGAAAAATAATATTGTAATCACTTGAATGATTCAGAAAATCTGTCAATGTGTTCTTGGTGTATAAATGAAAAAAACTCGAAAAGGTTTGGAAAGATGACATTCATTCCAACAGAAAACTTAATTTGGCCAGAAATGTGTATGTGCAAACAGATTTGTAAAAATATCAAAAAAATACTAGACGTGTTGATGAGATTTCTTCCAATTTACAGATAAATGAAACATAAATTTCGGTTACACTATTTTATTTACAACAAACATATTAACAACAGATTTGACATAAAATAATTCTCTCTCACTTCGCTCTGGATTTGCTTTTCATTAGACACTTTAACAGTGTGTCACAAATTATGGGCCCACAGACCAAAAGACCTGCTGCTGCTAAAGCAGTTGCACAACTCATACAAATCATTTTTGATTGATAAATCAACTTCTTAGATCAAAGAATTACTACTGGCTACTCAGTCACTCCTAAATTGTAAAAACCAGAAAAGAAAAACTTTAATAGTAAGCTTCTTACTTCGGCGTTTAGATAGGCAACCCACAGTCAGGGCATAAAGGTGATTTCGGACAGTTACATTTACTACTGAACAACTTTCGACTCCAATAAGGTAGAAAGACGACCAGGGCTATGGAACTCACGACAGTCAGCAAAGATATGCAAATCATCCACCCGGTATAATGCAGTAAATTTTCTGAAACAAAAATTAGTAATGAAGTAGCTTATTTAAAAATAACCATCAATGATGGCAATAACAGACGATTAGTTTAAAAATACTTGCTTTATAAAATCTTAAATTATATTAACATTTACTAATTGTGGTTTTGCACTTTGTGTTACTTAGGTCGTGTCGCACTGGACCGATTCTGTCGAGGCTGTGCAAAAATTTCGCGAAGTAGAAAGAAAAGTATGCATTAATCTTAATTTGTTTAATGCTAGTAATTTACCAGTCGGTGTAGACAAGAACATAAGTACTTAGGAAGCTGATTTTATTTTTAAGGAGATCCTGTTCTTATGATAAAATACATCCCATAAGATTTGTCAACAAACGTATATTTTAGTAAAACAGTAACATTAATTTATTATGATACAACTGTTATTATGAAATGCATTAAAAACGACCACGTTTACTTTTGATGTTACTTTTATCAAAAACTGAAGGGGCACATGTGACAAAGGCTGCCACAAGGGCTGTAGCGCAACTCATACAAATCATTATAAAGATTTTTAAGTACACACACAAGAAGAAGTTACATTATTTAGAGTTCAGAAGATATCTCAGGAGTAGTAAAGATAATATTGTCTCCTATAATATCAAGTAACTACTTATATATTTCATAAGCACCTGTTTATCCAAATGCGAAGATCGAAGATCCTCAATAGTCTCAAAAACAGCAACACTGATTAAATCAGGAAAGCGACGTGCATTGACTCTGAAACAAAAGAAATGCATCTCTTCATTTAGAAGATGACTAAAAAAAGTAACAAATAAATGACAAACAATTTAATAAGTTTGACAAACTTAACGTTGGTGGTAACGGAGCTTCATATGAGGAAACACAAATCAATGTTAAAAAAAAGAACAAACAAACGAATAAAGTTAATTAAACAAATAGAACAATCAAAGACCGTAAACGTTTGTAAAATTGTTTATTGAATCCCAAAATTACATGGTTGGTGAAATGAACAGTCTGAAAATATTGAAGAGAGAGGTTTTTCGGTGGTTAGCCACAAGCTTGCTTCTTTTTAGTCAAACAACACAATAATCTCTCACATATGAGAGGTCCGAGTATCAGTAGTCCGAGGACTCCAAGAAAAGTGGAGCAAGAGATACACACCATCTTGGAGTCTAACTAAACTCTAGGAATACGAGGACCAGTGTAGAAGCTCCAAGTTACTGTTGCATACCACACCCAGCGCAATTATTTTTGCGATTTTTCTCCACCAGGTACCTTCCAGCAATGTTGATACAAAAGAAGATCACCGCACCAGTCAGAACAGCACCAACTGGACCAAAAATCATAGAGTCTGAAACAAAAATATAAGTAATTTTGGAAAAACACAGGATTTTACAAAAAAATTAAAACAATGCTTATCTTGGATCTTGTAGATATCTTTCTTCTGAAGTTCAATTTCACTTTACATGATAGAAAGCACTGAAATTGTCAGACGACAAAACAGTAACGTCATTAATGAGCAATTTATGACACCTAATTCCTAGCGTTTGAACACGAGGCTTTTCAAATACTTTATGAAAGTTTCCTAAAAGGATTTGGCTCTACTTCATGCTGCGAAAACGACTGTGACTTTTGATCGCTGTAGCTGATGACCGGCGACCAGTATTTGGGAGTGTTCGTGTGTTTAACATTATTATAAAACGTGCAGTACTCACATGCAAAGACCAGTCTGTTATTCTTTGACGGGGGACACTAGAATTTTGCTATCATTTGTTTCAATCAGACGCCAAAAGATAATCCCGATACCAAGATTATCCTAGCGACATTCCACAATAATTTAACACTCATATTGTTTTTCACTGATATTTTAATACATGCAAAATTTTGCTTGAGTCACGACACAAAAGGAAAAGTCACCATATTTTCTAAATTTAAATTATCTTCGTAAAACTCTGTCAATGTCATAGTGAAAAAAGAGCTCACAGAGGTTGTATAGGTGTTCTATTTCAAGTAAAACTCTGTGGTCATGTATACGCATTTTCATTTCATCGGTACGACTGTATCCTTTTCTTCTTAGCTGGCCCTCAAACAACTCCACTTCGACAAATTAGTCAAAAGCACCACAGATGTTCCTTCTTTACTCGATTTTTTGACGCGAAAAATACGTGTCATAACATTGTATTTATTACGGTTAAATAATGAAACCGACTTCTAAAAAAGTCACGAAATAGTGTGAAATAACTTTTCATTTGGAAGTCGGTGATTTTGTTTCTTGACTTTTTGCCACTGATTTTCGAATAAAAAGTTATTTTAAGTCGGTTAAAAATGCGATAGCAACAAGCTCCGATAATATGCTGTCGTTTATTGAAGAGTTTCCTCGATTTTCCCACCAGTTACCATCATCAGATCTTGATGTGAAGACCCCTTCAAATAAAAGAAGAATTTTTCAAATAGGTCTACTGATCCCGGCAACATCGAGAAATAGGTGAACATAGTTAAATATAAAAGATTATTTTTTCGAAGTCGGTTAAAAATTATTTTTAAAGTTTTGTCCCGATTCACCGCTGGGTTCGAAATAATAATGACTGCTGGTTCGTCTCTTCAGAAGTTCATGCTGCTGGTGTATTTGAGTGCTTTTATACAGAAGCAAGTTATTGTTGCAGAGAGGTCGGCACCGACAAACTAAACCCATGTCATATCTTACGCGGTCGCATATAAGATATAGTCACAGATCAGCGCCTACTACTAGTACCGATTCAGCCGGGTTAAGGCCGCGGTTCCACTGAAGCAGAGCAGATCGGAAACGTGTTGTGCCGCGATTCACCAATCACATGGCTTGAAATCCGCATTTCTTCTCCACTCCGTTTCAAAGGAAACATCATTAGCGGAGAGGAGCGGAGTTGTTTAAAATATCGAGAAAACAGGCTAGATTAGGCTAGCGCCGAGAGATAAGCGACGCGGTGCGGAGAGGGGCGGGACGGGGCAGCACGGAGCGGGGCGGCTCACTCTCGCGTATATTCATTTATTTTAATTAGCAATAGGATAGGCAAAGCAGCTCCTCTCTACACACACCTAAGGAATTATATGACGTTCTGTTGTCCCCGTTTTGGGGACACAGATTACGGGGACAACGGGAATACACGCTTGGAAACACCTACCTCTTTTCACAGCTCAGTTGTGCTCCGCACCGCTCCACACCGCCTTAGTGGAACCGCAGCCTGAGCATTTGCCAGTTTACGAGTATCCACAACATTAATAAACGTTTAAATTGATCACGAAGAACGCTTGTAACAATTTGTGCATTAAAATTAAAATAGATCGCCGCGTGGCTGTCGCTGCGAACATTGAGTGTGACTTGAGCCTTATTGATTCTGGTTAATATTATACTGAGATGTTTGCCCGAGTTTGTCCAGTTCAGTTAAATAGTATCTTTGGGACTTTTTTTTACGTGGTAAAATCATCACATGAGTCCTCCCACCCAGGGCAGAGCGGGAGGGACTGTCAGACTCGTACTGACTAAAATCCACGGTGTCCTTCAATAGCCCTTTACGTACCCGGGTCACGGTAATTCGTGAATCCCGCGACCCCGGCAGGCTTTGGCGTTCTACAGGGGGCGCCGTCACTATGCTGATACTCCTTGCGGCGCGCGTGGAACACAACGCGCCGTCGACCCGGGCATGGTTCATGGTCGGACAGCGAGTCACCCATTACTCGCCGCCCGCATGCCCGTACATACGGTGGCCGGAGATCGTCTGCTGAGTATCTTTGGGACTTTGAAAAGAAGACGGTATAATGTCTATTTGTTTAAGTAAATCAGATGTATAATAACAAGTCAGCTGTTTCTTAAGTGTGTACATGGCGAAAGAATGAGTCGGACCGCTTTTTGCGCGACCGTCGCGCGACATAGTACGCTGATAACGCGCAGCTGTTATTAAATAGAGGGAATGTACTTCTGTCGCGCTACTGTCACGCTGCTAACAAGAAATCGGCCTTATCTTACAAGTTACATCAATCTGTGTAATCAAACAGTTAAACAACGATAGATGATACAAATATTTAATACAACTTAAGTAAGCATACAATCTACAAATTAATTTCTCAGCTATGGTGAGATCGTTTTGGACAGCAGGGGCTCTTGCATGGCTGCGGTGAATTCTGGTCTTTTTTATCGTTTTTTTTCTTCGGACATTTCTTCGGCCAGTACGTGTCCAAAACTATGGGACCACAAGCAATCAAACTAGCCGCAATGAACGCCGTCATGCAACTCATGCAAACTATCATTATTAATTTATTATTTCCGGAGGCACTTGACGAATTTGTGCATCTCAAACTGTCGATAGCAGACTGGAACGCACGCTAGGATCGTGGCAGAAGCGATCAGGGCGTACAATGAAAGGCAAATCATTTTTCGCTAGTCCTGTCCTCAGGACCTTTGTTGTTGGAGTGAACGGATTTTACAGCTGGGCTGAGTTGCGGAGAAGTAACACCAAGGACGTAGCTTACCACGTAACACCAGTCCTCCAGGTCTTACTGGAAGTAGAAATAGAATTAGATGAGTAATTACAGAACTCCCTAAAAATGTCGATAGACACTAGTTCTGGACCAGAACTGTAGGATGTCAAGTTTGGGCCTTTCCTCAGTAATGATGTTATCGTTATCCTAGTAGCCCTGTTCCACCTACTGCTGAGTGTAGACCTCCCCCATTTCATACCAGTGACAGTTAAAAGCAACCAGACGGCAGCATGTTACTATTGATCACTGCGGTTCTGGCTTATCCGGAGTAGCAACTGCACCTTCAAGTTAACCTCAAAGAGATCACATTTTGACAGTGACGCAAAATAAAAGAGACGTAAAATGATGGTAAATGGATAGTCTAAACGCTTGGTAACATCATGGTACTGGAATTATGTAAAGCAAATATTTCGAGGTTAGAGTCATCCAAAACATCTGAAATTGACAAGATCAAGAAAAAAAACCATACTCACTGAATCACAATATTCCAAAAAAAATGGACGGAATGTGCGCTTATTAAACTAAACAAGAGGCGAATCGAGCCTCTGTGATAAGTTATCTAAACTAATAGTCAAAATAACCGCACACATAATTTCATCGTAGGTCTTTTAAAAAAACCGATTTTCACACAAAATTTAAGCCATGACAATTTGTTGATTGACAGTTTGCACCGTCAATATTTGAATGTTCTGTTCTTTGATCAGTTCTGTATTTGCTGCCAGTAACATCATATAGAACCTTTTTTTGGCTTAACCTTTCATAATACATAAAAAGGCACATAGAACCTCTTTTGAACCCTCAACAGTTACGCTCATTGCTAAACCAACGCCTTTTTTTAGCGTGGTAAAATCATCAAATGAGTCCTCCCACCCAGGGCAGGGGAGGGCAGGAGGGACTGTCAGACTTGTACCGACTAAAATCTACGGTTTCCTTCAATAGCCCTTTACGTTCCGGGGTTACGGTATTTGTTAGTCCCGCGACCCCGTTTTCCATGGGGCATAGCAGAAACCACAGAGTGCCACTTGCTACAATCCTCTACAGTTATTTCGGTTTTTGTCAACCATAGCATCTAGTTTTAATCTTGAAGTTTTATCTATCCGTGGATTGCAGTGGTATTTTAGTCCTAACAACGTAGTTGCAGTTTTCATTTCGAACCAACCACACTTCTAATAATCCATCTGCCTCTTTTCCATCGACAACAAAGACCTCAAATATGGGCACACTGCGCTTCACTTATAGTCTGATGGTACAAAAATCTGAAGCGCTAGGACAAAAATCATAGAACAGCATAGCAGTGGTATATGCTGTTCTATGATCCTGCTAAGCTGTTATATGTACCACTCTCTCGCACGAGGGGGAGTGGACTGTTGTATACCTACCACGCGGTCCCAGTGCAGGTTTATAGGTGTCACATTCCTTCGAATTTTTGATTCTTGGACATTTCCCGGTTCCCTCATGATGTTCTCCTGCATCGTTTTGGGATCGTTGTTATTTAATGGTCGTTAAATTAACTACACAAAGCAAGGCGTCTGGCTGGGCACGAACTTACAATCTGGTGAGTCGGGACGGTTACAAATGGGCCACCCCCAACATATGCATTCTGAATTTGGCCTGCCTAACTGTGTGTATTTACTATGGATAATAAAAACCGTACTGGTAAAATTCTGAAAAATTTACCAGTACGGTAAAATCCTAAAATATTTGGATTTTACATAATAGACCAAAAATTCATTTTGAAGGTAAAAAAGTATCGTCACCATTTAAGAAGAATTATCATCCAAAAAGTTTTTGTTACGGTTGCCTATGAAAGAAATTAAAATTTAGAATAATAAATGTCAAACTGCTGTAACTTGATCGTGTTTTGTTTGTGTCACAAGCTTTGAAGAAAAATATTCTTATCCACCATTCTATGAAAGGAAAAAAACTTATGCAATTAATTAGGGTCGTGTTGGCAATTTAATATTGCCGTAATTTACTCCTAGGATAATAAATAGTGTTTAAATGAGACTTTTTGTGTGTCTGTTGCTGACTTGCGCGTCAGTGTGGGGGTTCCCGGAGGGTCGGTTGGCAGAGAGGCAGCCGGATCTGCCGCAGCTGGCACAACAGTTGGCTTTACAGGGCAAGAAGGACAACAGAGTGAGGGAAGCTCAGCGTGACTGCAAGGGCAAGTGCGCCTCCAGTATAGCACAGAAAGCAGCTGCTGAAGCGAAAGCAGCGCAAGCAGCCCAGAACGCTGCAGGAGCTCAAGCGGCTCATATGGTTAGTATTATATCTTTTGATAGTGTCATTTGATTTCTAGAATGCCTAACTAGTGTTCGCAAAAGGAGTTGATGAGACCTAAACTAGTTCACAATTATATTGTGCGTGTCTATGATTGCCAGCGACAGCAAATTTTTTGAGAGACAGCTGTCAATTCTGAAGCTTACCCACCACCTCTCAACTTCTGCTCATAGCTCTTGATTGGGGTCGGTTTCTGTTTTCTTCCTTGTTTCCTTATTTACCATCATGCTATCTGGTACTGGTACTAGCAAATTTATAAAAGAAACATTTTCTTTATTCTTCCAGGTCAAAACTCAACTAGCAGAGAAGGCACTACAAGCAGCTAAAGCTGCTGAAGCAGCACTCGCAGGCAAGCAAGCTGTCGTCGAACAACTCCAACAAGAAGTGAAGGAAGCTGAGGCAGTCGTCGCTGAGAACACTGCAGCAGTTCATCAACAACAAGGAACTGTCAACGCAGCTGTGCAAGCCGCTCAGCAAGCCACAGCCCAGGTGAGCTACTGCGATTTTTATGCTCAGTTTATTTTTCTTCGTGTTTTATTTAACTTTTAGGTTGAAGCTAAAGACATCACCATTTTGCCATTTGAACTGAACTCAAAAAGAAATTAAAACAAAAAAATTGAAATTGAGATTTAATTTTAACTAGGTGCCATCTACACGTACGATTCTATGAAGATAAATTCCATAATTTCATGATGAACATGCATGCAGCTCTGCTACATTGAGACACATCTGCAACTATATCTTTCTATAGCCCGTGGAGATGGCTCCCTCTTTAGTGTGTGTATCTTCAACAATTCCTCCCACTTAGACGAAAAGGAATTCAAAGTTTTACGAAGTGTTCAATGTTTAATTTTAAATTTAATTCTTCAATAACTACCATACTCTGATTGTTTTAAGTTCTAACGTTATTGGTAGTAATTGTTGAAGTACATGAGAAAAGCTTTGAATACTTCGTAAAACTATGTTTTCTCTTTTCCTCAAGGTTTGAACGGTGACCAGACAACTTCAAGAAAAGGAACATATAATATCTATTTAAAAGAAATTAGAAATTTTTACATCATGATAATTTGCATGTCATTTTCTACACTTGTAATAACAGCAGCCGCATTGACTTGTGTTCCAGTCTGTTATAGAGCATTTTCTGAGAAAATATTTAGTTGCTTTTGTACTGGTGGCAATAAAAGAACTTGAATGGTGGATAAGCGTGTTGTTAAATTATTTGTAATAATTTGATCTATAAATACATCAATTTTTATTAGTAAAACACTTAAAATAAACATATTGGAATATCTGGCCTGTGAAATTTGTTTTCTTTATTTTGATGTTCATTTATTCATATTTTTGTCTGGTTTTTCCACAAAACTGCCTTCTGCAAATGCTGGTTATTCATTTTAGGTAGGTTGGTGTTAGCTCGTCTCGTTATCACCGGCTTCTTCAGTCGTAATGTCGCCTATTATTTACTTGGTTTTACTCGACGGTTAAAGAGGTTATTTACATTTTTCAAAACAAAGGTTGCCATCCTTTCAAGAAAGCTGCCGTTATTTTACGTATTTTTGAATATTAGCCGTATTATTCACGACTAAGACTAATCTCCGTTCTGCTATCTTGTCGTTAGTTGCTCTGAATAGAATATTAAGCAACATTTCTTGCTCGCACTTTCCAGCATAAACTGATGGTACAAGGGTGTCAACTGTCAGCACAACTTGAGAAGTCCGCTCACTGTGTTTTAGAGAAGACCAAATTTGGATTACAAGAGAAATGCCATAATCTGTCGGAGGCACGAGCGAGATTAGCGCACTTGCAACACAAACTACAATGCGCTTGTGCTGATTGTGCTGCAACTAAGCAAGCTGCCCACTGCGCGTGCGAAGCTGCGCGGGCGGCTTGCGGCAATGCGAGGAAGAAGAAACACGTTTTAGAACAGATCACGGCAGTCGCGAAGGACAATAAACCGAGGCGATGATCGAGCAAGCAAGGAAAGTATGATTATGAGATTGAAACATTAGCGATCGGGGTCGGGAATTTTGACATTTTGGAGGAGTAAACAGAAAACAAAAGCATGTGACTGATCTTTGTTAGAACAACGAAGGATTTCATACGACGCTAATTAAATTCTAATTGATTGCCAATTGAATAGAAAGGGTTTTCATTGAATTTGGATTTCTATGAAGTCTGCTGCAGCTGTTTTTTGTCCAATAACAAAGAATTTCCGACTATTACCAGAATCACAAGGTCTTTTTATCCGCTGCTGAAGCTGAGAAAAAGGGAGAATAAGTACGAAACTCTTATCGTCATTAACTCTTAAGAAATTTATCTTTTTGCACTAGCTGTCTATTAATAGCAATTTAGCAAATGGCTTAGTGTCTTGGTTAAATATTATTTCTTGATTGTTGTATGAAATAAACCTACTTTTGGATCATTTTCTTCATGCTGGACTTACAAAATCATAATTTCTTGATATTAGCCATATTTTAATTTTCGTGCATACATAAAAATAGCTGTATTGTAATTTTATGAACATGTTTTAGTCTGTTTACGTACCTACCTATTGTGTTCGTTGTTCAAACGTAAGTTGTTTTGTTAACTCTGTGTCCTGAATCAAAATTTTGCAAAATCTGTTTTTTTTTTTTTAAGCTAGATACAGACTTCTAAATATTCATGACAATGACAGTTTTTGCATTCCATTTTTATAGGAATGTAAATATTACCAACCCGAAGAATTAACTTTCGAGAATGTGTGAATTACGACGAATGTATGATTATTTGAATAATTAGTAACTATTTACTTTAGTTTCATAATAATGTGTTTTAAAGAAGTTTGACTTTTGATTTAAACGGTTTTGTATAAGCTTCTGTTAAATATAGTTTTTATATAAAAAAACCTTTTATTTAAGATGCCTCATTACAATTTAGTTTTATTTAAGCACAAAATTATTTACAGTAAAACCGTGATTTTCAGCTTTTCAATAAATCAAATTCAATCGTTGGTTAAATCATTTGTATTAGAAAGAGAATAGGGCCTTATATTGAACCTTGTGGTACCCCTATTTTAACTTTTAAACTTTACTCATTGACACCTTTTACTGGACTTCGACAGTGGATTATTAAAAATGAATGTTTTATATAGCTAACTGCTCCTTTACTCGATCCGTTTTGTAAAAATTTTAAAAGCACTGGTTCGTGATTCACGCAATCAGTTGCTTTTGATAGGTCGCAAAACGTGCCAATAAAATTTAAAACTACATCCAATCATATTATGAGTGTCCTTAAGGCGTGTTTTCATTAGGCATCACATTGGTATATAAGTTAAGCTGGCTGAAGTGGACGCTCAAGATGTTTGTCAACTGTCCCAACTGTCGTGTAACTGTGTGCATGCCACAGGCGTGAGGCCCTGCTTCCACGTGATGGACACCTGTGTAAATCCCCGCGGTCTAGCACATTAGTATGGAACCGACCATGACTGTGGGTCCATGATCCCTCGTAGTTGTAGATACATCGTTATAATCTATAGAACCCGAGTTTCGGATCTGGTTCCATACGAAGCTCTTAAATTATGTACTTGTATAGATCTGGTTCCGATCAAATAATTATCAATTTCATCAGCCGTGAACGGAACTGAAGTAAAGCCGCAACGGCGACAGTGTCAAAGGTCTTCTTGGAAGTCCACTTACATACGCAAGACTGGTTATATTCCTTGATCCTTTGGATTATTTGTCTATAGGTGGGGATATGATCCACGGTGCTGTAGCCTTTTCGAGCCCAGGCCTCTATCGGCGGTCGCGGGACTCACGAATTAGCGTGACCCGGGTACGTTAGGGCTATTGTAGGACACCGTGGATTTTAGTCAGTACGAGTCTGACAGTCCCTCCCGCTCTGCCCTGGGTGGGGGGACTCATGTGATGATTTTACCACGTAAAAAAAAAGAGTTTGTGATGCAGCCACAGTAAATCTTTCAAATATCCGCTCAAAGAACCTTAGTAGATCCGATTCAAAGAACCTACCTGGCTACTACAAGTACCGAAATAGAATTAATTTAAAGTCTTTAATGTTCGTAATGATTCGAAATCTTAATTAAACGCTACTATTTGCGTCGCTTATGTTCCAGTAGTTTAGTTTGTATATCTTTTGCTCACCGTTCATAGAAATATGTTCATGTGCTGCTGTGTTTTCATGTCCTGATTTATAATTAATAACAAAAGTATCCATTGTAAGGTAGTGTTTTAAGAAATCTTTCTTGCTCACACTTTCCAGCATAAACTGATGGTACAAGCGTGTCAACTGGCAGCACAACTTGAGAAGACAGCACACTGCGTGCTAGCGAAGACTAAAATGGGATTGCAAGAGAAATGTCATTACCTAGCGGAGGCGCGAGCGAGACTAGCACACCTGCAACACAAACTACAATGCGCTTGCACTGATTGTGCAGCAACTAAGCAAGCTGCGCACTGCGCGTGCGAAGCTGCGCGGGCGGCTTGCGGCAATGCAAGGAAGAAGAAACACGTCTTAGAACAGATTACAGCAGTCGCGAATGATAACAAAACGAGACGGTGATCGAGCAAGTAAGAAACTATGATTAAGAGTGAATTACAATGACATCTGATGCAGTTTTTTGAATTTTATAGGGTTGTAAATATTACATATTCCTAGCCAAAGGATTAACTTCCGAGAATGTGTGGCAAACGACAAATTTATTATAATTTTGATTGGTAACTATATACTTTAGTTTCGTTATAATGTGTGTTTAAGACGTTTGACTTTTGATATAAATGGATTCGTATAAGCTTCTGTTAATATAGTTTTTGTATAAAATGGCTTGTTTTATTTGAGTTCATTATCATCATTGGCAGCGTTGGTCCATCCACTGCATAGTAAAGGCCGTCTACTGCCTTTAACAAAATATGTTGACTTTTCGATATTTTAATTTCCATCGATCACCTTTCCAAGCACTGTTACAGGTCATATGACAATTTATAACACACTATACGTCGTCATTATATAGGAAAGATGTTACAACGTCGTAAACGGAAATGTAATATGTATTGCACATCACAGAAAATAATAGGTTTGAAGCAGGGTCCGAGCAAGAGGTGGTTAGGGCTTCACGAGACAGGAATCTTCCACAATGCGAGGTGTATCGACAATAGTAATCTTCAATCATCAAAGTCAGGTCTTAGATCCAACCATCTAAAAAGAGCCCCGAAAGGTGTTCATCGAGGCTCTTGGTCATCAGACCATTTTCCGTTATGACGTATCGCAAAATGATGGCCGAGCATAGCTTTCACATGTCGAAACTCATGTCCTTAATCGAGCAAATCAAAATGCCTTTCCCAGCAAATCAAAATGATCCTCTTTGGCATATACTCGTACATGAAAAGTAAAATAAAATATTCCCAGTGGTTCTACTTCTGTTCTTCGCCAACATAGGTACTTGTAGTTTTAGAAAGATTTGAAATCATAATTATAAGTTACTAATTTTGATTTGTCTTAAAGCTGCTGCTCTCTGGAGACTTTAGTTGTGGAGACTTTGATTCCCTGTCGAGTGCTATGATGCTATAGGAGTGTTCTCATTATAGTGATAAATGTATGGGCTGGTAGAAATTACTTGCCACTATAATGAGCACTTTCCCATATATCTTCATAGCACTTGACATCCCAGACAATAAGTCTTTACGACTAAGTCACCAGTGGTTGGTCTTAGGCCCAGAGTTCATGGATTTGAATGGTTAATGAAATTAGTTATCTCCAGTTTTTAGTTCATCATAAGATTTTTCAAAAACACTATAATAAGAAACCTTTCTTGCTCACACTTTCCAGCATAAGCTAATGGTACAAGCGTGTCAACTGGCAGCTAAACTTGAGAAGACGGCTCACTGCGTGCTAGCGAAGACTAAAATGGGACTACAAGAGAAGAGCAATCATCTAGCTGAAGCAAAAGCAAGACTAGCACAACTTCAACACAAACTCCAATGCGCTTGCGCTGATTGTGCAGCGACCAAGCAAGCTGCCCACTGCGCGTGTGAGGCTGCGCGGGCGGCTTGCGGTAATGCAAGGAAGAAGAAACACGTTTTAGAACAGATCACGGCAATCGCGAAGGACAGCAAACCAAGACGATGATCGAGCAAGTAAGGAAAGTATGATTAAGAAATTGAAACGTAGTCGGGAATTCTGATGTAGTGGCGCAGTTGAGAGAAAACTAATATGTTTGGCATATCCTTGTGAGTTTGTAGAAGAATTGATAACTTCCAACTGCTGAGATAAAATGTATTTAGCTTAGACTTCCTAAAATCAACGCTTTCTTTTTTCTGAACTACATTTACAGAGTTTATACTTCGAGAATCCGTGAACTGCGATGAATTTATGATAATTTTGATTAGTAATTATATACTTTAGTTTTATAATAAGTGTTTTTAAGACTTTTAATATAAATGATTTCGTATAAGTTTCTGTGAAATATAGTATGTATTTATAATAGATTGTTTCATTTTAGATAGAATTTTACTAAAGGTTGTACAAGAAAGGCCATAATTTTAAATAAATACAATGTGGGAAAAAACGGTGGGAGCATTATCACAATCACTGTGGTTTAAGAACGGTCACATATTCATCTTAAGATGAATGATGTGATGACTTTCAAGTTTCAGGTGTGCTGCTGGTGTTCTTGAACAGATAAATAAAACTGCTGCTAATCAATGAATAGAACTGTATTGAATTTAAATAGGTTACTGGTTACAATAAAGAAAAACCGTTAGATGCGCGCGTTAGGCCGTATACAGAAATAAAGCTGGAAACTTATAAGCGCTTACCCGGCGCTTGACAGCGCTGGTCCGTTCTACACAAAGGAAGCAGATTGAATCAGACCAAGCAAGTTGTTTATTAATTTTAAATGGCAGCGCCCAGCGCTGACCAGCGCGTGTTGAAGTTTGTCGGAACTTGTCGGTATCGTTCTGTGCTTATCGGCGTGCGTTCATATATTTTCCTGCGCGGGTTACCAGCGCTGTCAAGCGCCGGTAAGCGCTTATAAGTTTCCAGCTTTCTTTCTGTATACGGCCTTAGAGGCGTCGGCAAATGAGTGGCGCGGCGCTGTCCCACCGCTGTAATTGCGGCTGGACGGGCGAGCAAGAGTACGTCCCTCGCGCCGCGCTGTGTGGGGCTAGATGTGACGTCAGGAACAGATAATAAGGTATGAATTAAAACTCACATTTTAATATTAAAATTTAATTAACATAAATTATATCTTAACATGAAATACCTAACTTAATCCAATCTTGGATTCTCCATTTCCAATTCATACTCTCATATTCTCCGATATTTACAAAAGGGATAATTGTCTTACTTGAAGGCTGAGCATATTAATACGGTGGAATATAAGTTATTAACTAGGTTGTACATAAATAGCTGAGAAGATACTGTGCTACCAATCTGCGTCCTAACTATAGCGAATTGTTATGCGAATAGGCAATCGTAACATTTATAAGATAATTACGGGTCCCTACCCATTTGTACGGTAGGCACTAGGCAATTTTCGGGACCTTCAAGGAATCGGAAAATCTCGGGATTTCGGGTTAATTTTTTTTCTCTCTGGATGTCAAGGGCAAAATCAATATAAAAATGAATAAAGAAACGAGAAGTGTCAGTTGCAGATAACCGTAATTTCGCGGTTCTGTACCCTAGTATGATGCAGACTAAAAATAATGGACTTATTTTTCGGGTCCATGTTTTAAATAATTTTAAGTAGATTACAGTAAAATTATAAGGCCGCACAAGTCGGTCTTTAAGGTTAAGCCGCGCCTACCGAGGTTGGATTGTGGATGGGTGACCACTTATCATAGTAAGTTTCCTCCGTGACTCGAAAAGCACTTGAAGCCGTTGGTTCCTACTTCCATTTGTAGATTTTTGAGATTCATTACTGTTGTAAAAACCAGTCCTTACCAATTTAAGGAGTATCGTATTACCCAGTTACTGGAGTGGATTATGAAGGTTAGATGGATATTTACTCCATGTAACATACTGATATTGAGCTCAAACCGGCAGGCTAGGCAGGTGATGATGATGTATTAATAATTTCGTTCACAATTTCAGTGTGTTCTTCGAGCGACTAAGCTTCGTTCGGTTTATTTATAGTTATGTGAAATGTAATAATGATTTGAAATCCTATCAAGTGGTTTCGAAGCCTTATCCAAATACACCGATAGTTGCGGCAATGCCATGCGGCCATATACAGATAGACGCGGCCGTCCTATGCGGCTATACGTAGATCAACGCGGCCATGCCAAGCAGCCCTACACAGATAGACGCGGCCATGCCATTTAGCCATACACAGGTAGATGCAACTATGCGATGCGGCTGTACACAGATCAAAACCAAGACTTAATGCAAATTAGCAGGGTCATCAATTTCATTGGGCAGTCTGGGCATGCGCCCAGCCTTTTCAATCCTTCTCGCTCTGGGGCTCAATAATTACGAAGCCCTGGGCCTTCTGGAAAACTTTAAAACAGCGGTTTCCAAAAAACAATGAAATTTGTTTCAGGAGGGTTCTAAAATTTATCGAGCTCGTATCCACGTTTTTTATTCTACTTTCCTAGAATCCTCATGCACAATCGTTAAGAGCTATTTTCATATGAACGATCAAAAGAGGACCTAGCGCCAGTGTGCTAGTGAGTTCAAATCTCTTGGCTAGCTTTATCTTCTCGTACCATAGAGCTAAACTGTCCAAGGCCTCAAATGCATAAACGACCCTGCTACTTTCCGGGCGTCCAATAGTTGGCGTCTGATAGTAATACGGGACCAAATTGATTAAAAATTGGTATTGCGTTTGAACTATGAGTAACTTTATGGTTCTACAGCAGTGAGCGAAAAGTCGTATTGTTGGTCTTATAGTCCAAAAAAACCCTAAGGAACATTATATCCAAAGCGCAAAGGGCGCGCGCCCAGATGCATTTTTCAGATCCATCCATCACCTGCCTGTCCCCGATTAGTGGATAGTAACACGATTTTTATTTATAAAAATCTCATTATTTACCAGATAGTGGACATCGACATATTTCTTTTTAATTATTCCTAATGGCTACTATAGTATGTAGTGGGGCTAGCATTGGGGACAGAATCGAAGTTGCCTGTGGTAGGGGTCTTGGGGGAGCAACCTAACAATACGGATCGTGAGCAAAAGTACTTACTAAACTACTTTTTGAATAAACAGATTATTTATTTTAATTAGGTACACCTCTACCCAAACCCTTCAGGGATGACAGACTTGATGATATTTTATGTTAAATTGCTTGAGATAACTAGTTCTAGCAATACTTATCATTATTTGGTGTTTCTCGGTACTTTCAGTACCTAATCAAAAAATGTATGAAACTTGGCCGAGAGCAATCGTACAATTGTGCCATAGTAACTATTGCTCCAAATAACTAGTACTACCCATGGGTACCAAGTATGTTCGTTGGCCGGCACTTTCAGAAAAGACTAAAAAATGATGTCCTTTAACAATAAGACAGTAAAATAAAGCATTTCTCGTGTCGATCTGCTTAAAATTATAGTTGCCTAGCTATAAACACGTCGACAAAAAATTTGTCTGTCTGTCATTCTTGTCTAGCCATTTTAATAATTATAGCCATATTCATTTATTCATCAATCATAGCCTGTTCGCAATACAATCATATTATATTTTGCAGTTACACACATTAAAATATCACACATACTTTACTTTGCCTACGTAAACGCCCAATCTCCTTTTTATATATGCCTAAGTAAAAAATATAAATAACTTATGACTATTTGTCTACTATACTAAATGCATCGTTAAGATTCTGCGGACTGAACGCCATATTACTGTACTTGTAGTTAGAGTAAGGTGACTGATTCGCTGATTGTGGACCATCAATATCGACGTAACCTTGGAGGGCAGGGAAAGAATCCTCATCGTAATCGTCACCATACATCGGTAAATACGGACGGCTCTTCGGCACAGCCCTCGCTGGAGGCTCCGCATACTGTCCACCAACAATGATCTCATCATCCAAATTTTCTTGCTTGTATGACGTCCACGGTCTATTCAACACTTTCGCGTCCGCGAAATAGTGTGGCTTTAATTTCCGGAAGAAGAATTTAGCATTCTTTGTCCTGTCAGCTGGACTCATGAGGTCTGCATGGGCGTCTTTGGGGTTTACTGTCACGTATTTAGCATATGATGGCTCTTTCTTAGTGAAGGCATAGCTGGTATCAAAGCCTGTATCGATGTCGTTCTGGTTCTTTTGTTGTTCCTGCTTGTTGTAATCTAGGAAGTCGTTTTGGTGTGACGAATCTGGAAACTTTGTAAGGATGTTTTGGAAACTGCTCTGTGTTGGGTACACGTCTACGACGCCAGGTTTCAGAGGTGCACCGTAAGAGTCGACGGGAGGCTCGCCATAACTCTTCTGGGGCCGCTGGTCCTTGGGTACCGGTGGTTCCCCAAAGCTTGTTTTTTCAGGCACGAAGAAGGAGTAATGGGGCATTTTCACAACGTGTCCAAAACCTGGTCGGCCATTAGGTCTCTTATTTTTATTATGCTTTTTATTTGGATAGGGGTGCTTATTTCTAGGCTCGGGTGGTATATACCTCGGTGATGATGATATAGGCTTCCCTGGCCGACTTTTTTTTCCAGGCTTCCTTGTCGATTTATGTGGCTTGTATTTGGGTCTTGGTGGTCCATATTGTGATTTTGGGGAACCGTATCTTGATTTTGGAGGTTCAAATCTTACTTTCGATATTTTCCTGTAGATGACTTTGGGTTTTTTATTGAATATTTTATCCATAGGGTCGCCATTGAAGTCATATATTAGGGTTGCTTCTCTTTTATTTATTCTTTTGACATCTTCTGACCTTTCTGTTTCTTTGTTTTGTTCTTCTGCTCGGGTGCATGATGCTGTCACGGTTATCTGAAATTGAGAAAAGATGGATTTGAGAATTGAATGAAGCAAAAATTAATGTGGGTAAATAACGGCTTCACAGGTCGACTTGTTTAAGAGGATGGGTGATCCATTATATACCGATTTTTTCTCGGAAAACACATTAAGCATTAATTCTTGCCGTCATTTGTAGAGAGTGTTTGAGAGTGACCCGAAATGCTGACAATCAATTTTACCAAGGGGTTGCATGACTATGTTAAAATCATCAAACGACTCCGCCCACCTAGGGCGAGTTGGGAGGGACAGTCAGACTTGTACTGACTAAAATTCACGGTGATCCTTCAATAGCCCTTAAGGTTCCAGGGTCACGGTTACTTAATGAGATAGGCCCGCGACCCGCAGGGCAGGCCTGTTGGTCTAGTGGTTGGTAAGTACTTAAATTACTTCATAAGATTTACGAAAAACGATGGGTGAGCCTATAAAATTTGAGGGTTACCCTCGATTTCTCCAAGATCCAATCATCAGATCCTGATTTGGTGACAATGAAACCACACGGGAAGTACCAGCTTTCAAACAAAAAAAGAATCATGAAAATCGGTTCACCCAGTCGGTCGTTATGCGGTAACAAAATTAAAAAAAAACATACAGTCGAATTGATAACCTCCTCCTTATTTTGAAGTCGGTTAAAAAGTATCCTATGTTACGCCCAGGATAATAAGGAATAATTATACCAAGTTTCATCGAAATCGAACCGTTAGTTTTCACGTGATGCCTGCACAAACAGACAGACAGACAGACAGACAGAAAGACAGACAGACAGACAGACAAAAATTTTTTTAATAATATATTTGGGTTTGGTATCGATCCAGCAACACCCCCCGCTATTTATTTTTTCAATATTTTCAATGTACAGAATTGACCCTTCTACAGATTTATTATAGTACTAGCTTCCGCCCGCGACTCCGTCCGCGCGGATGTCGGTCTTCGCGTGGATGGTTTATTTCTCCATTTTGAGTAACTCTGACAATGAAATCTTATAAATATTACGGCGCTGAATCCACTGCGGGTAATGCAACGCGTGTTCGTGGTTCTACAGAACAACGTCTATGAATAAAACTGAAAAATAAGATTTTTTTTTTCTACTTTTTTTTCCAGGATAACAAAAAAACTTTTTCAAAAAAAATGTAACCGCCTTCAAAAAGAACCACAAAAAAGGGTAAAATAATCAACAAAATAACTTTTATTTCGGAAGTCGATGGCTTTGTTATTTTTTATTTCATTGTTTATTTTTTGCCACCGACTTCTGAAATAAAAGTTATTTTGTAGATTATTTTACCCTTTTTTGTGGTTCTTTTTGAAGGCGGTTACATTTTTTTTTGAAAAAGTTTTTTATTTTTCTCTTTTAGTTTAAATATTCAACCCAAATTCTTGCCAAATACATATAATATAATCCGTAGCACTGGTAATAACATCCCTCATGCACACAATAAGCTAATAAAATTCCCTATCTCAAAAACTACTGAACCGATTTTGATGAAACTTTCAGTATTCCCTAAGTGAAACGATATCTAGCACAAAAAAAAAGAATTATTTAAATCGGATGTGTAGTTCCGGAGATATGCGAACAATGAATCAGTCGATGCCTGCTCCTTACTGTTAAGGAGTTGTACCTTCCATCATCAGCTCAGCTACATAAGATGATGATTACCATACGCAAGTACTTGAATTACTTCATAAGATTTACGAAAAACGATGCGTGGGCCTATAAAATTTGAGGGTTGCCCTCGATTTCTCCAAGATCCAATCATCAGATCCTGATTTGGTGACAATGGGACCACACGGGAAGCACCAGCTTTCAAACAAAAAAAGAAACATGAAAATCGGTTCACGAAGTCGGTCGTCATGCGGTAACAAACTACTGTTAAGGAGTTGTACCTTCCATCATCAGCTCAGCTACATAAAATCATGATTACCATACGCAAGTACTTAAATTACTTCATAAGATTTACGAAAAACGATGGGTGAGCCTATAAAATTTGAGGGTTGCCCTCGATTTCTCCAAGATCCAATCATCAGATCCTGATTTGGTGACAATGGGACCACACGGGAAGCACCAGCTTTCAAACAAAAAAAGAATCATGAAAATCGGTTCACCCAGTCGGTCGTTATGCGGTAACAAAATTATAAAAAAAACAATACAGTCGAATTGATAACCTCCTCCTTATTTTGAAGTCGGTTAAAAAGTATCCTATGTTACGCCCAGGATAATAATTAATAATTATACCAAGTTTCATCGAAATCGAACCGTTAGTTTTCACGTGATGCCTGCACAAACAGACAGACAGACAGACAGACAGACAGACAGACAGACAGACAGACAGACAAAATTTTTTTTAATCATATATTTGGGTTTGGTATCGATCCAGCAACGTCCCCCGCTATTTATTTTTTCAATATTTTCAATGTACAGAATTGACCCTTCTACAGATTTATTATAGTATAGATAGATAGAAGATAGATAGAAGATAGATAGAAGAAGATTATAGTCGGCTTAGACAGACATGAAACGGCAATTTAACAGTCGTAAATCAATGTTTTTCTCAGCGTTGTTGCTTTTTATCGCAGCCAAACCTAATATGGTGTTAATAATGTTAGTTTTCACGCGACTATAACGATTTTAGAAACAATGCGTTTGCGCTGGTCAGTTACACGTTCGATCTCTTAATAATTACAGACTACAGTATCGACTTTTTAATTTGGATATTAATAAAAACAAGTTGTTGTCTGACACTGTATCATAATAAAAAATAAATAAATAAAATTCCTTCATTTTAAGCCTGCCGGGGTCGCGGGACTTACCCATCACCGTAACCCCGGTACGTAAAGGGCTAGTGAAAGACACCGTGGATTTTAGTCAGTACATTCTGACAGTACCTCCCGCCCTGCCCTGGGTGGGAGGACTCATTTGATGATTTTACCACGCAAAAAAAAAGAGACTATTACTATATTAAAACTAAGATCAACCTTAGTTTGAGTAACAAAAGTTTTGTATGCCTAGGAACTCTACTATCAAAATTTACTAACTAATCTATATTCATAAAAATGTTATGTTGGTTAGTGTACGCTCCAAAAACTCAAAAAGTTCTGCACCGATTGAGCTGAAATTTTAGCATGATATATAATGCGCACCAAGAATTGTTTTTATCTATTTTTTGCATCAGTCACATATCCGCGACCGCGAAAAAACAGTTTTTTTGTGCCACAGAGAAGCGTGGTAGGGTACAGCTAGATACATGTTTAACTGATTTTAATTCGGTAGTACGGTATTTACTCCTCAACTTGTCTTCCGACAAACTTTCGCACAATATTTTCTAAAGGTTTCTCATAATTCTAAACTGAACCACGTGTTATATAAATAAACATTATCATACAAACGACGGTCCATCTTATTGTCAGTCACAACTGTCAGCTGGCAGTTCTTTCTATGCTAATTTTGATCCCGAGGGTCGAAAAGTACCGCATACAAATATGTTATGAAAGTACAGTAGAACAAGATATTTGGTGTACCTGGAACTTTCAAACAATGTCGTAATATCTGTTTTCACTTATATTAAGAGAAACCTTGCTAAGGAGAAATTTAAAAAGACCGGAGAAGAATTTTGAAAAACCTCTGTTCAGCAGTACGACAAAATAGATTAAGATGTAATATTAAATGTACTGTGTTGAATTGTCAGAGCTTGGCTCAGCGCCAATCGTTATAATTATATTTAGGCATTAATTTAGTTCTCGCCTGGTTTAAAAAAACGCATAATGTTGGTTAATGTGCTGAATACACTTACAGGTTAAATTGCTCAACTAGCCCCGCCCTACTAGTGACATGTGATTTTTAAATATTAAAGGGATCTTTGTTGCCTGTACAGCGGGTACCTTGTCCGACTGTACATAGAACAGATGCGCCCGCGTCACTTTCTAGTGCGTGCACGGATAATGTGTCGGTAAATCTTAGACTCTTGCGTCGTCTGCTTAAGGCGATAGAATGTGAGCAGTTAGATCTTTTTTGCTGTACAATTTAACAGATGTGGAGGAAAAGTAAAATAAATGGTTTTAACAGCCTGCCATTACGTACGTATTATGACTTGGTAAGTGTTTTAACTGGCATATTTAGGTATTGTGGACACGTGTTTAACTACTGACCAAGAGAGTCCCCTTTTTTAGTTGATATAGTCATCAGATGAGTCCTGCCGTCCTGGATGGAGCGGGACTTTTTTTTTGACAATCCTACTGCACTATTCCCAAACCACTGCAACTCCTCAACAGTGGCGACCTCCAGAAAAGCGCCAGGACAAGCGTTCCCCGGAGAATGATTTTAACTGTCTGGGATCCTGCAATGAAATTAATCGAAAAAGAAGGTCTTCAGAGCCTAGACAGTCCAGGAGATCGCGAGGCTTTCTTATCATATAACCACATATAACCGTGTAATCTAAAGGGTTATGAAGGATCACTGTGGATTTTAGTCAGTACGAGTCAGACAGTCCCTCGCGTCCAGCCCTGGGCTGGACTCATTTGATGATTTTACCAAGATAAAAAAGACAGTCCTCGATCCATAAAGACTAGTTTTATTTGCAGTTCAGGGTTTAAATGTTTCTTTTAAACAAGGATTTTTTTAGAGGCAGCCCAGAGTTTTGAAGTGAGATACTCCAGTGAGAATAGCAGCGCGAATCCGCGCTGCATTTTAATATCGACTCAAAATCAAACTTTATTCACTACACAACAAGATACATATTTGTAGTATAGTTATGTCACGTCGCGCCGCGTCGCGTCTCGGTGTGAACTGACCGTTAGTGTAGCCCTATTTTTATACAGCAAGATGAAATCGTCATGTAAAACGGTGCTTTATACATTTGGCTAGCTCATACATACATAAATAATAATGTTTTACATAGTAATGTAGGTCAGAAATAATATAAAATTTTACTGTTGTCTACTTTCTAAACAAAAATGTAATGTGAGGCCAAACAAAACTGTCAGTTTTCACACGAGAAAATGAATGTTTTAAAAATTATTTAAGTTATGCCTCTATGATGTTGATTTTTATGTAGTAGACTGACACTCAAAATTGTCCTTTTTTAATGTAACCCACAGTGAATTTCTCCTGTATCGTGGGTGCGTTTACAAACATAGAAACTCACATACACAAACACCCAGACCCGGAACAACTACTTGCAGGCAATCACTCACCAACCGCGTCAACCGTGTCGACAAATTACGAGAGAAGTGTGTTGAAATATCATTATATTGGCCCTATATCCATATTGCTTCACCGTCGACTACATCATCGCTTAGTCATCAGGCAAGATAAGGGGTCTTTTTTTATCGTGGTAAAATCATCAAATGAGTCCTCCTACACAGGGCAGAGCGGGAGGGACTGTCATACTCGTACTGACTAAAATCCACGGTGTCCTTCACTAGCCCTTTACGTACCGGGGTCATGGTAATTCGTGAGTCCCGCGACCAAGATAGGGGTCTAAGGCGAGTCTATCTAGATAAAATAAAGCCGCTTATATGCTTACGATACCTAAACTCCATGAGAAGTGAATGACACTTTAAACACATAGGCGATCAAAACTCAGGGTTCTAAACCACATAAGAAGATCATCAAAAATACTTATAACCTTTATGTACCTACATAAAAAGTTGAATTTTTCACAATATTTCCAGTTTTCGATAGTAAATCACACGAAGAAAGTGTTCGAGCGACCTTCAAAATAAAAGTGAAAACGATAATATACGTATCAAATAATTATGGTATTTACGGTATAAACAAGTTTTTTGTTTAATTAATTCAAATCTTTATTTATCGGATTTAAGACGTGACGTACACCAAACAGTTAAGTAACTTTGTGGCATCATGTCCAACTTGCATGCAAGTTCCACTATATTGCGGTATTTGAATTCAAACTTGCATTCAATTACTTGCAGTGTCAAAATGCGGTCGCGGGACTGTATGAATTACCGTGACCCCGGAACATAAATTGCTATTGAAGGACACCGTGGATTTTAGTCAGTACAACACTGACAGTCCCTCCTGCTCTGCCCTGGGTGGGAGGACTCAGTTGATGATTTTACCGCGGAAAAAAAAATCGTCAAGATGCGGCTTCAGGCTAAGAACTGCTTCCGACATACTATTATCGTAAAAGACATGAGAAAATATAACAACACAGTAAAATTATTAGTCATGAAAACGTCTATAAAATGGTATTTTTTTTTGACAAAACGCAAAAATATTTAACAAGCATGTTTACTGACTTCCGTAAAAAATAACAAGTAAAAATAAACAATGTCACAATAGTATTACATCCTTCTTATAACGATTATATGCTCGTTTGTGAGAAGGTAAAGAACAATAGAAATAAACATATATGCAAAAGATTCCAAAATAAATACACAAATGAGATAGGTACCATAAACACGTAGATATTAGTATAGTAAGTCGTACATACCTATTAGTAGTATTTTAATAAAAAAATTAAGGTTGTACCTATTGTATGTTTCATACGTGGCAACAATATTTTTGTTGTATGTAATAATTTAGTTTTTATATCTGAAGGTACAGCGTATTTGAAGTATTTATTGCGTTAATTGTATGGAAAATTGAAAAAGCACCTGTAGTATAAGAACGAGGAACTTTTTTGTTTCCATCAAATTAATGTCAAAATATTCCAGTTTACGAGTAAAGTTTTCTATCTTTTGAGATGAGAAATTCTTAGTGTGCGGCAAACCTTTGTTTTTTTTTAATAAAAAGCACAGAATATATAATTTATTCGATAAAACATCAAATCTATTATTATTAGGTATTTATTTAAAAAAAACCTTCTAGTAGTTTGCAAATAAACTTCAATCTTTTATTCAATAGTTTTGCACTGTGCGTTAGTCTTTACCTCAACATACTCGTAAGTTTCCGTTTAAGACGGAAATGGGAGATCTCACAAGTTCATTGACACTTACATAAAACCACAAGTTATTTTCAAGATTGAGAGAATAATAAATGGCAAATTAATTCCAAGGCTAGCTATGTTTTACGTAAACAAGTATTTTATCGTGATGTTATGCGCTAATCAAGTGTACTTGACGTTATAGTGAAAAGATACTAGTATTATATGCTGGACAGGTAAATCGAGGAGATTGATTGATCAAGGTGCAAGCCATTTTATTTAGGTACAAGATTATTCTAATACCGACGTCGTGTTTCTACGCAAAATGTTAGTTATAGCTCAAAGCATTCAATTGATAAATCTGCCTTCAAGTTTAGTGCTCACAGCAAAAGAGTGGAACTCACTTCTTGCGTCTTCGTTTCCGGGCGCATACAACCGAAGTTATGTCTTTGTCAAACAGACAGGCGAAAGCGAAGCTTTTCCGAAGCGATACCGAACTGAAGCGAGACGTCAGTCCGATATTTTTGTCACGCTATCGGATCGCTTTCGCTTTTCTATATGACTGGATTCAAACAATTCCGTACATTACAAATAAAAACGTCACGCTTCATATCCGTCACGCCTGTCTGTTTGACAAAGACTTTAGAGTGGCGTGAACAGGCTTCTTCTGGGTAAGCTCGCTCCATCGTAGGCTTTGTGTCAGTCACCTTTGATCTGGACTAGAGTCAAGAGCAACAAAAAAAAGGAGTTCTCTCTGTGAGCTCTGTGTACGCTCATCATCTGCCTAGCCTTTTCCCAAATATACTGGAGTCGGCTTGGCGAACCAGATGCAGCTGAATATCAGTATTTTACATGGAGCGACTGCATATCGGACCTGCACAACTCAGTAACTGGGTAATACGATACCCCATGGTAAGATTGTCAGACTTGAGTTTCTGACTGTGATTGACGACTGTCAAAGATCTACAAATGACAACCGGGACCAACAGCTTTGCGTGCTTTCCGAGGCACGGCGGAAACTCGTTATGACAGATGGTCACCCATCCACAGACCAACCTCGGCAAGCGCGGCTTAACCCGGAAGATCAGCCTGTGCGGCTGTAATTATTTTGGGAGCTTCTCTCTGTACGTTATAATAATATAATCAACCCGATGGACCTGCAGCCTATGTACTTCGTTGAATACTTTTAATACTTCCCCTACTTTTAAGATCTGTTAAATACTAGCTGACCCACCAAACTTCTTACCGCCTCAAAATCAATAAATAAAAAGCTAAATTGTAATAAATTGCAGAATGATTCAACTATAGTAAAGGTTTCTGAACGACTTTTAAATTTAATTGATTTCTGAACGACAGGGTGAACTTCAAATATTTGACGGTAATAATAGTTTGTTTGGGAGAACGAAATTGTTACTTTTTCTATATTCCTAATATTTTTATCACTCACCTCTTAAACCTTCCCTGGGATTCCAAAAATAATTCAAAATCAGAATTAGCCAAATCGGTCCAGCCGTTCTCGAGTTTTAGCGAGACTAACGAACTGCAATATACATATTATGTAGATTTTTATTGTTTTGCTCTAGTAACGAAGGCAGTCTTCACACTAGGTAGACCATGAGAGTCGGCAACCGATGGTTGCAAGTGGCGTTATTTTTATCCTAACATTTAGCGGTTGGTTCGACGGCGCGTCGTGTTCCACGCGCGCCTCAAGGAGTGTCAGTATAACGACGGGACCCCTTTATGGGGCCAAAGCCTGCCGGGGTCGCGGGACTCACGAATACCGTGACCCCGGTACGTAAAGGGCTATTGAAGGACACCGTGGATTTTAGTCAGTACAAGTCTTACAGTCCCTCTCGCTCTGCCCTGGGTGGGAGGACTCATTTGATGATTTTACCTCGATAAAAATAAAAAGCATTTAGCGGTTAAACGAAAAAGCGCCTTTATAAGTAGTAAAACTGCGGTAGACTAAGTTGATTGATTTATAGGCAATTTGTTTTAAAAGCTCAAGAAAACGCACAAGTCTTTCCTTCATCCGCTTTTAATGAATGACGGAAAAAGTTGTCTATTTTCTTGTTATATCGTAAACAGGTTGGTCAAGTTAGAGGCTTTTTTTTGTTCACTTTTACTTGTGCGTTACTACTACAGCATTATTTTAACAGATATCTTGTTAATTTGTGAAGTTTTAGAACGTAGATCAAAGCTTGCAAGCAAGAACGCGAGATGACGTCCTGATGGCGCTTGCGCTACGTTAGTATTGTGTTAAGTATGCCTAAAGAGTGTATGTCCCCAGTATACCTCGCGTCCCCGTCTTATACACTGTTCTCCTAGGTCATATTAATTTCGAAGTAGAAGTTAAGTTGTACTGCTTTACTGACTGTTAACAAACTTGTGATGGCTGTTGTGGAGAATATCTTTATTTTCTTTGGGCGCGAGGCCTCTTCAGGTGCGAGGCCGGGGACTAGGGACCGCTTCGCCCCCGCGTAGCCACGCCACTGTCTCAGAATCTTCACTAGTTTACTTTTTCTTAAAAAAATTAATTAAGGTGAAAGTAAGTAATAAATCACTAATATTTATCTATTTGTTTCATGTAAGTTTTCTGGCTTGTTAGCTGTCTAGCCACACAAGAATTCATTAGTAAATATCACATTAAAAAATGTTACAAAGAATTTTAATTAATAAATTAAATATAAAGTTTTTAAACATGATTTTTCTAAAAATGGCGCCTTAAGTTGTCTTAACTACTGTTTATGTATTAAAATACATTTAAAAGAAAAATGATTTTGTGGTAACAGTTGGATTAATTATGTTAGTATTATTTTAATTCGTGTTCGATATAAACATTTCCAATGTTGGAAGAATAAAGACGTTCCAATTTATCAAAAAATATTTTTCATCATCATCTCAGCCATAGGACGTCCACTGCTGAACATAGGCCTCCCCTTTAGATCTCCACATGTACTGGTTGGAAGCGACCTGCATCCAGCGTCTTCCGGCGACCTTTATAAGGTCGTCTGTCCATCTATCAAAAAAAATTTTTCACTAAAAGTAAAATCATTACTAATGTTATATTTTAATAATTGCTGAATAGTTTGTTTGGTTTAACTTGCTAATCTCAGGAACTACTGGTTCGAATTAGAAAAAATATCTTTGTGTTGGATAGTCGATTTATCGAGGAACGTTATAGGCTATATAACATTACGCTACAAGCAATAGGAGCCAAGTAGTGGGGTGAAACCGCGGGGAAGAGACAGTAAAATAAAATTATAAAATTGAAATAGTATTCAGCTGTATTTTTTTCAAGTTTTTATGCATTGATATAGTTAAACATAGCGTTACCTAAAATTTTATAATACAATTTTGACATAAATCATACCATAAATAATCACTCCCGGAAGACGTCTATTGTTCAAAATAAGTTACTTCCGACCGACTATTCATAATTAGAAAACCATTTATTTTTGTGTTCTTTGTCATGATTATTATTTACAGTTGTCAATTAGGGCTACAGTCTGCTCGTAATTACGATTCGAAAGACAAACATTATATTTTTTTATTTTATTTACGTTGTAAAATCTTCAAATGAGTCCTCCCACCCAGGGCAGAACGGGAGGGACTGTCAGACTCGTACTGACTAAAATCCACGGTGTCCTTCGATAGTCCTTTACGTACCGGGGTCACGGTAATTCGTGAGTCCCGCAACCCCGGCAGGAAACGTTATACGTTTATAAAATATATTTTGCGTATACGTTTTATGAGAACATTATTTTCCTCAGGAACACATCACAAGATTTCTGTATTTTATTTATAGCGTACTTGAAGAATTTGCTAATTGACTGAAAAATTATAATTAGTCCGTCACTTAGATTATCAAAAAATATTCGACCCGTATTTTTTCTATTGTTTCGTAAACCAAAATTGACGGAGATACGATGCTTTAAAAATTGGCTATACGTCACAATTTAGTACAATTTCTATTGAATTCTGACGTCAAGAGCCCCCTTCCCCACCCACTCTCGAGTTTTGATGCGTTGTACTTCGGTGAATATTCATTGATTTTAGAAAAGAAAAAATACGTGTCCGTTATTTTTTTTTACTCTAAATGACGGACTAATAATACTTGTAATTTATAGCTACTGTCAAATAGCCAATTTACTGCGTTTATTGTATGTATATTTGAAAAAGCGCTTCTAGTGTAGGAATAGGAATTAATTTTATTCATTTTTTCCATCAAATAAACGAAGTCTCTGTTTACTTTACGTCGCTGATGGGGTTTATTGACAAACTACCTATATGTAAACTTTAGGATGATCTATGGTCGGTTTAGTGGTTTTTTTTTTATCGGGGTAAATGATCAAATGAGTGCTCCCACCAGCTAATTAATCAACACCACCTTAGAACGTCAGTCAAGTCTGGTAGTACCTCCAATCTGGGCGGGAAAACTCGTTTGATGAAAAAAGGACTTTTGAGTTTTTTTTCTGTTAAGGCACATTTTCCACAACTCATACAGTGACCTCTTGCCCCTAGCACCTATTCAGGTTTTACGCAAACAAATTAAAGTTATCTAACAATACAACTAAATTCAAACAATTACATACAATAGTAACACGCGAATGAAAATCGAAAGTACACGAGATGAGCCGAACGAATTGCGTTTACATAGCGCATTACGAGCTGTATCACGAATTGACGCTGGAGATTCTAATAAATCATAGTTATTTGATTCACACTGATAATCAATAAATCATATTTTTAACCTGATCTAGACGAATGGGGTGGGCGAGGCTAAGTAAAAAATGTCAAATGGAAAGAAAGAAAGAAAATTATGTTTTTTTGGCACTAAAACTTTTTAAACAAATCAAAATAAAATAAATAGACGAATCGTTTAATGCTAAAAAGGCGTCAATTCACCATAATGCCAGCTGGCACCATAAAGTGCGCCACCTTTTTATATCGTGGTAAAATCATCAAATGAATCTTCCCGCGCAGGGCAGGACGGGAAGGGCTGTCAAACTCGTATTGACTAAGATCCATGGTGATTCTTCAATAACCCTTTACTACCAAGGTCACAGATAACTGGTGAGATAGTCCGGCAGCCCCCGCAGGCTGGCCCTCTAAAGGGGGCCACGTCAGATTGCTAACAGCTCTTTCGGGCACGCGTGGTTCACAACGCGTAGTCGACCCGAGCATCGTCCATAATCGGACGGCGAGTCACCCATTACTCGGCGCCCGCAAGCCCAAAGTGTGCCACGTGAATTTTCTTTCCAGTTGCAGCCAATAAGGGGACAGGTCTTCAAGACTAAGTGACTGTGATACGGTTAAGTAAGATTAGTTAGTTGGTAGTACGAACTAAAAAGTGACAACATGATTGGACAGTTGTCGCGACTCCCGATGTGTTTTGAATTCAAAACTAATATTGTGTTGCTTTCGTACGGGCTAATAACTTCATTGACGGAATAGGAGAGTAGACCCCTTTTTTTATCGTGGTAAAATCATCAAATGAGTCCTCTCACCCAGGGCAGGGCGGCAGGGACTGTCAGACTTGTACTGACTAAAATCCACGGTGTTCTTCACTAGCCCTTTACATACCGGGGTCACGGTAATTTGTGAGTCCCGCGACCCCGGCAGGCTTTGGCCCTCTATAGGCCCCGTCACTATCCTTGAGGCGCGCATGGAACACACGGCGCCGTCGACCCGGGCATGGCCCATGGTCGGACAGCGAGTCGCCCATTACTCACCGCCCGCATGCCCGCGCCTACGGTGGCCGGAGATCGTCTTGCGACGTCCTACGCCGTGGACGTCTACCACTGCGGCTGGGGTGGAGGGAGGACGCTGTCCTCTCCCTCACGCGGCCCGCCTCCTCCTTCGCGAGCATGACTGCTTCGCAGAAGGAGGCGACCGCTTCCCACTCCGTCTCGCCCCGCAGCATGGCCTCGACCAATGCCGGGGTGTAGACCCCTGCTTCGAAATTAAAGTTCAAGCGGCTGCCGCGTATTTTCTTCTCAATTATATGGACCATGATGGTTAGTGCTGTTGGTGGTTCAATTAAACGAAGGGTAAAGAAGTGTCATTAAACTAAACAGCGTGAAATGCTATCGGTTTCACTACTCGAAAGTGGAAGTAATCAAGGAGTGGACACTCTTTAATTGGTACTAAGTACGAAAGCGCAGCGCAATGATGGCGCAGTGTTATCGGCATCGAATTACGAGTTTTAGGCCTTGGATTCAAATCCTGCCAGGCCGGACTGCCAGGCAGGACTTTGAATAATTTATTTCATCACCACAGCTTCCAAAACGTGAAGGAAAACATCGTGAGGAAAGCAGCGTGTCCTAGAACCTAAAATTCGAAAACACTTGACATCTAACAACCTGTACTGCGGCGGCGTGTTAAATCGCAACCCACTCCCTTTCAGTAAAAGGAGGCCTGCGTCCCAGCAGTGGGAGCATAAAAGGTTAATTATATTAAATACAAAAAGTGTCGGGCAGGCGGGCAGCGAGTAACGGGCAACTCGCTGTCCGACCATGGACCATGCGCGGGTTGACGGCGCGTTGTGTTCCACGCGCGCCTCAAAGAGTGTCAGCAGAGTGACGGGGCCCCCCTCTAGAGGTCCAAAGCCTGCCGAGGTCGCGGGACTTACGAATTACCGTGAGCCCGGAACGTGAAGGGCTTTTGAAGGACACCGTGGATTTTAGTCAGTATGAGTCTGACAGTCCCTCCCGCTCTGCCCTGGGTGCGAGGACTTATTTGATGATTTTACCACGCTAAAAAAAAAGTTCGAAAAGCGTCAGGCGCTACTTAGTAGACTATGAAAGATAAAGTCCGTATGAGGCACCGTACCCGTAATCTTTGCGTATTGATTTTGAAAGTTTTTTTTTTATTTACCTTTTTAGTACACTCACAATTCGATTCAATGGTTAAGACCCATAATATAGGGCGAACTTATTACCATCAACCAGGTACTAATCCAGACACCGTGGCTGCTACTGAGGAATTCCTAATGGAAAAATGTAAGAAACTTTGCACAATGTCGAATCTTGAAGCTCAGTATTGGCGAATCCCGTGGATTTTAGTCAGTACAAGTCTGACAGTCCCGCCCCGTCCTGCGTTGGAGGACTCATTTGATGATATTACCACGATAAAAAAAGTAGACTATGTACTCATAACCCACTTCACATAAAGATAATCTACACTATAATCCTACTAAAATTATATAATTAAAGACATAGGCATGACAATAAAGACAAAATGGCCGCCGAGCACTTATCAAGCGAAAGTGTTTGTGGCGACGCAGACACGATGGAAAAGTCTTTCGAAATCATGGTGGTATTTTGATTTGACATCATTATGTGCTATTTTCTTTGTTGAGTGTAAGTATGGTGGAAATTGATGACCTAATTGGCGTGAAGTCTGAAGCAGTTTCTGCGTTGTTGCTGGCAGTGGCAGGAACACTATGAATTTTTAGTTGAGTCATAACATTTTGGTTTTTATCGTGGTAAAATCATCGCATGAGTCCTCCCACCCAGGCCAGAGCGGGAGGGACTGTCAGACTCGTACTGACTAAAATCCACGGTGTCCTTCAATAGCACTTTACGTTCCGGGGTCACGGTAATTCGTACAGTCCCGCGACTGAGTCATATCATACGGTTTTAATCCTGAACTACCATTGTTTTTATATACTTTTAAAAGTTCGTTGCAAAATCGACCTTTCTTCATTCATCCATAGTACCAATTGAAACACTCAAAATTTAAAAAAAGCACGCTCGCTGCGAATTCTACGCTCCTGACCTTTCTGAAGCCTACATAGTTGGATAAAGGCTAGGTAGTAGATAGATACGAGTATAATCCGGCTGACCCAATTCTCGACAAAGCCTAAGGAAATTGATCAGTGTACAATAAAAATTTCTCTTAGTTCATAATATCAAGTAGCTAAGGTGAAAATTAATACAAGATGAGCTATCAGATGACTTAGCCTAGATTCTTACTATGTTGTCCAGATAATTTTATTATGGCAATGTAGTACCATGAGCCAAATAGCTAGACAGTGTATAAATATGAAGAACCGTATCAGTATTGCTTCGATGCAGACATTAAATACCCGACCGGTGAATCAAAACTAGGAACGAAATTTACACTTGTGATCATGAGACCAACTGAGCGCCCTTTAAGTATTTATAAAAAAATCAAAACATAACAGCTCTATTTGGGTGTCCTTTTTATCAATTTTCCATATGAGATACAGATTTTCCCAAAAAAATCACACAATCGTTGGATGTGGTCGCGGAACTCACGAATTACCGTGACCCCGGAACGTAAAGGGCTATTGAAGGACACCGTGGATTTTAGTCAGTACGAGTCTGACAGTCCCTCCCGCTCTGCCCTGGGTGGGAGGACTCATGTGATGATTTTATCAAGTAAAAAAAAAAATCGTTGGATGCCTCAGAAGTTTAGGTCTACTGGTTTGGACACAGAATACCTAATTTGCAAATTAATATGAAACAATTTGGTTCAACCGCAGAGACTTTGATTTAACCAAGTTTTGTGTCATTTTCCATTTTATATTTGACCATTTTGAGAATTAGCCATATGAATCAGTAATTTTGACAATGTAGAATTATTCATTTTGAAAATTAGGGTAAAGTAGTTTTGGAGAATTTGTCATTTTGGGAATTTGTATTCTTGCGACACGGTTGCCATTTTGCGAAATAGGCATTTTGCCTTTAAATCGGTCTTCTATTATAACATTCCAATAGGCTTATATTCATTTTACGATACATCTAAGTTTCTAAACAATTATCACAAAATATGACAGCAAGACTGTTATTAAAATAATACTTTCAAATGTCTCAAAACCGGTTCAAAACGTGATAAGAGTATAAAATTCTAATAGCGGCTTTTATGAATTTATAACTATTTCGGACTACATTATAAGTTTTGTGTGTCGGAGAAAACAATTACTTTGTATCATAGATATTAAGTTTACCCGTTGCGACTGTCAAAGATCTTATTTAGGAGCTCGTGGCTAAATAAATACAGCCGCGCAGGTTGATCTTCCGTGTTAAACCGCGATTGCCGAGGTTGGTCTGTGGATGGGTGACCATTTGTCATAGCGAGTTTCCTCCGTGCCTCGGAAAGCACGTAAAGCCGTTGGTCCCGGCTGTTATTTGTAAATCTTTGACAGTCGTTACTGTTAGTCAGAAGCTCTAAAGTCTCACAACCAGCCTTACCATGGGGTATCGTATTACCCATTTACTGGGTTGTGGAGGTCCGACAGGCAGTCGCTCCCTGTAAAATACTGATATCCAGCTGCATCTGGTTTGACTGGAATAGGCAGATGATGACTGTCAAAGATCTAAAAGTGACAGTTTTTTAATTAATTATCAATAAAATCTACATATAAACCTAGACAAAAATCGATCTTAAACTCTCTACAATATCAACTACAACATCTTGTATTGTTCTATTAAACTTCGCCACTTCAAATAAAGCCTATTAATCGATTGTTATCCGATACGAATCGATATCAGAATCGAATTTTACCGATTATAAATGCACATAATATCTATCGGACAAATGCATCGAGTTAACACGACAAATAGTGCAATGACCACATTAAATTGACATCTTAAGTGCAGGTGCTTTTAAGAGCAAAAAGCAATCATGTATAAATTACATCAAAGTGTCTTTTTCATTGTTTATCTGGCCAGTATCACATGCCTCCTTTAAAAGAGGAAGTAAGCTCTAATCGACCAGTCCAGACTTTTTTATAGAATGTATGATGTATTCGAATTTTCGTTTCGACAATTTTTACACCATATTGACAATACTGGTGATTTATGAAGTAATAAACTGCTATTAGTTCATAAATCACCACTACCTGATCACCACCTCCTGATCAATTTCGGCCACAGCAGCTAATCTCAGAGAAGATTAGCCATCTGCGCGGGACATTAGTGCACAAGTGTGGTGCAGGTGGTGGAGGTGCACTCTCAGTTCCTTTACTCTCATAGTCAGATGAGCCGGCATTCCGACACGACCGGATAGAGATCAGGTGCAGGACTAAAACTTAAGCTTAACGTCATTTCCGAGGCAGGGGCGTTGTACCGCCAATTCCCAAACTTCGGTATGTATCTACTTTTTTTTTATCGTGGTAAATAATCAAATGAGTCCTCCCACCCAGGGCAGGGTGGGAGGGACTGTCAGACTTGACTGACTAAAATCCACGGTGTCCTTCAGTAGCCCTTTACGTACCGGGGTCACGGTAATTCGTGAATCCCGCAACCCCGGCAGGCTTTGGCCCTCTACAGGGGGGCCCGTCACTATGGTGATACTCCTTGAGAACCGTGGAACACGACCCGGGCATGGTCCATGGTCCATGGGTATGTATCTACTAGGAAAGTTTAATAAAAAAAAAACCAAAAGCATCTTTTTGTCCGACCCAGGAACCCACGCTCAGTAGTCACACTTGCTACCACAGTACTAACGGGGCAGTCACATAAATATGAGGAAGGCCAGCTAAGCACTAAAGGTTTGTATGAATTCCGTTGATTTCCAGTACACCGCTTGACCGCGCGGACCAGCGGCGCACCGATCATACATCCGCTCAACAGCGCGGACGAACGGTATGGCATGACAATGGCCTTATAAATTGTTAATTATTAATTTAACTATTTGTGATTAGTAGACAATTGAAGATCAATAAAATGTTATACCACATAATGATGTGATTGAAATTTAAGTGATTCGTATTGTTGAGAAAGAGGTATTTGTTTGTTTCTATGTTTATTATTAAAATCTATTCAACGTGTACTGGCATTCGTACATGGGAATCCTAGTACGAATGTTAAAGCACTCCTTTGTCACCCAAGTGCACATTTTGTTACTCGATTTGTATTGAAGGAGAGTTACTGTACCTATTTTTGGAAACTCGGTATTTAAGAGATGGTTAAACCTCCCACACAAGACAAGTTCAGTTTGTATTTGCAGATTACCAGTACCTTAGGCTTATTTAAAACATTTCTGTGAGATTATTAGACGGCACGGTTGGTGCAGTGACTGAGCGATTAGACTGCTTCGCTGCGTGTCGCGGGTTCGATTCCCGCACGGAGCAAATATTTTGTATGATCTACAAGTAGTTGTTCCGGGTCTAGGCGTTAGTGTCGTGTTTGTAAAATCACCCACGACTCTGGAGTAATTCCTAGTGTGGGGCAACGTTAAAAAAAAAAATTTCGATGATAAAGCAAGTAAAGCCACGGGAAAGAACTAGACCTTGCGATATGTCCGGTAGAAAAACAGACTTATTAGCTTCCTCATCGGTGGTCATGTTTCCCACGCGACTTTGTGAGAAAAAATAAAGAATAATACAAAACATTATTGTTTACATTCAGACATTTTGTTGAAAATTCTCTTGTCCCTGAAAATTTCACAGGCTCGATGATACTGGCTCAATGGTGACGACCTTGACTTACGGTCGTGGGTTCGAACCTAGACATGTCCTTTTCAAAATCACTACTGGTGGCCCCTGACGTCATGAAGTGAGAATAGCTCCAATGTGGGAACGAGGTGGTGCTAGATAACTTTTATAGCTCTGTCTCTTTCCCACAGTGGAATCATTCTCGGTGTAAGACATCATGGCCACCTGTTCTCAAAACGTTGAAAAGCAATTTTTTGACTAAACTGGAGTGTCCTTTTAGTTCTAAAAGATCAACTCACTCTCTGTGGATGAACCAGGATGGATAAAGACAAGAAGGACCAGGTAGCTTACCAGACGTAAGAGACATACCTATACAAGTCTACTACCACCACCTCATTCCCACACTGGAATTACTCTTGCTGGGCCACCAGGGTGGTTCAGTGCAATATTGAACCTATTGGTACAACTCTTAACTAACCGAGTTTCATGAATTTTCTACAGAGATAGATATTCCGGGGTCGCGGGACTCACGAATTACCGTGACCGCGGTACGAAAAGGGCTATTGAAGTACACCGTGGATTTTAGTCAGTACGAGTCTGACAGTCCCTCCCGCTCTGCCCTGGGTGGGAGGACCCATAAGATGATTTCACCACGTAAAAAAAAAAGATATGGATCTGTACTAATTTTATAAAGACGTTAAGTTTGTTTGGTTGAACGCGCTAATCTCAGGAAGTGCTGGTCCGAATAAAAAAGTCTTTGTGTCGGATAGTCTTTTAGAAGACACTAATCAAGTATTTAGTTGAAGACCTAACGGCGTATACAGTTGCATACCTGTTCTATATAAAACTAGTTTTTTTTTCAAGGAAGTGCGCTCCACTTGAAAGCAAAAAGTAATAAATATTTCCCGCTGTTCAATATATTGGTACTAAGGTATAGTAGTTATTTATCTAAAGAAAGGGGTATGTAACTTTTTGGCATATTTTTTTTTTCTTTCGCCAGGATTGAAATGTTGGTCATTAGTAGACCACAACCTAAGAACTTCGTAAAAAATAATAAAAAAAATCTGAACCGTAACCAACCAGACCTATAACGGATTTTATTTTGTTCTAATCAGGAGTAAATTAATAGTTCTATGGATTCCTACTAAAAATAACTCCTGATTAGAACAAAATAAAAACCGTCATATCTCTGGTTGGTTACGGTTTAGAAACTTTACTTTTTTTTCTATGGACTTCTTAGGTGGTAGTCTAATTGTGCCCAAAATTGGCAGTGGCAAAAAAAAAAAAGATGCCAAGCTCCAAACTAAAATTGCATACCCTTTTAGGTTCTAAAATTAAAAATTAAATATTTAAACTTGAAAATCATATCCTAATCACATCATTTAAAAATAAAATTCCACATAATAATTATAATATTTTTAAATGATTGTATAGATTTAAAAAATACATAACAGTTTGTTACGGGTTCGATTAAACAGATCAAAATATTTATTTGACGTACAAGTCTTCAGAATTTGACTGCTTACGTACTTATGTGCAGTTTTAATGTTTATAAAGGAATCAACAATATAGTAGAAATTCCTAGAGTTAAGTATTTTTTTTCCAATTGGTATAGAAATCTCGAGACAAAAAAAGAAACACAAAAAAAAAACAAAAAAGTCCACTCACCGTCAAAACTATATAACACAAAACCTCAGCTAACTGCATGTTCACAACACTTAATACTTTTCTCTGCGTCAGTACTACGTCGGACCCATGCGCTGGAGTCGAAAGCCCATCAAAGAATGGCTGAACGACGTCGGATTACTGTTGAGTATCCAACTGTGACGATTCGAACAGAGAGGATGATACCACACGCAATTGTTTCTTTTTTTCCTGTTTTTGTTTTGTTTAGTGACATTATGTTTGTTTTTTTTAGGGAACACAATAGTAATATGATTTGTTTAGTGTTACAGTATTTATCCATACTAATATTATGAAGCTGAAGACTTTGTTCAGTTGAACGCGCTACTTTCAGGAACTACGGATACAAATTGAAAAAAAGATTTTTTATAATAATACCAAATTAGTCGGCTTCTAAGTCGTACTTTAACAGAGTTAAATTTTCGAACATTCATATTTCGAATTTCATCAGATCAGTACAATTTTACCTCGGCTAGCAGCTACAGCTGTTCTGCATTTGAGGTAAAATTGTACTGATAAATAAAGAGTTGAAGATGACACAAATGACAGAATGAAATTCGAAATATGAATGTTCGAAAATTTAAAAATAGATATAGATCCAAAAGGAAAGAGGTTGAGACAACAGAAGAGGTGGAATACCCCCTCTGTTACAGTACACAGTGTGTTGCATTGTATGTAGGTCTCTTGAATTCAAAGATATTTGTATTTTATTGTACACATACCCCAGTTCGAGCGATCAAAAAACTAAGATGGCTGCCATTTGCGAGGTGTTGGATTATGATTTTTTTATAAGCATTTTTGTCGATGAAAATGAGTCTATAATATCCCCTTCAAGTATCGGTATAGGTTGTCGCGGGACTCTCGAATTATCGTGACCCCGGTACGTAAAGGGCTATTTTGAAGGACACCGTGGATTTTAGTCAGTACGAGTCTGACAGTCCCTCCCGCTCTGCCCTGGGTGGGAGGACTCATGTGATGATTTACCTCGTAAAAAAAGTATCGGTATAGGTAATAAAACCAAACACACTGTAGAAGCTGATCAGCAGGTGAAACTGCGAGATACAGACAGAGTATAGATACATTGAATTCTGAGAGTATTTTTACGTATGGTTCCTACAATAGTTATGTATGTAGTAAAGTAACACTAATAAATACTTGAATTAACACTTTTGATAGCGTTTGTCTTCAGTGGGGTACATTTTCAGAGTTTCTGTTTTTTTTTTTTAATAAAATTAGATAAAACGCTAGAGCTTTATAACATTTTTTTTAAACGTTGCCCCCCTCAAGGAATTTCTCCTGTGTCGTGGGTGCGTTTACAAACATATAAACTCACATACACAAACACCCAGACCCGACTCCGCTCTAAGGCACTGGGTCTGAGTGACCACCTAGCATTTCGGGACAGCGCCAAATGGTTGGCCGTCTTTTCTTTACCAATAATCAGCATTTTTGTCCAATATAGCAATACTGCCAGGGGGTCTAAAAACGCCACTTTACCAATGTTTCAAATAGAATTGCGATGAAACTGTTCTTGATCAATTCTTGTATAGTAATTAGTATTGCTTGAACTACAGAATACAATATTCCATTTTACGAATTGTATCGCAATTATATTAGCAACATAGTGTAGTGGCGTTTTCAGACCCGAAGATCTTTCACTTGATATATATTTTATTATATTTTAGATCCTTCTGCTATTTCTAAAAAAAAAATATAAATACCTATCGTATTTCACGCATATGTTTAAACAACTCTAGATAAATCCACGCCTCATGAAATGAACGCACGCGCAACTCTCACATAGACTTTGTTTATTTATTATCTTTATAAACAATGTCTTTGAATTATACTGTTCAAATTGAATGAATTCTGATTGTTTGTTAATTTAAAGAGATAGGTACATAATTTGTGGTCATCTTGTGATAAACATTGCCGGATTAAGACTACTTGATGCCCTTAGCAATCCAAGCCTGTGGTGCCTCCATATCCACTTTTTAACGCATTCATTGGTGATAAGGGAGGTGTTATAGGAGTTACTCTACAGAATTAACTAAGCCGATGAAGAAATAACGAGCGAAGCGAGCTAGGATATTTAAAAGCGTTCTTTGTCGGTCAGGTTTGATTTCTTTTATAGGTTTAAGATATTGGGGGGGTTTGTACCCCAAAAAATCACAGTCCCGGTCCGGTTTATGGTGCCCCCTACTGAGATGTGATGCCCGAAGCAATTGCTTAATTTGTTTATGGGTTAATTCGGCGGCAGACGATCTCCGGCCACCATAGGCGCGGGCATGCGGGCGGTGAGTAATGGGCGACTCGCTGTCCGACCATGGACCATGCCCGGATCGACGGTGCGTTGTGTTCCACGCGCGCCTCAAGGAGTGTCAGCATAGTGACGGGGCCCCCTGTAGAGAACCTAAGCCTGCCGGGGTCGCGGAACTCACGAGTAACCATGATCCCGGTACGTAAACGGCTATTGAAGGACACCGTGGATTTTAGTAAGTACGAGTCTGACAGTCTCTGCCCTGGGTGGGAATCCTCATAAAATGATTTTACCACGCAAAAAAAAATGGGTTAATCCGGAACTGGTGATAAATCGAACAATGGATAGACTAGGTTTGTGAAGGATAATATGGTAAGAAAGGTAGCTGCTGCTAACGCAGAATAAGAGGAACGGCAGATAAAAGGAGGCAGGGAATTAATATTATTAGTTTTTATCCCCACGCTAGGAACTTTCCCCTTCACACTAGGAATTTCCTCTGTATCATGGGTGCGTTTACAAACATAGAAATTCATATACACAAACACCCAGACTCGGAACAACTACCTACTTATAGACCATACAAATATTAGTTCCATGCGGGGATCGAACTCGTGACGCGAAGCGGAGCTGTCGATTGCTCAGCCACTTCCTTCTTTTTTTCCATAAAGAGAGAATTTGCCAAATTCATTTGTTTTGTGTAATTTCCGACCATGTTTGCCCTATGAACAATATTCAGACATTGATTCTTATTATGTACTAAATATGTTCTTATAAGTACCATATCAGACTGTCCCAAATCCCTTTTTTTTCCCAAATCCCTTTTTTTTTCGTGGTAAAATCATCAAATGAGTCCTCCCACCCAGGTATAGCGGGATACTTGAAGAAAACAACTTTCCCCTATTTAAAACGTATAATTTTGATATTGGTAAAATTGTAAAAGTAAATAAAAAAATACAGTTAGGATGCAATTGTGCCCGGTTATCAAAGTACAAGTTTTGAATTAAATAAAATTAGGTCGCACACACAAAAAAAAATTCGGTTACGATACAATTATGTCAGATTATCCAGAGAATGTACGAATCAATAGTTATTTAATTTACTGAGGAAAAACCAAAATCCTGAATATCAGAGGAAAAAATATTTGAGCGATCCTAGCGGTAACTAACTAATTGGCCAATTAACACGCCTCGGAAGAAAAAAAAAGTGATGCTATTTACCTAAATACTCGTACATACCCTGTGTAGGGGTTGTATTACTGTGCCTTACATAAAAATAACAATTTAAACATTAAAAGCAAAAAATAAGACAGTTAATTTAAATAAATAAAGAATCCTCAGCTTGATCCTGTCGGGATGGAGAGACGCGCTGCAGGACTGCCGCGGAGAACCGTGCTGGTAGCCACGGTCAAAACAGGACCAGGCCTCCGATGATCTGACGCTTGAACTTATTTGTCGGCTCAAGAGCCTGACAAATTCAGGATCCGGAAAGACTGCACGCGACCACACCGGGGTCGCGGTGGAGCGTTGCTCCCGACTGCTAGCTTATAAAGTTGAGCGTGATACCTTACTCAGCGCCTCCGATACATAGGAAAATTTTCAGATCACGCCATTCCGGCAAAAAACAGAAGATTTCACATATGATTTTTTAACCAACGTTGTCGACTTTAAATTCAAAATGTTTCACATTTTTTAACAAAAAGTGATTTCCACCCAAAAAAAAAATCAGCGATAGGTCACGGGTAACAAACAACGTCCAACTGACATAAAAAAAAATCTTCAATTTTTCTCGAACAAAAACCAATTCCTAACTTAAAAAGATTCAGTTCTTAAAGAAAAATTTCGACTAAAGGCTTCCGAAAACAGGTTGCATGACAATCACCATAAAAAAAGGTGATATTTAAAAATGTAGCGTTTTTTATAACGCTGCAGTACCCCCTTTCCAAGAAAAAAAGGACACAAGTCCGGCAGAAGGGAAAAAAGCAGAGGAAATTAACTTAGACTAGCCAAAAACACTATACCTAATAATTGACCTAAACCAAACCTAACATAGACGACATCAGAGTACAGCTGATACCGAATAAATGAGAAACCGAACTTCCATCTACACGTTATCAGTGTCAGCCCGTATAGTGTCCACTAAACCTAAAATTGACAACAGTCAGAAAACAAGGAATCAACAAGCCTTAAGATAACCTAACTTACAACGAAAATATCTAAGTTATTTTCAAATTAATCCACTAGGTAAAAACTAGAACAATATGCGAGAGCAAAATACTAGCCTAAAATAGAACTCTATCCAACAAGGTGACCATAAAGAGCTAAAAAATAAGACTAAGAACTAGCAACAAAACTTGAGTCGAAGATAAGTCTTGGACAAAAGACAAATTAAATAAACTCCAGTTCAAACAATGGAAAAAATAGGTGAGGCTAAGAAAGACTCAAGTTAAAGAACCAACTTGTGTTTCTTGTCAAACCAAAATATACTCGAACTTTAAGAAACCACTCTAGTCAACGAGATACTTTACCCAAGGTGGAACTTAATGTTCAGGGAAACTTAAGTCAAAACAGGAACTTAAGACTATAAGTAATAATGACTTGAGCAAGAGTAACGACACAGGACGAAGGTGTGACTCAAGTTCTTCAGTCGTAAGTAATAACAAACTGACCTAACATATTTGCCCAGTCCAACGGGAAAAACAAGGCGTAATGTATTTTCAATATTCGACATATTTAAATAGAATATAAAAATTTTATAAACTCGAAAATCAATTATGACCAAACACACAAAAATTGTAATCACGCCATCTGTGAATAGTTACCGGAACTAGGTGCGATGCAACCTTGTTGTAACAAAAAAATTTAGCTGAGTTAGCTCGCAACTATCAAATGAGTTCTTGGTTCATACCAACCTTATCGGACAAAATTTTAAGGATCAAAAGATGTGCGATAAAAAACGCTTGGGTCCGTACAAAAAGATAGTTTATAAAAACGGAATTTATTTTAGGATATCTTTGATATGATAAGTACCAGAATGGACGGAACCACAGTCCTGTAGTAAATAGGTAGTCCTAGAAATAACTTGCATCACACGACACTTAACGAAACGTGGAGCAAGCTTTCCAGAGAAAAAATCTTCTCCCGATGACCTGGAGAAATTTCGCCTCCATACAGTGTCACCCACGTTCAAAGTAATAGCCGACCGGTTGGAGTTATAAGCCCGCGAGTTACGAAGGAAAGCTAAAGAAAGATTATCGGCCACCTTCGCATAGACTTCGCTGAGAGAAGACAGATTCGAGGCGTGACGAGTTCGACTGTCCGCTAAATCAGTGCTTTGAGTCTGACCATTTACACGCCTAGAATCCATTAGTACTTCTCTACCAAACATAAGAAAATTAGGCGTGAAGCCTGTGGCTAAATTGATGCATGAGTTGAGATAAAGCTTGACTTTAGGCAACATCTTTGCCCAATTCCTTTGGTTTTCACCAACCAATATACCTAAGCATGTAACCACACTTTGGTTATAACGCTCAACCGTATTCGCTTGTGGCGTATAATATGGTGTAAATGTAGGTGATTCAATATGGAATGATCTAAGGAAATTTAGAAACTGGTTACTACGAAAAACTGTAGCATTGTCGCAGAGAATAGAACGTGGTACACCAAAATTAAAGAAAATTTCAGACTCTAACGCTTTCATAACAGAAAAAGCGTCCACTCTCTTTAGAGGAACAAGCCATACATACTTTGAAAAAACATCGACCATAGAAAAAATGTACTTATACCCATAATAAGCGATAGGCAATGGTCCAATAATATCTACCGAGATCATCTGTAAGGGCATGGATACTACTTTAGGATAACACATCTGACCACGAGGTTGCGTGTTCGCAATCTTATATGCTTTACAAACCTCACATTGCCTTAACGTTGTAACGACGTCGCGGTACATATTAGGCCAATAAAATGTTTCCCTTAGTTTTTGATAAGACTTAGTTACACCAGGGTGTACGGAAGGAAAATTATTGTGTACTTCCCAAATTGCGGAAGGAATTTTTTCAGAAGGCAATACAACACGCCATGGATCAGAAGACAAAGGGGATGTGATAGGCATCCGCCTCAAAAGAATACCATTTTGAATGGCATAGGCTGGAAACATCTGGGGAAAGTCACGTGCACCTGTATAGACTTTCTTGTACCATCTATCGTCAGTATGCTCCGGACCTTGATCAAAGGTAATAGGACTTGCATAAACTCTAGATAACGCATCTGGAACAATGTGCTGCGACCCTTTCCGATGAACGATGTCAAAAGTAAATTGAGAAATGACTGTTGCCCAGCGCGCTAAACGACCTGAAGGGTTATTTAGGGTAAGAAGCCATTTTAAGGCCATATGGTCAGTTATAACAGAAAACTTCATACCATCTAAGTAACAGCGAAAATGTTTGATGGAGTCAAGAACCGACAATAACTCGCGTTCAGTAGTACTATAATTACGTTCTGCTTTGGAAAATAAACGCGAATAATAAGCGATAGGGTGCTCAACATCATCAAATTTCTGTGTTAGAACAGAACCTAGACCAACTGCAGATGCATCACACTGCAAAATGAACGGCTTCGAGAAATCAGGACACGCCATAACTGGTGTCTCGATCAGAGCTTCTTTTAATTTCGCAAAAGCTTGTACAGCAGCGTCATCCCAATTTATAGGATCACGTCCTTTTCTCTTACCGATTAACGCAGTGAGCGGAGCAATTATCGAAGAAAAACCATTCACAAAACGTCTGTAATAGGAACACATACCAATAAAACCGCGTAGCGACTTGGCAGTTGTAGGAGTAGGGTAATCCCTAATAGCTTCAAGTTTACAGGGATCAGTTTGAAGACCCTTTTCATTTACAATATACCCTAAATATTTTAATTCGCTTTTGCAAAACACACACTTTTTTAAATTTATGGTTAAACCAGCCTCCTTAAGTCGAGCTAATACCTTCCTGAGGAGAGCCAGGTGACTATGAAAGTCCTTAGAGACCAAAATTAAATCGTCGACGTAACCGAAAACGCAGTCGTCGCTAGTAGAAGTAAATTCATAGTTGACGATCATATCAGTCAGGCGTTGCATTTCTGAAGCTGCATTTGTAAGTCCAAATGGCATTCTTACAAATTCAAAGAGACCTCTTTGTGGAACAATAAAAGCTGTCTTCTCACAACTCTCTTTATCAGCAAGTGGAATCTGCCAGAAAGCACTCCTAAAATCGAGGGAGCTTATGTATCTGGCACCACGAAGGTTGTCAAGAATATCGTTTATACGGGGAAGAGGATACGAATCTCTAACAGTCACGCTATTCAGCTTCCTACTATCAACACAGAAACGTACTGATCCATCGTTTTTTGTAACCATAACCACTGGACTAGCCCATGGGGAACGAGAAGGACGAATCACTCCCATATCTAGCATCTTGTCAATCTCTTCGTTGAGTAGCTTCAACTTAATCGGAGATAAAGGATAAAAACTTTGGCGAATAGGAGGTCCCGTTGTATGTATTTTATGGGACAGCCATGATGTTTTTCCTAGGCCGATTCTCTCAGACGAGATGACTTCAAACTCGTTAATAACTTGCTGAAGGCTCGTCTCTTGATCCAGTGTTAGGACGTTACGAGGATGGACATATCGAACCTCGCTAACAGAGGAAATTTGAGGTGGAGAGCAACTAACAGAGGGAAGGTACATATTACCATTAATATTTTTATCAAAAGCTTGACTAAAAACTGATGTCAAACCAAACTTATTCCAAAATTCGATACCTAATATCACAGAGGATGACATAGAGCTTGCCACTAAAAACTCATGGAAAGTAGTTGTATCATTAAACTTGACTGGAAGATAAACAGATCCCCGGATATCGATCGGTGAATTATTAGCTGAAATTACACGAGGACAAGCATCACTCGCGTTCAAAGATAGACCAAATTTCTGAATTAAACTATCGCTAATCAGTGACATCTGTGCACCAGAGTCTAATAAAGCCTTGACCACCTGGTTGCACAATAAAATTTCGATAAACGGACGGTTATCAATAGTATCAATAGTAATCACCGGTGACACTGTACGGTAGGAAACGTGCCGCCGGTGCTTTAGGCATTTTTTGGGTTACACTTCGGGCATTCACGAGTTATAAAGCCGGGAGTGCGACACTTGAAGCATATCATACCTGTTACCACAGGACAAGAACGGTAAGAGTGACCAGTACTGTTGCATTTCAAGCAGTGCTGATTGCAACTTGGGCAGCTCTGAGACCTACCACCACCTTGGTTAGGTTCATTAAGGCGGGGCCTGACAGCCTGAGAAGAACTGGTTGGTTGGTGAGCAGCACTGTCAAGACTAGCAACAGCCTTAGGTGTTCTAATAAAAGATTCGAAATAAGTAGCGGTATCAATAAGAGTATTAATATCAGGGAATTTCTGTATGGACAAAATTGGGGTATATTTTGGCAACATGTTGTGGGTTATGACATCCAATAATTCAGGTTCTTCAATCGGCTTACAAAGTTTGGAATTAAGGTGAGTCAGTTTAATAATAAACTCCTTGACAGACTGCTCTGGTTTCTGCCTAAGATTACGTATCTCCTGTCCAGTCCTAAATTCGAAATCCGCAGAACCGAACATACTAAAAAATGCCTGCCTGATCTCTACATACGACAGACCCGGTCGGCGTATGGATCTATAATACTCCAAAGCGATGCCAGACAAAACTTCGTGGAATCGCCTTACGAGATAGGAATCCGTAATATAGTCAGCCTCCCTGCATTCCTCAAGTCTAGCGAAGAAGTCACGTACGCACGTGTTTCCATCATAACAGATTCTCCACTTGGTCAACGAGAACTGCTTGACAAAAGGTGGAGGATCTTCGGATCTGATCGGTGACGGTAGAACCGACTGTGTGGAGACGCGTGAAAGTCTAGGTGGAATGGGAGGAGGAGGAGGACGAGTGGTGGGATGTGGTCGAGAGATGATAGGGCTGCTACAACGTGGAGTCTCGCCAATAGAATTTTCATCTTCCGACATGTTGTAAACTAAATTCAAGCGATACTAGACTAGTATATAGTTAGCAAGAAAAAAAAATAGTAATACGGTTGACGAAGCTGTATGAACGATTCCTTATAAAAATATCGGTACCCCTAAGACAAGCTGGAACAAGACACACAAAAAAAGAAAATAAGGTAACCAGCCGCGTCAGGAATCACCAAGCTAGGAAACGAAAGACACCACTAAGAACAGACAACAACCGTGCATACGGAGCTTACCTTTGCAACACGACGCCTATAAGTTCATACAACACACTCATGCACTACGGGTTCTAACAACCGCTAGCTAAAGGAAAACAAATTAAACACAAGGGATAACAATCAGGTAAATTATGTATTTGTTGGGTGAGAAATAAAAGAGGGTTGTGTGTTTTATAGTTCACAAAATTATTTTATATAAGTGATGAAAAATTACAACTCACACAAGCAAACAAAGAACAGTATCCTGCCAGTTCTTCGTTATCGTATCTGTAGTTCAGGGCTCGTGATGTATCACCATGGGAACAGTCCAGGCTCTAGGAAACTCTTAAACTGGTCACTTGGGTAATCACGTTAAAGTCCTGAAACCAACAATAGGAATAAACAGAGAAAGAATTAGCTCACACAGTGGATGAAATTATTAGCTCACTTGAAGCGAGCTACCACCCTCGAAATTGCAAAAAAAAAAAATTATGTGATGTAGATTTAAATAAGAAGAAGTATGGACAAGAAAAATACTTACTTTATTAGTTCGGGCGCCATATATAGCGGGATACTTGAAGAAAACAACTTTCCCCTATTTAAAACGTATAATTTTGATATTGGTAAAATTGTAAAAGTAAATAAAAAAATACAGTTAGGATGCAATTGTGCCCGGTTATCAAAGTACAAGTTTTGAATTAAATAAAATTAGGTCGCACACACAAAAAAAAATTCGGTTACGATACAATTATGTCAGATTATCCAGAGAATGTACGAATCAATAGTTATTTAATTTACTGAGGAAAAACCAAAATCCTGAATATCAGAGGAAAAAATATTTGAGCGATCCTAGCGGTAACTAACTAATTGGCCAATTAACACGCCTCGGAAGAAAAAAAAAGTGATGCTATTTACCTAAATACTCGTACATACCCTGTGTAGGGGTTGTATTACTGTGCCTTACATAAAAATAACAATTTAAACATTAAAAGCAAAAAATAAGACAGTTAATTTAAATAAATAAAGAATCCTCAGCTTGATCCTGTCGGGATGGAGAGACGCGCTGCAGGACTGCCGCGGAGAACCGTGCTGGTAGCCACGGTCAAAACAGGACCAGGCCTCCGATGATCTGACGCTTGAACTTATTTGTCGGCTCAAGAGCCTGACAAATTCAGGATCCGGAAAGACTGCACGCGACCACACCGGGGTCGCGGTGGAGCGTTGCTCCCGACTGCTAGCTTATAAAGTTGAGCGTGATACCTTACTCAGCGCCTCCGATACATAGGAAAATTTTCAGATCACGCCATTCCGGCAAAAAAAAGAAGATTTCACATATGATTTTTTAACCAACGTTGTCGACTTTAAATTCAAAATGTTTCACATTTTTTAACAAAAAGTGATTTCCACCCAAAAAAAAAATCAGCGATAGGTCACGGGTAACAAACAACGTCCAACTGACATAAAAAAAAATCTTCAATTTTTCTCGAACAAAAACCAATTCCTAACTTAAAAAGATTCAGTTCTTAAAGAAAAATTTCGACTAAAGGCTTCCGAAAACAGGTTGCATGACAATCACCATAAAAAAAGGTGATATTTAAAAATGTAGCGTTTTTTATAACGCTGCACAGGGTAGGGCGGGAGGGACTGTCAGACTTGACTGACTAAAATACACGGTGTCCTTCAATAGCCCTTTACGTACCGGGGTTACGGTAATTTGTGAGTCCCGCAACCCCGGCAGGCTTTGGCTCTCTACAGGCCCCGTCACTATGCTGACACTCCTTGAGGCGCGCGTGAAACACAACGCGCCGTCGACCCGGGCGTCCCAAGTTCCTAAAAAAAAGTATTAGTAGGTTATAGGAAATAAAATTTTAGGAAATAAAGTAGGAATTCTTTTGCCCAGAAGTGCCCAAAACTTGACCTCTGCTTTGTCCGCATTCTCTTTCTTATTCAAAACGCCATCTATGTAAGTCATTAAAAACTAAGAACCATCGGTAGAACCTTACCACGTTAGTAGTTGAAGAAATTGTTACTAGATGGCGCTTATAGACGCAAAACAATAAATGGATGGTGTTACGTTATAATAGACATTATAGATAAGGAATTTCTTGTGATTAAATTATTGAATTTTTTCTTGCAATTGGCTGATTCATAAAATAATCAAGAGGAGGATTCATGATTATTTTATGAATCAGCCATTTGCACAGTGGAGTCCCTTTCTTTTCTTCTTCCCCATCGTAGGTTACTTACTAACTAAACTAATTCATGGAATGAAGGAAGGGATAGGGAAGTGATATATTTATTGTTATGATAAATAGTAAATAAAAAATCACATCAGTGGCATGAAAAATTTATTTGATTTTCTTTTAATTACATTATGTATTACGATATGCTAAAATAAATACAGAAATTGTTCGGATAACTTTATCTTATTTATAATTATGTCCATTTAAATAATTAAGAATAATTATAATTAATTCAATAATACACGGTTAAGCTTCTAAACCTAATTATTTATTTACAATTTAATTAATAAATTAGAGTAAAATTATGGTGATTTTTTAATTAATGGAACAAATGTTGGCTGAACACACGTTTCATTTAAGTATCGCCGTCTTTTTTGACAGTTTTTTGTCCCAATTGGACCTTAAGACACCATTTACAGTTTTTATTCAAAGTGTTGCAAAATATAAATTCTAATAGGAGTTCTAAATTTTGTTAGGTAGAACCATTCACTTAGAACTTTCCCCATAATTAATGCTAAAGATGTCTGTCTAGTAACTCAAGTTATGGTTAAAGACCTCTTCTTTTTTTGAAGTCGGTTAAAAGTGAACGTATTTTATTCGTGTTAATAATAATGAGCAATAAGTGACAGACTTCGTGACTGTTAAATTTTTAACAAATCACATTTCTGTTTCTTGTAACTTTAAAACATGATTCGATTTGTGTAGCAAATGTCCAGATAAAAATTCAATTAATTTGCGAAACGCTTAAAAAGTTTGAATACTGTCAATTCAAAATAATTATAATTTTGTTACAAACAAATACAAATAATTGATAATCATTTTGAATTGACAGTGTTCGCTGAAAAAAATGTGTCGTCCAAAATTTTGATATGTATTTGCCCACAAAATGTGAATTTATAAGATTTAATAATTTCTTAATTAATAGGTATTGGAAACAAAATTCACACCATGGAAGATTAATTCGATAAGACTCGATACAATACAAAAACCTATAGTCTTACGACCCGTATCGACAAAACTATTTTTATTATACAATAAGAAGACGAAACATTTTTTTGATGCTGGTTCTGTTGCGAATAACACTGGATTTTGGGATTTTCATTATGAAATAAATTATTTGCCGCAAATCATCAAAGGAGTTCTTCCGCACTAAGTGGAGCAGAAAAGCAGTCCTGGCTGTCAAACTTGTGCTGACTAAAATAAACCGTGTTCCTTCAGTTGCCCTTTACGTTTCAGGATCACCCCAAAGGCGCTCTAGACGTTTTACTACTCTGGATATTATTTAAAACAAATTTTGGACGATAAATAAACTGATACCATTAGATTTCCTTATAGTTTTAGGTGACTAAAACGTGAAAGATTTTATTATCCTGAAATTATGTTAGCTTCACTTAAAACCCAAATTTCAGTGTCATTCACATAAATATTACCATCAAAATTTAAGCTATCTTAAATTCTAAGTCGACGGCGGAAGAGTCATTTGAACGCAAGGTCACCGATGCCGTACCAACGTCGGTCACTGTAGCACAATGAAATATTAAATAAATACTGGCTGAAATTCTTCGTGGTTTTAGAAATAACTGTGCTTACTCTTTACAAGCTGGTTAATCGAGCAAGAAGAATGACCGCGAAGAACTAAGGAAAGGCGTAAGTTCTTTTTAAAGTTACGATGGTGACAGTACAAAAATACACACTTCTTTTACTGTACATGCAGAAGAAGATGACAATACTGTCAAAGATTAAAACTCTGTAAGAGCATTTCGTACGAAACGAAAGTCATAGTAACGTATGGCAATTGAAAATCCATGAGCAAACACACAACATTGAATAGTAGATTGATTCACTAACAATATGCAAAGAAGGTTTTGATTTTTAAAGAAAACTGTAAAATTTTCATAGCCGCTTCATTTCAGATTTGGATTAAATGGTTTTTCAATTTGCAGCATTGTATTGAAGCAATGAAACCGTTTGCTATAAGCATATTCTCATAGCAATCGATTTACTTATTGTAAAGAGCAAGGCTCCAAAACCACTCTAATTTCAGCATATACAGAAAAAACAATAAAGTACATAGTGAAAGGCACGACAAGTGTATTTACAAATGCTACGTGGCGTTGGTTCGGCGGTGCAATAGTCGACCCTATGCTTGAAGACATAGTGCATAAGCAGGACTAAAGGGCTGATGATGGACACATTTGAAATAGCGTTACTGAGAATAATAATAAAGAAAAATTTAGAGAAGGATTGAAAATGATAGATGATTTGGCTAGAAATAAAGAAGATGGCGCAAATAGCTGATAGAGATGAAAAAAGACAATTTTGTTTTGGTTCAACGCACGAGAATAAAGTACTAAAAGATGGAATTAAATAAAAAGGAAAATGTGTCCAACATAAGCTAAGACGTGTTACAAATCAGGCTTGAACTTGCAATAGATGTAGTTGCAAGATTATTTATATGAGATATAATTTAATTGGAGGCTCACATAACTTTTTCTGCAATAGAAAAATACAGCAAAGAGTGAATACTTATTTCATTGCATCTTATTTCATAGTTTTTGAATTATAGTTATATTGCTGCCAGAAAGATTTCATCATTCAGCTGTGTATTAGGCATGTAAAATAACGGGTCGACTGCAAAATTCAGTGATATGTGATCATAATATTGCGTGCTTATAATTAGGTATATGTATTGCAGAAACTTTTCGCTTTGAATTGGAAAGAAAGCGAAATCTATATAGAAAATATTGATATGTACCTTGTTTATACGAGGCTTGCCGCGTAACTTAAAGTACTGTGAAGTGCCTGCAATAATAGTAACACAAGTTATAAAAAATTTCACATTCAATGATATTTCAGACTTAGCAGCAGTCTATAAGAATTCCTATGAATGTGTTGAATGAAAAAAAAAAGATGTAGATGTTGCTTCAGCAACAAAAGATGAAGACATTAATTAAGAAAACACAGATAACGACTTTCAAGAAGAAAAAACGGTCAAGGTACTGATTCAAAACAGAGAGATTGTTGGGGACTCATCTTGTTGCCTCTTATAAACAAGGCTTTTAAAACATATGCCAGAAAATTCGAACTTTAAGGAGAAATAAATTCAAACTATTCGCTTCTTTCAAATTTATCAGAGACTATGAAGCTAACATAATACGTAGAGAAACTCTCAATTCCAGGCCAGCTACTGAATATAAAAATAAAAAAAGTATTTACAAAATAATTGCTAAACCTATCATGTGTTACATAACGTCGCGAGATTCGTACTATTTATACTACAAAAACGACTATCTTTTAATATATTTGGATAAAATTCTCGAATTATAAATATACATCAAAGACGTATCTACAAGAAGATACTGGAAGGACCCTGTTTAAGTCTAAGAAAACCTAAAGACCGATCTGGTCTCACCACTGAGCGAGGTATAAGAAAATCAAGTGATGGTAACAAAGATTCCAATACTTTTTCTAAGTATAAAAGATCATTCATCTGCGTAAGAATTTTGCCAAAAAATCGAACAGGAATGAACATCGAGTCAAGAAAATTCAATGATCATGTTTGGATAAGTCAAGAAAAAATTAAGTTCATTGAGTGGCTTCAGCGGTATGATAATGTGATGGATGGTAACGCCAAACCTGGGGAGGGGAGTACTCGACTGGAACCTCTTGAGCAGCACCCCCAGCGCCCCACATGAGCACCGTCTGGCGTGGCATCTCCGACGCTTGCGGCTGCTGCATCCGTTCCTGCTCCGAGTTACTTGACCCTGCAGGACTTGGCCCCGGCACCACTGAAGGCGACCTTCTCTCTTGTCCAGTTACCGGACTCATATACCTCCCGGTACTGTCCACATAGGTATACTCTCTTGAAGGTGGTCGATGATACGTCGGCGCCACCTCGTATCCAGGCGGAGGAGCTGGTTCAAGGAAGCCATTCGGTGCGTAAGGAGTATAGTGATAAGACAGAGGTTTATATTGATGGAAGAGATTGTCCGCTGTTAAGAATCTGTCATCTAGAGGAGGTGGTGCATAGTGTAAGGTTGGGGCTGGAGGATATTCTCCGTAAGGAGCTGTGTAGGCGCCATTTAAATTCGTGTACGCTGCCGCTACTGCGTCCGCTGCTAAGTAATCCACGGGAGGTGGCGCTGGAGTAGTGGGAACTCTTCTTTTATTCCTGCAAGTTGATAAGAAGTCACGTAGCTGTGTTTTGTATCTCCTTGCTGTTCTTGGAGGAGTGGTGACGTTGCTCTCGCAGCCAGAGAGCTGTTCCGTCTCTGAGAAGTAAAGGCTTGTGAGACCGGTGTCGAGATAGCTCACTTTAAAATCCATCGTTCTTTTACCGAGTAGGTCTCTGCCTTCTTCTTCCCTGAAATAAACAAAGAGAAACTCATTCAAAGATTTCTAAACCAAAAGAAAAACACAAGGAAGACCTGAGTACTGAATCTTATAAAATGGTAATAAATTAAGAAGAGGATAAAGACTTACATGAGCGGCCGATGCGTACTGATAACAAAGTCAGGTTTAGAATTCTTGTAGACTAGTCTGGAAGAGGTCTGCAGCCACTGCCACTGACCATCCTTTGTTTGGAAGCGGTAAGCGATCATTCCGGAAGCACCTGTTTTTAATACTGGAACAAAAAATGTGTGGATGATAAGGTTTTTAAACTAGCTTCATTTTCGTAATTTGATGCTGTTACGGCTAGAGTGGTATTCTCTATCTTCTAACTGCGGTACTTTACTTACATTCTTGATGTGCACTGGCAACATAAGCTAGATCATCGTAATGTACAAGATCATAGCCACCCATATTCGCCAGCTCAGCATCTGTGTAACCTAGCAGCATTTTACCCCTGGAACAAGTAACCATTGATAATTATTGTTCTTTAAAATTATGAAGAACTGAGTAAGAATCACATGATAAATAATATTTTATAATTGGTTTGACAGTGGAAAGTATAGCTTAGTGTTAACACACTATTGCACATTAAAACACATTAAATTGGTTTATCAAGGAAAAAATAATGAAATTTGGAAGGTCTATCAAGGAAAAAGTAATATAAAACTGAATATAAATATGTGTTTTTGTCTGTCGTTAATTTTAATCCTCGGACTCATAAATATGTACACTACCAAACGATAGGAAACGAAAGTTATTTATTTCAGCGTGTGATGCATTTCATGGAACATTTCACCAATTTGTACCCGGAACCTAAGATAACGTAATCCATTGATACAACACACTTACACAGTTCATTGAGGTAAAATTTGAACTCAAAATTGCCTTAGATGTAACTGTGTGTGACTTTAGAAATAGAAAATGAATATAAAAAAATGAACTTAGTAAATCTATCGTATTTCGCCCGGGCATACAGTGACGGGACCTGTAGAGGGCCATAGCCTGCCGGGGTCGCGGGACTTTCCCATTACCGTAACCCCGGTACGTAAAGGGCTAGTGAAGGATACCGTGGATTTTTGTCAGTACAAGTCTGACAGTCCCTCCCGCCCTGCCCTGGGTGGGAGGACTCATTTGATGATTTTACCACGATAAAAAAAAAAGATATAACTGTTGTCTTAAATATTTTTTATTGTCAGCTTTGTGGTATTCCCATTAATTAAACCAACCATTGTTCCAGCACCATTCGAGTGTCAATTAACAATTTATTACGGTTTATAAAATACTTCTGATCATTGATGATCTTTTATTGTTACTGTTTTTGCTAAAAATATAGTTTCACAGAACATCGTCATTGTAACTTTTCGTTTTAACTAAGTATTAATTATATCAAACGATGCATTGTTTACTCAAAATTCATTTAGAGTTTAAAATTCAATTTGCTTTTTAATTATATATTAATGTTGTCACACTAACGTGTATAAGGTTTTCCAAGAATTTATTTCTTTATATGGTTGAGTATCCTAACAATGTTGACATTACTACTTTTAGCTACAAATCGAACGGCTTTTTGAAAAATGGAGAAAGCGTGTATTGTGTGTAGACCTTCAATAACCCTTTACGTACCGGTGTCACGGTAATTCGTTAGTCCCGCGACCCCGGCAGGCTTTGGCCCTCTACAGGCCCCGTCACTATGCTGACACTCCTTAAGGCGCGCGTGGAACACAACGCGCCGTCGACCCGGGCATGGTCCATGGTCGGACAGCGAGTTGCCCACTACTCGCTGCCCGCATGCCCAAATTAGTCAAGTTGGCTAGATAAAGTTTAGCCACACGTTGCTGAGTCATCAGTATCTCAGCTTTGTGAGGCAAAAAAAGGCAAGGCATCGAATGCGGTAGTTGTTGGAAACAAAGAAACAACCCTGTATCTTTTGCATATCACAGTCATGTGCCAGAAATAAACTACTGGAAATTACTTAAATATTTGACTGACAGTGACAACAGCAGTTTGTATTTGGTACTACTAAATTAGTGAGAAATTTACATCTTTCGCTCTTGATTCCCAGCTTTAGTCCCTTGCATAAGTCCTAAGTAAGTCGTATCTATTACTTTGTCCCTCCTGCCCTGCCCTGAGTGGGAGGACTATATAATATGATGATTTTACCACGTTAAAAAAGTTTACCAAGTTACTTTGTTTGTAGATATATTTCATTTTGTACGTATCATTTTCCTTACCGTTGATCCATAGAGACTAGAGATAGGTCGAGCTTGTGTTTGCTCTTGAACATTACTTCTTTCTGCGGGATTTCTAGAAGGCTGGGAGGTCCAAAGGGCGCACATATTGCGAACAATGCTAGAGGTGGTTCTTCCGTTTTTTTGTTCTGCCCGTGAAGGACTTTGATTCGACCTCGGATGTCAAGCCTCTGTGGATGGAAAAGGTAACATATTGGATAATTGTTTCAATTCGTTTGTTTTCTGACGATTCAGTTACCATTGGTATTTTATCATTAGGCAATAAATAAACAAATTTGATTGAATGTAAATTACAACAATACCGGTCAGTGGGTCGTCTTAGGGGACCGCTTATTACAATACAGTTACAGTAAGTAGAAGTTCTACATTCAAAAATATTTTATAAACATTAGATAACTTACCAAGAATCCAGAAGTATTATCAAGCAAACATCTAAATCTGACAGTGAAGCTCCTTTCTAAGAGATGCGCCCTGTCTGGCCGGAGGACGTCCTGTAGTGACAGGTTGCTGACCTCGGGAGGAAGGAAGGAGTTCCACAGGATCTGACGTTGCAACTCCTCCCGGTCTTCGGAGTGGACGAGCTCGTAAACTGACTGGTGGACTATGTCCGACTGAAATAATAAAAATGTATTTTTAAAAAACAACTTTTTACTCTATTTATTAGTAATAAAATAGTCAGGTATTAAAGGTCTATAAAATATACCTACATAGATGTATGTTTGTGTAGAGTTTTCTAAAAATACAGAACCAAGCGAAAAGATTTTATGGGAAAAACTATCTTCGTTTAGTACATCAAAACATTGTCTGAAAGAGGCCACTGTGAGCCATATGACTGCCGCTGTTCTCAAGGAATTACCAAGACTGTCAAATAGCTGTATATCGTATCATTTAGATACACAAATTATTAACGAATGCAAATAAATATTTAAACTGTAGTTTTCTGTACCCATTTTACCGTGAAAACATTGAATCATTTTTTAATTTCAATTGTATTAATAGGCCCCTAATAAGATTCAATAAACCAAAAGATAACAAGATAATTAGTTAACAAATACAAGCTCAATAATAGTAAAAATAGCAAGTCATAATCAAACCGTAAATCAATAAACCACAGCGAGTGAGCCCTAGAAATCGATTCGTGGCTCAATCATTAAGGAATCATCTGTAACGAAGATGGACGTGTTAATTCCGGGCTTGTGACAAGCTAATGACTGCCTTAACAACCTCTAAATATGTTCTAAAATCCTTCAAATTACTTTAGTAATGAATTTTACCACACGTCACTCAACAATAGACCGTATAAATAGTGTAGATAATGCAACAGCATATGATGCTAGTACAAAACTAATTGATAATCAATGGGGTTACCCAAGGCACGAACTTCGGCCCCCTCGAAACATATAAATGAATTTGTAAAATATGTATAGGGCTGGTATGAGTAACAACATATTGCGTTGGCATTAAACGTCAAAAGATGATTTGTTGGGTAATTGCTTTTTGTTCTCATTGGGGTAGGGGGTTGCTATGTTACGCCATCATGTTTTGTTGATAAACCTTTGTTTTGGCAATTTTTCGTCGTGGTTTTGTATTGATGGATGGTATTATTTTTATGTACACTTTCGGAAATTATAGTCGTAATTTGTCTTTACTAGTTTTAATGGGGGAGATAAAAATTTTTGATTAACTGTAGGACTGACTTAACTTTAGGGTCCCATTTTATTATCTTGATGAAGCATTTTGATTGAATCATGATTATTGTTTATAAAAAGTCCTTTTAAAACTTTTCCAGTATGACTCATTCACATAGTAAAAAGAAATTATAAAAAAATCAGAGTCGTTACAAAACAGTATTAAACCTCTACCTATGCTATTATGGCTATATTCAACACTTGTGAATTCAAGACATTTATATCACAAAGTTGGAGCAAAAGACAGACAATCCCACAAAAATAAAAAAAATGATTCAGTCCACGATACACAAAAATGGAAAACAGAAACAGCAGAAATTAAAACAAAATAGAATAATAAAAATGATCTTGGTGGCAACCGGAGCCATTTACGATGAAGCTCAGACCATTAGCGATCGATACTGCTCGGCACCCACCTGGTGCGGAATGAAGTTAATGTTGCTATTCAGACCACCCCTCCGAATAAAGATGCATTTGGATTTTAAGTTTATGTTTAATTTTGTTGTGTACTTTTGTATAATTGTATTTACGAATGGTTTTTGGAATGGATTCCGCTTGTTGATGAGTCATTGTGGATTTTAGACTTTCTAGCTAGGTAGGTACAGCGTCTTTTAATAAAGGTATTTTAGACTCTATAGCTATGCAGATGTAGCATCTTCTAATGCAAGAAATCACACGTATGCATAAGAATGCATACGTGTGATTTCTTAATAATATTATGTTCTTCCTCGCCTCATACCTTTATGTTACTGCAAGAAGCTGTCGAAATTGATATTTTACTTTAATATTCTTAGCAATAAATACAATTAATCATTTCTCTGCTAAAATTAAAATTTTCTTAGTGATCATTGGAAACTCTAGTGTGTCTATAAAGTAACGTGCTTGGGTTCGATATTTCGTGCTTCAATTCATAAATCGGGGCTGAGCCACCATTTTTCTCAAGTAACAGTTCATAATCAATACGACTTTCTTTATTACTACCTCTAAAAGCATTTCCCACTTCATTTTTAACAACCTTACCTTGTAACGAATTTTCACCTAAAATTGTATGCTAATAATCGGATTTTATGTCCACAGTATTATTTACTCTGGCAATCTTTACTACGTTTAATCGCCCTCATTTAACCGTGGCTTACTTTGGCACGTGCCACGCACTATGCCAGGAAGTGGCAAGTACCCGGACCGATTTAATGATTTATAAATCGATTTGTTTTAATCGCGACCCACCCTACGCACTTTGATAGGCATGGATTAATTCGGTAGATGTGGAAGTAGGTAGAAAACACGAGACTGGGATTTGCTGTTGTAAATGAATAGTTACGTTAGAGAGATTTGAAGATTGAAGAGAGTTAGTAACTATAAAGTTAATTATTATGCGGTGATGTGCCTGTGATGATGTGACTGACAAATGGTAGCAAATCTTACCAAGGTCTATCACTGAATTGATTGCACTGTTTGTCTAGTTTTGCCTTCGGATGGGTTACTAAATTGAAGCAACTCTTTGTTGTTAATTTGAAGTTAGGCAATTATTTCTTGTTTCAGCAACACCTCCCCTCTAGAGGGCCAAAGTAAAGGGCTATTGAAGGACACCGTGGATGTTAGTCAGTACGAGTCTGACAGTCCTTCCTGCTCTGCCCAGGGTAGGAGGACTCATTTGATGATTGTACCCCGATAAAAAAAGCAAGCACAATCAGCAAGTAAGTTTTAATTTTCTCATATTTTTCAGTACCTATCGAGAATCAGTTAAGCTTTAGCATATTCTAACGTTTTACGCAGGTTGGTGACCCTAATAGACAAAGTAGGTACATACTCTTCCCCAATCCACTCTGCCCCAATAATCTTTGTCCCACTAAAGTAACTCAGGTAACCGAATTACTCGCTCGCTTTGAGCATAAACAAAACAAAGAGGAGAAAGGGGGGGTTCGGACGTAAAATTTATACGCATACGATCACTGCCAACTGAAAGTTTTATAGCGGGGGTCGTACGGGGTCGAAAGGGGGTCGAAAACCGGAGTTTTTACATTCTAATAGCAATATTTCATCGGGGACTTTATTAGCTGTAATGCGGAGGGCATTTGTTAACGAGCGATTTTAATATACGTCGCACTTTTTTTTTTTGGGTACCGCGTTTATGTTAATTTTTTGATGTATTTTGGAAGATATCAGGATATAGAAATGATTTATTTGGTCATGTGGGGATGTATGGTGAGTTATTGTTTAAAGAAAACTTGGAATGGGTAGGAAGCTATTATATTATGAAGATACATTGCTTTTGGAATATATTTTTAATCCATGTAAATGTATAATGGGGTTGGAAGTTGGAACTATCTACAGCGTTACTATCTACTGGTAAATGCAAACATTGATCCACTGATAAAAGCTTTCAGGAGTTTTCATTTTATGTATGATATTGATGTTGATACATGACGTATTTTGAGTCATTGATTGTTTTATAAGCATTGGATATTTTTCTAAGAAAATAATTCCTTGTAAATAAATTTATTAAAGTTCCTTGGAAAATATTAGTGTACCATTCTATTACAATTACCATTAAAATTTATTCTTGCTTAGATTATTTATAGAATAACAGAAAAAAAGACAAAAATGTACAAAACGGGTGCGACCATTTTTTTATTACCACTTAAATTTTTAAACGTGTGATTACATACGTAACTACCCACATAGCAACACATTTAACCACAATCCTTAAAAGGGAGGCACCTAAATAATACCCCCCACATTAACTTAGTCCCCCAAAAAGGTACTAAAACGTAAAAATATGTAAATACCTTTGAGATTACAAAACCATTCGTTGAAACTCCGATAAAAAAGTGCTACTGATAACACTGTACTGGCACTAACGGTACTAAGCTTACTTATCGTGGTTTAATTAATATTTTTATAGCACTTTTATATTTTATGATTAATTAAATTTTGGTCCAAAGCCTTATCTTATTCTGGCTAAGTGATTAATAAGGTTAATGCGGCGTTTCATAAAGAAAATAGGGTAATTTTTATATGGAAATAATGTAATTAATTAAAGTGAATTTGTGGGTAAAAATTGTCGTTGACCGAGGAGAATTTTGTTTTTCCTGCTTTAGGCTGGGTTTTTGTAAGGTTCTAATGATTTAAATGAAAAGTTTAAGGGACTCCAATATGGTATAAAAATCAAAAGATTCAAGGAATGAATGATTTGAATTGTTTTTAAAGCTGTCTCAGTAGTAAAGTTAGTGCTTGTGTTTATTGTGATGCATTTGTTATTCAATACACTAATAAAGACCCTAACTAAGTGATTTCCGAAATATTAGGTGAGTTTTTATAAAGAAAGTAATATTAACTTAGAAGTAAGATGAACATACCTGATGGAAGCCTAAGTAACTCTCGATGCTGTGTGTGGCGAAGAAGACCTCGCCCTCACACGTCAGGATCATCAGGAAACCGTTGAGTGCCTGGAATATAATGAAAAATGGCGTCAAAATAATGAAAATATCAAGAAACAACGTTTTTGGGTTTTAAAACCCTAATTTAGTTACAAACTTGATTGGGAAATGAGCGAAATATGGCGATTATAAAAGTCCCTAATTAAACTTTCGCATTAAAAAAAAAAAAGAATGAAGAAAATCAAAATTTTACATGAATGCCTAATGCTCCATGAAACCTAGTAGACTGTCTTTCTGACATTTGCAGTACATATCACGTAACAAAAGTAAAGCAATCAATTTCAACCTACGTTCCCCAACTTTGCATATACCAAGAGCATAGGCATACCAAATTATTCAATAATAGAAACTACGAGTATATAGAGAAAACTCCCACAAATCTTTAATAAATAAAACAAACTTTTCCGAAACCGATCCACGAATTCAAACAAAAAAAAAAAACAAAGAGGTAAAGTTTTTCGGACTAAAATCGGTTCCAACGACAGTGGGGGACCGAAATTATTATGTCGTCGACAATAAAGACTTTTGCCAAGTTTTTCGTCGGGTTTCGTAGCTATTTCCTCGGTCAGACACGAGCCTGAGTTACGAGCCAAGTTGGACGGAGAAATGTGGGGGAGTGTTTCCACTGCTCTTCCTTTTGTTGGTGGAGAACGTTGTCTTTTGTTTTTGGTATAATTGTGGGCTAATTTTTCGCAGAAATACGTGCTTGCAAAATAATAGAATAGGGTAGTTTACTGCATAAATAAATTGATAATGAACACGTATTTTATTTACCAAGATAAAACGCTTCGAAATTTTAGAGTAGGGGCTTGTGACTTCATAACGACTGTAAAATTGTACCGACCGAGTGACGTTTTGTGATTTTTAGAAGAGTTGTCAATTTTGGTTTACATAACAATGGAAAAATGACGGGTCAAATATTTTTTGATAATCTATCTTTCGGACTAATTAATTTTTTTATAAGTAAAATAGCCGATTATGATATTTTTTTTTATTTTATTTCCGCATTGGTCTTACGTAATCAGAAAAAAAAGGCGGCATCTCTATGTCATGACTGTGACAAAAAGACTTCCACTCAGCATAACTGTATACTATGTGGGATCCTCAGAACAGACCCTTATCTTCAGTTGTCTCCCGAAAAAGAAAAGGTTAAAAGAAACAATGGCAAATAGTTAAAGTTGTAAGTCACGAGCAATAAAGGTATACACTTAATAAAATTCAAACGTGATTTTCTCGTGAAGTACTGGTTTCTACTTTGAAATAAGACCTATTTCATAATAGCATGGCTTCCAAAACAGAAGGTTCATGAAAACCCAAAAGATTAATCAACAGGGTTGGAGAACATCGCTTTTGAATTCTGCTAAGTGTAAACATACTGCTCGTGACTGTACCTAACACCTGATTGTGGGACTTGCAGAACCGGATAGAGCGTCAAAAAAAGGCGAGGTGTGAAAAATTAAATGGACATGACATGACAATCAACTAAACTAATGCTTGAGTGATCTGCTCTGCATTTTTTATGAATTAATGAGTCAGGAAAGTCATAAATATCAAACATTTACTCCTATTCGCAAGCTATCATGAAACTTATGAAAGACATGGTAGACAGAAGAGGTAAGGAGGAACAGGTAATCATTTATTAACACGCACCAAATAAATTACCGTATTGTCGAGAAAATCGTATCGCATGACAATGAAAACCCACAAAGCTAACTAGAGAACGTAAAATAAGCACACAGTACTGATTATTTATAGCGTCGATACTTCCTATTGATTTATTTTGTTACGGACTAACTATTCATAATTTATAACTATGTCAAGTCGTCTCTATGGGATTTGTTATTGCAAAGAATGCAATAATAGAAAAATACGTGTGGCACTCGGGGACTGCCGCGGTAAAGCTATTGCGTAGCAATTTTTATCAACTTATGCAATTATAATTATTATTTATTTTATTTATGATAAAAAAGACAAGATTATCGCCTACCGCGAATATTTAACGAAAACATCATCCCATCATGGGAAGTTACTCTACTAATTAGGCTATGGTCAGCCACGTCAATCAAGTGAAACGTCAAGAACAAAATTCATTCATTTAAATTTTATTCATTCACGTTGACATGACAGATGTGACAGTGACAGTGTTAGATTTATTTTCGTTACGGAATTTCTTGATTTGGTCGCCGCGCTCAAAGCCCGCCATAAAAGCTATTCAATAGCTTAAAAAAATTGTTCTTATGTGTGTTTGTGTAGAAATTTCATGAAAAAGAATTTTGAAATTGATTTTTGTTCTTTTTCTAACGTTGCCCCGACTCTAGGAATTAATTCTCTTGTGTTACACTATTTGTAAACTCACACGTTTGTGTGTGAGTTTACAACCAGTTGGCCAGAAAGACAACTATAGCATAAAAAAATAGTTTCAAGCGAGGATCGAAGCTGCGACACGCAGTGCACAAGCCTATCATTCAGTCAGTGTGCCAAACATGAAAGAAAAACATTGTATCGGTGACTAATGCCTTTTATATATTTTTTTTTAGCCAACAATGAATGCTACAGCAACCAATTTTCTCTCATAAACAATATTGCATAGCATAAATCGAAAAAGTTAATAAAAATTGAAAAACTTATGTCATTGTTCAAGGTTTACATTGTAACCTTGAGGTCGAAGGTTAATACCATAATTCTATGATAATGGTAAATAGTTCAGCCCTGAAGTCTATATTCATATTTTAACATCATAAATATCATAATGTAAGATAAATTATGTTATTTTTTGTAATGTTATTTTCCGGATTGGTTTTATAAGAGTTTGTGTAATCAAAACCAATTATTGGTATATTTTAGTTTCAAACATTTCTTTTTATAAGCTTTTGTATTTAACTACTTCGCAGTTTTATGTCAAACGCGGTCTATTTATTTAGCCAGCGAAGGTTTTAGTATTCCAGAAGCATCGTGTTCACAAGGATGCTATCAATGGCCCAAACCTCTGGCTGTGGGTTCGCACCTGAAGGGGGCTCTGAAAAAATCATCTGTAACAACTTCTACTAATAAGCTTTTCAAATTCCGTCCCGTGATAGACAGGTCCCGTAACCCCGGGACAGTCCCGTGACCCCGGATTTTGCCCCCCTCTAAATTAGGTCTCGATACGCCTTCAGCTTTTTGCTGATCTGGGCTTATTTCTTATCTTATGGCACACAGTATTATTGGTTTAGTTTTTGTGGTATGTGCCAATAAACGTTTAGGCTTTCTTATTTTTGTATTTTCCCATATTTATCTAATTTAGGTATACCTTTTTTATGTGGTAAAATCATCAAATGAGTCCTCCCACCCAGGGCAGGGCGGGAGGGACTGTCAGACTCGTACTGACTAAAAACCAAGGTGTCCTTCAATAGCCCTTTACGTTCCGGGGTCACGGTAATTCGTAGTAATTCGTACAGTCCCGCGACCAATTTTGGTGTACGTACGAAACAATACTTACTTGTAAGAACATCTCTCCATCCGGCATGGCGTGGTCGTATGGTGAGTGTTCTCTCCGATGTCCATGGATGTCTTCTTTTTCTTTGTGCATGACCACTGGAACAACACAGACAAACAGTTTTTAACACTTGATAAGAAAAAACACTCTTGTATACTCGTAATCAAAGTTGCAGGAACTAAGGTCAACTTAAAAGCCTTTGTAAAACAGACAGGGAAGTCCGAAGCGATAACGAACCGATACGAGACGTCAGTCCGATAGTTCGGTCACGCTATCGGATCGCTTTCGCTTTTCTATGCGACTGGATTCAAACAATGCCGTACATTAAAAATAAAAACGCCTCGCTTCGCATTCGCCACGCCTGTCTGTTTGACAAAGGCTATAGGGTAAATGAAGAAATAGTATGTAGATAACAGTATAGTCCTTAGGGCGGGAAGACTTATAGGGACAGTCAAAACAGTCAGGGAAAACGTCGTGTCGTGAGAATATGTCTTACAAAAATCGACATAAATGTATCGTCGTTCAACCCGCACTGTGCCCGCGTGGTGTATTTCAGCTTCTTCTTTTTCGTCGTGTCGATGATTCCTTCAAATTATATGTTTCGACCAAAACTCTGCCACATTCACGGCGTTGGTGGTGGCCTCGGGCAGTTCCCTTAGAGTGCAGGTGGAGTTACACAGAGTAAAATCGAGGAGTTGAGCCATCGTTTGTGATGAGGCTCCGCAGTCACACCTTTCTTCATCAGAGTACCCCCACCGGGCCATGTTGTATTTACAGCGGACAACCTGGCTTCGCAAGCGGTTTAAGGTCTTCCAAGTAGGCCATGGTAGTTGGTGGCCTGCTGGGAGCTTTTCTGCAGGCTCAGCGTAGTGTTCCGGAGGGGGATATCTGAGGATATAGCTTACTTCCACTCATAGAAAGGAGGTCTACGATTCAGCCATGGGAACATTATAGACAGATAATTTTATGCTAATCATCATCAATTAAGGACAAATTCAGACTTCTAGACCCGATTGCCGGATCGACTGCTCAAACTGGAGCTCGAATCTTGGAATTATAGGCACTGGTACTACTTAACCTAACTGTAATGACATTATTTTTGTTAAAAGTGATTATAGAATAATTAAAATTAACTCTGGAATTCTGAAAGACGATCGAATCAACTTACCTATTACACTTCTCATTAAACAAAACAACGTGTGTTTCTACTTTATTTGTCTCTTATCAACCAAGATATTTATAATAATTATAATTAAAATTTTAATATAATTAAAATTTAAATGTTATCTCCACTTATACCACCTTTAAAGTGTTAATTGCTAGCACATTTTTAATACTTAGCAGTTATTCTACTTTGTAAATATCATATCGTATTTTCTTCTGTAATTAAAATAATAATATGTGTTTTTAATTACTGGTTGCAGGACGTTAGTTGAGACGCTGAGCTGGCACCTGCTTTCAACGAGACTTGATAATATCTGAGACGTAAAATGAAATCGTAAGAAAACTATAAAATGAGCACAAAGTTCTTTTTATTATTCAGTTTCGTTGTTCATTTCCTACCAATGCAGGTTTTTCATTAAATTTTTGGCATATTTTATGGAAGGTGTTAGCATTGAACTGATGTTTGTTAAACACTTTAGCTAAGGTAATCAAATGAGAACGATCTTACTGGCACACATAATAGGAAAAACAGGGCTTTGGGAAAACATTATAGACATTTTATGGGGTAATTCGAAAACTTAATGTGTTGGCAATTGGCATACAAAAGTATGTACAAAATTATCATTATTTCTGACCACCATAACCTAGCTATTGAGTAATATGAAACCCCTTAGTGTCTGTCAAACTTTCAAGCCTTTGTCAAACAGACAGGCGTAACGAACGCGAAACGAGGCGTTTTTATTTGTAATGTATGGAATTGTTTGAATCCAGCCACATAGAAAAGCGAAAGCGATCCGATAGCGTGACAGAACTATCGGACTGATGTCTCGCTTCGGTTCGGTATCGCTTCGGATTCGCTTTGATTTCGCCTGTCTGTTTGACAAAGGTATAAGACTTCAGTATTACACACATCAACAGAATCTAGGGATATTTTATATTTCATCAAATATCTAAAAATCTATGACGAATTTTCTGATATAGTAAATGAAAGAATGATAGGATATTTTAAGGTCTATAGTAAAAAATAAAAAACATTTCGTGATTTTTTTGTTTTAAATAAAAAGGTTAATTTTTTTAATCGCCGTAGCAAATTAATATGGTAAAAAACTTCATTTCTTCTTACAAAGCTATTAATTTTAATGAAAATTGAAAAAATCTTTTAAATCAAATTATTAATAATCAATGTTGCCACCTCTTACATTAATTACACATCAACATCGATTGTTCATGCTTAAAATTAGACTGTCAATGTCTTGCTGCGGTATAAGGTCCCATGTTCTTTTCAAGTGTTCGTAAAGTTGTTGTTCTGTCGTCAAATTTGACGGGAAATCTCTCAAAGCTCTTCGTTGTAACATGTCCCAAGTATGCTCGATAGGATTTAAGTCGGGCGACTGTGCAGGCCAATCCAAAACTTGAATATCGTGGTCGCGGAGAGAGGCCGACACCAGCCGCGCCGTATGGGAAGGACGATTTTCGTGCATGAGTAGAAATTCCTGGCCCATTTGGATTCTATGTGGGACAATAACAGGCTCTACTACCTCTTCGCGGTATTTTTGTGCAGTCATGCTACCTTGGATCCAAATGAGCTGGGTTCGTCCGCCAAGACGAATTCCTGCCCACACCATGATTGTCCCGCCTTGGTATGAGTGGACCTCCTGAGGGTGCCGTAGACGGCTAACTCTCCCTGGAGTTCTCCAAACGCGTGTTCTTCGTGATTCCGGATGAAACCCAAACCGGGACTCCTCGGTGAACAGCACCAAAGACCATTGTTCGTCACTCCATGGTAAATGCTCACGAGTCCACGAAAGCCGCCGACCGCGGTTGCCACGTCGCAATGCTGGAACACGTAGCGGTCTTCGAGCATGAAGACCAACTTCATGCAACCTCCTTCGCACGGTTTGGTCGCTTACCAGCAGCTGGTGGTCCTCCTGGAGCCTTTGTACTAGTTGCATCGCTGTGATATTGGGTTGTTTTCTAACGGTCATTTGGAGAAATCGATCCTGTCTCTGCGTAGTCACACGATATCTACCCGTGTTCCGTTCAGCTACATCCCCAATACTGCGATAACGTGACCACAACCTTGATATCACGTTTTGGCTGGTGTGTAGGGCCTCAGCAACCAAGCGTTATATAGCACCATTTTCTAGCATGCCCACGGCTCATAACATTTCATCTCGACTCAAATGACGACGTGACATGACTCCTAAAGCTCACACGACACGTTAAATTAAAAAAGAATAACAATCTAATCCCTTTTCATTAATTAATATTAATATAACAATTTTAATTTTCCTTAACGTAACGAATCACGAACAATTTTGCCACCGTATTTTGTTTTTTCTTTTTTTTTAATATTTATTCTTTAAATTTTTAAAAATAGAATAAATGAGGTTTCAATCTGTATACAAACTTTTTATGAAAACTAAAAAGATTTTAAACTAAAAAATCGTAAATAATTTACGATTAAGGTATCCCTAGATTCTGTTGATGTGTGTATTTCAACATGAAAATAAATCACCTAACTATGCCCAAGTAATTCACCCCTAATAATTACATTAGCTGGCCATAGCGGAATAAATAAGAATGAACATAATGTGCCTATCAAATTATTATAATATTATCTGCACCTACCACTACTTGCGCAACTAAACGAGGGGGCGTGGTTTGCGCGACAAATCAGAGAGATTGTAGACACAGGGGATGCTGAGCGAGGGATGTTTTATTTGTTTTTGTTATTGGAAAATAAACTTTATTGTATTTGTTAAGTGTTCCCAAATTGACACAGTGGTCAAGAATGGGTCAAGTAGTTGTGTGAGGGGCATGAACCTGCACAAATCAAAAAAAAAAAAGAATGCGATCACTTTGAAAATCGAAATCTTTCTGTAACGGTAGATTACATTATGATTTCTTCTTCTTTAAAATATGAAAAGAAGAATCGGAGGATTCTTTATTTAAAATTATAGATTTAGAATATAATACATTTCTTTTCCATAAATTAAAAAAATAAAATAAAAAAAAAGTAGTGATCACAAACAGTAACTTTTTTAATGCGTGTACGTTATTTTGATTGATAACTGCGAGTACCTATGTTTCTAGAGGTAGTATATTAGCGCAATCGCACTTCGATCGATCGTTAGCCAGCATTTAGGAGCACAAAAGACTCAGTCGGCTATTTACTTGAATTCTATAGCCAATCGAATTCGAGCAAATGAGAGAATATCGTATAAGAACCCCTCGTTATGTTATTATTTTGCTTAGGCAAGCTCAAAGGAAACGATACAAAATTTTATGAAATTAATCTATTATTTGATTGTAGCAACACCATTTTCATTCATTCATTTTAATTAGTCGTGGCGAACCAACCAACATAATTCTTTGTTTTACAGTTATCATGCAGTTTGTACATAATCATACACGTAATTGTCACACCTGCACAACTGTTACATCAATAATAACAAGAACGGATCGATTTCATTCGATGATATGTGAAATGTCAAAACCAGAGATAATTAAAATATAAGATATGAGTTGAAAAACAGGCTCTTTTATTGTAAACTAGCTTCCGCCCGCGACTCCGTCCGCGCGGATGTCGGTCTTCGCGTGGTTTATTTCCCCATTTTGAGTAACTCTGACAATGACATCTTATAAATATTACGGCGCTGAATCCACTGCGGGTAATGCAACGCGTGTTCGCGGTTCTACAGAACAACGTCTATGAATAAAACTGAAAAATAAGATTTTTTTCTACGTATTTTTCCAGGATAAAAAGTATCCTATGTTATGCCCAGGATAATAAGGAATAATTATACCAAGTTTCATCGAAATCGAACCGTAAGTTTTCACGTGATGCCTGCACAAACAGACAGACAGACAAAATTTTTTTTAATCACATATTTGTAACCATCCAGCAACACCCTCCGCTATTTTTTTTTTATATTTTCAATGTACAGAATCGAACCTTCTACAGATTTATTATATGTATAGATTGGAAATGAATTAATCATGTTGAAACTTACACAGTATGCCTTATCACCTGAATATTCACCGGATGATCCTATGAGATAACGCAGTTGGGGTCAAAGATGTTTAAATCATTTTCCCATCGATACGCTACTAGTAAAATAGTCATGACCTTTCCAGTTTTTGTCACGTAAAGTAAACGGGAATTTTGACTTTTTTTTTTTTAAACTTTGCTTCACACTAGGTATTTTTCCTGTATCGTGGGTGCGTTTACAAACATAGACACTCACTTACACAAACACCCAGAACCGGAACAACTACTTGCAGATCATACTAATATTTGTTCCGTGCGGGAATCGAACCCGCGACACATAGCGCAGGAGTCCAATTTCTCAGCCACTGCGCCAAACGTGCCGTCAAGTCACGTTAATATAAAGTAAAAAAATAATTCCTCAATTGCACACTAGAAGCGCTTTGTCCTTTTTCATACAATAAACGAAGAAAATACAGAAAACTTTTGATATGGCCTCTGTTCCAATCATTTTGAAGAAACAAATAAATTTTGTTTTGAATATTCGATATCAGACTTAGTCATGTGTTCCGTTATCAGAAGTTTAATTTTACAGTATTTTAAGAAAATTTTATATTTATTTATATGGTAACACCGATCCCCTAGTTTACTGAAGACATTTTTATTGTTTTTTATATTTTTATGGAGATTTTTTAAAATGTTTATACATCCGTATTTTATAAAATTTTATTTAAATTTATTAACCTTAATGAAAATGGAAATAGCATTTTGAAAAGGTGAATACGTAATTTCAATATTAAAGTCTGCAAAATTAAAATTAAAATGTTTTGTAGGAAATTCTTATTCATTCTTTTAAGAGTTTTATAGTATTTTTAGTACCAGTGAACTAATATTGTTGAATTAATAACTACGTAAGCTATCAATGAGTACTAAAAATAATAGGTTTGGTAGCTACATTTTTAAGTGTAAGTCCTTTACTAACAATGGGCGGTTTCTCAAAATTTCGTTGAACTTTTTTTTTTCTTTTTTATCGTGGTAAAATCATCAAGAGATGTGGTAAAGTGGTCAAATGAGTCCTCCCACCCAGGGCAGAGCGGGAGGGACTGTCAGACTCGTACTGACTAAAATCCACGGAGTCCTTCAATAGCCCTTTACGTACCGCGGTCACGGTAATTCGTGAGTCCCGCGACCCCGGCAGGCTTTGGCCCTCTACAGGGGGCTCCGTCATTATGCTGACACTCCTTGAGGCGCGCGTGGAACACAACGCGCCGTCGACCCGGGCATGGTCCATGGTCGGACAGCGAGTCGCCCATTACTCGCCGCCCGCATGCCCAAGTTTTCCTTGAGCTGGGAAAGATTTGTTAATGAACTGTTTAAAAGGTGGTCATCATCATTGTTGTTCTATTTTACTGGGACGAGAATTATGTAAAGAATTTCTTTGGAAAGAAAAATTCTTACCGCGAGGAGGATTGAAACCCGCGACCTCTTCAGATTCAGTACATCCGACGCTCTATCCAACCGAGCTAACGGGGTTCTTACCTACTACGTCGAATTCTTCAATCCATTTCTAATATCCATGACGTTTAGTGCCATCTATTGCAGAACATTTCAACTATTACACCAACATGTTGACATTACTGTCAAATCAATATTGCAATAGATGACGTCACCCATACTTAATATTTTACAAATTTAAACGCATTAACGCATGCGTAGCGAATTTAAAAGATTTTCTTTGGAAAGAAAAATTCGAGCCGCGTGCAGGATTTGAATCGGCGCCGGCGGCCTCCGGATTCAGTACATCCGACGCTCTTTCCAACCAAGCTAACGGGGTTCTTAGAGGTAAGAACCCCGTTAGCTTGGTTGGAAAGAGCGTCGCACATTTGAACCAACTGATGTAACTGAGGAGTTACATCAGTTGGTTCAAATGTGTGTGGCCTTTTTTACTGTTATTTTTTTTTATAGGAAGATTCTCTGGTTAAATAATAAACATCATAAGTTCGAAACGCTAACTAAAACTTTGAGAAACATTTCCATCAGTTCAATGCTAAAGGTTAACCTGTTTTAATTACAGTTAACATTTGATCGTCAGGTTAATGATACAGTATCGATGATAGTTAGTAAGAACTTGAGGAGTTTGTGTAGCGAGTTATTGAATGCGATTGTGTAATAGTGGGTTTGGTATACTGCCGTCCTCTAACTAAAAGGCCGTTAAGCCACAGTTGCTCGTTTTTCACTTTTTAATGTAGTCTTATACAACTTTCGATGCTCTATCTTTTGGTCTAAGAATCATTTTTCTATGATTAATAGTTTAGGAGATACAGGAAGATTGCTGTGCAGTTAAACCACATAAAATGCATAATTAAAAATTAAAAAATGAATTTAAATAAATTTAAATAAATATAAATGAATTAAACAAATAACATATTGTGCAATAACACTATGCCTACATATATAATTTGAAGCCTTATTCCTAGATAGCATAATTTTCAAGAGACATCAATTCACAATTTTAGCGTTTTCTCGAAAACTACTTTTTGCACTTAACGGCCTTTTAGTTAGAGGACGGCAGTATAGTATTTATTGGCTGTAGGTATTTCTAAAAACATTTTGATTAGAAGAGGGATGTGTTGTTAAGCAGTATTAGAAACAATGAATGAGTACTAGTTATTTTCAATTTTTTTTTTATGTGTGACAACACATCATCAACTTTTCCTTGCTACCGGGGTCGCGGGACTCACGAATTACCGTGACCCCGGTATGTAAAGGGCAATTGAAGGACACCGTGGGTTTTAGTCAGCACGAGCCTGACAGTCCCTCCCGCTCTGCAATGGGTGGGAGAACTCATGTGATGATTTTACCACGTAAAAAAACTGATATACATTGTATTTTACTAATTTTAATAATTTATAGCGAAGTGCGTACAAAATACTTCATATTTATTTATGAAATTACACAGAAAAAAGTATTTTGTTTTAATAGTGAATTTTCACTTTTAACAGAGAGATTTTTTTAGTTTAGACTTTAATCTGTTTTGGAGAAGACTAAGCCTGTTGTTTGTGAAACAATACAATGTAAAATAGTGCAGTATCATCTGTACTATGAAAAACATAAAACAGCTAATAATATAAAATAAATAATAATTCTCACAACGCTGGCAACACTGGCATTGTCACCGCCAAACGGTACGGTACACTTTACGACCAGCCTGGCCAATTACTGCCTGGGAGACACCATGTGGAAGCCAGTGATGTGATACTATCGATAGATTTATGTCGATAGATCATAGTTTATCGACGTCCTTTTCAATTGACTGCGAGTTATTATTGATCGTGTTTGAGTTTTGTGTTTTTGGATTTTGTTTTGTATTTCAAGGTTTTACGTTATTCAATTTTATGTGGATATTTGAAAGTCAACAATCTTAGGGATACTATTTATAGAAGTAATTAAATCGTAACTCTTTTGGTTTATTATTTCTCAGTCATAGGTAATTTATGCCTAGGAAGCTTTTAAACAGAGTAATCGGTAACGCCTTTTTGTTTGGTAATACCTTGACAAAATGGCATGCGTAATTGTATATACTCCATTTCAAGTCTTATTTTTGTATTTCTTCTATTATTACCGTTACTATACATACCTACCGAAATACTGATTAAGTATATGAAAATGATTGTACTAAAAGGTAATTATTTAACTAGTTCTCAAGTTTTAATATGTAACAGTCAGATATATACAAGTATATTCGGCCCAATATTACGAATTCACACAATACCCAAAACTCGCATTTATCGATAAAATAGCGACTTGACCGCAACAGATGAAAATTATGAAGAAAAAGCACTTAATATAAATTCATAGTATTACAAAATAAGGACAACAAGGCCATCATTGCAATTATTTTCAGCATCCACAAGAACAAACGAGTCATTTAAATAAATATAACAACATTTCAATAACCCACATAATTATTTAAACACCGCAACATGAAGCCGTACGTAGTCCTTTATAAAAACAATTGCAATTATTTCACACAACAGCCTTCATTACTTTTCTTTGCACAACATTTTAACTTTTTAATAAAAAAAAAGGTAAAGTTATTGTTTTGCGGCTCACAGATCAAGATAGCGTTGGCCGGCAATCGAATGGATTTACCGATTTATCGATAATGTCCATGGGTACGTCACTAATCGAATGCGCGGTGGTTTATCACCCTCTATAATCGTCATTACACTATCGAGGGTAGCATTTTTTTTGTTTTTGTTATAAATTGAAAACGAAAATTGATGACAGTAGACTGTAGCTTTGGCGAAACTCGTTAATTTTAGCACTTTAGAGATAGTGTCGATAATGATAGTATTTATTTTGCTTCTATGTAGGGTATTTGCAATAATGTTTAAGTTCAGACATTATTTTTTTCTATTTATTTCAAACCTTTGTCTATATGTCATCATCGTCATTAGCTTTAAGCAGCCTTCTGCTGGACAAAGGCTTTACCAATCGTTCACTAATTAGTTTGATTCTCGGGAACTCTCAACCAGCTGCTATCCTATCAGTTACCACGCAAAAGCTAGTCTGAAGGCGTCCCATCTTTGCGCTCGCGGTCTTAACGAAATGTTGTCTCCCCTCGTCATGGGTTCTAGAGCTGATATGACTGACTTACAACTTGAACTTGCTTATTCTGCATCGACAATTCTGGCTCTTTGGCGGAATAACACAAATCTACTGTCTTTTAAAAGCTCCCCCCCCACCCTTTATAGCTCAATTCAGAAGGTGCCTTCTATTTCTGTTCCAAAATTCATTAAAATCGGTCCAGCGGTTATAGCGTAAACAAAAAGCTAGTTCAATGTCGCCTTTGTAATAATATTAAAGTTAGGATTTGCATTCTCAGCATCTTCCTGACCAATCCCATTTTACTTGGGGTCGGTGCAAAACATTTTCTTCTTCCATTCTCTCCTATGACGTCACAATATCATTTCCTCCTCTTTCTTTCATATCATTCCTTACATACACCCATCTTTTTTTTCGCCTTCCTCTTCCTCTTCATCCATCAACATTCATACCCATCACTTTCTTAGTCACATGGGTGTTATGTTATCCCTCCTCATCACATGTTCATGCCAAGACATACGGATCCATTTCATTTTTTGTGTAACAGGTTTCACTTTTAAACTTCACCTTATTACACTCATTCCTTACTTTATCTATTCTTGTCACTCCGTACATTGATCTCAACATCCTCATCTCCGCTAAATTTAATGAAAAAATACTTTTTAAAATTATACCTCTAAGTTTGCTTACCCCGGAATAAGAAGTTAAAACTATCACTCTCCGCCATATAAGACTGCTTATTAGAAAAACTAATAATGTACGGAAACGCAATGGTATTTATTATTACTGAAAAACGTCGCGTGCGCACAATTTGTCCTACGTTTTCAATACACGCATTATTTTGCTTTGATTTACGATAAAATTATGGAGAATGTATAGTCAATGTTTCGTTAACCATTTGATATTTTCTTTGTTTATTTTTCAGTTCTAAATTTAAAGATAATTAATTGTTTCTGTTATTGAAAAAGTTACACAAACTATTCTAACCATTAAAAATGTGGCTCCTTTTAGACGTAGTGTGTTGTTAAATTGAATAGCATATAGTCTTTCTTGATAAATGAGCTATTCAACACAGAAATATTTTTTTCAATTCAGATCAGTAGTACCCAAGATTAGCGTTTTCAACAAAATAAACTGTTCAGTTTTATAACATTAAAGTACTCGTAATTATAATGTTTTATTTAAATAAATAAAAAAACGACGGGTTGTACTCTGGGAGTGCCGGCAGAAGTGAAAACATGAACAGTAATAAACACACACGAACATTCGCGCAAGCGCCCTGCGCCGTCTTACGAATTTTAGATCAGGTCACGTGTCCTGACGCGAGTTAAACATTTTTTACCCATTCCAAAAAAAGTGCACAACGCCGCTAAGGAAGTTTTCACTTCAAAAAAAAACTTGTGATACTACATATTTCAAGTGGTTATTACCTTTGTCACATAAATATATATATTAAAATAAATACCACAAACAAACTTATTAAACTTCTTAATTAAGGCTACCGACACACATACAACCAAGTATTTTTACCACATTGTATGAATATTCATACTTACGCAAAGGTGCAACGTAAATGTGTACCCAGCTGATTACCATAACGGAGATAGCGTTATGTTATTGTAATTGCGACTGCCGTCTTTATTATTGCGATTTTAGGCTTGTACTTCTGCGTATTGTAAATTATTTATGCGGAGTAGTTAGAAATATGATGTGACAGCTGCTTCGTTTTACGCACGTTTTATAATATGCGTAGTTATCTATGCGCTTTGGAATCGTAGTAGTTGAAATATACACTTATTTGTTATCCACGGTTGACATATACTAGACGGAAAAGTAGCTGTTATTTATTTTAGTTGCAGAACATTTGTCACAATGTTAATTCGTCACGTTTTGTAGACATTGAAAGTTAATTCGTCACATGAGTTAAACATAAATTATATGCAAATTCGTGACAACTTTGTAAAGGTTCCTGTCGGGTCGCGGGACTAACGAACTACCGTGACCTCGGAACGTAAGAGGCTATTGAAGGACACCGTGGATTTTAGTCAGTACAAGACTGACAGTCCCTCCCGCTCTGCCTTGGGTGGGAGGACTCCCCTCAAAAAACCAAGAGTACCGATGGCAAGCAAAGTTATTCCAAAATCATGAAATTCTCTTATCCAATAATATAAAAAACAAAATAATAAGTATTTTATAAAACTTCCACTTTCTGTGTCAAGAAATTTTAAACATTTATTGTGATGAGACACCATCAAATGAATCCCAGCTCTGGGTGTAGTGGAAAAGATGGTCAGACTTGACTGCCTGTCGAAAACTTGTCCCTTCAGTTGCTATTTGCGTTCCATGGCCGTGGTAATATCTTAAGACATTCCACGAATTTAACCATTAAATTAAAAGTGTTTTAAATTTCTTAAAAAAATTGGATTATATGTTTTGAGACTGACAACTCACTACTATTATTATATACGATATTTCAGCACTGTGCAATTTCATCCGTAATCATGGCGCTTGCAACAGTGCCGTAATATCGGAAACTCAAAACAAATAATAAATATTTTAAATATCCCGCTTTAAAGCCTTTGTCAAACAGACAGGCGTTGCGAATACGAAGCGTGACGTTTTTATTTGTAATGTATGGACTTGTTTGAATCCAGTCACATAGAAAACCGAAAACGATCCGATAGCGTGACAGAACTATCGGACTGACGTCTCGCTTCAGAAACGCTTCGCTTTCGCCTGTCTGTTTGACAAAGGCATAAATCTAAGTAACAAATTGGATTAGTTTTTTTTTTCACAAAAAATCGTACCCAATTTTCAGAACTAAAATGCATCGTGTAAAGCTCTAAGCAAAGCAAGGAATATTTTGTCAAAGTAAAATGTATGTTAATTTTGAACCAACAATGGTTAAGTTACAGTGACCATAACAAGGAGTTCGTGTTAAACCGCTATAAACTCCAGTTAAAGTTAACCGGATCAAGAGCGGTTTGCGTTACATAATAGCCTTGTACTAACGTGATTTTAGAACAACGGTTTACAATATTTTTGTGTGGCAAAGTAAATTTTTTGATTTAGTGTAAAAAACGGCGATTAATTAAGGAGTAAGGTAATTAAAGCGTCGAAATAACCAAAATATGGCCGCGGGACTCACCAATTACCGTGACCCCGTTCAATAGTCCTTTACGTACGTAAAGGACTATTGAAGGAGACCGTGGATTTTAGTCAGTCAAGTCTGACAGTCCCTCTCGCCCTGCCCCGGGTGGGAGGAGTCATTTGATGATTTTACCACGATAAAAAAAGTATATATATAGAAATAGCTATCCGTCAGCGATTTCTCCCCGTCCCTCGCAAGAGCCAGCCCGCGATGCTGAGCCGTAGAGTTAAAAATCAGCCCCTAAATAATGAACCATTGTGATCCAGCCTGTCCCTTGCTGTCCTCTCTCAGTGACGCCCTAAGCCGAGGTCCGACGGGCACGCCGCAATCGCGGCGGTAAGACCCCTCTTTGAGGAGTGGCTGGATAGGCGTCACGGCGTCCTTACCTACCGCATGACGCAGGTCCTCACCGGACACGGGAGTTTCGGGAGGTTCCTGTGTCTGATAAGGAGGGAAGAAACGCCTGGGTGTCACCACTGCGAAGATCGTGCGGAGGACACGGTGGAGCATACAGTGCAGGACTGCCCCGCTTGGGCAGAGCACCGCCGTGTCCTCACGACGGCGATAGGCGGAGACCTCTCGCGCCCGGCATTGGTCGAGGCCATGCTGCGGGGCGAGACGGAGTGGGAAGCGGTCGCCTCCTTCTGCGAAGCAGTCATGCTCGCGAAGGAGGAGGCGGGCCGCCTGAGGGAGAGGACAGCGTCCTCCCTCCACCCCAGCCGCAGTGGTAGACGCCCACGGCGTCGGACGTCGCAAGACGATCTCCGGCCACCGTAGGCGCGGGCATGCGGGCGGCGAGTAATGGGCGACTCGCTGTCCGACCATGGACCATGCCCGGGTCGACGGCGCGTTGTGTTCCACGCGCGCCTCAAGGAGTGTCAGCATAGTGACGGGGCCTGTAGAGGGCCATAGCCTGCCGGGGTCGCGGGACTTTCACATTACCGTGACCCCGGTACGTAAAGGGCTAGTGTAGGACACCGTGGATTTTAGTCAGTACAAGTCTGACAGTCCCTCCCGCCCTGCCCTGGGTAGGAGGACTCATTTGATGATTTTACCACGATAAAAAAAAAAAAAAAAAAAAGCCTAGGTCCGAACCCCACAGGGGGTGCCCTTAGCGTGCGGTCACTTAGTTTGTAGTTTTTTCTAGTTTGTAATCTCTGGCTGGAGGCCTTAAAGTAATTTAAGGCATCTCTACAGAAAAGTCCGGTTAAGCAGCTCACAACCTCTTCTAGGTTGACCTGCGAGATGCCATTCGCAAAAAAAAAACCGTCAGCGATTTCTTACTCCCCGTATGCTTAGTTTTAACCACTTCCCGTTAGCCTTTTATCATTTTGAGAGTATCATCTATAATCTATGTGCCAAAAAAAAAAATCAATAAAAGTCCAACAGTTAAGACGCAAAAGCGTTTCAAACACAAATACACAAAAAACGACTACAATGGGACAATTTTTGAGTAGCACGCGGGCGAAGCCAATGGAACAGGGGAACAGTGTAGTAAGACGGGGACGTGAGGTATGATGGGAAATCACACACTTAAGGCAAACTTAATACAATACTAATGTAGCGCAAGCGCCAACAGGACCACAATTGGTAATGGCCGCTTGCAAATGACGTCCAGATGGCGCTTGCGCTAAGTTAGTGTTGTGTTAAGTATGCCTAAAGAGTGTATGTCCCCATTATACCTCCCGTCCCCGTCTTATACACGGTTTCCCCCGGCCCCGTCACTATGCTGACACTCTTTGAGGCGCGCGTGAAACAACGCGTGGGTCTACTAGGGCATGGTCCATGGTCGGACAGCGAGTCGCCCGTCCTGATTGTGCTTGCGCTACGTTAGTGTTGTGTTAAGTTTGCCTAAAGAGTGTATGTCCCCATTATACCTCGCGTCCTCGTCTTATACACTGTTCCCCTACTTTTTTATTTTACTTGGTAAAAGCATCACATGAGTCCTCCCACCCAGGGCAGAGCGGGAGGGACTGTCAGACTCGTACTGACTAAAATCCACGGTGTCCTTCAATAGCCATTAAGTACCAGGGTCACGGTAATTCGTGAGTCTAGCCACCACTATTCCCCTACTAGTATAATTATCTTTATTATAGAGAGAAAGACTCAATCAACTAAACTCGAGCTTCAGACAATGATTACCCTCAGAATATTAAAATACTGGACGTTATTTCTTCCACCTCCACTTCGGAATGAACCATTCCAAAACTCATCCAAACCATATACCAATAAAAAAAAAAACAAAAACACCACACATCATAATTCACAGAAAACAATTAAAAACGTATAATTTAGGCCGCACATCTGTTGTCGTAACCGTTTCACAGTATGGCACGTGGTCGAACCCCACGCCCGGGGGTAGTGCACCGTGACCTCTTAATGACTGGACATGTGGAGAATACCGTATGGGAGTACGTTGAGGTAAAAATTACTGGTCCTTAATCATTAGTATGGGGTTGTTGTTTTTTACGGTGTTTAAAAGAGAATAAAAACCAAATTTTTGTTTTGAAACGTTGCCTCACTCTAAAGCCTTTGTCAAACAGACAGGCGATAGCGAACCGGACCTAGTCCGAAGCGATACGAGACGTCAGATGGCTGGGTGCAGCGAACCGAGGCGTTGAAGTTGTATTAGCTGGATTTTTATGAACGACGCCAAACAGTGCAAATACGCCTTCGCCACGTCTTCGCATCGGTTCGGTCACGCTATCGGATCGCTTTCGCTTTTCTATGTGACTGGATACAAACACTTCCATACAATACAAATAAAACGGCTCGCTTCGTATTCGCCACGCCTTTCTGTTTGACAAAGACTTTAGAATTTCTCCAGTTTCATGGGTGTATTTATAAACATTTAAACTTATATGAATAGACACCCAGACTCGGAACAAGTAGATCATTCAAGTACACACATCAAAAGTGTCTAGGGATCAAGCATTTTTATGCGGATCTCTTGAGATTGAGATGTGGCTTTGTAATAAATTTATGATTTTATAAATTTATATGGATCCTTTTTGGTGCATTTCATAATTTGAATCAGGAACTGTGAATCAAATTCGAGTAAAAGATGAAAATCAGCTGTCAATATTTTCCCTATAAAAACATACAACGCATTGAAGACATTATTAGTGCTACTGTTTCCCTACTACTGATTAAAACCAACGTTATTATGGAGCGGCGACGTCATTTAAGCAGGGAAGAAATGCTCAGAGCCGTGGGAATGATAGAAGCTGGTTCCCGGCAACGTACTGTGGCTTTAGCTCTGAATACAAGTCAGAGTATTATCAGTCGACTTTGGACACGTTACCGAAGCACTGGTACCGTGGCTGAGCGCCATGGAGGACGGTATCGCTGCACCACACGGAGACAAGACCGATACATTCAAATCTTAACTCGAAGAGCTCCAACAATAACCGCCATGATGTTAGCCGTGAGGCTTCATCACTCTTCAGGGAACTTAATTAGCGACCAAACAGTCAGAAACCGCTTGCATGAAGTGAACCTTCATTCCCGAAGACCGCTACGGGTACCACCTATAGCAATGCACAATCGTAGGATTCGATATCAATGGGCTCTTGAACACAGAAATTGGGCAGAAGAACAATGGCGTTTCGTGTGCTTTTCTGATGAGTCTCGTTTTGGTATGAGACCGGATACAAGACGTATACGACACTGGAGAAGCCCTGGACGCCAACAGCGATTAAAATCCTGCCAGGAAGTCCATGCTTATAGTGGTGGAACCATCATGGTATGGGCGGGTATTTGGATCGGCGGAAGAACTGAGTTGATTTGGATCAGAGGCAACCTCAACGCTCAAATTTATGCTGAGACGATTGTATCAGACGTCATCGTTCCTCTACAAGTGCAAATCGGTCCCTTATTTCAGTTAATGCATGATAATGCACGACCGCACACCGCAAGAGTTGTAAGACAGACTCTCGCCGCAGCTAACATCAATGTCCTGCCCTGGCCTGCTCAGTCGCCAGACTTGAATCCGATTGAGCATGCATGGGATATGCTACAGAGAAGAGCTCTGCCGAATATGGAGGGTATCCAGTCGCAAGAAGACTTTTTTTGTTGTTGCAACGAACATGGGCGGCCATTCCACAGCGTGATTTGGATGAACTCATTTTGAGTATGCCAAACCGATGTTCTTGTGTTGTTAGTGTTCGCGGTAGAAACACGGATTATTAATTGTTTAAGTTACCCAATAAAATTTTAAAGAAAACTGTTATTTCAGTCTTTTTTTCGAACTTTTGTGTTAGTGGTTCAAATGTCAAAAATCCCTTTATTAGGAAAATGGCAAATTTCTTTGTTAATGCAAAGGTGACTTGGTTTATCGTTACTGTGACAAACGAAAACACTTTATTTGATGAATCCTTAAAAAAATTTTTAATTAATATCAATCAGGAGAAAAGTTATTGCAAAAATATATGTTGATCCCTAGACACTTTTGATGTGTGTATTTAAAACAACCGTGCGGTCAACAAATTCTTTTGGTATTCGGAACAAAGGATAAGAAAGTGTATTTTCCCCGTAAATTGTTGATCTAAAAGTACTAACTGAAACAATAATTTTGTTGATAGTATAATGATAACAAATATAAAAGGAACCCTGTTCAAAATAATAACTTTTAGAATTATTTACTCGCGAAAGATATGCAAGTCCAGTCAATTGAAAATTTATGCACATTTGATAAAAACAAACGTTTTCTAAAATACAACTAAAATTAGTCTTTTAAAGGCACCGTGACTCTGGAACGCAAAGGGCAGGGAAGGAATAGGATGGTTTTTAGACAATAAGAGTTTGACAGTTCCTGCCGGGTTCTCCCAGGTTGGGAAGATTCATTTGATTATTTTTACACCCCAAAAATACATTTATTCATTCAATATTCAATGAAAACGTATTAATCTATTTAAATACCTAAAACTCATATTTTATCGCCATTGCAACATCCCATTGTACTCCATAAAATGTCTAGACAAGTTCAAACATCGTGAACAAACAGAAACATGCAAATAAACAGAGAATCGTTTAGAAATCTTAACCCTTTCAGTGCCGGACGTCGTCACGCGTTCGGTCGCGTGTCACGCTTCTTATTATAATAGTGTCACGCTAATATTAAGGGATACTTTAGCACCGTGTTTATTTGCTTCTTGATATTGGTTTGCTTGGTGTCTCAATATCTTTGTTCGTTATTGTCTTTTAGAATCATTGATGTACAGAAGTATGTAAAAACGAATTCAGATAAGGATCAGTCCTCAGAGACCTATTCGAAATTTAAACATGTTATCAAACAGAAAAATAACTCAAAATTCATTTTTTATTCAAATTATTAGCAATTTTTGAAGGTCAATTTTTACATGAGGCAGTCCCTCAAAGCGTACCCTTTGACACTTCCTAGTGTTATAGCTGGAAAAATGGCTGAACAGACTCCCCAGCAAAACCTATTATAATTTAATTAAAAGCACGTAAAGCCGTTGGTCCCGGTTGTCATTTGTAGATCTTTGACAGTCGTTACTGTTAGTCAGAAGCTCTAAAGTCTGGCAACCAGTCTTACCATAGGGTATCGTATTACCCAGTTACTGGGTTGTGGAGGTCCGACAGGCAGTCGCTCCATGTAAAATACTGATATCCAGCTGCATCTGATTTGACTGGAAGCCGACCCCAATGTAGTTGGGAAAAGGCTAGGCAAATGAGTAGTTCACATTTGCACTGGATTGATAGTAAAAGTCATGAGGCGCGTTTGACCAGCAATGGGATAACACAGCCTAACAGCATAAACAATCGCCACCGTTTAAGGTAACCCTTTTTTTATCGTTGTAAAATCATCATATGAGTCCTCCCACCCAGGGCAGAGCGGGAGGGACTGTCAGACTCGTACTGACTAAAATCCACGGTGTCCTTCAATAGCCCTTTATGTTCCGGGGTCATGGTATTCGTGAGTACAGCGACCAAGGTAACCCTTACGAAACTTGTGTTAGATATAAAACTATTAACAATCACTTTTGTCTAAGTTGTTTGGTTTTGTTCTTATTATAATAATTAATACTAAGCCAAGAATATAAATATGTGGAGTTTGTTAAAAGTTAATTCCATTACAAATAACTTAAAACATCGACATTAAATCAACATAAAAATCAAACGAACAAGCCGGCTCCTAAATAACATGTCCTATTACAAATACAATAGAAAGTAGTCCAAAAAAGGGTTTTCTAAAGCTTTTAAAACTATAAACATAGTGTGATATCAATACTAAATTAACATAGCAACATAAATCGCCAGCCGTGATGTAGTTACCACTAATTTTTAAAGTAAACATATTGATAAAATTTCTTGCCGACTCACAATAAATCACGACTAACCAAGATGTCTCAATATACTACAAAGTAATTTCACTGTCAGCTGAAAAGAGACAGACATACCAACCACACAAAAATAGGTACGAATGAAAGAGACAACCAACAATAACACATTTCGTATTAATTAAGGAGCAAACGGTTTTAAATCATTTGCCGTCGACGCTCCCTGTGGGAATCCAGAAGAGTTATAAGACCCTTTATTCTAAATTTAAAATTACAATTTTGTAAATGTTTCGAATATTTTAAATCTTGTGTGTACTCGTTATTGGTCTCATGGGTGGAAGAAAAAAAAAGCTGGCCCAAATATCGATACTTTATGGTTAAAGGTTAATGGTCTTTAAAGGGAAGCAAGAGTGAGGCGATCAATATATTGTTAAACTGCATTGATTTAAATAGTTGTAATCATTTATCCTGTGTCTGGGTGTAATTTATTTATCTATAATATGTATGTATTTAGAAATATATAAGTATGTTTATCAGTTGTCTAGTACCCGTAACACAAGCTCTGCTTAGCTTGGGACTAGATGGCGTTGTGTGATAGTTGTGGAATATTTATATTTATTTATTTGTTTATTGTGAAATCTTTAAGAGCCACAGTCATCCGTCTGTGGAAGGAAAATCTGCGTTAAATTTCACTTTTAGGTATTAAATTTACTTTTAAATCAACACACACTTTGCCCGCCGCTTAACTGGCATCTAAGTTGAAAATTGTCCCACAGGGATGTATTACAAGGACAATAAATAATTATATGTCATTATCCTTTTCAACGTAGATCATACGATAATTGTATTTATATCAATTTTCATTGAAGTGGTCCAAAAGTAAAATGGTTACTAATTGAGATGTTCACATTTACATTTATTTCATAAATTACGCTTTGATATAACAAAAAAGCCATCTCAGTAAATTATTCCATTACACAGATCTAAACTACAATTAACTACATATTAACAAACCCCGTTACAAATGTAATACCATAATACAATCACAAAAGCCATTCCATTACAAGACAAAAATCAATATTCATAAGTCCAAAACACCCAATTAAAACCGTTGGCACATTATCTATGCGGCCAACTGTCAGGACAGTTGCGTGAAACGAAACGTCACGGGCACGGTAATCGCGAGATTGGCTCATTTGATATGTGTGTGTCACGCTGAGTAGACGTGTGGCGTTGAATGGGTTAATGTTAGGGGAATGTGATGTTGAAATTGGCAGTGCAGTTTGGACGTTTAGTAGTGTTTTTTCATGTTTGCAATGAAGGGTCAAATTGCTGGTATTTTATTAAAAAAAATATATGGCAGTTGTCTTGTGGATGTCAGGATGTCATAGGACATTACAGATTACCAATTTTTTTGGCACTTTTTTACCTTGGAATGGATGGAGTCCCAACTGTTCCACCCAAGGTGGGAAGACTTAATGAGGACAGACGTCAGACTCGTACTGACTAAAACTGCTTTTTACTCCTAAAATACGTATGTCCTAATGGCACAAGTTTGAGAAATCACAAGCACAATGAACATGCTCCTTGTGAATAAAACTGCCGTATGCATTAAGCGTTGTTAAAATGATGTCTTTAGTTACAAAAACACATCAACACAAAAATCCATGTATGACACCTATGTTGGTTCCATCAGTCACAACCAAATTAAATAAAGTACAAGATATGGGAGCGTACGACGATAGGTGCAATTGGGTGCAATCGACCAGTTCGAAAACGCATTACGTAGTTTGGACCGCGATCCCCTTCAGAGCGGGGATAAAACGACCGATTTCACTTATCTAAAAACTGACAGCTGACACTGTCAACATTTCGTCATAATCTCGATACTGATAGCTCTCAACTGCAGTTTATTTATAAGTTCTAGTGAACATGGTCCTGAGTATCAAGAACATTTTTACGGATTTTTATTCTGTCGTCGACACCTATGTCCTTCCCATCGGTCACAAGCTAATTAATTAAACTACCCGTTACGGGAGCGTACCAATTTCGCTCTGGTTTAAATTTAAAAGTGTTGAGATTGCTCCGTCCATTTAATTGATACAGCCGCCCGAGAATCCCGGTCCGTTCGGTCGTTAGCTTATCAATAAACTGATTTCACACTCGTGTGTTCAGAGTTTACATGGGGACGGGTTTGTTTTGTCAATGGCGTTTTGTTAAATAATTTTCGTAAAGGAATTTTGAGGGTTACGGGTATGTGTAAAATCTTACGCCTGAGCAATACTGGAAAGGTTATGAAGGATATACCTATATGTCACTTTGTAAAAACTGTGTAGTTGCATTTGAAGATACAGGGTAGATTTTTGGTCAGTAAGTCTGACAGTCCCTTTAGCTCCCAAGGCTCAAGACTTAGTAATTTTACCATCCCAAAAAGTGGCATGGCAGTTATTTTTAAGCGATACCTACTGCTTTTTTTTTTTTTTTTATCGTGGTAAAATCATCAAATGAGTCCTCCCACCCAGGGCAGGGCGGGAGGGACTGTCAGACTTGTACTGACTAAAATCCACGGTGTCCTTCAACAGCCCTTTACGTACCGGAGTCACGGTAATCCCTTGGTCCCGCGACCCCGGCAGGGATACCTACTGCTAGCTGAGCTGTTATTAATCCAATTGTTGGTCAGGTAGTGTTATTGGATTTTTGAAAAGGAATTCCTCAGTTGCAAACCTGTCTCTGGATATGCGAATGGTTGATGGCAATAGGGTCGCTAAATATTACGCAAATGGGCAAATGTCTTTATTTTAACAGGTCATTAAAATAATTCATTTTCGCTAAAGATGTCGTCATAAGGAAACTGCTCATAGAGGTGGGTATTAATATTCTTATCAATAGATTCATCACACTTCAAATGTTAGTTCTCCTATAGCCCCTAAAAATCACATTTAAATTCATAATAATACCAGCAAAAATACAAATAAAATATCTTTATAATCTCCGGCATGTGAGCCGGTCGCGTGCACAGGGGCCTACCGGTCACGATGCTCGAACGACCAAAAAAAAGACCATATTATCACATCTCGGTATGTCCACTGCTTTGTGCGTCCACATTTATAAAACACGTTTGTATTATTGCTTATTTAATATGCTTTTGATTCGTTTAAATGTGGGTTTACGGGTTTTTAATGGGAAAGGGTGGATTGGATTTGTAGTTGTGTTTTTGGAATTTGTTATTTTAATCCTGTTGTGGGGTTGTTAACGTAATGGCTTAATTGACACTTTGGTGATGTTTAATTTGTCTCTATTAACTTGTTTCATGTTTCTGTCAAACATAAAAATAGCATGATTAGATTTCAAAACCACTTATGTCTATTAGAAAAGACTTTTTGACGCTTCCCGTGACCCAAGAGCTGGCTTTTACCTTGGCTAGAGGCTAAGTATTGCCATACAAAGAGGCAACGCCGCCAGTCTCTTGGGCACATTACCAGCTGACAGCTTTGAGGATGAATTTTTCGATGCTCTATAACAGTTTAGTTTTATTTTAATTTAGTGTTTTTACATTTCTACAGTTTAATTAATATTTATGTATTTGTACAACAAAAAATAATTAAGTTAAAAAAATATAATTAACCTTATATCTCGTAAAAGATATCTCGAATTCTTTCTTCCAAACGTTCTTATAAAGAAAGGGGATGGATTCATCTATGCCTTTACGGAAATAAATAAAAATGCGTTAATTAAATAATACGTGATTCCTCTTTTTACGACTGAACAGAATGTATGAAGAAAGGAGATATAGAGAGATAAGAGAGTTAAAGCAATAATAATTAGCCTAGCATAAATTTTCCTTTTTTCACCTTTAATTACTTTTGTGTAAAAGGATGTCATTTTTTAGAATACGAATCGATAGAATTTTTATAATCTTTTATTTACTTTATTAAAATAATGAAAAATGTCGTTTAAGATCAAAATCACTCGTCTTATTCACCTACAATCTAGGTAGTCTTCTGAAATAATTTCTCTAGCGGGTGAAATGACGGGAAAAGGGTAATTCAAAATAAAGAAGGAAGTCCAAGACCAGAAGCCCAGAAGTACTATATCAAAATAGTGGTTCTTAATGAAATACCTATAATTCAACGTGAGAGGGCAGCTTAAGAATGATATATCTCTCTTAAAGGTTGCATTAACGCATTTAAAGTGTACATAAATTACTTATTTTTATGTACAAAATGATGGACTAGAAAAATAAGTATCGTATATCATGCTCAGTGAATTTATTTATAATGTTCTTCTTTTTATTGAGTATTATAATTAATTCTTCATAATTAGCTTATAACTAGAGTTGAGCTTGATTTTGACTTCGGCCAACTAACCCTCTGGCTGACTAAGTGGATATTTTTTTCGGTAGAGTCAATATGCATGACGTTTTTAAACGGCGCGGCGTATTTCTGTGGGTTCGATGAAATTTTTCAAAGATTCAAACACCCGTGGAACGCGTTAGAAAAGCGCCTATATATCTGCGCGTGTACGCGCAGTGTACGCGTGTTTCATGATTACGCTTCGTCTGCGCATTTAAAATACACCGTATGCTATATGATGTTTAAGAATAACTGAGTTGCACACATCATGCTCAACCACCATGCTTTCATACAAATTATTCATTTATTTTTCTGTTAACAAATAAATGATTGGATTTTTTTCTATGCTTTATTAATTTATTGACGACCAAATTAATTGACTACCTATAGAATAGAATGACATAAACGTCATAATTTCATTTGAATCAACTACATATTTGCCGATTTCAAAAATACCCGGTTACTCGGCTTTCCTGAATCATCGCACATCTCTACTTATAATTACTTAACCGTAGCGGAATATAAGTCGCAGGAGATAAGTGTTTTTTACCCGACTGTGCCTGAAGGAGGTAATTTTTTTATTGAGGACTACGTATTAGGTCTAAGTAAGACGAGTCTGAATAAATAATTATGTTGATTTCTGACAGCTAGAAGGTTGGACCGAGCAAGACATGCATGCAAAAATATGCAACTAGGGACTTGCATATTTTTGGATGTATGTCTTGCTCGGACTTGTCCCTATGATTGGAATCAAATATAGCAGCTCACAATTTAGGGCCCATTAATATTAGTAGTCATTTTTACCCGTGGTACTAGGCAACTGGGCTTCTCCCAGTTGTAATGTCCTTTTGTGCCTATTGGCCTTGTTTTGTTCTTTTTCCTACTCCTCCACTGTTCTTTTCTGATTAATTTCATTGCAGGATCCAAGACAGGTAAATTTATTCTCCGGGATACGTCGAGCTTCATTGTCTCGGCGCTTTTCTATTGGTTGCCCCTGTTGATTCTGACTTTCAGGAGTTGCTGGTTTGGGACACCACACTAGTGGTGAGTTTGTCCCATAGAATGAGTCCCTAGCTTAAATAATCTTTGAGGTAAGATTAATACCTTTACATATATTCCATGTTTTTTAAATTGGAATTGCGTCAATACTAAAGTTAATTAATTTCTTGACAGATTCCTTAACATCTCTTAAAAAAAATTAAACTTGAAAACAATTTAAGAAAAGGAGGGTAAAATCAAAAAAAAGATAAAATAACGTGATTCATATAACACCAGAGACACCAACAGAGGGTTAGGTCAGTTTAGACTAAGAACTAAAAACCTCATGTTTATTGGACATTTATGGACTTTTTATGAGCTACGATAAAATTCATGTTTACAGAATTAAGTACTACTGCTCATGATGCATTTCGAAAGAAAAAACTCAATTATATCTACGAATAAACATGAAAAATAAATACATAGCAAAATATGCAACAGTCAATTGTAATGTAACGTATAAGTCCATCTCTTTCATAAATTAGACTTCTTTCTAAAACCATTTACTACTATCTCCTTCTATTGTTAGTAAAAAGACAAGGATAGAAAATATTTATGCTACATTTATGGCTGACAAGTTTTTGTTCGTCAATGAGGTTAGTCGATAAAATAAGCATGAGTATTGAGTACTCTTTACCTCCATATGAGTATGAAAATGTTATGAGCAACAAATTGCATTAATGTGTTCTTCATGCTTCAAATCCTGTTTATTGATGACACAGTTTAATAAACTGTAGTTAAATTATTCGCCCTAATACGTAGATTATATGTTCGTTGTTGAAGTATTTTCTAAGGTACTAAACCCGTCTGTTAGGTCCAGTAAATCGTCCATATTTGGAGGATTAACAAGATCTTTATTGATATGGTGCAATGTGATCACTATTCAGTTGCAACCACTATAAGGCGACCTCCAAAATAGTTCGGAATAGGCAGGTTAGGGGGCAACTCGCCCATTTCAAAACTGCCCCCCACGGACCAGTTGCACCTAACCTTTTTTTATTATGTGTCAACTCGTCCCATGACAGAACTGATCAGTCTGACAGACCTCCTGTTACCGAATGACGGTTGTGATATGGAATGTCACTGTTTTTTGTTTCTAATCGATCCCTTAGTGCTGATAATAATTTGCTTCGTTTATAAGTTTTGTGTCTAGTGCGTGGCCTGGTTTCAAACTGCTAAAATACTTTAATACTATATATTACTGTATTTTTTTAATCAATCATTGTGGCCTGCTACTCAATCTCATATAAACCCTTCGCAAACAAATACTGAAATACTTTTATACTTTTATTTATATAAAAAGCTAAAATACTTTTATACTATCTGTTACTGACATTTTTTAAACAATCATTGTGGCCTGCTTCTCATATAAAGCCTTCAACAATTCGCAAAATCTCTCCAGCTCTCTCTTTTCACCGAGCGGTGAGTAATGGGCGACTCGGTGACCGACCATGGACCATGCCCGGGTCGATAGCGCGTTGTGTTCCACGCGCGCATCAAGGAGTGTCAGCATAGTGACGGGGCCCCTCTGTAGAGAGCCAAAGCCTGCCGGGGTCGCGGGACTCATGAATTACCGTGACCACGGAACGTAAAGAGCTATTAAAGGACACCGTGGATTTTAGTCAGTACGAGTCTGATAGTCCCTCCCGCTTTGCCCTGGGTGGGAGGACTCATTTGATGATTTTACTACCAATACTTCGCAGTACCAATCAATATCCAAGTATTGATTTTAACTTCCATGGTTGCCTGAGTATAAAAGTCCTTCAAACCAGAATCTTAAAGAGCAATGGACAGAATCCTCTGCCTTCGTGCCCAGTCAAGTAAAATAACAAATGACTGCAGTTTATCCCCCGACGAGCTTTGAACACCCATTTAATAGTTTAATTTACACTCTATATTCATCGAGGGATATTTATAATCTGTCATCAAGTTATAATAACATCACGACTGATCTATAAGGTGATGAAAATTCAATCGAGATGGGAATAATATTTTATTTTGGACGTTAAAATGAAGGATAAAACTGACTAAGGGGTGTAGTAGCTGCGGTGTATCGATGCGAGGATCTTTAGGACATACGGGTGGATAAGTGGGCAAGCAAAATGTCTAAAATATGGTTTTGATCTGTGACATAGTGGGCATCGTATTAAGGGTTTGGGCAAACTCGGGCACGCCGCTCGACTTCTGGGTAAAAAAAGGAGGAATGATATTAGTGGTGCTATTTTTGACATACAATGAAGTTTTTTGAAATATTGAAATAATAAAATAGGTAATGTTTTTGTGTAGTGTGTTTTTTTTTGTATCTATAAATATAGGAGACATATTATGCTTACCAACGAAACGCATATTAATTTTGCTATTATTCAGTGTATGATTGATAACGGAAGTAATATTATTGGTCCTAACGACTGCGAGAAAGTTTTGCTTAAATGAAAAGTACAATTTTATTCTTACTCCTAAAAGTAATAAAATAATTTACAAGATATTTAAAAAGAACCCAAGAAAGTCTAGCCAACCTACCCATCCGTATAGAATCGCAACAGCCGGTAAAATGGGAATAAGTTTTGGCGTGGTACTCACATAAATCAGAAAGACCAGTGTAGCTCAATTAAAAGCTTCCTATCTGATGTAGTCAGTGCGCGGTGTCATTTATTCCACCACAGATATGTGATATACAGGGTGGAAAAGGTATATGAGAGATTCTAGAGAGAGTACAATACAGAATTTCAAAGTTATTAATACATGCGGGTGGCGAGTAATGGGCGACTCGCTGTCCGACTATGAAACATGCCCGGGTCGACGGCGCGTTGTGTTTCACCCGCACCTCAAAGAATGTCAGCACATTGACGGGGCCCCCCTTAGAGGGCCAAAGGCGTCTGTAAAAGTGATTTTGGAACGCAAGGGGCAACTGAAGGAGCAGGGCGGATTTTTATTTTGTATTCCTTTGTATTGGTTCCTTCCACTTCACCCAGGGCAGAGACCCTTTGATGATTTTACCAACCAAAAAAAGGCGGGATCATTTTCTACGATACGTGAGTCCATTTATTGTCACCCTGTATATTTTAAACCAATACAACTGTAATACAGACTCGGTATTGATCGCTCCTCAGATTTGGCGATATAGAAGGTATTTTTTTCAACAGCCAATTCTTTGTGGAAATGATTGGTTTTAATATTGTTTTCTTGAAGATTAATCGGTGGATTGACAGTATAAGAATTATTTGTATTATTCCTAATGGAATTTTATTCATTATTTTCAGAACATTTTTTCGTCATTCTATCTAGCTAACAATTAAATTAAAAAAAAAAGTACTTCTTGCTTCTGAGGGTACCAAGATCAACTTACTTACCTCTTTTTGAGAGCAATCCTGTGAGGTCCTGCGTCAGGAGGAAGGTGAGGACGCCGTGGCGCCTCCCCAGGGACTCCCCAAAGAGGGGTTTGCCCAAAGCATCACCCATTTAGCATAAAGCTATTGCATAACGTTATGATAAATGGGAGATGCTTTGCAGTAACTTGACTTACTGCAAAAATTAGCATAACTAATTTTGTCTAGTTTGTTTAGGCGTAGTGGAATTTGAAGTTAACGTTATTTTTAAAGCATTCAGGTAGTATTTATAGCAAAAAATTATGCCTAGTGGTCATTATGCCAATTATAATTTTGCAATGTAAATTATACCAAAAATCTTCATTTGCATCTATTAAGAAGGTGGATATTAGCATTTATATCTCAACAATTATGTATCTAGACTGCCTACTATTTCCCGGATCTCCCCCACTGAGAAAATTATGAGGAAAATAGGGGAAAGTGAAGTCGGCCAAGTTAAGAGAGCACTTTTTATATACTCCGCTCTATATACTAGATCGTAAAACATCAGTTATGTCTACCGGAGAGTAACGATCACTTTACCGATTTTTTTATCGATACGGTCGTGATTTTAATCGACTTTCGGCTATTAACATCGATATTTTGATTGTCTCGTACCGATATTTTTAGAGAATGTGAATGATTCGGTCTGATTTATGATTTTGATTGGTGATAGTGAATTGCTTTTTTTTGGTATAATGACGTGTGAGAAATCTGTTTGACAAAACAATTAAGTTGATCGAGGCTTAATAGATTTTTATGTTTAGGAAAGATTTACAGCTACAGTCTTTTGAAATTTATGAAGCATTTGATATTTCAGTCGCTTCTAACTGAGAGCTTATCACAAGAATTCTGTTTGTTTATTTTTTTATTTACAGCGTACTTGAGGCATTTACTGCGTTTATTGTATGGAAACTTTAAAAAAGTGCTTCTAGTGTATGAACAAGAAACAATTTTTTTCCTTCAAATTAATTTGTCATGCTTAGGCCTTCTTATTTTTATATTCAGCAGAATCAAATTTACGTAAATACGGTCAATTGTATGAATCAATATTATAAAGGTGTTTATTCTATGTTGTTCTTGGTACTCAAAAACTACTTTAATCGATTTCTAAAAAGCTAGAATATTGTTATTTTGTGTCTAACATGGGGCTCTTTTTTTACGTGGTAAAATCATCAAATGAGTCCTCCCACCCAGGGCAGAGCGGGAGGGACTGTCAGACTCGTACTGACTAAAATCCACGGCGTCCTTCAACAACCCTTTATGTTCCGGGGTCAGGGTAATACGTACAGTCCCGCGACCCCGAACATGGGGCTCTAATTTATTTAAAACTGATAGCAGCTTGAAGAAGACTGGGCCAGTATAAAATGTCTACAGCCACCTGATAAAGAAAACGATGTCAAGCTATAAAAACCTATGTATATTTTGTTAACTTGACAACAATTATTTTCTTAAAAATAAACAAAAACGTTTCAAGCTGATGCCCCCGGGCCGTTTACTTAACAAAAGCAGATCACAAACTCATTAAACATTCCCCAAGATAAGTTGCCAGAAAATAATTCCTCAATGATATGGCAACACTGCCCATTACGACGGTTACGGTATTTTGTGAGAATCGAGTGCGCTTGCGCCGATCAATTATGATCGATATCGTTTTAATCGATCGTAATCGGTAATGATGCGAGACACTGCAGCTGTAAATTTTATTTATATCGTCGACTTGGTAGATTAACAAAAACATGGCGATTTTTTTTTGGTTAAAGTTTTTGTTAACTGTTGTAATTGGTTTTTTAAAATTAAGTAAGAAATATTTTGAAACTGCACTGCTTGCGTAGAGTTGTAGATTTATGAAAAGTTGTAAATCATATCCAAATTGACTTAATCAGGTGCGTGACATTGCTTATAGTCTTTAAACTATATCCTTTCTTTCTTTTGGGTAAAACGAGTAAATATATATGTGGTATTTAAATATTGGAGAGAATATTGTAGTAGGTATTTAGTTAATATGAAAAAAAATGTGTTTCCGATAGCATATTTTTTATTATTTTAGACGTATAAATGCCTGCGTCACGGATAGTAAAAGTTAACCATTTTTTTAAAGCTAAGGTATTCTTTGAAATCACAGAGAAATGTTACCACACAATTTGCAATATAGTAAGTAGGTAATACGATATCTTAAAAACTTAATTTCTAGTGAATTTAAAAATGGCAGTTTTCAACATCTGCTGTAAAACAATGTTCATATAATAAAACCATTCTTGTAAAACAAATTATGTGCCAAAGTAATATCCACAAAACTACCATTGATAATAAAACCATTTAATATTAAAATCATGTTTACAGTTTTCAATAGTCCCTCCTGAATATAATTACATCCATCCCATTATAATAATTACAATAAACTATCTATCATGTAAACCTTTATCGATACTGATACTTATCGATTTTAAAATTCATCTATACTTATTAGGTATCGATATTATCGGCAACTTCGAATAAAAAGCGCAACACTATTTACGCGAGACATGTCATACAGAAGGCTGAATTTTAAAAAGGTCGATTAAAAAATTGTGAGTTTTTCATGAATATTTCAATAAAAAATGTAAGTAAAATATATGATGAATTGATTAATATTTAACATGATTATGTCCAGTTCAACCAGAGTATCAATAAAAAAAAATTTTTTTGCCGTACAAAAGTGAAAAAAATATTAATTTCTTGACGCGGTGACGTATTTATTCTTAAAAATAAAATAAAAAGCTGTAGGTATTTTTCGATCTTGTATTTTGGAAAATTGAAAGACTTTTAGAAAGTTTTATTATTACATTTTACTTAAATAAATAGTTATTCGTATATAATGAAACAATACTGACTTTTCTAAGTCATTATGTCTAAGTAATGATGAACCAATTTTAGTGTTAATCCAAAATGTTCATTCGTTAGGTTTTAATAAATGCTTTTATTACAAAAAACCAGCATGTCCAAGAATTTACTATTAACCATAAATATATAAAAAAATCATAATTAAAATTCTCTCGTTTTCCATAATATACACGTAATTAATAATATCCATAATGGCTTGCCCATTTCAAATTCGTAGTTCCCAGTTCGTACACAATTTCATAGATACTTGAGAAAATTAACCGTGCTATAATCAATTTATGTCTCATTTCTCTCAAAATTTTATGCAGTCAATTTTATTTCATACTTTCGTCAGAAATAAAGACTAAAATTGCATGAAATACTTCAGCAAAGAAGGCGATGTTGTGTAAAGAGCCTAAAGGTACAGTGGAGCACATAAATAACTGTGCGCAAGATATGAAGATGTCGAGTGGTTTAATGAAACGTCAAAGTACCTGGTTCATTGATTGCTCGCGAGAAAGCATAAATCGTGTGCGCTCACGGGTACTTGCGACGCTTAAATCATTTTGCGCCTGATTGTACGTGTTTGTTTATGTTCCTGATGGCCCGTGTGTGCACGTGGTTGGGTACTCATTATCGATAAATTGTGAAATAAGATTGCAGTGTTAAAAGTATGGGCATTGAGATTTTCTCTAGAGGATGCAACCAGTATCGTTAAAGTTTAATAATAACACTAGCTTCGTAACTTTTAGACCATTAATAGATACCTTTTTTTACGTAGTATAATCATCACATGACTCCTCCCACCCGGGGCAGTGCGGGAGGGACTGTCAGACTCGTACTGACTAAAATCCACGGTGTCCTTTAATAGCCCTTTACGTACCGGGGTCACGGTAAGTCATGAGTCCCGCGACCCCGGCAGGCTTTGGCCCTCTACAGGGGGCCCGTCACTGTGCTGACACTCCTTGAGGCGCGCGTGGAACACAACGCGCCGGCGTCGACGCGGATCAATATTTTTTTTTTATTGTTGTAAAATCATCAAATGAGTCCTCCCACCCAGGGTAGAGCGGGAGGGACTGTCAGTCTCGTACTGACTAAAATCTACGGTGTCCTTCAATACCCCTTTATGTACGGGGGTCATGGTAATTCATGAGTCCCGCGACCCTGGCAGGCGGATCAATAAATACTTAACATAAGTTTTTAAATGATTACTAGCTGGCTTCATCTTCTTTAAGACGTAGTGCGGTACGTACCGTACTACTGGGATAAAATATATCCTATGAGTTAATCCTAATCTAGGTTTAAACTGTTTCCGAAAGAGTTACCAACATCTATGCATGCCCAAAAACTTATCCATGCATAATACAACAAAAGATGAGTGCTGTGAGTGACATTCGAGAACAATAATCTAAAATGTATCTTCATAGATACACTGCACTGAGTACGGCTCTGTCTGTTTTAATATGAAAGTACACAACAAAAGTCAAGGTTCCATTTGTCGTAAAAATGCATCTACAAATCTACAATTTAAAGTACAATAACGAATATTAAAAGTCATATGGCATAACACACCTTGTCTATGTCCTTTGTGTTTCTTTCTTTGTCCTTGGAGCTACTTAACTTCTTCAAACACAACGTTTAAACAGCATTTTTTTTAACTTGATTATAAAACACTTTTCTTGAGGACAGTACTATTCTAAAATTATAAAGAGAAAAGATTTGATTGTTTGTTTGTATTGAATAGGCTCCGAAACTACTGGGCCGATTGCAAAAAATCTTTCACCAGGTGAAAGCCGCTTTGGTCCTGAGTGACATAGATAGGTGGGGAGAGGGGGTAAGCGAAGCCCCTGCCAAAAATTCGAGATTTTGTTTTGTGCTAACAGTGGAAACAATGTAAGCTGATTGTACTTTTGCTACTGACATGTCCTAAAGAAAAAAAAAACGACGGGTTGCATTCTGGGAGTGCCGACAGAAGTGAAAACTTGAATAGTAATAAACACACACGAACATTCGCGCAAGCGCCCTGCGCCGTCTTACGAATTTTCGATCAGGTCACGTGTCCTGACGCGAGTTTAAAATTTTTTACCCATTCCAAAAAAGTGCACTACGCCGCTAAAGAAGTTTTCACTTCAAAAAATTACTCAAGCAATATGTGACATCTATCAACCCACGGTTATTTACAGCCTGATGCATCACATACATGAGTCTCGTGTCCCACCAATGGGAACATAAACACTGATAATTCTATTACTTTTTGCATTGAACTATTTCACACATGCTTTTACCGTGGGAAAAGTACTTGCTTGTGACTTCATTAGCACCTTCGTTATAAATACTTTAATTAACCATTAGAATAGTAATTAGATCTTCTACGAGTACAACATTTATTTGAATTCGTTTAAGGGCGTTATGTCACAAAATGCTTTCATGAAACAATTTTATTACATAGAATTAAAAATAACAGGTAGGACTTTTTCAATTTCGTTGTTATAAAATTTCTTTATGTTGAAGCTCACGGTTGCGGGACTGTATGAATTACCGTAACCCCGGTACGTAAAGGGCTATTGAAGGACACCGTGGATTTTATTCAGTACGAGTCTAACAGTCTCTCCCGCTTTGCCCTGGGTGGGACGACTCATTTGATGATTTTGTCATGTCAAAAAAATATTTTTTGAAGCTCACCGTGTTTGTTAGGGACTAAACTCTATTCGTTTTGACATCTCCGATGTTTTATTTGATTATACAGCTTTTGTCCACTTTTCAGGGGGCGTTTCGTTGGCACGACGGTATTGATATTATATTAGCTCAAAACTTCGCCACCATGTGGGTGGCAGCGCAGAGGTCACTTCCACTAGAAGGGCAGGACAGGAGACGGAGCATAGTGAGTACTACAGACCATACCCGCAACTTTCATAATTGTTGTGGGGCCATATTATGACGTGTTAAAACCAGGCTTGTTCCAGTGAGTGAAAGAGACAGAGCTATAAAACTCGTCTAGCGCCACCTCTTTCACTCACTGGAATAAGCCTGGTTTTAGCACGTCATAATACGGGCCCTGTTCAGAAAAGTGAGTGTTTTTTTTTGAAACGTTGCCCCACTCTAGGAATCCTGTGTCGTGGGTGCGTTTACAAACATATAAACTCACATACACAAAAGCCCAGACCCCAACTACTTGTAGAACATACAAATATTTGTTCCGTGTGGGAATCGAACCCGCGACAAGCCGTCTAATTGCTCAGCCACTACGCCAAATGTGCCGTCATCAGTATATTTGTTTGTCATACCTTACTGGAAGGTATACAAAGAAAGAGATTCAGTTTTTTATGAGCATTTTCTGTCCCACTGCTGGGCATAAGGTTCCCTAATGTCAAAGTCACACATTCAAATTATTAATAAGGACACAATCTTTCCTCTAAAAAGAATCTATCTTTGTTTTCACCAACATAACCAGAAATACTCGACTAACAACTTTACAGACCTCCAGCTGCCCAACAACACAGCAACACTCTAAACAACTATCAACAGTGTCTCAAAACACTCATCAGAAGCCCGGTGTTTGCGAATCCTTAGCTAATTACAACTTCTTATAATTACACCGTCCCTACAGATACCTAAAGACTTTCTTTTATTTTTGTAGTCGCACCTGTGAACATAATTAGCTCTTTCACCAGTACGGGTATGTTCGTTTTTTAAATATACGTTTTTCGAGTTGATATGGTAACAAATGTTGACAGCTGTCATTTTTGACGGAAAGAAAGAAGAAAAAAGTTTATACTTTGCATAGATTGGACTTCTCAATTTTTTTCTGACACGGGTTCATGACATTAGACGTTCTTTATACAAACTAACTTAAAATCTAAAATATCTATACGGTTTTTTCGTTTTTAAGTCCACAATTTTGTTCTAAGTTAATTTAATTATGAATAAAAATAAGAAGAATCTAATCGAATGCTCACCATAATGTATGCCATCGATGCAAGAAAAAACGATTAATCAATAGGTTTTGCGGGCTCTAAACTGTAGGCTTCTAAAGTTGATGAAGCTATATATTATTTTAATAAAGTCAAGTCGTTATTGCCAGCTAATACAACGCAATTGTAGACGAAAAAAAATCCATCGAAAGATTAATCAAACACAAAGTCATACTTTGTTACCTTTAAAAGGTTTAACTATTTCTAAATAGCCTTAATGAAAATTTTATAGTGCTGTCCTATACAAAACCGATAATTAAAAATACTCATTTCTATTTTAAACAATTTCTTCATATCATACTTCACATTCGATCTTCAAATGAATGATCAAATTCAACAGCTCGACGTGTCCATTATTCGATTATTTAAATTCAAAAAGTGATAATTATCGAATAATTATTGTTCTTTATCATCGTTTATTCGATTCCTTTAAAGCGTTATTGCTTACGCCAAGCAGTTTTTCGTAGTTTTGTCTTGTCACATTTGCATACAATGTCGATTATCGATTGTCGACACCACTCTTTATGATAGGTATTTCTTTTGTACGTATTTCACGAACACATGGCGTTGGCTCGTTGGCTCTTAGTTATTTCAGCCAGGAACGATATGTCATCCTTATATGAAGAAATATATGCGAAGTTAACTTACATTGCACGTTTGTAATTAAAAACTATTGTAACTATTTGCATTTATTAGATATACTATCTGAATCTTACCTTTATGGTTGGCAAGGAAGTATAAATTTTATTTTAAAAGAATTATGAAAGAAATGTGCTACTGTTTATTGACTTTCTAATAAATTAATAGTTTTTTATCAGAGTATCAGGCCATTTTTATTGTATTTCATTTCAGAATATAACTTGCTCGTTTTAAGTGGTGCCTTGTTTTATAAACATCGATGGTTTATGCTTTCGAGTTATCCTCGGGCAAAACATGACTACCAACACAGAGATAATTCGTGAACACTATACAAGGTGCTCATAATAAAGCATTCAAGCCATTCTGAGAGAAAATACGTTCTGAAGTCCGAAGTTATCTATTGTAACGTGGGGAGAAAAGAATAACGTTTGCAATCATACCGATTTCACTTTTCATCAATCAGTCCGGTCGTAATAGCACTCATTATAACAGTATTCTTCATTACTACGTATTTTAATTGCGAACGTACGTATGCGAAAATTGCTTTTACTGCGAAAAAAATTGTTTCGGATAAAAATGTGTAATTGATACGAATAGTTAGTTATCGATACAATTAGAGTGCTTTATGCAAGGCCCGTCACTATTTAGTGGTAATAAACTGTAATTGGAAGCGTAACGCTGTGCTATTCAACTATAAATAAGCGTTTATGTACCTAATAGTTTTATGGAAACGCATTTTTCATATTGGCATCTCTTTTTTTTTGTCAAACCGTTTGTATTATTGATTTGTTTTTCAATATAATATTTAATGAGCATTTTTTTTTAGTAAGAATAAACCTATTCATTCTTGACTTAAAGCCTGCATATGTTATTTTTTTCAAATACACAAACACCCAGACAAGGAACAACTACTTGCAGATCATACAGGACAGGCCTGTTGGTCTAGTGGTTAGTGACCCTGACTGCTATGCCGGAGGTCGTGGGTTCGATTCCCACCCAGGACAAATGTTTGTGTGATGAGCACGATCATTTGTTCTGTGTCTGGGTGTAATTTATCTATAATATGTATGTATTTAGAAATATATAAGTATGTTTATCAGTTGTCTAGTACCCATAACACAAGCTCTGCTTAGCTTGGGACTAGATGGCGTTGTGTGATAGTTGTGGAATATTTATTTATTATTTATTATTTATACACATATTTGTTCCGTGCGGGGATCGAACCCGAGACACGCTGAACAACAGACGATCACTCAGCCACTGCGCCAACCGTATCGTCAAATTCGTCAGATTCTAATATCGGCGCTACTTATAATAATATATCTATAGTTAGGTTTTAATAATTCTAACAGTTTTATTTGAAAGGTTAAAATGACGCCTACCGGGATTGTGATACTTAAGAATTATCGTGACCCCGGAACGTAAAGGGCTATTGAAGGACACCGTGGATTTCAGTCAGTACGAGTCTGACAGGAGGACTCATTTGATGATTTTACCACGATAAAAAGGTTAAAATGATGATAAATTGTTTTAGAAAATAATTATTATTTAGTTACAAAAGCTCCGAATTCACTTGGAGTTTAAAAACCACAATTTATGTTTTTATCAAATCATCTAGGTATCAGAGAAATATATAACAAATTGCTCCAATAAGGTCATTTATAAAGGGGGTAATTATTACATCACTTACTCGTAAAATTTTAATAAAACACATCATATTAATTGATCAATGTGGCTTTAAATAATATCAGACTAATAGAAAAGGGCGGATCCCATTAAAGGAACGGTGTGAGTAAAGAATATTAATTTGTTATTTCTTCTTAAGGAACTGTCATAAAAAGCCGCATTATCAAGAAGAATATTATTTCATTAAGGACTATTTGACAAACGTTCCAAATATTTTTTTAAAGAAATGGATAGTTTTTTAAAGGATTTAACAAATAGTTTGACAACTGATCATACAACTCGTCCTTAAGCCTTTGTCAAACAGACTGGCGTGGCGAATGCGAAGCTTGACGTTTTTATTTGTAATATATAGAATTGTTTGAATCCAGTCACATAGAAAAGCGAAAGCGATCCGATAGCGTGACAGAACTATCGGACTGACGTCTCGCTTCGGTTCGGTATCGCTTCGGACTCGCGCGTCTGTTTGAGAAAGGCATTAGACTCAAAACATAAAAAAATTCAACTGTTGACACAAAATACACATTATTTATTAAGCGACCTCCACAAGGTCGTGTCGTTGAGCTCTTCGAGTTATGAGTCGAGCTACACGATAACTGACAAATGCCTGCACTGACTGGACAGGTCCACTCGAATTTGTGTGGTTCTTTCTACATTACTGTCTGGACTTTGAAAGAGACTGTGACCTCTCAGTTTGTTTGTTGCGGCTGTTTCTTCTCAGAGTAGTCAGGTACGAAACACCGGCCTCTCCTAGTTTTACAAAAAAACGTGTAAAATTTTTTTTTCGTGGTAAAATCATCAAATCAGTCCTCCCACCCATCGCAGGGCGGGAGGAACTGTCAGACTCGTACTGACTGAAATCCACGGTGTCGTTCAATAGCTCTTTACGTACCGGGGTCACGGTAATTCGTTAGTCCCGCGACCCCGGCAGGTTGATATAACCTATTTGCATAAATAAACATCATTTCATCACACAAATAGTTGTCCAGACAAATTGTAGGTGTGTATTTACCAAGATCTAACTTTAGCAGAAAAGAAGCAGGTTTATGTTTGATTGGGAAAATTTGACAGATTGGGAAAGTGCAGGCGTCTATACAGATCAGACAGGAAGTCGCTTCATGTAAAATACTTGTATTCAGCTGCATCATATTAGATTGGCAGCCGATCCCAACATGGTTAGGAAAAGACTAGATAAAATCACAACTTAAAACAACCGCTTTTTGAACATCGCAGGTTTTATTGCAGGAAACATTTACACTCTGGTTAAATTCTCAAACATTGTTAACAAATAGTTTAAAAAATATGGGATTTTAACAAGACTTAGTTTAACTATTGATTAAACAACGCGACCTAAAACGTAACGTGATCAATGTTTTAATCCATTTATCCAAGGAATTAGTGAACCAGGATCGTCCACAGCTGATTTCATTCATGAATCCAAAACAAAATAAGGTATGCTACGGAATTCTCATTCTCAAATTATCGCGTAACAATCTAAGGACATTAGTCAAGATCGACATCCAAGTCGCACGCTTGTTCAACAATTAAAAATATTATACATACCCATAATTCTTTCCCCACCCAAAAATACTCAATTAAAACAACGGGAGCCGCGAGATAAAATTAAAACTTAATTAAATCTCAATAAAACAAAAAACGGGTTTAAAGAGAACAGAGGTTCGAACAAAAAACGGGTCCGAACAAAAAGTGAGGCGTAAAAACATTTTGTCACTAATATAGCGAGTTCGTGAGTCGTGATGTACGTTTGTTTTGCTCGATGTGAAACACGGGATTCTGGCGGTTATCGGTGTTCGGCTTAATGATCCATTAAGGACTGAGAAGGCTTTACTTATAAAATACGGGGGCAGATTTGATGCAAAAGCGTGAAATGTGAGTATGGTTTTTGCATGCTAGATGTTGTGTCTTTTTGTTAAAGGACGTTTGTTTGTGATGTTTCTCAAATATCGTGCAAAAAGAGTACAAATCCTGAAACTTCGATTTCAGCTTCATAAAATTCGAGTATCCTCTTTTCAATTATAGAAGTTTTTGCGACCTTGGATGTCTAGAATTCAGAATATTGCAAATTTAGTTAGTACGTCAGTTCGAATTTTTGAAAGACTAACGGAATTTCTTTTATTGAATTATTGCATATTTACAAGCAAACAAAAACTGCTGACGTGATCTGAATGATAAATGAATTTAAAACAATGCAATTTTACTATTTTTCTTATTGGCCATGACCTACCGCATGACGCAGGTCCTCACCGGACACAGAAGTTTCGGGAGGTTCATATGTCTGATAGGGAGGGAAGAAACGCCTGGGTGTCACCACTGCGAGGACCGTCTGGAGGACACGGTAGAGCATACGGTGAAGGACTGCCCCACTTGGGCAGAGCACCGCCGTGTCCTCACGACGGCGATAGGCGGAGACCTCTCGCACCCGGCATTGGTCGAGGCCATGCTGCGGGGCTAGACGAAGTGGGAAGCGGTCGCCACCTTCGCCTTCCTTCGCCTTCGCCCCCGAAGCGAGCCGCGTGAGGGAGAGGACAGCGTCCTTCCTGCACCCCAGCCGCAGTAGTAGAAACCGCGGCGACAGACGTCGGCAGACGATCTCTGGTCACCGTAGGCGCGGGATGCGGGCAGCGAGTAATGAGCAACTCGCTGTCCGACCGTGGACCATGCCTGGTCGACGGCGCGTTGTATTCAACGCGCGCCTCAGAGAGTGTCAGCAAAAAATGACGGGGCCCTCTAGAGGGCCAAAGCCTTCCGGGGTCGCGGGACTTACGAATTACCGTAACCCCGGAACGTAAAGGGCTGTTGAAGAATACCGTAAATTTTAGTCAGTACGAGTCCGACAGTCCCTATACTATCCATTCAGGTCATTTGATGATTTTACCACGCTAAAAAAATTTATTTGGGATAAAAAAAACCCTATATCGAAGGCTAGAATAGTAGAAAAATCAGAAACGAAAAATGAAAAATCAGAAATGAAAAATATAAAAGCAGTTTTATGAGGAGAATCATATTAATCCACCCACATTATTTAAATCCTGTGTAATAAGAAGAAGCAAGTTTATTGCCGCCAACCGAGCAGACTCCGCGTTACTCCGGAAGAAATCTTGACGGAAAAACCCAATAACACTTTTCGCGATCCGGAAATCGAACTTACGATTTCATGCTAACCCGCAATACCCGTATTCCATCAGCACACAAAGTAATGTCAACTGCATACAACATTACCGCCTGATTTGTTTTATTTCGTCACAGTGCACAGTGGTGTGGCTGTGTTTAATTCCAGATATCGGCTACAATGTCCACGCGGCTACCTGTTAAATATGGGATTCGGTTCAACTTCGAGTGCGCGTAGAGTTAGGAATAGTATAGAGGAAGACTTTGGCATTTTTAAGCTGTTTTTTTTTAAGTGAAAACTTCTTTAGCGGCGTTGTGCACTTTTTTGGAATGGGTAAAAAATGTTAAACTCGCGTCAGGACACGTGACCTGATCGAAAATTCGTAAGACGGCGCAGGGCGCTTGCGCGAATGTTCGTGTGTGTTTATTACTATTGAAGTTTTCACTTCTGCCGGCACTCCCAGAGTGCAAACCGTCATTTTTTTTAAATTCACATAGCGTTATAACCATCTGGAAAAAAAAACCTTCTAAAATAAGATCTAAATACATTTCCAATTTAATTTTATTATTTAATTTCAATTTTTGAAAAAAATAATAGAAAATAAATTTAGCTTTATCTGGTTTTTTGACAGGATGTATAATTTATGTAGAAGATGCAATAAGAATAATATAGGGAAGAATATAAGAGGATAACCGTTAATCGTTTTCAGGATTAATGGGCTAGAGTCGTAACGCAGTGGATGCCAAAAGACGGGCGTCTAGAAAACGCTGGCGGACTGAGACGCGTTCCCGCGAGACAGGCAAGAGGAATCTAAAAACAGGAAGGGATTGAAGATTATGGCTTTTTCCGAGAGGAGTCTTCAATAAATATTTAACCTCTTCTATCACCTTCCTTACTCTACAACAGAATGTCTTACTCATCGGGTGCCGAAGTCATAAATTCGGCCGGCAGCTCATTTGAATGCGACCGATTGTGATCGACGGCTGCGCCGGCGCACCGATTTATAGCTCACGCCCCATATGTATGGACGGTAAATATTGTGAGGAGAAACGGCCGAGTGTTTGTATTGATAATTATTTAAATTGTTTTTGAGTTATTAGGAGTAGAATGTCTTTGGACTAATTAGGAAAAGTTTTTTAAGTGTCGTTTATCGGTTTACGGTGATAATTTTAAAGATACTTGTATTCTCTGTGCTGTTTACGAGTAAAATTATTTTGCTAAAGGTAAACAAAAAAAGTTACTTGAGCAGTGATCATACCTACACGAGTCGCGTTCAAGAAGTCGAACTTCTTGATACCGACTGCTGTATCAATTAGCAATGGCAGCTACGGGCAGTTGAATTTGACTGCTCGAGCTGTCCGTACATCTATCTCTCAGCGGTCTTAGATGAAGCAACAACAATAAAACCTTTTGACTTCCCGATATTTGGACGCTGTTACAACTGCCCCGTTCGCGAACATTGTGTCAGTAAAAATTCAGTACTGAACCGTGAAAGCGTCTCTTAGCTGAAATCCAAGCGATAACAATCACCTAAGAGTTTTTCAGTCCTACAACTAATTAGCCACAAAGTCGCTTTCTACACAGAACTTCAAGCGCTGAAGCGAACATCAATCATTTTCCATCTAATTACTGAAATCGATCTCATTACTGCAAGACATTTTCTTTGTTTTTTCAACGACTTTCATTTTCCAGCTGCTGCAGCGATGTCCGTTACTTTACGTAGTATAATTGCGGGTATGTTAGAAAGCATAAAACTGCGCTGTAAGAGAAAACTACGTTTTACTGATGCTATGACAATTATGTAATTACTTTGCAATTGTATATTTTTTTTGCTAATTTAATGTTTGTTGGAAAATTGGATTTGTAAACTGTATGATAGTTACATAATTGTACGTATATTTAAAATGTATGTAAACTGAATAAAAGTATACATATTATAAATTATTTCGGCATATTTTAGAACCAAAAATTCGATGACATGTGAAATCCGCCCATCGGCACTGGTCCTGCTCGGTCGATTATGGTCCACTCCAGAGGGGAGGCCGTTGTCCCAGCAGTGGGGGGAACATTAAAGGCTGATGATGACATAGATTTTCTAACGTTCCACGTTTTGTAAGCATTTTGGCTGAGCGATCGACTTCTGCACTACGTCTCGCGTTTTCGATTCCCGTATGGCATAAATATTTTTATGACCTGCAAGTAGTTGTTCAGGGTCTGTCTGTTTGTGAACGTAAATGGTTATGTTTATGAAAGCATATGAAAGGCTTACTAAAATCAAAAATCATAATCAAAATCAAAAGTTTTTATTTCACATAGGCCCATGAGGGCAGAGGAAAAGCAAGAAACTCCATGGTTACTCTTTTAAAATATGGTATGATTTTACAAACAGATTGTTAAAATTTTTGGATACTTAGAAATGTGAGAAAAACGTAGGCCTGGAACAAGGGTGACAAAAAAAAAGTAAAACGCACTTTTCGAGACACAATGGAAACTCAATGCAGAAAAAACGGGGGATGCGAAAATATCCGGTTTTAATTAATTAATGCTATAATGTATATATTGAACTTTCTATTGACAATTTTAATAAGTATTTACCCAGCTACTGTCTATCTTATAACGGAAAAAGAGCGTAAAGATACCACATCTATGTGTGGCAGTGGGTTAGGCGATACCACTGATACCAAGTTACCGTGGTCGGCCTGCGTGAAATTGTTACTATTAGCGTTCTCCTTGACACCGCTAACATTGGATAATTGCAATGTACTACGTAGTTTCATACGAAGTATGGAGGAGCTCGTGGTTAAATAATAACAGCTGCCCTGGTCGATTTTCAAGGTTAAGCCGCGCTTGCCGAGGTTGGTATGTAGATGGGTGACCATGACCATCTATCATATCGAAAACCACTTATGAAACTCCAAGCATTTTTTTTCGTGGTAAAATCATCAATTAATTAGTCCTCCCCTCCCAGGGCAGGACGGGAGGGACTGTCAGGCTTATACTGACTAAAATCCACGGTATCCTTCAATAGCTCTTTACCTCCCGGTTACTTTATAAAACAGTCCCGCGACCCCGGTAGGCTTTGGCTTTCTATGGGAGGCACCTTCACATTGCTGACAGCTCTTTGAGGCGCGCTTGGAACACGACGCGCCGTCGACCCGGGCATGGTCCATGATCGGACAGCGAGTCGACTATCACTCGCCGTCCGCCGTGCGGCCTTACTCGGAAAATATCGACTCGTGGAAATTCCCCTATTATTTCGTCAGGTAGACCACTATAAATACTTTTAATGTCCGCATCACCCCAAAATAACGCAATAAAAAAAAAACTTTAATCTAAAACATTAAATGATAACCTACAAAACAAACTGGCACATAAAAAACACTCCCTAGAGGGCGCTGGTCGCGGTTTTATTACAATTATAACATATTTTATATAATTTATAACATACTGGTCCTTAATGACTTTATGCTAATCGTAACTGACACCATGTTTGTTGATAATAAATTAGATGTCTTATGACACAGCCCTGAAAATGGAAAATTATTTTTCTGTAATGTTCAACCCTATTTCGAGTAGGTGTAATTATAATTATTTTGTTGTAATTTTTGTGAAACTTGCCTATAATGGTTCGTTGGTCTATTGATTACACGTGCTACGGTTGCTATTGGAGTCTTAGGTTCGAATCCTAAGTCGGACAAACTTATTGATTTTTATGTACCTATTAGTCCGTCACAGAAGTATAAGGCTATAAGTTCGGTTCCCAGTTTGGAAAAAGTATACAGGGTTATTTGTATAACATTAACAATCTTTCATGATCTGAAAGTACTTACAGTTACAAGAGTTTTTAACGTGGTAAAATCATCAAATGAGTCCTCCTACCCAGGGCGGGGCGGGAGGGACTGTCAGACTCGTACTGACTAAAAACCACGGTGTCCTTCAATATTTTGTATCTTTTCTGGTTGGTTTCGAGTAAAAGTTCTTCATAACCATAAGTACTTACTTACTTTCAGCCCATGAACGGTTGGTGTCAGACTTGTAATGACTAAAATCCACGGTGATCCTTCAATAGCCCCTTAAGTTCCAGGGTCACGGTTACCTGATGAAACAACCCAACCTCTTACCGCTTAGATCAAAGTCTCACGACTTTCGTTGGACACGACGGACCGTTATAGGCTTGAATTTGCGATACGATACGATTGAAAAGTTAAATGTTGAACCGACTAAAAAGTTATCGCAAAAGATCTTTATCTGGACTCAAAACATAAAACAGAAGCATCGGTAGCGACATTAAAATTCGTCACCAATAACTCTCACATATTTACGATCAACGTCACAGTATATAACATGTATATAGTAATAAATAACGCACTACCGGCGCTCACCGATGTGTGATAAATGTGCTCTTAGCCTTCAATAATTAACTGCAGGTTAAATGCGGTCAGGACGGTGGAAAAAAGGCATTTTGTATGTATGTTGACTTTGTCGGCTCCTTTGTAGGGTAGATAGGGTTAACTGTCTTTTAAAACTGGTTCAATTGTTACTGTTATTGCGCTATGATAGCTTCAAGGTGTGTTGTTTCTATTAATGAAGACTATTTTGCGTTTTGTGTTTGTTCTAAAGCCTTTGTTAAACAGACAAGCGTGGCGAATGCGAAGCGTGACGTTTTTATTTGTAATGTATGGCATTGTTTGAATCCAATCACATAGAAAAGCGAAAGCGATCCGATAGCGTGACCGAACCGATGCGAAGACGTCGCGAAGGTGTATTTGCCCTGTTTGACGTCATTCATAAAAAGTCAGGTAATACAACTGTCACGCCTCAGTTCGCTGCACCCAGTTTGACGTCTGGTATCGCTTCGGACTCGGTCCGGTTCGCTATCGCCTGTCAGTTTCACAAAGGCATAAAGGTAGACACAAAATCATTTAAATCTGAAAACGTCGGGAGGCGATTTGCGGACACCGTAGGCGCAGTCGACGACGCATCATTTTCCACCATTTCCGTGCCTCAAAGACCTGTCAGCAATCTGATGGGGCCCCACAAAGGGCCAAAGCCTGCCGGGGTCGCGGGACTGTGTTAACAGGTAACCGTGACCCTGGAACGTAAAGGGCTATTGAAGAAACACCCTGGGTCATACACATCAAGCTATATAAAACCAAAAGTGATCTCGCTTTCTATGATTTTTCCGCATATTCAATGATGATTGAAATGATGATGACAATGATGGTTTTATATAGCTTGATGTGTATGACCCAGGGTGTTTCTTCAATAGCCCTTTTACTGGTTTGCGGTCTAGCTTGATTTGTATACGAGTATTCGATTGAACGCATTGTTACGTTATAGTTATATCCTTGCATCACCACAACTCCTAGTCTATAAAATCGTATTCTCACTTGTGGTTTTCACTAACATTACGCGTAGTCTTAAATTAAAATGCCGTAAGATGATTGCGCTCGATTCAGTACTAAAAGTCGAAAATTCAATAGTAAGTACCTATTAACTTATTTATAAAGCCGAATTTACATTTGTTGTGACGCATCAGAACAGGACGGTTTCATACATTTAGTATGGCACATCACAACACATCGCGACACACAAACGTAAACCGCACCATGCGAAATGTTTAAAACCGATACCGTTCTGATGCGTCAAAACACAACACGTCAGACAAGTGTAAACCCAGATTAAAGGCCAGTTCATACCAAAACGCGATGTGTTGCGATGAAATAAAGTCAGATTTGGAATCGTTCTTTTGAAACTTGTGCGCAGCGTTGCGTAACAGTGTGAATTGGCCCTAAGTCTTACTGAAAACAGCCATTAGACACTGAACAATAAATCCAAATATACAAAAATAAATGCCATAATTATGCAAACGACGTTCATAAATTAGCAAAATGATGTACAATGATTTATGACTACCGCAACAATATTCACATTCCAAACGAATTTACATATTTGCGTACGAAATCGACTGATTCGAATCAATGATGTTTTAATAATTCTGTGCGGGGCTTAAAAGGCCACTTTAGCAATATCATAATACGAGTAGGTATGAATCATGCCAAAATTAGGAAAATTATCACTAATCTACATTTCATAGGTACTACAATCCTTGACACACAATTCATCTGTTTCACCAATTTCTATACCAGAAAATACATTGACTTTCAGCATGGACTGAACTTTCCCTACCCAAATGTTAAATAAGATTGTTTAATTTTTATTTGACATTTGACTTAAAAAATCGATCAAAATTTGATGATTCCATATACAAAACTGTCAATATGTATTTTGTGGATCATTACAACATGGGCTGGACTTTACCAAATGACAAATTAATTTGTTTAATTCCTTTACACTACCAAAGGTATAAACTATGTCGTACAAGAAAGAGATAGATGGTCCTTCTATTGTTTTTCTCTCTTTCTAGAGAGTATGGAAATTTTAAGCTGCTAATGCTCAATCCATGCAATAATTATAAGTTCAGATATGAAATGCAGTTCTGCTTGTGTATGTAGTAACCATTTCACAAATATTAGAAAAAAATGTAATGATGTTTTCAGGAATTCTTGATGTGAATCACTTTTAGAAGAGTTGCTTAAAGTGACCGTTTTAGACACGCTGTTAAAGTTTCTGTTTCCGGGGATTTTCTGTTTTAGTTTAATAGGTGACAGTCGCGTGGGGAATGCAGGTTCGATTCCGGAGTTGTTACTTCAACCGTAGGTGCATGAAATCACGGTATCATTAGTCAGTTATTAGATATTTTATTGCTGTATTGAATGCACTTAATGAAATTATCTTTCTAGGATTAATTTAGTAAGACGTTATTGCGTTTGTAATTACAACAAAAATGGCTTCCGTTACTAGTTTTAAAATTACTAGTTATTAAAACGGTTTCAATACTAACAAATACTTGTTAATTTTATTCTTTTTTAATTAGCCTGCACTGTCCGACTGCTGAGAAAAAGCCTCCCCTAATTCCTTCTACGAACTCTTTTCCTGGGCCACTTCGAACCAGCCCTCATGGTATACGTCTAGGTCGTCTCTCCACCTTTTTCTGGGTCGGCCTCGGCGGCGCCTTCCATCTCCCGACACCCATTGTGTGGAGATCTTTGCCCAGCGGTCCTCTAGTATGGGACAAACGTAACTCGCTCAATTTCATTTCAGACTAGCAGCGTCTATGCCAACATCTACTATGCCAGTTTTGGAATTTTATTCTACACGAATATATTGATCGCGGGACTGTACGTATTACCGCGACCCCGGAACGTAAATGGCTATTGAAGGACACCGTGGATTTTTGTCAGTACGAGTCTGACAGTCCTACATTTTTTATATCTACCGATGCCCCATTTTAAAAATAATCGTTTATCATACATATGCATTGAAATTCACACACATAAACAGCCAAACCCAGAACAACAATTTGGATGTCAATTATATTTGTTCCGTGTGGGAATCGAACACGCAGTGCGGCAGTCGATTGCTCAGCCACTGCGCCAACCATCTGATCGTTATTACTCAAACACTTATCTAATTTTGAGTAAAAAAGTAGCTTGATTTTTATTTAATTTTATAATTTATGCTAAAGAAATGTCACAATAAATTATTAAAAAATTAAGTCAAACAAAAAACTAACTTTCTTTCATTCGCAAATGATCTCATAAATTAAATGTTACAACGTTATCTATACATAAATAAAGTATTTATGTTGGTTTGTATACTGTATACAAACTGGTCTCGTTCCAAAATATTTACGAAAATATTGTTCACAATTTGGTTATAATAAAATTTACCATGGCGCGCTGAAATGTTAGAGTTTGTATAGAGATGTTGATACCGCATTGATTTTGTCAAATTTATTTCCAGAAAGGATCTTAGCAGGTGCGTTCTATAGTTTCAGTTAGTTGGCCATGTGATTTATTCATGAGTTCAACTGTAAATAATCTTTAATAGATAAAATAAGAAAAAAAAGAACATTCACTACATTGTAATTTTTAATAAAATTAAACCACATCTCAAAACGTTTGCTAAGTAAAATAAATATACTTTCATAATAGAAGTGGGACAGTGCAGGCTGAAAAAAAAAGAAGATCAGAGTAGGTACACACGTATAAAATACTGTGTACGTAGACTACTGTTAAAAGAGGTGATAAAAATAAAATAAATAGTATTTATCAGAAATATTTCAAAAGGAATAAATTCTCAAAACATTTTATTAAAAAGGCTTGAGAGGAAAGTTAGTTTAACTATGTATTTCGGTTCATTAACTACCTATTATTCGATCAATTTATTTTGCTAAAAGTTCGCAAACTGCGCAACCACCAACATAATACTACTCAATGTTAAACAAATTAGTTATGTAAAGGTTATGCTAATTGTCTGTCATAAAACAGAGCGCTCGTCTATTAATTTTTAATTGTTTCATTGAAATCGCTCCAGCGGTCAATTTTCATTGATGGTTCCCGTAAGTAATAATTACAAAGATTGTTTATACAACGAGCTGTGTAATTAAAAATTGATAGTAAAAACGGTTCTCAGGTGAATAAAGCGATTGCGATGGGTGGCAAAATGATGAGGTATTTAATAAAAATACGATATACTTATTGATTTTATTACTAGCGATAAAAAGCGGTCTTTGTGTGAAGTATGATCGATTATTGATATATTTTATAAGAATGAGTAATTGTAAAGTAATTTACAAGATAACGGCTTTATTCTTTATTTTATGCCTGAATCTATCATAATATTTATGTGATTTGGATTCAGAAACAGTCAATTTACATCTAAACGAATCATTTTCGATTAAGTCATTAAAAAATAACAACAACAAAAAAAAACACAAAATGCTAATTTGATTACAAAAAAAAAAACAACAAACCGGTATTATCAACTCTAAACAGATATTTTCACTTTCACAGGCCAACTCGGGTCACTGCCGAAATTCTGTCACGCAATTCCGCCATTAAGGGTTGTTTCCTCCCCTCGTCACCCCCCGTCTTCACCCCTCGAGCAGTCGGCAAATTTTACAAACTACCCGCCGTAATTTCGTAGCTATATAAGGGTGCCCCTGTAAGGGGCTGCTTTTTATGCGACCCCCATTGGATGAGGGATTCCATGAGGATTTTTTATGGTATGCAGTTTTTACTGTCGTGATTTTTAATGATAGTGATTTGGGGATGGCCGTATGTAGATGGGAAACTTGCTTTACATCGAAAAATATTGAAAATGCAAAAAGGAACCGGCTGCTGTTAATTTTTGCTTTTTCAATATTTATGGAGGAGGATTTTGCTTGCTACAGTCGGATCATGGAAATTATAGGTACCATGGGGACAATATGTAATAAACTTTTGTAGTAGATATAAACTCAAGGTTTTTTGAATGGTTTTCCATTGAAGAATGTTTGGAGTCGGATAGGTATGCAGTTTGCAAGATAGCCCCTTAAATCCATACACACAAACCTATTATTAACTTACTATTGTTAAAATCCCATACATATTTTTTTAAACAAATGGTTAATAAATGTTAAGATTTTAATAAACAGTTTAACTAATGATCATACAATTCGCCCTGAGGATTCCGTTTGTACATTTTAAAAAGAACCTTTAATAGTACGAACCTTAAACTCAGTTCAAGACATTTTAAAACGTTGCATTTTTAAAATATTGTAATTTATAATGTCTACTTAAGGTGAATTAATCTAATGTACAAGTTCATCGTAGGTCAAATACTGTCAGTTACAAAGTAAGAAATTTACTTAAGTTTAATTTCAGACATCGGATTAACTACAGTTCTATTTTTGACCCTTAATTGCGTTTCGCAAATAGTCGAAAGAAATTATCTTGATGATAAAATCAATGCAGCATGTGTAGCATGACCAATTCTATCTCTATTCTACCAAGAATAGACAAAGTTATTTCACCGTTATTTCTTTACAAATCGACTGTTCTTTTGCACAAGTGTGACGCGATTCGTATACCATTAAAGAATGTAAACATTTCTTTTCTATATTTTATCGATAAAATCTTCCTACGTTCTGTCATTTTGTCTTTTCTCCCGTTGACACAGCCCGTTACTACAGCGCCATGATACGCCTGCTGGTAATGCTAATTTGCGTTTTCAAGTTTATTAATACAAATGTTAACAGAAATGATAAAATACATTAAACCAAATTGAGAATTTCCTCCTTTATGTAATTAGTAAAAAAAGTAAATAAATACGAAATGTAAGGTTGGATAACAAGTAACATAGAGCACATATAATTTTATTAAACATGTGTTTTAGATGGTTACTCGCTTCTAATAAGAATAAGGCAGTGATTGCTAAGACAGAACTATACTATAACTAACCATTTACGGTGTTGATTCTATTCTGTTCCCATTTCTGGGATAACATGTCCCGTAATCCACCACGTGAGCTCTGTGTGAATGAATGAATACCACACGTATTTACTTGACTGGGTTCGAAACAACGAACTCATTTTTATTTTAGCGTGATAAAATCATCAAATGAGTCCTCCCACCCAGGGCAGAGCAGGAGGGACTGTCAGACTTGTACTGACTAAAATCCACGGTGTCCTTCACGAGCCCTTTACGTACCGGGGTCACGGTAATTCCTTAGTCCCGCGACCCCGGCAGGCTTTGGTCCTCTAGAGGGGCCCCGTCGTTTTGCTGACACTCTTTGAGGCGCGCGTGAAACAACGCGCCGTCGACCCGGGCATGGTCCATGGTTGGACAGCGAGTTGCGCATTACTCGCGATGTCCATTGACTCACCACTGTTCAATGTAAAATGTACTAAACAAGGCAAATTCTTTTGTTTTTAAATTATTATGACTGACATTTTTTTTAAATTAAATTTTCATCTACTTTTCTTTGCGGAAGTCGGAACTAATTACAAAAGTTCCAATGGAACATCGAAGGTTTTCCTATAAGTACTTATACCTGGTATATATGAACTTATACTTGTGTTATAGGTACTAGCCGCCCTTCAAGGCAACAATTTCCTTTAGCGCGGTGAGCGAGCATCGATGCATAGATTGTGTACAATGTAGGCTTATTTATATTTTATAAGTGCGAAGAGCAGGGCGGGCGGGCTCGTCGCCGCCCTACGTAGTACAGGGTGCGGATTTTTGTAAGTTCTGTTTCTTATTTTTTGTAAGGAAATAGTATTGTTACAGTTATTCAAATACATACGTTTAACATCAAGCCAAATTCCGTGACTAGTACTGAGAGACTCATAATGGAAAATATTCTAACGCTTTGCTCTAAACATTGAAACTATGACCTGTTGGTGAGTACAAATCGCACTTGCTACCTTTAAATCAGCATCAGAAATAAAAACAAATTGGTAAGTTTTATGTGAAAAAAATAATAGCAAATTTCACGTACCACACATTTTCTATGACATTGAATTGTGACGACGTAAATAACTTTTGAAGAACTGCTTTTCGAGAAATTTGATTGAGTAATTCTTACTCAATCAAATTTCTCGAAAACCATACAACCATAGTTAAAAACACTATTAATTAATCAAAAAATACAATTTGCTTAATACATCGTAATTTTTTTCTGCAACTACATATCTGATTGGTGCAAGATTTTTTATCTACATTACTTACAAATGATATATTTTTATTTAATTTATTTAAGTCCCATCGTTTTGACGGGGGCTGTAGAGGGCCAAAGCCTGCCGGGCTCGCGGGACTCACAAATTACCATAACCCCGGTACATAAAGGGCTATTAAAGGACACCGTGGATTTTAGTCAATCAATGACAGTCCCTCCCGCCCTGCCCTGGGTGGGAGGACGTAATTGATAATTTTGCCACGATAAAAAAAGTCCCATGGTTTCACCAACACCCTGTATCCAGTGTAATGTTTACAATGGCCGTCTACGCGAGTGTGCGTGCCCGCCATGGCAACGTTTTACGAGTTATTCCAACTCGTTAACTGTTTACTGGGTTTCATACAAAGTGCCTTTTAATTTCATTATTATGTACAAGGCTTTCTCTAAAGTTCGTTTTTGGTATAAATTTATGTTTTTTATTTGGTGTTTAGGAGTTCTTGAATCGTTTTTAAAGTAAGGTTGATAAGGTTTACTTTTAAAAAAATCAGTCATCTCCCTTGCTGCGTAAGATCAGTCCTTATATGCTTAACCGACCTACAGAAAAAATAACGGAAATTATTGATCCAGGTCTTCAATTCACTAAAGATTGAACCACTTGGCGATTCTTATTTAGGGTGTATCCATCGTCATAATTATAGACTGCTGTTCAAATTGTAATGTATCTGAACTGGCTGCAGGTATGCGAATATTAATCTTGTAAACGCACGTAACGATACAGGAAATTCATCCTTAAATTATTTTTGAAAAAAAAAAAAAACGTTTATTACTGAGTGACTCTAGCTGTTCATTGTCGGGCACGCCGCAATCGCGGCGGTAAGACCCCTCTTTGAGGAGTGGCTGGATAGGCGTCACGGCGTCCTGACCTACCGCATGACGCAGGTCCTCACCGGACACGGAAGTTTCGGGAGGTTCCTGTGTCTGATAGGGAGGGAAGAAACGCCTGGGTGTCACCACTGCGAGGATCGTTCGGAGGACACGGTGGAGCATACGGTGCAGGACTGCCCCGCTTGGGCAGAGCACCGCCGTGTCCTCACGACGGCGATAGGCGGAGACCTCTCGCGCCCGGCATTGGTCGAGGCCATGCTGCGGGGCGAGACGGAGTGGGAAGCGGTCGCCTCCTTCTGCGAAGCAGTGATGCTCGTGAAGGAGGAGGCGGGCCGCCTGAGGGAGAGGACAGCGTCCTCCCTCCATCCCAGCCGCAGTGGTAGACGCCCACGGCGTCGGACGTCGCAGGACGACCTCCGGCCACCGTAGGCGCGGGCATGCGGGCAGCGAGTAATGGGCGACTCGCTGTCCGACCATGGACCATGCCCGGGTCGACGGCGCGTTGTGTTCCACGCGCGCCTCAAAGAGTGTCAGCATAATGACGGGGCCTGTAGAGGGCCAAAGCCTGCTGGGGTCGCGGGACCAAGGGATTACCGTGACCCTAGTACGTAAAGGGCTATTGAAGGACACCGTGGATTTTAGTCAGTACAAGTCTGACAGTCCCTTCCGCCCTGCCCTGGGTGGGAGGACTCATTTGATGATTTTACCACGAAAAAAAAAAAAAAAAAAAAAAAGCTGTTCATTGTTTGACAATTAAATAGATAAACGACCGATGATAATGTCTAACCAAAGGAAAAATATGCAGATTCGCTATAATATAGATTATCATTCGCGGCAGTCGAAGATACCTTCATTTTTAACGTGGTTAAATCATCAAATGAGTCCTCCCACCTAGGGCAGAGCGGGAGGGACTGTCAGACTCGTACTGACTAAAATCTACGGTATCCTTCAATAGCCCTTTACGTACCGGGGTCACGGCAAATCATAAGTCCCGCGACCTCGACAGGCTACTCGAAGATACATAGCGTTTTACAGTCATAGATGACTTTTCACAGTTTTCATATTTCTGTATTTAGTATAATTAAAATGAAAATACGGAAACCTTACAAATACGCTTACCTTAATTTACGTCCGCCTGTCCGTCTATCAAGGCCTATTTTCTTAGAAACGGCTGAACGCATTAAGTTTTTAGTAGCCTTAAAACGCTGAACAATTTCAGGAGATTTAGACTAAAGATTACTAGAAGTAAATGTAAGTACTATAAAACATTAAAGTGGCTTACTTTGTGATAACTTTAAGTGCTTACCTACTATTGTTATTAGGGTTTATTTTAAGATTTATATCTCTAGATTATTCGTGAAATAAGTTTGATATTAATGTTTTTAAAAGACTTTTTATATTCAGAAATATTAAGCTGCAGATTGATTTATAACAACACTTATTTCAGTTAAGTGGTTAAACGGAAAGGGCGAAATTTCACAAAAAAAATTACCTCATCAAAAACTATTTAAGTGTCAAACATTGTGCTCATTGGATTTTTACCGACAATCATGGCGGACTTCATTAGAGTAAACTTTCGTACATTTTATCACTCTACCCCCATAGGGAATGAATTTTCACAAAATCTACCTTATTGTTGACGTATCGTAGGTCAAACTTCTTCCTTTCTGTTCTGTAGATAGTAAAAAATACTTTTAGAATCAGCGATGATCAATTATAACTCAACAGTTAATTTATTGAAAAACTAGCTTCCGCCCGCGACTCCGTACGCGCGGATTGAGCTACTGCTGTTGAGCTCGCGTTCTGTAGTAACTGAAAAATAAGTTTTTTTTTCTACGTATTTTTCCAGGATAAAAAGTATCCTATTTTATGCCCAGGATAATAAGATATAATTATACCAAGTTTCATCGAAATCGAACCGTTAGTTTTCACGTGATGCCTGCATATACAGACAGACAGACAGACAGACAAAATTTTTTTTAATCACATATTTGGGTTTGGTATCGATCCAGCAACACCCCCCGCTATTTATTTTTTCAATATTTTCAATGTACAAAATTGACCCTTCTACAGATTTATTATTTGTATATAGATTAACTGATCGATTAAGCACCTTAAAAAAAAAAACCATTGGTCAGAAAAAATGCACCACCAACATCATATAAAGGTGGAAGCACATTTTCCTAACATTACCTTCATTCCGCGCATGATTGATTAGCCACCTTTATCAGAGATCATTGTTTTTCATAAAACACTCCACTCCATAGGAAAAAAGGCTAATTTGTCACATCGAAAGCCACGCTTATCGTACCGTAATTGATTTCGAAAATATAAAAATCTTGATAAGAAATTAATTTGTGGTAGACCTTCATAAATATTGTGACTGTGATTTCTTTAAGACGGTTAGAGTAATTATGGTCAGTATGTGGTGTACCCTTGTGATGTGGTTAATGTGTGCAGGATTTTATAAGCTTTATTAGCTTTCGCGTTTACCGATGGACAGATTACATTTTTCCGAACCAACCACGACATGAATTCACTACAAAGGTTATTTTTTGGTCTACCAGTTTTTCTTCGACAGTGCATAAACGGACTTCGAAAGGTTGGGCATTTATAAGACAGTATTTAACACAAGTATACATTAAAATAATATAAAATTGATAATAGAGGTCTAGCATGATTTTTTTCGTTAAAGTCCACATTAATTTGATGGACAAAATTAGTTCCTTGTTCAAACACTTTTTTTTTTTATCGTGGTAAAATCATCAAATGAGTCCTCCCACCCAGGGCAGGGCGGGAGGGACTGTCAGACTTGTACTGACTAAAATCTACGGTGTCCTTCACTAGCCCTTTATGTACCGGGGTTACGGTAATGGGAAAGTCTCGCTATGGCCCTCTACAGGCCCCGTCATTATGCTGACACTCCTTGAGGCGCGCGTGGAACACAACGCGCCGTCGACCCGGGCATGGTCCATGGTCGGACAGCGAGTCGCCCATTACTCACCGCCCGCATGCCCGTGAGGTTGTTCCAACACTAGATGCGTTTTTCAGTTTTCATAGAATTTCCGTCGTACACACCTTCAGTACGAAGTACGGTCAAATACGTAGAATTCGTGTTAAGGCCTCTGAATCTGTAATCTCAGTAGCAGGTCACAGAGGCAGCATTTATACGTTATTAATTCAAAATGTGAGTCTAGTAGGTCGGTACTCTTCTGCCTTACCTTTTAAAGGATTTCAGGTGTAATATTATTATCTATATGTACACTAATATTATAAAGATGAAAGATTTGTATTTTTGTGAATGTGTTTGTGCATGTGTGTGTGTGTGTGTGTGTGTGTGTGTGTATGTTTGTAATGAAAAAACTCAAAAACTACTATGCCGATTTCAAAAATGTTTTCACCATTAAAAAGCTACATTCACCTTGAGTAACATAGGCCACCGGTGCGGAGCCGGGATGGGCCGCTAGTCTATGATAAAATTCGATGAAATCTGTCGAAGTTTATTTCTAAAATTGTTCAAACGTGTTATTAATAATTTCATAGATTAGATTAGAAATTAGAAAATGATCTTGATCCAAATAGAAACATGAAACTCGCCTAAAGAAAATACCTTCAAAATGTTAAAAAAGACATTATTAAATTCTACCATTACTTAGTTTGTTAGTTACCCGTTAGTTTGCTTGCGATGACGTCACAAAGTTTGCATAGAATGACATCATGGCTGTCTGGGGTTGTCTTTGCTTGCTCAGACATAATTGGCTGAAAAAACTGTTGGTTCAACTGAAGGCGAAGTTAAAAGGAATGATAGTAATCTTTCATTATTAACTTAGGTGTTTGTATTTTTTTCTTTTGGGTATGTTTTTTAAAACTCACTTGTTTTTTTTTTCGGAGAATTGAATGTAAACGAGAATAAGCACTAAATTACAAGGTTTATTTTTATTTTTATGGCGCGAACCCACCACACTATTCCCAAACCATTGCAACTCTTGAAAGCCAGTGGCAACCAATAGAAAAGCGCGGAGACAATGAAGCTCGACGTGTCCCTGAGAATGAATTTACTTGTCTTGGATCCTGCAACGAAATTATTCAGAAAATAATAGTGGAGGAGTAGGAAAAATACGTTCACACTTCCCTCCATGCAAGCAGGAGACAAGGAAAAAACAAGGCCAATAGGCACAAAGGGACATTACAACTGGGAGAAGCCAGTTGCCTAGCACCACGATTTATCAATCGTGCTTATTACCAACCGGTAATAAGCACAATTGATAAAGCAAACTTTACAAAAATACCAACAGATTATTGTAATCACTAACGATGTGATGAATGAACAAGTCCCATAATTATAATTATACGAGTATTTTATGATCAAATGTGTGACGAAATTTCATTTGTAAATAAATGCAGAGACATCTATTCCAAGTTCTAGATGTAAGTACCTATCAAAGGTGAATGGCGACCATTAAAAAAAAATACAATCGTGGACCTCTAAGAACAACTCGTTTAAAGAATCTAAAATTGCTGATTATCAGGCGAACGCTACACGTAAGATTCATATTGTGATCCGTCAATATAAACTGTCAGATTACGATATTCATTGACTTGTAGGGTAGTGTATTGACCGGATGACAATATTTTATGGCTGCATTTTTGGAAATCTTTGTGATCAAATTCATAAACATCATGATAAATATTGTCACCATATTTTTGACGTATAGCGTTTACCTAAGTTAACTGTCAATTAATGATTTGATTTTGATTTTGTTCCTGATTCATTAGTTCATTATCACCGTTTGATGATTTTAGTACTTTCTTAATATTATCAAGTTCATTGCACCCTGCTGTACATCGACTAAAGAAAATGTAAGACGAAAAATTTAAAAGAAAAATAAAGTAAGAAACAAAATATTGTGACTAAACAAAACCAAAGGTTTTTAGCTTGCTTTTATCAGATCAATTATATACATCGTTAGGACGAAGCAACCTTCAACTCGGTGCACGCCAAATTAGATTTTAATTCGTTTCTTCCAAAGGTTAATTTACTTTATGAGCTTTATTTTAATGTGGTGACGGAAAATGTTAGTTGAGGAAAAAATTGAGGAAAGAAAAATAATGCCCATTTTTATTAAATGAATGCTTAAATATTTATGCAGTTACATTTTTAGCTCTAGACGCTGAACGTAGTGTTCAAAATTCAACTGTGTGTTTCCATTAGGCGTTACTTTTGATGTCTTGTGGTGTTACTGAAAATGGGAAGGTTTAAAAGGAAAAAGCGGCTGCTTAAAGTTCTAATTTGAATAATATAATTAAGTATATAACAAGAATGTGTTTGGAGCACCTACTAGTTTAGTAATAATGTGTGAATATTATGTTCGTTGCTCGGTTTTTCCGAGTTTTCCCGAGCTGTCCCGAGTAGACTTATTTACGCATATTTGAGGATGGATGATCTGTTTTGAAAAATCATAGAAAAAAGATTTTAGGTAATTGACCGATAAACAGATGACCGCAAGATTTAAAAAAAAAAACAAATAAAAAAAAACTCTTCTAAAACAAAACAAAGTAAATGCCATTCTACGAACTACAAACAAAAGCTGGAAATTCTGTTAGCTTGCCAGAAATTCGAAACCAACTAAATTCCCTAATCAGACCTAACTTTACGTTCCTAGTTCTCGATAAATCCGTGCCTGGATTTTTGCCCAGCCCAGTAATTCCTGTGAACGAGCCACACTTTTGCCCCAACTAATGAACTTGGATAGAAAATGTTACTTACCGAGTTCTTGGAAATGGCTAACGAATAGAAAATACGATAGATTCAATATTTAGATAGAAAAAAATACGATGAAAAGTTTGTTATTTTTTTTTCGTTAGTAAATGTGAGTTTTAGGAAAGAGTCAAAGATATTATTTTACAAGTGGCAAAAGCATTGATTCGTTTGGTCTAAACCGTAGCTTGATTAAGTTTATAATTATGCATTTAAAAAAATCTTTTGTGTTTTAAAGGAAAAGTATTTATGTAAAATATTTAAAATTTTAAAAAACGTGTTTTAAATATGTATGTTCTTATTAATAATAATTAAACTAGCAATTTTTATATTATTGATGGAACATGTTACGAGGATGTAGACGGGAAGTGAAAAACCATCAAATAGGCTGAAATATCAAATAAATACAAAAAAAAACAAAATACTGTCCTGACTGACTTCAAAAATTGAAATAAGGGAAGGAAAATACCAACATCAAAGAACCAGGTGGCCTACCATGACGTTCCAGCCAGAGTAGTTCCAGTGAGTGAACGAGATGGCGCTAGACGACTTGTATAGCTTTGTCTCTTTCCCACACTGGAACTACTCTGGCTTTATGAAGTCATGGTTTGTTCAAATACTTTGTCTTATAAAATAAACAACAGTTACAAAACCAAAAATCCAAAATATTCCCCTAACATCAAAAAGCAGCGACTTTTTTTATTTAATGGCGGTCTTTATGGAAGGCAGTAGGAGCGATTTCCCATCAATAAAGTGCTGTAACGGTGTTAAATTAGCATTGGATCGATATTCTCTTCCGGGCCGTGTACCCCGGTAGCAGGCACGGCGGAGGCCCAATGTTTACTTTGACTGAGTATATTGTTGGTTTATGTATTGTGATCGAAGATTGTGAGGTAGGAATTTTGGCTGTGAGTGTACTCTGTATGTACCTAGTTGACGATGCTATTTACCTATTTGTTGTTGAAACAGAGAAACGTAGAAAGAAAGATCAAATATATTAATTTTTGTGAATTTCCGCAACGTAACGCATGATTACGTGATTATCAATTTCTGTGTGTTGTAAGAAAACAGGGTAACAAGCGTTTATCGAATTGTCTAAAAACCTATTCTGTGCTATAACTATAAATTTTTATGTGCATACATAATTAGGTACTCACGGATGGATAGGGCAGCTTGAATCTAAAAACCTCTTGGTAAAATCATTAAACGAGTCCTCCCACCCAGGGTGGGACGAGAGGGACTGTCAGTGAACCTAAGTACCTAAAGATTTGTTTATTTCTGTGTTCTAGGTATAACTTAGTTTCTGGTTTTAATATTTTAGCCTTAAATCCGCAACCAAATCTGAATGCACGACCAACATTGTTCAACTTTCACATAGATTTTGCATAAGTTAGAGATCGCGACTAGTTGCTATTTGTACTTAAAAATAATTCTAAAAACAACCGAAATAAAAAATCAAACCCTTAAATAACTTAAATACACATTTAACCCTCCATATTCCAAGAGAAAGCAAGATGGATGTCCCGATATAAAGTTACATGAAAAATTAACTTTTCGAATACATTAATCAAACATTATGATCGGTACTAAGAATATACCGATAATTTACAAGCTACCGGTACTGAGCCAAACGTTTTTTTTGTCCTATGGCCTAAAGTACCCCGCGGTGTAGGCCGAAATCGTTTCGAATCGGAATAACCGCTGTAATCGATGCTTCAACAATCGATTTAATTAGAATTATCGGTACTTTTTTAAGATACACTTATGGTCAGTGGTGTTGGGGATAAAACCTTTAAAAGGTTCCAAACTTCAATGGAAAAATTAGAACCTTTATGTCAGTTTTCATTTGTGAAAAATACAAATAAAAACTGACATAAAGGTTCTAATTTTCTAAAGAGTTTTCTCAAGATAGTTGCAACGTAGTAATTTAATTTTTTGCATTATTTTAGGCACTCACGGTATGTATAGATGACAAGTCGATTATGATAAATTTTATTTCACAATGTGAGTTATCACTTTTAACCGAAATTGCTTAGTACCGCAAAAAAATCTTTTACCCTTTCTTAGGGATCAAAAACTGAACTTTACCTGGGACTTGTCCTTGATCAGACGGCGAGCTACACAATACTCTTGGGAGGGTGAAAACTGTTTTACCCTTTAAGCGTTCTATGATGTCATAGACGATTCTGGCCTTACCTGATGCCATAGTTAAGTCAATGTTTTTCTAACTTCAAAATAAGTATAACTACTCAGTTTTTCTAGGAATGTAATGTGTGCATACCTGTATAATTTTAGGAAATGGAACCACACTGTCTTGGCACGGACCGAACTCACAGTCGTAACGTGTCAAGTTTAAATACAGCAATATAATCGTATGAAACACGTGAGCTTCGTGCAGGAAAATTATGTAAACTATTTCCTAGTGATTCTTATGGATTACATGTGTTGTGTTTGTTTAGCGAATAAAGGATATTTTTAATGCGGTATGTTAAATTCCTAACATCTTAATGTACCGGGGTCGCGGGACTCACGAATTACCGTGACCCCGGTACATACGTAAAGGGCTATTGAAGAACACCGTGGATTTTAGTCAGTACGAGTCTGACAGCCCCTCCCGCTCTGCCCTAGGTGGGAGGACTCATGTGATGATTTTACCACGTAAAAAAAACATCTCAATGTAGACAAGAGCATATTTTTTAATCTTTTCAGTGGCAGAACAAACCGCAAATCACTGCTATTTTCAAATGATTGATACAGTAACACTGAGAAAATATACTGTATTTAGTACTCAAGACATTAAGACACTTCGTGCAAGCCAATCATTGTCACGATCAATAAAATTCAATAGAAAATTTAGGATTCAAGATTTGAATTATATCGGTGCTCTAACCTACTGAGCTAACGAGTCAAATTTAGGATTCAGTTTTTGTCGTTGTGGTGATAAGATTTGTAGTAAAATCTAATAATTAATAATCAAAATCATGCATACCCATGCAATTAAATACCTACAATCAAGTAAATTATAGGTATTTAATTACATGGGGTCATACTGGAAGTCCATTCCAGCTTACTTGGGAAGAAACTGATGTTTTTTTTTAAATAATTTGTTAATGATGACATTGCAAGGTGCGATAAAAATTATGGTATTGCTGCTGACTTAATTAAGTTGATAGCTGAAACAACAATGGCGATGTTTAAACCTGCCTAGAAACATTGATAACGTCTCTTCGGACAGAAAGCCCTTAAGCCTTTGTCAAACAGACAGGCGAGTCCGAAGCGATAACGAACCGATACGAGACGTCAGTCCGATAGTTCGGTCACGCTATCGGATCGCTTTCGCTTTTCTATGTGACTGGATTCAAACAATTCCATACATTACAAATAAAAGCGACATGCTTCGCATTCACGCCTGTCTGTTTGACAGAGGCTTTATACATAATACGAGTATCCTTCTGGTAGGAATATCCTCTGTAATTTTAAGTGGAACTTTAATTTTTTTTTTTTTGGTTGTTTATCAGTTACTATGAGACTCTTACTGTCTAAATCTACCCTGTTTGTTTGGTTGCAGCTTTTTGCGTTTCAGAGCAAGAGTAATGGTTCAAGACAGCCCCCGACCCCTTTTTTTTAGCGTAGTAAAATCATCAAATGAGTCCTCCCACCTAGGGCAGATCGGGAGGGGCTGTCAGACTCGTACTGATTAAAATCCACGGTGCCCTTCAATAGCCTTTTGTACCGGGGTCACGATAATTGGTTAGTCCCGCGACCCCGGCAGGCTTTGGCCCTCTACAGGCCCCGTCACTATGCTGACACTGTTTGAGGCGCGCTTGGAAGACAACGCGCCGTCGACCCGGCCAAGAAGTGACACTGACGCGGTTAAAGCTAGCTGTTGCGGCTGCCTTCAAAACTGTACCTTAATTTCTTACTTTTTTAACATAAAACCTTTGTCACTACCAGTACAACGTTGCAACAAACTATACGCGTCGTCGATCCCTTACACAAACGACAGTTCACAATAAAACAGACCCACCCGCCCCCTACTGATTTTTATATCTCATCGGTACTGAATAAAATTATATGCAGTATTCATAATTTACTCGCTGATATTATATGCATGCATATGTAGGTAGCGGGAAGGCTTTTTGTTAAGATTTACGAGCCCAATTAACAAGTGGTATTGTGTGTTGGTTTTTATCTTTGATTTTAAAGTGGGTTGGTGTTTTTGGCTTGAAATGTAGGGTGATTTTTGTGAACTACTGAAGTTTAGGTATCTTGATTTGGTTGTGAAGTTACAATTTTTTGGTAACTGGGTTCATTTTCATTGTGTGCTTAGACGATGCTTGAGCGTGAGTCATGATTGTGCTGTGTGACTAAGAGAGTGATGGGTATGAATGTAGACGCTTGATGAGGAAGAGGAAGACCAAAGAAAAGATGGATGGATTGCTTGAGGAATGTAATGGATGAGGGCAGGAAGATGATGCTGATTATATACTATGAACCTGAGAATAAGAAAAAGTTGATATAAGAGAGCAATATTTTAGGTATATTTGAAAAAGTGCTATAGTTTTATTTTTTACCACAGGTTATAAATTAAATTAAATCATTAGATTTAATTTAATTTACATACTACATTAAAAACTAAAATTAAAAGTAAAGATAGCAATCAAAATCATGCGATTTAGAATCAACGAAAACAAAGGAACTTGTAGATTTTTTAGCAGTAGCTACTGATTAGGAAAAGATGCAAATTATGATCGCAAAACCCCTTCGAAAATAGATTAAACAGTCTATCAGTACCTACATTATTATATCTTGAATTCTTCAAACTCATTTTTTACGCCCATAACCTCCTATAACTTTATGAAAGAGCAACACAAATATGCAAAACCAGCTCTAAAAATACAGAAACCGAGCTATCACATTTCAAACTTAACCCCCTATTAAAATTACCGCAGCACTCGACCTGTACTAGATTACTCGAAAGTACATCTAAACAACATTGATTACATCAAAATCGAATGCAGTATCGATTCCAGAGAATCGAGAACACGGTGAGACGGCACATATATTAATACGTTGTAGTCCGCAATAAAATTGGCTGACAGCGTTAAATAAGTGCCGGGAAAGGCATTTATAAGTAATCGATACATCGGTATGCAACCGATTCTAAGACTCGATTTATTAAATTTTGCGTCAGGTGTTGGGTTTAAAATGAGAATAGATTCGTTGTTTGTGGGATTATAGTGGTGGGCTTTTGTTTTTTCATTGTTCTGGCGCCATTGTTAGCAGAACAGTTTTTTTTTTAAATTTAGGTTAGGTACCTCTTTTGTGGTTTCTTTGGTCCACATGATCATGATTATAGTCTTCGTTCCTTTCATGATGATAGCACGATCATCATCTTCCTGCCCTTATCCCATTTTACTTGGGGTCAGCGCAACATGTTTTTTCTTCCATTCTCCCCTATCAGAAATCACTGTATCATTCTTTAAACAATCCATCCATCTAATTTTCATCTGTATTTTTCCATTTCTACAGAAGCGTTGTAAATGATCACATTTGTGGTATGCTCGCGACCCCTTATCGCTGTTTCAGAGCACCAACCATGGGCTTTAAAAGCTCAAATTATCGAAGGGGCTCAAATATACTCGGACGAATTATGGAATTCTTTCAGCTATACTTGGGCTACTTCGATAGTTGGTGTTTTGGAGTGCAATGTAGTGTTTCGAATGTGATCTGCGAATCACTTAAGTGAGAAGAGCTCCATCGCACCTTGACTTTAAACTTTTGTATTTTTCAAGCAAAATAGTTGCAGACAAGTAGTTAAGACACGGTAAGAGTGCCCTCGGAAAATTGTTTCATGGACCAGTAACTCTTTCAGTTTCGAAGCATTGTATTTTCTTCTTGTAATCTATAAATTAATAGCACTTTGCCCGCGACTTCGTCCGCGTGGGTTACGTACTTTCCTAATTCCCCCTTTTCACCCCCTTAAAGGTAAAATTTCCAAAAACCCCTTCTTAGTGCTCCCCTACATTATAATAGGAAGCCGTGTGCAAAATTTCACATTCCTAGCCCCAGTAGTTTCGGCTGTACGTTGATATGTCAGTCAGTCAGTTCTCCTTTTATATATATAGATAGATAAAATAAAATATATAGATTGGTGAAAACTTCAAAACTGACACAACTGATTAGTTTAATAATTCAGGACGATATCTTGTGGTACAAAGTTTAAGGATTTACAGCCTATCAACATCGTCATCCTCAATACACGAGTAATGCAATTTTTTTGACATGCTTACGAAAATTGTAACCTACATTATTTATATGTAACATTCATAACTTAACATGGACAAAGTTTTACATAACAATAGGTAACAAAAAGCAATAAAACTTGGTACAATTTTCTGAAACTCGTGCAACTTATAACAAAACCAATCTCAACCTAATTATTTGAGACAACCCTATTTTGGACTAGTGTGCATATAATTTATGAAGGAAAATATAGGACAATGTCCTGTTGTTCGTGAATAAAGACAGACAATTTATTTTCTCAGCACTAACTTATTCCGTTTGGTATAGTTTTCCTTTTAAAGGAACACCGTTATTTAATTTTAAAATACCACCATAACCAAAAAGCTGCAGTGAACTGCACTTCAGACATTTAGTGCAACGTCTGCGCAAAGTGGTTCATCCTCGATGCTAATGGTGTCATCATCATCATCAGCCTGCATTCGTCCACTGCTGGACATAGCGCTCTCTCAATGTACGCCACTGAGCCAGGTCTCATCCTCATCGAATCTCAGCCTGCTGCCTTTCAAAGGTCGTTGCTCCGCCTGGGGGGCTCATCAAGCGAGAGTTGTTCCACTTTTGGAAAGAGACAGAGCTATACAAGTCGTCTAGCGCCATCTTGTTCCCCCAGTGAAACTACACTCGCTTTAGACATCATGGTGGGCCACCTGGCCTAGTATATTTAGAACAGTATGATTAACGAAACATAGTAGAGGTTGAGTTCTGAATATGCAAAAATCAGGTTATAAAGAAAAAACCACTAACCTTGGAAGTAACTCTTCGTCCGAAGGTAGCTGACGGACAGCCGCAGGATGGACAGCCTGTCCAGCTTGCTAAGAATATTCTGCTCGAAAGGCAGGAGGGATGCCAAGGTGTCGAGCTCCGCGTTGAGTCGCTCCCTGTGCCTCTTGCTCGGGTTGCTTTTGGTGACGCCGTCCTTTGATGGGGGTTTGATGCTGGAAAGAAGGTTGGTGGTTAGTTTTGGTTGCTAAAAGAGCTTGGTTGGTTTTGGAGTAATCATATTTTTTTTTTAACGTAGAAAAATCGTCATATGTGTCCTCGCACCCAGGGCAGAGCGGGAGGGACTGTCAGACTCGTACTGACTAAAATCCACGGTGTCCTTCAGTCCTTCAATAGCCCTTTACGTTCGGGGGTCACGGTAATTCGTGAGTCCCGGCAGGCTTTGGCCCCCTACAGGGGGTCCCATCACTATGCTGATACTCCTTGAGGCGCGCGTGGAACACAACGTAATCATGTTAGGGCATTTTCGGAGACTGGTAAATTTAAAAATAGGCGTTGTAACTCTTTGTAATAATATTACAAATGCGACAGTAAGTTATTTCATTTTGCTTTTACTACTAACTGCTGCAATAGTGTTGACTAGCACTTTGCCCGCGACTTCGTCCGCGTGGGTTACGTACTTTCCTAATTCCCCCTTTTCACCCCCTTAAAGGTTAAATTTCCAAAACCCCCTTCTTAGTGCTCCCCTACATTATAATAGGAAGCCGTGTGCAAAATTTCACATTCCTAGCCCCAGTAGTTTCGGCTGTACGTTGATATGTCAGTCAGTCAGTTCTCCTGTATACTGTATATATGTATATGAATAATTATACATAATTATGTTGATGGGACACAGTATATTATCTTAGTAGACAATTCGTATAAGGGTTCCAAATATAAAATTCACCACTCTTATGGAGAACATCGAAATAGGTCTTCATATGTGCAGACATGCAATTAGCTTTGTACCATTTACGAGTATCTATTCAGACCATTTCGAAATAATTAATCTTATTACTATTGAATTCGGGCACGCCGCAATCGCGGCGGTAAGACCCCTCTTTGAGGAGTGGCTGGATAGGCGTCACGGCGTCCTGACCTACCGCATGACGCAGGTCCTCACCGGACACGGAAGTTTCGGGAGGTTCCTGTGTCTGATAGGGAGGGAAGAAACGCCTGGGTGTCACCACTGCGAGGATCGTCCGGAGGACACGGTGGAGCATACGGTGCAGGACTGCCCCGCTTGGGCAGAGCACCGCCGTGTCCTTACGACGGCGATAGGCGGAGACCTCTCGCGCCCGGCATTGGTCGAGGCCATGCTGCGGGGCGAGACGGAGTGGGAGGCGGTCGCCTCCTTCTGCGAAGCAGTCATGCTCGTGAAGGAGGAGGCGGGCCGCCTGAGGGAGAGGACAGCGTCCTCCCTCCATCCCAGCCGCAGCGGTAGACGCCCACGGCGTCGGACGTCGCGAGACGACCTCCGGCCACCGTAGGCGCGGGCATGCGGGCAACGAGTGATGGGCGACTCGCTGTCCGACCATGGACCATGCCCGGGTCGACGGCGCGTTGTGTTTCACGCGCGCCTCAAAGAGTGTCAGCATAGTGACGGGGCATGTAGAGGGCCAAAGCCTGCCGGGGTCGCGGGACCAAGGGATTACCGTGACCCCGGTACGTAAAGGGCTATTGAAGGACACCGTGGATTTTAGTCAGTACAAGTCTGACAGTCCCTCCCGCCCTGCCCTGGGTGGGAGGACTCATTTGATGATTTTACCACGATAAAAAAAAAAAAAAATTACTATTGAATTGAATATCTATGAATGTAGAAAAAAGATGGCCAATTTACCTTTATAGTTCTACATGAGTACCAACACGTATTTATAAAACGGGGTGAAAAACCTCTATAAGTAATTGAAAATAAAAAAAAAATAACTTATGTCCAGTTAATGTGATAGGCTTGCCCGATCATATACATAATGTTGGACATAATAGTATCATTATATTACAGTTTGTACTATGTACGAGTATTCTTCTGGGAATTTGAGGCCGGAGGTAACGTATTGAGTTCATAAAGAAAGTATTATGTTATGATGTTTAAAATACTGCATTTGTAATCATTTTTCTATTTTACTTTTTTTTAAAAACGTTGCCCCACACTGGGAATTTCTCCTGTGTCGTGGGTGCGTTTACAAATATATAAAATCACTTACACAAACACCCGAAGCAACTACTTGTAGATCAAATATTATAATATTTGCTCCGTGCGGGAATCGAACCCGCGACATGCAGCGCAGCAGTCCAGTCGCTCAGCCACTGCGCTAACAGTGCCGACATTCATGTGGTAGTGATAATACTGTCGATATACGTTATTGTGTGATGACAGCACACAGCGTATATCTTCACCGTATATCACCTCCTAATGACCACATAATTTGGGGACATAAGAGCCACCAACTATTGCCAACTCGATATTTTGATAAACATTTTTGATTATTTTTTTTATTTAAAAATAAATAAAACCTAAAAAGTACTTTAAAAGGTAAAGCCTCTGCCGGGGTCGCGGGACTCATGAATAACTGTGACCCCGGAACGTAAAGGGATTTTAGTCAGTCAAGTCCTTCCTGCGCTGCCCTGGGTGGGAGGACTCATTTGATGATTTTACCACCATAAAAAAAAGGTAAAGCCTGTGGTCCATATTAAACTTCACACGTAAGTTACTATACGGGTGACCCCATTTAGTTCACATCTCAGTGATATCGTTTTATGTCATTAGAAAACTAAAAAAAAAAAATGAATTTGTGTCAAATTTCGACATCTAGGCAACAGCACTGCTGGACGGCTGCATATTTAAAATCGTTTGTTCTGACTGTTTCCTATCAACACCTTTGAAAGACACGGCACGTTTGACGCAGTGGCTGAGCAATTGGACTGGTGCGATGCGTGTCGCGAGTTCGATTCCCGCACGGAACAAATATTAGTCATCATCTGCCTAGCCTTTTCCCAACTAAACTGGGTCGGCTTCCAGTCAAACCAAATGCAGCTGGATATCAGTATTTTACATGGAGCGACTGCCTGTCGGACCTCCACAACCCAGTGACTGGGTAATACGATACCCCATGGTAAGACTGGTTTTCAGACTTTAGGGCTTCTGACCAACAGTAACGACTGTCAAAGATCTACAAATGACAGCCGGGACCAACGGCTTTACGTGCTTTCCGAGGCACGGAGGAAACTCGCTATGACAGATGGTCACCCATCCACAGACCAACCTCGGCAAGCGCGGCTTAACCCGGAAGATCGGCCTGTGCGGCTGTATTTATATAGCCACGAGCTCCTCCAGAACCTACGGAACAAATATTAGTATGATCTACAATTAGTTGTTCCGGGTCTGGGCGTTTGTGTATGTGAGTTTATATGTTTGTAAACGCACCCACGACACAGGAGAAATTTCTAGTGGAGGATTTTAGAAAATTCAAGCCATCCAGATGAAACAGGGGTTAATAAGGGTTAATTAGCTACATAAATGTAAATATTTTATAATTTCTACGAGTAATTTAGAATTATCCTTTTTAACATAAAACTATTACTATTTAATAAAAGAGACATAAGTATGAATAGACCTCCGCATTGCTACTCATTGCCTTTTATGATATTGATAACTTTTTATAATATGTTATGTAGATAAGTACTTATTCATTATTGTTCTAACAACTCATAATTGCTAAACAAACAATCCTGCAAATGTGCTTAGTAGCCTTTAGCATATTAATATCAAGTTTTTATTCACTTTGAAGTATTTATTACTGTATAATTAAAGGCAATCCTTCAAGAATTATTTTTTAGGACACAAAGGAAATAAATAGTCGACGATATTGATAAAAAGTACAAAATTATAAAAGACTGCGAAAAGATGAATTAATACGGAAAATACGGAAGAATTATTTAAGGATGTTGTTGGAATATAAACCTAACAAGGGTTGTATTTTATACACTAAAAAGGTACCTAAGGTCCTGCAAAAATAAGGAGTCCGAATTGGAAAGAGCACTTTTTTTCTTTTAGCGTGGTATAATCATCAAATGAGTCACACACAGGGCAGAGCGGGAGGCACTGTCAGACTCGTACTGACTACAATCCACGTAGTCCTTCAATAGCCCTTTACGTTCCGGGGTCACGGTATTTCGAGAGTCCCGCGACCCTGGCAGGCTTTGGCCCTCTAGAGGGGGGCTCCGTCATTTTGCTGACACTCTTTGAGGCGCGCGTGGAACACAACGAGCCGTCAACCCGGGCAAGGTCCATTGTCGGACATCGAGTTGCCTAGACTGGAAAGAGCTCAGTAGTCAGACATTGACAGCTAATGTAAAAACTATCACACAAAATTCACAGCCACCCTACACCGTACACTCATAACACCATTTTATTTCGGATCATTCATTTCTAAGAGGCTATTTAAAATGACACATCACATTACCCAGCCGTGTAACGGTAGCATTCGGCCTGCCTGGGCTAACGAGGCCCGGGTCACGCAAACCAACTTGTTAGCATAACTTATGCCGACGGATAAGGGGTAAGCTCAGTGCATTATTGTGCTTAGTTTTTTAACAAAATTGCGCTTAGTTTTTTACTTTACTTTGATGTTGGCGGCGGCTTTTTGATGTTACGTTTGCGGTTTTGTTTTTAATTGTGTGTTGTTTTTGTTGGAACAAAGGAATGGAGGAAAAAGGTTTGTTGTGTGATTATTATAGTTGTGGTTTGCCAATTTATTTTAATTAGGGGTAGAAATATTATTCACACATTTTTAACTAATTTTCTCTGCAATTTAAAAACAAAATGCATGCTGGTTTTCTATTCAAGGATTTCAACATAGGCGACTAATGAAGTCTTGTGTTAAAGGAATAGTTTCATCTGTATATAGAGCTTTTTTTTACGTGGTGAAATCATCAAATGAGTCCTCCGACCCAGGGCAGAGCGGGAGGGACTGTCAGACTCGTACTGACTAAAATCCACGGTGTCCTTCAATAGCCCTTTCAGTACCCCGTCACTATGTTGACACTCCTTGAGGCGCGCGTGGAACACAACGCGCCGTCGACTCATCTGTATGTATTATTTTAAATGCTAGAACTATAAATACTAATAGAGTATGGAAGAATGGATAGATGTCTGTTACTCAATCACGTCAGAACGGCCAAACGGGTCTTGTTAAAATTTGGCTGAGATATAGATTAAAGTCTGCAGTGAAACATATGATACTGTTTATCCCGGTATTACGTTCCCCACGGGATAATATTCGAGCAAAACGCGGGCGATGCCTCCGCTAACAGCTACTAAAATATACATTCTACAAGACATGTAACTTATAGAGTACTGACGCCAGCAAATCAAGCTACCCCAATCTGCCAATTTTTTCCAATCAGATATGAATCTTCTGATGTTCTGATAAAGGTGAAAATCTATTAAATAAATGTGACAAATTGGGGTTGGTTGTAATGCTTGTTTGCACATCGTAGAACTTAAGTTTAGTTTTTATTCATTCAACTATATCAGATACTATTTACCCAAGAATAGGTAATGTGAACTTTCGACTCGATGTAATCGGCTTATACAAGTAAACATGTTTATGTGATTAATATGTATCATTTATTATTCGTGTACATTAATCAAAAGAAATTACTTAAATGAAACAAAGAAAACGAAGTCATTTAATACGTATTCCATGAAGGGAACAAATGTAGATTATTTGTTAGCATTGTTTTGCTGTCTACTATCCATAAGCCATAACTATTTATACTTAATTTCTTTTTCTAAGACCCCTTTCTATTTTATTTATATATATCATCGAAATAGTCCTGATGCCCTGAGTACAGCGTAAAAAACTGTCAGACTCCTACTGACTACAAAACAACTTGCTCCTACGGTTGATCTTTGGTTTCCAGAGCCGTGGTATCTCTCTCTTTAAACAGTACCGCGACCCCGTTGGGGGTTGGGTCCCGTCATTTAGATTATAGATAAGGTTTAACTTATTACACATTTAGCCTATCCTTTCAAGGAATACAGACATCATTTGAGATGTTCTACCCAGTTTTTATCCTTACAAAGTAACATAGAAGCCAGAAAGAAAAAGTCTCAAGATGATAATATATCGATGTGGACCAATCATTATGCGTTCACTGACATAACTACGTATTGCGAGGAATTCTTTGAAACGCCTTATTATGTCATTAAAGGACGTTTCAATAAGATTATGGTAGTTATGTAACTACTGCAGCTGTGTTTTGTATGTAAATAATACTCTAGTTGTAACATTCTTTGATATTATGTACTTTTACGATTTTAAACTTCAGATAAATAAGGAATTTGAGCTACTAATCAAGTAATTCATATATTTTTGATGAGTCATTGACTTACTCGTATATCCTAAGGACATGCACAACCAAAAAACGAAAATTGCACCAGTTATTTGGGCCCCAGCTGTCAGTTCCGGGCCAAAGCAAACTCAGGGTGACGTCGTCGATTTAAGTAACGTAGTTGAAAGTAGTTCGTATGATTTATCATAGATGTCGCTACTTTTGCTTGTATAAAGAAGGTTTAGGCAAAATGTTCTATTGGGCGTGTCCTTCCTTTTGAAATCATTGTGATGAGTTGTCAAAACTTGATTTTCTCATAGATTTTGTATGGCAAAAGCAAATTGTGACGTCGCGTCAATAATTTCATACTATTCAATGATTTTAAAGCTACAAAAATTTAATTGTACATAACATGTTTTGAATGTTAACTGGGTTTTTAGCCAAAAGTAAATACAGACGAGAATAGGAGAGGCAGATGATTATGGTCAAGCTTCTATTAGTAGCAGGAAAAGAGGCAGATGGACCAAAAAGTTGGATATATCAATGACTATGATACTTTTTTCTGCTTTTGGGTCACGGACTGGCTTTATAAAGGCTGGAACGTGTCGCTGGGACGCTACGGGTAAAGGGAAGAACAGAACTGTAAGAGTCGGACAGTCCCTCCCGCACCGCCTGGGGGGAAGGAGTTTTAGATATTACCACGTAAAAAGGGAGGAAAAAGAGATACTCTACTTGTATAGATTACATCGTTTCGATTTTGTAACGTTTTCTATTGAAAACTTCACTAGATAATACATAAATTGTTCTCTTTTATAAATTATATAACATTTGCTTTAATTTAAAAGATCATCAGGTTAAATTATTAATTACAGTATAATTTATTTAAATTACCGCGTTGTTGATGCGTTATACCTTATTTTGTCGTTCTGTTTGTTTTTCTATAATTTGTTTATGAGGCTCGTTCGTATTAGGTTAACTTAAATTAGTTGAACAGGAAAAGGTATAGAGTCACCCGATATGATTTGTTTTTTTTTTTGTATAACAGAGTCATTACATTGTCAGATAAGTGTTATAATAACGAAAATCAAGTACCTAACTTATAATTAAAACACTTATCCGAAAAAAACATTAAATATTGGATCTTCAAAAAGAACTAACAAAAATCCACGTAAATGACAAAACTTTTGTAGTATCAATTTCTCATTATTTTTGTAAAGTGATGAGATTTATTTAAGGCAGGTTATATGACATTTTATTTTAAAAAATAATACAATTTGTATCAATCACAGGGGAATGATTATTATCTGCATTTTGAATTAACATTGTATTATTAGTCTAATTTTGTTAAAATAAAACATTGATTTCAGACACGTTTTTGTAATGATGGACATTGCAAATGGAACTTTTATTTCTTCGTTGGAAGGTTCATTTTTCTCTCCTCCAAGACTGAAATTCACAAGAAGAAAAAACAAGTACGATTATCACGCAGGAAACTGCGCGTGCTTCTGATATCTAAACCAAATAAAACAGCCCAATCTATTCCAACCCTTTCCCAGTTCAATACAAATTATAAATAGTACATTAGTCATCGCCGCCCGTCGTTTTTGTTGATTTATTCAAACGTTAGTATCAAACGGCGCACGCGCAGCCCTTTGATATTACTACCATACAATTTGTATTCATACACCACTTACTTATTAATCAAAATTGAACTTTAACATCAAGTGATAAGGTTCATACAATATGTATTTATATGTCACTATCTTGTTTTTCAAAATGGAACCTTATACAGTAACAGATAAGGTAGGTTTTTGAGTGTGGTCTCAAAGTGCAAGTTCCATATAAATCAAGACCGATTATTTCTATAAATCGTAACTCGATTAAGTTATAATCGATTGGCGATTGTGATAGGTATCGTTATTATCGATGGTGTATTTATTTTTGTAATGTCGTTTCGTTTTTGTGGACGTTTCGGTTATTTTGTGTTGACAAATTATTACAGGTCTGAGAAAGGTTTTGGAATGTTCAGAAGTCAATTTAAAGGAGTACAAGATTATTAGTATGGAATTGTTTGAATCAAGTCATAGAAAAGCGAAAGCGAACCGATAGCGTGACCGAACCGATGCGAAGACGTGGCAAAGTCGTATTTGCTCTGTTTGACATCGTTCATAAAAAGCCAGCTAATGAAACTGCCACACCTCGGTTCTCTGCACCCAGTTTGACGTCTCGTGTCGGTTCGTTATCGCTTCGGACTCGGTCCGGTTCGCTATCGCCTGTCTGTTTGACAAAGACTTAAAGCCTTAGAACAATACAACAACATAATATTTTTTGTTAAAACAGTTATCTCAAATTTGATGGACCATGGTTCCCATACAAATTATAAGAAACATTAGACATATCGTATCGAATACGTAATTGATAGACTTTTGTATCAAAAACTAAAACATCCATGAGGTGCTTAAAAATTTCATTGCAAAATCATGAGCGTAAAATAGCCATAGACAATGGATTTACGCATTCAATTAAAAGTAAAAAAAAGTATATTTATAATTTAAAAAAAAACGGAATTTTTTTCTTTAATTTGCGTTAACAAGGAGTTGTATTTTCTCACATTTCTATTTGTTACATTCATTATTGTTTCGTCATAGTTATGGGGTTCACAACCTGACTATGTATACCTGAAAGATTTTTCCGTTTAGATGTTCTGTTTTACTTTTTTTTTAACAAACTTTGCTCCACACTAGGAATTTCTCCTGTGTCGTGGGTGCGTTAACAAACATATAAACTCACATACACAAACGCCCTATGCTATGTTATATACTATGTTATATGCTATACTATGTTGTTTTATCTAACAATCTTGTAGTCTGTCAAGAGACGTCAAAGACAAGAGCGTAGCTACAACAGCTCCTTTAAAAAAAAATACGATTCCCCTCACTAGGAATTAATCCTTTCTTGTGGATGCGTTTCTCTCGAAAATTGCAATTCAATTACAAAAACATTCAACCTTTATTTCGTAGCTATTTTTGAAGTGAAAACTTCTTTTGCACTTTTTAGGAATGAGTAAAAAAAATTAAACTCGCGTCAGGACACGTGACCTGATCGAAAATTCGTAAGACGGCGCAGGGCGCTTGCGCGAATGTTCGTGTGTGTTTATTACTATTCAAGTTTTCATTTCTGCCGGCAGTCCCAGAGTGCAAACCGTCGTTTATTTTTTTTCAAAAAACGGTTCGCTGTAACAATAGCAGTTTTAAACTGCCTTACCAGACGGTGGTACAATATATCTAAATATATGGAATAAGATGAGTAATCTTTTAACATAAAATAAATCTACTACATTTTCAAAAGATTTCTTAACAAGTGTAGTAAACTAAAGTGCATTAAAACAGCTCACTATTAAACGATCGTTAGCCCAAAGCTGGGGAATTACACTTAAACATGTGAAATCGTTTCTTAAACTTTTGTTTATAACAATTTAACCGCTCTTGAAATGGGATAGAAGTAATTTTGGTTCGGATGTCGGTCTGCTGACCTCTCATGTGTGAAAAGGGTGTAATGCCTGTTATTTATTTCGGAATATTTCTTCTTTGTAACAGTTATTTTTGGCTTGTGTTTAAAGACCTACCAGTAAAGTACTTATTTTAAAATACCTGCCAGAATGGATTTTTAGCTCACCAAATTATGTATCATTGTAGAAGTATTGTATAAATTAACCTATTTTCTTTAATCATAAAAAAAAACGACTAAAGAAGGGTCGACAAAACCCCGCTTGGTGGGGATTTTATTTTTGTTTGCAGAGTTTAAAAGAACCTAACCAAACCGAACTTCGGGGTGTCCCTTAAATCTTGCTAAAGCGAGTTTTAGATTTGGTGAGCATTTACCCATTTTGGTATACAAAAAAAAAGAATTATTGATGAGCATTTAAATGTAACCGTTATTTTCTAGTCGTCTGACTGTACTGTAGAAATGACTAGATTAACACAAAATGCAAGAAAATTTTGTTCAGAAAAGAATTAGGATACTTTGTGTTTTTGGTGAGAGCGGTGTGTTATTTTTGCAAAATAAACCGTTTTGAATACGTGCTTAATACTGCTTTGCAAAGCTCTACTCCTACAGATAAGAATAGGCATTGATCATAAATTCAAGTTTCCTTCACCAAAGTCAGTGATGTTGAATGATGAACATTCACAAAGCTATAAATGCTTACTCGATAAAAAAAATAAAAAGCTGTCAGTAGAGCATTCACGTGAATCAGCCAATACCACTGGATATTAAGAGCATTTCAACCATATATTTCCAAAAAGGGTTTTGGCACTACAAACCATAACAATCACAAACGCACTCTCCCTGCTGACCCCACAACAAAGACAACTAACCTCTAAAAATAGCGGCATATCACGTGACCCGCGAGTATCGTTCTCACTCGATGCGTGACACTAGCTCGCATGTCAACACGTAACGTGACGTCTCATTCACCTAGATGTCCCTACTGTTACCGTTTTCTTGGCCATACACTTGCGTAATTGTTCTGACGTCATTTGACGTCATAGTGTGGTTGTCTTATGAAGGATTTATTAAAAAATAGCACTTATGGCTAATTCATCTAGATTACCCTACTGGTATTGTTGGCTTGGCGGTACACTTGCGTAATTGTTCCGACGTCATTTGACGTCATGGTGTGGTTGTCTTATGGAGGATTTATTGAAAAAATAGTACTTATGGCTAATTCATCTGGACTACCCTACTGGTATTGTTGTCTTGGCGGTACACTTGCGTAATTGTTCCGACGTCACTTGACGTCATGGTGTGGTTGTCTTATGAAGGATTTATTGAGTATATTATTAATTATAGCTACACCTAGATGTCCCTACAGTTATTGTTTTATTGGTCGCACACGTGTTATTTCGTTCTGTCGTCATTTGACGTCCTAATATGGTTACGGAATCATTCGCCTAGAAATCTCTATTATACCGTTTTTTTTTACCATAATTTTACTGACGTCAAAGTGACCACACTATGACGTCAGAACAATTTGAAAAACGACTAAATGGCGATGAAAATGTATACAGCCTTGCAGTTTATTCACTCACTCTAATTTGATACAATTGTTATATAAATATGGCTTAGAGACTATAATTTACTTTAATTTGACCTTATGCTTGCCACATACCTAATAATCAGATACTTATTTACATTAATCTAATTTTAATAGCACGTGTACCTAATTTAATTTTATACTTTCGTATTCGGACACCCATAATCTTGTGAGGTATGCGTCAACAAGACATTTAAGTTCTCTTTTGTCTTTCTACCAATAATACTAGCTATTGCTACCGGCTTCGTTTGCGTGTTTCTGATAATCAATACACAGTATAAAGCAAAGTCGCTTCCCGCCTCTTCACCGCCTCTCGTCTGTCTGTCTGTCCCTCTCTATGCTTAGATCTTTAAAACGCAACGGATTTTGATGCGGTTTTTGTAAAAAGATACAGAAATTCAAGGGGAAGGTTTATATTGTAAATAACATGCATAATATAGAAGAAATTGTACCCGTGCGAAGCCGGGGCGGATCACTAGTTATATTACAAATTAATTTATATCGAGATAAAAGGTATTTCAAGTGTTATTTATATTAGACTGTAACACATGGTCGCGGGACTGTATGAATTACCGTGACCCCGGAACGTAAAGGGCTATTGAAGGACACCGTGGATTTTAGTCAGTACAAGTCTGACAGTCCCTCCTGCTCTGCCCTGGGTGGGAGGACTCATTAGATGGTTTTACCACGATAAAAAAAAAGACTGTAACACATGTCTGTACCAAACTTTATCTAAATTTATTCAGCCGTTTTGAAGTTATGCAGTAATAAATATCCATCCAGCCAGTCATTTAAACATTCCAACTTTCGTATGTATAACTAATATAATATTAATTAACAAATAAATAATAGTAATGATGTATTACAGCAAAATAAAAATATACATATAAGGATAATAAATGAGAATATTAGTATGTGTGTTAATCATGAGTAGATGTTTTAGTAAATTATGAGATTTACCTTAAATTAATCTCAAAGATCTGGTTTTCTGGTATTTCAAACTAGTTTCATACAACACAAAACGCATTTTATTTTATCGAAAGCAAAAGTCTCGCCTGTCGTATGTTTTATCAAAATGTTTGTTCAATTTAACAAGCAAGAAAATTGAAAACAAATGTTATTTAATAAAAATCAAACAATTTACCATATAATTAACAAGCTGTTGACAAGCAGCTGAAAACAAAACCTACCCACATTTGTCATTCATTAAATTTTGACAGCTGTCAAATTTACGAAATAACAAAACCTGGCCGAGCGCAGCCGCGCTAAACCTTAGTTTATAGACAAAAATAACAATAAAAAATAATAGATTGTTACGTCACATCCATGTTTACAAATGTGGAGTGTTGTGGACTATAATTATAAATATATTAGAAAGGTCGTTGGACGGGTTAAGGCCGAATGTGGCTTTGTTTTTTGTCCGTAAGTGTAAGTTTAAAGTTCGAGGTAGCTTTTGTGATGTTAAGAATATTGTATTGTTTTAATGTTATTTGTGGAAAGAACATGAATACTTCATTTAACGTTCTGAACCATGTCGCAAACTGTTAAGTTTAGTTAAGTTTTCTTTTTGTGAAAAAAAAAAACTCGATTGCGAGCATGACTTATGACTTTCGACCTTGTTAAGCATGACTAAGATGGTAGTTGGTTAATACGTCTAGTGTACTAAATTATAAGATGTGTTCAAGTGCTGCTCGATACTAACCCAAAAAAAAAAACTTCACGTTGTTTATGATAATTTTTCAATTACTTTGGCCAACATGTTCAGCGCGGTGGACAGACGACTATCGTGATAATATCCCGTATGATATTAATTCAGGAGTGTAGAGGTTGACTCAGGCAATGAGAGGCATATACTCGTATGTATAATATGGCAGCAGCGGGTGAGGTCAGGTTGAAGATGGTGATGATCAGATCACATAAATTATACAGTAACGAACATTCGTATTTCGTAGGTTCAAACTCAAACAGGCCCAATTATAGTTTGAAAACTCAGAATGCTACAAGTAGTGTTATATATTTTTTTTATACAATGGTGATTAATTATAAAAAGTAATCTTTTGAATATTAAACTCACATACACACGTAGCCATATCTGGAACAGTTACCGTTACAGTTGGTCAACTGGACCCACTCAAAATGGACCCGAAAAGCGAGCGGGACCAGTTGACTAAAGACACCTTATCGTGCATCAAATTGCATCATACATTAAAGTATTCGTGACTGTGGCAGAAATGCCTAAATAGCTCTAAAAACATTAAATATCAACCTGTTCCGATTTAATGCAAACAATAATTACAATTATTCACAAAAATCGTGCACAAGTAGATATTTAATGAACTAAAGTTTATAAAAAGAAATCTCGTGTAAAACGCCCAAGAACGGAATGAGGAGAAAAATTATGTAATAAATAATGAGAAAAAAACAACACTTTGTTTTATCAAAAAGTTTAATTAGTAGTCAGATATTTCGTGTACAAGTAGATCTTTAATGAACTAAAGTTTATAAAAAGAAATCTCGTGTAAAACGCGCAAGAACAGAATGAGGAGAAAAATTATGTAATAAATAATGAGAAAAAAGCAACACTTTGTTTTATCAAAAAGTTTAATTATTAGTCAGGTATTTCGTGCACAAGTAGATCTTTAATGAACTAAAGTTTATAAAAAGAAATCTCGTGTAAAACGCCCAAGAACGGAATGAGGAGAAAAATTATGTAAAAAATAATGAGAAAAAAACAACACTTTGTTTTATCAAATAGTTTAATTAGTACCTAGTCAGATATTTCGTGCACAAGTAGATCTTTAATGAACTAAAGTTAATAAAAAGAAATCTCGTGTAAAACGCCCAAGAATGGAATGAGTAGAAAAATTATGTAATAAATAATGAGAAAAAAAAACAACACTTTGTTTTATCAGTCAAAGATTGATCTCGAATCGATTATCTCCCTGTTCTTATCTGTCTACATTGTTTCCATTGATTACTACAAGATTATACTGGTCTAACCACTAAATAATTAATCACAAGCTGACTTATCAATAGGCAGCTAAACATTAACACCATTACCATCATAAATAAAATAAGAAATAATTGACAACAATTAACATCTTAAAATACATCCATAAAAAATCCTATTCCTCTGTAAATTGCTTATTTTTCTTAACAATCACTTGAATATGAAAACGTCTATAAAAAGTTTTTTTCGCACAGCAAACGGACATATTTATAATTGAATAATCGACAAGAGATTTAGGACGTATAAATAGTAATACTCATCTTTGGATGGGAACAGACGAAAATCAACTTTAGCGCTTAACATTAAATCGCAAATTACAAAATTAAAATCTGCACATACGACTTTTTGCACAATAAAAACTTTACGCGCAAAAAGACGTAAGTGCGTGCGGATTTGTAATTGAATTTCAGTCTTCGGTTGAAGAAGATAGCGTCAGATTTTGTTTGGCAGTGGGTTGTATGTTAAAGTCGGATGAACATGTATGCCAAGCAAAATTAAGTATGCCAATACCATAGTTCGCGCATGATTGCGTTCAGCCTTCGTCGAAATGAGCGTTTTCCTACGATTTTTCTCGTAATACCTGAGGTATGTTTTCCTATTTCTGTCAAGGCTAGGATGGGAAGTTTAGCTGTTAGGTGCGACAAGGTTATACAAATTACTGATGTTCAGGAATGTGGTAAATGATTTGTTTGTTACTTCACTGTTTATACGTACAGAAATGAATTGTTGCAAAAGGAAAATTCAGAATTGGCCATTTAAGAAATTTGGCTTTTTGCGACTCGTTTGCCATTTTAAGCATTAGTTTTTCTTCTAAATTATATGTTTATGTACCCTTGATTAGAATGTTAATAATCAATTGCATTGAAAAAACTTACGTAGAACTTACTGTGTATTACTGTGTAAATGAATAACTCTTAATTGCTCGCGGATCTTCCCGTCACAGTTTTACTCGGGTTTTTTCGACTTACTTAGTCGATGATCCGTCTTTATTACATACAAACCTAATCCTGGCAAAAACGAATACACCAAGAAATTCCCAACATGGTGCAGTTGTGCGAAGTTATGCGCATACAGACAGACTTATGCGACTTTGTTTTTTACTACGTAAAGAAAATTCGGTACCTTTGTGGTTTAAGATCAAGTAGTTTAACGTAAAAAAACAGCATGATTAACAAAAAAAAGAGCACCGCCTCAATTTTATCTAATCTATACCACCATCGCATATCCACCATGGAACCGTCCATAGTAAGTTGACATAACAGTCCGCCATGATTGCCCGCAAATCATCGCAATTTGCCGGACAATTGAAGTGGCACAGATTTGTTATTACTGACATTTGAAGCTAATAGATAACTGTTCGCTTTGACTTTGATGGGAAATTGTTCAGTGGCTAGCGGGAATTTTTTATTATTCAAGTGGAGTAGAGCAATAAAAGCCTTCTTTTTACTAATTCTTAGCCCCTTCGTACACAAGGCGACCTAAATCTCTTCAGTTTGGCATCCCTTGACGCGTGTCTGTGTACGAATCTCTGAGGATTTGTATTGCGACAGTCGCTTGGATACCAAAGTCGTAAGGTTTCGGAGACTTGCATCGCGTTGTGTACGAAGGGGCTTAAAAGCCACTTGTGCTAAATAGTCAAACGAGCAATGTGCAAGTAAATCCATGGTGCTGTCTTAACTAACTTCACTACAAAGGAAGTTTGTTTTTAACTCATCATATTTTTTATTTAATAAAGCCACACTTCGAAAACCGGAGTGGGTCGCTGGACCGTCTATGGAGTGGTCTCTGGTACGCAAAGGGTTTCCGAAAGGGCTCTTAAAGCGTGAGTGGTTCCGCTTAGGGAACGAGATGGTGCTAGACGACTTGAATAGCTCTGTCTCTTTCCCACAGCCTAACTACTCATATTTTAAGACGTCATGGTAAGCCAGGGCGGATTTTTAGTCAATAGAAGTCTGACTGTCTTTTCCGCTGCACCCAGGGCAAGAGGACTCATTTGACGATATTACGATGACCTTGAAAAAAGGGCTTATCTGTGTGCTGGCGACTTAGCCTTTATTTCCATACGTTGGTGATATTTTCTCAGAATATGAATGCAGTCTCTACTATATTAGCATGTTATATACCTACACATAATAAACCTTCCTCTTAAATCACTCTATTTATTAATAAACCGGCATCAAAATCCGTTACTAGTTTAAAAGATCTAAGCATACATAGGGACAGACAGACAGACAGCGTGAAACGACTTTGTTTTATACTATGTAGCGATATAACTTTTAGAAACCATTTCTTTGTACGTCAGCTTCAGAGAAAACCCAACCCTTTAGTATTGATGTCAATAACAAAGGGGATGAGTTTTTTCAGAAGCTTACCATACCTGCAGTACTACTATCTTTAAATAACAATTGATTTTTTTTAACTCTATAAATAAAGTTTGTTAGGACCGTATGAAAAGTGATTAAATTAAGTAACTTCTCTTTCAATATAAATACACCATCAAAATGTTCATCTAATATTAACCATCTCCAATTTAACAAGTGCACTTACAATTTACCAAACCCTGCAAATACGTACAATACGGCACACGTCCCCAACGGGGGGTCTATTGTAACATCCCCGTCAGGTAGAGATGTCAGGACCCCACAACATTAACTCCTGTCAAAATACAAAGCGGGGTCTCTTTGTCCCAGACATTACACGAGGGTTGCATGAAAAGGAATTGATCGCATTTTAGGGTTGGGCGTGAAAATCGGATTATTGCAGGTTATTTATATACCTATAATGGGGTAATGGTTATTGTATTGGATGGATAATTTTGCGATTTTTTAGTCGGAATTTTGTCATTTTTAGGGGCGTTTCAACAAACACATGACGGTATAATCGATTTTCTGCTAATTTTAATTACGATTCAAAATACCACCTTAGAAATTCTTTTATTTTTTCATGAACGAATTTAGGTAAAACAGTATAGAACTTATGAAAATTGAAAAGGACTACTAGATAATGCACATTTTCCAAGTCAAGTCGTTTTCGAGACACTTATACAGACGATCTCTGATTACATAAAGTAATAGCTACTAATAATCATATCTTCGAAACATAATCTGCCACATCGATAGCTTTATAATATTGCTAACATTTCACTCCATGTAAAATAATAACATCCAAGAAATTATTGACCACTTAAAGTAAAGTTTAGCTTACCGTTTCATCCCACACGTATTGTAAAACTTTATGAACGATAAAAGTAGTAACAGAATATAGAGAACAGTTACTTTTAATAACTGAGTAATTATACCTGTTATATTTCATAGTACTTATTAAGTGGACAGATGATTTATGTGTTGGAATTGTTACTCATTTTTGTACGGAAATGGTTATGATTACCGCGATTGTTGAGCTTAGTACCGATAGTATTGATAACGCAAAATTTCAAATTCGGAATACTTTAGAAAACCGCAGAATGTTGAATTGGGAAAATAACAGGTAATGCAAAATGTCAGGAGTGATAAAATACTAGGAACGTCATGTTAGAAATGCAGAATGGCTTAATAATAACTGCAAAAATTGTATGAATATTTTATGATTTTGGTGATTGCGAAACTTCTAAGATAGATTTAGACCGTACTCTTACGATTCCGTTAATTAAATGAAATGATTGAGTTACTATTAGGATGAAATGGAAAAATACTTAATTCTACTAACATTAAAAAAAAAGGCTCAACTGTTAGTAGATTTTGAAAAAGACTTCAAACATTATCGAAAATACCGAATCAAAAACTTAGTTTTAATAACAAATACGTTTTTATAACCCAAACGACTTACTTACACACAAAACAAGTTCGAAAAAAATGGGTACATCTTCAAGGTGCGCGCTGGAAGGGTTAACAGTGCCTATTAAAACTGTATTAAGTGCGCTCCAGGCTTATGATCCCTAATGACACATCATCAAACATTGTCCAAATCACGGCCGGCTTACAAATATATCTATGACTAGTTGTTTTTGTGGAGATTTCTTAATGTAATGGATATTTGTAGTGAATCGGGAATGATGATGTCAAACGTACCTTTTTTTTATAACGAGGTAAAATCATCGAATGTGTCCTCCCACCCAGGGCAGAACGGGAGGGACTGTCAGTCTCGTACTGACTAAAATCCACGGTGTCCTTCGATACGTCACGGGTCACGGTAATTCGTGAGTCCCGCGACCCCGACAGGCTTTGGCCCTGTAGAGGGGGGCCCATAATTTTGCTGACACATTTTGAGGCGCGCGTGGAACACAACGCGCCGTCTACCCGGGCATGGTCCATGGTTGGACAGCGAGTTGCCCATTACTCGCTGCCAGCATGCCCGCGCCTACGGTGGCTGGAGATCGTCTGCCGACGTCCGTCGTCGTGGGCGTCTACCACTTCGGCTGAGGTGGAGAGAGGACGCTGTCCTCTCCCTCACGCGGCCCGCCTCCTCCTTCGCGAGCGTGACTACTTCGCAGAAGGAGGCGACCGCTTCCCACTCCGTCTCGCCCCGCAGCATGGCCTCGACCAATGCCGGGCGCGAGAGGTCTCCGCCTATCGCCGTCGTGAGGACACGGCGGTGCTCTGCCCAAGCAGGGCAGTCCTGCACCGTATGCTCCACCGTGTCCTCCGGACAATCCTCGCAGTGGTGACACCCAGGTGTTTCTTCCCTCCCTATCAGACACAGGAACCTCCCGAAACTTCCGTGTCCGGTGAGGACCTGCGTCATGCGGTAGGTAAGGACGCCGTGACGCCTATCCAGCCACTCCTCAAAGAGGGGTCTTACCGCCGCGATTGCGGCGTGCCCAGTCAAATGTACCTAGTGGAATTTGTTGAAGAACGACAAAATATATTCAAGATGCATAAAGTTGTATCTTGTACTAGATTTTTGTTTTTTGGAAAACGAAAGATATTTTATCAAAAAGGCTGATTTATCAGCACAGTTTGAAGGTTATGTTTCTTGATATGAGCTAGTTAACTTGTTACAATTTAGAGAAATAAAAAAATAAGGTAAAAGAAGATATAAAAAGGCGAGGCTTGATAATGATGAAATACAATGTAAAGACGAAAACTTGGATTGGTTCTTCATAGTGTCAATTAGGATAAAATAAGCAGAAAAGAATGGTCTGTAGTTAATGCTGACAAATGGGTAAAGGAGGTTAGATAGACTGTCAATTGAAAAAAGAAAACAGCTGCATTAGACAGGGAGATGACTAAAACATTTTTTTTAAACCTTGCCCCACACTAGGCATTTCTTCCTGTATTGTGGGTGCGTTTACAAACATAGAAGCACACATACACAAACCCCCAGACCCGGAACAACTACTTGCAGATCATACAAATATAGTGCAGCAGTCGATCGCTGGTCGCGGGACTGTACGAATTACCGTGACCCCGGAACGTAAAGGGCAATTGAAGGACACCGTGGATTTTAGTCAGTACGAGTCTGACAGTCCCTCCCGCTCTGCCATAGGTGGGAGGACTCATTTGAAGATTTTACAACGATAAAAAAAAAAAAACGCAGTCGATCGCTCGGCCACTAAAAAATATTAAAAAAAGAAAAGTGTCCACTATTGATCGAAGATACAGAAGACCCCGCATCTTACCAAAAACCCATTTCATCCATCAAGACTTGAAATCCTGACTTCAACCCTCAAACGCCGCATCGAATGCGAATTAAAAACCCAATTGAAAGTAAAGTAAACCCCATTAACCACAGCTATCATTTAACAGGTAAGCCAAATAACCCCCGCAGCGTCATTGTGATCGGACAATACGGTCTGTGAGGCCACACGAGCGGAACTAATACCCCTTAAGTGCCCGCCGTTCGGAGGGTTAGACTGGTAATCGTACGATTTTGGTTTTTGCTAATGGATATGGGATTTGGTGTTGGTAAGACTTGTATATCCGTATGTTGTGGAATGGAGTTTGTGGGGCATTTGGTTTTGGGTTCTGACAGCAGATGTCATTAGATCTGTTGGAGAGATGAACTTGGAAGATGTTTTGGTTCGTCATCAGCCTTATCATTTTCTAGCTCGTTGGTTGGCTAGTCTGTATAAAGGTGATTTAACACCATTCGAAAACATGACATCTTGAATCAGCTCAATTTAATAAATCGTGGAATGTATATTTAGAATCAGTTTTGCTAAGCTGGTACTTTATTATGTGTTATTAATTTTATCAAAACAGCTGTGGTTTAAGAAAAAGTGTAAGAAAACATGGTGAGAAAAAAAAAAGAATAATTATGTTTGTCGTATATATAACCACATGAAGTATCATCAATACAACTAAAAGGTTATAATAATTCAACCATTGATTAATAGACGAAAAGAAAAAAGTGAAGTCAACGGTATTTAGCTTGACACTGCAAATAATATGCCATTACTCACGAATTATATACGAAAAGGTGTCTGAAACAGGTTCTCCCTAGATTAATACGATAAAACTACTCATTACCACATGATATATTAGATTTGGAACGAACAAAGCGAGAAATAAATAATTCAAAAAAAAAAGTAAAAGTACTTTTTAAACTTTTTTTTCTTAATCGCCATTACTTTCTCTGTATACCATTATTCAGAAAAAGAAAATCCCAAGAAAAAAGTACGTTTGACAAAACGTTATATTTTTTTATCGCAACGATCAATAATTTATACTAACATTGTTCGCAGTGAAGTGGCAAAAACTTGGGTTCTAATTAATATTATCTTTTTATGAGGACATGCCCTAATATGGGGGCTAGGTGTAAACAAGTTCTTAACAATAAAAGCCCGTGGAACTATTATACGTAGTAATACGTAATACGTAGTATCGGGCACAGAAAGGTGTTATATATAAATAAATTATTAATGGAAGCACGACGACTGCATAATAATTATTAATATTGTCACACGCATCTTAATAGGTATATTATAATAGTTGTAGAAGACCGGAGAAGCATTCTTTTTAAAAGCGTATTTTATTATCTGCAACGACTTTTTTTATCTAATTCTCATAAACATTTCGGCAGCTTATGTTAATCCAATATTCGATTTTCCAACGTTTAAACTGGTTGCGGGCATGCGGGCAGCGAGTAATGGGCAACTCGCTGTCCGACCATGGACCATGCCCGGGTCGACGGCGCGTTGTGTTCCACGCGCGCCTCAAAGAGTGTCAGCGGAGTGACGGGGCCTCCCTCTAAAGGGCCAAAGTCTTCCGGGGTCGCCGGACTGTACGAATTTCCGTGACCCCGGAACGTAAAGGGCTATTGAAGGACACCGTGGATTTTAGTCAGTACGAGTCTGACAGTCCCTCCCGCTCTGCCCTGGGTGGGAGGACTCTAAAATATTGCAAGTGCAAGCTAATGTTGTGTTAAATATGGATGTCTTTGCTCCTGTAATTGTCCTTTCTTATCATTTTAATACAATTAACATTTTGTTTTATCTTTTAACCATTTATTCCAATGTCGATTACACCAATGTTTAACAAGAGAGACATTTGATATGACTATTAGTTCTGTCACTTTTATCTTTTAAAATAGTGATGTTCTACTTATCTTTTTACACACTTTAGTGTTGTCAAATTTAAATTACATCAGAAGTATTGTTATTCTTATCTTTTGATATAAATTAAGTGATGTTTAATGATTGTAAAGAGAGATGCGAAGGATCTTTTGCATAATTTTAATAGCTTCATAAATGCTTTTAATTGACAATGTTAATTACTCCTAAAATGAGTGTTTTCGATTAGTGAGTGCTTTTTGTTCACCTTTCTTTTTCTTTCTTTAAACAAAATGGTAAAGAACTAAATCAGGGTCATACAATTTGCGTATTGTGTGTATTGTTTTCTTGATTCAGATCACACGTTTTTTTCTCTTAATGTAACCTTTAGTTATTCAATGCTGAGTGAAATATTCTGTTTCGAATTCTAATTCTATTCTCTATTAATTTCACCGCTGATATTTTTATTTTATTTTAACAGGGTACCATAAAAAGAAAAGGAAAGAAAATAAAAGAAGTCTATAATATTTGACTCCTTGGCAACTGCTGCTTAACAATGCCGTGACTTAATTACTAATGATTTTAACAAAATCTGATAAAATTAAAAGATCTAAAAATACCCAAAAACCTTTGTCTTCCCTAAACAAACAAAAAACCACAAACTACACTCAACGATCCTCCATCAATACAAACATTTAAAACTCTATAGCTTAATTAATCCTCAATTTCGCGCGAAGACGAAATACTAAGAACAAAAGAAAAACAAAATGGCTGCCACAAAACGAAGACATACCGTAACGCTCGATTTGCGATACAGGCAAAAAAACTCGATACGGACCGGCTCGAGCCCAGCCGGGGCTAAACAGTAGTCGGACAGAGCAACTCGATATGTAGATATATTGAAGAGATTGCACACTACACGCCCGCAGTAAAATTGGATTTTAAAATTAAACGTTTGGGCTGTGCGGTTTTGGTTTGTGTTGAATGGAAGGTGTTAAATCTTTTGATTAAGTTTTTCACCTGTAAATTACTGGCTACTGATGTATTTGCTTTTTTGATTAAAGTCAATCATTGATCGCCGTAAGATTTGGTTAAAATTCACGGAAACCAGGAAAGCATAGTAGAAAAGGGTGAAGGCCTATTACTGAACACACAGTAGGTATGCCTGTTTTTATTCAGAAGCCACATGCTAAGAAAAACGGACGAAAAAAAAAGAGTAGTATATGAGGATCATAGCAAGTAGCGATGGCATTCTGTCCTGTTTTACCTTTCTCCAATGGAAAGTTCTTCTGGATTTATGTATGCTTGGAATATAGAAACTTCAAAATATTGAGCGCATTATTTAACAATGCAGTTGCACGTTATTTTACCCTACAAACATCGCAGCGATTCGTCAAGCATTCTGAACGGTCCCTAACAATAAAATTGTTGGCATACTAAGAATAAATTTTGCTTGACTGAACATTTCGCTCTAAATCATAATAAAATGGTGCACTTTTTCGATAGAACCGATACTGAAATAATATAATGTTAATAAGTGGTCTATTTTAATTTGCTTCATTAAGTTGGACGTATGGGAATTGCAATTTCTGTCTGTGGGTGAGTAGGATATCGTTGGTTTATGACTTTAGCTGTTGCCAGCGGCTGCAAGTCCGTAACACGAAAATTATCCCACTGGAACAAAATACCGGGATTAAAAATATCCTATGTCTTAATCCAGTTTGCAAACTATCATCCAAATTCGTTCTATAGTTTTCGTGTGAGAGGGTAACTAACATCCATGCATACGCCAATAGTTCCAAAATATAATAGTTCTAAAATCCGAAATTTTGCATTGTTTGTAGACAAAAAAAATATGTTTGCCTTGGTTATCATTTTTAATGTAACGTTTAATATCAATATGATTTAGTATGAGTACCTTCTTGTATAAAATACGAAATTAAGTGTTATTCAACATTCAACCTAACCCTGCGAGTGCGATTGTGGAAATGCGGTCACTATAATGGCTTAGCTCGGATCGATTACACCCCAGAAAAGTACATTTTCTATGAGTAGATTAGAGCGCTTTACTTAAATACTTTTCTTCCCAATTACGTTCATATTCTCGGATAATATTGATTATATAAAATTTTATATCATGTCACTAAAAGATTTTTGGAAATCAATTTAGAATTTTGGAGTTTTTCTCTTAAACACAATTCGGGAGTACATGGTTTGTACAGCGCAGACTCGTGAAGTTTCGGGGCGTTACGTCACCATAGCAACGGTGTCATCTGAATTAACCCTGTGCCCGCGGAGGTGTGGTCTCTAACACGATTGTCTCACTAATCCTATTTGAACACACAATTATTTGTAAAAGGCGTCACTTTTTACACCTTTCCCTATGTTTTTATTTATTTTTTCTAGTACTGTTTGACCTATGACGTGACAACCACGCCCTGTTCGCAATTGAAGATCAGCAAATCCTGGTCCTGTGGAAGGGTATGTAAAAATCAGTGTACAGTAAAATAGTCGTTAATATTTTGGGATAAGAGCCAATGTTACTTGTAGATTGATCGTTATGTACTAAATATAGGTTTAGATATAGGCAGTTAAGTCGTAGGTATCACCAGGGCAGCTTAAAGATGGCTGAAACAACTTTTACTGGTTTTCTAATCGTTACAAACTGCGATATGTTGCAAATAAGTGTCTAACCTTCTCAATCTTAAGATAAACTGGGGTTTCAACACATATTTATGTGAGAAATCATACGCTGCATTTATTTTCGCGCTTAGTTTTCCCTAATAAAACGAAAGGGTGATTGATTGAAGGAAATACTTAAATACCTACTGTGAATTTTATCTATTTACTCTGAAAAAAACACATGAAAACCTTGCTAAAACGCCAGATTCGATAGCGAAAACCCATTATTTTTATTTAAATCATTATTTCACCATCCCAAAATTAAAAATTACTAAATTAACCCTTTAACTGCTAACAGGGGTCATAAAGCACCATAGCCACAATACAAATAAACCCTATAGACCACATAATGCTAAGCCAGCGAACTATAAAGCCGCTAAATCTGAGGTAAGCCAATAAAAGGGGTTTTATTAAATGAAAACCTATTGGATTTGCCGGCGGCGCGTCTGCAATGCATTTTGTGGCGGTAAAGCTTAGCACGTACTGCGTGGAAAAACTGTGGATAAACGTGCGTTTTGATGTAACAGTATCATAACGAAAAGAAAGGGTAGTAAAAATAAAATAAATATGACTAACATTAATTACATTATATCAACACTAGCACTTTTCCCGCGACTTCGTCCGCGTGGGTTACGTACTTTCATAATTCCCCCTTTTCACCCCCTTAAAGATTAAATTTCCAAAAACCCCTTCTTAGTGCTCCCCTACATTATAATAGGAAGCCGTGTGCAAAATTTCACATTCCTAGCCCCAGTAGTTTCGGCTGTACGTTGATATGTCAGTCAGTCAGTTCTCCTTTTATATAGGGGAGACCGGGGCAAGACGAAGCTCGGGGCAGGACGGGAAATGTGCTTGTGTGCGTGACTGGTAAACTCAACAGAGTCTAGCACGGCCTCATTCGCGAGAACTTCAGTCGCGTCACACGAGCCCTAGCGATGCGTACGTGTCACTACGTGTTTTGATTTTGCGGCGAGAAAAAACTGTTTTTTGGAGGATTTTTAAAAAGTTTTCTGCGTTTAATTGATGTGCACGAAGGTAGGTATTAGTGCTAATGTAACATTTTGTCACATACGTGTTGTATTAGTGTAAAACTAGTGAATTTTGATAGATTTTTCGTCGAATGATTTTGTAGGTTAGAACTGTTGTTACTTTTGCAAAATGTGTCTGTTGGGGCAAAAGGGTCGGGGCATAATGGGATACTATCCCGTTTTGCCCCATATGTGTATATTTATTTTAACACCTATTTAAAGACAAACTTATTTTTTGTTTGCAGTTACAATAATGGTACGAAATTATAAACGTAAATCGAATCGTGGAGCATGGGAAGAAGACGATATGAGAAGAGCTGTTAGAGCTGTACTTTCTGAGACAATGGGATTTCTTCGAGCCTCAGCTACATATAACGTGCCTAAATCGACCTTAGAACGACGAGTGAGAAGGGCTCGATCTGCTGAAGGTAACGATACTGGTACAGATAATGATTATGGGAAAAAGAAATTAGGACGCTACAAAACAGTTTTTAATGAAGAACAAGAAAAAGAGTTATCTCACTACATCACAACAATGGAAGCGCGCCTTTTTGGAATAACTGGCAAAGAGCTTCGGATTTTAGCTTTCCAGTTAGCTGAGCGAAACCATATTGAAAACACATTCAATAGAAATACTGGAATGGCTGGAGAAGATTGGCTCAGTGGATTCCTAAAAAGGCATCCTGAACTTTCATTTAGACGACCAGAACCAACTTCTGCTGCAAGGGCTATGGCTTTTAACAAAGTGGCAGTAAATGAGTTTTTCACATTATTAGAAAGAGTTGTAGAAGAGCATGGCCTTACCGCTGACAGAATTTATAACGTCGATGAAACCGGTATTAGTACTGTACCAAAAAGTCAATCAAAGATATTGTCGCTCAAAGGTCAAAAACAAGTTGGCTGCTTGTCATCTGCAGAAAGAGGGCAATTAGTTACGGCTGAAGTCTGTTTTAACGCCGCTGGAACATATATACCACCAATGCTAATCTACGCCCGAAAAAGAATGAAGAATGAATTGTTGGACGATGCACCACCGGGATTTTGGGGGACCTGTAGTGACAATGGTTGGATAACTTCACAAATATTCTATGATTGGTTCAAAAAATTTACAGAAACTGTAAAACCGACTAAAGAAAAACCAGTCTTGTTGCTACTGGACGGTCATTCGTCGCACACAAAAAATATTAATTTGATAGATTATGCAAGGGAGCATCATGTAATACTGTTGTGTACACCACCTCATTGCACACATAAATTACAACCATTGGACGTAGCATTTATGACACCACTGAGTACTTATTATGGTGCAGAAGTAAAAAAGTGGCTTAGAGAGCATCCCGGACGCATAGTAACACCCTACCAAGTGGCAAAGCTATTTGGACAAGCATATTTACAAGCAGCGACAATGCTGACAGCTATGAACGGGTTTAGGAAATGTGGAATATGGCCACTTGACAGAAATGTATTTACAGACGCAGACTTTATAGCGGCTGAAACAACAAACACAGAGACTTTGCCGTCTGAAAATAACCTCGAATCAACATCTCAGGTTCCAACAACTCCAATAGTTACTCCTTTAGAGGCAACCCAACCAGAGACAGCTATATCGGAAGTAACCCAAGAGGAACCATTCATTCCAGTACAAAAAGACATGTCTGCTGATCGTTCAGCTGCGGAACCAATGAGAACAGAAGTTTTACCTCAAGCTTCGACTTCTGCACACTTTATTAAAGAAAAAACCCCGGAGAGACAAATACAGCCAGCAAAATCTTCATTTACCATAACCCCTGAAAATATCATAGCCATACCCAAGGAAGTAAGAACCCAAGAGAGAAAAACAAGAAAACGCGGTAAAACAGCAATACTTACAGCTTCTCCGTACAAGAATGATCTCATTAGAGATATAAATAAAAGACAAAATGTAAATAAGACGACTGATAAAAAGAAACTGGACAGTAAAAAGACTAAAATGGAAAAACCTAAAAAAAAGAAGGCGGAAAAAAAGAGTAAAAGCAAAAGACGCAAAAAAGAAAGTAACACGGATACTAATTCATCTGAAGATGATGAAAATGATTGTCCCTGCATATATTGTGGCTATTTATATTCACAGTCCAATGAAGGATGGGTTATTTGTAGCGTATGCCATGGCTGGGCCCATAATTCCTGTGCAGGTGTTGACGATGACGATGAAGAGGCACATATATGTGAACGTTGTCAACCAGACTAAAATGTGTACTCATTATGCCCCATAGGATTTCCCGTTTTACCCCGTGGTGTGGGGCAAAACGGGAAATTTGACAAGTGTTATTTAATTCATTAATGTGCCAAAGAATATGTGATTTAGCGCCATAAAAGATTATAATTATTTAAATTAAAACTGTAAGTGTTCCTTGGTTAAAAGAGAGTTTTAATAAACATTTTGATTTTCATGTTATAACGTTTTTTCGCTTAAGTATTCCATCTTACCCCGGTCTCCCCTAATATATAGATATTTGATTACGTACTACAATTTGCAACTCATTAAAAACCATTCTGTTTACAGCAGCATGTGGAAACTGATTAAAAATGGAGTCTTCTATTGAAAATAATCATTAAAAGCTTAAGCCAGTTACTTCAATTGTAAAGCAAAATAAAAACCCACTTAATTTAATTCGTAATTGAAATCACAAAAACACCACCCTTGCCACATCAATCAAACATTGCACAATGCCCTAAAAAGCCTTATTATCACCAAATTAGCACACATTGCATTACAGCTCGACATTTTGAAAGTCAGCATGACTCAGACCGAAATCTATTGAACAAACTTTGACCAAACAAAACTAAACCTTATTTTTATGTGTGAAATGTTCATATTCATCAATGCTCATATGCTTGGAGACACAGTTGGTTGTAAGATTTTGTACATTAAATCGATATAAACAAGGTTTATTTTCGGAAATTCTGCTTCATGGATAATTCTCATAGCGTTTTCATCGCATGATGTGCGTTGCCCCTAACCCTTTCCCCGCAAAGTTGAAGCGGCTTATTCGATTAGTATACGGCGCTGATTGAATTAAGGTGAATGTACCGGATTAGATCCTTATGTGTGATTTATTTATTTTATTTTTAATTGAGGTAGGTATATTTGTGGGGTGGTTTTAATTTTGTGTTTTTGGGATCAGGGTGGCCGTGGAAGGGTTGAGTAAGAATATAATTGAAAACTGGGTGATTAGAGCTCTATCAATTTCTCTATCTATCTCTTCTCCATTATGGTAGGTTTAGCATAAAGACGTATTGCTAAAAACTTTTCTCAAATGAATGGTTGGTCCGGGGTCGCGGGACTAACGAATTACCGTGACCCCGGAACGTAAAGGGCTAGTGAAGGACACCGTGGATTTTAGTCAGTACGAGTCTGACAGTCTCTCCCGCCCTGCCTTGGGTGGGAGAACTCATTTGATGATTTTACCAAGATAAAAAAAAAAAACAAAAAATAAATGGTTGGTTGCATTAAGCCTTGCAAATACAGCTGCAAACCTATATTTTATTATGAAAATGTTGTATAAAGGAAACCTTTTCCTTTTACTACAGGCATTGTACTTATTTAAAGTCAAAGACATAATGATACTTCCAGCTATAATCTTTTCCATGCCGCGAATGATTCTTGACGTAATGAATCAGTCTCATAAATCAAATACTAAACTTTATTTTTAGACTCAAAACTTTTTCTTTAAAAGAAAAGTAGTTTATCACAAGCCCATAGCCACAACTCTAGCATAAAACCAAATTCATCACTCTACACACACACTTACATACACAGGACTCATACACACAAACACACACAATCACAGACAGACAGACGGAGAGAACACGGTTGCAAAAAGCAATTATTTTAATGAGTGTTAGTCGAAGCATGGAGGGTGTATTTTTTCATGGCATCGCATCAACAATCTCTTGGATTGTTTAACATTTATAATTTACATAATTCATAATCATCCGACTGGTGGGGTGTGGTTCTGTAGAAAGCGATTTAGTCAGAAGATTCGACATAAGGAAAAATGTTTTTGTAATGATAATGTTGATTACCAAGACGTATCGTGTTAACTAGTAAATGGATTTCAAAGGTTACATAGGCAGTCGCCCCAAGCCAAATTCTGGTATTGAGCCATGTCCAATAAGACTAGATTGAAGCTGACAACATAAATGGAAAAAGGTCGGGCAGATGAAGGTAGTTGATGTTGATTAATTAAAGCCCAAAAGCCCAAACATTAAGCTTACTTGATATTAATGACCTAAAGAAAATCTAGATTTTAAATAAAAAAACGAAACAGAAAGCTAATAAAATGGCAATAGAAGACGAAAAAACTATGATTTTGTGGAACTTAATTTTTGGCAAACGGTTTGTTCAGAATGTGCCCAATAAAAACAATAATAAAACTGAAGAATCTAGTTTTATTTCTTACCTATCTCATTTGTCCTGCTCATAATCATATTCCGTTAATGTAAAGAATACCCGCTCCCCGCTCCGCTACCCTCCCCGCTAACAAACCGACCACACCCCAGTACCTAATCATTTTAATTGCTGACACAGTTGCATCGTCTTGATGCACAGTAAACTGAATAATACCTTTGTTGTAAGATTTCAGAAAAAAAAAAGTTAGTCGACCTAGAATCTAAACAATGCTATTAGGCATTATTTAATTATTATTTATCAATCAATGACATTGTTGAGAGGCTGTGAAAATGTTGTTTTTGTCATATTGTGTGGTTTTGTTAATCGTGGGCTGGGACGTGGTATTGGGGTCGTGGTGAAGGCTGAGGGGGTCATAACCCACTGGATAAGGCAATGGGCCCAAGGGTAAGACAAGAATATGTGTGTGAGAGTAGGCGTATTACTTAGTCTAATTTATTTCATCACCACTGCTCTAAAAACGGTGGAGGAAACCGGCATGGCTAGAACCAAAAAATTCAAAGTTATGTGACATCTACCAACCTGCTTGGAGCCCGCGTAGTGGATTATGGCCCACTCCCTCCATCAGAGAGGAGGCCTATGTCCCAGCACTGGGAACATTTATGGGCTGATGACGATGTGTGTCTTTCAACGTAGAAGACGGAAGTGTATATGAATGGTTATGGTTTTTTATCTAATACTATCTGCTGATATTGATTATCTATTTGAATGAGTGGTCGGGCCACTGCTCAGCATGAATGTGTTATTGGGTTTTTTTATTATCAATTTCTCAGCAGCATGCATGGAGCCTAGATTTGTAGCTGGTAACAATGTGCTTTTTTTTATCGTAGTAAAATCATCAAATGAGTCCTCTCACCCTGTCAGACTTGACTGACTAAAATCCACGGTGTCCTTCAGTAGCCCTTTACGTACCGGGGTCACGGTAATTTGTGAGTCCCGCAACCCCGGTGAATCCCGCAACCCCGGCAATGTGCTAGCGCTCTTATACGAGTACAAAGCTGGTGAAATGTGCGTCTTGCTGCGTCGCATTTCATTTGATTCCATGTGAACTTAACGTCCAAAGCATCGTCTATGATGCCTTAAATATCTATTATTTAATTAGTATTGTACTATATAACATTGCGAAATATTGTTTTCCTAACAAATTACTGTTAAGTCTAAGATCTACATTGTGTTTCTTTGTCAAAAGAGCATTTGCTCTCATGGTACTTACCATCATACTAGTTGTTACCATTTCCCCAGAAAAGGAATTAAGATACAGTGTAAATTATAATCTTACTTAACCTATATTATATATATGATACCAAGATGCCTTTTGTTCTCTTTTTAAAACCCTCACTTGGAATTTGTAACGTGGGTGCGTTTACAAATAGGTATATAACCTCACATACACAAACGCCCAGACCCGGAACAACAACTTGTAGATCATACAAATATTAGCTCGGTGTCGATAATCGAACCCGCGACACGCAGCGCAGCAGTCCAATTGCTCAACCACTGCGCTAATCGTCAAATAAAATTATATTTGTAATCAAAATTATTACTGCTAGAACTGCATGCAACTGCATTAAACTGACGTCATTCGAAAAAGTTTCCAATTCATAAAAAGTCTCCATTCATTTTCATTAGTGACATGTGTCATCATTCGCCGATGACATCAACTTCTTGTGCCACACTGTCCCATCACTAGGCACTATTAAAGTGTCTAACCCTCAAACGCCGCTTGTTTTTTATTACCAATGAAACGTTACAAAAAAAACCGTTCAACAAAAGTGAAAACTCGACAGTAACAGCAAAGTGATTGTGCAAAATGAACTTAGACATTGTACACAAAGTGTATGCCAACAATAAAGTAATAACTGGCGTTAGTTAAGGCAAACACTCATTTAGGTGGTTCGTGTTGTAAGAGGTAGCGGGGGCGACAGCGGGAAAGGCTACACAGAACACTCGTTCTACTCTAGTAAAGCAACAAAAATAAGAATGCCAAAAAACAATATTGAAGCAACAGATCATTGTCAATAATGACATTAAAATTAATGTTAGTCATCAGTTGTAACTGATACTATGCTATTACCGGGCTTTACTCGCGTTGTAGATACGCGCTTTTTGCGTGAATCAATTACAAACATCCATTCATCTTCACAAACTATTGCAATTTATAATCATAGTAATTCGCTTCTGACATACGGTTTGTACTCCGCTGAAGTTGAATTCATCATAGCTTTAGATACATATATAAAAACCAACAATTAAACATTCGACAGGCCAGTTGGTCTAGTGGTTAGTGACCCTGACTGCTATGCCGGAGGTCGTGGGTTCGATTCCCACCCAGGACAAATGTTTGTGTGATGAGCACGATCATTTGTTCTGTGTCTGGGTGTAATTTATCTATAATATGTATGTATTTAGAAATATATAAGTATGTTTATCAGTTGTCTAGTACCCATAACACAAGCTCTGCTTAGCTTGGGACTAGATGGTGTTGTGTGATAGTTGTGGAATGTTTATTTATTTATTTATTTGAACGATATTTTCAGCAATTTTGCAAATTATCACTTACATAAAGAATCAAGAATAATAAAATAACAACACAATATAAAACAAAACACATGCCACTCACTATTTATCGCCGTCACAACACTACAATAAATCTCCCTCACAATTATCGCTACATCTCATGACATGAACCACAACATTATCGGCCGTAAAATCTCGATACGACTAATCGCATAAAGCATCGCGAATTCGCATACAAATTTGAATAATTAATAAACTAATTAATGCTAAAAAAGCGGTGTTTGTAATCATAGTGTGGGATTGGAACGTTTACTTGACAGCTTTTTAGGGTTACGGATATGAGTGGTTCTATTTTAATTTAATGCATAACTGATTCATATCACTTACTGACTGACATTGGTACTTTGAGTCGGTACGTGTTATAAAAAACTAGATTTAACCCGCGGTTTCGCTTGCGTTGACAGTTAATTTGAATCATATATATGGCGTCATCTATTTTAATTTGAATTTTATTATTGTTTTTCACGAGATGTCCGTCGCTGTACGTCTGGCAACGTATAATGCAAGATTTTTTAATGATCGTTTCAGTGATGAAAAGTTAACAAACAGACCTATTTTCGCATTTATAATAATTTTATTAGGATTGCTTTTGCTGTGGTTGAAGATACCTCAGTAACGTTAGTCGCGGGACTTACTGCCCAGCCCAGGGTGCGTCTAATGTACGTTAATATCGTACCAAATCTCTAACAGCGTTTAGATTTTTTATACATTTGTTGAAAGAATTGTTGCCCGTCCAAAGAATCATGCGAGGTTAGTAGGGATAATAGATCGTGGTTTTTTTTTCGTTAAACATATAATGTTAAAGCCGTGTGGCAAAAAAAAAATATTTTTCAACATGTGCCAAGAATAAATGATAGTGAATACTAAGTGCGCATCTGAAAAAAATACTTAGAAGGAAAAGTAAGTAAAACATTTGTGGAAACAGTAAGGAGAAAAATGTATTAAAATTAGGCTGAAAATCAGCTGTTTTATTGAACGTCAACTCCACTAGATAGTGCCCCAACTCACCCGCCCTTTGTCACGTCCTACGGTAATACTAGATTGAACTGTCTTATTGCAGCCCTCTTTTGGAACTGCAATTAAAAACGTGAGTGAACTTTTCAGCCCAAAATAAAACAGTCTTTTGAATTTAAATGGTAATCAGTTAAGGAAACCATCTATCAGCGGCTTATCTTCTTGATTTGTAAGGAACCCGCCTTAAATAAACGAATTTACTTGTTCCTTGCCATATTGTAGGTTACAAATTAAATGGATTTATTCGATTATGTTTTTATTAATGTTTAACTGAAAATTAGAAGTGTGATCGATATGGGTCAGAGCCCATTCGTACCCTAAGATTCGCACCCTGTGCCCACTCGTACCCTGGAACTTTTGAGGGGCCCATTCGTCCCCTGAAGAATATTTATTTTTATTAATTCTTCTAATATAAGTACATGTATATGTGTATACTGCAGCTTGGTAGTCCTGGTACAGTCGCGCAGAAAAGGGTAAAATAAAAAAATATAGTAATTCGGTAGATATCATGTTTATTTAAAATAAGATTAAGTTTAATAAAATGCCTCTAGGTTTTCTCAATTAAGCCAATCTTCAATACAACATTATTTTTAGTATATGCGAAACCTGAATATAGTTTGTTCAGAATCAGTAACTGATTCGATTCCAATAATTTTTACACCATGTTATATTTTTTTTCAAAAATATTTTAATTAAATTTTATTACTAGTTAATTACAATACAATCACCGTTCGGTTAGGTACCTATTGCCAAGCTATTATCACGAGTCTATAACACAGGAGACGCGGTTTACGCGGGTGTACCGCGAAATGAGCATGTTTTTGAACGGACAACCAGGTGATATACAAACTTATAACCTTGTGATTTTTTATGATACGGTTTTAAAATTTTGTACATAGATTCTTTACACAAAAATACTAGACAGGTGTATCGGGTTTCGCATAAACAAAAAATAATGTTGTATAATTAATGAACTTTTGGTTTCTTGTACATTTGTAAATATTTAGCAAAATATATGATAACTATAATATGTTTATGCAGTAAAATAAAACTGTGTAACTGTTTAATGCGCGCACATCTGGAGAGTACTTACCAATTTTAACGCAATTTTTAGAGCAAAACAGAATTAATGTTAGAACGTTCATTATTTTTGTACATTAAAAGGGTGACAACGGCTCCACATTGAGCTAAAACGAAACACTTATAATACAAGAACATAATAACATCCACTAATATGATAAAATTATAATTGCGGATAAAAAATCGCTATACATACATATTTAGGAGTAAATAATTTAGTTTTGACCTTTTAGTCAAAATATGACTGTAGTATTCTACCATAAAGTGAATTAGCATCAATAATAATACTAATCATATTCCAGGATTCAAATGAGATAATTCGATTCAATTATTTTAAAAATATTATTATTATAATATTAAGGGATTAAATATAATGACCACCATAAAATACTTTGATACCCTTAATTCTTTTACCAAAAATATATAATTAACACCAGAAAAATAAAGTCCATAATTACAATAGTACTAGCTATTTTAGTCACGACTGCACTTCAAATTGTAATCGAACACCAAATGTAGTAAATGATCACCAAATCTAAACGAGCAAATTAATGGGCTATTTCTGCATAAGTAAACCACTATGATTGCCATAAAATGCAGGCTTAGAAAAGAAAACATTAATTGCGCTGTTGAGCGACCGGAAATACAGCTCGGGACTTGCTGGCACCCCGACTCGGCCAACTTAGGCGGCCCCGCGAAGCGGGGCTCCGTCGACATGCTACTTCCAATGTGAGCTCCTTATACTCTGCTCATTAGTGCAATTTTCGGGATTTTGTCCATCGGTATTTTAAAATTCGGGATTTTGATACGTACCCGATAATTTGGTGTTCATTAACTATTTTTGGGTTAACAATGATTTATTTGGAGTCAGTTTGCTTAAATAGGATAGCAAGATGTAAACATATATAGATTATAATTTTACGTTAAAATGATGTTTTAGTTTTGGTGATCATTTACAACTTTTGGGCTAACAATAATTTATTTGGAGTAATTTTGTTTAAATAGGATAGCTAGATGTTAAAACTTTGGCTGTAAATTTACATTTAAAATGTGGGTTTAATTTTGATGATCATTTACTATTTTTGTCTGTTAATTGTTACTATATCTGGTCGTAAGTTAAACATAAGCCTAATATTAACAGTACTGTTTATTTTGTTAGACGAACTTCATTTAATAAAAGACCTTTTTGGTCTTTTATTAAACTACCACATTGAACAGTCTCGTATTCGCAGTCACTTTCAAGAACCAATATGTCACCGAGGCAGCCACAACATACAAACAAAACACCTTATCTATTTTATAACCCGTTTTTTTTTAACAGGCCATTCGTAGAGAGACAATATTACATCGTAAGCCTATCGACAGGTTATATTATTATCATGACGGATTATCATTGATCATAGCTCTTTTTTCAATGATCTGTTATGATTTATTAAATTAATTCCGTTAATAAACTGTTCACAAGTGTACTATGTTAACCGTTTCTTATGTAAAATATAGCTAATTTTATCTCAGGGGACCGATAGGCACCTGAACAGGTGCCGAATCTTTAACTTATATTGTATTTATATTAGAGGGTACGAATGGGTACCTTAAAAATAATATTTTTTATTAAAATATTAACTGGTCCTCTACCAGGAGACCAATGGGCACCTATATAGGGGCCGAATCCACAACTTTTATGCTGGGGGACGAATTTTAGGGTACGAATGGGCTCTGACCCATCGATATAGAACCAAGTATTTCAAATTTTTATAATCTAATTTAGTCTTTTCTGTTAAAATGTTTCATTTCGGGCGTATTTTTTACTGATTTTGAGTTAATCCCGCCACATTAACCGCCCACTGCAACCCCTGAAAGTCAAAATTAATATACCTAGTGAATGCCAGACAACCGCCTAGACAAAGAAGCACAACGAAGTTCTGGAGAATAAATCTAACTGCCTTTGATCCCGCAACGATATGAATCAGAGAAAAATAGCGGAGGCATAGGAAAATACGTTGTTATTCCACAGTTAATAGGTTATAAGATGACGCATAGAGACAGAATTTATTGTTTTTTTTTTTAAATTAGCAATTTTTCTTTTTGCATTGAACGAGTCCAACTCCTATGTCAGCAAAAACAAGAACTTTCTTCCAGAAAATAAGTACAGAACCACCTACTAAGAAGATAAAAAATCTTACTCAATATTTCTTACATCATCTATTTTTACAGCAATGATATTTATTCTGCACAAACCTACCCCACTTCTGTTACATCAATTATTTATTTCAAACGACCATGTACGGAATCCCTCGCTGAGAGACACGACCGCTTTTTCTCAAACTCATTGGAAAGTTAACATTCCTTCGTAAGAGAAATGTTATGATTTCATTATAATTATTGGGTGGTACCGTTTAGCTAATGAGTATGACGTTACGACGTCTTGGCATGAAATGATAAATGTCGGTTTAATTGATTGCTTTTAAATTGATTGTCTATGTGGTATTCTTAAGGAAAATTGATTTGCGTGTGGTTTTTTCATACGGACGCCATCAGGTCGACCGAAACTGTATTTTTTTACCAATCGAACATTAACCTTCCACTATTGTGTTATAGTTGAAAATAAATTAATGAAATTTGACATATTAAGGTAGGTTGATGTGCTGGCGTTTGAACATTTTTTATTTATCGTGGTAAAATCTTGATAGAGCGGGAGGGACTGTCAGTCTCGTACTGACTAAAATCCACGGTGTCTTTGAATAGCCCTTTAAGTTCCAGGGTCACGGTAACTCATGAGTCCCGCGACCCGACAGGCTTTGCTCCTCTATAGGGGGGCCCCTGGCGTCTATAAATGGGGTTTTTCAACGGCTGAGGAAATTACAATGAAGGGTAGTTTCTTTGAAGAAATTTCAAGCAATATATCGTTTGGTAACATGTTTTTGCCTGCATCACTACATAGTATAAAACAAAGTCGCTTCCCGCTGTCTGTCTATCCCTATGTATGCTTATATCTTTAAAACTACGCAACGGATTTTGATGCGGTTTTTTTTAAGTAGATAGAGTGATTCAAGAGGAAGGGTTTATGTATATAGCATGCATAATATAGTAGAGATTGCACCCTTGCGGAGTCAGGGCGGGTCGCTAGTTAAAAATAAATGATGCTGTAAACTGAAAAAGGAAAAAAATGTTGTTGGTTTGTTCAAGACTTGCTACTTTAAAGACTCTTTCAGTTTTTCAAATATTGAATGTCCAAAAAAAAAATTATTGTGAGGTAAAACAAAACTATACTTATTATTATTCTACATTGTATGCGCGCCTGTAAATAACAATTCTTCTAAAGTACAAAGGAGAGGCTTTACCAGAAATTGGGTTTTGCTATAGAAAGCCTCAGGGCGATAGTAATTTCATTACTTTAGCTAGGACAGACGGTCGCGGGACTGTACGAATTACCGTGACCCCGGTACGTAAAGGGCTATTGAAGGACACGTGGATTTTAGTCAGTACGAGACTGACAGTCTCTCCGGCTCTGCCCTGGGTGGCAGGACTCATTTGATGATTTTATCACGTAAAAAAACCTAGGACAGACACTCAGACTATTTTTACCTCAGACGCTCATCTAAGCTCTCAAGCTAATTGTAAGTTGTATACAACTCATTTACTGCAGCAAGAATTCAAATATTCCAATAGAAATACCTCCACAACGACCCAATGAGTGAACGAAAAGCAGAAATTCACGAAACTCCAAATGTAGTAAACCCACAAAAAATCGAATGCGCACTCCTGAAAAAATTCAATAAATAGAACGGTAGAGCAGGATGGAAGATGCCACCCTAGACCGGCCACGCCCCCTTTCTTACTGCTCTGACTACCCTCTTGGGGTACTTGGATATTGTTATGTTTCGTAGGGTGAACGCACGAGGGGAGGGTAATTGGCTTGCACGTGGTCTGCCGTTTTTCGGGTACGAAAATTGGGGAGGGGTTGTAAAAAATATTGGTAGTACAGGGTTGATTTTTTGGGGGGTTCTTTTTCTGTGAAAGGTGAGTGTTTATATCGATTTGTTGATTGGGAATAGGATAATACTCGGTTCGGGTAGATTAGTGTTTTGTGAGTTTATTTTGATGTAAAAAATATTAAGACATCATTTTAATAAAATAAAAAAAAAATCCTTGCATTCATAACTTATCAAAATGCAATTTTATTTGTGCCTACATAACAATTTAACACAATTATTGGTGAATTTCATTCAGCCAGATGTTGATAATTAATTCTAAACCTCATTCAAAATATGTCAGTGGCATAAATACTATTGTACAGATGCCAGTAGATGGTCCTACCCGAATCTGTCAAATTTTACCAATCAAAAATTAACCTTCTAGTAAGGTTGAAAATCTATTAAAGAAATTTGACAGATTGTGGTAGGTTGATGTGCTACCGTCTGTACTTATGTAGGTATACTGAAACGGTTTTTTTTTCGGATATAAAATATATTGAAGCTATCTCTCTAAACGAATAAGAGACTAGTGTCTTCGCTAATAAGACGTGAGAATGGACGGCCATACGTCTCTTTAGCCCTTGTTGGCTTTGGCATCTATCGTACATCTCAAAAACAGACACCTAATACAACACAATAGTAATAACTAATTACAAAAACCCAACCCTTCAAACGGCGTGCACTTTCGAAAAATATTATATCCCACATCAGTCAACCCTCACCATGCGACGTGTGGCCTTTAAGACCCCAACGTAATGAAAGTTTCACCGATACACTGAATAATTACCAGTCACGCAATGGTGTCCATTCAAAATGTGATTCAGACCGCGATTATAATATAAGGTGAGTCAGCTTTAGATTAGTTCGATTTTGTGTCAAATTAGAATAGTTTATTGTTATTGAAACGTAACGAATTGTTGTGCGCACTAGTGTTTTTAGGTTACAAATTGTGTTTATGTTAATTTTGTTGTTGGGTCTTAAGACGTTTTGTGCTTGTGCTAGAGGATTTGAATTTATATTAGTTTAGTATTTGATTTATGTAGTTTTCTTGAAAGCTTCGGTAATTTCATAAGTATGTTCTGTGATAGAAACGCGATATTAAATGGGGTTCGAAAATAAATACGATATAATTAGAATACTTTTTTTTTATTCGCCCCCCACTTGTAATTTCTCCTGTATCGTGGTTGCCTTTACAAACATAAGAACTCACACACACAAACACTCAGGAGGAACAACTACTTGCAGATCATACAAATATTTGTACCGTGCGGGAATCGGACCCGCGGCACACAGCGCAGCAGTCCAATTGCTCAGCCACTGCGCCAAACGAGCCGTCAATAAATAATTAGGTTTTATAAAATGGTTTTGTTTATTTGTATCCACAAATTATCGTTGTCCAAATTATTAAAATTACCCGGTGGATTTTTCCAAAAAAAATCTTACATATGAACACTGTCCATAGGTACATTATAACACACACAAGAAAAAAAAAATGATAAAATTCAGTGCAAGCATTCGAAAATTACGCGCATTTAGGGTTACAGACAGATCTATTAGCTTTTTATAGTAACTAAATAATAATATAAATATATCAGTTAACATCATTAATAAAACCTCAATAATAGTGATAATTCGTTATGTCTCTCGTTAAATAATGACAACGTCATCATTAAAAGATCATCATGTTTTTTGCGTCATTAATTTTCAAAAGGTTACTCACAGGTGCACTCTTTTGAACTCACTATTAGTTAATAAGGGGGTCTAATGATTAAATAGGGTTCCAGTTTATTTTTAACATTAAATCGAGCATGACCATTGACAGGTTAGACATTCGCGAAGTATGTAGAATTTCAAATTTTTGTCATGCAATCGCGGCGATATACCCCTCTTTCAGGAGTGGCTGGAAAGGCGTCACGGCGTCCTGACCTTCCGCATGATGCAGGTCCTCACCGGACACGGATGTTTCGGGAGTTACCTGTGTCTGATTAGGAAGGAAGAAACGTCTGGGAGTCACCACTGCGAGGATCGCCCTGAGGACACGGTGGAGCATACGGTGCAGGACTGCCCCGCTTGGGCAGAGCCCGGGTCGACGGCGCGATGTGTTCCACGCGCGCCTCAAAGAGTGTCAGCACAATGACGGGGCCCCCTTACAAAATGATAATTGTCATCGGTTGCCCCAAACTAGGTATTACTGGTATCTTGGGAACCTGAATTAATTTACACCTTCTTTCAAAATTTACGATAATATGTTTTAAAATATGAAGTAAAAACCTGTTTTAAGTTAGACAAAAAATTAAGTGTCCTTTTAAATTATTATTTGTAAACTAATTGTATCCTAAATAGCTTAAATTACTGTTATATTTCTTTCAAATAGATATAATAAATTCTCAAAAATTGTAAAAAGTTATTTTTCAATTCCACCCCAGTTCATAATATCACTGGCAAAGACACGGATCCACAACAATGGCATCAAAAGTAAAAGGTAAGCACCCTAATGAATATCCCGGGAATCGAACCCCCTAACAGCTGACCGCACCGTACCGTGTCTTCCGTGATACAGGCACATTTAACTTCAGACATGAAAACTATTTAGTGGAACACGTATAGATAGATAGATAGACAGCAAAAGATAAAGGGAGATGGAACATGGTGTCTTGTAGTAGAAGATTGCTTACATAGTTTGTCGTAAGAAGTTTTATTTAGCATGAGATGTAGTCGCGGGACTTACGAATTACCGTGACCCTGGAATGTAAAGGGCTATTGAAGGACATCGTGGATTTTAGTCAGTACGAGTCTGACAGTCCCTCCCGCTCTGCCCAAGGTAGGAGGACTCATTTGATGATTTTACCACGATCAAAAAAAAGCAGGGGATGTAAGAGAAAAATCTTCTGAAAATGATAAGTAATATAAATTTTAGATATTAGGTACGTATAATTTTAGTAAGATTAAAGGTATAAACGGTTAAGCTGTTGTATTGTGTGATTAATTAAAGTTTTAGCTATAGCTTTATTACTTATGTAACTCAAACATTGTTACAGAAAAAAGATCCTATGTAACAAACCTCAGAGGTCACGGGATTTTTTTGCTCTTTAAAAATAATTCCTTTGATTTTTGGGCATATCCACTTTATTCTTTCGCTGTATGAAATCATTGTATAACTAGAATAACTATTCCTAATTCTGACCTATGGTAATACTTCATATAACAGCCAACAGACGCTGAATGCTGACGTTCAGGCGTTCAAGGGGGCTTTCTCCAAAGAGCGAACCATCCCGGTCTTGGACAGTCCACATCCATTGAACGTGCCGCAGGGCGTCAAATATACTCTATGTGACATTTAGAAAAGGTACTCTAAGATTTATGTACTTTAATAGATATGTAATCTTTTTTTATCGTGGTAAAATCATCAACTGAGGCCTTCCACCCAGGGCAGGGCAGGAGAGACTGTCAGACTAAAACTGACTAAAATCCACGGTGTCCTTCAATAGCCCTTTACAGTTCCGGGGTCACGGTAATTCGTTAGTCCCACGACCCCGGCAGACATTGGACTTCTCAGCCCCCCCCCCCGTCATTACCTTTCTAATCATGGAAAGAGCTATAAATTATATTTTCGTATTGTAACTAACCCAACAGTTTCCTGGAAATTTGGCAAATTAGAGGCTTGATCATAAAACCAAGACATCACACAACTAATCTACAAAAAAAAGCTCCACGACTAATTAAAAAGATTTAATACTTCCAGTCCTCGGCACTCATTACTTTTTTTATTTATTATTATCCAAAGACCTATTTCACTAGAGGAGCTCCCTTGTTGCCAAGTGCAATAAACCTTAGTTTACACACTAGTATTTTATAGTCAGCTGTAACCAGTGGGCGTGACGTTGTGTTTGCACTTTGAATGCACCTTGTGTTTTTGTCTGTGGTTTAATTTTGCTTTTTGATTTTACTGATAGGAGTTTGTACTTTATTGGTATGTGATGTAAAGGTAATAATTGTGCTTGCCAGAGGCGCGGGACTGCCTAAAAAGGGCATCGCGTTCCAGAGTTGACGGGGTCGATCGGCTATCTGAAAAGAGACAGAGCTATACAAATCGTCTAGCGCCACCTCGTTCAGTCACTGGAACAAGGCTGGTTTTAAGACGTCATAATACGGCCCCAGGACAGAGTTGACGGGGTCGATCGGCTATCTAAACAGGTAACCATGACACTGAAACGTAAAGGACAATTAAAGGAACACGGTTCATTCTAGTCACTACGAGTCTGATAGTTCTTTTCACTCCACCCGGGGTGTGAGGACTCATTTGATGATTTGACGACCTAAAAATAAGGAACATGTTGCTTTACAGTTAGTAAGGTTTGACAGTACCTTCAACTTCATCCAGGATGGAGGGCGGATCAGCGCTTAATTAGAGCATGAGACACTGAAATAAATGTTCTAATAGATAAATGTACTGCGCATCATAAAATTTACTGCATGTCAAATATCCCCTACTGCAGGTGGCAAACTCTCGCTGTCCGACCATGCACCAAGCCCGGGTCGACGGTGCGTTGTGTTCCACGCGCGCCTCAAGGAGTGTCAGCATAGTGACGGGGCCCCCTGTAGAGGGCCAAAGCCTGCCGGGGTCGCGGGACTTACGAATTACCGTGACCCCGGTACGTAAAGGGGTATTGAAGGACACCGTGGATTTTAGTCAGTACGAGTCTGACAGTCCCTCCCGCTCTGCCCTGGGTGGGAGGACTCATATGATGATTTTATCACGTAAAAAAAAACTGCAGGTGGCAAACATACGGGTCGTGGGTCTTTAAGCGTGTTAGCGCGACAGCGAAATCTCTACCACTCAGTGATTCTTAAGAAAAATTCGGCATACCTACTATAAAAGAAAATTTCACAAACATAAGATTGCAACAAAGATATTTCAGAATCCGTCTGCTTCTTACTAACACTCAGCAGACCGACATACTAAGTCCGTCTGACGTAAAGATGAAAGTTTATTAACAATTTCTTTTATCCATTTCCCTCGCATGGCTGACCGTAACCGTGCACAGATAAGCCAAGCGCTGTTTATGTCCATTTTAAAACAATACAGACACTTTAACGATTTCCTTTGCGGATCTGGAGTGCAAGAAAAATGTAGAAATGTTTGTGTTCGAGAAAGAAAATGGGTATATAAGTATTTATGTCGCTTTTGAGTTCTAGAAGTTGAAGAATAGTATAATTGTATATATTACTGGTAAATAGAATAAATGATGAACTAGTGATAGAAAATCTTTTGATGAACGTATATAAATTATTGCAATTTGTGGCAATGAGCAGGCCATATTGCTCGCAGAGCAGATGGCCGATATGGAGACCACGGACTAGCAAGCGCAGCGTAGGACGTCCACCAACAAGATGGACAGACGACCTTATAAAGGTCGCCGGAAGACGCTGGATGCAGGTCGCTTCCAACCGGTATATGTGGAGATCTAAAGGGGAGGCCTATGTTCAGCAGTGGACGTCCTATGGCTGAGATGATGATGATGAAAATCTCCACACAATGGGTTCCGGAGGACGTACGGCGTCGCCACGGTCGACAAAGTAAGAGGTGACGAGACGTTCTCGACGCGTACCACAAGGGTTGGTTCGAGGATGCACAGTATAAGAGCTCTTGGAAGGTACTGGGGGACGCCTTTGCCCAGTAGTGTAGGCGACTTGAAATAGAATTATTATCATTAGTAGTTAATTAGTAGCAGTTTACGAGTTCTTCTGCTTTCTGACTTGCTATTATGATCGTACTAGATGCAGCTGCATTTTAAGTCTCTGAATTCCTATCAGACTAATTGCATTTGTAATCAGCTAGAATAATTAGAATTGTTGAATTAAAAAGAAAATCACTATGGTAGAAATGGTTCCAGTTTAAATTGCAACAGATGAGATCCAAATCGCCAATACGTCGTTTGAAACGCTTTCTTCAACTTCTAGTAACTTGACGGTACGGTTGGCGTAATGCCTGAACGATCGACTGCTGCACAGCGTGTCGCGGGGTCGATCTCCGCACGGAACAAATATTTATACTTTATTTTCGATTACTTGTTCCGAGTCTTGGTGTTTGTGTATGTGAGTTTCTATGTTTGTAAATGCACCTACGATACAAGAGCAAAATCTAGTGCGAGGCAACGTTTTCTTTTTTTTTTTAAGTACGTATATAACGTTCGCGGGGCTCACGAATTACCGTGACCCCGGCACGTAAAGGGCTATTGAAGGACACCGTGGATTTTAGTCAGTACGAGTCTGACAGTCCCTCCCGCTCTGCCCTAGGTGGGAAGACTCAAATGATGATTTCACCACGTAAAAAAAAAGTACGTATATAACAGCCGTTCACACTAACATTTATCATTTATCATTTACATCACACGCGAAGAAAGCACGCGAGTCACGCATTGTAGGAGCTTGGACGAGCTCAAGCTCAGAGTCTGCTGGTTTGTTTACGTTTGTGGATTCTAGGTTAAGTGGCTGTCCCGCGTGACTTGAAGGACGAGTGGTAGACGTGTCGCACGAGAGGTGTCTGTGAAAATTGTGAGACGGGCGTTAAGAATCTGAGTATCGTTGAGATAAGGTAGCGATGTTGTGAGATATTGTGTTTCCGCGATGGGTACGTGGACAGTTTGAGGTCAATCTCAGGGGTCTTATTTGTCGTAGAATTAAATTAGTGTATTTTTAGTTAAGCTTGCTTCACTGTCGTCCATGTGGACCAAGCGTGCTTCGCTTACCATCAGGCGAGATAGCGGACAAAGGCGAGCCAATCGCTAAATGAAAAATAATAAGTCACGGTCTTAAATGGTGGGGCTGTCTTAAAAGGACATCTTGGTTCTAGTATGCAAAGTACGAGCCAAACAATCCCTGTCGCTCCACTACGTGCAGGGACTCATTTGATGATTTTACCATAGATAGGTAGAATACTCTTTATTATGAACAACATACAAATTATAGATATTTATAAATATAATATCTGATACATAGGGTGTCACAACGGGCGGTCTTATCACTTAGTAGCACTACCATCCAAAAATATAAGTACTCTCCCTCATTTTATGGACTTTCTTGGATTGAAAGTTAGTACTAGTCAGAAACAGACTTCCCATGCACGAAGGCTACTGCCTCCGAAACAAACCGGTTTAATTTAGTGACAACTTGCAGTTTTAAACTGAATCCTATTTTATCAGTTCATCACTTTAGGCAAGATTGAATCCTTTGCTGTTTGTGGGCAGTTATCCCCTATTTGGTAAAATTTCTAAATAGGGGGATAACTGCCAATAACAATGTTGATTTTTTCATATTTAATTTTCATTTGAATGTCAAAAAATTTATGGGTTGTGATATAATTAAAATTCAAGCGGAACTGCAGAAAGATATTCTAATAGACGCGTGAGCATTAAGGGCCTACGTTCGTGGACGGCATTCGTGAACCAAGTTCGTGCTATCAGCAATTTTGAGCAGTGCCAATGTTAAAGGTGGAGGAACACGCGAGTCTTGCAGACGTGCACGCATTGTTCGGACATGAAGGCTGGATTGATACACGTTTGTTCGAGGTTACCTGAGGACCTAGGTAGACCTAACTCTTTGAAAATACCACTATCTTAGTGGCAATTGTTTCCAAAGAGTTTTGTCCGTGTTTCAATAAAATGATAAAGTCGTTCAAATGTTACATGACATTTTGAAACCCGTCATTGCTTTAGTAGATGAAACGGGACTTTTTACGGTACTCTTGATATTTTAATGTGTCCCGTATGTTCAGCATCTTAATACAATTCAGAGTTAAAATGAGACACAAGAGGAAAATAAAGTAAGACATGACTAAGAGACTTTAGAGATGATAGATGAAATAGTGTGGTGAAAAGAGAAGGCTTCATGAAAAATTTAAAAACGAATTGTTTTTCGAGTCTTCTCGAAAAAAAGTATATTGTTCACTGATAGAAATTTTAAGAGCACTTTTAGACCGAATATTTTGATCAACAAGTCAAGTTACAAGATTTTCATTGGCTTCCTACAAAAAAAGAAAAATAACTTCAAATTAAATCAAGTATCAAAACTTATCAGTCGTATTAAAACAGTTTCAACGCAAATGCATCTAAATCCCGATAAATCAGGCATTAACCTCTGAAAATCGGCTAAACTCTATAATAATACCAAATGCTCGATGTCTTAGACGGCAGCTAATACCAGTACCAGGTTCGACTCCCCAGCAGATTTGCATACCTCATTGTTGGTTGCGAACCATAATTTTTGTAACGAAAAAAATATACGGAACCATGTAATAAACGGTTCGCAGTGGGTATTAAAGATTTCTTATGCTTTCTAATTTGATTATCGATTTTGGGGTTCCGTTTTGAAATGTTGCTGCTTGATAAAGTTATTATTTAGATTGGTCACTGGTTAGGTAATGTTTTGTAATTTCCATTGAAATAAATCCACGAAGTACTTTTAAAAATTTAATCAAGTACTTTGGCAAATTTACAAAAAAAAAGACCTAAATACAACTACGTTTTGATTTTTTATTACATACTAATTCAGAAGACATTTTAATCAAATTAGGTTGTTGATTGTCATCAATTTTTAAACAACAATAATTATGGCATCAGACAACCAAGAAAGGGCTCAATTTTAAAATTAAATTACAAAAAAATAAAATATAAAAAAAAACGCGACGTAAATATTGGAAAATAAAACTTGTTTATTATTATCATGATTAGTTAATCCTTTCAATGCGTTACATAAAACCAGTAATAAAATAGGTGTCCATTATAGAAAAGTATCTCATATTTATTTATGTCAAAAATATCACAATTAATCATGTATTTCTTTCGGTATTATCTTTGTTCAACTTTTTACTTCGTTATAACAAAGACATCTTTATTTATCAAAACCTTTTGGGAAAGTGGTTTAAGTCTGTTATAATTTATATTGAATTTAATTAACTTTATTAAGTGTCTTTATTTCCAATTAAACTTCGCAAATGGTCAATTCTGTCATCATTATGGTGTCATATATCTTATTTAATGCTTTTTTCTTAACTTTATGTGAAATAGGTGTGAATTTAATGTTAATTATATTTGTTTTAGTGTTAATTATCCTCTTTAATGAGTAAAATAAAATGAGATAGAGCTTACAGGCTAAGAGGTTACTTGTAGAAGAATGCAAACGCAGCGCGAGTGTGTGATAAAAGTCCCTACATTTTTTTTAGTGATCCGATTAATTTAGACTACATGCGTCATTTGGCATTAAATACGTGAATGAAAATCTTTCTTTTTCGCCCTAGTTTTATTTTTACTGTTTTAACTCAGGCCTTCTGAGACCCAATACATACATAAATATTTAAATACATTTATTATCAGGTACGATAACCATGTAAGATAGACAGGCAATCCTTTAAGCTACATCATAATTTAACCTCAAACCACGCATCCTTTATCTCCCCAAGCAATCTACAATAGGCGCGAAACAGAACAAAAAAACTAAAACAAAAGAATAATCAAATGGCGATAATTTTATTACTAGACAAACACAAACAGCCAGAAGCGTCAATTAATTATCAATATTTATGATATTCTCATTAATTTATAGCGAAAAAATTTAAATTAATAAGTGGATTGTGGACTTGTACTGTTTTGCCTCGCGGCGTTGTCTGGCTAAACACACTGCGTTGATATATGTCTCAATTACTCCGTTGGTATGCGCTGGCGCAGTGGGGGACTGTATTCAATATTGCGTTGTATTATTTCGCTTGTTTGTCCTTATGAGATGGGCAGAATTTTAGCCTCATTAAGCTCGTTACTATAGTATTTTTATAAAGACGGTTTTCGCCTTCCAGTTGAACTAAAAGAGCAGGATTAACATTTTGGATTCCAATATCTTGCAAGTTATGCTGTGAAATGAACTGAGCATGTATCTTTTTCACTATACTTTAAATTATTCAATCTCATGCTGCCTTTTTTTAAGTATAATATTCGCAACTCATAGAAGGCGGTGAATTTCCATCTTTTCTGGTGACCAAAAATTTAATTTACATGGAAGTTTTAATTTTTACCCGGAATTTAGAAACCGAAATTAAAAAAGATCTTATTCTGAGACAACATTTTCAAGATCCAAGAATAGCAAAGACAGTTTAAAAAATCAACTCAAACAAATTCTTTTTTTCTCATAAAAAGATACGCCAACTCGAAACAGCCAGTCTACTGAATATTATAACATGTTTAATTGACCAAGAATCGAATTTTGGACATCGAAACTCAACGTACAAGTAAACTGACACTAAAACAGTAGCTTATTTACACTTCTTGAATAATCCTTTGCTTTATTCAAAACCCTACTTTAACAACCTTATCGTTAAAGTCCATAATCCATTAAACAATCCTCAGAAACTGCCCCACTGAAAATTGAATTTTACGATTCAAGTTTTAAGGTATATTTTGGAGGAGCAAGTAAGTTCTGGAGGTGTACAGGTATAAAGTTACAAAACCAAAGAGTTTTCCATGCCATTAATCAGTAAACATCTGTACGTCAAATCGTATCAAGGCATTTAACGGGACGAAAGGATGTGATTTTGTGATCGAAGAGTCCTATTCGCGCGATTGCTTCTGATGCAGGAATTGGAGCGGTAGGTTACGGGGTCATTGGCCGCGTGCTTCTGAGAATATGGTGCCCTATCATATTGGTTGGAAAGGATGTTGAGTCGACTTTCGTTAGATTGGCGGGCGGGCGGCCACTTCATAGAGTTTTTGTTAATTGTAGAACCTTTAGGCATTATTAATCAATCATGATTTTGGAAAGACATATATAACTACTACTTGTGAACAATTTGGGGCTCATAAAAAGTATCTGCTACTTTACATCATTAGGATGTACTGCATGATGAAATTATTTTACTTAAAAAGACTTTATAATTGAATCCCTTTTATTTCAGATACATTGACTGATTAGTAATCTCAGTATTATTTATTAAGCAGACATAAGAAAACCTCTCTTTTAGCAGACCTGGGAGGACTCATTTGATGATTTTACCACGCTAAAAACAAAAGTACTGGTACTAAAATTTTCTCCCCGTTCATTGCTTCCATCCCCTATTACCTAAAACCTTCTTAATAAAACAGAAACTAAAAAAACAGCTGCTCATTTAAACGCCATTTTAACGAGAACCCTCGCGGCCGGACAATCGGGGCCGAACAGCGAAGCACGTAGAGCTGCTTTATCGCTAAATTCCTTCATCGTACGTCAAACTGTTTGCCGCTGGTTGGTTACGGTAGGGCAGAGGATGGAGTGGAGCTATATTTGTGAAATGATCAGGTGATAATTGTATTTGTTTTCTTGTGGTTTCTGTACAAGATCAGAGGACTTGACTATTTAGACGATAGCAATTTCTAGTCATGGGATTCAAAAATGGGATCCAACAGGTTTAAATCATTTTATTTTATGAAATACGAACGAACATTTAGTTGTTTCTGACCTTTATAAACATTACCTCTTTCTTTCTAGTTTTTGGACTGAGCAGTCAGAGGTGGAGCAGTGGTATCGGCCTCGACTTACGAGTTGTACGTCGTGGGTTTGAACCCAGCCAGGCGCATTACTTTGTGTAAGTTTTCATCACTACTGCTCTTAAAACGGTGAAGGAAAACATCGTGAGGATACCGGCATATCCTAGCACCAAAAATTCGAAGACATGTGACATCTACCAACTCGCACTGGGCCCGCGTGGTGGATTATGGCCCGCGTGGTGGATTATGGCCCACTCCCTCTCACAGAGAGGAGGCCTGTGTCCCAACAGTGGGAACGTTTATAGGCTGATGATGAGTTTTTAGACTGTCACTAACACTATTATTAAGATTTAAAACTGGGTAAAACATGGTAAATATACAGTTTTAAAATTAAACAGTGCAGCTGCTGCAAATTATCAGGCAAGGAACATAAACTTTTACCTCTTCTTAATAATGTCCTCTCCACAACACTCCCTGTTCTAAAACCCAAAGATAAGAGGACGTCCAGAGATAGCACAGTACAATACTTATCCAATTAAATTAGCCGACTGCTGCAAGAAGGTGTAATGAGTTAGACCTTATTTACGAGTATAATGGCCGTTCGGTATTTTAGTTGACATTTAAACTGCTACTTAAAGGATTATTGATTTCGCAATTAAAAGGAATAGAGTTATTTTTTACCTATTTTGTTATTTTATATAGAGACTAGTACTAGTAACTATTTTACTAATAGATACTAGAAGCTCAAGGTTAAATAATGACAGCCGCCCAGGACAATCTTTAAGGTTAAGCAGAGCTTGCTGAGGTTGGTCTATGAATGAGAAGACCATCTTAGCGAGATTCCTCGGTGCCTCGGAAAGTAGGTGAAGCCGTCCTGGCTGTCATTTCAAAATCAAAAATCAAATCATTTATTTTAAGTAGGCTAGTTAATGGCACTTTTGAATGGTCAAAAGACCAAAAATAAATGTTATTCAAAATAGTTATGGTGCTACAGTCCCAGTCACAAGACATAATAACTGTGAAAGTACCGTAGATGCACTCCATAGCGTAGATCTCTATAGAGAAGAACAGGCAAGAATCTCCATGGATACTCTTTTTCAATCGCCAAAATTATAACAGAACCTTTGTTACATCATTTATCTTGAGATGGTACATTATGTGAGAACAATGTAGCAAGTAAAAAGTGCCCAAAGAAAATACAAAATAGACAATTTAAGAAAATTATAAGTAATTATAATAGACCGTGGCAGCTTAGAGATGACCCGTCTTTGCCGTCAGCCATTTGTAGATCATTGACAGTCATTTCTGTTAGTCAGTAAATTAGTCCAACCATGTGGTATCATATCAGACATGCAGTCCCTTCATGACATCATCATCATCAGCCTATAATGTTTTCACTGCTGGGACACAGGCCTCCTCTCTGTGTGGTGATGATTATGGCCTCCTCCCTCTATCTGGGCGAGCCCAGTGCGTGATGGTAGATGTCACATGACTTCAAATTTTTGGTTCCAGAACATGTCGGTTTCCGCACCTTCGCCGTTTTAAAAGCTGTGGCGATGAAATAAACTACACAAAGTAATGCGTATGGCTGGCTGGATCCCACGACCATAAGTCGGAACAGACACAACTGAGCCACTATATTCAGCTGCATTCGTTTTGACTGGAAACCGGCTTTAACATCATTGAGAAAAGGCTGGACAGTGATGATTATCACTCAAACATAGAAGAGATTCGGGAATGACTACAAAGTACAACGACCTAAAACATCAGTAATAATTAACCGACTGTCACAAAGCAGTTATAATGAGTTTGATTAAAGTTTATTCCTTTTCTGGGAAGCGGTCCAATGACTGATTCAAAGTAATCAACATAGAACAGGCAAGTATAGAAGGTCAAGATGATCGAACAGTCCCTGATGCAGTTTACGGCTTCGCTTGTGGTGTGTAGCACCTTACAATGGTGCTCCACACCACAAGTTACACAAAGAAATTGTTGATAACATTTTGCTAATTATAATATAAATGAAAATAATTATATTGTGCTCATCTAATTATAATCAATTTACACATTGATACGTGAAACGTTTGTGCCTCGTGTTTTACGAAGATTACACCTACGTGGACAGGTGAGAATGGGCATATATGTGGAGAAGAGTGGAGTAAACTAATAATTTTACATAATATGCATTAGAAATTATCCATGAATATGGTAATTAACATCGATTATAAAGACTTATTGTAAAACTATAGAACCTTACTAATGATCCAACTGATTATGATTGAAACTTATTTTGTATTAGTATGGATTTAAACTTATTTCGTTATGGAAAGTATTATCCAAAGATTTAAATTTATTTCGGTCACTGGACGAACTTTAGTAATTGCAAAAATACAGAAACTAGTTACAAAAGCTAACATATTGCATTTACAAAGAATGTTTGTGTGAGAATCGTTCCTTTAAATTGAACTTAATAATAGAGTAAGAAACCAGGCGTTGCGAAGTCATCCATTATGCCATTGCACCTATTCTTATAACATTATAAAGTAGAAGAGTTTGTTTGTTTCGTTGAACGCGCTCTTTCAGGAACTACTGGTTCGAACTGAAAAAATATAAGTCCGTACCCGACACGGTTATTTCGGGAGGTATCTCAAGGATTCCTCACACCCCAGCCACCACCGACGGCGCTGAGGCCGATGGACAGTGGGGAATAAAATTCCACCCACCTTAGGCACTGACTTGTGGACGGCAAGTAATGGATAACTCGCCGGTGACCAAGAACAAGGGCCGAGTCGACGGCGCGTCGTGTTCCACGCGCTCCCCAAGGAAACTGACGAGGCATGCATAGGGTCAAAGGCCTACGTGTCGCGGGTAAAACTGCGGGCAGAAGCTAGTAACACTAATAGTGACCAATCATAATATGTGTTACTTTTTTATGTTCAATGGGTTTGCTCTTGACCTTAGTCTACGTCAGGAATGACTAAGACAAGGTCGACGATGGAGCGAGTTTACTCAGAAGAAGCCTGTTCACTCTAGCTTTGAAGAGATTGGGGTTGTATGCGTTCGGAAACACAGTCGCAGTGTGAGGAGTTGATCTTCTGTGTTATTTATTATTCGGTGATGTTGACTTCTGTGTAAAGTCAGTAATCTTGATTGTTAGATTTGATTCGGGAACCGTCAATTATATTGTTAAAGTTAGTATGTGGCTGAAATTTTTGATACACTAGCTAAGGCCGACGAAGTATACCTTAACTTACCGGGATAGAATACGAGTATTATACTCCTATCCGAACTCGGGCTGTTTGCTGAGTGGGTGATATTTCGTTGTGATTTTATAAATCATATTGGTTGTATTATGAGAAAACTAATTACATTTCTGATTTCGTAAAGTTGTATTTTTGTGAAGTGGCAAAGAAGAAATTGTGCAAAGTGAATGACTAGATAAAGAACTTCGCCAAGGCACTGAAAACTCATACCAGAAACTTGTCGAAATTCTTGTCAGTTTAGTCCTAAGCATTGCGTAAGACCATTTATGTCGATTTATGTCTATGTAAATGAATTTACGACAATAATTCGCTTAAACTTTTGGTCAACCATTAACACCCCAGCTGTTAGACATATCTATTGACCCGATAAAATCTAGACTGAATTCTAGACTTTAAACTAGTCAGATAGTAATTTAATCGTTACAATTCATGTCTGTCGCATTTAGTTGGCTGTTGGTCGTGAATAGTTGAAAATTTTGAGATTTCTATAACTGAACCAATTAAATTTATGTTGTTTGTCGAGTCACTGGGCTGGTAAAGGCATAAGAAGGCTAGGCATAAGGAAAATACATATGTTTAAAGTCTGAGTCATCAGGGATTTTCATTGAGGTTTTCATACTTTGAATTGAACGATCTTCTACTTTTTACCCAACTACAGCATAGCCCCGTCATCTACCCCGGTCACCGGGGAGAGTGGAACCGGCGAGAGATGTCGTGCGGTGTTCCACAGGGATCGGTCTTGGGGCCGCTTCTGTGGAACATCGGTTACGACTGGGTGCTGCGCGGCGACCTCCCTTACGGCGTCGGCGTAATTTGTTACGCCGACGACACGCTCGTCCTGGCGAAGGGAGAGTCGCACCAGGCGGCGGCCGACGTGGCGACGCAGGCGGTAGCGACAGTCGCTAACAGGATCCGGCAGTTGGGACTCGACGTGGCGCTGCACAAAACAGAGGCCATGTGTTTTCATGGCCGTCTGAACGCGCCACGTTCAGAGTCCCACATTACGGTGGAGGGGGTTCGCATCGGCGTCGGGAGGACGATGAAGTACCTGGGACTCGTCCTCGACAGCCGGTGGAACTTCAGGGAGCATTTCCTGCATTTGGCCCCAAGGCTGAACCGGGCAGCAGCCGCTCTCAAGCGACTCCTGCCCAATCTCGGCGGGCCAAATGCCTCCTGCCGGAGGCTGTACGCCGGTGTCGTGCGGTCCATGGCCCTCTACGGGGCCCCCGTGTGGGCCCTAAGCATCCGGACGCGACCACTCAAGCTGGTCGCATGCCAGAGGGTCATGGCTATCCGGATGATCCGGGGATACCGCACGATTGCCGGTGAATCAGCCAACCTCCTAGCGGGATTGCTGCCCTGGGATCTGGAGGCGACTGCCCTCCAGCGCGTCTATGAATGGCGCGTGGAGGCGCAGCGTCGGGGCGAATCCCCGCTGCCTCGACAAGTCGAGGCGCGGCGGGAAGAGCTCCGGCGTGATCTCAGGGTAGTATGGAGGGAGCGACTGTCGCAACCGAGGTCCGGGCACGCCGCAATCGCGGCGGTAAGACCCCTCTTTGAGGAGTGGCTGGATAGGCGTCACGGCGTCCTGACCTACCGCATGACGCAGGTCCTCACCGGACACGGAAGTTTCGGGAGGTTCCTGTGTCTGATAGGGAGGGAAGAAACGCCTGGGTGTCACCACTGCGAGGATCGTCCGGAGGACACGGTGGAGCATACGGTGCAGGACTGCCCCGCTTGGGCAGAGCACCGCCGTGTCCTCACGACGGCGATAGGCGGAGACCTCTCGCGCCCGGCATTGGTCGAGGCCATGCTGCGGGGCGAGACGGAGTGGGAAGCGGTCGCCTCCTTCTGCGAAGCAGTCATGCTCGTGAAGGAGGAGGCGGGCCGCCTGAGGGAGAGGACAGCGTCCTCCCTCCACCCCAGCCGCAGTGGTAGACGCCCACGGCGTCGGACGTCGCAGGACGATCTCCGGCCACCGTAGGCGCGGGCATGCGGGCAGCGAGTAATGGGCGACTCACTGTCCGACCATGGACCATGCCCGGGTCGACGGCGCGTTGTGTTCCACGCGCGCCTCAAAGAGTGTCAGCATAGTGACGGGGCCTGTAGAGGGCCAAAGCCTGCTGGGGTCGCGGGACCAAGGGATTACCGTGACCCTAGTACGTAAAGGGCTATTGAAGGACACCGTGGATTTTAGTCAGTACAAGTCTGACAGTCCCTCCCGCCCTGCCCTGGGTGGGAGGACTCATTTGATGATTTTACCACGATAAAAAAAAAAAAAAAAAAAAAAAACTACAGCATAGCCAAAAGGAGGGCTATGAGTTTGATCAGTATGTATGTATGTTCGTTTGTTCCCTCATAACTTCTAAACTACTTATCGTTACATGAGAAATGAGGTATCGTTAGAAGCGTCTTATTTGTACGTTAGTTGACAGTAATTTAACGATTATAAATACGATTGTATATACTCATATTTCCAATTAGTACTAAAACAAAAAAAAAACTTTACAGCACATAAACACACATACATTGAAATATACTGTTTACGTATTTCACTACATCCGAATTACAAATGTGTGAACTTTACGCACTTATTTGCATGTGTGAGTTTTTTGAGTGCGTTAGTGTGAGTTTGTGTGCAAGTGAGGGTGTGTATGTGTGCATGAGCGGGGTGTAAGTGTGTGAGTGGACAATGATAGTAATTACATAATGATAAGTCATTTAAACGCTGCCCCGCGGTGCGGGTGTAGTGGACTTAATATTGATGTAGGGTCAGCAGAGATGTTCGTCTAAATGGATTATGATTTATGTCTGAGAATTTTTAGAGGTTACAATTTTTTTTTATGCAGGCAGTTCTGGAAGCGATGTTATAAATTATTTGCTGTTGACTAAAATAGTGAAAATTAAAATAATACAAAATAACATGAGCTAATTTGTTAAGTAGGTATCGTATGGCTTGATATTCAGACTGTGGAAAAGAAAAACTATATACTTTTCCAGTAATGTTATAATAATTAATAGATTTAGGCGCGATTTTTAAATTATAATTGTTGTTTCGAAAATTCAAACAACTATTATAAGTTTGCCTATCTTATTACTCGTTTATGTCTCTTTTATGGAAATAAATAATTTATTTCTTAACGTTCGGTAGTTAGTCTTAATCACTCAAACAAATACCTGAGTTTTGCTAAATAATCAACTATCAATACATTTGAATATATATATATATATATATATATATATATATACCTAGTTATATTATATTATATTTCTATAAATAATATTCACCATTTCAAAACAAAACACTACATGCACAGATTAAAAACAAAACACAATACAGGCTCACATTATTATTCAACTACACTTATCCGTAATACCAAAATAGCTGATTACATTAATATCAATGCTAAACCTACCAAATAACATAATAGTCGTTTAAATTATTCTTTTCCAAAAAATAATAATACTATTTCGGATAATAATTATTAATAATTGTCGTAATTACGCTAGTAATTTTGTTGCTGACCGTACAACAGTTTTCGTGGAACAAATTCCAAAGCATTTGTCTGATGCGCCATAATAAGCTCAATTATGAAAAAAACTTACGTTTGTGCTATATATTCTATGGTTTTATTCTTTGTTTTTGTTATGTATAGATTTATGTTCAAAACCTTTGTTACATAGCCTTCAAGCTGCTTAATTATTACAGGATCGGCAGTTCAGTAACACATTGTCTTACTTTTTACCCATATTTGTATAATAAAAATACTTATACGTACTATCCCACTTATATTTGAAATGCGTTTCTTTTGTATGTTTGTACGTAAAAATAGCTGAACCGATGTTGATGAATTTTGGTACAGAGATAGATTGAAGGTCATAATATGACCGCTCCCCATTCTCCTTTATATCATATTATGATATAAAGGAGAATGGGGAGCGGAGAGCTAACAGCCAGAGTTATATCATTATGTAGATTTAAATAATTGTTATAAGAAGTTGTTTTATATTATAATACTTTATAAAAATAAGGTGACTGCTAATGATATTAAATAAATAAGATGAACTGGAAACCATACTAATAGTTTATCCGTAAGGTATCAACGAAGAGAAACTATGACTGTGATCAAATTAAATAAGTTGACAATTACCTTTCAGGTGCGAAAAACTATTTAATCATCTTGAACTGTATTAGATTTATCTAATTTTAAAACAAAATTACTATGTTATTTCAGAATCATACACAGGTCAAAAAATATCTGAGAATTTTATTAAATAAATCTGAGAATCTCAAGAAATAGCCTCTTCTATTGGTACTATGTTTCAAAACCAGTACATATTTCAAATTATATACAAAAGTTGGTCGCGGGACTTACGTAATTACCGTGACCCCGGAATGTAGTGCGTAGGCTTCCTTCAATAAGGACACCGTGGATTTTAGTCAGTATGAGTCTGACAGTACCTCCCGATCTGCCCTGGGTGGGAGGACTCATTTGATGATTTTAGCACAATAAAAAAAAACAATTGTAACAAAATAAAAACACAATTTTAACTCAAAACAATCTTGCACTGCAAGCAGCTGACAATAATCCGTTCATACATCCACAGACATTGGAGGTTGAACACATTTTAGTCTTATGTCCTGAGTGATACAGTCGAAAAGAGCTTAGCCAGCAATATCCTTGGTAGCACGCCCGTAAATTCATGGACATTCGTATGCATAAACTGCATAAAAAAAACTACATATCTGCGTAATTCCGTAACTCGTTTAATTATCCGAATAAATTGCCGACAATTATATAATTATTAGACCCCACACAGTTACACATATTTAAAAAATAATTTTTAATCCAAGCGATTACCTAGGGGCAGATGCTACATGCCTGGTTTTTAAATGTTAAATGAAACTGTTTTTGAAAACATTCGACTAATTTTTGTAGCTTTACTTGTAGGTAAATTAAAATATCGTTATGTTTCTTGGCTTCAAATAAGGAATTTTTACTTTTCGTGTCCGCTCCGCACAGCCAAGGAGTGGAATTCCCTGCCAGAGTCTGTATTTCCTGATAGCTACAACCATGGGGTCTTTAAATCAAGAGTGAAAAAGTTATTTCTAGGCAAGCACATCGACATCTTCGTTTACCATCAGGATAGTCAGTAAACGCGGGTCAGTCGCCAAATTAAAAAAAGAATATCATGTGTCTATACCTACATAATTATCCGTATATTATGTACGAAGTCTCATTAAAATAGTTTCAGCAAAGACTTGAAAATTGTATTTACCTTTCAGCGTACATAATCTAAATTGAAGCGTATCCGAAGCGATACCGAACCGAAGCGAGACGTCAGTCCGATAGTTCTGTCACGCTATCGGATCGCTTTCGCTTTTCTATGTGACTGGATTCAAACAATTCCATACATTACAAATAAAAACGCCTCGCTTCGCATTCTGTTTGACAAAGGCTTAATTAAGGGTTTGCTTCAAATGCAAAACAAAATAATTTAAATAAAAGAATGGCGAAAGAAATAAAATAAGAACAAAATAATATAAGATGCATCTCATGATAACTAGTTGCCATCTGCACTATCATGATATTGTAATCATAATCAACAATCGTTTTATCAAAAGCGATGGTTAATAGTTATTTCTTAAGATTAATCTTATTAACAGTCTATACCCAGCCAAAGAAATTAATAGACTTTAATGTAATAACGTACTTTAAAACGTACTGCATAACTTTTTACTTAACAGAAACGGTACGGATATAGCTATGTAGGTAACTAATATTGATCATAAACAATAATTCTTCAATCTATTGAAATTACGCCTTTTTAGGGTTCCGTAGTTAACTAGGAACCCTTATAGTTTCGCCATGTCTGTCTGTCTGTCTGTCCGTCCTCGCTTAATCTCTGTGACCGTTAGCACTAGAAAGCTGAAATTTGGTACCAATATGTATATCAATCACGCCGACAAAGTGCAAAAATAAAAATTGGAAAAAAATGTTTTTTTAGGGTAGCCCCCCTATATGTAAATTAGAAAGTGATTTTTTTTTTTAATTTCAACCCTAACGTGTGATATATCGTTGGATAGGTATTTAAAAATGAATAGGGGTTTACTCAGATCATTTTTTGATGATGTCAATAGTTTCGGAAATAATCGCTCCTAAAGTCAAAAACAATGTGTCCCCCCCCCCTCTAACTTTTGAACCATAAGTTTAGAAAATATGAAAAAAATCTGGAAAGTAGAACTTTATAAGGACTTTCTAGGAAAATTATTTTGAACTTGATGGAAAGAACAGTTTTTGTGCAAAAAAAACAAGAAGGTGGTACAAAATTCCTGGACTAAGTTTGTAGTATAATCAATTATTTAATCATATATACAAGCATTTTTTTTAACTTCGTTTACGTATTTCATTATTCTGAACGTATCTTCTTTCAAACAATAACGGACGGGAAACTACGGAACCCTACACTGAGCGTGGCCTGACACGCTCTTGGCCGGTTTTTTATCTCTATATACCGTGCGATGGTCAGGCCTCATTAAATTTCATAGCGTATGAAACTACTTAAACAAGACCTCTCCATAAGAGAAGAGAAGACAAGAAAGAAGGTCTAGAAGAAATGGGAAAAAATACAGCTATTTATAAACTCCTGTTATACATTGTGGTAATTATATCTTGTTATGGGATAAAAGCTAATTGATATGGGCAGATATTGTATGGGTGGATGTTAAAATTGAATGGTTTGAAGACATAAGTTGGCTTGATGAAGTTATTTCATTAGTTGGTGAAGTAAAAATGAGGGAAGCTGATTATGGTTGGAATGGTGATTAGAGGCTAAATAATAACTCCTACAAAACAATAGGTTTCGCTACATCTGCTTACACTATTATTATTATTTTCTTATTGTTAATGTGTGTTCAGGGCTCTAAATGTAAACTTTGCCATATAATATACTTATTAAAACTAATATTGTTTGGCTCTCCATATTTGTAAGTTGGGGAATAGAAAGAAAGAAAAAACATTTATTGAAGAATGAAGCTGGTGTATAACGCTGTCTGAGAAGCGACACTAAGCTGTATGAAGAGTAAGATTAAGCCAATGAAATGGTATTCAGAGAGAAGAAAAATACAGATGATAGTGAGATACTTGTAGAAATGAAGACAGGTATTCATGAACCTGTTCATCGTGCAGCTCCAAAGCATTTAAAAGACCTCTATGGTAGAGTAGACATTAATACAGCTGCGAAAATCCTAAATGTCTTTAAAAACAATTTAACAAAAACGATCTAGAATTCAGATAAAGACGTACATACTTTATTCGTTTTAAAATATTTTATGCAAAAGTACTAGTAGGTCAAATTCACAATGAAAGTTCGTGCTAAAAAGATAACCAATTGTAAGAGAAATCCTAATAGTATAAGAAATTAAAAAGATTCAACTGCAAGTAGAATTCTGCAGTCTTCAAAACATCAAAGGATTATAAATGCTAGTCACGGAAGTGAAACCGCTACACCGACAGCATCCAATAATTTTCTAGTAAACTGTTCTAGACTTATTATGTTAACTTCAAGTAGCTTGGTGTTTGCATCGGTAAGTCAGAAATATGTGACGTAAGGACACAGTGGATTTTAGTCAGTACGAGTCTGACAGTCCCTTCCGCTCTGCCCTGGGTGGGGGACTCATTTGATGATTTTACCACGTTAAAAAAAACAGCAAACTGTTCTACATCTACATGTCTATTGACTTCTAGTAGTTTTATGTTTGTAACATGGTTTCTTGTAACAGTATTTGTTCTATCTATATCTTCACACTCCATTAGTTGTTCGGAATGATCAGAATTCTTAGTATTGGCGCTTGCTTGCACGCATACGTTATATTTGGTAAGAAGTGAAGTCAGGTTGATGATATCTGTGTCCTAATAAGTAATATAAAATACGGCTGAAATTTGTGTTCTTGTCTGTGTTGTGGATTCGTTCTTCTATATCATTATTGACGGACACGGTTTTCCTATCATAAAAAAAAAAATCTGTTTTGTGTTCAATTTGTAAAACCATCAAAATCACGATATTTGGCATAGGTACCAACATATCATGGTAACTACCATGCAAAAGAGGGACCACAAATTTATTACAAAGATTTTTTTTGGTTTAAAAATTTAAATAAGACCAGGTCAGCCCTGGTTGGACCGAAAATGTCTGACAGATTAGTACCGACTAAAAATCGTTCTTTTTCGTCACATATCTTTTGCGTTCCAGGGCTGCCATGCCCTTTTAAGACAGTCCTACGACACTAAACAGTCATTTCTTCGTGTTAGTTAGTAACTTTGACTCGCAAACAGTCAATGGGAGGTCATCTACGTATGCTTTTTTTGCAGTCATAATTGTAATCAACAGAAACAAATCTGAACTCGAACAAAGGCCCGGAAACAAAACAAACAAACAAGCTTAACTCAACTTTTGAAAAGGCACTATCGCTCAAAATCTTTGAACAAGTCAGAGATTTCATCACAGATAGTCAGCTTCCCAAGAACAGTCCGCCAAAAACTACTAAATAACCGGAAACAACCAGTTTAGTGGCGACCGGGAGTCAACTAAACGACTAAAAAACTAAAACCATTACTTGAACCATCGCATCTACGTGGGAGACGCAATTATTTTCCAATTTTAATCAAAAATATCATTTTCTCAGCCTTTCACTTCCACTTAAGTATTTAAATGTCAATCTTTTCGCTCTTACTGAGAGCTTCGCCTTAAGTAGTGAAGAAAACACAAGGCGATTTAAGCTTTATTGTGTGAAAAATAAGAATGAAATCGGAAAAGCGGATCGACTTTGATCTAAAACAATTTGGTTTCGAATGATTAATGTGAGTAACACTAGGTATTGTGTTGAATTTTTTATTGTAGTTATTCTGCTATTAGATAATCAACTTTATAACAAAACTGTTAAGACTTATATTAGGTTTTTTTCGCACTATTGGCTGGAAGCTAGAAAGTATAAGAAAGAAATTGATAAAAATAACATTAGATCGCAATAATGACGATACATTATAAGATGCTGTGTTAATAAAAAGTTCATGAGTATTTGTTTCAAGTACGGGTAAATCTTATTTTTTTGTTTGTAGAAAACTACAAAATAATCAGTCAATGTCATATAGTACGTTTACTGTTTATATACATGTGTGTGTAAAAAATTGATTGTGAATGGAATCGTCTAGAATTGCAGTTTGAATAATAAATTACAAACTGTACAAATAGAATTGTTTTTTTATTTGTGCGGTCGGAAATACCTTTGCTACTTCTTAGAAAAACATAATAAGGACGGAAACTTTCTTTAATATACAGATAGAGTGTCTTGTTATGTTGAAAACAAGTTAGTCATTAAAAATATATGTTCTTTTTAAAAACAAGCTTTAATTGTTCACAAAATACTTACGATAGACAAAGTACTCATCAAGACGAATCAAAGGAGTCTAAACTCGATGAGTTTGCGGCGTTTCATTGCAGAGTTCCTATGGCTCCATCATCAGATCAGCGCCATGTCATCATAATATTCATATACGTGCATAATATCAGCTCAATTGGAAACCGGAAAGTGGATCAAATTTAACTTGCAAGTTTTGATTACAAATAATGGGACAGGTGAAATAAAAGCCTGTAAAATGCTTCTATCTTTTGAGTTCGCCCACGGCGTCGGACGTCGCAAGACGATCTCCGGCCACCGTAGGCGCGGGCATGCGGGCGGCGAGTAATGGGCGACTCGCTGTCCGACCATGGACCATGCCCGGGTCGACGGCGCGTTGTGTTCCACGCGCGCCTCAAGGAGTGTCAGCATAATGACGGGGCCTGTAGAGGGCCATAGCCTGCCGGGGTCGCGGGACTTTCCCATTACCGTAACCCCGGTACGTAAAGGGCTAGTGAAGGACACCGTGGATTTTAGTCAGTACAAGTCTGACAGTCCCTCCCGCCCTGCCCTGGGTGGGAGGACTCATTTGATGATTTTACCACGATAATAAAAATAAATATAAATCTTTTGAGTTCGACAAGCTGGAAATCATTAATAAGTTAACTTATGAGAGACAGGGCCTGTAGCCGTGTAACAAACGATAAACGTAAACGCTAAATAGGCTTATTAGATTTACAACTTTATATACTTGAGTATAAAGTTAAAAATCCATTGCAGATTTCGTAGCGTTTTCGTTCGTGCCAGTCGCTAACGCTCAAAAATCTTCAATAGACTTTCAACTTTAGGCTATAGGGTATAAAGTTGTAAATCTACTGGGGAGTACCTAGCGTTTACGATTATAATTTACGACTTGGCTAGGGGGGCAGATATAAGAGAAAATGTATCATCAGCAACAACAAAGTCATCGATTGTTTGGAGACAAAGTTTATGAAAGAAAAACCTTAAATTGAGTCAAGTTTAAATAATTCAAATGCTGCTAGCCTACTCGTCATTTTCCAATTTCGTTGTCAGTATTGTAAAAAATTGCGTTTTAATCGACAGCAGTTCAAATAATCACAAGTTTCATCACGTTTTCACAAAAAGGGAAAATGTATACTTTTTATTACGACGGCGAAAACAGTCATAAACAAGGCTCCTAGTTCTCTACAAAAAAGCAAACATAAGTTTTTACATAAAACTCAATAAACATTACAAAACTTCTTCATGAATATTCCTTTCCTAGACAATGGTCATCAGACATTGCTGAAACATGTACAGGGCCACCTCTCCCATGGGCCACTTTGGGCATGTGTCCAAGGCCCCACAAAACATTGGGGTCCCCAAGTTCCTGTTAACATCCTAAAAGGGCCTTAAATGAGTAAAATTTAACTTATCCCAGAGAACTATCATAATAGCTTAGAATGTTATTTACCATGTTTTATAAGTTATAGACTGATCAATGTTAGAGACCATTTCAGGTTTTTCGTTTTATCCCAGGAGACTTCTAAAATGTGCAAAATTAGTACGATCGTTTTTTCCAACATTTATGGAATACTCATGATTTTCTGCGTAAGAAAACTTTAACGGGATGTGAATTTTATTCACTTAGTATGCTTTGGCATCCTGCATAAGCCCCACCGTCCTACACACCCCACAGTTAAAAGTGCCCAGGGCCTCCAAAAGGGTAAATCCGGCCCTGGAAATGCATACGTCAAACAAACATATGTGGTCATACAGCCCATTAATATCCCTACATGGATAGCTATTAACATAATACAAGAGTTTGTATGTTGCGTGAATTACTAAGAAAGTAATATTGCAAGTTTATTCAAGATTGGTTATAGAGATGTAAGTTGGTGGAGTTGTCGTAAATCAATAGTTCTGTTTGCGTATATATTACGCAAACAGAACTACACACACATTATGTGTATAACCTTAGTTTGGTAGTACACCTGCGGAAAATGTATGACGGAATTTCTGCGTACTTTCATTAGCTGTACCAGGGGGTCTACTTTCTAAGTCCGTCAATGAAGACACGTTTACGGATTCGGATGTACGAACGTAATTTACGTCAAAATCAAATTTGTGGACGGATAATGCCGCAACTGAAGTGACTTTTTATTTTATTTTTTTAAAACGTTGCCCCACACTAGGATTTTCTCCTATGTCGTGGGTGCGTTTACAAACATATAAACTCACATACACAAACGCCCAGACCCGGAACAACCACTTGTAGATCATACAAATATTTGTTCCGTGCGGGAATCGAACCCGCGACACGCAGCGCAACAGTCCAATCGCTCAGCCACTGCGCTAACCGTGCCGTCTTCTTCGCTAACTTTGACGCGACGCTAGTGTCTATGTCATTACATCAAATTGTATTAAAAAAATGTGGTACTACGAATTTTCCACAGGTCATGAATGGTTGCACGGACTGTAAGTAACTATCTGTTAAATCGTAATATCATTCATTCATAGTTCGGGCTCGTTGTCAAAACGTCCGTAACTAAGGTCGAAAACACGGGAATCGTGCTTAGAGATTAGACCCCCTGGATCTGTCAGCGGGCTGTCAAATTTGGAACTAACAACGCCATCTTTTTTTTAAAACGTCGCGTCGCAAAGGAATACCATATTTAAAAAAGGTATACGTACAATGCGACACTGTTACGATTAATATCACTGGAGCGCCTATAGATGAAAAGTCAAAGATAGATTTTTAATACAATAGTAATTTAATAGAAGGATGTTAGTACTTTAACTTGTTACAATTCACGACACAGGAGTAGAGTTAAAATAGATATCTATAAGCTCTAGTTAGAATTTAGAAAAATATTTGTCGTGGGCATGCGGTGGCGAGTAATGGGCGACTCGCTGCCCGACCATGGACCACGCCCGTGTCGACGGTGCCTATTTTAATCAGTACGAGTTTGACAGTCCCGCCCGCTCTGCCCTGGGTAGGAGGACTCATTCGATGATTTTACCACATAAAAAAAAAGGTAATGCATTTTTGTTACGTATGAAAACAAATTGAAAACTGATGAAAATAACATGGAGAGTCTGTCTGAATTAAGTCTAGCTGGAGTAATCCATCTGCCTATTTATTTATGAATAAATAAATGTTATATAATACATTTCATCCGTATTATAAAAAATTATGACTATAATACGTATCTAACTCGAATATCAGCCACTCAAAATTATCTCTACCATCATTGTTGTTGTTGAAGTTTACAATCAAACCCCAGTGTACGTCTATCCTAACGGCGCCGGCGACCGTGACGCGTCCAGTCCATATCTACTAGTACGGTGAAAATTGCAGAAAATTAATTCATTTATACAACTCTTTATACAACTGTTATAGATGATAGAAATACGGTATATGTATCCCATTGTTAGATGGCTTATAAATGGGGACTTTTTAGGGAATGCTGCAGTAACTTAATCTTTTTTTTTTTTTTTTTGTGTATGGCATCTCGCAGGTCAACCTAGAAGAGGTTGTGAGCTGCTTAACCGGACTTTTCTGTAGAGATGCCTTAAATTACTTTAAGGCCTCCAGCCAGAGCTTACAAACTAAATAAAACTACAAACTAAGTGACCGCACGCTAAGGGCACCCCCTGTGGGGTTCGGACCTCGGCTTAGGGCGTCACTGAGAGAGGACAGCAAGGGACAGGCTGGATCACAATGGTTCATTATTTAGGGACTGATTTTTAACTCTACGGCTCAGCATCGCGGGCTGGCTCCTGCGAGGGACGGGGAGGGCATTGATTCGGACGTCGCGACGGTCGTCCTCGGCGGCGAGGACGGAATGACGGGATCGGTTTACGCTTGTGTTTTCTGAGCGTGCTAGTTTCCCTACTGCTCTCCTGGAGGAGAGTGATGGGGTCGTCGGGGGTGACAAGAGTATGCCTTGGTCGGCGAATTTTGCTGATACGAGACGGTTCGTATCGAGCGGCCGCTGCGACTAGGGGATTGGGGTGCCTGATGGCAGAGTCAAAGAAACGCTTGGAAAGGCGTTTCATGAATTGGAGAATAGTGGGGATTTTAAGGTCGAGGTGGAGGCTATCGTTTCGGACATAGAACGGGGCTCCCGTGACTTTCCTGAGGTAACGGTTTTGAAGGACCTGCATTTTATAAAGGTGGCGGGGGTTGGAGTGCGCGAATATGACACCGGCATATGTCATGATGGGGCGGATTACAGCGGTATAGAGGCGAATTTTGCATTTAAGCGACAATTTGCTTCTCGCTGTAATCATGAAGTGGAGCCTGCTTACGGCAAAGGCAGCCCGATTACGGGCTGCTTTTATGTGGGCGCGGAAGGACAGGTTACTGTCGAGGATAACACCTAAGTACTTGGCTTGCTTCTCCCAAGGGATAGGCTTACCGTACATGGTTATCGGACTGAGGGGGCGGAGGGGAAGTCTTTTGAGCGGCGATCTAAAGAGGACCGCCTGACTTTTATCAGGATTAACCTCAATTCTCCATTTCCTAAACCAGTCGCCGAGGGCGTTGGCTGCGGATTGGAGGGTTTGGGCTATGGCGGTTGGACTTTGGCCAGTGTAATACATGGCCGTGTCGTCCGCGAAGAGAGCTAACTGAGCCTTTTTGCTCTTGGGAATATCGCTAGTGAACAGCGTGAATAGGAGGGGGGAGAGGACTGAGCCTTGAGGGACACCGGCTCGGATAGGGTGAGGGGAGGAGAGGGCATTCCCGATGCGATAGCGGAATGTGCGATCTGACAAAAAGTCTCGTAAGATGAGCACGAGACGGTCTGGCACACCCATTTGGTAAAGCTTATATAATAAGCCATTGTGCCAGACCTTGTCGAAGGCCTTCGCTATGTCGAAGAATAGACCACCAGTCATTGCACCGCGTTGGAAACCAGCGCTAATGTGCTCGACTATACGGTGGACTTGATGGATGCACGAGTGACCGGTCCTGAAGCCGTATTGCTCGTGAGGAATGAGGCACTTGGCATCGGCGAAATCTCTGAGTCGCTTATAAATAAGTCTCTCGTAGATTTTGCCGAGAACGTTCAGGACACTGATGGGACGGTAACTCGTGGGCTCAGACTTGGGCTTGCCTGGCTTAGGGATACCGATAACAGTGGCCTCTTTCCATGCCTGGGGAAAGATGTTGTTGCTCAGAGCGCCATTGAAGATGGCGGTCATTAACATAATGAGCTGGGCGGGGAGGATTTTAAATACCCTATTATTGATACCGTCCGACCCGGGAGCTTTCCGGGGTCGGAGATGTTTTATGATGTCCTGCACTTCGTCTGGAGTGACTGGAGGCAGAGGATCATCAGGGTCTTCTACGGGAGGGAGGGAGGTCCTACGTTGGACTTCAGAGTCGACCTTGAGGAGGTGACTTTTGTCTACCGGTTGGGTGCTGGGAGAGCACTGGGATTCCAGACTGTCGGCCAGGCATTCGGCTTTTTCAGAGTCGTCAAAGGCGACGCTCTTATCGGGACGGTTGAGGGGAGGCATAGTGGCCTCTTCAGTGGCACGCAACTTCCGTTGCAGCTGCCAGAAGGCTAAATGGGTGGGCTCGAGATCGCTCAGCATCTCATTCCAGCGGTTCGAACGAAGCTCAGCGATGCGTTTCTTTACAGCACGCTGTAAACTGCGCATGTGGGCCTTGTTCGAGTCGCATGGAAAGTTGCTGTAGGCACGGATGGCCGCGTTCTTCTCGGTTATCAGTTCACGTACGTCATCAGGAAGTTTCCAGCGATGATCGTTCATCTCTGGGACTTCCCGTGAGCAATCCGTCAGTACGGATTGCACGTGTTCTGTAAACGAGTTGATCGCGGCCGTCGTGTCCGCGACGGAGACTATGTGGTCGGGGATAGAGTCCAAGTGAGGTGACGAGGTTGATTTCAGCTTATCGCTTACTTTCTTCCAGTCAGTTATCACTTTGGTTGGAGGAGGCTGGCTGGGGTCGGAGGGACCCGAGCGAGGGACTAAGTGCAGGAGCACTGGACGGTGGTCAGAGTCTAGCTCGTGTAGCGTCTCAATGGAATGCAACTTGAGGTTGACATTCTTGAGAAGCGCTATGTCGAGCACGTCGGGACGGTGGTTGGGATCACCGGGATAATGGGTGTGCTCAAGAGGAGCGATGGGATCAAAGTTTAGTGAGGAGCTTAGATTGAACACTACCTTCCCTCTAGGGGTGGTGGTAGTGCTATTCCAAGCGGGATGTTTGGCGTTGAGGTCGCCCGCCATGATGACGGAGTCGCTCAGGCCGAAGAGGGATGTGAGGTCTTTGGTGAGTAAATTGTGATCCTCTGCGCCGAGGGCAGGGGGAAAATAGGCGGATATAATGGTGATGGGTTGGTGGCCGGTCATGCCTAACCGACAGGCTGAAACCTCGAGGAGAGACTCGAGGGGAGGAGGGATAAGAGGGATGCAATGCAGGGTCCTTTTGAAGTAGATGAGCGTACCGCCCTTGTGGCAGCGAGACCTGTCGTTGCGAACTAATTGATAGTTGGCAATTTTAGGGTCACGGTGGTGCGGTTTTAGGAAAGTCTCCTGAACGAGAAGGATGTCTATCTGGTTGTCGCGGAGGAAGGTAGCGATTTCATCACGCTGACCTCTAATGCCATTGGCATTGAAAAAGCCTAACTTAAGGGATCGCGGTTTGAGGACATTCTTATTTTTAGTAGCCATTGGACTGACTAAACAAGGTGGAGGGCTAAGAGGGCGTCACCCACTTCGGGGTGAGCGTCGAAGATTTTAGAGTACTCCTCGGGACTACCATTGGAAGCCCTGAGTTGGGCTGCCAATTGTCTCGCCTTGGATCTCAAAATCTCTTGATGGTTGCGGACCGTTTTGAAGGCGTTGATTATGACATACATGTCATTAGGGTCAACGTCGGGCACATGGCCGGAGGGTACCGCGGGAGGGATGGTTTGCGGGGCTGCTGGAGCGACCTTGCGCGAAGGTGCAGGGGCAGTCACGGGAGCCGCGGGTTTGGGGGCGGGGGCTTCGAGTAGCCCTGGGGTGGGTTTTGGGGACGCTGAACCTAAGGCTGGGAAGGCCTTTTGGTGGTTCAATGAGTTCCACGGAGAGGGTCGCTGAGGGCTAAGCCTCTCGGGAATCTGTGAGGAAGGAATCTTCACAGATGGGGATTCCCTCTGCTGGCGGGCGGCAGCGCGCTTTGTCAGTTTGGGAGAAGCGGATTTGGGGGCTTTGGGGCAACCGCGGTAGTTAGCCGGGTGTCCTACTTGGCCGCACAGAACGCAGCTAGGGGGTTCGGTGCAGAGGGACTTGTCCTTAGGACGGGGACAATCAGCCGTGCTATGGCCGCCTAAACATTTGACGCACCTGGGTGGTGCATAGCAATGGGCCTGACTATGGCCGTATAGTTGACAGCGGTGACACTGTCCTACTGTGTGCGCTTTGAATGGCTTTTCAATAGAAATGCCTGTCAGGGAGCACACTGACTTAATTTTGAAGATGGGATGGGGACCGGATTCGACAGGGTCGCAAACTACCAACACCATGTCGTATAGTTCGCCACCCCTCGCCTTGTGAAGGCGGTGGACGGCAGAGGCGGGGACGTTTTGGGAAAGGAGGTCGTCTAAGACGTCTTGGGTGGAGATCTCCTTGGGGATCCGCCTTATCACCACACGGGTGGGCTTCTCCTCAGGGAGGGAGTAAGTGTGGAAGGCTATGTTCCTTCCACGGAGTAGGCGAGAGAGTTCCCTGTAGTCCGAAGACGTAGGGATAATGACTTTAATACCCTGCTGGGTATTAGTGGCTTTAGTGTATTGGATCTTTCGATCCGCACACAATTTAGAGATTTCAGTCCATTTGGACTTCTCCTGAATGAAAATCGGTGGTGGGGGCCTAGGCTTCCTGGTAGAAGCCGCGGGAGCGATTGCCATAGGGCTGGAGGGGCGGCTGGCGGGGGCCGCCGGAGGGGTGGGGGAAACCGGACGAGAGGCCGGTGGGGAGGTCGGAGGAGAGGGGGTAGGTGGGGCTGCAAGGGGTTTCTTCGCCTTGCCGGCTTGGGAATATTTCCCCTGTTTTCTCTTACCGATGACGACCGTGAAGTCTTCATCGGAAGAGGCAGAATCTGAGATTTCGGAGTCCGAAATGGGCACGGATGTGTCCATTTTCTCCACTACGGACTTGGAAGTTGAGGGAGCGGGGCCAGAAGTCGCTGTTGCGACAGAGGGGCTAGGGACATAAGCCGCTTTGGTAGAAGCGGCTTTGGAAGTGGGGCCGTGAGTGGCAGGACTCTTTGTCTTTGCAGACAGAGTGGACGGTTTTATGGGGATGCCTTTTTCGGCGGGCGGGGGAGATAGGGGGCTCTCGAGCGCATCACTAAATTTAGTGAGGTCGCTTTCTGCTTTAAGAGCAGCGAAAGCGGAGTCATATTTACCCTTTAGTAGCGGGTCTTCGAGAAGGGTCTCGACAAACTTGAGGAGTTTGTCAAATTTATCCATATTGTCAGCTTAAAGTGGCCGACATGAGAGTGAAGCTCTCGGGGACCTAACCCTAACAAACCTAACTCCCCGGGTGGGTGGGCCCGGGGGTGAGTAGCCTCCCTGCCGAGGGATTGTGTATGGCAGGGAGGTGTGTACCTACGGTGTGCCCTAAGCTTGTAAACCTGTTGCCAATCTTAATGTGCAACAGGGCCCTATTTGGGTCTGGTGCGAAGGGGTAGACACTCCCAACCGACACCAGGTGTGTAGCTGTGAACGAAACCAGAGACTAGGTTTGACTAGGAGTCCCCCCAAGGCCAAGGTCCTAGCTCGCGACTCCAATAAATTAACCTCGCCCTGAAGGGGTCCGGCGGGATGGATTGGGGCACCACCCTCTTGGCTTCGTTGACACCGTAAGGTTTCCACCAAGAACCACGAAACTGTGGATTTTCCCTGAAGGGGCAAAAACACACGCGGGACGTAAGGGAAATAAGATGAGTAAGAATTGTCCTGAAAAGGACAATTTTTACTCGAGTAGTCTTGACTACTCTCTTGACACGTCGCAGCAGGACACGACGAAATCGCAGCGGAGAACACAGCACTGGCACGGAGCACACACGAGGAGACGTCCGTACGCGGCGGCGGTCGGGCGGCGAATGTCCTGTCTTCGGCCTCTTTTTGAGTAACTTAATCACGCTTTTTCTCACTGATAGGTTAGATATGTAGGTACAATTAGTGGTAGACGCCCATGGCCTCGCTGGCCGACTCGCTCTCCGACCATGGACCATGCCCGGGTCGACGGCGTGTTGTGTTCCACGAGCGCATCTAAGAATGTCAGCAAAATGACGGGGCCCCCCTCTAGAGGGCCAAAGCCTGCCGGCGTCGCGGGACTCACGAATTACCGTGACCCCGGAACATAAAGGACTATTGAAGGACACCGTGGATTTTAGTCAGTTTCACAGGCCTGTTGGTCTAGTGGTTAGTGACCCTGACTGCTATGCCGGAGGTCGTGGGTTCGATTCCCACCCAGGACAAATGTTTGTGTGATGAGCACGATCATTTGTTCTGTGTCTGGGTGTAATTTATCTATAATATGTATGTATTTATAAATATATAAGTATGTTTATCAGTTGTCTAGTACCCATAACACAAGCTCTGCTTAGCTTGGGACTAGATGGCGTTGTGTGATAGTTGTGGAATATTTATTTATTTATTTAGTCAGTACGAGTCTGACAGTCCCTCCCGCTCTGTCCTGGGTGGGAGGACTCATTTGATGATTTTACCACGTACAAAAAAAAGTGCAAACAAGGCAACATACTAAACAGTTATATAGAAGTCTTAATCCAAAGAAAGCCTCATTACAATGTTCTACAAACACGAGCTAAATAAAATTGATAGCTCTATAAGTGCATCCATTGAATACTTGTTGGGTTTATAACATCGGTGCAAACGCACAAAAACGCGTTTTATATTGCCGTGTGATCGTGCTACAATGGCTCTTAATAATCTTTATTAGTCGTTATAGAATCTATCGAAACTGAGTTTAGAATAACGTGGGTAGGGTTCGGTGGGGGAAGGGTTAAATCCTCAATTAAAGATTCTCATATTTTTGATTGTGCGACGTCACCGAAAGACGTTTAAGAATAGAATGAAAGAGTTAACCTTTCCAGGTAGGACTGCGATAGTCTAGTTGGTAAAGCGTCTGGAGTATTCGTGTTCGCAAGCGCGACTGCTGAGCGTCCTGAGTTCGCTTCCTGGGTCGGGGCAAAAAAAATACTAGTGGGTTTATCTAAAAACAATTTCTCAGTAGCTGCCCGGAGTTTGGAAGTTGGCGGTATAATACCCCCATGTCTCGGAAAGCACGTTAAGCCGTTGGTCCTGCCCCTGATCTCCCTCCGGTGGTGTCGGATTGCCGTCCCATCGGAACTATGAGAGTAAAGGAATATAGAGTGCACCTGTGCCTGCACACACACTTGTGCAATATAATAATATGGCCCGCAAAGTTGGTTAATCTCCGTTGAGATTGGCCACCGTGGCCGAAATCGGTATAATCAATAGGAGGACTATTATTATTAATCTAGAAGGACGCAGGTTCGAGTCCTGCTAGCAATCGGATTTTTCGTTCCGCTAAAATGCTTTACGATTATCAGCAGGCCATGATGCGTATAAAATATATTTAAAAACACATGCGGAGTTCTCTCATACGGATTTTGGCTATAATTTGTAAATCTTTGATAGCCGTTATCAGTAGACCGGAGACTTGGAAACCAGTCTGACCAAGGTACCCCGTACGTTTCACCCAATAATCTAGTTTTAGCGTCTGAGCTGCAGTCACTCCATGTTAAATACTGATAGAGTTTAATAACTGCATCTATTTAGATTAGATCGTGGTTCGAAAATGGCTAAGCAGATGACATATTTTTATTATTTGTATTGTTGACATTTTATTGATTTTTATTTTAAAATTTGTCATTTTTTACATTTTTTACTCGTTTTTTTAACATTTTAAATTTTTGTTTAGCTGTGTGACGAATGTGAATTTGCATGCCAGAAGGTAAAATGTAGCTGATTTCATTTATTTATATTTATTATCTAATTACTAATGTACCTACATTTAGAGAACATAAAATTCTGATTCTGATTCCGATACATACGGAACCCTTCTCCCACCAATACGGTTCAATTTACCGCATCTTTTTTTTCCGTTTCACGCCTCTATTACCATACATCGATAGTTTTCTATTGTCTTCAGTAATAAATGTCTAAGTAAAATTGCGCGTGAAGCCATCAATAGTTAATAGGCGAGTGAAACCGTTACACGGGCGTTTAAAAATCGCTGCGATTTTACGCCGGTCGCGGTCGTGTGCGAAAGTTGGTCGTTCATGTCTTCATGGTAAGTGAGTGATGGGTGTTAAGTTTTAATTAATTTTGTGGTGATTTTTGTTGCTATGGTTGGATTTTGTGATAGCTGAGTAGCTATCCATAAGTTTACCCGTCCATACACACAAATAGTCACTCGCAATTAAGGCCTTATAAATGCATTTTCTAATTATGGATCTACAGGTCTTTTACCACGCAACACAACATAATAATGTTTTAACTTCTCCTACTGTTTTGAGTTTGTGTTTTATAATCCATGTCCTTCGATACATGGACGGACAGGATTTTTTGGAAAAACATGATAGTATAACATTTTATTAGACAAGTCGATATTTTTTTTACAATCAATTTGATTATTTTGCAATTAATCAAAAATTTCACCAAATTTTCAAAATAAGAAAACCTACTAGACACTTTTAGAATTACAAAAAATAAGTTAAAAATAACTAAAACCCGACTACAAAAAAATCGCGCACTGAAAAGTATAAAACAAGAACAAGCCGTGGTCGTATGCCACCTGCGGTTGTTTCACACAATCTTTACTGACTAGGTGGCATACGACCACGGCTTGTTCTTGTTTTATACTTTTCAGTGCGCGATTTTTTTGTAGTCGGGTTTTAGTTATTTTTAACTTATTTTTTATTTACACTATTTTGAGGTTATATTATTTGAAGTAAGTTATTTATGTTATAGGTATAGTTTCTGAGTTATGAATTTAAGATTTATCATTTGATTCCCATGTTGACACTGTTAGAAACAGAAAATTTGCTAGTTAAAGCTATATAATATATATTTCAAATGTGCTCATCAAGCCCTTTAATTTGATACCCATGTCGATACTATGCGAAAAAAAATTTTTTTTCGGTAACGACTTCTCATCCCCTAGAGGGCGCCATATTGGATTTGGTGACACGTCACTTACCCTATAACCAGCGGACAACTGAGACGCTTCTAACGAGACCTCATTTGTCATGTAATGATAAGTAGTTTAGAAGTTATGAGGGAACAAACAAACAAACGTCTCTTTTTGGCTTTGCCGTAGTCGGGTAAAAATAAATAAAAAGCTGATAATATAATTTGTCACTCACAACAACAATTTCCTCTTCAAGCTCATAAATTCAACCACTTACTCGTAACTCAAAAAAAAAACATAAAAAAATATACAAAATTACATTCAAAGTCAATAATAGCCGATACTATGTCACATACAATTTTGATTAAACTATAACAAATGCCAGTCATCCATTGCTGGCAATTTTCATGCCATATCGCCATGACACTGGATCACTTAATACAGGCAACATTAAACGCCGCGACGATTATTGTTGTTAGTGTGAAGGTGGGTTTAAGGCTGTGACTTGGGGTAGAGCGGAAGCGGAATCTGTTATCTAAGTTTTTATTTAGCAGAAACCTCACCGTCAATAAAGACCAGATGAGACAAAGGTCTAGGAGCAGATAATCAAATTCGCAAAATGGCAAACGAGGCGCAAAAGGACAATTTCTCAAAATGGCAAATGATCAAAACGGATAATTTTCTTCAAATGGAAGTATAATTTTTATAAATGTAAGGTTTTATTTTCGCATAACGTGTACCAACTTAGTAAAATCGAAGAGTAGAAATCTTTCACTTGAACCGAGATAAAGGATACGAAACGCCCGAAACGTCGGCCAAAGTTACGGGTTTCAAACTTAGATATTAAGTAGTACCCCTGGCCAGCCCAGAACGATGAAGTCCATTTTCTACGGATGTGGACTTTAATCACTATCATCATCATCAGCATAATGTTAACACTGCTGGGACACAGGCCTCTTCTCTATGTGAAGAGATGGGTCTTGATTGCGGCGTCGAAATTGCAGTTTGTTTTATTGGATTTCCAACTTTAAACTCAGAAAATAAAGTTGAAAATCTGTTGGAGATAGGCTGAGTAGCATTGTTAGTCCTTAATCGGACGGCGAGCTAGAATAGTAAAGTTTCTGTCGATTATAAATTAACTATAGAAAAAGAAATTCAACGCCTAAAATAATGATATATCAAAATAAATGCATTATTATATAGACAACACACTAGTCCTTATCGCGATTAAACAACAATTTAAATGAATGTTTTATTTATATTGTATTTATTTTAATTTTTTGTATGCTTGTATTTTATTTTTGTATTGAAATGATAACATAAACAATGAATGTATGCAATGATATAAACCATGTTTATGTTATCTAGATTTTGAAATAAACATACACTTGTGTTTAAATTATAAAATGTCATTTACGCATCAACATAATTTTCTATTTTATGCCTATCATCGTGTTTTTAAATGAATATCTTGAAACCAACACAGTTAAAGAATAAATAATTATGTTAGAAATTCGGGAAAATCATAATAAAAGTTATAATATTGGAAAAATCATATTTGAAAATGCGACGACAACTAATATATTTCATGAGGTAATAGGAGCTTAAATCAATGCGCCTCACCGGCTTGGGGCACGCTACCCCCAAAAAAACCCTGTAAACAGGGAATCTACACCTTAATCCCTTCAAAATTAGAGTGAAAGGCTTCTTCTGGGGTACCTTTCTCCATCGTAGATTTTGTCTCTGTCATCTCTGAACTGTTACTGTCATCCCACTGCTGGGCAAAAGCCTCTCCCCACGCCTTTAACATCTCTGAACTGTAGTAAAATAAATGCCTCTGCCTTTAAAATTATCGAATTCTTTTTATTTTATGATCCTCTTAGCCTCATTCCAATCAATTTTCCGGTTTATTGAAATTCCAGTCCCGAAAATCTCAGTTACTCAAAATAGAACCGGTTCTAGATTCCCTTATGACAATCCGTTAACTCGCTACCGCTTTACCACCATATCCTCAATCTATCTCTCAAAAAACCGTCTAAACTTCACGCCACGCGTAGCAAGTATAATCGCCTGTGAGACTCGCCTGTTTTTATTGTAATTACGACAGGTGACAACCATGAGAGCTGATATCATTCCGCCATTGTTGCGTGATGTTTCCTTTAGATACAGCCGCTGGTGGAATGTACGGGGATGTGGTTGGAGCGGACATGCCGCGGTTTGTGACGTGTGTACGATAGTGATACTTAGCATACTGAGAATAGATCCTAGATTTATAAATAATGTTAATGGTGTTTTGGAAGTGTGAGGGAGAGGGTGAAAGTTCCTTTCACTGCGTTGAGAATGATTTGGTGAACTACAGCTACAACAACGGTTGCAGTCGCCAAAAACGAAACTTAACTTACAGCACACACAAATTCCGTCAGATTGCCTGATGATCCATTTTTATAAATATTAGCAATATGCGACATTTTCCTCTGAAACTGCTATATTTAAGAAGGATCTTAAGTTATACGTTAGAGTTTAAAAGACTGAAGTCATCCAAACAAAACTTCTACAAGTATTTTTACTTAGGAATCGTATCCTTTGATTGCAATCATGAAAAGTAATTAGAAAAAAAAACGCAACGGCAACGTGTGCAATGGAGCCCCGTATGTTTCACCAAAGAATTGCTGATATTTTTATTGGTTCGGCGCTGTATGAGTGCCATAATTAATGCGGATGAGTATCTTTTTCTTTAGCCTAGGAAATAACAGTTTACACGTTTATGTACCAACGATATATGGGGATATATATGAACTGGAATTGAGGATTTACGAGTAAAAACGGGATTCTTACAGGGTAAAAACTAGATTAACAGGAATTAACAAAACGTTGTGAGAGTTCGTTTATGAACTTTGTGGGTATGCTTGTAAAATTCCTCTTTTTTTTTGGATTGACATTATTATTTTCTTGTAGAATCTGTAGATTATCATTGATATTTTACATATTGTATGTAGTACAACTGTTATAAACAATGCAGCTTTTTTTTGTTACGTGGTAATATCATCAAATGAGTCCTCCCACCCAGGGCAGAGCGGGAGGGACTGTCAGACTCGTCCTGACTAAAATCCACGGTGTCTTTCAACAGCCCTTTACGTTCCGGGGTCACAGTAATTCGTACAGTCCCGCGACCAAACGATGCAGCTGACAGAAATCTATATTTTTTGTTGGATGTTAAAATCATCAAATGAGTTCTCTGGAGTGTAAGGGACTGTCGAAAACTTAGTCACTAAAAATACACCCAGTTCACGGGTCACGGTTACCTTTAAAGACGGACCCGCAACCCATAGTCCTAATTCAGGTTACGTTTTGAAAATTAGACTTTAGTTTCCACTGTAGCCAGATCTGTTATTTCTTTATGAAATATTTCAAATGGCTCCATAATCCGTTGAAAAGGGAGAACTTTCCAATCTGATAGGTTTTGTGACTCTTGAACTAGTACCCGACGTACATACAAAAATTACACAGGAAAAGGGAACTTTATAATGTAAAAAGTTTTACGGTATCTTCCTTAAAATAAATGTCTTGAACGAGAAAATAGTTATTACTAAAGCAGTAACATAATATATCAACTTTACTTTCTATGAACTAGCCCCTTGATGAACAAAAATTGCCGTATCTATAAAAGAGTGTCAGCAAAGTGACGGGGCCCCCCTCTAGAGGGCCAAAGCCTGTCGGGGTCGCGGGACTCACGAATTACCGTGACCCCGGTCCGTAAAGGGCTAGTGAAGGACACCGTGGATTTTAGTGAGTACGAGTCTGACAGTCCCTCCCGCCCTGCCCTGGGTGGGAGGACTCATTTGATGATTTAACCACGCTAAAAAAAAACTATAACCCTTAATGATACGAAAATTGTACTACAACGTCTCATTTCAACACCTTATTCGTCATCCAGTAAATTGAAAACAGCCATTGTAGAAAAAAGTGTCAAAACGGTTAAAATGCATCTTGTTAGTATACGCCATTGATGATCTGTTTTTAGGGTTCTTTATAAGTTTTTAGATTTTCGTTCCTTTCTATTTTTCTTTTTGTTGTGCCTTTGATTCTAGTTCTGTCCTGCGGGCGTATTATGACGTCTTAAAACCAGGCTTGTTCCAGTGAGTGAAAGAGACAAAGCTATACAAGTCGTCTAGCGTTACCTCGTTCAATCACTGGAACAAGCCTGGTTTTAAGACGTCATAATAAGGCCCCTATATATTTTGGCTCCTTGTTTGAAATAATGTTACCGAACTTTTTTCACCTTAGATAGGCTACTATGAATTTTTGTTCTAATTTTACTAAATTATAAAGCTTTATAATAGGAGATACTATACTCCCTGGAAAAATGCATCGAGTTTAAAAAAAAAATGCCGCTAAAGCTATAGTGACAGTGTGTTTAATTTAAATTAAATCATTGTTTTTCATCCGGGTGAAGTCGTGGACAAATCACTGCTATTTGGAAGAGCATCCGCTCCTAGATTTTAACAATATTTTATAATTATGTACTTTTTGAAATACAAACAAAACCCCTCAATATATAGTTCAATTCATACTTGGTAATTTTTTCATTTCAGTACAGTCGCGGTCAGAATCTTGAAATTTGGAAAAAAAAAACTTATATTATTTAATTTTAAACGGAACCCTTCACTATCCCGTTAATTTTTTTACCCTGGCGGAGCAAGTTATGAAAATAAGCACATAGTTTCGTGAGCCCAATTAGTAAGTTATTGAGTACTTATTCAATACATCTGTTTGTGATCAAGTTATCCTTTTATGGGCAGAAATGTGAGATATTTGTAACGTATAGTCTCATTACAATGGGTTAATTATCACTACTCATCAAAACTGGTATTTGTACGGGATAATAAGTGTATCATCCTTAGAGCTTTTAGCCAGTTGCTTTTTATCGTGGCAAAATCATCAAATGAGAGACTATCAGGCTCGTACTGATTAAAATCCATGGTGTTCCTTCAATAGGCCTTTACTTTCCAGGGGCACGGTTACCTGATAAGGCAGTCCAACTCCAGCAGGTTTCTGCCCTCTAAGGGGAGCCCCGTCAGATTACTGACAGCTCTAAGACGCGCGCTTGGAACACGACGCGCCGTCGACCCGGGCATGGTCCATGACGAACGGCAAGTCACTCGTTACTCGCCGTCCGCATGCCCGTTGTATCATTAGACAATTGTTTGTGGTCATGTATTTCGCGATCCATCCAAAGGTATATGTATGTATTTAGAAATATATAAGTATGTTTATCAATTGTCTAGTACCCATAACACAAGCTCTGCTTAGCTTGGGCCTAGATGGCGTTGTGTGATAGTTGTGGAATATTTATAAAAAAAAAGGTGTAATAAATAATTAAAAGAGGCCTAACTATCTGGGTGGAGCAGAAGGTACTGTCAGCCCCCTCGTATACTATGGATTTGTATTGCGATAGTCGCTTGGATACCAAAGTCGTCTGGTACCGGAGACTTGCGTCACCTTTCGTACGAAGGGGCTTAGACTCGTACTGACTAAAATCCCTCTTTAGACAATCCCGCGACCACACAAAGTAAACCTAGTAAATTGACAATGAAATTGACATTTCATCGAATGGATATTTGTACAAAAAACTATTCTTTTTAAATCCAAGCTATACTTAAAAAAAAAAGTGCTAGTTGCTGTAAGTTGGTCGCGGGACTTACGAATTACCGTGACCCCGGAACGGAAAGGGCTATTGAAGGACACCGTGGATTTTAGTCAGTACAAGTCTGACAGTCCCTCCCGCCCTGCCCTGGGTGGGAGGACTCATTTGATGATTTTACCACGATAAAAAAAAAAGCTTTACTGACTGTGATTAATGTGAATCAACAATCATCATTTCTTGTGCACTGATTTTTAAAAGTGCAAACTATAGCATAACTTTAAAACGTTATTCTATGCTTTCTTTACATCATGAAACTAAAATTGCAATAATTTTAAATTAGCATTTTATTAATTTCATATTTAAATTAATACTATATTAGGCTCTTGCAAATGTAACTTGTGTGAAATTAAAATTCATATCATAACTGGTTGACGTCGGTCACCTTTGATCTAATTAGGACGATCAACATGGCAGTCACGTGCGCACGCGTTTATAGCAAAAACGATGCCGCGTTTGTATGATCGAGTTTGGGGTTTAGTACTTTTAGTAAAAATCTGTAATAAATGAGCAGTTGTGAAAAACAGAAGAAAGTATTAAGTAGTCAGTTATCAATGGATTGAGGTAAAATTGTGGCAAAAGCCTCTAAAAATTCTCAGATCAGTTTCCTTATTCAAAACACAAAGTATTTCAATCAGTTTTAGCGTTTAGCTGTCGAAGAGATGATTTATTTTTTATTGATAGAGATGCATTTTTTTTTTACTTTTTAGTGATACCGTTTGTATACTCCTCTTATTCTATGATTTCAAACATTACATGTTTTAAATAAAAACTTTTATGAAAATAACACTTCTTAATAACTGCATCCAGAAAACTGTAATAAAGACAGCCATAAAATCATTTATTCTACAAATTATCTATAAAACAACTCTCACCCCTACTCGCCACTTGCCACCCCACTGTACCGTTCAAACGCGCCTCCGAAGCGCATCTGCTTCGAATTAACCAACCTCGTTACCGGACATTTAAAAATCTTTAATACAGGCGCGATACGTTAAAAATGTAAACGGACCATGTTTAATTACTGAGGTCTGATAATCGCCGAGGATTATAATGCAGTTGCATTTTTATATTTTTATGTTTTTGTCTGGTGAGCAGAGTTTGCAATATAATAACAGGGCATCGTAACAGTGTCTAAATTAATTTTGAACTTAACTTTAATTCAAAATCAAATCATTTATTTCAAGTAGGCCAGTTACAGGCCAGTTAGTTTTGAACTACCAATAAAAATATTTAAAAAAAATAAAAAATAATGGAGAACAGTCATAACAAATAATAACTGAGAAAGTACTGTAGGTGCCCATTCCAAAGCGTAGATCTCTATGTAGAAGAACGGGCAAGAAATTCCATGGAAACTTTTTTTAAAGCGCCAAAATTATTACCAAGCAATTAATTAGAAATGTTACTGAAATCAAAAGGCACATTGCGGAACAAAAATAATCCATGCATGATGAAAACCGTGTTTCTTCATTTGACCATTGCGTTCCAGGGCCATGGTGTCCTGCAAGGGGATAGGAGCCCTGGGTCCAGGTAAATTACCCATTACTCAATGCCAGAGCTAAGTCCATAAATAAATAAAGTGTAGGATCAAGACGCTCTTTCCTTGCCATCTTCAGAACATGGCTATCATTAACAGTATTTAGACCACCCAGCTGATGAGCTACTAACATAACACAAAAAAATAATTAACCTTTCAACTTTTCATGCCTCATAGCAAAAGGTTATAATTTTAAGTATCTTTTAACAGTGTTGACCACCCATCGTTTTCACCTTAAGGTGCTGATAAACTTGAGCATACACTTGTAACGAGCATTCATGCGAATGTTACATTATAGAACAACAAACGATCGCGTTTCAGCGAGCATTCTAACAAGCTTTCTGGCATACTTTTTGCTGAGATGGGTTTGCTCTTGACCTTAGTCTAGTCTAAGTCAGGCGTGATAAAGACAAGGTCGACGATGGAGCGAGCCTACCCAGAAGAAGCCTGTTCACTCTAACTTTGAAGAGATTAGGGTCGTATGCGTTCGGAAACACAGACGCAGGCAGAGAGTTCCAATCCTTCGCTGTTCGCAATATGAAATACGTTTGGAAATGCTTAGTGCGAATTGGTGGAATACCAATAAGGTTAGGATGATAATTTAACTCTCAAGTCTGGAATCTTCATGAAGACAACTTATTAGAGCGTTTGCTAGAAATACCGTGAAAATATTTGTAGCGTTATTTGGCTCTGTTCGTTGTTTAGTTCGGCAATGTTAAAACCGGAGAATGCCATGTTCAATTATGGTATTTTACTATTACATAAATAAATTGAAAATCTGTTTAGTCCGTCAGTTACAATATTGAAAAATAATGGACACGAATTTTTTGTTTTTTTTAAATCAGAGAATATTGACAAAGATAAAACGCTTCCAAATTCGCGAGCGGGGGCTTGTGACGTCATAACGCTTGTAAATTTGTACTGACCGAGTTTTGTGATTTTTAGAAACGTTGTATCTTCGTAAATTTTGGTTAACATAACAAAAGAAAAAATACGTGTCTAATATTTTTTACATTGTATATTTCGGACTAATATTTTTTTACAGTAAAATAGCCTATTGTTCAATGTCCATGTTCGATTATAAATGAATGCTCAAGTCTATCAGCACCTTTACTATCATAAACAGTTCCCTATGAAGAACGCCATTTTGAATTCTAGTCTTAGCATCAAGTACAGGATACGACCATAACTATACGCAGACACAAACATGATCAGTATCGGTCTAGTAGTTTTATATGTTTCTGTAATCACATGGTAAAGGTATTAAATAAATCATAATTCTTAATTGAAAAATTGTGTCTGTTTAAAGCAGTATTATTTATGGAGGAATAAATAAATTTTAAAACAGTTTTAAGTTTTAACTGATGTTTTTTATCTGTGTAGATTTCTAGCTTGTTAGAGAGTTTATAATTATTTAGATGAATTTTAATCAATACAAGAAAAAATTGAACAAAATGAGCTAAAAACTAATTTTACATTACTAAAATTAAAAAACGATTTAAAAAATGGAAAACTATTCCTCAAGCTACGTTTTAAATCTCTTGAGATTGATGGCGCTAGAACATTGTCATCGTCATTATTATCATATGCGTCGTATGATGTCCATTGGTGATCATAGGCCTTTTTCGATCTTTATTTATAAAACAAAGGTTTTGTTGCAGCTTTTGCATATAACCATTAGTCAAAAACTCTCATGTAATGTTTTTTTTAACGTATTTTTCTCTTAGATACGTCAATAGGTATTTTTATTATTTTAGTGACTCTATCTTGAGTGTTTCATTAGATTTCGTTTTTATCCTGTTCTACTTAGTATGCATGGAGTTTTTATCTTCCTTTCTCCCCTGTTAGACGTTATTAACTCCTTTTTCTTTTATAATAATAATTCTAGGTAGTAATCTAGGTGCTCTAAAACTAGTAATTATCACAGTCTTGCGGTTAAAACCTAAGTCTTCTATCAAAAAACTATCCAACCTTACTCCCAATCAATTAAAGTCCAACCACACATCACCGTTAACACGTTACCGATAAATAAAACAATCGATAAAGGCACGCGACACGTTGCCGCGTCCGCGAAATTATAGGCGCATTTCGCCCGGAGCGATCTCGCTCGATATCGGACGATAATCAAGGGTTAGTTCTCATTTAAGCGCGATCTTTTATGAGAATCGCGATTGTTTTTGTTATGGGTGGGCAGGCCGCCATTGTCTGAGTGTAAACGCTCCTTCATACGCTATGATTGAACGATTGAGTAACAAGGAATAATTGGCTTTAATTATCTTGAAAGAAACAAGGTTTTTCTTCCGAAGTTAGTCAAGTTTCTATCGCAACCAAATAGCTACCACGAACGCACCTAAGAGAGCACCCTGAGAGACCCTTTTATAAAAAGGTGCTAAAACGTTACAATTGTGAATATTATTTTACACATTTACTTCCTTAATCGTTTTCATATTATTATAATGTACCATCTCAAGATGAATGATGTAACAAAAGTTCTATAATAATTTTGGTGATTGAATTCATGGATTTTCTTCTCCATAAGGATCTATGCTTTGGAATGGTCATTCACATGGGCTTTCACATTTATTATGTCTTATGACTGGGACAGTGGCAACAATTTTTTTTTTAATTTTATTATTGCTTTGTCTTTTGACTATTCAAAAGTGCCTACTTGAAGTAAATTGAAAATTCCCGAGCCAGTATTAGGCTCCTCATATTTTAAAGTCACCATTCGTGACAGTTTAATGGACTTCACACTACACATCATGCATTTTTGTTCAAATGGCACAAGTCTTCCCTTATAAGTTCATTATTATTGTTTTCAAATACTTCTTTGTCTATATAATTCAATACAGTTATAAATTCGCAGTATCGCTTGTTAATGGTATTGTTACCAAGTTTCAAAAATTGTAGCGAATCATCATAACATGGCTTTAGAGTTCCAGTCCTGGTCTGGTCCGTTCTGATCTTCACTATAGCCTTTGTCAAACAGACTGGCGTGGCGAATGCGAAACGTGACGTTTTTATTTGTAATGTATGGAATTGTTTGAATCCAGTCACATAGGGAAGCGAAAGCGATCCGATAGTGTGACAGAACTATCGGACTGACGTCTCGCTTCGGCACGGTATCGCTTCGGAAACGCTTCGCTTTCGCCTGTCTGTTTGACAAAGCCATATGTGTTCCTTCTCCGATGTTAGTGATGTCCAAGATAAAGTAAGAAAGTACATGTGCGTTTAAAAAGACACATTGTTACTTGCCCTTGCTTCTAAATTCAAAATTTGCAAGACCTCTGTGCCATCACTTTATATCCCAATTTATTAGCTACCTGTCTCTCACCTCTACTTATTTTCATTTCCTTGGTAACCAAATCTTCCAACTTCAAGTCTTTCACCCAATTTATCTGGATTTTGCAATGGTCAGTTATTTTCATCATGCATCATGGATCATAGCATCATGGTTAGTAATTTTGTCATGGCGTTTTTGGTGGTTGCCACTGTTGATTCTGGCTTTCAGGAGTTGCAGTGGTTTGGGAATAATGCGGAAGAATTGTCCAAACAAATAGAAATGCTATTATGAAATGCAATTTGTTCATTTTTTCTTTGGCCTATCCCTAACTCTCTATGGGGGTCGGCTTTTAGTAAACCAGATGCAAGTCAATAGCGGGATAATTTTACATGACGCGACTGCGTATCTGACCTCCATAACCCAGTAACTGGGTAATATAACCTTGATAAGTCTGGTTGTGGAATGTTATCAAGTTTTCAGAGTCACTAAGATTTGTGGTTGCTCATAGATCAACCTCGGCAAAATGTTGAGATCGACTTGTGCGGCAGTTATAATTTAACTACGAACTCCACTAACAAATAAAAAAAAACACAAAAATAAACGTCCGTTTCAGTTTTGTCTTTTATCTTTCGAAGATAAAACGTAACGGATATAAAAATGTCATCAAACAGAAAACTAAGAAATCGTCCGACTTCACCACGCTTTAGGGTTCAAATGGCAAACTTATTATTTAACAAACTGACAGCCGGCCATCTGCGCGCGCAGGTGGTTCCGTGCGCTGCGCCTGCGCAATTTTGTAGGTTTATTTCGCTGTTTTTATTTACAATTTCGACGGTTTTATTCGAATTTACGATTGTATGGTATGTTTAGGGGCGTTTTTTTTAAATGTACAGGGTAAATATCTATGCGTTCTGTTTTTGAAAAGGGGGTGAAAGGCGAATGATTTTATGAGGTTAATTTTAAATGCAAATAAATTGTATTTTTTTTTTAAATTTATATATTGTAATTTACAGTTGTTGGCTGTAAGGGCCGATGGCCTGACGAAGGTCGTGGGAATCAAATGGATGCACAGCAGGGGTATTCTTTAAGGACACATCCTTGTGTACAGCGCTGCACCAGTGTTGAAACTACAGATTGGTATTATTTATGCTACTGACAGACAGGTCTGTCAGTATCATAGTGAACCTCAGTCTCGACGATTAGCGTCGTAGCGTTACAGCCTAGAAATTGTCTTTTACAGAATAGCATAGCAGAACTGCGGGTCTAATATTGGCACTTCATCAATGTTGATACTATCAATGTTTTATCACAATCAAAGTTTGTAACGTGGATTCTATTTTATAGCTCAAGCAATAAATTTTATTGATTAAGAACAATTTTAGCAACATTGTTATTCCATCCTGATAAAGCGGTGGTTTTAGACCCCCTGATGGATATGGTAAAGCCTTGGGAGTGCCTATGGCTCTTAGTGGACAGTCAATGTTTACTTTTATAAAGATTTCATTAAATTATTAAATAACTAAATATTTCGATGAAAGAAAGAAATAATATTTATTGGTACAGAAACAGGGTAAACACAATAATATGCAAAATAAAAGAGAAAAATTAACGATGATTTTAAAAATAAAACTATTTGGTACAAAATTGTTTGCGCCACGGCTGCGCCAAATAGGCCCAGTTCAGCAAAAATGCTAGACAACTAGTGACTGACGCTGATTTTCAACAGGACCTGGTAGATGACTCTCTTTTAAAGTCCTTATTAATTTGAACATTTCAAAATTATATGTTTCCTCCTGTATTGCTGGCCCTGCTAAAATAAACAGCGTAACGTTGAATTGTGATGAATTTTTAGCTGAACCAGCTGTCAATGCAACTACAACTTTTTGTCCATCACTCATAATTATTAAACAAAACTTAGTAAAAAGCGCTTAAAGCGTAAACTAGGTAGAAATGTAATGTTTTATTCAAAACGTACCGATGTTGTTGTCTTTGTAAAAAGATGCTGGACTTTCTTGATGGTTTTAGTATCATTTTCTTTTGTTAGTTGCTCAAAAAAAATCTTTTCATTGTTAGTGTATATTATTAGTATATTTTTTATTCATTTACCTAAACATATTAATACATTTTTAAATATTTATAAAAATAATGATCCGCCGGTGTGGGAGCAGGTTCCAAGCTTCCGGTGCTTAGGGCTCCAGAGACAGGAAACTCCTCTCAATTCGAGCCATATCAAGGAGAACTGCCTTCTGAATCAGGCCCTTGATCCAGCTCCTTATAAGAGCCTTGAAGGATGTTCGTCGAGGCTCTTTGCCATCAGGCCATTGACAATAACGACAATCGGCACAATGATAGCTGAGCTCACATTCCTCATGTCGACAACCTCGCGCGCTAGGTCGAGATATTTGATTTTTATCTTTCTTAGCTTTCACGAGGTTCTCGTCATGTAGGATGGTAACATCGATTATCATTGCGTGGCGTGCTGATCTGTCTATCACTACTATGTCAGGCTTATTGGCGACAATAGTCCTATCAGTAATGATAGACAGATCCCAGTACAACGTGACATGGTATTGTTCGAGAACTGGGTCGGGCACATACCTGAAATACGGCACCTCAGAATCTACAATATTGTATTTCAAAGCAAGTTGCTGGTGGATAATTCTGGCTCGCCGTTAGCAATACGAGAACAACCAGAGAAAATAAGTCTAATGGATTCACCTGGACGATGGCATGCCCGACACACGTCAAGTACATATATTAATTAGTAAAATTACTGATTTTCAACGTTTCACAAAGTTGCAACCATCTCGGGTAAAATGTGATTGTATTAATCATTAATTGATTTTTGCGCATGTTGTTCTATATTCCATAATTTTCTTTAGAAAAGCTCCTTACTCAGGAGTAAAAAAAAAAATATTGACAAGTTGCCAACTCACATAAACTTGTAATTACCATCGTCACTCTTTCAGACAACTGTAGCAGAAAGGGACCTCTATAACGCGGTAACTCAACGTGGCACAGTAATTACATATTTTGATTAAAAAGTCAAGTTTAATTATAACAACATCTTACAAACTCTACTACTCAATTTAAAAAAATACTATTAACAATACTGTATGAAGGTATAGTCAGCGAAATAGTTTAGTATGCGGCCTACCATTTGTAAGTAAAATAACACAGAGAAAACAGTAAAAAAAAAACATCCTGCAAATACGGTTTTTAAAACGTTGGAACTAGGAATTTCTCCTGTGTCGTGGGTGCGTTTACAACCATATGGTTGTAACTAACATACACAAACGCTTAGACCCGGAACAACTACTTGTAGATCATACACACATTTGGTCCGTGCGGGAATCGAACCCGTGAGACGCAGGTCCACATTCTACCAATCATTAACATTCTATAACATAACATAGCCAATTCGACGTTTTTCGGAAACTGAGTCGTTAGGAATATTGCTAAATTGTCATTTCAGACCATCCGGACTATTTTTTAAAAATGGTAGCATTTTTTATGGTGATTTGACTTGAGTGTATTCTTACTGACTCAAAATCCACCTTGTTCCTTCAATGGCAATTTGTTATAATTAGAGTTATAAATAGAGCCTGACATCCAAGTAAACCTGCACACCAATTCCTTTTGCCGTCAGTACTTTTAATAAATTACACACCATGGATCCATGGTTTCAAAACACAATAGTTGTCTAATAAAGTGTAGTTTGAGTGAAGAATAATTACGTAATCATTACGTCATGACTACGTCACGAATGGTGTTTTAAAAACAGAGGGTAGTGTGATGTTTTCTGCCTCTTTGAGCAGGAATGGATGTGTGAAAATTGACAGTAATGTTAGGTAATAGTATGGTTACTGTTGGTTTTTATTAAAGATGATTTTAGACTTCGCTATGTTCTTTAAACTGCAAAAGAATATTTAATTAAGTTAGACGTTCATATTTGAATACTTATTCTTATAATTTAAAGGCTTTACACGGCAACCTTACGGGTCCGAAATAAACCTAATTTATAAATTGGATTCAAATTAAAAAAAATATATATTAAGGGATTTAATTGATTAGGTAAGACTCACAATTTTCAAATGATAAACTGTACTTATTTTATTGCAAAAAGAAATGTGTAAGACGAACATAAAACTGGTAAAAACAAGATTCGTTGAAAATAAAGTTCATTTTCTTGCAAAATCCCACAAAATACGAACCACATTATAAGGTCATTATCACCTAGTAACCTTAAGCAGTTGAAGGCGTGTCATATGTATTTAAACGCCCTGAAACTGAAGGCGAAGAGGAGGGGGTCGTGACGTCAACCCCTTAGGTGCCAAAGTTTGTGTGAAACACAATTTTTTTTTTTCATGAAACGTTTTGGTCAAAAACTTGACAAGTTATTGTTTAATAAATTAATATATTAATTGCTTTTGACAATTTATTTTGTGTTTGTCTCAGGGGTATTTAAAAACGTGGCTTAATAATTAGTTTTTTTTTTGTAGTTGTGATTTGGTGGTTTATTTGTTACGGCTTCAACTGTGTGTGTGTCTGGTATCAATTCCTGGTGGCGTATTGTTCTTATTTCATCAGCGATGCTGTTAAAAAGTAGGAAAATAGCGTATATGTTAAAATCTAACATAAGAGGTTATTTTGCTTGACCCACGTGGTGAATAAACCCTCATTTTCTCTTAGGGAAAATGCCTGAGTACCAATTTCCAAACAATGGGATTAAAGTGGGATTATGAAGATTTTATCTGTTTGTTTGTATTTAGTCCTTGGTACGACTAAAATGTTATCTCTTGTTCGTTCTAATAGCCCCTGAAACCAATTTTCAGAATAGACAGTATAAATTCATAGTCAAAAGAACTTGCACAACATATTCAACCTTACTACCTTGCATTTCTTTCGCAAAACAACTAATTTCCCTCCACGAAAATTCACGAAATTCTAAATTTAACACATTCGAAATCCGTTAACCGATTCTATCGCCACGGTCACACCGAGACCGAGCTGAATCGATTCAACTGTATCGATATGCGGCCATTATTCACCTCATAAATTAATAATCGAATCAATCTAATAGGCCAGCACTGATTTTTGAACGGATCATTCGAAACGCTCTTGGTTTTGTAGATATCGAAATCTACTAGAAGTGATTGATTATTATTTTTTATAACCAATTTTTTTTAGGAAATATATTTTGGGTTTAATTGTTGAGGGTATTGATCTAAAATAACGGTGTTATCGAATTGTATCGGATGATGAAATGAAGCAAATTAATATTAAAGTTGCATCATGTATTTGCAATTATTTATTGTACTTTAGTCGGTACTTAAAAATAAGTAACTGAAGTTACACAAAGCTAAAATTGCATCATGCGTCATAAGTGTAGATACGTACCTAATCATTTCAGGTTTTAAAATTAGATTCATTTTTATTATTAATAATACAAAATCAAAAATTCCTAGTTTTTCAAATTTAAATTATTGCTATTAAAGTTATTTTAAAAAATAATCTGATTCCTTTCTCTATGTCTTTAAAGTAATAATAATAATCATATTTATCATTAATTTTTAAATAAAACGCCTTCCATAATTCCTCGGCCGATTTTTAACTGTGAAACATTAATTATACGTGTGTACCAATGCGTTACAGACGAAGGAATATGTTTATTAAATGTGTAAAAAAATAAAAGAAGTATTGACACAATTTTAATGATTGATTTAATTTTTTTTTTTTACTTAACATATTATATACAGACTATAAATAAAAACTTACTAGTAATATGTACACAAAAAATAAAACATTCAAAGGGCGTCAAAGAATACGTCCACATCGCTGTCAACAGGAACAGTGCCCAGAACGCTGGCAGCATTGCCACGTTGTATGGCAATGCTGATTTAAGGCCTAAGGTTACATTTTAAACTCAGGTTAACGAATTTCACAGCACAATGGTTATAAAATTAAAACGCAAAAATAAAATATCTTTTATGAAAGGTTAAAAATAAATATCAATTAGGGCACGACTTATTAAAGTACTTACAGGAATAAAAAATGAAGAATAGTTTTTAAAATTTATTATTATTTTTAAAATATGTTTTTCTTATTAAATCTAATATAAATAATAGTTTTTCTTCAAATTTTGTACCTTGTCAAAGTACAGACGTTTTTAGCTATTCGAATTCTGTGGTAGGTTGAGCATAGCCATCAAATTTTAACAGATGACCATAAAATTCAAATTGTGACCTTATTCCAAGGGAACAAAGTACAAATTTGTAAAAAAAGTTAGAGGCATAGGCGAAACGCGTTGGGAATTTTGATGTTTCTAAAATTATTAATTGTTTTGAATCGATTTGTTACGATTATTGAACTTTTTTTGTTATACATCACACATCCGGCAATTTGGTTAAACAAGTGTTAACGTTTTGACTAAGTAATTGTCTTTTATTCATTGATTAACACTTCTCATTCATCATGAATCACTACTTTTGGTTGAATATACTCGTTTCAAAATTATTTTGTTTAAATAAAGAAAGTTACTGTGCTTGTTTACAGCTTTGAGTCACTGTAAAGTAACTTTATTCGTTAATCAGTTGATATGTTAAAATTACAAGTATTTTATTATCCAAATAAACATACTGATCGATAAAAATATAACATTTTTAGGTAGTGGGTTACTCTGACATTTTTAAATAATACCAGAAGTACTAAAATCACTAACCAATTTATTACCTACCTGCTAAAATATGATTAAAATCAAAGATTCGTGTCTTGTCACTTTAAATAGTAGCCACCATGATACCACCTATAACTCAATTAGTTTGAATTTAATTATTCAAAACCAATTAGAAATTCTAAGTAACATATCTTTATTCAAGAACCAAAAGCTTGTTTTACAACAGTTACAATTTATACGACGCGACGTTCAAGTTGATATGAGTAAATTATTCATTTCAAATAAATTTGACAGCTGTAATGAGGTACCAATTTATAATGTCACATTAGAATCAATCATTATCTATAGAAATATATATATATAAAATTTTATATAGATATAAAAAAATAAAACTGCATAAAACGTTTAGAACGCTCCACTACTTTTCATCAATCAATTAATCATCAATATAAACCAAAAAATATTGATTTTAACAATAAATCTTAATTTATGACAATATCTTTAATAATGTACCCATTGCCGAAGTTTTTTTTTTCATTTACCAATGTATCTAATATTTACGGTATACATGTTGATACTAAATGTCTTTTTATTTGCGATCCGCAAGCTACATGCTTGTGGCTTGCTCTTATTTCGATCTGGTATAAAGCCGTCGCCGACGCCTTTACCAAAATCTCGAGTAGGGAATGAAAATTCTATAAACACACACCAAATAAACAGATGGAACTCGAAAAGAGTACTTGAAAAGATATTAGAAACTTTGCCCATCAGTGGGGCATCATAAGAAAAAAAACCAGCTTATGTTAAAAACTTACCTTTTTCCATTCCTCCTTCTCCTTTTCGTGGCATAAACAGTACCAAGTTGACTGGAGTGCGGCTGCGGCGGTGGTCTGAGCAGGCCAGCGTCCACGCATCCATCCAGCGCGTAGCTAGCCTGCCCACTCCAGCCCCCGCACAGCTGCAGCTTCGACTCAGTGGCTATCTTGACGGATTGCAGCTCCACCCCAGAGATGTGCACCCCCAGGTTAATGTGATCGGTGGGGTAACGACATATGGTCAATTCGGCATCTGGTTGTGATGACAGCGAACACTCTTCCAACAATTTGGCTGGTGGTTTTGATGAACTGCGTGATGCAGTTCACAGGGTTGATGAGGATGATGATATTGTCAATAACGGTGAAGAAAAAGTTAACGCAACAGCATTTGGATGTGGTTTTGTTCGTGAGGACTCTCTTGATGATTTTGTATTTAATTCACAATTATTTGCACAACAAGGTCAGTTTCAGTCAATAATAAAGAAGTTTTAAATTCTTAAACGTTTTCTATTCCAGTGATAAGTAAATTGTTGATAATTGTGCTAAATTCGGTAATTATGCATCGATTAAAATTGATATGTTCTTCTTTAATAAGTTTACTCCAAATTTAATTGTCGGCACTTAAAATCTTGATTGTATTGGAAACTCGTAAATTATGACCTCGAATTACACGTTCCTTGCAAAATTAACAGTTTGATAGCAATTAATTCATCCGCTTGTAAAGGTCGATCATAAATTATAATTGTTCCTTTGTCTGGAACTATTATTCAATGTTTCAGATCTTCAATATCTCTTTGATCTTCGTTATGTGTGGCCTTCAATTTATCTAGTACTTCAAACCCACCAATATTCTGATCTTCGATATTAAACTGATCTAATTTATCACTAAAAATGAGCCTATTATTTACACTTAAAACGGATCTTAAATTCGATCTAGACTGAGCTTTTATTTACACTCGTTTTACACTAAGATATCTTTGTTTAAATATTGCACGAATAAAGCCTAAAACGGCTGTCAAGGATTTTTAAATAAAATTATAAAAAAGGAATTCCAAAAATATGACCGAATTAGTTCTAGAAGCAGGATAAGAAATTTTGGAAGAATCAATTGAGCTTCACCGGAATGGATTCTTATTGGAAGATATTTTGGCTCAAACTAAAAAAACTTCGTCGATCAACTGAACATAGCACTCCACAAAAAAGCTGTATTGTTACTGTTTTATGTAACTCGGCCAATTTCAACCGCCAGAGGTCACTTTTCAGCCGATCGATTCCACAACACTATACACAAAACATAAGTTTCCACACTTTTCATAACATCAGTTGTTTATATCATAATTTTAGCCCATAACACAGTTTGGGCCGATTGCTTTTGTTGAGTCACATTAAAATTTACCACATTGTCACTACACGGGTGTTTTACGGGATTTTTTCTATTTTTATTAGTGGGAGCACGTGTTTAAAGGTTATGCTATGTTGTGTGAGCACGCGTGGCGCTGTCGGCAAGCGCCCGATGACGTTTGGAGCCACACAATCTAAGACCCTTAACGGAGGTGGGAGGAGTTCAAACAAACCACGCCTGCCACTTCACGTCCACCAATCAGAACGGCCATACATCATCAAAGCGCACACGGGGACGTACTGAGCGTACATTTTTATTTTTCTTAACAATTGCGCTCAAGTTTTTCTTTTGCAACTTTTTTTGTATAGTTTTGTTTTAAATTGTATAGGTTTTGTTTGCAATGTCAGTTGCAATGTCGACGTTCAGGAGAAAGGATAACTGGCATTTCTTAAGTGCATTAGTTTTTAAGTTTCGTGGAAATTATACCTATTTTAGTAGATACTAGTATTTGTAGTGTACGAATTATAATTACGTTGGAATCTTCAAACAGTTGTCAACATTGATGAGTGATTTTAATTAGAATACGTAAATCTCTGTCCTTCGGTATAGTATACAAGGGTAGGTAGGTAAATATTTTCACATATCATTATAATTTATATTTATCTACTTACTTTGAAACAGAAGTATTAGTTTAAATTTTACCTAATTAACAACAAAAAAGTTCCTCCAAAAAAGTAATCTTTTTTTTAAAAAAAAACAACACATCCAAATACGTCCCCTGCAGCCAGATGTGACGTCACAAAATGGCCGCCGGGTTGGGGCGAGTTTTCGCATTTTCCCCTCGACTGTACACACAGACGGACGACCCTAAGTTTAAATTAACATTTTTTTAATATTAACTTAAACTTAAGATATAAAACGATATTTTGATTTTATCTATTTAAGGCGCAATGATAATTTCTTGAAGTTATCTTTTTATGTTAAAAAATAAATGGAAAAAGAATTAAGGATTTATTAATCAGCTGTTAGCAACTCGGGCTAGTTTGCTTGTAAGGAAACTAGGCCTGTAATGAACGTCATTGTATGCTAAGCATAGGCAGTTGAGGGCCAAAGCCTGCCGGGGTCGCGGGACCAAGGGATTACCGTGACCCCGGTACGTAAAGGGCTATTGAAGGACACCGTGGATTTTAGTCAGTACAAGTCTGACAGTCCCTCCCGCCCTGCCCTGGGTGGGAGGACTCATTTGATGATTTTACCACGATAAAACCCTGTGTGACCCTGGAACGTGAAGGGTAATAGAAGAAACAGGGTGGACTTTTGTCAATAAGAGTCTGACTGTCCCTTTCGAAGTTTTAACTGTACTAAATAGAAATAACACTTCCTATATCTCAGTATTTTAGTAAGTTATAGGAAATTCATTTTCATTCATATTTTGTTTTTTTTTTTTTGGGTTGTCTGACATGGCTTTGTAATAAAAAGTAGAACGTAAGCCCCTTTATACACGAAACGACGCAAGTCTCCGATATTACCTTAGGTACAACTTTGGTATCCATTGACGCGTGCCTGTGTATGAACCTCTATGGATTTGTATTGCAATATTTGCCTGGATATCAACGTCGTAAGGTATCGGAGACTTACGTCGCCTAGTGTACGAAACGGCTAAGAGTTACCTTACTAACAAAAAAACGACGGGTTGCATTCTGGGAGTGCCGGCAGAAGTGAAAACTTCAATAGTAATAAACACACAAGAACATTCGCGTAAGCGCCCTGCGCCGTCTTACGAATTTTAGATCAGGTCACGTGTCCTGACGCGAGTTTAACATTTTTTACCCATTCCAAAAAAAGTGCACAACGCCGCTAAAGAAGTTTTCACTTCAAAAATATTCACCAAATATAGATTTCCTTAGCTACATGTTTTCATTACCAATTTCATATCTATTCCAAAGAATTATCATACCCAAAAAATAGAAACCGAAATTAAAACTTAATTCCTCCATAAATCACATTTAATAACTACACAAAACATAATAAACGGTAGGTTTATAAAGTTAGCATTATAGCACAATAAAACTGGCTGAATAATAAAAATCTTTGCCAACTTTATTTTACTGTGCATTGTATAAAGGTAAAAAAACTATGTATTTTTATGCAGTTACTAAGGTTAGTTATTGCTATTTTTTCTGATAATAATTATGGCAAATTGTTATTAGCTGCTCATGGTAAGGTTTGACCTTAAGAAATGTGGTAGGTTAAAATAATGAAATAATGTTTGTGACGTAAAATGTCGCATTGTTGGAAAATGGAATCATAAGGCCTGTTGGTCTAGTGGTTAGTGACCCTGACTGCTATGCCGAAGGTCGTGGGTTCGATTCCCACCCAGGACAAATGTTTATGTGATGAACACGATCATTTGTTCTGTGTCTGGGTGTAATTTATCTATAGTATGTTTGTATTTAGAAATATATAAGTATGTTTATCAGTTGTCTAGTACCCATAACACAAGCTCTGCTTAGCTTGGGACTAGATGACGTTGTGTGATAGTTGTGGAATATTTATTTTATTATTATTTATTACTATTAAGAAAGCATTTTTCTTCAAAGAATTATGTTGTCTTTGACTGCTCCGTTTTTGGTGGATCATACTGAACTCTGCCTTTTTACAGTAGGAAGGCACTTCTTCCTCAATCAGCTTATAATAAGCTCACGGCACGGTTAGTGCAGTGGCTGAGCGATTGGACTGCTGCGCTGCGTGTCGCGGGTTCGATTTCCTCACGGAGCAAATATTTGTATGATCTTCAAGTATTTGTTCCAGATCTGGGCGTTTGTGTATGTGAGTTTATATGTTTGTAAACGCACCCACGACACAGGAGAAATTCCTAGTGTGGGTCAACGTTTTTTTTTTAAATGAATGAATTAAATGAATGAATGACTGTGTTGCAATTGAAACAAAGGGATTGATGTCGCGTTTTAGAATAGAACACATGGGTCCAGTGGGTTGGTAGTACGGCATTGACTTTTTGTGGGACCTGCTCAGTTCCTCACCATTTCAGATATCTTTTTTTTATGTTCAATGGGTTGGCTCTTGACCTTAGTCTACGTCAAGAGTGACTAAGACAAGGTCGACGATGGAGCGAGCTTACACAGAAGAAGCCTGTTCACTCTAGCTTTGAAGAGATCAGGGTTGTATGCCTTCGGAAACAATTTTGAGAGCCGTAGTAATAAAACCAATCGCAGTAATTTAAGAGTTTTGGAATTGTATGTATATTCTAGATTTATTATTCTCCACCACCGTTTTCTTTTGTTTTTTAATTCCATATTTTTCTATTGCTGAAAGAATACTATTTTGTACAAGAATTCTGTTTAAAAACAACGTTCCTGACTTTTCCTGATTTATTTGTCCCGCCTTTCATTATCGAACACAAGAGTTTTGACGTGAAAGTCATGTAACTTTTCTAAATACTTCACAGGTAAAAGGGCTTAAGTATTTGGACGATCCATATATTATGAGTGAGACCCCATTAGCATGGTGTGTTGCGTCACGTCATAGCAAGGGTTCAACGCATTTTATGCCACAAGTGCGTTGTATGGGTCGCGGGACTGTTTTGTACTACAGCACGTCGTGTTACATATTTAACCGCCTTTTCGGGGTACATCTGAATGTTTAATCAGGTAACCGTGACCCTGGAACGTAAAGGGCTACTGAAGGATCATCGTGGATTTTAGTCAGTACAAGTCTGATAGTCCCTCCCGTTCCGCTCTGGGTGGGAGGACACGTTTGATGATTTTACCATGATAAAAAAAAATGTTTGGTGTCGACGCAGGGAAAGCAGTCGCAGCGTGGTGTTTCAGTTCAGTCTAGAGTCAGCGCCACGACTGAAGTCTTTGGCACAGCGCTAGTGTCTATGTAATTACATAAAATTCCATAAAAAATGTAGTACCACGAGTTTTACGACTTGAGGAATCAATAATAGGGCCTCGCACACAGAACCCTTTTAAACTGTTTTTACTCTTTTATGTAGGTATTTCTTTTCCTCATACAAACGTCAGTTATGAGGCGTGTACAATTACGTTATAATTATGAACATGTTAATTCCTCCATGACACTGCTCCTTCCCCCTTATACATCAAGAAGTACATGTAACAGGAACCAAGGTGCAAAACTTAGCGTATTAATATTTATTAAACAATTTATGAACGTTAATGGGAAAATCTTTCTAACCCCTGCTGTTGAATGGACAGACGCTAGCACACCAACCTACTCCAATCTATCAAACTTTTTCAATAGATTTTCAACTTTATCACAAAAGTGGATGATTCATTTTAAATTGGGAAAATTTACGTGCGTCTGTTCTAAGGTATCTAGCTGAAACTGGATACAGAAAACAGAGGACAAGTTATTGTGGAATAGCTTTATGCCTATAAGAATGGTCTAGATGCCCAATAATGGGTAACAATTCACTGAAATGGTAGGTGTTATTAGGAAACGAGCCATGTTTTTGAAGTGAAAACTTCTTTATCGGCGTTGTGCACTTTTTTTGGAATGGGTAAAAAATGTTAAACTCGCGTCAGGACACGTGACCTGATCGAAAATTCGTAAGACGGCGCAGGGCGCTTGCGCGAATGTTCGTGTGTGTTTATTACTATTCAAGTTTTCACTTTTGCCGGCACTCCCAGAGTGCAACCCGTCGTTTTTTTTACTTAACACACCCGAACAAATTGTGTAGTGTCTTTATATATTTTTCATAGTAGACCTAAGAAGTTGTGAGATGACAGGCATATGACTAAGGGAGTGATTCACTCAATTGCTGTCCACTTCTGAACGTGAGCTACCCTCAAAAAGCGGCAACCCTACTGGGCCTGGGCAGTCCGCGAGGGTAAAAGAGTGATGGCTATACAAAATATGAATAAATGAAGAGGAAGACGGATGGAGAATAAATTATAGACGATGCCGTGACGTCTCACAGGGAAGAATGAAAGAAGAAACAGTTTTGCACCGACTTAGAGCAGAATGGGATGAGGTCAGGAAGATGATGATATAGCATGACTTCAAGCTATGCTACGCTACCCATCACATACGCTACCAAGTAAACAAGCCATAGGAAGGAGGCTCAAATCGTTAAATATGAGCCGGTATGATTTACATCGCTGCCCCGCGCCCCTCTGACACTGCTGTCGGTAAATCACGTCAAAACTGCCGAAACTCACGCATTACGAATATCTGTGTCTGTTGTGGTCCAAGTTAGGGGAGACAGGCTGGAAAGAAAAGTGGTCGTTTTCAATAGAAAAATGAATTGTCACATATATTTCATTACTGCTGCAAATTACTACATGTTTCAACTTTCGTTATCTTTTTACTAGGATAAACCCATAGTGTATATTATTATTTAGCCGCAAGCAGACCTCTTACTCCGTGGACTGGTGATATCATACACTTTTATCGTGTCCTGTTCAAACACAAAATTTCAAAATGTAAAATTGACGTAATATGGCCTACCATTGCTACCATTATGGATAGTCTTATGCATTTGTGAAAATTACACCGCTTAAACATAACCAATCGTAGCCATATTATTTTCTTTTTCTGGTATTTTTTCAATAGAAAGAACAGATTAAACATCTGTTTAGAACTCTATACATTATTTTTATAGTAATATTCGTAACTAGGATGATGTAAGCTGGAAAAAGTTAATAGACAATTCACTCTGCTAGCATCATTTTAGGCTCTCCTAATCTAAACACTAATTTGAATCCTTGCATTTTGCTGAATCGGCCATCATGAATATTTAAAAACGACGTTAAAAAATGGGAAACAAGTAATAACATCTGAGAGTAATAACTCCGTAAATTACCGGAGTTTATTAATTACAATGTATATGTTGATTGCTTTGGCTGTGCAATGAGGCACTAAATTTTACACTCCAATTACATTTTGGCATCTTATTTTGTAGAGAAATAAAATGCCAAGTGACTAACTTTTAGTGGCCTTAAAAAAGCGAATGAAGCTTTTCCCAGTAAAAAGCTTCTCCTTACAATTCTATTAGGCATTTGAATACCGAAGTACCAATATTTTGTTGCGTTGCCTCCTTTCGCATTTGATGAATAATTGATTATTGATTTGAAACTAGTCTTAATTAAGTTAACCGTCAATATTCACAATTTAATGTTTACAAAACCATCCTTTATTTTTTATTAAAACAAAGGGCATTGAAAAATTGTCATCTTAGGAGAAAATAAAAAACAAAAGTAAAAGAAAACTAAGATACGCTACAAAAGAGTTCTTGCAATCTATGCCATACGAAAAATATTTTTGCAACATCGTGCACATACAAAATTACATACAAAGCCATAAATATCTGTATCGATTGGAAAGAAAAAAAAATACTAGAAATGGTCAAATAATTTTGGTCTACTTAACAAAAACGCTGTGTGCTACAACATGGGCCACAGACCAATAGTACAATTTTAGGTTACAAGTGAGGTCATAAAAAGCGCGCATAATTTTTTTATTATTTGAATGTCCCGTATAAAAATAACATCTTCTGGTTAAGGTGATGTCACCTCTATCTAATGTTACATTTGACTTTGTTATAGTTTGTTCAACTGTCTAAATGTTGGACTTTATCGCCCTTAAAATACACGTTGGACTAAAATTTTGTGAGATTGGATTTAGAATTTCAGGATTTTGTGGATAAAAGAGTAAATGGAGACCACTACTTAGTGAGAGGAACATGAATGAAAAACATCTATCGTACAAACGTAGTCGCGGGACTTTTAATTTACCGTGAGCCCGGTACGTAAAGGGCTATTGAAGGACACCGTGGGTTTTAAGTCAGTACGAGTCTGACAGTCCCTCCCACTCTGCCCTGGGAGGGAGGACTCATTTGATAATGTTACCAGGTTAAAAAAAAGCGTACAAATGTCGTTGAATATGATAAGATGGTGATACTAAATGAGGAATGTCCATCATCATTTTAGCTGAAACATGAAAAGTAGAAAAACCTACGAAAAAATCCTATGCCCAAGATGTCCTCTTTTTTTCTGAAACACAACATAAAAATGCCATAGGTGTTTAAGAAGATTTTAAATTTTTCAGGATTGCCATTTATAGTTTAAAGAACTTTTTTTTTAATTTCTGAGCTGATAGAATTTCTGTTAATTCAAGTTTAGGTAAATACTCCAATGGTATAAGATTTCGGTCCAACAAAGAAGTCATGGTAATCATCGCATCAGTAGTGTGTATCACCAACGAATTTAAAGTTTATATCAAATTAAATACAATTTGTTTTTCATAGCTATTACTTACAAAATTGATATGAAATTAGAACACCTCTAAACTGTGGTTAATTTTAAGTTCCATTCACATACGTTTTCGACATTCGAAACGCGTAGTGCCATCTCTCGGTATAACAAGGCACTTTGTACAGGAGTCGGTCGCTCACAACAAGGGTGCTGTAGAGCTTTCAAAGCTTGGGGGTGAAGGTAAAATCAATACAAACTTTATGTAGTTTAGTAACGACGAGCGTATGGTTTTCATACTGCGTGTCAATATTAAATTGAAAATAACACTCAAAATTAAAACATGTGTTTCATTATTATTTAAAATGATGAAAAATACGCGCATGTTAGTCGTTTTTACGGAAAAGAACCGGCAAGAAACTCCATGGTTACTCTTCAAAAAATGTTGTATAAATGCAATTTTGTATGACTATTATTTTGTTTATGTCCCTGGCTTGGTTACAACCTAGTACCCACAACACGTAGACCTGTTACCACTGAACCAAAACTGCTCGTCTAAAATATAACTGGCAGAGCATCTTTGCTCAGCCCTTTTGTGAATTACAAAAATAACAGCAGTGCTTACAAAGTTGTATCCTCTTGTATCGGCCTCATCTCGGCGGTACCCGAATTCTACCATCGCGTGACGACTGCGGTCTATCGTCAATTTACTTATTTAAACTGATTAGTTTCACGGAACCAAATCCGGCCGGTGGCTGTGTTGGAGTAGGGAAAGGTGTGGAGACGGTGTTACTTTTTAGTTTTTTTTTCTTGCCTTTATTTTATTGTGATTTTTTTTTGTAATTGAATAAGTTTCATGTAATATTGTGGTATAGAATTGGGATATAAACAAAAAACAAACAAAAACAAGGCTGGCCTAGTTTGAAAATAGAAAAAAAAAAAGATTTCTTTTTTGAAAATAATTCCTAATGTAATACTGGTTCAATACTTACAAATAGGACTTTAAATCAAAGTTAAAAGATAGCGGAAACTTATGTCAAAAAAGGACCACGAAGATGAACAGACAGTGTTGCAATAAAATTAATAAACAATTCAACTCGGCTTTAATATTATGACTTAATTTTACGAGAATACATATTTTTCTTTTTATGTAAATAGATGCATTTATTATTGCAGAACACGAACATTTGATGAAACAAAAAAGGACAAGATTGAAAATATTTAGTCACAAGTCGTCTCCACAACTCTCAAGACTTATCTCGGACGTTACAATATTTTGGTCTCATTACGGTGTCAATATAAGATTAGGGATAAGCCCAATTTTTGTACGAACCTCCGGGGCGGATAAGTGAGTTTTTTATGTTGCGTCTGCGATTGTGCCGCGAGACACAACACAATTAGGCTTTTCGGTAAATAATACAGTCAAGTGTGTGTGGTATAGATGGTACGTTATGAGGTTTTACGGATTCCGCACCTATTTTTAAAAGTAAAGTCTATTTTAGTATTTACTAGTCGTCCTAACGAAATAGAGTTTTACTTTATTAAAATCTATACACATGAATAAATACATAATTATGACTTAAATGGTAAAAAATAAAACGCTTTTCAGCTGCAAAATTCATACAAGTTATGTGTTTAATATAACCTGTTTTATATAATGGCAAAACAATAATACAATATAATGAAACAACCGCTATTTCATCAGTAATGCGAATATGATACCTACCTTTTTAAAAATTATCTATGCAACGAAACAAAATTACCTTTTTTTAGCAGCAAATATATGAAATTATCCTAATCTCGTGATTTGATTTGGACAAAAAATTCAACAAGTGAGACCAATGAGGTTCTATTATAGACGCTCATTATTCGTTATCGAGAACTCTAAAAAAACGACAATCGTTCCGATGTTCGAAATTCCCAAAATTTCTTTTATTTTCAAATTACAATACCTTAAATAATAATATGCAACGGTTTGATTGACAGTTTTCGGATCGCTTCGGCGTCAAACCGACGGCGAACGAAAAAAAACCGAACAAATTCGGCAACAATTTAAAAATTGGAATCGAATTAGTTGAACGATTATTGACGGAATTTTCACGTTCCATATGTTCGTTGAATTTGAATTTGTGGTTCTCGAATTAATAGCCTCGGGAATTTTAAATTTTGTTATTCGAATTTATTAAATTTAAATTTGAAATAATTTTCGTGATTCTTAATTCAGCTGCTTATTATTTTTGTCTGGAGACAGGCATACCTAACATTATAATATCTAGTAATCTATCATAATTATCTATCTGACCGTTTTTCAGTCATGGCGGCCAATCACAGCCAAGTCATATTTATATTGATTTGCAAAGCAGCAACTAGATTTGTAAAACAAAGAGAAGGCTTTTACTCAACAGTGAGACACTTTGTAGGATAGAAAAAAGTGTGTGCACACATATTATAAAGCCCCATTTAGACGACGCAAGAAATTGCATGCGAGTTGCATGAGTTTTTTACGAAACGTTTGGCGCAGTGGCTGAGCAATTGGACTCCCGCGCTTCATCTGGAAGTAGTTGTTCCGGGTCTAGGTATTTATTTATTATTTATTTAGTTTGTGAGTTTCTATGTTTGTAAACGCACCCACGATACAGGAGAAGTTCCTAGTATAGGACAACATTTTAAAAAAACAGTTTCACTACATTGCACTATTTGTTTCATAATTATCATCATCATCAGCGTTTAAATGTTCCCACAGCTGGGACACAGGCCTCCTCTCTGTGAGAGGGAGTGAGCCATAATCTACCACGCGGGCCCAGTGCGTGTCGGTAGATGTCACACTAGGAAAAGCCGGTTTCTTCACGATATTCTCCTTCATCGTTTTGAGAGCAGTGGTGATGAATTAACTTACAGAAAGTAATGCCGAGCCGATAAGTCAGGATAAAGTCAGGGCCGATAACACCACTGCTCTGAGGCATTTGTTTCATCAACTGAATTCATTGATCCCTAAGCTTTTGTCAAACAGACTGGCGTGGCGAATGCGAAGCGTGCCGTTTTTATTTGTAGTGTAGTGAATTGTTTGAATCCAGTCACATAGAAAAGCGAATGCGATCCGATAGCGTGACAGAACTATCGGACTGACGTCTCGCTTCGGTCCGGTATCGCGTCGGACTCGCTTCGCTTTCGCCTGTCTTTTTGACAAAGGCATAATAGTTAGCAATGTACTTAATCAAACTTGTCGCGTGTAAATGGGTCTTTATGGTGCAGTCTCTGCCCTAATAATAATGAATCTGGGTTTGTATACCTATTTTTTTTTAAATACAGTTTGTTTTTTCATATAGTTATTTATTTATCACTGCATATTATTTATTTGTATCTTGTCCTAGCAGGCAAGAATAAAAAGATTAAAATTAATTTCATGAACTGTATCTTTTGTTCTTTAAAGTTAAGAATCAGTTATTTAATTTTCACGTTTTTATTTATTTCTTTCTTTTTCTGTAAGAAACATTAACGCCATTTAACAAGAAGTGGATTGCCAGTATAATCTGAACTGTCATCGTTAACTGTTATACCTATAGCATAGGAGATAGTGAATAAAAAATTTAAAAGTAATAATCCATGTTAAGGTGTTAGTTTTAATGACCCATAAAATATGTAGGTGTTTAAATGAATGTTAGTTTTGCAATTAAATGGATTGTTTTTTTTTTCTATTATTAAAACTGTAGAGATATAATGATACAAAGACACAGTAAAACAAGTATTAGGTGCTGAATCCTTAGAAAATGATTACATCTACTATGGACGAATGAAATCCATAATTTTTTTGTTTCAGAAGTATCACTGCATAATTATAGTAAAAAAGAAATAACAATAATCTAAGATTTTTATGTTTAAATGCTTCAAAGATAACTTTATATTAAAAAAAAACATTGAGAATACAATTTTTACAACTACGTTATAAAACATTTTTCTGTAAAACCAACATAATTTAAGACGACAAATTATTAATTACCGACATTAATAGATCATTTTTTTCCATTATAATTTACCTTAAACTTAGTATCCTTAGGCTTACACAATTCACAGGAAACACTGTACTCTACATTGCCACAATTATTACTACATAATTATACCATAAAAACTGCAAACTATATGTTAATAATTTCGTAGAAATTATTAATTATTAATAACTCTCTCATACTATGTTGTGTTGAATACATATTACCTTATTATAAGTTATAATACACGACACAGGTGTACTTAAGCATTTTTATTAAAGTGTATAATTCAGAATTATTTCATTTTTAAGTCAAAATTATAAATTATTGTATGCTCCTGGACTATAAAACAGTTAAATACTGTTATGTAAGAATACAGTCATATCTTAGAAAGCAAGAAAGAAAGCTTCAGCTGCCCAGCTTAAGACAAACGTCTACCCTTTTCCAGTGTGTTCTTTTTTGTTCATATAGTTTTCAGTTGACCTAATTTACGAGGGCTATATGTCTAGAATTAAAGCCTTTGTCAAACAGACAGGCGAGTCCGAAGCGATAACAACCGATACGAGACGTCAGTCCGATAGTTCGGTCACGCTATCGGATCGCTTTCGCTTTTCTATGTGACTGGATTCAAATAATTCCATACATTACAAATAAAAACGCCTCGCTTTGCATTCGCCACGCCTGTCTGTTTGACAAAAGCTTGAAGTGACTGCTAAAATGACTTTTATTTGAGAAGTGTGAAATTAGGAGAACATACAGTGTTTACCTCAAATTAATTGGAATAAAAAACACAGAATGCTATTAATGATGAATTTTCACTAATCACAAGGTAAGATATTAAAACTTTTGTTTAACGATCTTCATGTACAAGAGTAGCCCTACATACGCTCAAAATAATATAATGTTCCTAGATTACTAATGTTTGGCGCGTTGTGTTCCACGCGCGCCTCAAAGAGTGTCAGCATAGTGACGGGGCCTGTAGTGGGCCAAAGCCTGCCGGGGTCGCGGGACTAACGGATTACCGTGACCCCGGTACGTAAAGGGCTATTGAAGGACACCGTGGATTTTAGTCAGTACAAGTCTGACAGTCCCTCCCGCCCGGCCCTGGGTGGGAGGACTCATTTGATGATTTTACCACGATAAAAAAAAATAGATTACTTACTTATGTTTAATAAGTTTGAAAGATAATCTTTACATTAACAATTGCTCAATAAAATTACAATAAACCTAATTGAGAATGTTTGTTGAACGTTTTTGCTCAGTAATTTGAACAGACATGACATTAAGTAGAAATGAAATAGATTACAGTTTCATTAATAGTACAGTTACCAGTTGATACATCGCTCGAAATTATATCTATCATACTGAACATGTATCACACTTGACAAGAGTATTGTTTTTACTCAAATGAGAGGCGTTATTTCATTACATTGTTGTTTCAGTTAAGCTAGTAAACGTAGAATTGCTGCTACTCGTATATCGAAGTTTAATTATTGGTAAACTATTGTTTTTGTTTTTGGGAATTTCATTCACAATATGTTTTTTTTTTCTTCAAATATTTTTGCCCCACACTAAAATGTCTCCGGTATCATGACAATGTGTGTCATGATAAAGTCACATACACAAACGCCCAGTCCCGAAACAACTACTTTCAGATCATAAAAATATTTGCTTCGTGCGAGAATCAAAACCGCGACACGCAGCGCAGCAGACCAATCGCTCAGACTCAGACTTTGAACTGATTTAATCGAAATATTCAAATGTTTTCTAAAAAGTATCGAAAAAACAAAATGGCGCGCCTATCATTCAGGTTTTTGATACTAAGTCCTTGTACAACCATAGATCTTAGAACTATATTTTATATATAACAAGGCACACAAGGACTTGGTGACGAAGGAATGCTATCCATGTTCCGCTACAAATTCCTCGTAGGTAACTCCATACACCCCTCCTTCTGCAAAGTAGTCATGCTAGCGAAGGAGGAGGCGGGACGCGTGAGGGGAAGGACAGAATCCACCTCACAGCCCAGCCGCAGTGGTAAATGCCCGCGGCGACGGACTTTGCAAGACGATTTCCTACCAGCGTAGGCGCGGACATGCGGGCGGCGAGTAATGGGCGACTCGCTGTCCGACTATGAACCATGCCCGGGTCGACCCGGCGACTCTTTGAGGCGCGCCTGGAACACAACACGACACAACACGGCCTGTTGTGTTCCACGCGCGCCTCAAAGAGTGTCAGCACAATGACAGCAATGAAGGGGCCAAAGCCTGCCGGGGTCGTGGGACTAACGAATACCGTGACTCCGAAACGTAAAGGGCTATTGAAGGACACCGTGGATTTTAGTCAGTACAAGTCTGACAGTCCTTCCTGCTCTGCCCTGGGTGGGAGGACTCATTTGATGATTTTAGCAAGACCACCCCAAAAAAAGGGCTTATCTGATACAAACACAACTAAACTCTTTCAGTTATCCTGTATCATTATTCATTGATAACTATCCCGTTAGTCAATTAACATACTAATGTTGGCAATTATAGATAATTAATTATCGACACATCAGGAGTATTAGGTCACAATAAACTATCATTAGGCTGGATTAAAGATATAAATGCCTACACCTGCCAACGTAACGAGACTTCTGTGCACTTTAATTATTTTTAATTTAAGTTGGAGGGATGTAGGGTGTTAGGTATGGGCTCGCCATTTTGTTAGCTTTAATTTAAATTAAAAAGTCTTCCCGAAGCTCGAAAGTCTGTCAACCAGTCTTACCAGGAAGTATCATATTTGTGATTGTGGGGATCAGATAGGCAGTAATCATCTGCCTAGCCTTTTCCCAACTATATTGGGGTCGGCCTTCAGTCGAATCAGATGCAGCTGAATATCAGTATTTTATATGGAGCGACTGCCTATCGGACCTCCACAACCCAGTAACTGGGTAATACGATGCCCCATGGTAGGACTGGTTGTCACAAAGAATCCACAGACCAACCTCGGCAAGCGCGGCTTAACCCGAAAGATCGCCCTGTGCGGCTGTAAAGATTAAATATTCAGCAGAATCCGGGGTAACTTGAAGCCGACACCAACACAGTTAGGAAAAGGCTAGATAAAAAAGATAAGTATTACCTAAAAAGTCACACATTCTCATATCTATAACTGAAGCATATCCCACGCAAGTTGCTCTGTGCTTTGCGCTTAAACTAAATACATATATTATGATGGTCTTGGCGCCATTTTGTTTCTTCGTGCATGCTTTTCTTCGCTTACACGCTCTTAAATAAACAGCAAATTGTATGACACTAACGTTAAATAGAAAATGACAATAATAAATAATTAGTTTTTTTTTGTATTTTCAAATGTTTGTTTTATTTAGAAAAATTAAAAATGTAAGTAAGAAGTACAATAAGTGAACGAAGGAGATAATACTTGTGAAAAAAATGTTGCACATGATAGACGCACAGTAAACTAAAAACATAAAAATCCTTTTTTTTTGGACATTCGTGTAAAAAAACGCAAACCGTTCTGCTTATAAATCTAGCGTAGCAATGGACGACCAACTTCAATAGAACTACAATACAACTAGCACTTCTTATCACCGATGTCTTACTAAATCACTCCAAATGATCTATTTTACATCCAAAATGAAGATGATAAAGCATCCCATCAATTCATAAGAAAATCTTCCGTAAAATTGTAAATAACAATACTTACTAATATGTAATTTTACCAACATAACTTCGTTTTAATTTACGTTCTCTTGAGCGTGCCTGTTATAAATCAGTAATACCTCATGTAAATGTCATATTGGCTTGGAATATGGAATTATTAATTGCTTGTGTTTCTTCAAGCAGTTACCGTGTTACGGGGATAGTTGGAATTTGGGAAGTTTCTATAGTGCCCAGATGGATAACAAGTTGTTGTAAAAAAGTGTCACTATCATTTAGACGAACGGCATCATTTATTTTCATTACACCAGTGTACTTTTAAATAACTGCTAGTGTTGATATAATTATGGTAAGAACCTATTATTCGGGCACGCCGCAATCGCGGCGGTAAGACCCCTCTTTGAGGAGTGGCTGGATAGGCGTCACGGCGTCCTTACCTACCGCATGACGCAGGTCCTCACCGGACACGGAAGTTTCGGGAGGTTCCTGTGTCTGATAGGGAGGGAAGAAACGCCTGGGTGTCACCACTGCGAGGATCGTCCGGAGGACACGGTGGAGCATACGGTGCAGGACTGCCCCGCTTGGGCAGAGCACCGCCGTGTCCTCACGACGGCGATAGGCGGAGACCTCTCGCGCCCGGCATTGGTCGAGGCCATGCTGCGGGGCGAGACGGAGTGGGAAGCGGTCGCCTCCTTCTGCGAAGCAGTAATGCTCGTGAAGGAGGAGGCGGGCCGCCTGAGGGAGAGGACAGCGTCCTCCCTCCACCCCAGCCGCAGTGGTAGACGCCCACGGCGTCGGACGTCGCAGGACGATCTCCGGCCACCGTAGGCGCGGGCATGCGGGCAGCGAGTAATGGGCGACTTGCTGTCCGACCATGGACCATGCCCGGGTCGACGGCGCGTTGTGTTCCACGCGCGCCTCAAAGAGTGTCAGCATATTGACGGGGCCTGTAGAGGGCCAAAGCCTGCCGGGGTCGCGGGACCAAGGGATTACCGTGACCCCGGTACGTAAAGGGCTAGTGAAGGACACCGTGGATTTTAGTCAGTACAAGTCTGACAGTCCCTCCCGCCCTGCCCTGGGTGGGAGGACTCATTTGATGATTTTACCACGCAAAAAAAAAAAAAAAAAAAGAACCTATTATTGATCGGTCCTCTATTTTTCGAGTCTAGGAATATGTTCTCATGTTATTTGCTTTTACATAGAAATATCTAGCTTATATTTACTTTCTTATAATGAATAAACATTATCTAAAGTAAAAGCTAAAAAAGATATATAAAAAAACGTGTCATAAAATCGCTAATTTTCATAACATAACTTTTTGTAACATTTATATTTGACAGGCCTGTTGGTCTAGTGGTTAGTGACCCTGACTGCTATGCCGGAGGTCGTGGGTTCGATTCCTACCCAGGACAAATGTTTGTGTGATGAGCACGATCATTTTGTTCTGTGTCTGGGTGTAATTTATCTATAATATGTATGTATTTAGAAATATACAAGTATGTTTATCAGTTGTCTAGTACCCATAACACAAGCTCTGCTTAGCTTGGGACTAGACGGCGTTGTGTGATAGTTGTGGAATATTTATTTTATTTTTTTATTTAAATATAAAGTAAAGTAAGGATTAGTTACATAACTCTCTAAAAATTATAGCTAATAACAATATACATTGACAGTCAGTAGTGTCGCTAAAATTGTTCCACAAATGTCCACATCGACATCTGTTAGATCCATGTCTAGAAGCGCATAGTCCGATTATCATGAGAATATGTGTTTACCGTCTGTTAAGGTCAAACTGGAGATGTATGACAGTATAGCTACTGCATACGTCTTCGCCTGTGTATAAAATCGTTTATAATTTATCTAAAATAAAAACTTACCTTTTTGTTGAGGTGGTCTCATCACTGAGGCCTTCCGCCCTGGGTGGAGGCCGCCAGAATTGACTGTCACATTCGTACTAACTAAAATCCACCACGTTTCTTCAATTGCCCTTAACGTTCTAGGGTCAAGGTAACCCGCTTAAACTGTCAAGCGACCCCGCAATGTGGCTCTATTGGGGCCCCGTCAAACCAAACAGTAGACTATGATATTCTTTTTAGCTTTATCTATCTACTAGATTAATCGCTCCAGCCGTTTTGGAGATTACTTCAATGAAGCCTTTCTCAATAAATGAGCTATCCAACGCAAATACAATAATTAAATACGAAACAAGAGTTCCAGAGATTAGCGCGTTCACACAAACGAATTCTTCAGGTTTATAATATTAGTGTAGATTTCTTTTATTACGCGTGTGTTCAAAGCTGTTAATTTGATCTTACAAACAGACACATCAATTTTATTTATTAAAATAGGAATATAGTTTACTATATAACGCCATTATTAATTCTGAACACGGCGCATACTTCACAGTAGGTTCCTGTCAAAGCCCAGCTGATCATGATCGAGACCTTTTTATTCACACTTATCGCAATAAAAGAACAACGCTAAGTGTCCGTGAACTTTCGGGACGTACGGACAAAATATATTATTTAAATATAATATAAAAAACTAGGTATTGAATTGTCATCCGTGAAAGTATTATCTTCGTTTGTTTATTGTGTAAAGGTGTTGGATTCGAAAGGGTAATTATTTATCTTATTGTGGGGTAATAAAGTTGGTTTTAACATGGTTTATGTCGGCTTATGATAATTAGGGACATATTAAAGAAAGAAGTCATAGTTTCAATAACTTAGGGCATAAGTTTAAATTGTGTGTCTTTAAAACTTTTGTTTCATACGAAAAAAACTTATAGTCTTTAATTTTCTTCTATGATCAGCTAAGTTGAAATTATGCCCTAAAATGTAAGATCATTAAGTATAGTCAGCTAGGTAACTCGAAAAATATCTAGAAACTTCATCAAACCACCAATTCATCACTTTCCCCGCAACATAACTCATCCTATTAGACTAACTTTCATGAAAGTAAATGTTCACTTAGTAATTAAACGCATTACTGATTCTAAATGCTCAACGTTGAGTACGAGATCGTAGAGCGGGTGGACTTCTTTATTTTAAACTAGCTTTACTCGTGACTTTAGCTACCGTTTTTGTTGTTATTTCGGCCGCATCCTTTTTATTCCGGCCGATTAAGCAGCTCACAACATCCTCTAGGTTGACCTGCGAGTTGCTGCGAGGTAGATCATCATCTTCCTAGCCTTTTCCCAACTATATTAGGGTCGGCTTCCAGTCAAACCAAATGCAGATGAATATCAGTATTTTACATGGAGCGACTGCCTATCGGACCTCCACAAACAAGTAACTAGGTAATACGACAGACTTTAGAGCTTCTGACTAATAGCATCGACTGTCAAAGATTTACAAATGACAGCCCGGACAAGCTCGGCAAGCTTAACCCGGAAGATCGGCCTGTGCGGCTGTATTTATTTAGCCACGACCTCCTTTACAGAAACATATCTTAGTCTTTATTAAGATGTAAAAAGGTAACAGACAAAGAGACACAAAAACTGCTTTCTTATTGTTATTATTACTATATATTGGTAAGCATGAGTGCCAGTTAAAACTGTAAAAAGTCGTATTGATAAATCGACAATACAATTGTATGATTGGTCGTGTAATGCAATTTTAGTTAAGTTATTATCTACTGGTAGTTAAGGGTGAAATTGCAGCAATTTTTCATTAAGTATTGAATGAGTTTCGAAGTCGAGACCTTTGTCCTGTTTGTGAGCTTTGTGCTGAGGTCATTGACATTGATTTGTGTGATGGCAAAATACGAGTATCAAAGGAAATGTTGGCGGAATTTTAAAATAATGCACTTAATAGTGCGCGGGCATGCGGATGGGAAGTAACTCGCAATCCGATCATGGACAATGCCCGGGTCGACGGCGCGTCGTGTTCCATCTTTTTTTTTTATTGTGGTAAAATCATCAAATGAGTCCTCCCACCCAGGGCAGGGCGGGAGGGACTGTCAGACTTGTACTGACTAAAATCCACGGTGTCCTTCACTAGCCCTTTACGTACCGGGGTTACGGTAATGGGAAAGTCACGCGACCCCGGCAGGCTCTGGCCCTCTACAGGCCCCGTCATTATGCTGACACTCCTTGAGGCGCGCGTGGAACACAACGCGCCGTCGACCCGGGCATGGTCCATGGTCGGACAGCGAGTCGCCCATTACTCGCCGCCCGCATGCCCGCGCCTACGGTGGCCGGAGATCGTCTTGCGACGTCCGACGCCGTGGGCGTCCACCACTGCGGCTGGGGTGGAGGGAGGACGCTGTCCTCCCCCTCACGCGGCCCGCCTCCTCCTTCGCGAGCATGACTGCTTCGCAGAAAGAGACGACCGCTTCCCACTCCGTCTCGCCCCGCAGCATGGCCTCGACCAATGCCGGGCGCGAGAGGTCTCCGCCAATCGCCGTCGTGAGGACGCGGCGTTGCTCTGCCCAAGCGGGGCAGTCCTGCACCGTATGCTCCACCGTGTCCTCCGGACGATCCTCGCAGTGGTGACACCCAGGCGTTTCCTCCCTCCTTATCAGACACAGGAACCTCCCGAAACATCCGTGTCCGGTGAGGACCTGCGTCATGCGGTAGGTAAGGACGCCGTGACGCCTATCCAGCCACTCCTCAAGGAGGGGTCTTACCGCCGCGATTGCGGCGTGCCCGGTCACAGCCCCCCTTAGAGGGGTAAAACCTGACGTGGTCGCGGGACTGTGTCATCAAGTAACCATGAGCCTGGCACATGTCTGACAGTCCATCCCGCTCCGCCCTGGATTTAATGATTTTACCACGATAAAAAAAGCACTCAATAGTGGGTGCCTAGAGATGGGTGTCAGAACCGAGGCACGCCAGACATGATGAACTGGACTCTTTTTTAACAGACTAGCCAAGGCAATCGGTGTTTAAGATATATTGGATAGGAAGGTTAAGGAAGAGTCCTGTGCTTTTTTTTTAACGTGGTAAAATCATCAAATGAGTCCTCCCACCCAGGGCAGAGCGGGAGACTCGTACTGACTAAAATCCACGGTGTCCTTCAATAGCCCTTTACGTTCCGGGGTACGTAATTCACGGTAATTCACGGTAAATCGTACAGTCCCGCGACCCCGGAAATGGACTATCTAACAAAAAAAGATTTTCAGTTCAAACCAGTAGTTCCTGAGACTAGCACGTTTAAAACAAACAAACACATTCTTCAGCTGGATAATATTAAATAAAGTATTAACATAGATTAGGGGATGACACTTACCTACCTTAACAACTAGATCTTACTTTATTTCTCCCTGTTTATGCCTTATTTAGTTTCACATTACCGTTTAACACGATTATGTGGTACTTATACAAATTGATGATCGCATAACCATTCATTCATTTTCTATATTTAAGACGCCATCCTGTTAAATTCAAAATTATAATAATTATATCCACGAGCTCCCTACAATTAATATCCTTAACTACTGTAACACGTTAAGTCATAAAATTGTATGTGTCTTGTAGTTTTTTTTTTCATTAAAAATTCGTCCCGCGTCTCACACACCTGCGCGTACGCAACAATCAATATCTTAATTATATCCATTTTTAAACGTTTAACTCTTAATATTGCAAAAAATTGTGCGACTTTTTGAGATATCACTCTTGACTAAGTAAGGGTGCAAGTGCAGAACTGAAGATCGTATTTTATGTTTTTGAAGTGAAAACTTCTTTAGCGGCGTTGAGCACTTTTTTGTAATGGGTATAAAATCTTAAACTCGCGTCAGGACACGTGACCCTGACCGAAAAAGCGTAGGACGGCGCAGGGCGCTTGCGTGAATGTTCGTGTGACTTTATTACTTTTAAAGAAGTTTGTATGCTGGATACATTCGTTGCTAGGTAACATTGTTTATAAAAGATGTACGTCACATTGGAAAATTATTGAAATAAAAAGTCAACCATTTTTGCGAGTTTTACTAAAATCTGTTCACAAGATATTTCCAACAATTACTATTCAAGTTTTCACTTCTGCCGGCACTCCCAGAGTGCAACCCGTCGTTTTTTTTTTTTTTTCAGGATGTTGTTAATACTCGGTGCAGCGGTAACCAACCTTCGTATCTATTTCTTCCACTTTTGAGAACTTGCTATTGGATTTTTAACTTTAAGGGCTGCTGAGTAGCGTTTAATCTTTATACAAGACTAGCTGCTGCCCGCGACGTCGTCTGCATGAATGCGTTGAAGAAATAAAGGCTCTCTGCTCGTTTCCGGTAGGTGATAGCGTGATAATATGTAGCCTATATGTTGACCCGACTTCTTAATAATATTCTTGCCAAATTTGAAGTAAATCCATGTAGTGCTTTTTGGGTCAATTCCAGACATACATACAGACAAACAGACAAAAATATTAGAAATTATATTTTTGTCTTTAACTTTCATATCATTTTATTATATGTATAGATGATGTGAACAATGAGGTACAGTGATTACCAACCTTCAATGATAGCATATCCTTCTATTTTTGGATGTCCTGTTATTTTTGGAAACTGCGTTGCTGATGATTTTTTCTTGTTCATGAAGATATTATAAACATGGTTCAGTCACAAAAATGTTTCAAATAAGGTAGGAACGTGTTGAGTCCTCAGGCTAGCTGTACGAACTTTAATAAATTTATACCAGATATTGTACTTTTACAGACAAAATGTATTTAAAAATATAATTTTGATGCTTGCACAATTATTTTTGAAAAATACATTTTGTCTGTAAAAGTTCTGAATTACAATATCTGGTACCTATAAATTATTAAAGTGTATATATTATAAATTATACACTTTATATTATTAATTCTATACATATTTTATGGCTGTTTCCAACATTGTCATTTCGCCAACTTAGAAAACGTACCCCCTTAATAGAAAAGAAACAAAAAAAAACAATTTACTTACTGTGATAAAGAACTAATACCTACTACAGTATATCTCGTCTTAGAAATACTTAATATCCATAAACGATATAGAATAATTTGCAACACTTTGTCTTAAGAACTAATTCACATAAAACATACAAAGAATAACAAAACTATCAATTTTATCTAACGACTATTGTACAGATAAATAAGGGAGCTATGAATTTACGCACTTGGCATAATAATCTAGTTAAGTTTGCCGTGTTAAGGTTGCCATAATAAAATATGTATTATTGCTAATTGCCACATCAGTTTGATAAAACAATTCTATTGGTTAACATTTAAGAACAGACAGTATTGAAGAATTGTTTCCGATGCATAACATTTAGACTTCATGAATAAATTATAAAATATGCTCCCTGATTACTAATAAATAGTTCTAAAATTCAATATTGGTCTATGGATTGGGTAACCACCGATTACATACTGTGATCGTCATTTAAAGATATTTAATAGTTCTTTCCGTCATCAGACTACAAAATAAATATCCAGGGTACACTTCCCAGGCGGAGACCTCTCGCGCCCGGCATTGGTCGAGGCCATGCTGCGGGGCGAGACGGAGTGGGAGGCGGTCGCCTCCTTCTGCGAAGCAGTCATGCTCGTGAAGGAGGAGGTGGGCCGCCTGAGGGAGAGGACAGCGTCCTCCCTCCACCCCAGCCGCAGCGGTAGACGCCCACGGCGTCGGACGTCGCAAGACGATCTCCGGCCACCGTAGGCGCGGGCATGCGGGCAACGAGTAATGGGCGACTCGCTGTCCGACCATGGACCATGCCCGGGTCGACGGCGCGTTGTGTTCCACGCGCGCCTCAAAGAGTGTCAGCATAGTGACGGGGCCTGTAGAGGGCCAAAGCCTGCCGGGGTCGCGGGACCAAGGGATTACCGTGACCCCGGTACGTAAAGGGCTATTGAAGGACACCGTGGATTTTAGTCAGTACAAGTCTGACAGTCCCTCCCGCCCTGCCCTGGGTGGGAGGCCCCATTTGATGATTTTACCACGATAAAAAAAAAAAAAAAAAAAGGGTACACTTCCCCGGGCATGCGGGCAGTGAGTAATGGGCAACTCGCTGTCCGGCCGTGGACCATGCCCGGGTCGACGACGCGTTGTGTTCCACGCGCGCCTCAACGAGTGTCAGCAAAATGACATCCCTGTAGATGGGCCAAAGCCTGCCAGAGTCGCGGGACTGACGAATTACCGTGACCCCGGTACGTAAAGAGCTATTGAACGACACCGTAGATTTTAGTCAGTACGAGTCTGACAGTCCCTCCCTCTCTGCCCTGGGTGGGAGGACTCATTTGATGAATTTAGCACGTAAAAAAAGGAAGAGGCTTGTATCTTCTATTGCTTCTCTCGTTTCTACTTCTAGGAGATGTTTTTAACTTAATAGATAAACTTCGGAATATTGTCTGAGAAGCCACATTATCCTCGATTATCGTGCCGAATAGTTATACTAAAACAATAAATATTGGACGACGGGAGCGATGGTCAAAAGGTAGTTTCGAATAATAATATGCAAATGAACTTTTAGCCAGACGCCTATAATTCTGAACATTTGACTGAAAAATTATAATTAGTCCGTCACTTAGATTATCAACAAATATTCGACCCGTATTTTTTCTTTTATTTCGTAAACCAAAATTGACGGAGATACGATGCTTTCAAAATTGGCAATACGTCACAATTTAGTACAATTTCTATTGAATTCAGACGTCACGAGCCCTCACGCTCGAGTTTTAATGCGTTGTATTTTGGTGAATATTCATTGATTTTACAAAAGAAAAAATACGTGTCCGTTATTTTTTTAAACTCTCAATGACGGACCAATTATATTTGTAATTTATAGCTACTGTCAAATAGCCAATTTTGTCTTGTGAAGGAATATAGTCTAACCTAGTTACTAGGTTGTGCAGGTCAGATACGCAGTGCAGTCTCTCCATGTAAAATACTGATATTCAGCTGCATTTGGTAAGACTGGAAGCGGACATTATGGGCCTACCACACGCACAAGCTTCACCACAGTTTTGCCTGCGCAAGCCCGGCCTGCGCGTACTTGCCTGTGTGTGTGGTTGGGCGTTCAGTGTTGCCGACCATGTATTGTTTTTTAATGAGAGAATCTTGCGCAGGCAAAACTGTGGTGAAGCTTGTGCGTGTGGTAGACCTATTATACAGATGAGAAAAGACTGGGCAGATGATGAGTTTCAAACATGGCGTATAAACATCAACGCTGTAGTTTGGTGATTACCTATTAAAATTATGTGACTTAATAATGCTTGCCATGTTCCTATTGACCTTTTAAGGGAGGCCCATAATCAATAATCGTCAATTAACGGAGTAATACAATAAATATAAAAAAATAACACGAATTTCTTTTTAAAATTATAGCAACATAAAACCTACTTGGACATCATTCGAAAACTTACTATTAAATGTTGCAACCTTAAAAATAGTTTCTTTATTTTTTATAGTTGGCAATAAAATCGTCAATGTTGCTATCTTCAAAGAAGATAACTAATTAATGGAAAGTGATAAGTACATCATAAACTTAAGTGGCTAGGTGATTATTTGTAGTGAAGACTGATGGCTAAAAAATACCACCTAACAAGTGTGTTGAGCAGAAGTGGTCAAGTGATATCGGCCCCGACTTAAGAGTTGTAGGTCGTGGGTTCGAACCCGGCCGGGCGCATTACTTTGTGTAATTTCTTTATTTCATCACCACTGCTGTCAAAACGGTGAAGGAAAACTTCGTGAGGAAACCGACATGTCCTAGAACCAAAGATTCGAAGACATATGACATCCACCAACTGGGATTACGTAGTGAATTATGGCCCACTCCCTCTCACAGGGAGGAGGCCTGTATCCCAGCAGTGGGAACATTTATAGGCTGATGATGATGATAAAAGAACAAAAAGTAGATCTTGCAGTTTCGTTAATCTAGAGAACAAAGCTACCGATCCGCGATCCGAAACGTGGATCCACGTTCCGGCAGTAAGACGGGATTACGCGGATTCACGTTCCGGCGAGAGAAGCCGTAAATGGTTATCAAACTGTCCAGTTGACAGCAATTGGCAGATCTTATGTCCCGAAATAAAATGGTCCATAGGAGGCGGTGTAATCGAGCACACTACGTACAGGCACTTGCAGGTCAACCTACCCAAATCTGTAAAATTTTACCAATCGAACATTAACCTTCCACTATTGTGATAAGGTTGAAAACATATTGAAAAGATTTGAAAAATTGAGTTGGGTTGATGTGCTGGCGTCTGTACAATGCTCAATAATAGTGTTGTACGTAATACCTATTACCGCCTATTCGTGTTACAAAATTGCATATTTGCTACTCGTAAAGTTTACTTTTGTACCGCGACATTTTCATAAAACATTTTATTTAAATTCGACAACCTAATGCACTTTTTATTCAGAAACACATAACGTATCTACCAATAAACACAGCTAATGCCTTAATTATCATTCTTAACTAGATTATTTATATCTACAATTAGAAGTACGTAAAATATTTATGATAATACTTTCATAAATGGCTATAAGGTCATGTTATTTTTAATAGTCAGATAATAATGCTTATTTATTTCAATTTAATACTTCATGCATGATGTTCTGTTTAAATGAAGATGGTGTACTTTGTTTTAAGACATTTATGAGAAGAAATTGTAATCAGGCCTCGTACATAATGTAAATATGACTTATCTGTGGCCAGTGGCTCACATAAACCCTTCTTTTTGGCGTGGTAAAATTATCAAATGAGTCCTGATAGGACTTATTTGATCCCAGGGCACGGCAGAAGGGACTGTCAGTCTTGGACTGACTATAACCCACGGTGTCCTTCAATAGCCCTTTACGTTCAACTCTTGCGCCCTGTCAGAACGTAATAAAAACTATTTGGTGCTGGAATCTGATTGGGTGGTGGTCGCGAGGCAGGTGGCCTTGATGAGACCTTCTATTTCCATTGGGATCGCTCAGCCGCCTCAGCAGTTTTATTGGATGCAATTATTTTGGGACAAACCCACCACACTATTCCCTAACCACTGCAACTCCTGTGCGCCAGAATCAACAGTGGCAACCAACCAGAAAAGCGCCGAGACAATGAAGCTCGACGTGTCCCGGAGAATGGATTTACCTGTCTTGGATGCTGCAACGAAATTAATTAGAAAAGAATAGTGGAGGAGTAGGAAAAAATATATGTTTCCACTCTTTATTAGATGCAATTATACGCATACGGTATTAACCACAAAATATATCACAATACTACTACTTCAATGATTAAGAAATGTTCGGTTCTTTTTCCGCCAACGATAGTAATTTTTACGCACTATTTCTCTATATGAGAAAAAAAAATACCGCTTGATTTTACCGAACATAAAAATGCAATAAATAACAATTTTCGAAGGCAACACGTTACTATTTATATAGAAAAGAAAACATAACATAAGACTGTATTTAGTACCTATATATTACAACTATGTGACATTTAAAATACCAGTCAATGTGTGAGTTGCATTCGGACATGAAGGGTTCCGTACCATTTTGTTTTATTTATTTTTGTAGCGGATACACATTCTGTGATCACATGTCTGTTTAAAGCTGAAGCCGTGACGAAAAACGTGAAAAGTCATGAAGACATTTTAAGTTTTTGTGACGTGAAGTAAATGGGAACTTTAATGTTAATTTGATGGAAAAAAATAGTTCCTTATTCGTACATAAGAAGCGCTTTTTCATTTTCCATATAATAATCGCTATAAATACTTCAAGTAGGCTGGAAGTACACTGACGCTCCCCCCCCCCTCCCTTAGAGGGCCAAAGCCTGCTGGGGTCGCGGGACTAACGAATACCGTGACCATGAAACTTAAAGGGCTTTTGAAGGACACCGTGGATTTTAGTCAGTACAAGTCTGACAGTCCCTCCTGCCCTACCCTGGGTGGGAGGACTCATTTAATGATTTTACCACGTTAAAAAAAGGAGGTACGCTGTTAATAAAAATACAAAAATCTTGTGATAAGACAGATCATGAGATACAGCCTGCTGACAGACATATGGATAGTCGTGGCATATAAATAGGGTCCCGTTGGTTACCCATCTTGTACAGAACCCTAGAAACGATAATACTACAGTATTTATCAGATATCGATCTCAAAATACGAATAATACACATAAATTGTAATGGTTTCATTGGCAATAATAAAAATAATAATATTATGGAATTAAACAATGCGTTGGGTTATGGATGAAGGAAAGTTTATATTTAGCTTACGTTATACCTTCATGATATATTATTTTATGCCCTAGGGTCATCATGATTCTATATAGACTTTTGCAAGGTGTATGGAAACTGATTGTAAAGAGCACTCTATGATAGATATCTTATTTAAAACTAAAACTCTGTTTTTCAGACTTAGTATATAGACTTCATGCATTTCTTTCTATCAGGAAAGGTTGAAGTTAACCTACTGATCATTGAGCAAAACAAAAAGACAATAATAAACTCTTCGAAATACAGACGCTTTTTGTATAGTACACGTGGTGCCTAATCTAGTTTTTTATACTTTATTTCGCGTTGTCTTTTTGACCACAATGTAATTAATATCGTTATTGTACTTCTTCGGCTTTGTACAGACACCAGCAAGTCAACCTAAGCCAATCTGTAACCGTTAATATGTAACCGTCCTCTATTGTGATAAAGTTGAAAATCTATTAAAGTTTGATTGTGGTAGGTTAATGTGCTGGCGTTGTACTATAAACTAACAACAGCGCCATCTATTGCGTCCAAAATTCACTCGGAACCGTTCACGTGTTACATAATGTAACTGAGATAATTATCATAGTGACACGTGACGATTTTTTAATTTTTCGGCCGTTTGTTTCAGCCAACTATTAGCGGGAAGCGACTTTATTTTATACTATGTAGTGATGGCGGCTGTACACACTCGTCGAGAGCCTCTCGTCGAGAGGCTCTCGACCAGTGACCGAGAACAACCGAGGAGAGACACGAGAGAGCGAGACAAGTCGAATGCGCCGTGTACATACTCGTTCTCGGCCTGTCTTGGTGTGTCTCGGCGAGTGTGTACAGCCGGCATGATATTGTGCAACGTTCTTTTTTTACGTGGTAAAATCATTACATGAGTCCTCCCACCGAGGGCACAGCGAGAGGGACTGTCAGACTCGTACTGACTAAAATCCACGGTGTCCATCAATAGCCCTTTACGTACAGGGGCCACGGTAATTCGTGAGTCCCGCGACCTACTATTATAATACTGTAATTAATTTTAAAATATAATAATATAATCATTGAAAAGACTTATTAACTTGACACCATTTTTGGCGCAACACTGACGTGTCTATAATAATATTGAAAAAACGTTTTACGAAGTGACGGCCTACTCAGTGATCAGCTATCGAGTATTATAATATTATTGTCGCTTTAAATTCAATTAAAAACATACAGGGTATCAATTACAAACGATGGCGTATCACGAATAATATTGCAACCGCCACGCCTGCTTTAGCCTGGGGGCTTAAAACAAAGGTGTAAGTACTTTTAAATAACCATAGTTTTCTCTTCAAAGTAGTTTTGTGCAATCAATTAAACCATGATGTGTGTACTTTTGTGTTATAAAAAGGTTGTACCGTACTATATCAAACGGCGCCAAACATAGTAATTTTTTAAAGGTTACTTTTTGTGATTTAGACAGTTGCAGATATATAAATAAAAATACAGGGTGACTATAAATAGTTTCTTTGGGAATTTTGTTTGTTATCATGAGTACAATCACATGTTTTTTTTTTTTTTTTTGCGTGGTAAAATCATCAAATGAGTCCTCCCACCCAGGGCAGGGCGGGAGGGACTGTCAGACTTGTACTGACTAAAATCCACGGTGTCCTTCACGAGCCCTTTACGTACCGGGGTTACGGTGATGGGTAAGTCCCGCGACCCCGGCAGGCTCTGGCCCTCTACAGGCCCCGTCAATGTGCTGACACTCCTTGAGGCGCGCGTGGAACACAACGCGCCGTCGACCCGGGCATGGTCCATGGTCGGACAGCAAGTCGCCCATTACTCGCTGCCCGCATGCCCGCGCCTACGGTGGCCGGAGATCGTCCTGTGACGTCCGACGCCGTGGGCGTCTACCACTGCGGCTGGGATGGAGGGAGGACGCTGTCCTCTCCCTCAGGCGGCCCGCCTCCTCCTTCACGAGCATGACTGCTTCGCAGAAGGAGGCGACCGCTTCCCACTCCGTCTCGCCCCGCAGCATGGCCTCGACCAATGCCGGGCGCGAGAGGTCTCCGCCTATCGCCGTCGTGAGGACACGGCGGTGCTCTGCCCAAGCGGGGCAGTCCTGCACCGTATGCTCCACCGTGTCCTCCGGACGATCCTCGCAGTGGTGACACCCAGGCGTTTCTTCCCTCCCTATCAGACACAGGAACCTCCCGAAACTTCCGTGTCCGGTGAGGACCTGCGTCATGCGGAAGGTAAGGACGCCGTGACGCCTATCCAGCCACTCCTCAATGAGGGGTCTTACCGCCGCGATTGCGGCGTGCCCGGACCTCGGTTGCGACAGTCGCTCCCTCCATACTGCCCTGAGATCGCGCCGGAGCTCTTCCCGCCGCGCCTCGACCTGTCGAGGCAGCGGGGATTCGCCCCGGCGCTGCGCCTCCACGCGCCATTCGTAGACGCGCTGGAGGGCAGTCGCCTCCAGATCCCAGGGCAGCAATCCTGCTAGGAGGTTGGCTGATTCGCCGGCGATCGTGCGGTATCCCCGGATCATCCGGATAGCCATGACCCTCTGGCATGCGACCAGCTTGAGTGGTCGCGTCCGGATGCTTAGGGCCCACACAGGGGCCCCGTAGAGGGCCATGGACCGCACGACACCGGCGTACAGCCTCCGGCAGGAGGCGTTTGGCCCGCCGAGATTGGGCAGGAGTCGCCTGAGGGCGCCTGCTGCCCGGTTCAGCTTTGGGGCCAAACGTAGGAAGTGCTCCCTAAAGTTCCACCGGCTGTCGAGGACGAGTCCCAGGTACTTCATCGTCCTCCCGACGCCGATGCGAACCCCCTCCACCGTAATGTGGGACTCTGAACGTGGCGCGTTCAGACGGCCATGAAAGCACATGGCCTCTGTTTTATGCAGCGCCACGTCGAGTCCCAACTGCCGGATTCTTTGAGCGACTGTCGCCACCGCTTGCGTCGCCAGGTCGGCCGCCGCCTGGTGCGACTCTCCCTCCGCCAGGACGAGCGTGTCGTCGGCGTAACATATTACGCCGACGCCGTCAGGGAGGTCGCCGCGCAGCACCCAGTCGTAGCCGATGTTCCACAGGAGCGGCCCCAAGACCGATCCCTGTGGAACACCGCACGACATCTCTCGCCGGTTCCACTCTCCCCGGTGACCGGGGTAGATGACGGCCCTGTCCGTCAGGTAGTCCTCGACTGTGCGACGGAGGTAGGTCGGCACCCGGTGATACCGGAGTGCCTCCCTGATGCAACTCCAGGGCAGGGTGTTGAAGGTTGGTGATGTCCAAGGACACCGCCAAGACGACCCTGCCCCGGGATACCGCATCCCCCGTCGTGAGGGCTCTCACGCGCATGATCGCGTCCACCGTCGAGCGCCCCCTCCGGAAGCCAAACTGGCTCTCCGAGAGGTCCGGGCCCACCCGATTCAGGTGCCCGACGAGGCGGTCTGCAATTACTCTTTCAAAGAGCTTGCCCACCTCGTCGAGCAGCACGATGGGCCGGAATGCGGACGGAGAGTCCGCAGGGCGCCCGGGCTTCTGGATCAGGACCAGTTTCCCCGTCTTCCAACGAAGCGGGAACCGGCCCCTCTCCAGGCATGCGCTAAAGAGCCCCCCCAGTCGAGGCCCGAGAGTCCCCGAGGCCAGGACCCAGGCTTTTCCTGGCAGGCCGTCGGGTCCTGGGGCGGTATTTTTGGCCTTGAGCCGTTGTACCGCCACTCTCAGGTCTACCTCGGTCACCTCTGGAGCATCGTAGACATCGTCGTCGCTGTGGTCCGCGTTTGCGTCAGCTTCACCGTCGGATTCCGTCGGAGACGGAGCCATGGGCGGGGGAGTATGCTCTCCCCGCGATGGGAACAGGGCGCTCACCACGTCCTCCGCGAACTGAGGCTGGAGACTCTGCGTCAACGGGGGAGCCCAGGGGCGGAGCTTCTCTCTCACCCACTTATAGGGTCGGCCCCATGGGTCCCCGTCCAGGGTCTCCAGCATCTCCTTGCGGGCCAATTCCTTGGCCCGCCAGATCTCGTCGCGGAGGGCGGTCTTCGCTGCCCTGTAGCCCTCGTACAGCTCCGCCTCTACGGTCGCCGCATCCGGAGGTCAGGTGCGGCGCCTGCGGAATCTGGTGTACCGGCGTCGCGCGGCCACGCACGCCTCGCGCAGCGATGTAAGCTCGCGCGACCACCAGTACAGCTGACGCCGGGCGCGTCCTTGCCGGACCCGGGGCATGGCCATGTCACAGATCTCCGACATGGCCTCCCGGAACCACTCCGCCTCGTCGTTTATGTCGGCAGGCCTGTCCGGTGGTGACACCCAGGCCTGCACGATCGAGGCTTCCAGGAATAGCTCCCGGTCCAGCTGCTTCAGCGCCCATCGCGGACCACTTGGGTTCCGTCGGACCGGCGCGTCTGAGGTCTGGGCGGAGACGTCGAACCGGATATACCGGTGATCGGAGTAGGTCTCCACCTCCTCTACAACGCGCCAGTCGGTGACGCGCGGCGACAGGGCGGCGCTGGCGAACGTAACGTCCACCACCGACTCGCCCCTCCACCGCACGCACGTGGGGACAGAACCCTGGTTCTCGATGACCAGGCCCTGCGCCAGGGCCCAGTACTCGAGCATCCTACCCCGCGTATAGTCCGTGGCCCGGGAACCCCAAGCCACATTTTTGGCGTTGAAGTCCCCGAGGACGAGCGCGGGGAGGGAACCGTATGCGACGACGATGTCTCCTAGCTCCGATAGGGAGTCGCGGAACTCGGCGATAGTTCGGTTCGGGGAGAAGTAAACGCCTATTACAGCGATCTCCCCGAACCGTGCTGCGGCGATCCCGTGCCCTCTCTCGACGCGATCTAGGGGCGGGGTACCGGCGGCGGCCGACGAAATTAGGGTCACCGAGCCGTCCAGGTCCGCCACCCAGTCATTTCTGGGCGGGACAAAGTACGGCTCGGCGACCACGGCGACATTAATCAACCACTGCGCCATGCTCTGGAGCAGGAGATCCTGAGCAGCGGCGCAGTGGTTGATGTTCGCCTGGAGGAAGCGCAACGGAGCCATTAATTGGAGTCCATTGCGGCCTCCTCCAGGGCCCTCTGCGAGAGTACAATCACATGTTTACGATCAATATTAACCAGTCACCCTGTTTTTGTTTTATTATTATCTAATAGAATAATAACTGAGCACGACGGCAATAGCTTGATTGATAAGAGCGTCTTGTGTACTGAATCAGAAGACCACAGGTTCAAATCCTGCTCGCTCAATCAAATTGATCTTTTCTTTCTACAAAAAAACTTAAGAGGAATTCGGTTTGTCAAAAAGAATCAAAATAATCTAATTGAAATATTTCACCTGTTAAGTAATTTTAAGGAACTTTTGTTAAATCAAAATACTAGATATATAAAATTGCCTTTTAATTTCAAAGGGGGATTGAGAAAAGTTTTGTTCCTGTTATTACTTTTTATGTATTTCACTTAACATATTCACACTTAAAAAATCATTTAAAAATATAAAAAAGTTGTCCGCCGGCGTGGGAGCAGGGTCCAAGCTACCGGAGGGCTGCAGAACCTCCTCACAATGCGAGCGTATCGAGGAGTACAGTCACGAGTATATATAAACTAAGCAGTATTCAAAAGCGATTTTCTTCTACCATATTGATTTTTTGCCTTTTCATTGAACTTCTATTTTGGAAGCCATACGAAATAGGTCTTATTTCTAAGTGGAAACCAGTATTTCACGAGTAAATTGCGTTTGAATTTTGTTAAGTGTTTACACGTTATTGCTCGTGACTGTACAGCCTTTTTGTTTCTGTTATTTTTACTCCTTGATTATTATGTCTCAAATATTTTCTTATTCTGTTCCTGATTATTTGGCTTAATTATCAATTATCAATGTTGATGAGGCTGACCTTTAATCAGTCTAACCTCTTCTTCTCCACATTAATTCTTCTTCACTTTGAAGAATCCTGTCAGATATGATGCTGATCATCATCTACGTAGTTGTTTGGTAATTATTGCCCATAATTATCAGTTTCAAAGGTTGAAACACAGGTCGTTAATAATTGTAAGAGCTTGGCAAAAATGAAGTTCAATCATGTATAATGGTACTTTCTCTAGGACAAATGAAAGAAATAATTTTATTTGTCTTTTTTCATAGTGTAAAAGAAAAATAAAAGGTTCTGAAATCGTATTCGTCATTTAATTTTAAGGGGATGGGGGGGTGTTTCAGACTCATACTGACTAAAATCCACTCTGTTTCATCAGTTATATTGACAGATCTTTGAGGCGTTCGTCGGTGGGTCGAGACGAGAGCCTGGTCCCTATCAGACGGTGAGCTGCTCAAAATTCACTAAAATTTTATGTCTTTATATAACCTGTTGGTTACCGTCATTTGTTGACGTAAGCTGTTAAAAAAGCCCGTGAGAAATCCTGAACCTCATCTTGTTAATACATTACGGTAGTTATAAGTGGATGATGTTAACCCCTCGTTGCTGGTCAATCTAAACAGGTAACATGGAACATTACACACCACAGTCGTGCATAGACGACAAGCCAAAATGTGCCCAGCAGGCCACAGTCGCGCGACGCGACTACAAGAAAGACTTTTAAACCTCAATATATGTAGCTTATTAGCATATATCTAAATTCACTACTGTTTTTTATGTACTTATGTATTTATTTTTCTTAGCTTGGCGCTGAGAGCACGTTCTTGTTTTTTTGACGTTGCGGTCAAAGGGTTAAAGAGAATTGAAGGAACACTGTTGAGTTTGGGCCGGGAGGAATAAGTTGATGATTTTGTTAAAAATATAAACCTCACGACATGTTATTGTCGTATTGTATTACCAATAAAGTTATAACCGTCGAGAAAAATAACTATATATTATAACGTTAAAAATAACCAAGAAACACAACCGCTCATAAAATCACCTGGCGTTAATAATGACATACAGATGTCCTTTATTAATTAAGTAAGAGATAATCCTAGTTGTCATGGCGCATTTGATAAAATAATCCTTTTGGAATTACAATTACGGTGGAAATAGAGTATTGTGAGACGACGCAGGTAGATGATGTAATTAAGACTGTTTGTTTGTTTGTGGTCGTTATTATAAAGCAACTCTTTAATTATAATAATATATAGCTGGTTTGATTGCCGAAATTCTGCAACCATAACTAGAAACTATTTTGACGCTAAACAGTCGAGGTCTATTTCGGATCCAAGAATCGAATATGCTCTTGTATGATGCGCACAGAGGATCAGAGGGTATTCAACCAATGACTATTAGGATATGCATTAGTGTAAACAGGCTTAATCTGGGTAAGCTCATTCTATCGTCGAATTTGTCTCTAAATCTTTATCACCTTTGACATAGACAAGGATCCAGAACATTTCAACTTAACAAAAAAAAAAGAATGTGATAGTGAAATCGACCTCATCTGGAAAACACAACATTATTATCAACTTATTGACAGAAAAAGATTATTTTTAGACCTTTCAATTTTGTCTCTGGGACTTAAAGAAATAGGATATTGCCACTATCACTTCACTGACTATCTGGTGGCCAGAGTAGTTCCAGTGACGGAACAAGATGGCGCTAGACGACTTGTATAGCTCTGTCTCTTTCTCACATTGGAACTACTTATGCTTTATGACATCGTGGTAAACACCTGCACTAGGTGTCCCCGATAGTAAATGATGTGCTAGAGGTACATGAAAATAACCTTTTCGAGTTCAGAACATAACACCGGTAAATAAACGGTTCCTCAATATAATGTCTTTCACAATTAACCGTTGTTGACAGTATCAGTGCAGTGTAGGTGGCATTTTAACACCAGGTGTGAGTGGTTCCACTCAGGGAAAGAGATGCCGCTAGACGACTTGTATAGCTCTGTCTCTTCCCCACAGCCTAACAACTCACGTTTTAACATGTCATGGTAGGCCACTAGGACTGTCTTTTCTTAAAACTACTGTGATACCAGAACGCAAAGAGCAACTGAACAGAAATCCATCCTGTTCCTTATACGATGAATCCATCAGGTTCCTTATAGGATGGATGGATTTTTAGTCAGTAAGATTCTGACACTCCATTCCTCTCCATCAGCGCTCCCGGCGCTCATTACATAATTTTATCACTAAAAAGGTGAGGTTTTCAACTCAGTGAATCATGTCAATCTTTGCATTCCTTAAGTTTATCACCTTTTGCAATAAAAACTTTTCCAAGTTACTTATTTTAAAACCTTTCCAAGCAAACCCACAGCAAAAACTAACAAAGTCACATAATGTAATAACTCCATAAAAGGTCTCTTACACTTAAGACGACAGCAATAGTCCAATAACGTGAGAATTAGCATGTTTGTCTGTCTGTACTTGATGTTTTAATGCAAATCATTGGTTTTACTTACTTATATGACTATAAATATGCGTTTAATATGAGTGAATAAATTGTCAATACGTATGATGTTAGATGTGGTGTTATTTTTTCTGTAGTGTGTCATTAACATACGTTTTATAAGAAATGTCGTGGTTAAACGGTAGACAGTTTTCATACAGCAGATAGTAGCGGCAATTAATGACTTGATAAGATAGATTACACATGAGCACTTTTATTTTTACGTGGTAAAATCATCACATGAGTCCTCCCACCCAGGGCAGAGCGGGAGGGACTATCAGACTCGTACTGACAAAATTCCACGGTGTCCTTCAATAGCCCTTTACGTACCGGGGTCACCATAATTCGTGAGACCCGCGACCACACATGAGCATTTAGACAAGTTACCGCTGCTGTAGCAGCAGTAAATTCCCTGTTTTCGGAGTGGCTAGAGAAACGCCACAGTATCCTCCTTACCTTACGCCTCACCGGATGCGTTTCGGAACATTTCTGTGTTGGATTCGGCGGTAGGATACCGATAACCAGGTGTCGTCACCGTGTGGATCACTCGGAGGACACGGTGGAGATCTGTCCTACTTGAGTACATGTCCTCATGAAAGCGATATTGGGCGGCAACCTCTCTCCAGCCCTATAAAATTGGGGACAGGAAACCTCCACGTGCACCCGTGGACTGGAGTTCCCCTTCGGATACGTCCGGGGGTAAGACCAGTTTTTCGGGCCGGTGCACCCTGGGATGCGGGCAAAAACTCTTTTATGCACTGTGTTCCTAAGGGGTCTCTTTGCCCGTATGCGAATAGCCTGTCGGGTGGATGCTCCAACGCGTGTCCCTCTGAACAGCAGCAGCACAGAGGGCACAGCGGCGGAGCGGGCTTGCGGACGGTGAGTAATGGGTAAGCTCGCCGTCTTTGATGATTTTGCCACCCTAAAAAAAAGCCCTATAAAATTAATCATAATATAAACAGCAGTGCCTGGTCTTAAGTGGTTTTGCATTTTCACCTATTCTTGAATGGCTTGGCTTGCTTGGTCACCCTAAAGCGGATTGCCATTATTTTTGACTCATCAAGACAAATCCTTTCGGAAGACGTAAGTCACTCCGAGTCGAATAAAAACTAATTAGTTTAAAAAATATACAAAATACGGTTTCCATTACAAATAATTTGTGTTATTTCAAAGAGGCATTAGCAACAAATTGCAAATTGAATATTGTAAAGAAGGTTAAATATTAAACAAATAGTTTAAAAAAATACTAACAATTTCTCATAGACATTGTAATTGTTTTCGAACAAAGAAAAATACAAACTACCCTGCTCATTACAAAGTCTAACAATACATTTTCTAATACTCTGAACATTGATAGATGGCGGCACCTGAACATTACATACATTACACATAGAATAGCGGACGTTTTACATAATAACACTATTAATAGATGTGCTTACCATGTGAAGACAATGGGACAATGATGAGTTGGGGTTCTTACACGGGTGATTTGGATCTAAGTTTTGCGGTTTGGTCGTTTTCGTCGATTTAAAAGTAAATTACATCTAATAAATTCGATTGTAAATAAAATATAATAATTATCAATAGTTTCTGTAATCTGAAGTAAAGACTATAAAATAATGAAAGCCTAAAAAAGTCAAATATTATCTGTTATTAATTAACATTAAATTCTTCAATTGCGAACGAAATTGTAATGACTCCATATTTTTTCAAGTGATGCATTTTTTTCTAACACTTTTTCACGCTCTTTAATAAAAAATAATCATAATAAGGAAAAAAATTGAAGATATTAACGATAAAAATTATTATTGTAAATTAATTTGCACAAGCAGGTATATTTTAAAAAATATTGTGAGAAAGGAAAAACCATATGATTTGATTCAAAATTACAAAAAAAAAGAACGCAATTGTTGTTGCAAAAGACCGACTACTACCTATTGAATGATAAGGTATATGATATACAATGATGTCTAGTATTACCTAGTAGTTACTGTACCAAGGAGGTCAGACAGGCAGTCGTTTTAAGTAAAATACTTAATAACATTCCACTGCATTCGATTAGAATGGAAGCTAATCGTCATATTTGCCGAAAGGCTAGGTCAATGATGTTGACAGTGTCTAGAATCAATACTGAAAATACGGGATGTATTTTCAGTATTGATTCTAGACAATAATAATCTTTTTAAAAGATAAAATATTCATTACAAAAGGTTATCGTTCAAAAACGTAAGTCACATTCCTGAGATAAATGTCCTATGGATAGCGGGTTTTTTAAAATACATGAATTAAATGTTGCTTTTATCGATCATGGATATCGTTCTAAAGTCAATGGTACGAGTATATTATAAATAAAATAATTTCAAATGAGCTGTTTGTTTCTTACTTTATTTGAGTTGCACACTATGATCTATGCGAAGCTAAGATTTTTTTTTTCTTTCGATCAACGGAGCATTAATCCTTCTTTTATACTTCTTTATAAATCGTGATGATTGAGAGGTAAGCATATTGCGAAGTTGCGAGTTTAAACCCGGTCCGATACCTTTTTTTTTTTTTTTGCGTGGTAAAATCATCAAATGAGTCCTCCCACCCAGGGCAGGGCGGGAGGGACTGTCAGACTTGTACTGACTAAAATCCACGGTGTCCTTCACGAGCCCTTTACGTACCGGGGTTACGGTGATGAGTAAGTCCCGCGACCCCGGCAGGCTCTGGCCCTCTACAGGCCCCGTCAATGTGCTGACACTCCTTGAGGCGCGCGTGGAACACAACGCGCCGTCGACCCGGGCATGGTCCATGGTCGGACAGCAAGTCGTCCGATACCTATGTATCTTTTTCAATGCATTTATGTAGTTTTTAATTTAACTTAGAATTCATTTAGATGGGGTCTGGGGTCTGAAGGACACCATGGATTGTAGTCAGTACAAGTCTGACAGTTCCTCCCGTTCCACTCATTTGATTTTTTACCCCGATAGAAAAAGACATCACTAACATCGATGAAATAAAACATAGTGATGAAAACTGTACTTATAATCAAACTAGCTGTTGCCAGCAGTTAACTCTCTAAAATTACCCCCCGGGAAAATAAAATCGAGATAAAACTATCCTAAGTGTTAATCCAGGTTATCTATTATCTGTGTACCAAATTTCAACCAAATCCGGTCAGTGGTTTTTGCGTGAAAGAGTAACAAACATACATCCATCCAAAGTTTCACATTTATAATATAGTAGAAATGAGTGCAACGCTTAAAGAGACCTGCGGAGTTCTCTATCAGTAGTCCTCCTAAGTAGGGCGCTTTATAGCCATAATCATCTACATGCATACCTACTCAAAACTATTTTTCTATCTTTTCCCCAGTCAAGAATCGATGTAAATAAACATGTTAAATTAAAAGTAGATTCAGATTTTTATTCCTCAAATAATATCTTCAGCCCATCTACAGCACAAGCCTTAAGTCGCAGATAAGACAAAAAAGAAAACACACACACCGACAGAGGCAGAATGCAGCAGTTTGTATTGAAGTGTCAAAGTGACAAGTGTCCGTCGCACGCGCAGATGTGCGGCCAATCGCCACGCGTTCGGAATTTAAAAATTGGCCGTTCCGCGCGAATTTTGAATTTCGTTCTACAACGTGTTTTGTTTTTGCAAGTGAATAAACATGGTTTTAAAATGTTTGTTCAAGAATTCGATAGTTTATTGTGTGTTATAGCAGTAATATGATAAATTGTATTACCTGATTACCATTAATGTTAATTTTTACTTGTTTTGTGAGTCGGACAACATGCTGAATGAACATTACGTTTTTCTTATTAAAGTCCATCTGAACATGAATCAATTTTATGTGAATAACTATGGGACAGTAATTTAAAACTGAATATTAACTGCTTAAAGAAATAATAATAGCATTTTTCACACTCAAAAGACACTCTTTGGAATTTATTATTTAGGACAAAATGAATATAATGGAATCAACATAATAGTATAACCAGGCAGTTTTTTACATAGAACCATTGCTTAGGTGATATCTAACAACCCAGTTACTGGGACACCCGATATCGTTACTGAGACTGGTGCTCAAATTTTTAGAACACAGCAAACAAGCAGGGTAGTATTTAGTAAGACACATTTCATATCTAACTCTTAAAAAAATGTCTTAAAACTACTACTGTAGTTTCGAAATACGATTGCTCGAACCAACTACTTAAGGTACCTACTTTCCTATGCTCAAATACAAATTTATTATTCAAAATTAAAATCCCAAAGAAACAGTGACATACATAACAAATAAATATAAGGAAACGTATACCAAGATTACGGCTTGAGCGACAAACTAATGAGTTTGAAAAATATGTGTTCTTGTAAATCCGGAATAAGTATAGGCTAGGTTTAATTGTAGTACTCTTAGCTTGTGTTAGTACAGTCAGACGCAAATGTTTTTGAAATCAGGTTCATAGTAAGGATAAACCTAAGTTTTTAAAGCATCTGTCCTAAGCGCGTTGTGTTCCACGCGCGCCTCAAAATCTGTCAGCAAAATGACGGGGGCCTCTAGAGGGCCAATGCCTGCCAGGGTCACGGGACTCACGAATTACTGTTACACCGGAACGTAAAGGGATATTGAAGGACACCGTGGATTTTAGCCAGTACGAGTCTGACAGTCCCTCACGCTCTGCCCTGGCCCGCCACTCATTTGATGATTTTACCGCGCAAAAAAAATGTAATTGATCAGGGAAAAAATATCGTATATCTTCGGACCTAGAGACCAGTTAATTTCAACAAATTGGCTTACGAACCTACAATAAAAAGTCTAGATGACTGACCATCAAAAGGACAGCCACAATAATTATTGAGAGTAATAATACCAACTATCATGTTCTAATAAGGACCATGTACAACCCTAAATACCATATCTATCAGCCAATTGGAAGCAGGTGTCAACAAATATCTATTTTTCTTTTCAAAACTGCGTAATTTTTATTTGCCAGATAGTGATGTGCGATCCTACACTTTGGAGTATCGATATTGACGCGATTTTTTGACCTATTGGATCAATACCAACAAGTAATGATGACTTCTAGCCGAACACAGTAATTCAATGGCTGATGTTTTATTCTTTGTTTAGAAACGTTGCCTAACACTAGGAATGTCTTCTGTTTCGCGGGTGAGTTTACAAACATGGAAACATACATACACAACACCCAGACTCGGAACAACTAATTAACGGTCATACAAATTTTTAAAATACCGCATCAGTATAAGTTGTTTATTTTTATTTATGGATTTATTTAAGTACACGGAGGACTTAAAAGTAATAAAATAAATCAAGAAATAAAGAGACCATATCACCAGAGAGCATTCGAATCGATACAAGGTATCGATACCTACTTATACAAATACAAACATTGTGCATCCCTAATACACAAGTATACGTTACTGTCAACCTGTAATTGGTTTATTAAACCTTGATCAAGTCAAGACAAATTATAATAAAAAATTGATCGGTCGATAATTGCCACGTCTGCGCGCACGCATGATTACTGACAATTGTGATCGGCAATTGTTACTGCGTTGTATGATAATAATGTAATTGTCTTTGGTTATCTGGTAATGAAGGATGTGTGACAGGTGACTGCTATATTATACAATGCCATATTTTTTAAAAGCTTTATCATGTCCCCCCTAAAAATTTAGTATTTTCCCCCGTATGGTTCTTTTTAGCACATTTAAGAAAAGCAGAATTTCGCAAACTGCTCAGATACTAATAAGTAAAATATTAGTTAAATCTCTGACAAAGAATCCATTGTCAAATTAAAAAAATAAATATTCCACAACTATTACACAACGCCATCTAGTCCCAAGCTAAGCAGAGCTTGTGTTATGGGTACTAGACAACTGATAAACATACTTATATATTTATAAATACATAATATTATAGATAAATTAAATTAATGTAATTAAATTGATTATGTTAACCAATTATTTTGAATTTTGACGTTTCCGAAATCGAAGTTAGATAACGTTGCTGTACTTTCAATATACTTATGTAAATTGTTAAACGAAAACATAATTGTTAAACAAATTATTAACAAACCTAAAAGCGTCCATAATCAAGGACAATCAATAATCATCAAGGCTCTTTTAAAACTTAAATGATTCTTAAAACGATAATATAATAGATTTTTTAAAATATTTTTATTAATAAAAAAAGATTCTTGCCTCACCATAAGAATTTAGCCCGTGTCGTGGATGCGTTTACAAACATAGAAACTCACATACACAAACACCCAGACCCAGAACTACTTCATATGAATCCGAAATAGAATATTAACATTACAGTTTTCTAAAAAAGATCAAAATTCATCCCTGTCTTTGATTTTCTAAGCATAAAATCCAATGTAATAATTTATTTATAATAAATTATTTGTTTATTATAATAAATTTATTTATTATAAATTATTATGGCTAATGATGATGAAACATAAATTTCATCCGAATGTTTTTAAATTTAATAATTAAATTAAAAATCTGTTAATGACAGATTGGAGTATGATGAAGTGTTGGCGTTTGTACTGTTTACCAAATAAATCTTTTATAATCTTTATCGACAACATGCCAATCAGTATGCAACATAAAAAAACAAACACACCGTCAAACAATGAAAAATGTATTTTCTCACAAGCCAAAACTATAAAAAAATTGACGTTCGAAGTTACAAGCTTCAATCAATCAATCAACTTGCAACATCAATTAAATGATTAATACACAATTTATTCGTCAATCAACCTTTATTAAAATTTAATTTGCCATAAATAAATGCGCCCAACTGTACTTGCCAGCAATAATTATGCAAACCCCGCGTCAAATGGCGACTCGTGAAAATATGCCAGTTAATAGCATGCAATTAAAGCTTATTGCAGCGTTATAAAAAACGCTACATTTTTAAATATCACCTTTTTTTATGGTGATTGTCATGCAACCTGTTTTCGGAAGCCTTTAGTCGAAATTTTTCTTTAAGAACTGAATCTTTTTAACTTAGGAATTGGTTTTTGTTCGAGAAAAATTGAAGATTTTTTTTAGTGTCAGTTGGATGTGTTTTGTTGGCCGTGACGGGGTTTTGCTGATTTTTTTGGGTGGAAATCACTTTTTGTTAAAAAATGTGAAACATTTTGAATTTAAAGTCGACAACGTTGGTTAAAAAATCATATGTGAAATCTTCTGTTTTTTGCCGGAATGGCGTGATCTGAAAATTTTCCTATGTATCGGTAAGTTTTTACAATTGTTTTTCTTCTGCAAATTTGTTTATTGTTCAGTCCGTATTTTTGGTCTCATGCAGCCTGTTTTTTCTTATCTACATTGGGCAGGAGGCGCTGAGTACGGTATCACGCTCAACTTTATAAGCTAGCAGTCGGGAGCAACGCTCCACCGCGACCCCGGTGTGGTCGCGTGCAGTCTTTCCGGATCCTGAATTTGTCAGGCTCTTGAGCCGACAAATAAGTTCAAGCGTCAGATCATCGGAGGCCTGGTCCTGTTTTGACCGTGGCTACCAGCACGGTTCTCCGCGGCAGTCCTGCAGCGCGTCTCTCCATCCCGACAGGATCAAGCTGAGGATTCTTTATTTATTTAAATTAACTGTCTTATTTTTTGCTTTTAATGTTTAAATTGTTATTTTTATGTAAGGCACAGTAATACAACCCCTACACAGGGTATGTACGAGTATTTAGGTAAATAGCATCACTTTTTTTTTCTTCCGAGGCGTGTTAATTGGCCAATTAGTTAGTTACCGCTAGGATCGCTCAAATATTTTTTCCTCTGATATTCAGGATTTTGGTTTTTCCTCAGAAAATTAAATAACTATTGATTCGTACATTCTCTGGATAATCTGACATAATTGTATCGTAACCGAATTTTTTTTTTGTGTGTGCGACCTAATTTTATTTAATTCAAAACTTGTACTTTGATAACCGGGCACAATTGCATCCTAACTGTATTTTTTTATTTACTTTTACAATTTTACCAATATCAAAATTATACGTTTTAAATAGGGGAAAGTTGTTTTCTTCAAGAATCCCGCTATATTATGAAACAGGCATGTTATGTGGATGAAAGCAGATAATAATAATAATTATTATTATGAAAGTTTGTTCAATTTTTTTTCAATCTTTCCCTTTCGCGTGTTCGCGGTTCTACAGAACAACGTCTATGAATAAAACTGAAAAATAAGATTTTTTTTCTACGTATTTTTCCAGTATATAAAGTATCCTATGTTATGCCCAGGATAATAAGGAGTAAATTAAACCAAGTTTCATCGAAATCGAACCGTTAGTTTTCACGTGATGCCTGCACAAACAGACAGACAGACAAAAATTTTTTTAATCATTATTTTTAATCACTATTTATTTTTTCAATATTTTCAATGTACAGAATTGACCCTTCTACAGATTTATTATATGTATAGATAGATAACTAACTCATGAATTCCTGAAATGAAAGTTACAACATAATTGTTGTTTCCATTAAATCTCATCTCTGCCAAAAATTAATAGAAATAAAAATTATGATCATTTCTGTAAAAAAAACATCAGTGACATCGTAAACAAAACTTTATTATGAAATATACCTCTCTGCATTACGGTAAATGATGTAATAACTAAGCTGTTTTACATACAAATTACAGATCTTTTGCATAACGAGACAGTTATGTGAAGATGGTAATTACGAGTATACGTTGTTTTCTGCGTGAATGTTATAAAAATAACTGGTACATGATCATGATTTAATACGTTTTTAAAACAATTTAGAACAAAGAGAGTTCATCAAGTTGCAGTGTAGCGAATAAAAACGCAAAAAAGCGTGATAAGTTGCGTTTTGTGTTTCACCTCCACTTATCTCAGAAAATCGAAAACAATAACTTAAAGATGTGGAAACCGATGTCATAAAACCAAAAATTGAAAGTCAATTATCATGTTTACCCGCGTATGTAGGTTTGCGTGGTCGATTTCAACTTATTTCCTCTGATAGAGAGGAGGCCTGTGTCCCAACAGTGGGAACATTATAGACTTTTCATGATACTGTTTTTTTAATATTCCACAACTATCACACAACGCCATCTAGTCCCAAGCTAAGCAGAGCTTGTGTTATGGGTACTAGACAACTGATAAACATACTTATATATTTCATAAATATTATAAATAAATTACACCCAGACACAGAACAAATGATCGTTGCTCATCATACAAACATTTGTCCTGGGTGGGAATCGAACCCACGACCTCCGGCATATCAGTCAGGTTCACTAACCACTAGACCAACAGGCCTGTTGAGACTCACCGCCCACAAGTTCAGAAGACGTTTAGGGAGGTTTGGAGGCCTGTGTTCCAGTGGAAGCATTAACTATACTGTTTTTAGGTGCTGTTGTTCAACTATCGCACAAAAACACATAAAAAACCTTCGCAAATCATTCATGACCACTATTCCACATTATGAGGTGGGTGGCAACTATAATTGTAACAAGCGATGCCTGTCCAACATGCGAGCATTAACGGCACAGGTGTAAGTATAGACCTTTATTTTAGTACGTTAAAACTTATTAGTTGAAGCGTTATCGGAGTTTACTGACTGATGGCGCTACCGTCAAAGCGGCAACTTGAGAAATAATGCCGCCTTGTGTTGTAGTGGTTGCAGAAAAAATGTTGCTAAATGTTTACAGTTTTCATTTCATTTATGAAGAAAGACTTCCACAAAACGTTGTTTAAATGAAAACATTTTTTTGAAGGTCTTGAATTTTTTCACAATTAAATTATGTTTTCTTCAATTTTCATTCACGTTTTTCCAATGTATCGATGTACCAATAATTTTCAGCATTGCCTAAAGTATAGAAGGCACTCAACTAATACCGAGTTCAACAATAACGAATCCTGATTGCAGTTAAATTTTTCTTTCCGCTTAAAATTAAGACTTGAATGTTTCTACTACTCCTAATTATTTTTATCTTACCATTATTCCTGTAACACGTTTAAATAAAACACTTAGCTTATCTAATCTAAGTTTTAAATTTTACTTACTACTTATTCATATCCCTAGTGTGAGAACAAAATAAACTTAAACGGTAAAGAAATTATGTAGTACCTATCATTACGCCTCATCCATTTCATCGTAAGTAGTAAAAATTAATCGCACATTATAAAACCATTAGACAACCCATATTATTTTTTTAATAAAAATAATTACACCGTTTTAAGTTCAAATTACAACAAGTAACTCAAGAAGCATTCTAAACAAGTGACCTTTTTATAATTTCAACATAATAAACATACGTATAAAAATATACGTTTTTTTAAATATTAATTAACATATTGTTTATCCATAGGTAGGTCTGTACGATAGAAAAACAAAAAAAAAAATGCAAAAAAATAAGTTTTTTTAAATTGTTTTGCAGTCGTTACTCGATAAGAGTTGAGTCGGTCAAACCGGACCGATTTCCTGCCGCCTCGCAGAAACGTTCATACAATAAACTTTAAGCATCATTTACATTAAAAAAATTCACATTTAAAATGAATTTTATTGGATACTAGTGGCCCGCCCCGACTTCACACGGATGTATACTTATTAACAAAATAAGACTATTTTCTCTTTAGAGTAAAATATTTTTTGTCAGATAAAACTATGTAAAATCCTGAAAGATCTACTAGGTAACTAATTTCTTCTGTCTCACTCCATCAGTTCCTCGTTGCATTTTGTTTTCCTTTTTACGAACCGTCTTTAAAACATTTTTTTTTCATGTGGCCTGAAAATTACAAACTCGACAAAAATATATAATTAAAAAATAAAAGTACTAAATAAAATACATTTATTTCGAGTATACTATAGGTACTCATAAAGTTAACATAACAATTACATAATCAAATTGAAATCATCCTATTTATTTATAATAATTATTTCGGTATTGTGCAACCCCACTCAAGTGATACACTTAAATCGAATACCATCGCCCGTAGATTTTTATTTGTATAAAAGATTTGTTTGAAAGCTAAATAATTATTTTATAATTTAGTATCTTATGTAAATATTTAAATTTAGTTAGGTATTTAAATGTAAATTAAGAATTTTTTTTTAGCTTGGTGTAATCATCAAATGAGTCCTCCCATCGAGGGCAGAGTGGCAGGGACTGTCAGACTCGTACTAACTAAAATCTACGGTGTCCTTCAATAGCCCTTTACGTACCGGGGTCAGGGTAATTAATGTAAGTCCCGCGACCCCGGCAGGCTTTAGCTCTCTAGAGGGGGGCCCCGTCATTTTTGCTGACACTCTTTGAGGCACTCGTGGAACACAACGCGCCGTCGACAGAACAAAATAAAATCCAATTTATATTTAACAGTTATTACATAGGTACCTATAAAATTCATTAATAAAACTAAAATGATAAAAGCAACATTTTACAATTTTTCTAGTATCTTCTGTAAAATCGTGTTAAAAACGTATTTTTATGAACGATATGCGATTGCATCGAAAGCACGTATTCGCATTACATGAAATTTTGCTGTAGAAGTAACAAAAACGAAACTACAAATTAGTTTCGGTGCAAAAACGGCCGTTTATAATGCGTTTTTGTATTTATTATCCATACTAATATTAATTTCATAAATGTGAAAGTATAAAACTCAGGCTGACTATCTGTCTGTTACATTGTAACGCACTAACTGTCCGTGCACTAATTTTATTTATTTATTTAAACTTTTACGTACAATTGTGGTACATCAGGCGGACTTAATGCCACAAGGCATTATCTACCAGTCAACCTTAGGATCAAAAAAAGGAAAGGATCGTCCGGAAGACACGGTGGAGCATACGGTGCAGGACTCCCCTGCTTGGGCAGAGCACCGCCGTGTCCTCACGACGGCGATAGGCGGAGACCTCTCGCGCCCGGCATTGGTCGAGGCCATGCTGCGAGGTGAGACGGAGTGGGAAGCGGTCGCCTCCTTTTGAGAAGCAGTCATGCTCGCGAAGGAGGAGGCGGGCCGCGTGAGGGAGAGAACAGCGACCTCCCTCCACCCCAGCCGCAGTGGTAGACGCCCACGGCGTCAGACGTCGCAAGATCTCCGGCCACCGTAGGCGCGGACATGGGGGCAGCGAGTAATGGGCGACTCGCTGTCCGACCATGGACCATGCCCGGGTCGGCGGCGCGTTGTGTTCCACGCGCGCCTCAAAGAGTGTCAGCATAGTGACGGGGCCTGAAGAGGGCCAAAGCCTGCCGGGGTCGCGGGACTAACCGTGACCCCGGTACGTAAAGGGCTATTGAAGGACACCGTGGATTTTAGTCAGTACAAGTCTGACAGTCACTCCCGCCCTGCCCTGGGTGAGAGGACTCATTTGATGATTTTACCACGCTAAAAAAAAAAAAAGCGGTGAGCGATGCGATAGATTAAGACTTTAATTACTTACGAATTCGCCACTAGCGGGGCCTCGTGACGTGTTTCAAACATTTTTATACATTTAATCTTACCGGTCGCCGCCTCGCCTGCGCTAAATCTCCGCTTACAGAGACAAGAACCTCTTGAATGGCCGAATTAAAAATGATGAGAACTCGATTAACTATTCGAATGAATCCAGCTTGATATTTCTAGATTATATTATTTACTTTACAAGATGGTTGCTTTCTTAATTCGTGTAGGTAAATATTGCTCAAATAATAGATAACCAACAAGACAATTATTTTTATCGGTTTTCATGATGTGGCATTTTCTTATTCATGTTGTCATACCTACTGCTGATTCTGATTTTTAGGAGCATTGGCTACTTTAACAAGAAAATTATTTTTCATCTGTGTGTCATTGCAGGGTGCCAACTGAAAACCAGCGCTGGGTGTCTTCGCCCAGAAAATGTGGAGTTGGTAGCCCTTTTGGTGTTGACATGCTTGGCAAAATTCTCATGTATTTTTATTTAATTTTATTCTGTTATTTGCTATTATACATACATACATAAACTCGCTCACACCAACTCTTCCCATGAGGGTACAGGCATCAGGGGCAGCAACTACGGAGCGCCACCTGCTTGGATCCTTACATGCTCCTTTCACCTCATCAACATTCATACATCTGGTCATACACGCTCGCCGATTGCGAGTGCTACACACCCGGCCTTTTCTGAAGCACTTCACCAATAAGGTCAGTGTAGGTCCTCCTAGGGCGTCCCCTATCCTCTCCTATTCTATCCTGGTTGGATCCAAGCGAAATCGCAGGCAAAACCTAGTCTAGCAATAAAAGTAAAATGAAAAATATAATTAAAGGTAATATTGCAGTAATTAAGATAAGAAGTGCTAACAATTAGCCTCTACTTACACTTTTGTATGCCACATTCATTTTATAAGTGTTTTCATGCAAACAAGTAATTATGTTTCGATTTCTGTAGCTAAAGTTAAAGTTCTACTAACTTAAACTACTGTTACTTAATTGTCTTTAACAAACCTTCTTTAAAGAAATTTACTTTTAGTTTTTGAAGAAAAACCCATACTTTAACTATAGCTTGGGGAAACTAGCGTATCCTACAACCAAAATTCGAGGACATTTGTGACGTCTATCAATCCACACAAGGCATGGTGAATTACAGCTTTTTTTATTATGTTGTCTCTCACTAGGAATTTCTCCTTTAGAGTGGCCTAATAAATGAGTTTGATATGAGCTCAAACTTAGCTAATTTATTTCGGCAGACTATCTCTGGCCACCGTAGGCGCGGGCATGCGGGCAGCAAGTAATGGGTAACTCGCTGTCCGACCATGGACCGTGCCCGCAGAGAGAAAGAGTGTCAGCAGAGTGACGGGGCCCCCCTCTGAGGGCCAAAGCCTGCCTAGGTCGCGGAACTGTACGAATTACCATGACTCCGGTACGTAAAGGGCTATTGAAGGGCACCGTGGATTTTAGTCAGTACGAGTCTGACAGTCCCTCCCGCTCTGCCCTGGGTGGTAGGACCCATGTGGCACCCAACATCGTTAGAAAACCGGCATACCACGGAACTACGGTCGATGATAAATGTGAGATCTACTGGCTCTACCCGGACCGGTGTGGTCGCAAGCTTTTTTTTTTACGCGGTAAAATCATCAAATGAGTTCACCCACCCAGGGCAGAGCGGTAGGGACTGTCAGACTCGTACTGACTAAAATCCACGGTGCCCTTCAATAGCCCTTTACGTTCCGGGGTTACGGTTATTCGTACAGTCCCGCGACCCCGGCAGGCTATGGCCCTCTAGAGGGAGCTGGAGAGCTGACACTCTTTGAGGCGCGCGTGGAACACAACGCGCCGTCGACCCGGATATAGTCCATGGTCGGACAGCGAGTTGCCCATTAATTAAATATAGCTAGGCAGATAATGACTAGTCAATTCTGTCCAGCACCTCGGGATTACATGCATGTCTTTAGATTTATAATACTAGTAGACCAACACCTGGACAATTTATTATATCATTACATACCCATAAAATAAAAGAAAATTGCAATATATTGCTCGTACCTCCACACTTTACCGTTGACCATAGTAATAAAAATTGTAACTACAATTCGTTACTTTCAACTACAACTAGACACAATAATTCAGTAAACACAGAATAAAAATAAAATTAAATAAACTCTTGTTCGATATCGCATAAAACGAACATTTTAGAAAAGTCAACATGATTGCTATCAGTCGAATAAAAACTGTCACACTACGAATATCTATAGTAATAAACGTAAATTCTGTATGTCTGTTATATTTGCACTGAAAATTACATACTCAACAAATTCTAGAAGATCATTGGTATCTATATCAAAAGTACCATGAGACTAATTTACATTTATTTGACAATAATAAGTATTTAACCTTCTTGATTACACTTCTTTATTATGGCTGGTTTGGAAGCCAACCCTAAGAACAGTTGACGAATGATAAGCCCCCGGGTTCGCGGGACTGCCTCATCAGTAAACCGTGACCTTGGAACGTAAAGAGCTGTTGAAGGATCACCGTGGTAGTCAGTACAAGTCTGACAGTCCCTCCAGCCGCGCCCTGAGGGGAGAACTCATTTGACGATTATACCAAGATAAAAAAAAGGAATGATAAGCCAAACTATGAGCTTGAATTTTGTGGAAAGAACATGGACCGTCTTTATTTCAAAAGCTCCCAAAATGGTGTGAAATAATTGATAGTAAAATTTGGTGTCAATTTCAAAACTTCACAGCCAAAACCGCAGTCAAAGCCGAGTCTCACACAAATCGATCAGAATGAAAAGAACACTAAAATTAAATACTTCTTATGTTTAATAACGGTTCTGTGACGATATCCATCTTAATCGGCGACGCTGACGCGTGCTCCCAAGAACGCATGCGTACTAACATGCGCATGTTGGTGCGCACGCGATTGGACCGTTTTTTTTTCTGGTCAATTTGAACTTAGTTTTGGATTATGCTTCACCCGCGTTTATCGCCATCGTTGTAGGATGGCTGACGGCCTACTTATTTTTTTTTACATATTCCCACCACACTTTTCCCAAACCACTGCAACTTCAGAAAGCCAGAGTCAACAGTGGCGACAACCAGAAAACTCAGCGTATCCGGGAGAATGAATTAACTGTTTTGGATCCTGCAGCGAAAAAAATAGTAGAGGAATAGGATAAAGATGTAGTGGCAGCCAGTAGAATTTCCAGTATCTAAGTTGTGGATGCGGAAGTCCAAGAGTCACACCATAAGTCTCTACGAAAGATATTCAGCTGCATTCGGTTAGTCTGAAACCGAACTCCAACATATATAGTACAACAACTATAGTTGTAAATAATCTAGCAAAATTATAATATCATGTCACCGCGTTTAGGTCAAAAATGTCCCACAGAAACGTACTACCGGGATAGAAATCAACCCACATTATTCTTACCCAAATATAATTATGGATTAGCTGTATACCGCTTTTTATCAAACAACTTTCAGCCATTCATACAGACAAACCGACAGACCAAGTTCTTTCGCATTTGTATAAGTAGTCATCATCATCATCATCATCATCTCAGCCATAGGACGTCCACTGCTGAACATAGGCCTCCCCTTTAGATCTCCACATATACCGGTTGGAAGCGACCTGCATCCAGCGTATAAGCGTATAAGTAGTAAGGATTGCGAATGTGTGGAGCTAAAGGGTAAGACACTTTTGGTATCCCCTTTTGGTCTTTACTATTGAAGGACACCGTGGATTTTAGTCAGTACGAGTCTGACAGTCCCTCCCGCTCTGCCCTGGGTGGGAGGACTCATTTGATGATTTTGCCACGATAAAAAACCCCTTTTAGGTTATTGATGGATGACATCTTAATGAGGAGCAAGATCTCTCTATGTGTCAAAATGTAAAAGTCAGCGGAAATTCCGCTACGGCAGGCATTTGCGATAGTATTTTTTTCTTTGAACTCCTTTGACAGGTAACTATCGCGTAAGTCTGCAGTAGTCGATTTGGTTGATTAAAAAGTGCACCTATTTCGCATTTTTAATTTTTATTAAGACAAATTTATCCTAACTAATATTATAAATGCGAAAGTAACTCTGTCTGTCTGTCTGTCTGTCTGTCTGTCTGTCTATCTTTTCTTCACGCCTAAACTACTGAACCGATTAGTGTTAAATTTGGTACAGACATAGTTTGGAACTTGAGAAAGGACATAGGATAGTTTTTAACCGACTTCAAAAAAAGGAGGACTGTATTTTTTTTAAATGTTTGTTACCGCATTACGACCGACTGGGTGAACCGATTTTCATGATTCTTTTTTTGTTTGAAAGCTGGTGCTTCCCGTGTGGTCCCATTGTAACCAAATCAGGATCTGATGATTGGATCTTGGAGAAATCGAGGGCAACCCTCAAATTTTATAGGCCCACGCATCGTTTTTCGTTAATCTTATGTAGTAATTTAAGTACTTGCGTATGGTAATCATTATCTTATGTAGCTGAGCTGATGATGGAAGGTACAACTCCTTAACAGTAAGGAGTAGGTAGTAGTACTGATTTATTGTTCGCATATCTCCGGAACTTCACGTCCGATTTAAATAATTCTTTTTTTTGTGCTAAGTATTGTTCAACTTAGGGAATACTGCAAGTTTCATCAAAATCGGTTCAGTAGTTTTCGAGAAAGGGAATTTTATTAGCTTATTGTGTACATGAGGGATGTTATTACCAGTGCTACGGGTTGTATTATACACACATCAAAAGTGTCTAGGGATCAACATATATTTTTGCAATAACTTTTCTCCTGATTGATATTAATTAAAAAAATTTATAAGGATTCATCAAATAAAGTGTTTTCGTTTGTCACAGTAACGATAAAACCAAGTCACCTTTGCATTAATAAAGAGATTTGCCATTTTCCTAATAAAGGGATTTTTGACATTTGAACCACTAACACAAAAGTTCGAAAAAAAGACTGAAATAACAGTTTTCTTTAAAATTTTATTGGGTAACTTAAACAATTAATAATCCGTGTTTCTACCGCGAACACTAACAACACAAGAACATCGGTTTGGCATACTCAAAATGAGTTCATCCAAATCACGCTGTGGAATGGCCGCCCATGTTCGTTGCAACAACAAAAAAAGGTCTTCTTGCGACTGGATACCCTCCATATTCGGCAGAGCTCTTCTCTGTAGCATATCCCATGCATGCTCAATCGGATTCAAGTCTGGCGACTGAGCAGGCCAGGGCAGGACATTGATGTTAGCTGCGGCGAGAGTCTGTCTTACAACTCTTGCGGTGTGCGGTCGTGCATTATCATGCATTAACTGAAATAAGGGACCGATTTGCACTTGTAGAGGAACGATGACGTCTGATACAATCGTCTCAGCATAAATTTGAGCGTTGAGGTTGCCTCTGATCCAAATCAACTCAGTTCTTCCGCCGATCCAAATACCCGCCCATACCATGATGGTTCCACCACTATAAGGATGGACTTCCTGGCAGGATTTTAATCGCTGTTGGCGTCCAGGGCTTCTCCAGTGTCGCATACGTCTTGTATCCGGTCTCATACCAAAACGAGACTCATCAGAGTCCATCCTTATAGTGGTGGAACCATCATGGTATGGGCGGGTATTTGGATCGGCGGAAGAACTGAGTTGATTTGGATCAGAGGCAACCTCAACGCTCAAATTTATGCTGAGACGATTGTATCAGACGTCATCGTTCCTCTACAAGTGCAAATCGGTCCCTTATTTCAGTTAATGCATGATAATGCACGACCGCACACCGCAAGAGTTGTAAGACAGACTCTCGCCGCAGCTAACATCAATGTCCTGCCCTGGCCTGCTCAGTCGCCAGACTTGAATCCGATTGAGCATGCATGGGATATGCTACAGAGAACAGCTCTGCCGAATATGGAGGGTATCCAGTCGCAAGAAGACCTTTTTTTGTTGTTGCAACGAACATGGGCGGCCATTCCACAGCGTGATTTGGATGAACTCATTTTGAGTATGCCAAACCGATGTTCTTGTGTTGTTAGTGTTCGCGGTAGAAACACGGATTATTAATTGTTTAAGTTACCCAATAAAATTTTAAAGAAAACTGTTATTTCAGTCTTTTTTTCGAACTTTTATGTTAGTGGTTCAAATGTCAAAAATCCCTTTATTAGGAAAATGGCAAATTTCTTTATTAATGCAAAGGTGACTTGGTTTATCGTTACTGTGACAAACGAAAACACTTTATTTGATAAATCCTTAAAAAAATTTTTAATTAATATCAATCAGGAGAAAAGTTATTGCAAAAATATATGTTGATCCCTAGACACTTTTGATGTGTGTATGTATTTGGCAAGAATTTGGGTTGAATATTTTAACTAAAAAACGAAAAATAAAAACTTTTCAAAAAAAAAAATGTAACCGCCTTCAAAAAGAACCACAAAAAGGGTAAAATAATCTACAAAATAACTTTCATTTCAGAAGTCGGTGGCAAAAAAAAACAATGAAATAAAAAATAACAAAGCCATCGACTTCCGAAATAAAAGTTATTTTGTAGATTATTTTACCCTTTTTTGTGGTTCTTTTTGAAGGCGGTTACATTTTTTTTTTGAAAAAGTTTTTTATTATATATTTTTTACGGGTTAAGCTGCGCTTGCCGAGGTTGGTCTGTGGATGGGTAAAAAGCACTCGGAAAGCACGTAAAGCCGTTGGTCCCGGCTGTCATTTGAAGATCTTTGACAGTCGTTACTGTCAGAAGCTCTAATGTCTGACAGCCAATCTTACCATGGGGTATCATATTACCCAGTTACTGGGTTGTGGAGGTCCGACAGGCAGTCGCTCCATGTAAAATACTGATATCCAGCTGCATCTGGTTTGACTGGAAGCCGACCTCAATATAGTTGGGAAAACGCTAGGCAGATGATGAACGGAGTATAGATAATTCTATTAGTACTATATGTCGAGTGGTCCATATGCTCGATAGATGGTGGTGATCGCGCAATGATGTCGATCGTTACACGAGTTCGATCGTTACACGGGACAAAGAAAGCTACTTTGTTTTATACTATGTAGTGATTAAATGCAAGTAACACTGGTCCGACCTGTTTATTAGTCAGTGTATAGAAATCCGTTTGTGCTGGATAGGATAATCTCAAGCCCGGGGAAGGACATAGGGCTACTTTTTATAAACACACCATACAGGTAAAGATTGATGAAGAAACCACTGGTAGAATTTTGAAATTCATGCAGGGTTCTATTATTATTATTTTTTATCGTGGTAAAATCATCAAATGAGTCCTCCCACCCAGGGCAGGGCGGGAGGGACTGTCAGACTTGACTGACTAAAATCTACGGTGTCCTTCAATAGCCCTTTACGTACCGGGGTCACGGTAATTCGTAAGTCCCGCGACCCCGGCAGGCTTTGGCCCTCTGAAATAATGAGCACTTAGAAAGGAATTCAGATAATTCCACCCACAAGAAATTCCCTCTAAATATTAGGTATAGGTGTTCAAAGATTGTATGGAAACTAATTTTGAAGTTAGAAATCTGGGATGTACGATGTGAAGTTACATAAAAAAAATGTCACGTAACTTAATGAGGCAGACCAAATTCTACGCGAGCGAAGCCGCGGGCAAAAGCTAGTTTTAAAATAAATTAAAGAAACTTAATTAATAATGACAGTTTCACGGTTGACCACTTTGGCGCCTGATAAGCACGAGAAGCGCGCTTGAAGTAACCTATTCAAACTTGACTCAAAATCTGAAGGTCGTCGCTAGCTCGTAGTAGCTATCAGGAAACACACGCCAGACGATCTCCAGCCACCGCAGGCGCGGGCATGCGGGCAGCGAGTAATGGGCAACTCGCTGTCCAACCATGGACCATGCCCGGGTTGACGGCGCGTTGTGTTCCACGCGCGCCTCAAAGAGTGTCAGCATAATGAGGGCCAAAGCCTGCCGGGGTCGCGGGACTCACGAATTACCGTGACCCCGGAACGTAAAGGGCTCCCGCTCTGCCCTGGTTGGGAGGACTCATTTGATTATTTTACCACGTTAAATAAATCACGAAACACAGACTCTGGCATTGAATTCTACTTTTATGTCTAAGGAGAAATTCCTGACGCACAATGGACGTATGTCCAAAATGCTTTGTAGGTACGAGTGGGATGTTCACCACGTTGTATTATGGCACATTGCCGTGTATCTTATAAAACAAACAATACGTTTATATCCATCTGGTTTTAATTATCCTTCTAATAAGTCAATGAACAACTCATTAATAGACAAACATAGGCATTTAAAAGAAAAAAAGGTACTTCACTCAGTTCGCGTTTGAAGACTCTATCTAATATGAATATCCTTGAATATTCACATACCCCCCGCGGATTAGTATTTTAATGAAACACTGGAATGATAAAGTATTTGTATTTGGCGTTGTGTGATAGTTGTGGAATATTTATTTATTTATTTATTATTTATTTATTTTAGAGATCCTTCATAGTATTAATATTGTGATGTTGTCTCCTAAGTTTTAGGGATAATGATAATTATAAAACTGTGAAAAAAGTTCCAGTTTAAGATTCTTCATTTTTAGGCTATAATGTGCCCCACAACTGAGTCAAAGCTTCCCTTTTCTTCTTCAAAAACGCAGAACGTGGTCGACGGACTCACGAATTACGGTGACCCAGGTACGTAAAGGGCTATTGAAGGACACCGTGGATTTTAGTCAGTATGAGACTGACAGTCCCGCTCTGCCCTGGGTGGGAGGACTCATGTGATGATTTTACCAACTTATCGACCATTTTTGGCTATGCTTGCCTTGCGGACATGATCTGATCGTCACAACACCTACGCCGTGGTATATACGAGTGTATTTTTTTTTCGTTAGTATTATTTCTAATTTAATCACCATTCGTTTTTAAGAATGGTAAGTAATTTTTTTTTTTTTGTATAAAGAGATTAGATCGACAGCGAATAACCTGGATTCATTGACGGAATTACGCAATGAAGGTTCAAGATTGCTATTGATTACACTTCGGAGTCAAAAGTGCGTGTCCGACACACACTTGGCCACTTTTTTCTGTTACCTACGAAAGCCCTAGACAGCGACAGTAATTAATGGGTTAGCTCTTAATGCTTACCGTATTTATAATTCTATAGTGCAGTAAAATGTAAAACTACAATAGTCTTGATGGAAACGACCTTTTTACCGATACCATTGTTTTAAATTTAGTTCTCATTCAAATTTAGATCACCCATAAATCCATTTTAGTCATCCCATTTAGTAAGTCTTGTATTAATAATGCATCACAAATTCCGAGTAAAACTAATAAATAAAAGGACAAAAGATAAAAATAAATTTAAAACAATTAAAGAAATTCCACAAACTTTTTGTTTTTAAATTTTAACACTTCAGAAAACCATTTAAATTGATAAAAGTGCAATTCAATTATCATTGAACTTTTAAATAAAAATGTCTTTTGTCTTATTTTTATTAACTGTTAGTTTTAATCTGCTATTCTGTTTTCTTATCTGTTTTTGATGTCACTTTGGCAACTTCAGGGTAAAAAGATGTTGTGTTTATCAAATAATGACCTTTTCTATTAATGGTAGTAATTAGTATTTAATCGGAAAATGAAAGGAAGTTATCTCTTCATGTCTTACTGAAGACGTTTCAACTGGTAGACACCTTGCAAATGCTTGGTAAATCGTTAACAAGCATTTTTAAAGACACTTCCTTTCTTTTAATGTTTCGCAATTAGCGCCGACTGATATTATTTATTGTAATTTTACTGACAATTATTTTATTTTTAGCTTAGCTTCATTTGTTTGCTCGCGGGACTCTCGAATTATCGTGACCCCGGTACGTAAAGGGCTATTGAAGAACACCGTGGATTTTAGTCAGTACGAGTCTGACAATCCCTCCCACTCTGCCCTGGGTGGGAGGACTAATATGATGATTTTACCACGTAAAAATAAGTTAAAAATAACTAAAACCCGACTACGAAAAAATCGCGCACTGAAAAGTATAAAACAAGAACAAGCCGTGGTCGTATGCCACCTGCGGTTGTTTCACACAATCTTTATTGGCTAGGTGGCATACGACCACGGCTTGTTCTTGTTTTATACTTTTCAGTGCGCGATTTTTTCGTAGTCGGGTTTTAGTTATTTTTAACTTATTTTTTATTTACACTATTTTGGGGTTATATTATTTGAAGTAAGTAATTTATGTTATATGTATAGTTTCTGAGTTGTGAATTTAAGATTTATCATTTGATTCCCATGTTGAAACTGTTAGAAACAGAAAATTAGCTGGTAAAAGCTATATAATGTATATATATTTCAAATGTGCTCATCAAGCCCTTTAATTTGATACCCATGTCGATACTGTGCAAAAATATTTTTTTTTACGGTAACGATTTCTCATCCCCTAGAGGGCGCCATATTGGATTTGGTGACACGTCATGTACCCTATAACCAGCGGACAACTGAGACGCTTCTAACGAGACCTCATTTGTCATGTAATGATAAGTAGTTTAGAAGTTATGAGGGAACAAACAAACATACATACATACATACATACAAACATACATACATACAAACATACATACCGGTCAAAATCATAACCCTCCTTTTGGCTTTGCCGTAGTCGGGTAAAAAAAAGCTTCATTTGTTTCCCATTGCTTGAAAAAAGCCCTCCCTCGTTCTCTTCATAAAATAAAAAATATTACGTTTAAAATAAAGATTGCGATAAATTTAAATTTTAAATCAAAATATTGCAGTAAAGATGTAACAAAGAATCGTCCGGAAAAATGTTAGTCAGCTATGCTATTCTCTTTAAGATAATCGCAACTTTGGACTCAACAACGAGCACATCAACGAGACAGCCTTGAGATTGACCGATTCCTTTTATACATAAAATCGAGCATGATTTACGACTCGTTGATAGTTTTTCATACATTGTGGAAAGCAATACCAAAGTGTATGCAAAACTGTCAACTAGTCGTCCACTGAGTAGGTAGTTCTTATTCACGGCCATCACAACGGTGAGCGCTATTGCAGCTTTTAGTAACCTAGTGAATACCAAACTACAGTTTCAGCGTTGCGTGAGCGCTGCGGCCGCGCTGTCACAACACAAGGTTGTATTTGTAGAGAATTGCTGCATGGTCTACCATTATAATTCATACTTTAGGCTATGTCCCCAATAGGAGTTGAATTGAGCAGCTGCACAGGCTGATCTTCCGGGGTAAGCCGCGCTTGCCGAGGTTGGTCTGTGGATGGGTGACCATTTGTCATAGCGAGATTTCTCCGTGCCTCGGAAAGCACGTAAAGCCGTTGGTGCCGGCTGTCATTTGTAGATCTTTGACAGTAGTTACTGTTAGTCAGAAGCTATAAAGTCTGACAGCCAGTCTTACCATGGGGTATCGTATTACCCAGAAACTGGGTTGTGGAGGTCCGATAGGCAGTCGCTCCATGTAAAATACTGTTATCCAGCTGCATTCGGTTTGACTGGAAGCTGACCCCAATATAGTTGGGAAAAGGCTAGGCAGATGTTGAGGCTATGTCCCCAATAAGCAAACTGTTAGCAGCCGACTGAGTTTGCAGCCTATCGGTTTAGTACGCCCTGCCATATATTTGAAATGGAGTGTCCACAGTTTGCTACGTACGTTTGTTACGTGTGCCGACTGTCTCAGTTAGTGGCCGACTCACAGCAAAACCGGTTCCAGTCAGCGGGCGGCGGTGAAATGGTTGTTCGCCGAGCGTAGTGAGTCCGTTTGCCGCAAACTATTCATGCGGTCATACCATATAAGCGGCTAACTTATAACAGTTGAAAGGCCTGATGGTCTAGTGGTTAGTGACTGCTATGCCGGAGGTCGTGGGTTCGATTCCCACCCAGGACAAATGTTAGTGTGATGAGCACGATCATTTGTTCTGTGTCTGGGTGTAATTTATCTATAATATATATGTATTTGGAAATATATAAGTATGTTTATCGGTTGTCTAGTACCCATAACACAAGCTCTGCTTAGCTTGGGACTAGATGGCGTTGTGTGATAGTGGAATATTTATTTATTTATTTATAGTTTGCTTGCGACGCACGAAAATTGATCTGAGTTTACAGCTAATCCCAGTTCGCCAAGGCAGCTCACTACCACTACACCTACAATACTTTCACAGTATTTATGTTTTGTGTCTGGGACTGTAGCACCGTAACTATTTATAAACTTTTTTTTTTTTACTTTTGTCTTTTGACAATTCAAAAGTGCCCGTAACTGGCCTACGTGAAATAAATGATTTGATTTGATTTTGACTCAGTCGGCTGCTAACAGTTTGCCTACTGGAGACAAAGCCTTATTAGTTTGTTGACGAAGGAAAGCACAAACATTACGAATCTGTTTCGTACGTTACGTTTCCTTGAAGGATAAGCCCCGCCATTTAAAAAAGGAGATATTTCTTAAAAATTAAGACGTTAATCTCCAAACGACATCAAACAACCGCTTTTAACCGAAAAACCGTTACATTCAAAAAACGCCTCTTCCGTGTTTTGAAATCGCAAATCGCTCGTATAATTTGTTCGAATTGTCAGCTTGCGTACGCGCATCTGATAAGACATTGTTTCAAAACGTCGCGGGTTTTTGTAATAAGATATTGCGATTTATCAAGATTAATCAAGTGCTCTTTAATTGTGTTGATTTTGAAATTATATCGCAGCGGAGTTCGGTTGTCAAGATTTTTTTTTATGTAATAAAATTTTAAAATTAAAGTTGATAAACTCAGTGAATGTTAACTGTTACATTAATTTTTGTTTTGTTGCTTAATTGGAAACGTTGCATAATTTATCGATTATTTTATCAGTTACTACACGGTTTTATTTGTTACAACAGCATTTTCGCCTTTTTAGTGGGCAATTAAGTTTGTTCCATAAGTAAAATTTTTAAACGACGCCACGTCAAAAAGGAGACGGTTCTCTCTACAAATAGTTTGGCAATGATCTGTGCTGCGTTCCGCAATGTGTGTCGGCCCTTATAATAATTTTCGCCAGTTTCATTTAAGATCAATGAAATGGAACGAGTCTATAGTCATATTGCTCATCAAGTGGGTAAGATTTGACTACAGACTCGTACTTTTTTTTATCGTGGTAAAATCATCAAATGAGTCCTCCCACCCAGGGCAGACCGGGAGGGACTGTCAGACTCTTATTGACTAAAATCCACGGTGTCCTTCAATAGCCCTTTACATTCCAGGGTTACGGTAATTTATAAGTCCCGCGACCACAGGCTGGTAAGAAAATTTTGGAGAAAATTCACTTCATTTTATAGTATTCACCTCTTCACCAGAAAAAAGAATGGAGACCACCTACAGCTACCTAGACCAACGAGTTCCTATTTTAATAAAAAATAATAAAATATTTTAGCTAACTGGTACATAAAATAACTCTAAACATGTACAAGACTTACATCTAGTAGGTAAGTATTAATTAAAGAAACTATAAATATTTATTGCAAAAATTGTATTTTACAGCAAAACAATTTATTGTTATAACTGTTGCTTGTAGAGTAATAAAATAAGTATCAATAAATAATAAAAATAATTACAAAGATTAGATATTTATCGATTTTTTTAATACCTTGTTTAATTATAAGATTTTATAGATAGATTAGAATATTCTTTATTAAGTACACCATAAAAATTATAGGTGTTATAATGTAAAACATAATAGGGACACATAATAGGCGGTCTTAAAATTTGCAAGTTAAAGTTGCAATGGGCATAAAACTGAAAACCGAAGGTGAAGAAAAGTTCTCGAGTGAGACTATTCAATATTTTAATTTAAAATTATGAAAATATTAAATTTACAGTTTTTGTTTCGTGGTAAAATCATCAAATGTTTCTTCCCACCCAGGGTGGCTGGCTGACTAAAGTCCACGGTGATCCTTCAATAGCCCTTTACGTTGTAGGGTCACGGTAACCAGAGAGGCAGTACCGCGAATAATTTGCAAGTTGAAGAAGCAATAGGCAGGTGACGTAATCCACGTAAGTCAGAAACAAGAAACACAAGACATAAAATAACACAAACAAAAACATTGAAACCAAATACAGAACCCGCCGACCTTTTCCAACGGTACCCAAAACCGTCTACACCAATTACACGATTCCTTTGTATCACCCGCTATGAACATCAAAGGGGCCGCACTGAACGATTCTTCATACTCATTTACTAGAATTAAAGCACTATACGGCGACCAACCGAACTTGAGCCCTGACAGTTCATACAAATTAAAATCGCTGAACGAACAGATGCAGATAATTTCTGGAGTAGAGGTCTTTGATTCTGGTGGGTGTATCAGCGTATTATGAGATGTCAAATAGTCAAAGATTCACCGACTAATTATCTAATTAACAGTGTGTACATTTTTTTATGAGCATTTAAATTGACCGTGTAATGTGTAGGTGTGTGCGTGTGTGTTCTTTAATTTATATTTTTTCCTTGTAATTTGAAATGGAGACGAATTTGTTGTAATTGTGGAAAGCCCTTGGAATGTGGACCACGGATTTCTGGGGGCGAAAGTATTTCTTTTCATTAGTATCATATAGTCATATTGCTGCTGCTAGATTAACTATCACTGATGCAAAAACGCATGTAAACAAGACTTCTAGTTTTCTAGGTGTTGGATCTAGGTCCAAAATGGACCTATTTGACGACCTACTCGCATTATAAATCCGGCGGCAATTAAGTGGCTCGTCTGCGTTACATCCGCGGACGCGGGTCAACCTGTTCTTAAAGGATCTTAAAATACATTTCATTAAAACTATTATCCTTACCGTTGATACAACGTTCCTTCCTACTTTCGTAACACCATCAAAAACGGCGTGAATAAATTGTAAGGTTGGCAACGATACCTTTGGTATTGCGGGCGTCCATAGGCTACGGTGATTGCTTTCCATCAGGTGGGCAGTATGCTTTGTTGTCACCTTTCTATTAAAAAAATCGGCCAAGTGCAAGTCGGACTCGCCCATGAAGGGTTCCGTAGCAGCAAGTATCATCATAATATAAAAGTTCTTGTAGTTCTTTGTAAGTTTGTTTTATATTTGAGTTGATTGAATGAAAGGTAAATTACGGTTTACAATCTATGACGTATTAAAAAAAAACTAATTACTTGATCTCGTTCAAACCAATTTTCGCTGGTAGTTTGCATGGTAATGTACATCATATATATATTTTTTTAGTTTTAACATTCTTTTAATTTTGAAGTTACAGGGGGTGACACACATTTTATCACTTTGGAAATGTATCTCACGCAAACTGTTCAGTTTAGAAAAAAATGATATTAGTAACGCAATATCATTTTAAAGACCTATCCATAGATACCCCACACGTATGGGTGTGGTGAGAAAAATAATTTTAAGTTTCAATTCAAGTATGGGGAACCCCCAAAATTAGTTTTTTTTTGTATGAAAATCCTAATGCTGTTCACATAATACATCAACTTCCCAGGATTAACCTCTCGGGCGCGTTACGTACACCCGGGTATACATAAGCGAAAACGCCCCAGCGCCTTACGTACACACGTCTGTACATAACAGACAGTCGCTCATTGGACGTTGATTTTTATCATTTTCAATTATAAATCGCCCGAGAGGTTAATGTGGGGAATCGTTAAAAAAACTACCCTGGTAATAAAATCCGGGACCCTACGCTCAGCAGTAACGCTTCCACTCAACCATTGGGGCAATAATTTTTAAACAAATCTAGTGAATCGCTGCAGTACCTATAAGTCTACCTGACCTTAAGGAGATTACAGGCGAGATATTATTACTTACTTTGCATGAAGATGCCCCAAGTCCCGTTGTATTCCTCAGTCCATTGCGCAGGCGCAGATGTTAACGATAACGTGCCACAATTAGCGTATGCAAACACTGTAATTATATTCCTAGTATTGCATATGGTACTGCTACTTTTTGTGTAGAGAAAATCTTGCGCACGTGCGCTGTTTCAGGGTTCTGTGGGTGATTTGGGGAAACATTTGACCACCTAGGTACACTAACCTAAGTGCTTCCGTTGTTTGCAACTAGATTAAACGAGGTTTTTTTACAATTTGGTCGGCGGTTGTTAAGACTAACTTAATGCAGAAAAATTCTGGATTTTGAATTAATTTCTTGCCTAAAAACTTATAAACTATAATGGTCTTTGTCAACCTAATTTTATTTTAATTTGATAACAGCTTAAAAAGGTGATGATTTTTAACTTTGATCGTTGAATATTTTATCTCAAAAAATGTCTGCAGAAGAATGATAAGTATTCATATTGTACGTATGTACGTTTGATAATTGGTAAATCTCTAAAATATGGGTTAAAGAATCTCACCATTGTGTAAAATAATCAGCAGGTAAGTAAATAAAATAAAACTAGAGTATCTTTCTGGTTCCACAAAACTAGATAGAAAATGCGCTACATAAAAATATGAGGGAATAAAAACTCTCATCAACAACCTACAGAACCCAACAATACAAAAACATGTCTCAGAAACCAAGTGACCATGTAAGTAGTAAGCATGCAGACGCCCGCGCCGTTGATCAAGCATGCGATTCAATCGTTTGGATATTTTCCAACGCGGTTAAAAACGAGCCCACACTCATTACCCGCAATAAAATTTAACTAGTTATTGCTTTCTAATTGTAATTGAAAATATAAACGAAGGAGTTATTATACGTATGGGGATTATAATGTTTGTTCAGTTTTGGTGTTAAACTTTCTCATTCTTTGCGTACCTATTAACAGAGTAAATATAGAAGAGGTACTTTTTTATCTGTACTGTGGTCCTAAAGCGCCACACACGGCTAAGATACTATAATATTTTAACTTAAGATGTCATATCGCTCGCCATGCAATTCAATGGACCATCACACACGAAGAAGGTAATACTTATATATTTCATATTTTGGTATCTTAAGATAGAATTGTATGGCGAGCGATATGGTATCTTAAGATGACATATTATAGTATCTTAGCCGTGTGTGGCGCGCTTTATGCGCTAGCACATATAGACGTAGATCGGTACCATTTAACCGGTTAAGCATTTACGGTGTAGGGCGTCCACAAATCAGGACCGTGACAGACAAGAAATCCATTAATTTTCTCCAGCTATTTAGTCTTAGTTACGTTCAAGTAATCTTGGGTATTGAATCCAGAACTCACGGCTTTCATTTGTGTATTTTAACGACACATCAGTAGTATTGAAATTAAATAGTCGTTAGTATAAATTCTTCTACCCACCGTCAAATGCCGCGATCGATTCCCAGTCGATCAACGTCAATGGTTAAAAATAAGCCATTTACCTGTTTTATTTATATGTGAAACCGTTGACATTGATCGAAAGGCCGGAATGTGGTTGTTTACGATACAATAACTAAATGTGCAATGTTCAGTCACTCTATGTAAAATTATTTGTGTTCAGCTGCATCCGGATAGGTTGGGAACAGGCTAGGCAGATGATAGTGTGTTCAGGGGAACAGGAGGTCTAATCTTTAAGCACGAAACCCCCGGTTTCGGCTTCAATTACGGGCGTTTTGACAACGAGCCCGAAATAAGAAGACACAGCTTTTTAGAGTCCGCGTTACCACTTTTGGCCTGCGGAAAATTCGTGATACGATACTTTTTAATGCAATTTGATGTAATGACTTATAAACACTAGCACTTCATGAACAGGTCTTCAGTCGTGGTGGTGGTATCCATCCGCAAAAATTCAACATCCGTATCAATACCCGAGTCTTCTTTTACGGACTTAAAAAGTTGACCCCCTGATTTCTGCTAAATAAAGATATTTTTCTCTTAAGTCACCACCAGTCAAATAAAGAAGTCATGCAGTAATGGCCTTTTTATGAGTCCTCTCAACCTAGTTGGAGCGGTAGAGAATGTCTGACTCTTACTGTCTATTAGTCCACCCTGTTTCTTGGGTTTCATTTCATTAGGATCATGATATCCTGCTTAAACAGTTCAGGAAGCTACATTATAGCTGAGTGTTCTATGCTTTCAATTATGTTACAGCGTCCTCCCTCCACCCCAGCCGCAGTGATAGACGCCCACGGCAACGGACATCGGAAGACGATCTCCGGCCACCGTAGGCGAGGGCATGCGGGCAGCGAGTAATGGGCAACTCGCTGTCCGACCATGGACCATGCCCGGGTCGACGGCGCGTTGTGTCCCACGCGCGCCTCAAAGAGTGTCAGCAAAATGACGGGGCCCCCCTCTAGAGGGCCAAAGCCTGCCGGGGTCGCGGGACTCAAGAATTACCGTGATCCCGGAGCGTAAAGGGCTATTGAAGGACACCGTGGATTTTAGTCAGTACGAGTCTGACAGTCCCTCCCACCCTGCTCTGGGTGGGAGGACTCATTTGATGATTTTAAAATGCTCATTCAGATAGATCTTATCAAATAATTTTTGTCTAATATTAAATAAATAAATATTCCACAACTATCACACAACGCCAAAAAACCCCCTTATTAATAAAGAAAAAAAAAAAAAAAAACGACGGGTTGCACTCTGGGAGTGCCGGCAGAAGTGAAAACTTGAATAGTAATTGTTGGAAATATCTTGTGAACAGATTTTAGTAAAACTCGCAAAAATGGTTGACTTTTTATTTAAATAATTTTCCAATGTGACGTACATCTTTTATAAACAATGTTACCTAGCAACGAATGTATCCAGCATACAAACTTCTTTAAAAGTAATAAAGTCACACGAACATTCACGCAAGCGCCCTGCGCCGTCCTACGCTTTTTCGGTCAGGGTCACGTGTCCTGACGCGAGTTTAAGATTTTATACCCATTACAGAAAAGTGCTCAACGCCGCTAAAGAAGTTTTCACTTCAAAAATCACACAACGCCATCTCGTCCCAAGCTAAGCAGAGCTTGTGTTATATGTAAACAACTGATAAACATACTTACAAATTGACTTACAGATAAATTACACCCAGACACAAAACAAATGATCGTGCTCATCACACAAACATTTGTCCTGGGTGGGAATCGAACCCACAGACTAAGAAGTCAAAAGTAAAAACTTCGACCGAAGTCGTGGGCAAAATTTAGTAATAAATAAAATACAAGGTACTTATATGCGTCCTTGTACTAGGATTTCTAAGAAAGGAAAGGAAAAATAATGGTAAAAATTACACCTTAACTGCTACATAATTATTTTAATTAGCTTGTGCCAAGGTTATGAATCAATTAGTTTTAAAAGCCTCATTATTATTTGCCAAGAGGTAAAAATTGCATGTAGTCGACATATTCATGTTTGTATAATTTCCTGTTTAACATGCTTCATTTTAAATTACTTATTATCACTTAAACAGAAGTTAGCAGCGTTTAGATTTAACGTAAAGACATTGTTTTTCGAAAAATAAGGTTTTTAGAAAAACACGTCTGTACACGAAACAAATCATAATAATATGGAAATGTTATATTAGCGTTAAAAAGCGGTCACCGTGGCTTGCAACACTAGAGGTATCTGCTGACCCTGCAAAAAGTCATTAAAAACCACGGAAGAAGTGGAGAACTACCTACAGGAATTCCAAAAAAAAAACTTTTAATTTTACAATACCTTTTTACTTTGATGCCTTGATTTGGCTTCAAAAAAATCACACTGCAGTAAACAATATACCTCGCTTTCTTGAAGTTTTGTATGCTTGACACATTATTATTTTTAAAAGAATTTTCAAATTTACAAATTTTCTAACCAAAAACCGAGACCGAGAGCTAGACACTAAAAAGCAAAAATAATCTATAAATAAGTAATCATCGTAATTTATTGACGCGGCTACTTTAAGACTGCCCTTTTCATACAGCTCATGTTTTTTTAATCTTAGTTACCTACTGCTACAAATGATGATTTATATACCCTGACATGTTGTTGTTTATAATATATATGTTCGTTTACGGCCATGTATAACTAAAGGGCGCCAATGTTACTTGTTATTGTAGGGTTGATCTTGTTGTGGGTCTAAACCTGTTCTACGAGAAATATAACCGTCACTTGTATTAAAAATATAGCCCAATGAAAACAGAAAATGAGCAGGGGACAAAAATTTACAAAAAATTTTGTTATCGTTTCCGTGAACAGTCGCGGATAAACCGAGTGTCTCAAAGGCATTGCCACTTTGGATAAAAAATTCACAATGTCGATTCTTTGGTCAATAATAATAATTAGATGAGCTCTTCAATCATAAGAAGATTGAGTAGGTTTATTACCTAACTACGTTATTCTTCTAAAAGAAAAAAAATGGTACAAGCAAAATGTAGTAGCGGAACATAGACGCAAAATATAGACGGAGATGCGAGGTATGATGGGAAATTCACACACTTATGGCAAACTTAACACAATACTAACGTAGCACAAGCGCCAACAGGGCGCCATTTGTTAATGGCCGCTTGCAAATGACGTCCTGATGGCGCTTGCGCTACGTTAGTGTTATGATAAGTATGCCTAAAGAGTGTATGTCCCCATTATACCTCGCGTGCCCGTCTTATACACTGTTCCCCTACTACAAAAAATAGAAACACTGACAATTTATTAAAAATTACTTAGTACTCATTTCTAGGTATACCTATAATCATGTCAGCTTTATTTACCGATGACTAGGTCTAGTTCTAATACTAGGTAATTACCGCGTCGAATCTAATTATACTTAAATTGACCAGTAACTTGGAAAAAGCTACACGATCATGATGGCTTCGAGTGTTTACTTCCTACAGGTATAAAAATGCTTATTGATGATTTTCTGAGCAATTTTATCTAGTGTTCTAGTTGGTCGCGGGACTCACGAATTACCGTGACCCCGGAACGTAAAGGGCTATTGAAGGACACCGTGGATTTTAATCAGTACGAGTCTGACAGTCCCTCCCTCTCTGCCCTGGGTGGGAGGACTCATTTGATGATTTTACCACGATAAAAAAAAACAGTTATAAAAAATGCTTATTGCTGATTTTCTGATCAATTTTATCTAGCGTTCTAGTTGGTCGCGGGACTCATGAATTACCGTGATCCCGGTACGTTAAGGGCTATTGAAGGACACCGTGGATTTTAGTCGGTACGAGTCTGACAGTCCCCTCCCGCTCTGCCCTGGGTCAGAGGACTCATTTGATGATTTTACCACGTAAAAAAAAAGCGTTCTAGTGACTTTATTTGTCTTGCTTTTGAAAATCCCTTTTATGATATTTATTTCTTGAAAAATGTGGGCCTGTTTTATAGAAATCCTGTTATACATTAGACTAATAGATATAATAGGTATAAATGGTGCCTTTTAACCGATTTATGCTACAGTGACTACATTTGATGACTTTTTATAGTGGTCGTTCAGAGATTTGGTATGTTGCTCTTTCACGTACTTTCCAGGACTAACTTATCCAATTTTTGCCAAAAACTTCAAGCATAAAGTACTCGCGGGCATGCGGGCAGCGAGTGAGTATTGGGCAACTCGCTGTCCGACCATGGACCAACCCGGGTCGACGGCGCGTTGTGTTACACGCGCGCCTTAAAGAGTGTCATCAAAATGACGGGCCCCCCTATAAAGATCCAAAGCCTACCGGGGTCGCGGGACACACGAATTGCCGTGACCCGGAATGTAAAGGGCTATTGAAGGACACCGTGGATTTTAGTCAGTACGAGTCTGACAGTCCCTCCCGCTCTACCCTGGGTGGGAGGACTCAATTGATGATTTTACCACGCTAAAAAAAAAGCATAAAGTACTCCGAGAACGTTTAAGTTCACCATTATATCATCATAAATTATAACTGTAGGTGGTCTAGCCTTAAGGAGGAGAAAAAGAAGTAACTTTAGGTAGAGAGATTCTATAAGAAAAGTGACTTCTCCATCAACGTCATATTAATTTAAAATGTGTCCTTTTGTTGGCATTAACACCAAGAATTTAGTTCTAGCCTCAAGAAAAGACTAAGCATTTAGTACAAAAGTATGTAATTATGCCGTCACTTCAATGTAAGCTACTTTAATAAACCCATCATTGATCAAAAGGATGACGGTTATTTCAAAACATACGCCATCAAATGTAACACAACGAACTATTAGCAACCATCAATTCCCTTTACAGATGATCATTTAGCATTAATTAACAAAATGCTTAAAGTTCTTCATAATTACAAAACACGTCCAATCCATCTTTAGAGTCCTTATTAATATTATACAAGTTCATAACGGAAGGACACATCACTGTTACAAAGTGTGTAAAAAATAATATTATGAAAAAAAACAGGTTTTTTATCTAAAATCTAGATATGTGGATAATTACTAACACCCGTCCACAAGGTAACGTTCTCTGAATATTAAAAAAAATATACACAACGGCCGCCATTGCAAGTATAACGATTACACACCGTTTGGCGAAAAAAGTTTGTGTTAAAAATTATACCTGGACGCTTCCATTCCAAAACGATATAAGCGACACTGAAAATTCAAACGGAAAATGATCTTACTGCAAACAAATTAGAATTGAATTTAGATTGTGTAGTACAAGCATTAGAATGCCCTAAAAATGTATTACAGTGGACGCGTAGAAAAACATTAAGCCATCTGTAATTTGTATAGTATGAGAGACAGGGAGCTTCGATTGTATGTGTATTTCATTCTATGTGTTAGAGGGAGATAGATAGATTTCTGTAAAGACTTTTCTAACAATGTTGTTGGTAGCCAATCCGGGGGCAGTTATGGGCGGGTCGGCTCCTGTGTTCAAATAGATTGATGAAAATTGGGTATGTTGGGTTCAGCAGGATTATAGTGATAAAAAACGGGTATTTTTTGGAACTGTAGTTTTAAAAGTTCGTCGAATTCGAATTCAGTGTGGTTGTTAGAAATTAAAATTGGTTAAAATTTAATGGTAGACAAGGTTGGGCGATGGATAAATTTCTGCTAAGTATTTATTTTTAGCCGATATTTGGGAGTAGGTTATAGTAAATTTGATAGAACACCATTTACGCCCCTTATATTTTAAAATAAAAATCTTGAAATAATTGAGATAAGCGATGTATGAAAGTAATCATCATACAAACGTTAACTCACGCCTTTTTAGGTAGGTAGGTAGAAACAACAGAACATCTACCACTTCTTTCGCCCCGTCCACGTTCATGCAAGCACATCGGTTGGGGCTACTATGATCCTTTCTGTAGAAATTCACTAACAAGGTAGTGCAGAATGTAAGTACTTCAAGGGCACTCTGTTCCTCATATTTCACAATACATATCAAAGCTATGATTAACTCGGTTCCTTTTATGACGAGAAAGATGCTGGGAGGAGCTGAGAACTTTAAATTTTTCGCGAAAATATAAGAATCATATGTGTGAAATCCAAAAGTTGAGCCATATTGCATACATAGCTGTTGCAAGCGCCTTAGCCATTTTATTGTGTAAGTAGTTTAAAAATTATCCCGCGAGAGCGTAACACCGATAAATGACTATAATAGACTATACCCTATGTCTAAGCCAATTTTAATCAAGATCTGTTCGGCTGTTGATGTGATTGGGTAAACAAATTTAATATTCATCGAACCATTCTTCCATCTAGTATCGAAGCACATCACTCAGATACTAGAAGTTGATCGACTTTCACAGATTTCTACTAAAATAATTTCAGCAGGATGGGACCACTCTCACTTTTGTTGCTTTGTCGTGAATTTTTCACAGAAGCTGAGCCAAAACTGGCAAATTATAGATTACAATAAAAACCCAACACCTTTCTTGCTGATTTTCGTAATTCGTGTTTATCGCATAAAACGGCTCGGTGAATTTTGATGAGACTTCCATTCATACATATTATCTTACAACTGAATCAAAGACTTTAGTCTGCACGCAAGCCCAAAAGAAATTTGTAGCGATTATGAAGTAATGTTTTAATAAACATACGTGGAAATATGGCGGGAAGTGGGATAAACATTTTGTCACAAAAAGTTTAACAGTATTTTTTCTTGAATTAAATTTTAAGCGAAGAGCCCTTTATAGCTAAGGGTCATTTGGTTAATCAGTAGTTAAAATAAAACAGCTGGTCCTAAGAAAGGTTAGTTGAAATGAGAAGATAATTGTATAGGTAGTGCCTAAAAGTTCACTGTCTTTAGTTCGGTCTTTCGAGCACAGTGCATTACATGTGCAAGACAAGTATATGAACATTGATAAAATTGCCATAAAATATGTTTTGTTATTCCGCTGTTATTTTCTAACGAGTTTCGAGATCTAAGATAGATAGATTAATTCTCCGAGACTTTATAAAACTACATTGCATTGACGCTTTTCTGGTTGTCGCCACTATTATATTATCTGCCTTCCCAGAGAGGTTGGTAACAGTGTGGCGAGCTTGTCCCAAAAATAGGACAATGATTATAAATAATATACTTTTTTATAGGTGGTAAAATCATTAAATGAGATGAGTGAATGAGACCTTCCGCCTTTTGTAGAGCAGAAGGGACTGTCAGACTATTGCAGACTAAAACCCTCCGAGTTCCTTCATTTATTGCCTTTTACGTTCACTTGCTAAGACAGCTATAACCCCGGCTGACAAGGATATGCCTTTGATCTAAGCTTAATTTTTAAATAACTAAAGCAAAGCAAAAGTCGCTATTGATGCGTCAACAAAACATTTTCCGACATCCATCGTAATTACATCAATTTTGTAATAAATAACAGCTATTAAATGGCAACAATAACTTAAATGAGGTAACTTTTAATAAATCTAGCGGCCATGATGAGTATAACTATTAGGTTTTGTGAAAAACACTGTTTTTGCATCGCATTTATGATACGTATCGATTTATGTTGTGTGGCTCTCCGACTATTTACGTTGTAGGCAAAGTGAAAAAAATGAAAATTCTTTTAAAATGTGACTAAAAAGAGGGAGGGAGGATATTGAGGGACAAGCTCATGCAAAATTAAATGTTGTTCTTGATAAAGTATGAAAGAAAAAGGTAGGTAAATTATAGCGTATCGTTAGTTAGTGGTAAATAAATGTGAAAAATAACGCCAACCCAAGTTATAGAGCAAGAATATAAGGATGACGTCATTGTATGTATTTTGTAACATATTTTAAAGCCTGCTATTTATTTGATAATGGCAAACAGCTAGTCGGATATAATGTCATATAATTATCGATTAGTGAAACAGTGTGAAGAACAATATGTCCTAGAGATTTTATGTTATGAATCACTCGAATCTACTATCAGTGGAGACCCTTAGAATACCCATAATAACGTGACTTTTTTATAAAAATAAACAGCACTGGCTTCTCTATCATAAAACTCTCAAAAGCAATGTTAAATACCTAAAAGTCATTTTCAAACAGAATTAACAGACATTTAGCTTATCTCCTAAAGTTATACATGAACTGTAACACATAAATAAATAACATTTTAATATCCATCATAGTGTTGTAGCGATATGATTGTCACACACACACCTCCATACACATCTGTATGGGTATATAATACAACACTTTGAAACGCCATACAAAACCGATCGTAGTTTAGATTGCTGGTAATTGTTCCGACCTGGTTAAAAAATGTTACCTACCGCCTAGTTCTACCTATAGGGTTTATACCTATACAATCACATATTTACCTACTATTGTTTATGTATTTTTATGTATACTATATCTATGTAGCGATATGCGTGAGGAGCTTGTGGCTTAATAATATTAGCCGCACAGGTCTATCTTCAAGGGTGGTAATCACGCTTGCCAAGGTTGATCTATGGACGGGCAACTCACTGTCCGACCATGGACCATGCCCGAGTCGACGGCGCGTTTTGTTCCACGCGCGCCTCAAAGAGTGTCAGCAAAATGTCGACACAGCCTGTCGGGGCCGCGAGACTGTACTAATTACCGAGACCACAGTATAAAACACGGATATAATAGTAGAGATTGCAGCCGTGCGAAGCCGGGGCGGTTCGCTAGTAATGCATAAAGTAGTTATTTATGAAACTGGTCTTCGGAATCCAAAGGTCAGTGGTACCTTCACTGATCCCAATGCCGGAAGACCGTTTTGAGAAGCCCGTAGAGGCTCATTAAAATAATTATTGTATTATTATAATGTTTGGATAATTTGATTTGCCTACCTACCGGTAAGTCACAAAAAACTACTACCTATTTAATTGGGGTCTTTGTTTATAATCATACCTTGTAGAATCGAAATTGATGTTGGTTCTAATTGTTCTGAAGTAGGGGCTTCGTAAAGAATCGTCAAAATCGGTTCATAAACGACGACGTTATCCGCGAACAAACATAAAAAAACATATATACGTTCGTATTGAGTAACTACCTTTTTAGAAGTCGGTTAAAAAGATTTTATTTTTCAAAGTGATCGCAAAGCTTTTTTGATGTGCACGTACTTACATATATAATAATCTATCTACTAATTAATATTGGATATGCTTAAGTCTTCAAAATTGGGTAAGAACGACCACCGCGTACTAACCCAATTCCTGCATTACATGAACCGCCTTTCTTTATTCTGCGCCGTATGTTTTTTAAAGTTATAAAGGGTGGTCGCGGAACTCACGAATTACCGTGACCCCGGTACTTAAAGGGCTATTGAAGGACACCGTGGATTTTAGTCAGTACGACTCTGACAGTCCCTCCCGCTCTGACCTGGGTGGAAGGACTCATGTGATGATTTTACCACGTAAAAAAAAAGTAATAAAGGGAATATGATATTTCAACTAACTTAATAAAGTTTAGAGATGGGCCGACAATGACCTTGGCTTACTAACCGACTGACTAATAGGTAGTTTTAAAAAAGCCGACTAGTCAGCTTAGCTGATCATTGCTACAGGATCATGAAAAGTGATGCGTTTGATGTAAAATTGAGGCTCCAACATTAAGTTTGTTATTAGAATAATAATTTAACCGAAGGCGTAATATTAAAGGAAGAGAAGATAGGGCCAAAGGCCTACCAGGGTCACGGGACTGTCTAAGCAAGTTACCGCGGCCCTGGAACGCAATGGAACAGGATGGATTTCTGGTCAGTTAGGGGACGTAAGCCTAAGACATAGCCCGCCTGAAACGGGTATGCGGCGGCGTATAGGCGACGTTCTTGCTAATGAGAATGTGTGCGTGCAAGACTTGGCTCCTCATAGGCATAGGCATTCGTCCTGACAGTCTCTTCTGCTCTATCCAGCGATACTCGCCAGGAGACTTATAACTTTAACACTCAACTGATTATGATCCAAATATGTTTTTCAAGCTATCTATTTTACTTCAAAGTTACTTTTTTTATCGTGGTAAAATCATCAAATGAGTCCTCCCACCCAGGGCAGAGCGGGAGAAATTGTCAGACTCGTACTGACTAAAATCCACGGTGACCTTCAATAGCCCTTTACGTTCCGAGGTCACGGTAATTCGTACAGTCCCGCGACCCCGGCAGGCTTTGGCCCTCTAGAGGGAGGCCCAGTCACTCTGCTGACACTCTTTGAGGCGCGCGTGGAACACAACGCGCCGTCGACCCGGGCATGGTCCATGGTCGGACAGCGAGTTGCCCATTACTTGCTGCCCGTATGCCCGCGAAAGTTACTATCTACAGCAAGAATCAAACAATAAACTACAAGAAGCAACAGAATCAGCCAGGAAACATCTTGATAATTGATTTACAACTGCGGGCGTGTTGTGTATGTTAATTCTGAATAGACGAACACCTTCTAACAATGGAGTGTAGGTTGTGATGGCAAAAACTGCGGCCTGCAATTATGGGGTCTGGTTTAAAGTAATCTACCGCTATGTAGGGTTCCGTGGGGAAATGTGGGAGATACCGATCAAATTAAAACATATTTTATTTGTTATAGGATCTGAAAACGCTGTTTCTTCAATAGCCCTTTACGTCCTCAGGTCACGGTTACCTGATGTCCCGCGACCCCAGAAGTCCCGCGACCCCGCGATCATCGCATCCTTAAGTACAAAGCGTTTTGAAAATACTTTAATTGTACACACTGCTTAGGAGTGAAATTCCATGCCAGAGTCTATGTTCCCTGATGAATACGACCTTAGGGTTCTTAAGTTACTTCTAAGCAAGCGGGCTTCACTGTGCGACGGACGTCGGCAGACGAACTCCGGCCACCGTAGGCGCGGGCATGCGGGCGGCTAGTAATGGGCGACTCGCTGTCCGACCATGGACCATGCCCGGGTCGACGGCGAGTTATGTTCCACGCGCGCCTCAAGGAGTTTCAGCATAGTGACGGAGCCTGTAGAGGGCCAAAGCCTGCCGGGGTCGCGGGACTCTCGAATTACCGTGACCCCGGTACGTAAAGAGCTATTGAAGGACACCGTGGATTTTAGTCAGTACGAGTCTGACAGTCCCTACCGCTCTGCCCTGGGTGGGAGGACCCATGTGATGATTTTACCAGTTAAAAAAAAACACATTATTGTTTACCATCAGGTGAGAAGATGACCAAACGCAACCTGGTGGCATACTATGATCTCTTAAATCGTGAGTAGTTCAGCTGTGCGAACGCGACGGAGCTAGACGACTTGTATAGCTCTATCGCTTTCCCTCAGCGGAACCACACACGCTTTAAGACGTCACCGTAGGCCAGTTATCTGTGTCTATCTTCTATCTATCTATTCTTAAAAACTCTGTTAAGTTTATTTATGTTTATCAGTTGTCTAGTACCCATAACACAAGCTCTGCTTAGCTTGTGCCTAGATGGAGTTGTGTGATAGTTGTGGAATATTTATATTATTTATTTGATCAAAAAGTATACTGGTTCGAATTGACAAATTAGTCTTGTGTTTGATAGTTTATTTATTGAGAAATGCTTTAGGTCAGGGGTGGCCAATTTGATTAGACATAAGATCTACTGTTTACTAATGAAACCGTATGCGATCTACCAATTACACACCTTATTCTTTATTGTACAAGCATGTTATTAAAATAACACTTCACAGAAGGGTAAGTTATGTACAATACCTCTTGAAATCTTAAATGAAACAGCATAGTTTAGTACACAATCATGTAGTATTTTTATTGACTAGTTTTAAGATTTCCTTTTCATATCACATGTGGGATTGTTTCCTTAAATTTAGTTAAAACTTTGGAATGGAAGTCTGAATTGATGATGTTTAATCAACATACTTAGTATAGGTCTGCATTTAATGAAGAGAGAAAAGCCTTTTGTATAAAACACTTTCTCGTTCTTAGATAAATATGTGATTTTCTTCTGTGTTTTTCTTTCTCTGTTTGCTTGTTATAATAACTGTCATACGTAGCATTTTTAATGGTAATCTATGAACAGGGTTGTGGGTTACATTATTATTTAAGTTAATATGTTATTATGTTATAATATCACATAGTGTAGCTATTTTTTGTTTTTGTTCCCATTTAATAAAACAAAATAAATAAAAGTTCACTATTTAGCTGTATAATGGAAAACCAGGGGCCGTATTATGACGTCTTAAAACCAGGCTTGTTCCAGTGAGTGAATGAGGTGGCGCTAGACGAATTGTATAGCTCTATCTCTTTCACTCACTGGAACAAGCCTGGTTTTCCCTTATACAGCTCTATAATGAACTTTTATTTATTTTGTTTAAGACGTCATAATATGGCCGCACAAGTGTGCTTTTAAAATCCAGTTCGCAGTTTGTTCGTGTCGGTTGCATTTAACGGTTTATAATTACGTCAATCATCAGTGTTTTAATGCGCATTACATAACTTATCAACATGCCCTTGATATGAAAATTAATGAAAACATCTGCCCTTACTTAGGTCGTGCGTATTATTATTACGGATTATTTAATAAGCTTATTTCTTATATAATAACAATGTTGACATAACGAAATAAAACTTATTTAATTATTTGAGAAAAGTAAAAAAATGCTGAACAGGAAAGTTGTAAGTGGCCCTTATTATAGAAATATACGTATACGATTGGTAATTGAATCGTTTATCGGTTGAGGCACAAAAAGCCATTCTTTAAATACATTCTAAATATGGCAAATGCTCTAAAAGCCGCATTCTCAGAAAAAAAAAACTTATTTTTACAAGGACTTTGAGAATTAAGCTTTTAGAGAATTTGCCATTTTGAGAATTAGGCTTTTATCGGCGAGATAGTGGTCAAACGCGAGCCTTAATAAATAAACTAGATTGCCTTCCTTTTCAATATTTTTGACGATTTTGAAAATAAAATAAAATAGAGGTAAAGTTTGACAGGCCAAAATTTGATTTTATTTTCTTATAATTATATACTATGGAATGATTACCTACTTTGGTTATTTTCTTTTGACAATTTCTAGCTCATTGTTATATGTGTTACGGCTAAAGGTAGGTGTGAACCTAAACTTAAGATTAGCCGGCTAAACCTAGGTTTATCTTCGACGAAATGTTAATGTTAGTTTGTTCTATCTTTAGCCGGCTAAACTTAGGTGTAGCTGCAGGTCCTTGGCTAAAAATGAAGGAAATGGAATGGTCTTGCTTTCGCGGGGCGTCCACGCTTCCCAGCATGTCGACGGAGCCCCGCTTCGCGGGGCTCCTACTTCTGGGTGGTTTAAAAAAAAAATAACCACCTACCTAATAAAAAATAACCTAATAAAAAATAACCTAAATTGTCCGAGTCGGGGTGCCAGCGAGTCCCGAGCTCGCTTCGCTCGCTCATGTGTAATGAAAGTGATTATTTTTTAATAAAGTTTTCGTGTCAAAATAGTAAACATTATTACATTGTTTCCTTTTCCATTTCCTTCTACATTTTTAGCCAAGGACCTGCAGCTACACCTAAGTTTAGCCGGCTAAAGATAGAACAAACTAACATTAACATTTCGTCGAAGATAAACCTAGGTTTAGCCGGCTAATCTTAAGTTTAGGTTCACACCTACCTTTAGCCGTGACATATGCATTAAACCATTTAGGTTCGGTTTGGTTGAGATATAAATTCAGATAAATAAAATAAACAGTAAAAGTACGTAACAAATATATTAATTACAGCGTCATCTATACTTAGATTAATTAACAAAGTAGCCAACAATGCTAACTTGATATGAAGCAGTTCCACACAATTCCGCTAGGTAGCGTTATCTGCAGTTCACACATATTTCACTAGATGTCACTGTTTTTAAATTTATATTAGTCCAGCGTATCGTCACTAGATGGCGTTGTTCTACAGTTCACTAAACAAAAGCGGACACAACCGAGGAGTAGTTTGATTTATTCCTTTGGAAGCATTTTATGTAATAAAGGGCAATCTCACCAGCTGGTATGGCTTTCGGGGTGAGACATTTGTCTATTTGTTCTTCAACAATGTCTCTTTCTGAAAAAGAAAAATAATTTATCTTTATCTTATCTTAATAATAATCCTCAATGGTTTTCTTCCGTCCTGGATAGAGACTGTTCAGACGAGATCACAGATTGTCACCGAGATAGAGTGACTTAAAAGTAGTAGTGGTACAATATCTACAGTTGCGTCACGTCGCATCTTGGTGTGAACTGTACTTAAGAGTATGACAGCATTTTAAACAGTTTTTTTTTTATCTTGGCAGGCCTGTTGGTCTAGTGGTTAGTAACCCTGACTACTATACCGGAGGTCGTGGGTTCGATTCCCACCCAGGACAAATGTTTGTGTGATGAGCATGATCATGTGTTCTGTGTCTGGGTGTAATTTATCTATAATAGGTATGTATGTATTTAGAAATATATAAGTATGTTTATCAGTTGTCTAGTACGCATAACACAAGCTCTGCTTAGCTTGGGACTAGATGGCGTTGTGTGATAGTTGTAGAATAAAAAAAAAAACGTCAAATTGTACTGACTAAAATCCTCGGTGTCCTTCAATAGCCCTTTACATACCGGGGTCACGGTAATCCGTTAGTTCCGCGACCCCGGCAGGCTTTGGCCCTCTTCAGGCCGTGGCGTGAAACACAACGCGCCGTCGACCCGGGCATGGTCCATGGTCGGACAGCGAGTCGCCCATTACTCGCTGCCCGCATGCCCGCAGCATTTTAAACAGTACCCCATAAAAGAAGAGTCCACTTTGGCGAGACTGAATTTTGTAAAGTGTTTCATTCAGGATTTGCGATGATTAACTTACTTAAAACAAATGAGTTAATTTGTACTCGGACTCGGATGAAGTGAACTGAGCTCGTGATTACTTAGTGCTAAAAAGAGGACTGGCCAAAGCCAATGCCGTCCACTGCTGAAAGTAAGTTGACGGCAACTGGCTGATAAATACAAAAAAATAATGTAATTTTTCTTACCCTCTAATGGCACCCTATTCAGAGCGACATCGATCTTATAAACTCCTTCTTTTGTCATTATTTTGTTTTTCATCAACACGCAAAGAGCCCACTGTTTTAAAAGTGGTTGTTGACTCTGGAATAGATAAAATGCTTTTTAAAAATATATAATTATGTCAATGGAAATGTATGTAATAGGTCATTCTACACAATTCCTAGGAAATAGTTAATTGTTATGCAAGGCTGCAAAATTGTCTTTTGGCGCAAGTACTGGAATTGAATCCTGAGCGCAGCGAAGTTTTCAAAGTTACGAGACGCAGAATAACTTTTCTGCCGATGCGCACGGCTCGGATTTCCTGCCACTGTAGGCGCGGGCATGCAGACGACGAGTACTGAATGACTCGCCGTCCGATCATGGACCATGCCCAGATTTAAAAAAACCATACCTGGGCGATGCTCCACCTCCGATATTTAATGTTAATGATAACATCGGGATCAATTCTTGTTTCTTCTATACATTCCATCTGGTATCTTTTTATCATTAATTCTGGGTCTGCTGTTGATGACTGAAAAACAAAGGAGAACTGAATAAAATATGATTAATATAAATATTAAGTTATTAACAAAAGTTCAAATAAAGTGAAAAAGCCTGGGGTGCTAATAATGCCTTGCCAATTTTCAAGTTAATCAGACTGCTGGAAGTAGGTGAAAATGAAGTTAAAAGATTCCGTTACATACATATATATATACATACAGGTCAATTTAATAAAAGCGTGTTAAAAATGGGATATTTTAAATAATAATAACGGTACACAAAACATCACGAACAAGAATCAATCAATAATGCAAACACGTCAAAGCGACATAAATTTCACGTTGATATAATGGTCGTTTTGCAGTTGGGTACACTTCTTTTAGACAAGCGTTCAATACAGTTGTTTATCTTTTTGTGGAAAAGCGGTGTAAATTAACTTTCCTTTGTTGGTTACAAAAAAAATCCGAAAGAAAACTTGTGCTACTCTTCTAGACGATGCCTAATTACCTCTTTAGTGACCATGGTTTCCTTTTTCTGCAAGTCTCCACTAAAAAAGCTAAATAAGATAAGCCGCTACGCAAACGTAAAAATACACTGGTAAAAGTGGATCACGTATTAGGAAAATTTCCCCAAAACACAGAATTTTTAACTTTAATTAATCATTCAAATATTCTAACTAGTTAGAGAAATTATTTTAATTGCAAATCTCTACGCATTTGTTGCAAATGTGAACACGAAAAGTGGCCATAACTTTAGAACTGTAGAAAAATTGCATCGTATATCTCAGAGACCGTATAAAGATTAGAAATGACCTCTTCCATGCCCCTATTCAATCAATCTACACTTCCCGGGAGACACTGTTTATCTTACCTGTGTATCCTGGTTTTGTCCGCCATTCAGGCAGACGAACAAGAAAGCAAACGTGATGATCTTCATTGCCTGATTGGAAAAGAACTTCAATTAATGATGAATCGACAACTAGGCCCTTTTTATAGAACGCGCGTGTGCCGCACAGTGGGCTGAAAATCGGTTTTCATAGACATAAGGATTTTAAATTGCAAGTGCCGCAATTTTTCAAAAAAAAAGTTTGTTGTGTGTTTTCAGACTCATTGCAAGACTAAACAATTTTGTTATTTGGTATTTTGGTTGTATGCAAAGTTTTAAAACTTGTCTTGTGTTGATAAATTTTAGATCAAACAGGTGTCTAAGTATTAACCTCTGCCTACTCCTTGAGGATTGGGGGTGATGCCATTTTATGTTTCCGTTAAACCGTTTCATATGTAAAGAAAAATAAAATATGCTGATGAATTAAAAAAAATATCAGCAGCTATTATAGCCTTTACGACTTACGTGTACTTAGTAAAACAAAACTTAAATAATTGGTAATAAAACTAGCTGTGAGTATATGACGACTTTCCTTGCCGTTTCAGATATAATTAGGTTTTTCATACGAGCTTCTTTGGTACAAAAAAACATAATTCCTTCGTTTTTGAGCAAATTTATTTCAGGTGTCATTTTGTTTATAATAGTTTCTAAAAAATTTGCAACTTAAAATCCCCAAGCCTATGAAAGTAGACTACCAGCCCACAGTGCGGCGATTGAAATTATTGTGCATCTTGGATACAAATAACATTAGCGTTAGTAACTATTATAAAAGCTTGTTCAGACGGGAAAATTATACAACGCGTCATTATAATTTTTTTCTGATATTATAAGACAAGCTGTTGCAAGCAGTTTCACCCACTACAATTCGAAAATCATCCCGTGGGAATGCAAAACGGGATATCAGCTATCCTATTTGTTAATATGGGTTATAAACAATCTGTGTGTTAAAAAAAAAAAAGAATTTCAACCAAATCCGTTCAGTGGTTTTTGCGTGAAAGAGGAACAAACATCCATCCAAACAAACTTTCACGTAATACATACATATAATAGTAGCTGTACCCTGCCGCGCTTCGCGGTGGCACAAAAAAATTGTTTCTCCGCGGTCTGATGCAAAAAATAGATAAAAACAATGCGGATTGTATATCATGCTAAAACAGCTCAATCGGTGCAGAACTTTTTGAGTTTTTGAAGTGTACACAAACCAACATAAATTTTTTATATATATAGATATAGATTAGTAGGATAAAGAAATCCATATAAAATTTGTAAAAGTAGTGGCCCGCCCCAATTTAGACTGGGTTCTTTAGGTTTTTGGAAAACTACGTTACACATAAACCTTTTCCTGACATTAACGAAGACAGCAAAATAATTATCCAATTTCATGCAGTCGTTGGGATGTTATTTACAGACAAACTAAGTGACTTTGTTTTCTATGTAAAGATAAAGTTTACACACCTTAAAATGCTACATGTGAACAAAACCTTATACAGATCTTTACCGTATCTTTTTCTACAAAAGACGGATATTCATTATTATTTTATTGTCCACTTTATTTTTTATTAAAACACTGCAATTGAATAAGTCTGTGTTATTGTTTCTGTTGTAAATAAACAATTGTAAAGGTTCAATAATATTGGACCTGTGTTATATTTATTGCATATCTTTTGCACAGCGCGTCATGGTCAGTATTGACACTCCTTGAGGCGCGCGTGGAACACAACGCGCCGTCGACCCGGGCGTGGTCCGTGGTCAGACAGCGAGTCGCCCATTACTCGCCGCCCGCATGCCCGCGCCTACGGTGGCCGGAGATCGTCTTGCGACGTCCGTCGCCGTGGGCGTCTACCACTGCGGCTGGGGTGGAGGGAGGACGCTGTCCTCTCCCTCACGCGCCCCTCTCCTCCTTCGCGAGCATGATTGCTTCGCAGAAGGAGGCGACCGCTTCCCACTCCGTCTCGCCTCGCAGCATGGCCTCGACCAATGCCTGGCGCGAGAGGTGCCGGGCGTGAGAGGATGCCCTTATACTAAGACTGCCTTGTTGATCTAGTTTCTGCAAGTGTACCTGCTGAGGTCTCGGGTTCGATTCCCAAGTCTGGCAAAATGTTAAGCCGTGTATTCGTGTGGTAATTTGACAGTCGTTCCAGGGTCGTGGTTACCTGTTTAGAGAATCCCGCGACCCCGGCAGACGTTTGGCCCTCTTTTGGGGCATCGTCAGATAGCTGACAGCTTTATGAGGCGCTGGCATTCAGAGTGATTCATTTGATGATTTAACAACCAAGAATAATTAAAAAAAAGGATTGAAGCAGGTATTCAGGCAAGAAGTTCTGGTTTCTGTCTAACCTCATAGGAAATAGGTATGAGTTTATATAATAAATTATATAGATTTGTATAACAATACTAAAGTTATCAATATTTCAAAATGAAATGCACAGACAAAATTTATTCAAAGGGCGTTGCACAATATCACAACATAGTACAAAACAAAGTCTCTTCCCGCTGTCTGTCCCTATGTATACTTAGATTTTTAAAACTACGCAACGGGTTTTGATGCGGTTTTTAATAGATAGAGTGATTCAAGAGGAAGGTTTGTAGGTATAAAATATGCATAATATAGTAGAGATTGAGATACAAATAAAAAAACTCAATTATTAATTATATTCTTCATTTATTGATGATTTAATAAATTCGTGTCAGGCAGTTTTTACAAATAAGTCAAGTTCATACTTCAAATAAATTGATCCCTGTATTCCGAATTATTCCTAACCAGTACTTTTTCTACTAAATTATATTTTTTACAACTTGAGGGTAGAAAGAAAAAAAAAAGCTCAAAAAAAGTGATGAAATACAATTTTGTCAGTTGCCTGTTGAGCGTTGATATGTGCGGACGTCATTGAGCGTTCTAATTCAAAATAGTTTTTAAAAATTATGATTGTAACAGAAAATTCTCAGGAAGAATCCAAAAGCTGATGGGGTTCTGCAATTACAAAAAAATCGCATGTTTGGGATCTTTCTCATGGTAACATTTGACGTAGTTCCAGGCAGTCTGGTGGGGTGTGTTGCCCTTGTTGGCCAGGCAGGCATCGATCAGCTTCTCAACTGCAGGTTTGTCGGCTAGAAAGAAGAAGAATTTTTAATTATGAAAAGGCATGCAATCTGGATTTGTGTCGAAATGTTGAATAGAAATAGATCCATTACAAAGTATCGATATGCTGGCCACATCTCGCTTTGTATATCTAAATGCAGCTCACAGACTATAGCGAATACTAAATAACTTATTTACTTCCAACGGAACTCCAGGAAGAGAAACAGAATCATTTTTTTTAGCGTGGTAAAATCATCAAATGAGTCCTCCCACCCAGGGCAATGCGAGAGGGAATCCTATCAGACTCGTAAAAACATTTAAAGGATGCTTTGAATTGACACTTCAAAAGGTGAGAGATTGACGCTTTAGCATGGGAGAAAAAAGCACAAAATCGACTTAAATAGAGACGCTGTGTACTGCAGACTTTTAAAGAAGCAAGGAGGTCGCAACTAGACAAGAAGCGTGTCGGCATCAAAGTTAACACTTACAACTATAACTTATAATGTCATCAATGGTGTTCTTAAGCGCAGACCAGACAGAAGAGTCGTAAGACGAGGTCGCGTCGCGGACAGGCGCAGACGTATAAGCGTTCCGACTCTTCTGTATGTTTTGCGTCGCGACGCTTCTATATATTTTGTATAAAAGGGATGCTGTCGTACCATAACGTCTGCCTCTTACGTCTTATCTGTGTCCAGCGCCTTATATGTCCGCTTTGTGCTCGGGGTTTTTCGGCAACAGTTGGATATGCGAATCACTGGAGAGCACATGAGAAGGCAGTATACCAAAACTCTCAACCACTCTTGAATGCAGCCTTCGATTGTAGTCGCTGTGGCTGCAGCCGGACAGATGGCATCTTCATCACATTTATAGATGATAACCGGGAGTCTTACCTGCATTAGGAACTTTTGCGAGAGCAACATCCTTCTTGAACTTGCCGTCTTTGGTCATCAGCTCCGATTTGGTCATCATGCAGAGGGCGTACTTCTTCAGGGGCTCGCTCTCAGTCTAAAATTAAATATCATTTGTCATAAAATGCTTCTTGGAATGAGATATAAGAAAAACGGCAAAATAATCACGTTTGTTGTATGTCAGCCCCTTTAATATTTAATTAAAGGGGCTGACATACAAATTTTGATATTTGTTATTATAGCGGCAAAAAAAAATACATATCTACACATCATCTGTGAAAATTTCAGTTATCTAACTAAGTATTTGTTGTTCATGAGATACACACTATACGACACGGTTGGTACCGTGGCTGAGCGATCGACAGTTGCGCAGCGTGTCGCGGGTTCGATCCCCGCACGAAACAAATATTTGTATAATCTGCAAGTAGCTACTTAAGTTACCGGGGAGTCTCGGAGGGTTTTTAAAAGGCACAACTTTACTTGACGACCGTTTATTTCAGACTGACTATTCTATCTTAACTAACAACAGGATACACATTCACTTAATATCTAGCGTTTAGAGTTACACTCTGGCAATATCGGGAATGCTTGGTCAGCAGAGCCCGCCGGTCGCGGCTGGGATCAGCGCACTGTTATTGTTCCCACCGGAATACTTGCTAGAGATAAGGCAGGTAGAGCATTCATAACGCCTCCCCCCGCAGCTTCAAAATTATCCGAGGGACTTTTATCGCTCGGATTATTTTGAAATTTGAAATTACAGTACTTATATATCAGAGTTACAGAAATGCTTAAAATTATGATTATATGTAATAATAGAGTTCCGATGCTAACAGTTTTTACATTTATCAACGCGTCACGGTTATTTTCCACTTCACTTTCACTGATTTTTAACAGGCCATTAAGTTGTTGTAAATTCACTAAATCACTTGTATTCAAATTAATAGGTTTTCGCTGCATCTAAGATTCGGAGAGCACGATTTCAGGAAGATTAATGATAGGCAGTTTCGGCAGGTTCAAGTTACTCGTGGTGCTGTAGCGGGTTTTAAGAGCCATTTCGCCAATATGGACATTGCAGTTATCGTCTAACATCAAGTAGTAACTACCTCGTATCTTATCTTTGATAATTTCATTATTTTAGCAGATCTTTGATAGGATGGTTTCCGCTTTACTGTAGAGTATCCATCGGTCTTTCCCCACAGGCTGGATCTTTAGGTTATTGATTTCGACTGGAACCGAATTGCAGGAACTAATGTTGTCGGAGAATTTCATCAAAGCGGCTATACAAGTATCTTCCTCCACGAACGGCATCATAACCTCATGTCTCCTCATAGAGTTCGGTGCATGGCTGGGAGAGCGAGACCATTTTCGACCCTCTTACTAGCAGGTAAGGATATTTGGGAATTATGAGCGTAGTTTGGTTAGAAGGATTAGTTGTAGGAATCGGGATCGCTCGGTAGTAGTTATATATATCATTTTTACTATAGGTATATCTAAAACGAATGTTATTTGACTTCCTTTTGCTTTTATACTTATACACTGTTCTAATTCTACTAGATTACCGTAATTAACTAGATATACAAGTTTAAATATTAGTTTGGTGTATCAAATTTCGCATTTCCCATAACTACATTTATGTGGATGAAATTATTCATAGTAGAATTCGCCACGTTAATCAGCGATCTGAACATTTCTGAAATAACGATTACTTTTTATTTAAAGTATCTTGACGTGTTTTTATATCCCAATCAATTGTTCGTACCTGATAGCATCGTCATAGTCTAAATTACCACTAATTATCTTAATGATAGATCCTAGAGGGTTAAACATCCCTCGCTTAATTCTAATCGATGGAGCTAACTGATTGAATTTTTCTATGCTGGAATTCATGACATAATCGGTTTGAAACTTCACATCCATCAATTTTTGATTGAATGTTTTATTTCCAAAGTAACTCCTGACTTGTATATATATATATTTTTTTTTTTATATTCAGCTCTAAGTCTTCTCGCATCGAACTTAAATCTAAAACCTTAATAATATTCCACTTATCATAACTTACACTAGCTTGACCTTGCTTCGTAAGAATCACTCCTGGATTCTTATTAATTATGTGCAGTTGAAGGGCCTGGGTCCTGAAGGTCAGGATCAGGAGCACGAGGTGGCACCCGTGTAGGTCGTTTAATGTCCTTAATAGGTACTTTGGTATCGCGGGTTTTGATTTTTACTGGACAAGTGTTCCTAGTAATATCTCCGGTTACTGTAGCTTTTTGGTAGCGAGGTTTATCTTTGCTACGTCTGATGTTTACCCCTTTTATGTATATATCATCCCCTTCTTGTACATCAAATGACGTCTCTCCGCCACGTTTTTCTTTTACCTTTTCCTTATTTTGTATTATTTTATCTGTTAGCTGTTTATAGAGATATTTCGTTCGCTGAACATGATCTTTCACTAACTGTTGTGTGTATTGTTTCTCGAAATTTACGGCAAAAGTACTATTAGATTCAGTATGGCCAAAGACAACTTCAAAGGGTGTAAGACCTGTCGTGGAATGAATACTTTGATTGTAGGCCATAATCGCATATGTCAAGACGTTGGCTGCGTCCGTTATTTTATGTTCATATTTAGCGCTACGATATATCTCTGCTATAGTAGAATGGAAACGCTCTATTATTCCCATGGAATTGGGATTATGTGCAGTGCCTATGTGCAAGTCTATTTTATAGAATTGTAGAGTTTCCTTTAATAAAATGTTGTTGAATTCTGACCCAGGGTCAGCACTGATTTTATTTGGTACGCCATAAAATGAGAAATATTTGATAAGTGCGCGAACTACCTCAGGAGTCGAGCGATTGGATAGTTCAAAGGCTTGTCCTAGTTTACTGAATGCGTCAACTATGGTAAGAAAGTATTTCCCTTCAATGGAATACAGGTCTATGAAGATTTCGGCAAATGGTTTGGTTTGGGTTTGAGTAAGCTGTAACTGCGGTTTAATGGGTTTGCGGTCATATTTCATTGTCTTACAGATGTCACAAGAATTAATTACTGTCGCAACAGTTATATCCATATTTGGCCAGTAATATGTCCGTTTAAGGTGCATGAGCGTTTCTTTAATTCCGCGGTGACATGTTTTACCGCGATGATACGTAAGTATAACTGCGCGTTGCTCGTCCTCGTCTTCGATGTATACCACTCTTTTAGTGCATTCATAAATTTTAACTGTATTCTTTTTAAATAATCTAGTAACGGCGTCCGTAAACTGACTTCTGTGTATTTTATCTTCGAAATAAAAGAAATATTTAGTTTTAGGTTTTATATATTCTAGTAGGAAGTTTTTAACTAAAGTGGGATTATCAACAGGTAAGTGAACCTCTAAAACTTTTTGTTTATCTCGTGATAAATCTTTAACTGATGTCTGGTTTCTGTTCCAGGCAAAGACAAGAACTTGGTGGGGCTTCGTATCTACTGCTTCGTTTAATATGGGGATTCCGTCGGTATCAACATCCTTGGCAGAGTGAATTGTTTCAGGCAATGACGAGGCTGTAATAGTACTAGATGTTGGAGAGCCGACTGGATAAGAGGTAAGCGAAGGCGCACTAATCGTTTCCGATGAATCGGAGATGACTATAGTATCGTTATCTTTGTTCGTGTCACTTGCGTTACACTGCATGGATTCGTTATCATTATTATTGGTAAGTATATTTAATTTTATACGTGACAAGGCATCCGCGTTACTGTTCTGTTTCCCATTTTTGTAAATGATATCGAAATCGAATTCAGCCAATCTAAGCTTCCATCGAGTGAGCTTACTGTCAGGCTCTTTAAATGAGGTAAGCCAGGCTAGAGGACGATGGTCCGTGTAGATAGTGAATTTTCGCCCATATAGGTACGGACGAAAATGTTTTGTTGCCCAAATAATGGCTAGCATTTCTTTCTCTACTGTACTGTAACGTGTCTCCGCGTCATTTAAAGTGCGGCTCGCGTAGGCTATGGGCTTGTCACTTCCAATAGAGCCTTGTGAAAGGACTGCTCCCAGAGCATAATTAGAGGCATCCGTAGTTAAGACAAAAGGTTTGGAGAAATCGGGGAACTGAAGAATAGGCGCGTTTACTAGCAACTCTTTACACTTATTAAAGGCATCGATAAAGGATTGGCTGATCTGTACTTTGTTTCGTTTTTTTAAACAAGAGGTAAGTGGTTGCGTGATTTTAGCAAAGTCTTTTATAAATTTACGGTAATAACCGACTAACCCCAAGAAACTTTTTATTTCAGTGGGCGTTCTCGGTAACGGAAAGTCTAGTACTGCTTTTATTTTGTCATTGTTGGGTTCTAGCCCGTCTTTGGTAATTTTGTGTCCTAAATAAAGTACTTCTGTACGTAAAAATTCGCATTTGTCAAGCGTCACCTTCAAGTTGGTTTGTCTAAGTCGATCAAAAACTTTCCTAAGTTTATCTATATGTTCCTGCAAGCTATTTGAAAAGACTATTATATCGTCTAGGTAAACCAGGCAATGGATACCTTGCAATCCCCTCAACACGTTATCCATTGCGCGTTGAAAAGTTGCAGGTGCGGTCTTAAGGCCAAAGGGCATGCGGGTGAATTCAAAGTGCCCTGATGGGGTAGTGAACGCAGTTTTGGGTCTATCTTGTTTATCTATTTCCAGCTGGTGGTAGCCACTTGCGAGGTCTAGTGTCGTAAAGTAGGTGGATTTCCCTAATTTGTCAAATAAGTCGTTTATGTTAGGTAAGGGATATTTGTCGTCCGTAGTTATGTCATTCAAGCGTCGATAGTCTATAACCATCCTATATTTTTGTTCACCCGAGGCGTCCATTTTTTTTGGTACAAGATGTACGGGTGAACTCCAAGGCGAAAATGATTCCTGAATGACGTCATTTTGCAATAATTTTTCAACTTGTTTTTGTACTTCTATATTCTGCGACGGTGGAAGTCTATAGGGGCGGACATAAATGGGATCTTCATTTTTAGTTCTAATCTGATGCTTTACCTGATTGCTAAAAGTAAGAGGAAGTTCATCACAATGGAATATGTCTCTGTATTCAAAACATAATTTGGTTATAGCCTCACGTTCTTCTGCATTGGTGTGGTCTAATCGTAATTTAGTTAAATTATTTTTAAGTAAATCATCGATTTCAAAGTTGCTCAATGGTTCGTTATTTGTCATATTTATCTCACAAGTATTGTCATTTAATTTACATGTAATCAAGGGTTGCCGAAACGTTAATGTGACGCTATTTTCTGAAACATTCTGTATAACTGTAGTTGCAAATGAATCGATACATTTCACGAGAGCACTCGGCATTCTAACACCCTGTCCGAAATCTGTATAGTTTAATATAGCATCTCCATTTTTTATATCGGTCGGAACTTTAACTCGCGACTCTGACCTTGGTTCTAATGTGACCTCGTATGGCGGGTTATATAATATACGAATGTCTGTTGTGGGCGTACGTAATATTTGGTTTTTCATATCAATAGAGGCTTCTAATTGTTTTAATAAGTCTGAGCCTATTAAACCATCATATTTTTTATCTACGTCATATACGTAAAACTTATGTTTACCTAAAGTTTTAAAGGTCTTTAAAAGTGGTATATAAATTACTTCAGTATGTTGACTACGCGCGTGTGTACTTATGACCTCAAACGGTTCGTATAATTTATATTTTGAAAAATATTCATTTGCTTTGACAGGACTTATGAAAGACCGTGTACTTCCAGTATCTATCATGAAACGGGCCTTGATTTCGGGAATTTCTATGTGCGGGAGTTTTAGGAGTGAATCACAATTCAACTGAATTACTTCGGGTGAAAATTGGAGGCTTGTACCTGAAAATTTTCAGCATCGATTGGTTTTTCATCATTTTTCTTTTCGCAAGGTTCATTGTAAATTTGGGTTTCAGGCATTTCTAAATTATAAGCATAATTTTCTACATAATAACTGACATTTTGATTGGATTGTTCTGACGGGGTCTCTACGGGTTCAATGTTGTAGAATAGATTATTATCGTCATCGAGTAAAATATTTAACATGTTTTGTCTCATCGGGCGAGCTGTACGCATAGAGACATCACTTTCCTGTAACTGTGGTGGATTACGTTGTGGTTGATTTTGTGGGGGTATGCCAAATTTAAATTGTTGATTTGGTGCATTGAAAACTGGCTTGGCCTGATTTGGAGTATTATTATAACCTTGCTGAGGAACGAATCTAAATCTAAAATTTTGTTGACCAGGTAAGTTGGGCTTAAAACCTTGCTGAGGAACTATTGGAATACCAAACTTAAAATTTGTTGGTGTGAACTGTGGTGTGCCGAATCGATTAGAATTATTAAAACCAGGCCTATTATTATTTTGCGTTTGTTGCGGGATACCAAATTTAAAAGGCTGGCTGTTGGGCGATAAAAGGTTTTGTTTAGGCGATCTGGGGTCTACAAAATTATTAGGATTAGGTAATGAAGTTTGTTTCTGAGCTTTGTTTTTATTTTTGTACTGATATTGAAAATTAACTTCCTCCATGACAATGCTAAGTGCACTTTCTAAAGTATTAGAGTTTCTCAAACGTACGATTCTAATCAGATCCTCCGGAAGATTGTATAAAAACACATTAAGACACATACTATTATAAATTATCATTTTAGCAGCTTTTAAACCTTCGTCCGCGAGCAAGTTTACCTTAGAGAAGAGGGTGCTACGCGTTTGTTGAATTCTGTTGCAAAATTGTAAGTAAGTTTCATCATTTTTAATTTTTAAATTTTCGAGCTCAATCGCTACGCACTCCTCTGATCTAGGGTCTCCAAAATGCTGTATGAGAATATTTTTCAATTGTTCCCAAGAATTAATGTCGTCTCTTTCACTTAGTAGAGTTGCCGCTCTACCGCATAATCGGCTAGTAATAGAATGAAATACGTATGTTGATTGTGTCGCATTTTCTGGTCCATTAAAATTTCTCAATATATATTCACACTTTTTTATAAATAAATTTAACATATTTTGGTCCCCATCAAACTTAGGGATAAGGGAGAGCAATTCTTTTGGAATAACTTGTACTCGGTCTGCCATTATTAAAATTATTAATATAAAATTCTAAGTACGGTATAACAAATAATAAAATTCCGAAAATAATGCTCAAGCACTTCACACTTAAAATAATTACCTAATTAACAAATACGAAGTCAAATAACTTTCGACGATTTTAGTTCGAAAATCACGATATATATCTACTTTCGTAGCCACAGGAAATAACAAGGACAAGACAGGAATCGTAAGGAGGTCTACTTACAGTTCGCTCGTTCCCATGCCTTCCCGTAGAGCTGCAATCGTAGAAACAGGAACCCTCGGCACCCGGTTGACAGGAATTTGTTTGGTTCGAGTTTACCCAATACCGCGCGCACAGAACCGATTTAGTGTCCTTCGAAGCACAGGCTAAATTTTGGGTATCCTACCGGCTGCGCCACTTAAGTTACCGGGGAGTCTCGGAGGGTTTTTAAAAGGCATAACTTTACTTGACGACCGTTTATTTCAGACTGACTATTCTATCTTAACTAACAACAGGATACACATTCACTTAATATCTAGCGTTTAGAGTTACACTCTGGCAATATCGGGAATGCTTGGTCAGCAGAGCCCGCCGGTCGCGGCTGGGATCAGCGCACTGTTATTGTTCCCACCGGAATACTTGCTAGAGATAAGGCAGGTAGAGCATTCATAACGAGCTGTTTCGGGTCTGGGTGTTTGTGTATGTGAGTTCATATGTTTGTCAACAAAGCGAACATTTTGCGAAAAATGTATAATTAAGAAGTGTATATGTATGTAGGTATGACATATGTGTAGATCTATTTGTACATTTTTTCGTTTCATTTGTCTCGTGACCAGGCTAATAACTCAGGTCACATTTTTAAGTTCATGCTTACCTTGTAATCACCTCCCTTCAGCTTATTGACCAGGGCCTCCTCAACCTTGGTCTCACTTAGGCACTCTGTGCGATGTTTCTTTAGCTTCTCTTTCTGCTCGTCTGTCAGAGCCTGGATACAATAAAACCTTGATTAAAATTAATTCACGCCACGGTTGGCGCTATGGCTGAGGCACAAATATTTGTATGACCTACGAGTAGTTGTACTGGGTGTTTGTGTATGTAAGTTTCAATGTTTGTAAACGCACCCATGATACGCGAAATTCAGGAGAAGTCAACGTCAAGATTTTTAATGCTGCGGAATCTTGGCAACTTAGGCGTCAGAAGAGACGTGCAGTACTTTGCTGTCAACAGGGACAACTTTAGCTATTGATAGCAATATACTACTCCTCTTTATATTGCCTTATTGGGGCCAAAATGTAAACTAAAAGTATTAAAAACAGAAGATTGACGGTCAATACACTGGAGTCCGAATCCAATACTCTAACTGAAAGATCCTCTTTTGAGTATTTGAACTAGTTAAGTTTTTTTAGTAATCATTATAATTATGGTCAAACTACAAAATTTTATAAGTCCTGAATTTCAATTACTCAATTCAGGAACCCGTAGTCACTCTGTTAATTCAGCGCAGTGAAATCTTGACCAATCATTGAAATATAATTGAGTCGTTAGGAATAATCGAAGTTTTCCATCAACCAATTAAATAACCGATTTATCTATCGCTGGAAAGACAGAATTAGGTTAAATTCTACACCAAGAGGTCTCATATGTTTTCAAAACACAGTAAACCGTAGCAGTTAAAGTTATAATTATCATCACCCGTGGTTTCTCTCCCACTGTTCGGCTTTTATAGGTCGCGTGATATTAGGGGAACAGTGTATAAGACGGGGACGCGAGATATGATGGAAAATCACACACTTAAGGCAAACTTAACACAATACTAACGTAGCGCAAGCGCCAACAGGACGCCATTTGTTAATGGTCGCTTGCAAATGATGTCCTGTTGGCGCTTGAGCTATGTTAGTGTTGTGTTAAGTTAGCCTAAAGAGTGGATGTCCCCATTATCCTTCGCGTCTCCGTCTTATACACTGTTCCCCTATATAGCTTTCCTCGATAAATGAGCTATCCAACACAACAGGATTTTTTTAATTCAAACCTGTTATTCCTGAGATTAGCGATTTCAACCAAACAACTTCAAAATAATCTCTACTTATAATTTTAAATATAGATTATTTTGAATTCCAATAAGTTTTTACAACTAACGGGACATTAAATTAATTGGAAAACTAGATAACTCACTTCAAACAACCAACGAATATATTCCAATTATAAAAAAAAAAAACCATTCGAAAATTCAAATCACCGTCAACAAAATAATTAGGTCAAAGATTTTCCACTAACCTGAGCGAATAGAATGCACGCAGCAAATACAAATAAAGTCTTCATCTTGAGTCACTTATTATTGCAGCTTTGTAAAGGATGCGCAGGAGTTCTATGGCAAGTCCCGAGGGCATCCAGCTTATATAGCGGTCAACAGCAAGATTCAGCGAATTGATGATAATCGCCTGTGGATTGGGTAGATGGGGTCGGCAACATTTGGATATAAGATTTCGAGAGGAAAGTTTTGAGTTTAAAGGTTATGTGAGTAGAGAAAAGCTAAGTATACAGTGATATAAGATTTCGAGAGGAAAGTTTTGAGTTTAAAGGTTATGTGAGTAGAGAAAAGCTAAGTATACAGTGTTATACAGAAAATAGCAGTGGCACCCACGTGAATCCAGCCCCCGAATGCGACTCAAAAAACTTCCAGAAACTACCAAATCTGGTGAGGACCTGCGTCAGGCGGAAGGTGAGTTCACACCTCAACTCCTACTTACTTATAAGACTTATTGCGTGTAATTTTCAACTAGATAAGTTCTCATTGATTGTGAAAAATGTACTGTACTGTTCCTACCATTGCAGAATTTCATAAAACTATTTTCGACTTAAACAACGGTCGACGGAGCCCCGCTGCAGGGTTTCTATTTACGTGTTCAGTATTTAAAGAAACTTATAAAGAAGAGGACATGTTACTCTTCAGAGAGTTGTATCATAAAGTTTCGTAAATGTCAGCTTCGGTTATGTGGGTGGGATGAGCGGCATTAGCCTGTCCGCGCATAAAAGAATGATGTCAAATGTTGTTAACTCCTGGCAAAGCGTAGGTCGGTCTGGAAAGATCCGGGCGTGTCTCGTGTATATGTGACTGTACGGTCGCGGTCACAAGGACACCATGTTATTTTTTTCTTTTATTTATCTTCTTCAAGTATTTCGTGTCGATAGCATCTTTATTGTGCCTGTATGTTTAGGTCAAGCTTGTTGCTAGGATATTTTTATTAACAGCAGTCAAATGCAATCTTACTCCTATTCCCACTGCTGGGACATAGGCATCCTCTATATATGAGGGCTGCCCACCACGTGTATCAATTTTTTTGCGTCGATCACCACGCTGAACCACAATCGGACCGAGTCACCGACCATTTTTTACGTGGCAAAATCATCAAATGAGTCCTCCCACCCAGGGCAGAGCGGGAGGGCCTGTCAGACTCGTACTGACTAAAATCCACGTTGTCCTTCAATAGCCCTTTACGTACTGGGGTCACGGTAATTCGTGAGTCCCGCGACCAAGTCACCGACCATAGCTCTTAAACTTGCAAGTTGAAGCGGCAATGGTCAGACCCCATCACTGGTAGAACTGATAACCGATTGGAAAGATAAGTCCTGGAGTTTGTCGTGGTTTATGATCGTTCTTGGCTATGGGTATATTTTTGTAGTGAAAAAGGCTTATTCTTTTTAACCATAGAGTGCAGATCCCCTCGACATCCGCTGCTAAAGGAAAAAAAAAATACATTGTACTATCAACAAAAATACATTAAGTTTATTTTTTTTTTGTCAAGTTGTTCTCAACGCACTTGTGATACCACTGTTCTCGATATCAAATTTAAAATAACGATTAAAAAAAACGGATTACTTTATTTTACGCCAGATAGCAATGTCGTGAAGTCATTTGTAGATCTTTAACAGTCGTTACTGTTAGTCAGAAGCTCTAAAGTCTGACAACCAGTTTTACCATGGGGTATCACCCAGTTACTAGGTTGTGAAGGTTCGACAGGCAGTCGCTCCATGTAAAATACTGATATCCAGCTGCATCTGGTTTGACTGGAAGCCGACCCCAATGCAATTGGGAAAAGGCTAAGCAGATGATGATGATAGCAGTGTAGTGAAGCAAGTAACATAGTGCTCCTCACTAGCTCGCTTCGTTTAGTTTTCAAACAGTATGATGTTTTATTGGTATTTAACCTCTCGGGCGCGTTACGTACACCCGGGTGTATATAAGCGAAAACGCCAGCGCCTTACGTACACACGTCTGTACATAACAGACAGTCGCTCATTGGACATTGATTTTTATCATTTTCAATTATAAATCGCCCGAGAGGTTAAAAAAACAAACGTAAAATACACAGCATGCCCACATCCTAAGTCCCTAACTGATAAATTGCGAGTGAACAATCAGTCTAACGACATAATGCAATAACCGACGGACTGCTGTTGATTTATTGTTGTACGTTGACCCTTATGCCCTCTGGCTCACTTGCTTTTTACACATTTAGTCCTTTTTCTTCAAATAATCTGATGATATACAGGGTTTTTTGTAAAACATTAACAACCTTTCATGGACTGAAAGTACTTATAAACAAATTTTTACATGAAACAAACACTGATGCCTTTGTCAAACAGACGAAAGCGAAGCGTTTCCGAAGCGATACCGAACCGAAGCGAGACGTCAGTCCGATAGTTCTGTAACGCAATCGGATCGCTTTCGCGTTTCTATGTGACTGGATTCAAACAATTCCATACATTACAAATAAAAACGTCACGCTTCGCATTCGGCACGCCAGTCTGTTTGACAAAGGCTTGAAAGATGAGCGTATGAAATATTGTTAATGGTTTTAAAAATAACCCTGAATATCAATCTATAAACCAGAGCTTCTGGAATGGGCATGAGGATGGCGATTAATTGGTGACTCGCCGTCCGATCATGCACCATGCCGACTCAATGGACTGTCAGACTCGTACTTCCACGGTTTTCCTTCAATAGCCCTTTACGTTCCAAAGTCAAGGTTATCTGATGAGACAGTTCCGCGAACCCGGCAGGCTTTGACCCTCAGATCCCCCTCAGTTCGTTGAGGCGCGCGTGAAACATGACGCGCCGTCGACCCGTGCATGGTCCACGATCGGACGTCAAGTCACCCAGTCCTCCTACCCTGCGTGTTTAAAACTGAAGCTACATTAGGCCGCGACGCGATCTGCGACACATAAGCGATTAAAACAAATAAATGAATGCTCACGTATATGGCTACACCGTACATCAGCGATACCACGTGTAATATGCTACGCTCTTCCAGTCGCATCGCAAGTCGCTGTCTAATGTAGCCTCACCCTGACTGTCAGACTCTGGCTGACTATAAACCACCTGGTTTCTATGCATGCTGCTTGGTTCCAGGGCCGCAGTAACCTACTGAAATAGGGGACTACGCCACTCTGCAATTTTATAAGTTGTTTATCTTGATAAAATTTTACTGCCTAGCTGTTATTGTGTAAATGTTTAGTTAAGTGTGACGCAGTTGTCTGTGGTCCTGATTGAATGGGAGAGTTCCTTATTTGAATGTATAGTGCGTAGATGCAAGCTATTTGTAAACAAGTCGAGGCATGGAAAAAAACGGGCCTACTTTGTTATATGAGAAGATGAATCAGGACAATTTTAGGATTACAGAAGAGTTGTGTCTAATGCCAGATATGGTTAAATGACTAATGTTATTTAACCATAAAAGCATTAGTGCTTTTAGTATTTGATAAACGTTGCAATTAAAAAAACGAACACTTTATTTAAAATGTAAATCAAATTTGAAAATGTAGGTTATTAAAAAACCAAAAATCATTTTTGCTTAATAAAAAATATATAATTATCTAAATTTTTTCATTACGTTTTATATGTCTACGAAACTGAAAGATGACTTATAACCCCAAACAAGACATCTATACTTCAAAATATCTGCCAACTGCAATATTTTGGAGAAAGTCGATGAAAACGTTGCAAACCGTAGATATTTCACCTAAAGACATTTTGGCAGGACTTTTCGCATGCGCGGGTTGAAGCAAGCTTAACCTAAAACACAAAGTTTTGGGCACCGCGGTAAAACAGCTTGTTCCACCGACCTCCAGTTAAAATGTAAACAAATGAATTCCGAAAACAGCAATTCGGATTTGGAAAATATTGAAAATTGGAAAAATTTAATTGGACATTTTTTTGACGAATTGGAAATATTCGAAATGAATTTGAAAGTGTGCGGTTCTATGAAAGCGAGTGGTAAGTGTTTCATTTTATACTTTTATTTAAATTCATTCAAAAAAAATCCTTCATCACTGCAATTATTTAGTACCCTATTATATAAGTTATATTTGTAAATACCCTTAATTGTATAATAAAGTGTATTGTGCATAATAAAGAGATATCTATACAGGGTGTCCCAAAACTCAACGTCAAGCTGGAGTTAGGAGTATTCCCCGACGAATGGAAAAAGGCCCGGATTGTACCTGTGCTTAAAAAAGGTGACTCGAGCAACGTCAAAAACTATAGGCCGATTTCCATTCTGTCATGTTTCCCGAAGCTTTTTGAGTGTCTGGTTTGTCCCATCCTCACCAATTATTTGGATGCTAAGCTTTCCGACAGCCAGCATGGATTTCGTGTAGGACGATCTACCGAAACTAACCTGGTCAGATATTTGACCGATATTTCTGATGCACTCGATAACAGACACGAAGTTGACGCAATATACACAGACTTCAGCAGCGCATTTGACAAGGTGAGCCACTCGCTTATGGCAGCAAAACTAAAGCTCAGTGGTATCCATGGGTCTCTGTTGAGGTGGTTCACATCATATCTCACCAATCGTTCACAGTTCGTTGCCGTCAATGGCTATGTTTCATATGAATTTCACGTGCGATCCGGCGTCCCGCAGGGTTCCCATCTTGGTCCGGTTTTGTTTTTATTATTTGTAAATGACATAATTAGCAAAATCAGTCATTGTGAAGCTTTGTTGTTCGCTGACGACTTAAAAATTTACAAAAAGATTACGGGACCTGCGGACTGCGCGCATGTTCAAAGTGATCTAAAAAACATTGAAAACTGGTGCACAGCTAACAACATGACTTTAAACACCCAAAAATGCTTCTTCATCCGTTTCTCTAGAAAAAAGTCATGTTTTCCAACTTCCTATACACTGTGCAGCACAGTATTAACAAAGGTACGGCAAATGCGAGATCTAGGGGTTCTGGTCGACGACGAACTAAGTTTTAAGCCGCACATCAGTGACGTTGTCAAAAAGTCGGCTCAGATGCTGGGGTTCGTTAAACGCAACACTCGAGGCTTTCAACTTCCAAAGACCAGGATAGTTTTGTTCAACACTCTAGTACGCAGTCGGTTGGAATACGCCAGTGTTGCATGGAATCCGTACTATGCTGTTCATTCTCAAAGAGTTGAGGGAATACAGCGAGCTTTTTCTAAACATCTCGCCTTTATATCTAGAGGAATAAGCCATCGCTGTCCGTACGAGCAGCGCATAAAATTTTTCAACATTAAGATGTTGAAAGACCGTCGCCGTTCGCGTGACCTTATATTTTTATACAAAATTGTTAACGGAATTGTTAAATGCAGTGATTTAATCGAGCGTATTCAATATTCAGTTCCCTTGAAACCCCCGAGATATCCCATCAGTAGATTTTTCCATATTCCTTTCCGTAAATCGAACCTCGGTCTTAACGCTCCGATACTTCGAATATGCAGAAACTATAATAGCAGTTTTAAATCATTAGACTCTGATTTATTCGGCGTCTCCTTTAACAAGTTCAGACGATCAGTTTCGGAGGTACGGGAGCGCATTAACCAACCTACTTAGTAAATTTTTTTTTTAACCTTTGTCAATATCTTAATTTCTTTCTTTCCGTATCAATTTCTTGTTAATTTATACCGCACATACCCATTTAATTTTAAGAAAATATTATATTTTAACTTATTTATAACATTTTTGTAACTACAAATTGTTACTTTGCTGTCTCTTTTATAGTAAATGTTGCGTATACCTGTCATAGGCTCACATACTAGCACACATGTTTTATATTTTTGTTTTCAATTACTGTTATTGTATGTTTTGCTGTTGGTGTACCTTAAATAAATAAATAAATAAATAAGCCGAAACGGGGTGACAGGATTGATCATAACCATCACGAGAAAAATCTGAAAAAAAATCTATCCCGTGCAGTTTGAAAATTATGGGCATTTTAAGAAAAACCTAGAAATGTGATCAAACTGTACCATTTTTCGGTTATTGTGGTTATTCTTTTTTATTTTTGTTCATTTGAACTTTGGAAACGTAATCCTAAATAACATTTCTAGAATCCCAATAAAAAATAATGACACAATTGCCTCAAGTTTCCGAGAATTGAGACTATTTGTTAAACTACGAATTTAAAATTTTCTAGATTCGTCGACTTTGACAGGCCCTCCTATAAAGAAAATGTACTAGAGTGCCTTGGCAAGTGGCATTAAAAGTTGGCGCATTTAATCAGAATTCTAAAATGGTACAATACTTGTTAGTTCCATACAATAGAAAAGAGTAAAAAAATTAAAACCTCAAGTAACCCGATTTTTGCTATCACATTTTACTCAGTTAAAATGTTTTTAATTCGCACAAGCTGTAGGTAGGTTCTTAATTTTAAGACAGAATGATGAGAGAGATGGATAATGGGTATGTTTGTCATGAGTGAGCGAGACAGATAGTGACGCCACTTTTACCAAAGTGAAAAAAAGTTAGTAAAATAATTAGGTTTGTTGGACTAAAAGTCAGATAGAGAAAAAACATTTTTATTACAATAAATGTTCAAATTGTTTACCATCAGCCTCAATACAAGCCCTACATCTTCTTAAAAAAGATCTACTTATAAGTCGGGCATATCTTCGAGAGTTGATCGCCTCAGCTGCTTGAGAAATGCGTTCACGTAGGTCGGCTACGTGATCAATGGGCTTTGAGTAAACTTTTTCTTTGAGAACTCCCCAATAGAAAAAATCCAGGGGATTTAAATCTGGTGAACGGGCGGGCCACAAGATAGTGCCTGAACGTCCAATCCACCTTCCCGGATATTCCTGGTCAAGGAAATCTCTTACTTGCACTGCGAAATGCGTACCCATACCCATTATCCATCTCTCTCATCATTTTGTCTTAAAATTAAGAACCTACCTAGAGCTTGTGCGAATTAAAAACATTTTAACTGAGTAAAATGTGATAGCAAAAATCGGGTTACTTGAGGTTTTAATTTTTTTACTCTTTTCTATTGTATGGAACTAACAAGTATTGTACCATTTTAGAATTCTGATTAAATGCGCCAACTTTTAATGCCACTTGCCAAGGCACTCTAGTACATTTTTTTTATAGGAGGGCCTGTCAAAGTCGACGAATCTTGAAAATTTTAAATTCGTAGTTTAACAAATAGTCTCAATTCTCGGAAACTTGAGGCAATTGTGTCATTATTTTTTATTGGGATTCTAGAAATGTTATTTAGGATTACGTTTCCAAAGTTCAAATGAACAAAAATAAAAAAGAATAACCACAATAACCGAAAAATGGTACAGTTTGATCAAATTTCTAGGTTTTTCTTAAAATGCCCATAATTTACAAACTGCATGGGATAGATTTTTTTTCAGATTTTTCTCGTGATGGTTATGATCAATCCTGTCACCCCGTTTCGGCTTGACGTTGAGTTTTGGGACACCCTGTATATCTTATATGTACACGCAACAATATAAAAAAAATTTAGTATAAAATGACTGAATATTGAATAATTTTGGTAGAAACCTTTTAAATTCAGACACATTAAAATGGTTGTTTATTTCTATTAACTTTTGCGTTATTGTTAATTAAGAAATTCGTAAAAGTATTTTCTTTTCTTATAATTCATTGTATACGAGTACATTTTAGATATTAATTTCAGCGAATTCGTGCTCATCTTAATTGTAAACTGATTAGATTATTAATTTTATTTACAGTATTATAACATCGATTGAAACTCTGCAGGGTATTCAAGTTAAATATAAATCTGAATACAGTCAGTGTATTAATTGAACTCTGTTGAACCCAGTTAAAATTTCTGATAACAATATTATTATTGAACCAATCAATGTTGCATACTAGTGCATATTTATGACAAAGCAAAACATTTTATAATTTTGTTATTTCAAACCATTTCTTCTAAATGCTCCCAACCAGGGCAGAGCGGGACGGACTGTCAGACTCGTACTGACTAAAATTTACGGTGTCCTTCAATAGCCCTTTACGTTCCGGGGTTACGGTATATCGTGAGTCCCGCGACCCCGGCAGGCTTTGGCTACTGATCGATGCATGAGAAATATTTTGAAGCATCTAAAATAAAATGCGTCAAATATCAGTCCTGAAATATCAATCACCATTAGTTCAAAGAAACTTTAAAGAAAGTTTGCTAAGTCCCCTCTCAAACATAGCTTGTATGCAGTAAACAGACAACCAACTTCAGACTGGTACAGAAACTCCGCATTGCGCAGGACAATCTTGAGCGAACTTCACACCAGTGAAAAATAACACACACATCAAAGCTAAAATCGTACATTTTTAACAATAAGAAATAAATTCTCTGCAGCTGTGATAAAATAATAATACACTGTTTTGTGAGACTCGCTTTTTATACGAAAATACTAGTGTTTTTTTCTTAGTGTAAAACGGTTTTCAGTTAATTGTTTTTTAATTGGAAAACGGAGGCGTGTGAGCTGGTAAGTCAGATATTAGTTTTTTTTTCTCGTGTCTATTCAATTTTATTAATTTCTGATAATAATTAGAAGCCAATATTTTATTTTACACCAATAAAACAAGAAGTAGAGATAGCTACATTAATCTTTTCTTTGACGGTGTAACACCTAACCAAATGATAGATAATCTCGTGACAACCATATGTTTGTCTCTTGATTGTTAATAATTAGTAAGATAGTATTCCTAAATGCACATACAAATGTGTTTTATATAAAATAATAAGTAAATAATATTTAAAACCTGTTGATTTAAACTTCCGCTACCAGAGACTAATACTACTACTAAACTAACAATATTTAAGAGAACAATAATTAAATCTTACTACACGAAAATGTAAGTAAAAAATATTTTTAGTCCTAAAACCATGACGCATGCTTTGTTTACGTGTCCCATTTATGGACAAAACTATCTCTCCAACCAGTTCATTATTACATCCGTTCTAAAATTAGTTCGCAATGAACAATCATCACTCTCATTACAAAATATCGCATGCTAAAATATCATAATATCCTCATTCTGTAAGCATTGCGTGTGCATATTTTATAATTGTACCTTTCGGACATTGACATGTTTATAAAAAAAAACGTCCCTACCACCGAAGTTGTCCGCAGTGCAGCGTCAGATCGATCGCACAAGCACGCATGCGCAAATAAGAAACATTTACGTCAGTGGTCGTAGAACGCGGGTGGGAAGTCGACGACATGCCGAAACCGACGCCTGTCGAAGATCTCGTGGTCCCCCCACAGGACACGAAAATATGTGGGACTATATGTATTTGTCAGATGACAGCAGTGCTCAGTGCCGTATCCCTGGTGTACCTAACCGTCGCGATCTACATGCCGTATACGCGAGCCATCGCGTCCGGGATCGATCCTACTCCGATTATGTGCACGACAACACGGGCCATCAACAAGGATAACTGTGATTGGGGTTCCTGTGGTGAATGGTGCCTCAGCAAGACCTCAGGCGCCTGCATCCAGATCTACGTCAACGTCAGGAAGAATGGAACGTCTTTACTATTGTCTGAATGTGGAAGTGCTGCGAACAAAACATGCTTCGGTATCGACCAGGAAAACGCTAAGAAGTACCACTGCATCCGGGATGAATGTAAGAACCTGACAGGAACATTCAATTGTACTGAAGGGAAATGTATCAACATAACAGACGCTTTCGAGTGTGCTTTCAGAGAAACAGATCCACCGCTAAAATGTTCCGGTAGAAGAGGGAAAATAACTTGTATAGACGTTCACGGATTGTTCTCTTGTAATAGAGGGACTTGTCGAAGGATACGAACGCCTTATAACTGTGACCGCAGATGTGTTGACATTCCTACCCGTAACAAAAACGTGATAGTTCTCAGTGGGGACAGAGTTTTTCTAGCAAGATGTGCGAAGTTAGTTCAAGAAGATAAAAGTGAAATAGTTTGGACTGATTCCGGGGAAGAAGTTCTTATGTTGTCATGTCATGCAGTTCACAATGGAACACAAGGCGTCGTTGCTGTTGATTGCATTAACGCTGCTTTGCTGCCTCGTACGGATATAGCTGATCTGACTAACTTTACGTATCTTCAATATCTATACCAATCGAGAGCCGTTCCGAATCGTGTCATCGCTCCTTCTGAAGTGGAACTAACATTAGCAAACGACAGCCGCCTGATGATAAATTTAGAAGGATGTGTGAATACCCTGGCTGACGAATGCAAAGAGTTCTTGAAAGATTACGGCCGTGACGGAACTGATCACAACGCTAAAGCGAGATTCCCCTGCTTCTACATGGAAAATAGCCCTGACACGGTTGTGGCGCGATTTGATCTAGAAAATACCTACCGTCAGTTCTTAGTCGCCTTGGTTCTGCCAACTGTGCTGGTTGTCGTGTCGTGTGTGACTTTGATGTTCTGTCAAAGAACCATTGAAGTTGGTGATGATGCGAAGATGAGATTTAAAGGGTGCGCTGCCGGACAGGCTGATATGCAGCTGCACCCAAACGATCCTGTTTCCCCACTCTGAGATCAGTCACGTGAGAAAATTCATTTTCGTAATATCATTCATGTTCTTATTATCTAACATATCAATTGAGTAAATTCATTCAACTTCAAAGGACCTACAAGGAGCTTTATTGTTTTGACTTCCCTTAGTGTAGGAGAGAGATGGCGCTATATGCCCTGCATAGCACTATCTCGTTCTCACTGTTAAGTAAAATTGAAACAATACTGTTTCAAAAAGTAGTGTTAGGTGTTTCAAGTCTCATAAATTACACTTATAAGTCTCATTTAACTCAGAATAAAATGCGCAGTACCTATTTCTTTAGTTACAATTTGAAATGTTGACCTGCCCTAACATTTAGTCGTAAGCTTTTATATAATTCAAGCTAAACGCCTAACATTTTTAGCTGGAAAAACACGTAAAGCGATGCATATTTCATTAGTACTAAGTCCAGTTACTCGTTTTAGCTCAATCAATACTACCAAGTACTTGTAATGCCAACGGCGAAATACGTCGTGTCCTTGACATAGTTTCGTGATTCAGGAGTGTTTTTCTACCGAATATTTTATACCACTGATTTAATACGATAATTTGAAAGATTTCCCTCAAACATTTCAACTATTAAAACTGTTTGTTAGTTTTATTTATTGTTTGAGTGGTATAGATGTATTCCTATTTTATTGGTTAGGCTAAAGCTTTTTTATTTTTATCAAAATATACATTATTAGCTACTAGATATTATAACAGAACGATGGGGTAAGATGTCAGTACTTGCAAAATTAAAAACTTACTACTTAAGATGTAACAAAAATAAACTTATTGTAAAACATCTTAATCCCATGTTGATTGTTTTAGTCGATTCGATTTACCGTGACCCTCGAACGTAAAAGACTATTGAAGGACACCGCGGATTTTAGTCAGTACGAGTTTGACAGTCCCTCCCGATCAGCCCCGGGTGGGAGGACTCATTTAATGATTTTACCAAGCTAAAAAAAAATTTTGATTGTGTTAATGATAGCTTATTAATGTTGCGTTTATTTGTCTGTTTCAGGCGTTCCCCTCCTTTGTGAGGGTCCGGCTAGTTCACTAAGAGACGACTAACCTGCTTGCAATGCTTTCTACTGGCTGACACTCCCTCCAGATGTCTACTATGAGCAGATCCCGGGCGAGCCTATCACCAGCAGCCTCCGAGCGGTCGACGTTACCTATGGGAGCGTCTGCCGAGCCAGGCAGCCCAGACTTCAAGTCATTGGAACAACCAACGAGGGAGCAGCTTCTAACCCACTTTTTTGAAAGATTCAAGTTCTACACATCGCTCTGTCTCGGCACATCAGCCATACTCGCAGTCTTTGCTTTTCTCTTCTTGATACCATTCGTCGTTGAGCCTGCTATACAGACGATACTAGCAGAATTCGTCCCAGAAGCCGGTATCTGCTCAGTCTCCGAACATGTGCACGCCGAAACTTTGACCAATTGCACCTGGGCGTCGTGCAGGGAAGGTTGCACGACCGCCCACACTAAATGCCATAAGATACGTGTTAATTTAGCTAGAAGACCGTTTGTTGAAAACGCACCAGTCCCGACTGAATGGGACGAGACTGATTTGAAGTTTCTGATAAACCCTGAAGGTTGTGGGTATCCTCCGCGGGTGAATTGTTCGGTGTTTGCGATTGATTATGCGGGGCCTAGGGCTCCGAAGATATTTCCTTGTTACTACAGTTTGACGAGGTCGGACTTGGTGGTGGCGAGGTATTCTTGGGACACGACGGTGCGAGGGCTGATTCTGGCCCTGGTGCTGCCGACGACGGTGTTCGTGTTCAGTCTGAGCGTGCTCGCGTACTGGCACTGTCGTTGCTGCGACAGGGCGTGTAACAGGCGGGTGCACGCTGAATCGTTCGCGAGCAAAGAAGAGTGAGTATTTCTTTTGGTTTTGTTCTTTTTTTGTCTTTTATGGTAGTTTTTTTTTATGTATACTTACTGTCAGAAGTCAATTGTATTTTTAGATTTAGACCCTAAAGAATATTAAAATAAAATTGACTGCATTATTCGTAGGTTTAATAACATTTTTTATTATAATATTTTCCATGTTTTGGTTTCTGACAGTACCTAAATGTAGTTTTTTTCTACTATTTTGAGTAAATATAACAAATAGTGTAAATTACTGGACTTTCAGGTCCTATCTCAAGTATGGTGTTGGAACATCGTAGTTTTAATGGATTATAGTTTTAACAAGTACGTTTTCTAATAGAATTTTGCACTATGCAGTGTGGACTTTTAGTAAAATGTATTTTGTAGATTCGTACATTATTTTTCACTGTAGGCAAAATAATTATAATCCTCGTAAATAGTTCACAAAATCTGTTGATTGGTACAACTTTTTGCTTTAAACACGATGAAATTCACAGTAAAATCTGTATCAAATATTTCTTGCAAAATTAGCACAACTAAAATATTTCCGCTACATTGTAGATTTTCATTCAAAATTTTAGTTAAAACATATAATAGTTTAGTCTGCCTATTTTTACCAAAACTCAAATACCTAAATGAGTTTACCAACAAAATCAGTCACAAAATTTTAAAACCATTAAGTACCTACTTACTTCATTTCCGTTTCCAATACGGATTCACAAAAATGTTCGAATTCCGAATTTAAATCAGCACTCGACTTCAAACAAAAATAAAACAAAGAAACACCTATTTTAAAAATACCATTTTAATTTATTTTCTTTTTATTACTTTACAGCAGCAAATTGTTGTGCGAGTTGGATGATGACCCGAGTGATGATGTGTTCTGACGCCGAGCTTCTGCCGCCCGCCGCCGCGCCTCCCCCAGGAATGCCAATGGCTACGTGCAGCTGTAAACCTGCGTGGCTATTGCGTGGTCATAGTACGGTCGCTGCGTGGACATTGCGTGGTCGATATGTGGTCACTTCTTGATCACAGAGTGATCGAACTGTGATCACAGCGTGGCTACTGCGTGAACTCTGTATAGTAATGATATGGTCACAATTTGGTCACTGTGTGGTCACAGCGTGGTCACTGTGTGTTCACAGCGGCGTCTTCCCGTAGCCTTATCTTCCCTAAAAAAACTACTAAATTATTTATAATTCAATGTACGAATCGGTTGAAAAGTTTGCCTCAAATTGTATGGTTGTGACACTTTTTAAATCCATTCAAATTCATACTATCGCCATAGACTTTTAAAGATTCTATCAAATATAAAATTGCCTAATATCTTTTCTGTGGTTTCTAAATAAAATTAAAATCTATTAATATTCGATTTTTTCACTTTTCAACCGATAGTCTTTCCAGTAAAATCTGTTTGTTACTAATATCATTTTAATAGAGCATTTGCGAAAAATTAAAGTGTAAATTAATACAGGCTGCGATGAAAAATTTTGGGGAGGTGTTAAAATCAGAACAGTATTAATATTATAACGACTTTAATGGCGGGCAACAAGGCTTATGCTTAAAAACATTTATTAAAATTTTAAGAAAAAATACTATTATACATAATTATAATAACAACGTCTCTTTATTCTAAACTGAGCTATGCCGGATAGTTCTTAAGTCCTTTTTTATATTTTTTGCTTCCGGAAACGCGTGATTATTATTTTATTTTTTACTTATAATAATAAACATAGATAGAAAAATAATATCATTCGAATTATCATGTTCAAAATTGTGTACCTTAATAAAATAGTGGATCATAAATATGTACGTCCGCATTTTTAAAATTACAATTTTCAATTAAAATAGGACAAAAAAGACAATATCATGAATTCATTTTGAAATATAATAATAAAAGTAGAACACAATTTCACGACTTTCCTCACATGCCTAACGTAGCAAATACAATTATTGTAAATAATAATAATATAATCATGTATAACAATTTCATTTCGAATTATTTCAAATAGTGTTTATTTATTTTTTGTAACCTTATTTCTTAAAATGTAAATTAATTTAAGTTTATGCCATTTTATTAGTGATTTTTTTGTTAAGTATTGAATTATTGTAATAGCTTTGTAAGAAGTTTGTATTGAATTATTGTAATAGCTTTGTGTCATACTTAATTTGTCAGCTGTCCAGACGGTAGGTTTAAGTTTTGTTAAGTACTTAAACTAAAATGAGTGTAGTACAACTGTTATTTAAAATTTGCTTTCTTATTCGACTATAACGAGATTATCTAGTAAAATATATTAAAACAGAGGCAAATAAAAACCTTTTTGTTAAAGAAATTCAGTCATTACAGTCGGTTTTCCATTTACATAAGTATTGATTTTTCCAATTACATAGGTATTTACTAATTCAAAGAGAAAACAAATTTTAAATAATCTTGTAAATTAATTATTAACATTATTTAAACGTTTAGCTTCTATTAGCCAGAATTAATGTTAAGTTAAAAAATAAAACTACAAATGTTATTGTACATAATCTGCCACGTTTTGTGATATTACATTTAATATATTGTTCAAAGCTTTAAATTTAAATCAAGCTCTACTTGTCTGTTGTAAATGTGTTAAAAAATATTATTCCTTAATGTTTATTTATTTTTTGAACATGTTCAATAAATTATTCATCGTCGATGTGTTCCGTTTTCCAAAAATTATTTCAAAAAATTAATAAATAAATATTATATTAAAAATTGTATTTGTAAAATATATTCAGAAAGTTATTCGCTGTGAGTTATAATGTAAATAATTATAATTATTGTGAACGTTTTGTTTAAGTCGACCGATTAGATTTAGGTAATTATAATACGCAAGTGATGCATCAAACGGCAACCAACACAAAGTGTAATGACAAATAAAGCTTGTTTTGTAAATTGGTTTTATTTTATGAAATTAGCTAAATGCCTTGTTAGTGCCTTGTGTGACTGCAGAGCATGAAAACCGGGTTCGATTCTCGGAACGAACAGAGTGTTGGGTTTTTCTACTAGGAATTTCTGAGTAGCAGTCACGGAGGAGTCTAAATTTGAGCCCAGTTTGTGGCTTCTGACGAACAGTAACTACAAAGATCTATAAATGACAGCCGAGGACAATCAGGCTTTACGTACTTTCCGAGGTATGGAGGAAACTGGCTATCTACAGACCAACCTTGGTAAGCGTGGCTTAACCTTGAAGATCGTCCTGTATGGCAGTTATTATTTAGCCACTAGCTCTTCTGTCACTGTAATCTAACGCTAATCTAAAAACTTTAAGCGGCTCTGTCATTGTCAGTCGAGTCATAAAATCAGTTTTCTAGAAGGCGCTACCAGTGGCATCACCTTTTAATATTTTTCTGCAAACAGAAGTTAAACACACGGCTACACATACGCAAATCCGGTATACGTATGCAAATCCGGTAGAAGCTGATCGTTGAATGTACAGAAAGATCATCCAAGCGAGACCATAATAAACTCGTGGTGTATGGTTGCAGCTCAGACCGAGACGCAGCGCTGCGCGCACATTTTAATGGAGCTACTCAAAATCTAACTCTATTTCCTCCACAAAAAGATTCACATTTGCAGTATCGTGTCACGTCGCGCCGCGTCGCGTCTCGGTATGAACTGACCGTATAACCGAATATATATTGAATGCCATCTAGTTCATATTCTGTAAAAGATTAATCATAGATTTTGTTGCTGGTCAAATATGTCGGTTTGTAACTTTTGATATAATTGGCTATGTCACGCGTGCAGCAGGGACTCTTGAAACTAAAAGTAAATTAAGCCTATGAGAGTATTTAAAAAAAACTAAGTTTTCTTAAAAAAAAAAAAATCTTACTTGAGTACTAGACCTAGGTACTTTATATTTCATTCTCAAGCTCAATTACATGCTCAAGTTAATTAACTAGACAAAGAGAAATAAAACACGAAACTAGGCAAATAAATAAAATTAAAGTATTTAAAATGAAAGCTTTATGTATTCAACCGCACTAATTATTTATTTCTTTAGATACACATCAAACAATTTACTACGTTACCAGCCTAGGCACAACTAGGCATAATAAAAATGCTTGCCACGGATCAATAAAAAGTAATAATTTAACACCTTAGAGGTTAGGGCTGGGTGATGAGCGGAGCGAGTTAATTTTATCAACCCGCTATACGAAGGTGACGAAATGGGAGAATTTAGTATGGCGATTTAGAAATCGCCTCACTATTTTCTCTCATATATAGCATCCATATGACGTGAATTGGTAGACACGTTTCTTTTTTCAAACCTACTGTTATTACGATAATATTCGTATATAAAATGAAACCAATATCTAAGTGACACAAATTAACGATGTTGTGCAATAGTTACCTCAAACTAGCCCAAAGACAAATATGAGGACTAAGATGGAGTGAGTTCACTCAGAACGAACTGAAACTCCGCACCGACGGAACGCAATAAAACAGTTTGGCACAATGACTCTAACAGAATGATTGTAGTTTTCAAGACTCCGACGTCCGCTAAACGCTCCTCTACCCCCACTAAAGCCCCACCCTTAAACAGAATTGCCAGTAGTTTAAAAGGGTTGAACGACCCCACACGGCACGGTACCTTGCGTTTGACTGCATTGCCGTGGGTCTATGGCACACCATCACATTATGTGGAAACATTCCGTAGGCATTATACCTAACCCATACTTGTAGGTACGTGACATAAGAAATGTGCTCTATTTGCAGCAATATTTATGAAGTCATTTCTGAATGGAGGAAGCTTGAAAGATTGGTATCCTTGGGGATACTTCCTTTTGCATTTGTAAGCTGCGTGTTTTTGACCTGCCTTCGCTCGCATTATAACAAATTATTCTAGGGATCCTTTCAAATATTAGCCTTGTAGCCAAGGTAACTTTCCTTGAGTGTCATAGCCATACAAAGCCATGTTATGGAAGGTTCTCGAATCGAGATAACGCAGCGTGTGACGTTCACCTATAAGGTAGACAGGCAAGATGTCCCTGGTTACAATTACAATCCTATTGGAAATCTATATGGGAGGCCTACGTTCAGCAAGTGTATGTCTTACTGATGTCTGATATAATAATGATGACACTCTGGGATAATGTGTTTTGTGGGGTGGGTGTGTCCGAGCGGTCCATCGTGGGCCAAGGTACCACAGACTATGCATAACCTGAGGTGATAGCTGAGCGATTTCACTAGAGCGTTGGTAGGCCTCAAAAGGGTCGCCTGACACATCACCACCATCCTGTATGAGTCAACAAGCAAGTATTTACTTTTCTTACGCCCTCAAAACTGCCGACGTAAAGTAGGGTCGACAAGGCGCAGATGAGACCTTTGGTTGCACAAGCGTCCAAAGGCTACGGTGATCACTTTCCATCAGACGGGCCCTGCTTGTATGCTTGATAGAGCGATTATAGCTTTGATAAGGGAATCAGAAAATAGTAAAATGAGCTAACTAGAGTAGTAGTATACATAGCCAATTAACATGATTTATTCATACTTACATCGTAGTTTAATTAATCGCTTACACGTGGTCCGATAGCCTCTTATCATGGGGTATCGTGGTGCCAGTACTAACTAGGTTGTGAAGGTCAGATAAGCAGTCATCACCATCAAAGCTTATTGCAGAGTCTACTGTTTTGGACATACGCCCCAAGGAGTGCCATAGGACGACTCATTTGATGATTTTATCATCGTAAAAAAAAGAAAGAGGTGCCCTTCTAATACAGCCCCGTGACCCCATTTTCAAATATTCGACTTGTCAATCAGTATCAAATGAAACGAGTTTCCTTTACTAAAATTTAAAATATCCAATACCAGGATTGCCCGTTTCGTAAAATCAGCAATTTTATTAAATTCCAGATCGACCTTTTACAATAGAAATCGGTTGTTATCTCCTTAAAAATTTACCAATCAGAGGCGCAAAAGGTTTCCTAAAAGTATTAAAACTAAATAAAATTCATGGGTTTTAGGAATAGCGGCGAGTGGAGAACGGGGAGGGGGGTAGTTGATAGCTGATAAATATTTGATTGCACGGCGATGTAGCCTTGACAATTGAAATTGAAGAATTTACCAATGAAATGGACAGCTTTCTTTTTCTTTGGAATATTTTTTGAGTTACTTTTACAAGATTTTGGTTTTACGAAGTATTTACTTCTACGTCAGGCAGATTGCTTTTACTTATTTTCATCTGTAATCAAATCTTGCAAATAGTCGCGGGCAACTGATGGATGCAAGTGGCGAATTGTCGTTCAGCGTGGTGGTACAAGGCCGCGACGCAAACAAAACAAACAAATGAATGTTCACGTATATGGCTATACCGTTCATCAAATTAACTAGTGATACATCAATATAGCCTTTGCCAAACAGACAGGCGAGTTCGAAGCGATAACGAACCGATACGAGACGTCAGTCCGATAGTTCCGTCACGCTATCGGATCGCTTTCGCTTTTCTATGTGACTGGATTCAAACAATTCCATACATTACAAATAAAAACGTCACGCTTCGCATTCGCCACGCCTGTCTGTTCGACAAAGGCTTATATCAGCGAAATTGAAGCGAATTTATCAGAAAAATTCTCACTCTGAATGTACAGTACAGTGTAACCTCATCTTAAGGGGAGGCCTTTGTTCAGCAGTGAACGTGGTTCAGTTGGTGATGATGATGATGATCAAGAAAACTCCGCTAATGAGGCTGAAAATATCTTTTAACTTAAACTTAACGTACTTGTTTAAATATATACTAAACATTTTTCAGTTTTCAGTTGCATGTAATTCAGAAATGGGTCACAGCAGTAATTACAGCTTTTCAGCAGTCACGGCAATGCAATTACTGGAAAACAGACCTTTCAGGCTGTTGAACTTTTTTTTTCAGAACTTCGTGTTGATGATAAACTGAGTTTAATGTTGTATGATTTGTTCGTTAACGAGTTACAAATAGCTCAATTTGCCAGCGAATTACAGATAATTTACCGCGGACCTGGACTGCAAAGGATTTTTTTTCTTTTTTATTTTGAACAAACAGATATACAATATATATGTTATATAAGGAGTAACATATACATATTTAATTACTAAAATATAGTGTACAAGTAGGTAGTAACAAAATTATACAATTGTATATCCAACCACGTTATCCACAAAATATGTGAGTTGTAATGCTAAAAATAAGAACTACGTCATGCAATACAGTCTCAAAGAATAAAAGAAAAATAAAATATATATTATAATTTTGTAAATGAAAAGTTTAGATAGACTTTATTAGGTCAAAGTTAAGTAACAGTTACATTTAGATTTAGATATCTAGTGTTTTAATTGCAAGGTTTCTATGTCAGTAACAAACAGTCCCTTCTACTCCACCCAGTAAGGGAAGACTCACTCGATGATATTACCACTTACGATTGGCGCTGTGCGATCAACTGCAGCGCAGCGTGTCGCGGGTTCGATCCCCGCACGGAACAAATATTTGTACGGGCTACAATTAGTTGTTCTGGGTCTGGGTGTTTGTGTGTTTCTATGTTTGTAAAAGCAGCCACAATACAGGAGAAATTCCTAGTGTGGGGTAGTTTTTTTTTTTAACTTTCAGGTAACATCACACCTGTTCCCCGAAAAGATAATCACAGGGGAGAATTAAGATGAGTTTAAGTAATAATGGTAGCAACACAACATAATGGACCCAAGATCTCTTCGAAATTCAATGCTCAGTTATAGGAGATGTAGTGTTTCTTGAGATGACATTTACCCACCATTATAAACGATTTTTGTTTTTTTTTTGATTATATTAACGAAAAACCTTTTTATATAATATATAGCACTCCGTCCGCGACTTCGTCTGCAGGGATTTCGTATTTTGCCCCATATAATTTTCTATTACCCCTTTTGGGATTGGAATTTCTAATAATCTTGACACAACGTATTACATCAATTTGATTGATAAGTCTAGCTTTAAAGAAATTGGAAGAAATTTAAATTCATCACCATAATAAAATTTCATTAAATTTTCGTCCCTTTAGGGCAGATATTTTCTAAAAATCCGTTCTTACTAATTACATCATAGAAACATTTGTGAAAAGTTTAATGCTTCTAGACTAGTGTCGGTTGGTCGATAAGTCAGTCAGCAAGTCAGTTTCATCTCTTTTAATTATTTAATAAAAAAAATGCAGATACCAAAACAATATCACAAAAAATACTAACAAAACAAATAAAGAAACAAAGCAACAAACTACTTTAAAAAGAACTTTCAAGATTCTGCATTTTTTCAACAACAAAAAAACTCCAGCAATTTGCTGAAGCTGCATTTCTAAGCGTTCTGAGCAAAATTGCAGCTTTTTACGAGCTATATAAAATGTCTTATGGTGGTTTTATGACCTATTCTGGTTTATTCAGATATGCCATACTATATCGGGTTTATGCTGTCGTAGAGTAATAATCATAAAATGGTTACATTGGTTCGTTAACGCTCAAAGATGATTATGATTGAAGAGAAACCGAGAGAATTCTCGAGATATCCTTGTCCCATCATTGTCGTGATCTTCTACTTCAGTCTTTCCATTCTTCAAAATAAAAGAGAAGGTTCTAAGTCCACCAGAATCGGGAACAGGGTCCGGGCTACTGATGGTCAGGGCTCTTACGAGAGGATCCTCCTAACAATACGCGCCGTGTCAGGAGTTTTGTCTTCTGAATCAAGCGCTTGATCCAGTTGCTAAGCGAGAGCCTCCTCAAGTGTTTCGTCGGAATTACTTTTAAGGAAATTTGATCACCAGTTCACTACATTTTCTTTTTTTACATCGTATAATCATCAAATGAGTCCTCCCACCCAGGGCAAAGCGGGAGGGACTGTCAGACTCGTACTAACTAAAATCCACGGTGTCCTTCAATAGCCCTTTACGTTCCGAGGTCACGGTAATTCGTACAGTACCGTGACCCTCGTACAGTCCCGCGACCCAAGCTCCCCGATCTAAGGTATCTAAAAGGTAGGATAGGACCATAGACGTTACAATGCCCAAAGGGGTTGCCTACTCATACCTTAATGCAATTTCCTTTGTCCAGTGTCTCATAAAGTTTTGTCGAACCAAAGGTTGAACCAAAATTATATTGGCAATGTTCATACACATATGTTAAAGTTTGCTTATGTTGTGAACTTGGTCGCGGGACTGCACGAATTACCGTGACCTCAGAACGTAAAGGGCTATTGAAGGACACCGTGGATTTTAGTCAGTACGAGTTTGACAGTCCCTCCCACTCCGCCTTGCGTGGGAGGATTCATTTGATGAATTTACCACAATAAAAAGAAACCTTTGAGCTTCCCCTCAAAGGTTTATACAGTTTCAAACTTTACACAAATGCTGGCTGGTCGTAATCTTTCATGAGAAGCATGACCCACTCCTTAAGAATAATCTGGCACAATGCCAAGTACTGCCAGGATAAAGAAGAGCTTTCCAGTATTTTTAACGAGCCAGATTAAATTCTTGGACATTCTTACTAAGATATTGAAATTATTTTGCTGCAGTTCTAAACAATTTTTTATTTTTATTTTAATATTTATGTTTTTTAACAACATGGATGTGATTATTATTATTGACAAAACTAAATAACGAATTTTCTTGACAAAAAAATTGTTAACTGTTTTTAATATTATTACCTACTTACCAACCTACCCCAAACAGAAGTCATTAACCCATAAAACGTAAAGGCGTCATTCATTGCACTCGAAACACTATCAAGGAGACAAAGTAACCGAACATTCCCAGCACTGTTCCCCAAACATAAACCCAGGACATAAAGTCCATATTTGTATGCCATACAGAAACATTTCCCACTTAAAATTGTATAGAAATGGTTGTTGAGAGTACAAGGAAAAGTAATCTTAATAACATTCAGCATTGGGACCTCAGAATTGTAAAACAAGACTCTCTGTCGCCGTACACTGTTGGAACACATGATACCGCTGTATCGACCCGACAAAGCGACGCGCGCACTCCAATAACTACTACAGAGCGCCAAAATAATTCAAAAATGGAATTAAAAACAAAAAATTAAAAGCCATAAAATTAAAATATTAAAATAAAAACGAATTATTTATTCAAAAATATTTTGGAGAATTTAAATTGAGTAACAAAATGTATTGTTCAATTAAATTTTTTAAAATAGTTCGTAGATTATTTTTGGATTTTTAGTGGTACTAAGGGTGGTTTTTAATGGTGGTTTTTTATAGGATTTTTATGTGTTACGTAGAGTTTTAAGGTGGCTACGAGGCCAACGGGTACGGCCTGCCCAGTAGTATTCGAGTCGCGGGAACGCGTCGACGTCTGTCGAAAACCAGACGTCAAAGAAAAAATAATTTTCCAAAATATACGTTTTTCAACCCAGAACATAATGATATAGTGTCTAAAAACTGTAGTGTTTTTCAACATATTGTTTTCTTCAACGTGTTTTGTTTAAATGGTAACAGTGAAATACGAGCTTTAATGAGGCTGGTTAAACGAATATCTAGACCTTATTTATAGTCTTCACGATACATTTAATTATCGTTTACAATCCATTAAGTGATTTCATCGATATTTGAATACAAAAAACTTGCATTTTCACAAGAAAAACGCTTGAAAAATACAGTCAAGTCATTACTGCATTATGTCAGTCTGCGTAAGGTATATCTTCGCGTATTTTCTCATTTTAATTCTGTATTATAATAACTAAAATAATTTTCAATTAAAATGAAATTGTTTGTTTAAAATTATGTAACGTAACATGTTTATTTGAGTGAAAAATTGAAATACCATAACATTTTTATTCGAATTCGTTTCGATTGCATGTTTGTTATACATTTTCGTGTTTCTATTCGAATGTGTTCCGTTGTTTTAGTAGCGTGTGACGTCAAACCTCATAGTTTGAGGTTAGGTTATGTAATAGTGCTTTTAACGGTACAAAAAAGGTCTAAGTTTTTCAGGGGTCATTTTATACTAGTTTAATCATAGAGTAATATTGATAGACCAGTGTTAGTTGGTGTGGGGACGTTCGATTAGCATGAAACTGCGCGTGTGATCAATTGAAGGGTTCTATTATAAAATACGTCTTTTGATTAAGTTTATATGCATGTTTTCTTCATATTTGTGTTAAGTTACATTATTAAGTACTTTTTTAAAGTATTATAGCAGATTTTGAAATCCTTTATTGACGTTTCATACTTACTGGGGGTCTAAAAAGGCAGTTTAACAATACTATAATAATAGAACTTCAATAAAATTCTTGAAATTGAAAACCCTACTGTATTGCTCCAGCAATAGGGTATAGAATAATTTAATTGCGATTCGTACTAAAGTAATATTTTGAAAGCCTCAGATTTTGCATCAAGTGACTGACTGATAATAAAACTGATGAAAACAAGGTATCTATTATGTAAACCAAAACCATCATCATCTGCCTAGCCTTTTTCCATCTATGTCGGGTTTTTCTTCCAGTACATTATAATAATACTAAATATCAGTATTCTACATAGAGCGACTGTCCATTTGAAAACAATCCATAGTATTATGTAAACTTGACTAGTATTCAAGTTTACATAATACCGTGGCTAAACGATCGACTGCTGTGAAACGTGTCGCGGGTTCGATTCCAGGTCTGTGTTTTTGGTGGTTTGTATAGGTATGTGAGTTTCTATGTTTGTAAACGCACCCACGACACAGGAGAAATTCCTAGTGTGGGGCAACGTTTTATTTTTAAGAAAAAAAAAACGATCGATTTATTTTCAGTAACAATTTACATTGCGTTCGTAATAATCACATGAAACATAGGATATACACCACTAACTTTTCCATAAATAAAACGCAATATTATATTATGGTCCTACAGATGCAAGATATATTCTATCTATGTATTATGTATTGACGATATTTACATAATATGAGCCTGTAAGGTTGGTACATACCACAGCAGGTCAAAGACCTCGTTCCATACAAAAAGGGTACAAGGCATTGATCATACTTACCCGCTCTGTATTGGCTATTTCACAATATTAGATGCCTTATTTCTTCTTGACATTATTGTGAAATAAACGTCTGTTTTTGTTAGCCTGGGTCTTTTGCAAGCTTAAAAATCTTTTTCATCATTTTCATAATAATATTAATTGCGACCAACATCTAAGGAGGCTCTCGTTAGGCAGCTGGATCAAGGGCCTGATTGAGAGAGCAGTCTTCTGGACACGGCGCGTAATGTTAGGAGGTTCCTTTCTTTGAAGCCCTGACCGCCGGTAGCTTGGACCCTGTGCCCCATACCGGTGGGCCACTATTATTTATATTTTTAATTGCTTTTTTTTAAGTTTTGTTCTTGTTTAAATATTTTAAAATTTATATAATAAGTAAAAAAAATGAATTAATTGTAAATAATAAAAATTTAAATATAAAAATTAAACTAACCAAAACACTTTTCACACTAATAAAACTATCCTATAAGTTAATCCAGGTTATGAACTATCTGTGTACCAAAATTTATTCAAATCCGTTCAGTATTATTGCGTAAAAGAACAAGTCTTATATCCATACTGACAAACTTCCAGTTTACCACTCAAGGCGCTAGCAGTCCCAAATTTAAAGTGATACGGTGCGATGACATAGATTGAAGGAATTTGTATAAGCCTTAGCCGTTTATACACGTTCTTTGAAGAAAGTTTATCAAATTTTACGTATTATAACGTTGCTCAGCTCAAAGTGTTAAATCTTTGATTAAAAACTTGATAAAAAGTTTTATACAAAATAACACTTCCACTCTACCAATATTTGAATAACAATGAGGTTTCCGGAAGTAGCAATTACGGGTCTATTTTTAGCATACGGACAAATTGGGCGTAAGTGTCATTAATAAATGAGTGTATTGTAGGTTTATTTGTTCCGTTCTCGTTTCAAATTAAATGATAACACTCTGGTAATTGAAAATTATATCATGTTTGTTCTCGTTTAGAATTTTAAAGAGTAAAATAATACAATGATTCTTTTAATATTTTTCTATTAGTACCTACTTTTATCCGCGACTTCGTTTGCCCCCAGTCTTCAGAGTCCCATCCAGCTCTGTAGGTACTAAATTAATCAAAATTGGTCCAGTTTTTTTCTATGAAAGATTTAACAAAGATTCATCAGTCCCCAACCTACCATTTTTGCCATTTCTTAAAACTGATGGGTTTTTTGAAAAAGTTATCGAAGAAGTGGCAAAGAAAAACTTGCGGCCTGGATATTTATTTATTTTGTTGACCATAAATTTATTATGCACCGTACATTAGATATTTATATTAAACATTAGTCTTTATGTAACCCATGCTGCCCCATAGCAGGGCAACTCTTCTTGTGTATGTTTTTTTCCAGTCAGTATGTCGGAAACGAATCCAACCTTGTTAAAAAAATCTTTGCAAATTCCTAATGTGGGGACAGTAAAAATTTCCCCTGTAGGTATCATGGATGCGTTTACAAATATTTAAATTCACATACACAAACACCCAGACCCGGATAAACTACTCGCAAGTCATACAAATATTTGTTCCAGGCGGGAATCAAACCCGTGACACGCAACACAGCAGTCGATCGCTCAGCCAGTACGCCAATATTGTCGTCTTTTTACAAGCTTTTATTTACACCTGTCCCGTTGTCTGTAATCAAATCTTGCAAGTTAATTTGATCCACTTCCCGGTTTCTGATTGAGCTGTATATGTACTCGTGTATCGTGTGACAATGCAATATTATGATGACATGGAGCTGTTCTGATGATGGAGCTGGAAGGTGGCCATAGGCCATAGGCTCTGTAATGAAAGGACGCAAACCCATCGAGTTTAGATCCGTTTGATTCGTCTTGGCGAGTACTTTGTATATCGTTAGTAATTTCTTATCAATACAAGTATATTTTTAAAAAGAACATAGTATTTTAAATGACTAACTTTTGTTACTTTCTCAACATGTCAGGAATAAGTCCAAAGTATACTGACAGGAGACAAATTAAATCCCTCCCAAGTATACGATGTTCCTCCATTCTCCCTGCATCTGTTTAATATCTCAATTATCTGAAGACTTCCATACCCATTAACTCGGGACAAGCAATTAAGAACCGTATAGTGATAGACAGGAAATCGATATTTGATTTACTGACTAAACATTGTGGTATAGAGACTAAATGTTGTACAATTTTATTGGTTTATTATTTTCACAAAATCGATAGATATTATTTGAAAGTTTAATTGCGAATTGTTCTTTCGAAATTTTCAGGCATTTAGTAATTTTGTTGTTATATCTTGTTACTATTTATTGTAAGAAACTTCTGTGAGAATATTATTCTGACGCTCGTCGAAAGGCAGTCGGTGCATACATTTTTTATTGTAAAAGTTGGTGGACCAAAATTTCTGATAGTATGCGGAGTGCATTCGGTGATCCTCGGAATTTTTCTGAAAGAAATTCTTACAGTTATGCGGTCGCGCTTAAAGCTTGACAGACATCTTAATGTTCATTTAAACCATCCAGGTTTTTAAAGCCAAAATGCTTTGTATGGACCCCACGAAAAGTAGTGCAATTTTTTTGTTAGAGCCATCTCGCAGGTCAATTTACAGGTGATTATGACTTGCTTAACGGGACTTTTCTGTGGATATCCTAAATAAGCAAAGGAGGTCTCCAGCCTGAGACTTGCGGGCAGCGAGTAGGTAATGGGCAACTCGCTGTCCGACCATGGACCACGCTCGGGTCGCGCCTCAAAGAGTGTCAGCAAAATGACGCCCCCCCCCCCCCTCTAGAGGGCCAAAGCCTGCCGGGGTCGCGGGACTCAAGAATTACCGTGACCCCGGTACGTAAAGGGCTATTGAACGACACCGTGGATTTTAGTCAGCACGAGTCTGACAGTCCCTCCCGCTCTGCCCTGGGTTGAGGATTCATTTGATGATATTACGACGATAAAAAAAAAGATACTTAACAACAATAAAAATAAACAGTATACTACCACGTTTGCCTACCTTTCCAAAGCTGTAGACACAAGATAAACAATAGCAGACCACAGTTCCGTCCGCCTCAATGAGACAACGACGATGCTACGGTTTCTATGTTTCTGCTTAACAAATGGTGTCCCCGTTACGTTTACACGCTATTCTTAAGGTTTTTTATATGAAAGGTTTTTTTCGCAATTGATTCATATGAATTAGATGGGTGTTTTCTTTCAGTTAACTAACGGCTAAATAATTACAGAGTTAAGTAACTGGTAAATAACACAGGCCGATCTTCCGGTTTAAACCGCGCTTGCCGAGGTTGGTCTGTGGATGGGTGACCATCTGTCATAGCGAGTTTCCTCAGTGCCTCGGAAAGGATGTAAAGCCGTTGGTCCCGGCCGTCATTTGTAAATCTTTGACAGTCGTTAATAACAGTCAGAAGCTCGAAAGTCTGACAACCAGTCTTACCACGGAGTATCGTTTGACCCAGTTATTGGGTTGTGGAGGTCCGATAGGCAGTCGGTCCATGTAAGATACTGATACTCAGCTGCATCTGGTTCGACTGGAAGCCGACCCCAACATAGTTAAGAAAGGGCTGCGCAGATGATGATGATAACTAACTGGTAAATGCAACATCTAAATGCTTCTTTCTGTTTGGTCGAAGTTGTTCTCAAAGTTCAAAGGAATAGAATAAACAATTAATTTTTATTATGATTGAACCCCAAGAAATATTTGATAACCCACTATCTGAGTTGTGAAGGTCAGAGAAAAATAATAAAAATATGGGCGATGGTGGTGGACTGCTATTTTTATTTCTTTTTTTGTAAACATATTTAAAAATGAAACGATTGAAATAACAAGAGAGCAGTGGTGGCCTAGTCGTATCGGCCTCGACTTACGAGTTGTAAGTCGTGGGTTCGAACCCAGGCAGGCGCTAATATGTGCAATTTATTACATCACCACTGATCTGTGCGCAGTGGAAGAGTGCTGGGCCCATAACCTGTAGGCTCTGGAGCCTACACAAAGTTGCAGTTATTGGTTATTAAGGTTTTTTAGAATAAAAAACAGGTAAAGAGTATCGATCTGGTATATATTCTAGATGAGACTGATATAAAGTAAAAACAAAAGAAAGAAGATAAAAAAGTAAATAAAAGTAATTCAGAACAGCTTTGATTAGTAGGTTTCAACAAAAACGGTGAAGGAAAACATCGTGAGGAAACATAAATGCATGTCCTAGAATCAAAAATTCGAAGTCATGTGACATCTATCAACCCGCACTGGGCCCACGTGGTAGATTATGGCCCACTCCCTCTCACAGAGAGGAGGCCAGTGTCCCAGCAGTGGGAACATTTATTGGCTGATGATGAATAATATTGGTTTTCAGACAAAAATTTACAAGCAAATAAAAACACACGATACAAAAATAAGAAAAAAAAACAAAAAAAAAAAACAACTCATACATTGAGCTATCATGTCAATAATGCAAATATTTGTATGAACTCTAGTACCCAGAGATAAGAGGTTGTTCGCTTCAACTGATGAAACTGACTGACATAGTTGTTAAAGTCAATGTTCAAAAAAAAAAGAAAAACTGGAGTACTTATCTATATTTTATTATAAACTTATACGAAGATTTAAAACTTTTAAAGTATACTGCGTCTTACCACAAAAAGATAAACGGCTGTTGAAAGCTTTTCTAATAAAAGTGTAACTGCAAAACGACCTTTATATCAACGTGAAATGCCTTTTTGACGTTAACTGTTTTTTATAAAAGAGTTCAACAGATGTTTAACTTTTTTGTAGTAAGACGATCACAGTCTTCCCGGGCATGCGGGCGGCGAGTAATGGGCGACTCGCTGTCCGACCATGGACCATGCCCGGGTCGACGGCGCGTTGTGTTCCAAGCGCGCCTCAAGGAGTGTCAGCATAGTGACGGGGCCTGTAGAGGGCCAAAGCCTTCCGGGGTCGCGGGACTCATGTATTACCGTGACCCCGGTACGTAAAGGGCTATTGAAGGACACCGTGGATTGTAGTCAGTCAAGTCTGACAGTCCTCCAGATGATTTTACCACGGTAAAAAGAGGAGGTTAAAGTCTTACAACTCACAAAATCCTGTCAGTATTAAATAACGAAAATCCACGAACTATGTTAATAATGCGCTTGTGAGCTTCAAGAGAAGCCTTAGAATCTTAAGCTGTCCGACTTAACTTGTCGGAGTAAACGGAGATATGACGTGCTTAAGTTAACTGCGGCTTAACTGTAAGATTCTTAAGGTTACCTTCGTAATTAGGTCAAAGGTTTTTGACTAACTTGCGGCCGTATTATAACGTCTTAAAACGAGGCTTGTTCCAGTGAGTGAAAGAGACAGAGCTATACAAGTCGTCTAGCGCCACCTCGTTCACTCACTGGAACAACACAGCCCCTGGTGCCTTTCCCAGGGTGTATTTCGAAAAATTTCCACTGGGAAGATAACATCGGGATAAAAAGTATCCTTTATCTAATGTTGTTTCTTTTTACAAACTTTTAGCTGTTCCCCGCGGTTTCTGCTGCTCGGCTCCTATTAGTTGTAGCATGAATTTATAGCCTTCCTCTATAAATTAACTATCTAACACAAAATATTTTTCGAATTCGAAACAGTAGTTCCTGAGATTTACGCGTTCAACCAAACAAACAAACTATTCTTGTAAGCTTTATAATTTTAGTATCGATCTATTTTTGTATGAAAGAGTAACAAAAATCCATTCATCCATATTCATGAACTTTAGAATTAGAAATCGTTTATTTGCTTTTAGTCTCACATTTATAATATTTAGTTAGACGTATTCAGTAATGGTGATATTGTTTTAGAGTTTTAGTTGATTTGCTTTATACGCCAAGAAAAACTGACTTCATGTTGGTTAAAGTTCTTGTTCTGTTGAATTTTAAAACGTTTAATTTTTTTTCAATATTGTATTTTTTTTAAAGATGGATGGATTATCTAAGGCATGATATGGAAGAAAAGGGAGTAAATGATACTGTGACGTTTGATAGCCATACCCCTATGGGAATGGATGTTGCGCCGACCCCAAGTAAAATGGGATAAGGGCAGGAAGATGATAAAGATGATGATGATTGTATTTTTGATGATGAGAACTGCATATAACCAATAGCCAATGGGCATGGAGATTAGCCCAGAGTTGAAAACTTCAGACGTTTCGATGGGGTTTTTGCCTATCAGTGATAAACATATAACCAAGCAAATGAAAACAAAATAAATCACTACGTACTATCGTACCTAATATCTTTCGGTAAAATACGATGTTGATGAAAAGAATAAATAAAAATAAAAATCAATAATAGTGTTATCTTGGTTTCCATGAATAATGGTTTTATCTTGATCATAACTATTAATTAAATAACTTATGATAGCTAATTGGAGCTCGTGGCTTTTTTTACGTGGTAAAATTATCAAATGAGTCCTCCCACCCAGGGCAGAGCGGGAGGGACTGTCAGACTCGTACTGACTAAAATCCACGGTGTCCTTCAATAGCCCTTTACATTCAGGGGTCACGGTAATTCGTACAGTCCCGCGACCCCATGGAGTTCTTGGCTAAATAGAAATAGCCACACAGGACGGACGTCAAGGATAAGCGCACACGCCGTGGTTGGGCTGTGGATGGGGAACCATCTATCACAATGAATTTCCTCCATGTCTTTGGCTAACATATACATACTTTTTTTCGTGGGAAATTAACTTTGTGGCAAATTTACAACAACCCGTCTCCGAAAGTACTAAAAGCCGTTGGTCCCGGGTGTGATTTGTAGATATTTGACAGTCATTACTGTGTTAGAAGTTCGGTAGTCTGACAACCAGTCTAACCAAGGGGTTTCGTTACGTAGTTGTATGGTTGTGGAGGTCAGGCAGTCAGGGTCAAGTAGGCAGTCGCTGCATGTAAAACAGGTGCTGATATTCAGCTAAATCTTATTCGATTCGAAGCCGACCCCAATGTAATTGTGAAAAGGCTATGCAGTTGATAGCTTTTAAATTTAACGTTCGTAAATTAAAATATTTGATTTATTTAAAAATGTCAAAATCAGTATTATATAATATTATTTTGTAGCTTCAGATTAAATAACACAAAGTAATAAACTGATTTGTAACAAAGCCTTTGTTTCGAAATATCCCATTTATATTTTAAAATCATAATTCTGATTCAGTAATTTTACAACTTCACAAACAGTTCTGCATACAAATAAGATGAAACATTTTAAAGCTTTCATCTCGATTTTCATATTTCTGCTGGCACTGCTCAATTCTGCGAAAAAGGGGTTCTGCAATGAGTTCAAAGTAATCTGAACTATATTTCGTGCAGCTTTCGGTTTTATTTGAAAGTTCATTTTGAATGTGCGAGACACTTTTATGTTTTTTAATAACATTTATTTTTCAAAAGTAAATTGTTTACGTTCATTATGACATAGTAAGGTTTTAAGTTTTCTTAACAATTATGTATTAATAACTCATGGGGCAGTAAAGTTCTCGAATGGAATTCACACACTGGCAAGCGCAGCGTAGACCGTCCACCGACAAGGTGGACAGACGATCTTGTGAAGACCACAGCTATGCTATGCTCAATAAGAAATCTTCTCAATAAGACTCTACAATGTGCTCTTCGCTTCGGCTTTGAGAAGTCCAATCGAGAAGCGCGAGCTCTCACCGTTCGCGCCGCACAATTGGTTAGTGTCGCTGTCAGTACCTACATAGAGCATTTGTTTTAGCGTGGTACCTAAAATCATCAAATGTGTCCTACCACCCAGAGCAGAGCGGGAGGGATTATCAGACTCGTACTGACTAAAATACACGGTGTCCTTCAATAGCCCTTAACGTTCCAGGGTCAGGATAATTCGTGAGTCCCACGACCCCGGCAGGCTGTGGTCCCTTAAAGGGGAGCCCCGTCATAATGCTGACACTCTTTGAGGCGCGCGTGGAACACAACGCGACGTCGTCTCGGGCATGGTCCATGGTCGGACAGCGAGTCGCCCATTACTCGCCGCTCGTATGCCCGCGCCTAAAAGTATTATCGACCAGAAAATCGACGAACAAAGTACCTAAAAGCTCGCTTCCTCCATATCCGATTGTAATCTATATTTGTATTACCTACTTTTACATAATATACATAGCACTCAGGAAGGTATTTTTATATTTTTTCGACTATTTTTTTCAGGCGCACCTAAGTGCCATCAATCAATCTATCAAATTCTGTTGTTCGACATACGTTTGTCCTAGTAAGATGTCAACGTAAGAAAACAAAAATAATAAAATATAGGACCTAGATAGCTACTTGTCCGGGTTCGTGGGACTGTACGAATTACCGTGACCCCGGAACGTAAAGGGCTATTGAAGGACGCCGTGGATTTTAGTCAGTAAGAGTCTGACAGTCCCTCCCGCTCTGCCCTTGGTGGGAGGAGTCATTTGATGATTTTACCACGTAAAAAAAAAGATAGCTACTCGTATAACAGCAATAATTTGACATGAAAAATATTTATTTTATTTTATGAAATAATAATTACTGTTTGAAATCATTATTAATTTGAATACTTTCCTAATAATTTATGAATAATAATTTACTAGTCAATAATATTGAACAGGAAATGATTCGTGAAATTTTGATATTATTCTTGAATCCATTTAGACACGGAATCTTGACACGCACTGACGCGATGATATAAAATTCATAATCTAATGGCTTACAGAGATAAGTTCAGGGTATCTCCATGAATAATAAATACAAATGCCTGGTTTGAATTTAAAAATATTTTTAATCCAAAGGTCAGTGATAAAAAAGTCATAATATTGTACCTTTTTGCCAACGAGCATAAAATACGTGCTCGTTTATGTTCACTTGTTTCAAGGTCCGTTTATGTCAAAGACATCAATCATGGCGGTCGATTTGTCGTATGTTCATAGTCATTTAAACAGCGGTTAATTTATAGCTTTTTCTACTGTGAATTATTATTAAAAAAAAAACGACGGGTTGCACTCTGGGAGTGCCGGCAGAAGTGAAAACTTCAATAGTAATAAACACACACGAACATTCGCGCAAGCGCCCTGAGCCGTCTTACGAATTTTCGATCAGGTCACGTGGTCTGACACGAGTTTACCCATTCCAAAAAAAGTGCACAACGCCGCTAAAGAAGTTTTCACTTCAAAAACATTCTTAAAAGCTTTTAAATTGACTTGATTACTAATGTACTAACATATTAGTGTAGATTATAGTGTTTTCATGTCATTACTATTGTCAGTGGTCTGGCCTGAACGTTATCCCACTGAATCGTAATTTCAGGACCAAAGAATTCCGAACCCGTGCAGTGGTTTTGACGTGATTTAATAAGAATCATTCATCCATCCAAACTATCGCACTTATAAGTTACTAAGAATAAAAAGAAGATAACAAATAATAATAAATGTATAAAGTTGTAGTGTCTAGTAGTTACTACCTATTTACAGGGTCTGTAGTTTCGGGGTCGCGGGACTAACGAATTTCCGTGATCCCGGAAGTACTGCTCGTGCTCTGCCCAGGGTGAGAGGACTCATTTCATGATTTTAGCTCGCTAAAAACTTTAAGTTCTTTTGAAACACAATTTCTAAAAAGTGCAAACAAAGGAACGGGTTGGATTTTAGTCAGTACGAGTCTGACAGTCCCTTTCATTCCACCCTGGTCCTGCCCAGGACTCATTTTTGATGATTTTACCGTAAACTAGTCACTATCTAACTAGAAAATAGTGCTGGGTACTGTTAAAATTCAATTTATTATCATAACTGGTTTATGCATAAGTAAACTTGATCGGTTTTTAAGGTTAAATTTAAATAACTGAATACTAAGTATCACTCTCTTTATTACCTCCTGATGTCACTTTAATAGTTTGTGATGATACCCACGAGAAGTGTCACCAGTTGATAATGCATTTAATAAATTGATTAAAAGGAACATAATCACACGTTGACAAGTTTCTCACTAAAAACTAATTCATTCAAGGTAAAAGCCATCCTTTGGGCTTTAATACAAGTACATAATCTGCCTAGCCTTTTCCTACCAATGTTGGGGTCGGCTTCCAGTCGAACTAGATGCAACTGCAGGAGTTTACATGAACCAACTGCCCACAATTCACTAACTGGGTGATACGATAAACCCTTGGTAAGACTTGTTGTCAGACTTTCGAGCTTCTGACTAATAGTAAGGACTGTCAGAGATGTACAAATGACAGCCGGAACTGACTGCTTTACGTACTGTTCGAGGCAAAGACTTAGCTCTATATGATGAAATGGTCACCCAACCTTGGTCAGACCAATCTTAGAGAGCATGGCTTCTTCTTCTTAATGCGCGATGACGGTCTAAATTGAATCGGTCTGAATAAGGCCAAGAAGTTTGTGCACGAACAATTGACAAGGTACGCAGGGCATTATATTAAGTGCATCATCGTTTGTTTCGATTTTCGAGTTGTATCACATTTACACTCCGAAGCAGTCTTCAACGAAATTCAGGTGGAGACCTGAGCAGATTTTCTTTAACCTTGAAGATCGACAGCAACCAGCACCTCTTCAGTCCACGAGCTTTTGATAAAAGCTATCGTGTCAAAAATGTTACGAGTCTTGAGTAAATATTGTCAATGCTAATTCTAGCGTAAATCGATATTTAGATACTGGATTGCTGGCCAGACAGCCGGGCGTCCCGGTTTAACTGTGTGTGTGTGGTGCCAGTTGTCGCGCCTCATTTGTTTAATGTTCGCCAAGGTTCGGTTCTTTGTTTAATCTTCTCGAAGGTTCGTTTTTGCAGAGCCATTCAATTTTTATACTTGACTTGTTGGCTTGAAGTGGCTCGGAAATTTGCTTTGTTGAAATTTTATTAAAACTTTTTAATTTTTTCGTTCATTTCACAATTTTCACGCTTATGGCTTTCTCTATTAATTTTAGTCTTATGAGAAGCCTACATTGATACGGAATCTTCTTAGCAATAAGTTTCTGAACATCCATAACAAAACGTTCAACATTGTTTCAGATCTCACAACCAAATTGGGGCCTTTATTTAGAACGCCAGATAATGCTTGGATTTCCCAGCACTATCTGGCAGATGCCAGATAGTTCTTTTTAAAAACCAATAAACCTATATTGTAAATGAGAAAAATCGTCTACAAATGTCAAATTGAAATGCCTGTCAAGTCCCTTGTTCAAACAACTTTTTTTTCCTAATTCCCATCTGTCAGTCAGACCATACCTAGGCTCAGTTATTGTCGTCAGTCAGTCTAGACCGCTCCGTAGTTATGCCTACCGATGTTCGGAATGTTCTAGCGAATATGTCAAGTGCCTATCACGTTATTTGGTTTGCCTACATTTAGGAATGGTTGAGTGGATGTTTTAGCTTACGTAATGTTTTGAATAGTGTTAGTTGATCGTTGATAGTAGTTATTTCTCTTCTATGTGTCTTAAATTTTTTGATCAGTTATTTGCAATCTATTAAAAATAATGTTGTTTTGATTGTCACCCACGCATTCCTAAGTTATTGATTCGATCATGGTAAAAAAATGGTTGGTTCTTCTATGTATATGTATAAAAAACTCTATTATTAACGGGGGCGTACATATTCCAACTCATGCAGGTTACAATTAGAACTGAACAAAAATCAGCGTAAAAAGAATTTACCAGATTGGATTTAACATTTTCGTAGTTTTCTAAAACATTTTCACTGTTACCAATTTCAGAATAAAAAACCAAGCCTCATCAAAGCTTTCAGTTTTACCAACAGATATGTAACTAACTACTAAAAATCCAAAACAACGTTCAAAGACTGAAATGGGATGTAAAATGATATGACACAACCGTGCTGAGACAGCGCTATGGTCGCCCGTAGCGCTCGCACACCATGACAGACGAAGAAATTATACCCCCAACCTTCGCTGAGAAACTTCTATTTTACACAACAGCAACATTCGTTCTACTCGGAACGTTCAGCCTCTTTGCGTTTCTCTTCCTCGTACCATTCGTGATAGAACCGGCTTTTACTACAATATTCATGCAATTCGATCCAGTCGGAGCACTATGCGTCACGACAGGGGTGCAGCATCTCGTTGGCGCCAGCAACTGCTCCTGGGCGTCCTGCAGGGAAGGCTGCACCAAGGACCTCTTTGAGTGCACCCAAATTCGTGTCAACTACAAATTGGGCATATACCCCAATATAACTCCGACTGACATGGACAATTTAATCAGAGTAGAAAGGGCCTTGAGAAAAGACTACGAATACGAAAATTACGAAGTGACAGCTGATAAAGCGTATCCAGAAATGTTGGATGATGATCTACCAGACGCTGTACCGACTGGATTGCAAGGGAACGACTCAGAATGGTACTTTACTGGGGCCAGATTGTTCCCAAATGTGAAAGGTTGTGGATACCCACCTATCCTCAATTGTACGGTCTTCTACGCGAAACACAAACCTATTGGAAATAACTACACTTGCTATTACAGCCGTGTAGACCCAGGATTGGTAATCACCGAGCTAGACATGTGGCAGAATACTTTAAACCTGGTGTATGCTATGGCAATACCAATACCATCATTCATAATTTCGGTGATATATTTGACATTTGCGTACTTTAAGATATATAATACTGAGGAAGAGTCTGAACAAGCGCCATTGAAGAGTGATGCCGAGGCGATGGCAACAGGCGATGATGAGAAGCCAACGACCCCAGGGTCTGATACCTTCAGGGAGGATCTGGCGTGTTTTGGACATCAGCTGAAGATGCAACTGGCTAATGAAAAGCCTAAGGAAGGCTTCGAGTCTAATAGTCCACCGATTTCCAATTCTGCTTCTTTGTCTGGGTAAGTGTGTCTGTTTTATGGCTTGTAAGAAATATTTTACAGTTTTTATTTCTTTTTAGAACTATTTTATATTTTTTCTTGAACAAATTGATAGGACACAAATAAGCGTGTGAGCTGAAAACCATTGTGTGTAAGATTAAAAATAGTAACAAATATTAAAAAAAATATGAAAAATTTAAAATATAGAACCACACAGATTTCATACCTTTTTAATTATAAATTGGGTGAATTTTCAAATGAAAAGTATAATTTACGAAAAAATCCCTATTATTCAGATTCTTATAAGAATTATCTGTACCCGACAGGACCAAGTCATCGTTCGTGAACGCCTAACGTGACTAACAAGAATAAAACACAGAGGTATGTCTCTGGTGGCTTGAGCTTTATTAATTTATACTTAAGGCACAAAATCGTAAAACACGATCGCGCACTTCCAATCTCGCACATTATTATAATTTAACAATTCAAAATAAAATAAATTCAAATATCATACATGACAGCTTAATGCTTATCACAAATATTATTGAATAGAATTAATATTTATGAATAATAATTCAAATAAGCGCTATGTATGTAGATTATTCGAACTTATGTGATAAATATTTCATTTATTATTTATCTATCGAGCTTTATAATTTAAAATATAAAAATGGAATAATATTCTTAAGACAATAACATATTTATTTGCATTTTTCTACTCATGCGAACCTACACAGTAAGTAAATGAATTGGCTTCATGAGAGATGGTATTGAATACCAAAAACTTATTCATTACAATGTGCCTGTAAAAATCAATACCACACTAGTAAGAATAAGTGAAAAGTTTTGATTAAGCCTAACTTATGTCACAAGTATCTAAACCATCAGTGTGAAAAGCGTAAAATGTCAAACCTTTATAAAAGCACAATATTTCAAAGTTTATCATCAGACTCAATGGCTGGGGCAAACAACAAACTTTTGATCTCACAACACCTTGTAAGCCATGCTCTTTAAAAGTTTAAAGTACCAAGAGGCTTCAAAAGTAGAGTACTGGAAAAGTTCATAAAAATATCGGATAAATGCTTACAGTCCGCTCAATTTTATATGCATTTAATTTTTCGCTTTGTCTTTTTTTTAATTCACAAAAGTTATGAGCCTCTTACAGACTCATAAGCTTTATTTTTTATTTATCGTGGTAAAATCATCAAATGAGTCCTACCACCCAGGGCAGGGCGGGAGGGACTGTCAGACTCGTACTGACTAAAATCCACGGTGTCCTTCACTAGCCCTTTACGTACCGGGGTCACGGTAATTCCTTAGTCCCGCGACCAGACTCATAAGCTTTGCTTAAAAATAATATACCTAATAAAATAAGTTCAAAGATTGAGCGCTTTTCTGCCAGCCTTACAGCTTAAGCACAAACATAATAATTTTGTGGTCGAAAGATAGAGCGCTGATTTTTCTACCATTTATAGCATAAGCATAAACATAGGCAAAGATTTTTTATGGTAGGATACTGATCTTCTTCTATGAGATGAAAATAGCCACAAGCCAAGGGCGTAGTATGAGTTGACGGATTTCATAATTTTAATTTTCAAATCTTCCTAAAAATATCCCAAAGGTCTGCAGATTATAATAATAAAAAAAAAAAAAAAAAAAAAAATATTCCACAACCATCACACAACGCCATCTAGTCCCATGCTAAGCAGAGCTTGTGTTATGGGTACTGGACAACTGATAAACATACTTATATATTTCTAAATACATACATATTATAGATAAATTACACCCAGACACAGAACAAATGATCGTGCTCATCACACAAACATTTGTCCTGGGTGGGAATCGAACCCACGACCTCCGGCATAGCAGTCAGGGTCACTAACCACTAGACCAACAGGCCTGTCATCATTATCTTCAAAAGTATGTATTTTCTAGTTAAATGAAGTATAAAATGAACTATATTTTCTTTCCAGATGACAGGATTCCTGAAGAGGCGGCATTGGATACAGAGTGCATCACGAGATGAGCTGAGCAATATGAACAAACTCTTTATGATCTATATATTGTGCTCGATATGTGATTTTAACACGCTTGAATATTGCCGTTCCTCTCATTCTATTCTGTAAGAGTTCAAGGGTGAGAAGGTAGGATAGACACAGTATGAAAGCACGACTTTGAAAAGGTCGAAAACGGGCGAAAGATTTTTTTTATAACGCGTTGTGAAATAAAAAATAATACCGAATATTTTGGCGGTGATATCTTCTGTGTTAGTAAGTTTAATTATTTTTGAATAATTACGTACAGACTTAAAAATTTTCATTAAATAAATAATATTTAAATCCCATCTACCTTTAAATGACAATAATTCTTTCAAAATAATAAAAATTGTCCAATGTTTATGAGCGTCAATTTATGCATTTATTTTTAAATATTTAAAATAAGTTTCGAACAACCTTTTCATGGAGAATTATTGCTCAATACAGAAGGGTTTTGATAAAACAGAAGATATCACCGTGACAAAAGATTTATATTAGTCATAAAAGAATTTTATCTCCTAATAGTAATTAAAGATAAGGTTTTAATGCTCGTACGCTAATGTGTCAAAATGCACGCGTGCTGTTAAAATATATTGAAAATATAAAAGTATTGTATATTATAAAAGAATAAAGTATGTATAAAAAGCAAGCTGTTCAAAAATAGTGAAATAATTTTATTAAATTGTTGATTTTGAGAAACATTAGTTACGACAAAAACAGTCGAGAATTAGAAAATATTTAGAAGAAAAAAAGTATATTGATGAAAAAAAAATGTTTAAATACATCGACTAAAAATTATAATTAGTGTTATCCACCAGTACAATTCATTGATATCATTTTAGTTGTAAGCTAAATTAGTTAGTTTATTTGAGAGTAATAATGCACGATACATTTTAGTTAGCTATTACCCAAAAAGCTTGACTGAAGGTTTGATATCTGGTTAGAAAAATCTCGAATAAAATAAGGTCAAACGAATATCTATAAGACGACCATAATGTACGAGTATGTATGTCGAGATTATTGAATTCCTTGCCACGCGCTACGCGATATCGATTCTCCGTCCTGTGCCTCGACTATTCAAAAATTCATTAACACTGTCCATACCGATCCGAACCGACACTATACCATTATACTCACCGAAATAGAATACATTAATCAATTATACCGAAATTCGTTTCTCTATTTCGACGTTTCATTTTTGACCGACATTTTCAAACTGCCCGAGCGTTGAATTAATTTATCCGTTTTCTTCGAAAAGGATTCGAATGTCCCGTGGTTGTAAGTGATGCATATTTTTTTTTATCTTAAATATATTATAATTATAAAACAAAAAGGCTTGTGAATATTGCGTAAATTCTAGTGTAATTATACGCCTGTCGAGTTTAATTTTTAAATCTGAACTTTGAAACTTTTTATGGATTAATTTTCTGATGCAAAATCTTTGTAAACTAGTTTTGGAATTTTTACTTATTACTTTTGAAATATTCGAGTGTTTCCAGGGCTTTTTTCGGGATCCACTTTGTTAATAGGAATTGCTCGTACTTTCATCGCAAATGCACGAACATTTCCTACTGCATCTATGTGAACTACCGTTATTTTTTTTTGAACGACTTATTTTATTTATACCACTTAATTATACCTAATTTAATAATTCACGTAGACTGGATGAATATGTTAGATATCGCTAAAATCTACGCACATTGTCTAGTGTATAAAATTCGATGAATTATAACAATAAGTGTTTGAATAATTTTGAGATCCGATAGTTAGATACGCCTTTATAGTTTTAATATATGTGTTGTATGGTGGTTTATCCCAAATATGTAATTGTTAAAAATAAAATATTATATTTAATTTATAAAATAAATAATAATGAAAGATAACGAAATTATAGTGACAGATTATTATAATAAAAACGTTAACTTCAATAATAATCACAATTATTTTCAAATTCTAATTCATAAATGTTTTTGTCAATTTGAAAAAAATAAAATGGAAGGACAGTCTATGTCACAAAATAGCAAGCCAATGTACTTATTTGTTACATGTTTTGTCAAAAAATTTAACAGTAAATGTTTTAAGCAAAATAATTAATTTTAAATTATTCACTAAATACAAAATAAAATACAAATAAAAATTAGTGTTAGTTAGCGCAAAAGCAATTGGTAAATAATATCACAAAACGTCGAAGTCAAATTATTTTTTAGCCATAATTTTTTGCGTTATCCCTGTGAACGTCTGAATTTCGGTTGTGTATAGTTTTCTAGTGATTTTAGTGTTAATTATACGTATTTTTAATAATTCCAATGATATTGTTGTATTGCAATTGTATGTAAAATGCTTTAATGTGATGGTAAAGTTAATTAAGGCACCTTCGGATAGGTCCTCACGTCGATGCCCTTTCTTCCAATAAATTATTGTAAATGTGAGGTTATATTTCTATTTTTTTTTTGACATTTACATATTTAAATATTATTACTGGATGTTGTATTCTGATCTTAAAATAATATGTGAAATATTCGCTGTTGTTACATGTTTTATCATTTTAATTTCGAATAATGTTGTTGGTAATAATAATTATTCGAACTACTTATTATATTGTACAGTATGACGTAGAAATATGACCTCGCCTTATTATATTTCTCATATTAAACACGTCTAAGATTACACTTTTTTAACACCCTTACACTATTATTATTACTTTCGAATATTTTTCCGTGTAATTTACACCTGTCTATTATATAATCAATATTATTTTTATTGAAAATTTAGTATTGATAGAATGTAATTGCTTGATGTTTTGTGTATTTTGTTAAACTGTTTAATGGAAGCGATCGCTATTTCAATGCTTTTTGGCTTGAAACAAAACACTTATATGTATATAAGAATGATATATTAATAATGAACATTATCATCAATCTATCGACACTTGAGTGGTCAGCAGACTAGATAAAAGTCCACCTAGAAGTATTTTGTAAAAAATCGATGAGATTGGTTTCAAAAAATTAGATATTTGTAAAAGAATTAGATGATAAGAGCATAACTATTAGTAGTTATGCAGTTTGAGCTTGTTACACACATTCAGACTTTTTTCCCGGAAATTCAGACTTACTATAATTATTTTGATACCTACATAAAAACATAATACGCGGCAAAAACTTCGATATATTAGAATACCACTGGTACCTATAAGTTTTTAATAGTACGATGTGGTTGCCTTTTTCGGCATCGATAAAACCCTCCATATAAAATACTAGCACTTTTCCCGCGACTTCGTCGGCGTGGGTTACGTACTTTCCTAATTCCCCCTTTTCACCCCCTTAAAGGTTAAATTTCCTAAAACCCCTTCTTAGTGCTCCCCTACATTATAATAGGAAGCCGTGTGCAAAATTTCACATTCCTAGCCCTAGTAGTTTCGGCTGTACGTTGATATGTCAGTCAGTCAGTTCTCCTTTTATATATATAGAAAATAAATTAAAAAAACCCTACACGTTTGTTCAAATGACCAATTAATGAGTGAAATTGACTGATCAAATAATTATGTCCCTCGAAAACTGTTGATACAAAACGTGTCGGTAAGAACTTCTAACAGTAAATATTGAAACAGTTAAAAATACTGGAAAATCATTATTCAAAGGTAGTTATTCCAAAGGTTAAATAGTTTCTGGCTATTTTCCAAATAATCTTGGGTTTCGCCCAAATTCAAAGTTTTTAGGTTTTAATTGGTTACACCATAAATTCCAGAAGTTCTAGCAGTTGGTTATGTTGTGATTCAGTTTTCAAATATTATAATTCTGAATAAAACTAACTTTGTATTGTCACTTATGTAGTAAATGCAATATCGTGTTTACATAATCTGCCTGGCAATAAATACAGGTACTGCTCAGCACCTGGTACGGACAACACGAAATGCATCACATAAAACTTTTATTTATTTATTCAAAAACTTAATTGAGACATTGCTGCAGTTCTTGAGTCAATTCCACAGTTTTACTCTAATAAATAATTTTTTATTCATCACACTACAATTATTTATTCAAATAAAATAATATTATTGAAAAGAATATTACTGTAGTGTGTGTAACTGGCTCAAGTTTTGAAGTGTGGCGCAAAATTTTCTTGCTATTTAAAAAAAAAAACTAACAAAAGCGAAAATGTTTGAATTATTAATATTCATCGTAAAGTGCGTTTTCATTCATTTGGAACTGTTGCCTTATAACCGTTTTGTACATAAAAATAAATAAAAAATCGTTAGTAGGAAATAAAGTACACTCATTGGCTTCAACTGTTTGTTTTATTTAAATTCCCTTCGATATTCAACTCCAATGATGACTCATATTATAAAAAAAAAAAATTACTTGTCGTTGTTCTGTTGCTGCTAATTTTAAAACAACTAGCAGAAATATAGCAATAAGATTGATGAGTTTTAAATAGATTTATTTTTTATAATTTACATTAATAATTAATTTCCATTACATAAAGTTAAATAAAAATTGTAGGTATAAACATTTATAAAATATGATATTCTGTTAGCTTTTGGTTAAAATAAATATTTTTGAATTAACTCATACTCTCACTATTGGTCTTTAGTGACTAATCCAGCTGGCCCTTGGCCTACAACCGGCGCCAAACCAGCCACAGCTACCGCTTTGAGGGGTCTGAAAAAGAAAAAAGAAAATTTATAACAACGCCATCTAGCCTCCACCCTACAAAACACAATCTAAAAGTTCTCAATAAAAGTTCCAACCTTTTTAACAAGGTGGCGCTAGTGAAAAGTTTGCGTTTGTAGTACAATAATATTGCCCTAGATGGCGTTACATTAAATTTTAATTTCTTACTTGAAGCCAAGTTCTTCTTTCGGTACTCCCAATTTTGCTAGTTTAGTTTCATAGGTTGCCAGCAGATCGTCATGGGCTTTACGCAGACGAGCTGCTTCGTAGCGAAGATCATCTATTTGGGTGTCTTTCAGCTTCAAAAGTTCCTGAAAAGTTCATATTTAAATCAAAATGCGTGGGTTCCGATATTATGTTTGCAATACCGTACAAAATTGGATAAGTAACTAACTGGTAAGTTCACAAGTCATCATTCAATCAGCTCGAATAAGTTCATATTAATATTGCAACCTGTAGGCGTTGGCAATATTGGTTTGGCCTATTTTGGGTTCAAAAATGATTGCATAGTTACGATGGGTTATCAGAAATCATAGAATAAAACATACATGAATCTCCCTTGGTCCCACATCCCGTCCTTCCATATTCTTCAGCTTGGCTTCCAGCAGTGCGGTCTTCAAAGATGCTTTCTGCTGTACTTCTAGAACAGCTCTTGAGAACCTGGATTTAAGTTCATCCCTCTCTCTTCGTATCCTATCGAAACGCACTTGAAGAACTTCGTACTCCCACTTCAGGACATCAAATTGTTTTTCAAGTGACGTCAGTTGTTTTGATTTTGCCTGAAATATTATTATGAATACCTTGTCAACGATCAAATGGTCTTTAAGGAAAGAAGGCAGGATCCATAAGCGTAATGAAGCGAATCAGAAGGATCTGTCAGACTTAGGCTGCGGTGCACAGTGATTCACCAATAACATGGCTCGAGTGAAGAAGAGATGTGGATTTCAAGCCATGTGATTGGTGAATCGCTCTCCGCTCTGCTCCGCTCCGCCTCAGTGGAATGTTGACTAAAAACTCACACACTGTTTCTCGGTTATCCTTTGTATTCCAGGGCCACGGTGTCCTTTTAAGATAGCCCCGAATAAGATATTATGTACCTACCTGTTGATATTATTTTTGTACCCATTTGCAATCGCTCTTCTGACAAATTACTGTTTAAGTTGTTTTTCCGTCTATCAAGCTTTAATTTTAAATCAGTATTTTGCATGAAAGCATTGATGGTTACACAATCACCTTTAGTTAAACTAGTTGTCAGACATTCGTCATATCAGGAATGCAGGTTTCAAAGATTAGACATTTCTTGTATATCATCATCATTTTCAAGCTCCACGTTCCTGCGCCAGCCATAATATCATGTACTCATCCAGAATGTATCTTATACAGATTTAGTTAAATTGTATTATAGGCCGCTTTTGTAGTATAAACCACATAATCTTTTGGATATTATACAGTTTTACAGGCAGATCACAAAAACTATCCTAAATTAGTTGAAAAGTTGTACTCACAGCTAATGCAGCTTTATCTCTGTCATAATTAGACATCTGCCTCTTTAGTTCTTTATTGTCTATAATAGCAGCTTCCAGTGGTTCTCTGAGACTTTTGGTTTCGGCAACAGCATCTCTAGCAATCTTCTCTGCTCTCTCTTTTACCTTTTGCATTTCCTCCATTTGTTGTTTGAGACCACTTATTAGACCTGAAATAGCAAGCAGAATAAAAAGGAGAAATATCTTAAGAGGGTACTGCTGCAGCCTGAAACGCAAAAGATAAGTGAAGAAATAAGGTGGGTTTATGTCAATCAAATCTGACTGTCCCTTTCACTGCCCTCGTGTGTGCGAAGTGAGAGAACTCATTTGAAAATTAACCATCTCAAAAAATCAGTATGAGGAAAAATATTAAGCATTCAAAATAGTTGTCGAATTTTATAATTTTTCCAAGATTGAACTCACCCAAGTTATTCAAAGTAATGTCATTGTAATAATTCTTCAAATCCGCAAACGCCCTTTCATGATGATGTATTAACTCCGACAGCTGTTTATTCTTTCTCTCTTCAACCTCTGCAATTTCTGTTCTATGTTTCACTGTCAACTCCACTTTAGTCTCGCTTAGTTTTTTATCAGCTTTATCTTCAATCTGACGGGCCCTTTCTTCAAACTCTTCTCGAACTTTCGACACTTCTTCTGCGTGAATTAATTTAGCCCTTCTCAATTCATCTTGGGCTGCCAATAATTTTTCTCTAATTTCTTGCCTTAGTTTTCTTTTGTCGTTAAGCAATTCAAGTTCCTGTTCAGCATGTTCTTCTTTAGCTGCTTTTAAGGCTACTAAATTTTCTGCCCTCAAAGCTGCTCCTGCAGCCGCTTGCTCATATTTTAAATGCTTAATTTTTTGCTTTTCAGTTTCTAAAAGTGCTTCATTTTCTTCTTGTGCTTCTTCTGTAGCTCTTTCTTTATTTCGCAATTCTGCTTTTGCTTCTTCTAGCTGCTGCCTAGTGATCTCCCAGAATGTTCTGATTTTGTCTCTTTCGAGTTGGAAGTAGTTACGTTCTTCTCTTTCTTTGTCCAGTTCCTCCTTGACTTTGAGAGTGAACTGTTCGAGTTTCTCTCGAGACATTTCCGATGTGTCCACGCCATCGATGATGATTGCTGTGGATTAAAAGTATTTTATTTTAGTTTTATGGACATGTTTACAAGCTTAATGGTACTTGACCTTGATTATAGAAGATTGCAGATAACAGAACCTTAATTTTTAATGTACGCACCTGGTGCTTTTTTAGCTTTTCCTCCATCCTTTGCTTTTGGCGCCTGAAAAGAATGTTACACTACTTTAAAAACGTAAATCCCACAACAGCTTATAATACACAACACAAAGCCATGTTTTCATACACTCTATAAGTAAAAGATTTCAACAAAAGTAATAGATACGATAAGTCAGGTTTAGATTTTCTGCAAGAATCAATGTACATACCATGATTATTTTTTATGCGAAGCAGTCGCCAGGAAATAAATATAATAACGAAAAATATTTTGTGAACTGTTTCGTCCGTTTGCGTTTTATTGTTTACGTTGTCAAGTTAAACAAATACGTTGTCATGGTGACTGTCAATGAGGTTATTTTCTTTTTTTTTTATCAGCAATCACTTTATGTATCTTGCTTAGCGTGATAAGGTGTTACTTTATTGACACGTTATTTTTGAAAGCATGTACATATTTATAACCTTTAAAATTAATAAAGTATCCAGATCTCAATCTTGATCCATGAACGGGTATTTGGGTTGGGATTGCCCTGTTTTTTTAGGGGTAAAATTATTAAATAAGTTCAACCGAACGGAGAGGCTGTCAAACTCTTACTGACAAAAAAACCACCCGGTTTCTTCAAAGTCCTTTTGCTTTCCTGGCCGTGGTAACCTCCTTTGATAGATTCGACCCTATAAAGACTGAGATAGCCGAACTGCTGATTGGTAAAACGATTGGGATTGATACACAATATTAAGACGGTTGGCTGGCTATCCTTGTACTAAACTATCTATACCTACCATAAAAGCAAAAGCAGGGCAGCACAGTGGTTGAGCGATCTAGACTTTTTGTTTTCCAGTCGAATGCTATGAAGATTATCTGGCTACTAGAAACTATTTGTCACCACAATCACTCTTCATAGAATCCGATTGGTAAACAAAAAGTAACTGGTGCTACCAAAACCTTCTTTCACAACCACTTTCCAACCAAAAACAAAGAAAAAAATCAAAGCCAAATGACAACCCATCAATCAAAACCAGAAAATTTGAGAAATTTGTATGTGTTACAATAAAATAATGTGATTCTACGCGTAGAACTGATCCTCGAACTTCAACATGTTGGTCGAAGCCATCAGCGCTGTTATATACGGGGTAGTGTTCCTTAGCCTGATCCTGATTGACTATGTGCTCGGCCATGGGTTCGTTGATATGTTCCAGAAGATCTTCTGCAAGGTGGCGTGCTTCGTGAAGAAGACCGTGAGAGAAGAAGCGAAGCAGGTGGTGGTAATACCGGAGAATCCTATCAGCTTGCCCGTACTATTTATGGAGATTTTGGTGCTGAGTTTGACTATCGCTGTGAGTATCTACAGCACGATATTAACGTGTTTCTCTTGATAATATTTGAACTTAAGCAATGCTGCAACACTGGATGAAATTCTAAACTGAGTAATTATTTTTATATTCTAAACTTAATAATAATTATTATAGTAGCCTGAAATACAGTGGATATTACAATATGTTCTACTGACACTAATTGTTAAGACCATTGTTACTAACTCTATGGGCGTAGCCTAAAAATTCTGAACTGAATAATAATTATTATAGTAGTCTGAAATACAGTTGATATTATAATAATATGTTCTACTGACACTAATTTTTAAGACCACTGTTACTAATTCTATGGGAGTAGCCTAAAATGAAATGTTTATATTAATAAGCGCGCACTTGAATGTAAGTGTTTGGATTCCACCGACCCCAAATATCTTGATATTTTCCCGTCGCGTATGACTACAATCTGCCTATTATATTCCAACTGCTGCGACATAGGTCTTTTCTACTACCAGCCGTCTAGGCTTTCTTTTTCGATTTTTGGTTCTAGATAATTTAGAAACTTCGTTTTAGATATTTCCGCCATTGCGATGAAACGACCAACATCCACGATTTGTACGCCACGGAGTCGTCACTTAGCCATCATAATTCCGATTTAATGATACATATTATAGTTAGCCAATATTCATTGATATGGTAGAAAAGATATAGACTAATATCAACAGATGATTTTACAGTTCCTGAACAAGTACAAGCAGCTACGCAGCAAGGACCGCATTGATGATCTGCTGCATGAGAGCAAGGAGGCTCTGAGACAGACCAACGAGTTTCTGGAGAAGTGGAGATTAAGACGGGTAATGTATTTTTCTTGATTACTAACTATAACTAAAAATACTAAAAACTACTTAATTAAAATGAACATTAATTACATAAGAATAAGAATTAGTGTTAGTAGTTTTACTTTTAGAATTAGTGTTAGGTTTGTTACAATTTTAGTGTTTGTACACCAAAATTGTAAAGTATATTCTATCTATCTACATAATGAAACAAAAAAAAACTCTCTGGCACGATTAGGCTTCAAAATATTCATCTGTATTACCGTCATCCAGGAACGTGCCCAGAAGACCTGCACCATTGCCACGTTGTTCTATAAGTCTTGAAACCACGAATGTTCCTGTACGTAATCCCTACCGGTCATTTCGCTGATAAAATATATCCAGTTATAATATTCTACTCGGTCTGATCACGATTGTTGATTGTTGCCGTGAAGTACCTGATAGTTTTCCAATAGTTATCGGTATAATTGTTGAGTTTAAACTAAATGTAGGGAAAATCTAACATGTGGCCACGATCGAACTCATTGAAATGAATTATTTTTAACACTTTTGGAACGATTATACTTACGATGCAATTCTAACTAATCATAAATTGGTAGGTGCCCACTGAATATTCCTACTTGGATGAGGAGCCACAGGAGATCAAACCACTGAAGATCGAAGTGCCAATCTTACACATGGCCATTATTGACGTAAGTGAATCAATGATACAATTATTTTGGAAGGCTCTGATAAAGAATTAAATGATGTTATTTTTCATGTCACTGGACTTACTGGTACGGATAGCGCGTAAAGATTTTGGGTTTAAAATGTTCGCCAAAACTGGACATCTTCGGCAGACGATCTCCGGCCGTAGGCGCAGGCATGCGGGCGGCGAGTAATGGGCGACTCGCTGTCCGATCTTGGACTATGTCCGAGTTGACGCGACGGCGCGTTGTGTTCCACGCGCGCCTCAAGTCAACATAGTGACGGGGCCCCCTGTAGAGGGCCAAAACCTGCCGGCGTCGCGGGACTCACGAATTACCGTGACCCCGGTACGTGAAGAGCTATTGAAGGACACCGTGGATTTTAGTGAGTACGAGTTTAACAGTCCCTCCCGCTCTGCCCTGGGTGGGAGGACTCATGTGATGATTTTACCACGTAAAAAAAAACTGTATATCTTAGGGCATAGAGTGCAGGATAGAAGACAGAATACAGTTTGCGACACAGGCTAAGGTCTATACACCACCAATTATTTAGGAAGAGTAATTAGTTTAACGTTTGAAGTAGCCGTTCATATGCATAAAAAAAATCGTTAAATTAAAGTGTTTCTAAGATAACAAGGACTTTTATGATGTAAAACATTTACAACACCAGGTGCTTATGAATAAATAACACTATGTTCCAGATAGGCTTTCCATTGAAGAACTACCGGCAAGTATTGTTAAAATATTGCTTTGTGAGAACAGTTCATTTGAATTATGAGCCGTCAGTCTTCGATTTGCAGTCGTTACGAGTAGGCAAGCATTCAATTCTTACAACCAGTCTTATCAAGGAGTATCGTAAGACCCGGTTAATGGGTTGCGAAAATTAGTTAACAGCTATAAATTTTCCGGCAAAAATTCACACGAACTATAATTATCAGTAACATCAAAGAGCGGAAGCTTACCATGAAGGTCCAAGAAACTTCATGGCAATGTCCCGAAGAAAAAAATTGAAACAAAAAATCTCAAATTTAAAATCTCTTTCCAGACCCTAGGAACAACGCGAAGTCAACCAGAAAGGGGAGACGCTGGTGACACAGTCAACATCACAGACTCTACGCTGCTCTCAATCACATCACTCCTCGATGATGACCTGGAGTCCTTATCAGACCTACCAGTCATTGAAGAGAAGATGCCTGAAGAACCTAGAGAACCCAGAGATCCCAAGGACATCAGAGAGGTTAAAGAGACCAGACATGTTGAGTTTAGAAATCGAACACTATGGGATGTAATGGAAGAAGATGCTAACACTCTAGAAGATTGAAATTAAAACTCTACCATCAATGATATAGATTTGAAACTTAAATGTCAGTTGTTTAAACAAATGTGTCGTTCAGTATCATCATTAAAATAATAAAAACACCTAATAACATTACTTGTTTGTCTTAAATATAGAATAATGCTCTATTCACAGCTTATATTGCTAGCCGTCCAAATAGTAACACATGAGCGAACTTATTGCATTGAAAATAAAAATCACAGTAATAGTGATGCAAAATCAGAAGAAATAAGTGTGAGATGTATTTAGGATTTTAATTGGTAATATTTAGAAAAGTATGGTCACCATGATTACATACATGGAGTTCTTCTGTGCCTCAGAAGATAGCACACTATGCTGTTACTCCCAGCTGCCAATAAGAGATTTTTGACAGGTGTTACAGGTAAACGCTGTAGCAGTTGTAGTATAGTCTGAAAACCAGTGTCACCAAAGGAAGATTAACAGATTATTGCTTCTTCTTGTAATTTTGATAAATTCTCAAGACTTACGGGAATAAATTAAACCACACAATTACTTACCCAAGTACTTCTTACATTGTCTCCCCACCTCATTTGTCCTTTAATCCCTACAAAGGTCTTTCTCATATCGCACACTTATAGTGTCAAATGCTCATAATACTGTTCAAAGAGCCTAAAAGCTGACAGATATTAATTCCAAACCTCAATACCAAGTTATATTTACATTTGTAAATAACCCAGCGTAATATTTTTCAACCTTATGTTTTAAGTCTTAAAGTTGATATTGAAGAGGGTGAGGTTTTAGAAGGGTGTGGATAAGTTTGCCCAGGGGTGGCTATCCGCATTTGCTTTGATGTCATATTATCAGCAGGGTGTCTGGAATGATGGGATGTAATTAAAATTTGCAAATAGTACGGCAGTTCAGCAGCATATACAGCCGTAATCCTAAAAGTTATAGTACTTTTAATCCGCGAGTTAATTCCTGCAAGCTAATTAATACCTGCGGGCATGCGGGCGGCGAGTAATGGGCGACTCGCAGCCCGACCATGGACCATGCCCGGGTCGACGGCGCGTTGTGTTCCACGCGCGCCTCAAGGAGTGTCAGCATAGTGACGGGGCCTGTAGAGGGCCAAAACCTGCCGGGGTCGCGGGATTTACCCATTACCGTGACCCCGGTACGTAAAGGGCTAGTGAAGGACACCGTGGATTTTAGTCAGTACAAGTCTGACAGTCCCTCCCGCCCTGCCCTGGGTGGGAGGACTCATTTGATGATTTTACCACGAAAAAAAAAATGCTAATTAATACCTTATTCATGTATTAATGGGTATTTTTCCAATTGGAAGAAAAAACATGCAACACCGATCTCACGGAAATTGGGATATGGGTAGTAGAATCTAGGATTGATGACGCTGTCTTTACCTTACAAGTCGTGATGGCCCAAAAGTTAATACCTTAACTCTCATGAATGAGGTTGTCAGTTCAAACTTGAGCATGTACCAATGCTGCTAATAACTTGTCATCATCATCATCATCAGCCTATTATTTCCCATCGCTGGGGACACAGACTTCTCTTTGAGGAGTGGGCCATAATCAACCACGCGGGCCCAGTACGGGTTAGTAGACGTCACGTGTCTTCGGTTCCAGACCATAAAGGTTTCCTCGCGAAGTTCTTCACTTGATGATAATAAAATAGTCTATACGTTTACATCTACGTAGACCCTAAAGTTACAAATAGAAAACATAATTTAAAACCAATATGAAGCAACGGTGAAGCGACTGAACAGAAATCACAATTTCTTTTTTACCACCCAGATACGGAAAGCAACAATAATTAATAAAAACTAATTCTCCCTTCTTCCCTGCTCTTATACGGATTATATCAAATAGGTATCTTCTTTGTGGGATCAAGGGATTTTCTCCAATATCAACGCGACTGTTAGATGATTTTATATTTCTACCATACATCTTTTCAATTTCATACCTTACTGCGTTGTCTTAAGGTGCTAGATGTTCTATTTCAGAAACAATCGTCAATTATTCTATTTCAAACCTTTTTCCTATGAAATAAGAGTTACATATCATGCGGAGACTGTACACGGATGATTCTATACTGTTCAGTTACAAGCGTGAATTTTTCCAATGTATATTTTGATACGATGTTAGAGCTACATGGTGAGCGATTGTGAATTGCATTACTGTTTATGTAGGGATTACCTTTGTGGCAATGATTATAATAAGTTGATTTCTTTACTTACCGTATTTGATTTGATTTAGTAATGAATCAAAGTGATAATAATAGTTTTATTGATAAGTGGGACGCTACATAGCGTAGGATTTTCTAGATTAATAGGTACTGATGTTTCTGTCTGTAACTATTTAAAATTATGAAATCTATCGAAAGTTTTAAATAGCTTGATTTTATAAGAAAGCATTTCGCCACACGAATAATTTCTTCTGTGTCGAGGATGCGTTTAAAAACATTTAACTCACATCACAAACAGAACAACTACCTACTTGTAGATCATTCAAATATCAGTTCCGTACGAGAATCAAAGCTACTTAACGAAATGCAGTAGTTGATCGCTTGGCCACTACGCAACTGGAGGTAAACTGACATGATCACTAATACTGTCATTCTAATCATAGTATTTTTAAGACAAATTTTTCAAGACTTGCAAATTTCGACGGACGTCGGCAGACAATCTCCGGCCACCGTAGGCGCGGGCATGCGGGCTGCGAGGAATGGGCAACTCGCTGTCCGACCATGGACCATGCCTAGGTCGACGGCGCGTTGTGTTCCACGCGCGCCTCAAAGAGTGTCAGCAAAATGACGGGGCCCCTCTCTAGAGTGCCAAAACCTGCCGGAGTCGCGGGACTCACGAATTACCGTGACCCCGGATAGTAAAGGGCTATTGAAGGACACCGTGGATTTTAGACAGTACGTGTCTGACAGTCTTTCCCGCTCTGCCCTAGGTGGGAGGACACATATGATGATTTTAACACGTTAAAAAACAAAAAAAGACTGGCTAATTAATAGTTTCGTGAAAACAGAATCATTCTCGATCGTGATAAAAATAAGATGATCACGTATACCTACATTCACATGGTCAATCGCTTTAGTCAGGACAAGGGGATAAAGTCGAAGATAAAAATAAATTGTCTAAAACTTCGAGACAAAACCCAAAAAAATGAACTCCACACAGAATTTGAAATCATTAACTATTTGAACGATTTACTAAACAATACAACAAATCATCCGCACCTAACACGAAATCATCCAAGTGTACTTAACCCGTAATTTGGTGAAAACCAAACAATGGTCACGTGGCTGACGCTCGATGGTTTTCAACCCTTGTGATATAATTATGGTGTAATGATGGTATACTATGATGGATCGGGACACGCCTTATTATTTTGTGGGATTTTTTAGGGTTAGGCTTGATTGTGGGAATAGATTTTTAACTTTAGAAGGTAAAAGAGATGGATGGATTGTATTTTCTAAGTTCTGACAAGGCTTGCAACTTTTTCAGTTCACCTTCAAGTTCAAGGTCTGACTTATATCGAAAACATTTTTAATAAATATTCCAGAAAAGTAGAGCCAAATTTTTTAATAGTATTGACGTAACATTGAATATATTGTTATATTTGTATAATATCTTGTGTGGCTAGGTGGTAAAAGCACTAGTGCTTGCCATTCGCCACCAAAATTACTTTTGGCTTGCTGGCCTAAGCATTAATGGTGTTAGTGATTTCTGCCAAGGATTCTAAAGGTGCTAAACAATTTATTAACACACCCAAAATATCTACATCATTTTAGAAGTAGATTTTTACCACTCAGGTAAGCAGAGTGATGCCAATGCACCAATACCTACTAAAGGCATTATTAACATAATTTTCAAAACTTGTTTTTACTTCACGGTAAATAAACTTGATCACCTCCAAATTCATTTTCAATCCGTACACTATCACGTTTCCAGTCCAGGAAGTAGCATCGCGTTCACAACACAGACAGAATTGACGGCTCCATCATTTATCATTATATTGTGGATGGCTTCAACTTTGCCGTGTTCTGATACCTTTGTGCTTGTTTGTTTGTGGTTCTTTCTGTTTGTTTGTTTGACTTTCGATACTGTTTATTGTATGTGTGTGTTTTTTGGTTTTGTGTAAATTATCTTTTGCACAACTAAAAGGTTCTACACTGCAAGTAACAATTAATTTGCTATGTACAGTTCCCTTTAATTTTTCAAACTGTTGATCTAATATTTTGTTTGAATTTAGGCGTTTAGTCACGATCAGATGTTTTCTGGGATTCATTTAGATTGGATGTGATTCCATTAAAAAACACCGTATTAGTTGATACGGACTAAATATTTAGTTTTGCGGGTCCATGACTAGAATACTGCCATTTTTCAAGTGAGTCACATCTTCCTTTTGTGTTGTGAGGTTCATTTGTGTGCTTATTGAGCAATTTTACACATGTTATTTTCAATTAATACACATGATTTGCACCACATTACTTTTAACAGGTCATCAACCATACAAATTATTTGCTATTGACAATTTTATATAGAAACGCTATTACCTATGATTCCGTTATATATTTTCCGACTCTGAAGAACACGACAAGGCAACAAGAAAAGTTTTAAAAAATCCTACCTTTTTAAACCTCTCAATCCAAAAAGAAATTAATTAGCAAATGCCCAAGAAACTAAAACCAAAACGTAAGGCTACGGTGATCAGCATCCATTTATCACTTCAAGTCTTTTTGTCCCTCTCTATTCAATACTTTTTGCGCGGAAGATTAAATTTCGCGTCTCAACCGAGGTCCAAAACCATTAATACTACTCCACCAATTTACCAAGACCTTCTTTTCCCCCCTGTTCTCACTATAAACCAGATATTTCAAGGGTATTTGGTGGAAGTTCGGAGCTCTCGTTATAATTGTCTGTCGTTCGTCCCCATCTTGTCATTGAATTTTTTATTCTATTTGTTTCAACACGTCTGGTCGCTGTTACACTTTGATTATGATTTTTGAGGGTAGGTTTCTAAATTACTGGAGGGTAGTATTGATATTTGATGACATGCGACTTGTGGAATTTGGTGGATTGAAGCAGTTTTGTGTCGCTTTTGGAGTGGTGATGTTGTACCGATTCGCTACAACCATTACTAGGCTTCTATGAGTATTTCTTGGCTAACACAGCTGCAATGAAAATAATTGAAGCTTTCCTTGCGGTGTCGATACCGAAACAAGTCACCGAAGAAAACCACATTCGATATTCTTTCTTCCTCATATTTATCATTTATTTATTAACAATTCAGTGGCTACTGATACTAGTAGCTTAACTCAAAATTGCCCAATTATTAACACCTACACAAAGAAGCCACGCGGCCAACAAACAATGGCTTACAAAATAACTAGAATCATCGCTTTGTAACCGCCTAAACATTTTACAACTACCGCACATATTTGTACAAGCTCCCATACAATCAAATTGCTTGAAACTTTACCAAGCAGTAACGCACTAACAACAACCCTTAACGCAATACACCAAAACCTATTATACAATAACAGAACTGCATTTCGAAATTCAAATCGAATTTCTAATTCGAATGGTTGAAATAATGACCGTTAATTCGACCAGTAAATCAGGACCTATCGTGGTAAACATTTTCTTGGCGATCAAAGGTCTATAACAAATGGTATTTGAATCAAAGATGGCGTCGGTTTAGATCGCCACGTGCAAGTCACGTGACCAGTAAGAAAAGCAAACGCGTTGGTTCGGAATAACAGCGTAAATGCCGTCATTAGCGATTTGATTATATTTTTTGTGTGCATTGTTTGAAATGATAGGATTTGTAATAGATAGGGGTATGACTAGACCATGTGCTTTCTTTATTTACTGAAAACAGAGGAAGGGCGACAATACATGGTGGATTTCAAAGAACTTACCTACAGATTATAAAATTGTAGTGAAAATGAAAATTACTCTCAATAGATTTTTGTCGGGTACAAAAGCATTTTAGTTTTCTTCTATAATTAATTTATTAACTGAACAACAATTTTTATTGTTGATCATTTAAAACTATAACCGTATAGGAAATGTACGTTGTTGTACACCTGAAAACGAATATGCAAAATGTTTCAGGAATATTAGTTCAGTGGCTTGGCTGTGAAAAGGTAAGTAATTTACTTTATTATATTAGTAAGGCAGGAACACCACAAACATTCGTTTTTTGTAGTTTTTATAAACTTCGAAGTTTATTTTATGTAGTTATTACTTATTTTTGTAGTTACTAAACGATGTGTAACCTAAAACTTTAGTAATGTTTGAACTTATATTTATTTTTACCATCTTTGTACATACCACATAAAGCAAATAAATAATTTTGACTTTTTGACGATTTTTGACGATTTATTGCAATTTTAATCAAAAAGAATTGCGATTTTGGTGTTTCTTCTTTTTTTTTCGGAAACTATTTCCCTTGATAATAATAATTACCACCTACTGAGATCGACCCCTTTAATACACGCTAATATCTCATCACCATATTCCCACAAGCAATGACTAAGTAGAAAATATTAAATATTTTTGACACGTGTCAAAAAATTTGCCCTTTTTATCGTTCTACAAAATAATGTACGTGAACCACACCTTTGTAGGTCGGCCATTGTGATTTTATACGAGCGGTGCGCAATAGTTGAAAGGATATTAATTTTACCATATCGGCATGTAATGGGATTAATCGTTGATCTTTTTGGTTGTCTATGGGTGATTTATTAATCGACATGTAAAAGTCCCTCGGTCCCGTGTTATGCTTTTTTGTTTGAAATTACATTTTTCCTAATTTTAATGGAATATCAGTCTGTCATATCAAACAGAATAGTCAGTCATATCAAACTGATCATTTGGGCTTTATCATCTTACTTACCGCCCAGGTAAGTAAGATGGTAAAGCCCAAATATACGGGCATGCAGGCAGCGAGTAACGGGCAACTCGCTGTCCGACCATGGGACATGCCCGGGTCGAAAACGGCGCGTTGTATTCCACGCGCGCCTTAAAGAGTGTCAGCAAAAATGACGGGGCCCCCTCTAGAGGGCTAAAGCCTGTCGGGGTCGCGGGACTTATGATTTACCCTGACCCCGGTACGTAAAGGGCTTTTGAAGGACACCGTGGATTTTAGTCAGTACGAGTCTGACAGTCCCTCCCGCTCTGCTTTTACCACATTAAAAAAAAGAGTTTTAGTACACGAGTGACAAGAGATCAGCTTATTTATACTGGTTTTATTTTCAATGATCTGTGGCCTATCAAATCTTAATGCTACTTTGAAAAGAAGGGTCTCAAATTTACATCGGATTAAAAATTACTATATTGGCCCTACATACTACATACCACTGAATAGCTAGATATATGGCCAGAAAGTGCACCCTCGCAAGCGAGACATTTGCATTGATATTGAATGTCCAGCCTCGACCACTGCTGCCGACAATCAAGGGATGATTTTACAACATATAGAGTAAGGATTAACAGAGGTGATGATTGTAATTTTATTATTTGTTTTCAGTAGAAGTTTCGAGTTCTTTTTTTTCTGTTTTTTTTTTATCATTCAAACCTCACGGGGCTCACGTTTTCTGTCTTCCGGTGTGGCTGAATATTTGTTAAAAACCGAGGCTAATTAAGTTGCTAAAAAAAAAGGAATATTACAGACTTTTATGTTCAATTTAATATAAATTTATTTTTCAAAAATCGTTCTTTAGTGCGCATCTTCCTTTAACAAGGAACTGTTCTACTAGACCCAGCGGTTGGTCGCGGAACTGTACGAATTACCGTCACCTCGGAACGTAAAGCGCTATTAAAAGACACCGTGGATTTTAGTCAGTACGAGTCTGACAGTCCCTCCCGCTTTGCCCTGGGTGGGAGGACTCATGTGATGATTTTACCACGTAAAAAAAAAGGGCCCAGCGGTTGAACTGTGCGTGTCTGTCAGTGAATTTAGGAGAAGATGGCAACTGCACAGAGGAAATAGTTATGGAGGACATCTTTGCCCAGCAGAGGAACAACAAATGATGAAAAATATCTTCATTCTTGTGTAATGAACAAGAAGAATTAAAAGATCTTGATTCTTCTTGTTCATTCCATTCACGACGATCGACGATCCAATATGTTTTAAATCTATACATATAATAAATCTGGTAGAAGGGTCAATTCTGTACATAGAAAATATTGAAAAAATAAATAGCGGGGGTTGTTGCTGGATCGATACCAAACCCAAATATGTGATTAAAAATTTTTTTGTCTGTCTGTCTGTCTGTATATGCAGGCATCACGTGAAAACCGCGAATGTCCTTAATTATTATAGGCTTAGCCGTATTTGAGTCCAATAGATATATAAAAGATGTCATTGTCAGAGTTACTCAAAATGGAGAAATAAACCATCCACGCGAAGACCGACATCCGCGCGGACGGAGTCGCGGGCGGAAATAAAATGACAAGTAAAAGAGAATTATAAAAGAAGAAGACAATGCTGAGTTGAGCCCAAATAAGTTGAGATATTGGTAAGTAAATGATGATGATGTTGATAAACTTGTAGTTTCATAATGGAGTGGAGTCATCTAAGTGTTGGTCACGGTCAGTAACTAAATTACTTCCAATGAATCCCTGAAAATACTGATGTGTCTTAAAGCAAATTTACTATTAATTTTTAACCCGACACCATTCATCCTGAATATCATCAAACATCCCATCGGGTATCATCTATTCTATGCCCCAACACGAATATTATTAAGGCTTCCATTTGTAACGCAGCGTGTTTAAGTGATATTAGACGTGAATGTCTGCGTGTCATGATTGATTCCACACAAGCGTCACGCTGGTGACTAGCGGGCTAGAATTACATGGTGTTTTAGGGTTAGATCGTGTTAGTGTTAGAGAGACAGGAGCGTGATTAGATTTAGTACACGTCAATGGCTAGTGATGAGTAGTGAAAGGTTAGATCAGTAGTGAACGATTCTATGCATTAGTAATTAAGTATCTATAGATGATATATGTACAGTTACGATAATAAATCCACCTGCAAAGTTCATTCGCGACCTCAGGCAATGCGACCTGCATTGAAATCAAAAGTATTTTTTCTTTATATACAAACGTTGCCCCACACTAGGAATTTCTTCTGTGTCGTGGGTGCAAATGCCCAGACCCGAAACAACTACTAGTAGATCATACAAATATTTGCAGCATATTTTGAAAGTCGATTTAAAGAAGACAATCCTCCGAAACGCACCCCGGTTCCACTTCAAGAAGAGCGCGGGTGTGTCGCATCTACGGGGGCGGGTGTGTCACGATTAGGTGTGGTACCTATTGCTCTAAAGCTGGAGCCATTAATCGCGATCATTGACGGCATTTGCCGTTAGTGTGGCCCCCGCATAAGAAACTTCTTTAATTTGCTTTCTCGGCACGCTAGTCGCATGTTCCTGTAGGTCGTGGTCAAGTTGTCACGCTACTGACAAGTTGGCAAGACTTATTGTATTACTGTATCAGAGACAGGAGCGTGATTAGATTTGGAACACGTCAACAGTTCCTGGTGACTGTTGAAAGGTTAGATTAGATTATGAGCTTTTGTGCAATATAAATCACAATTATTATAATTCTACGTGAATAAAAACAGATTCCGACGAATTGAGAACTTTCTTTCTTTTTTGAAACCGGTTGAAAATAAATAACAAGCAAAAAACTCCGGTATGTCTATATCAACTGTTTACCCAGTACAAAGCTCATTTCAAACCGATCTTAACATCCTCATAACAAAACACAATAACCCACAGGACAAAAAAAATGAGACATTCGTTCTGCATATAATGCTACGTAATGAAGTAATACGACGCGCCCGTGTTGGACGCAACCCTTTTATTTTGATAGATGCGTATTCTGGACATGGGCAATATTATTTTAATGTTTTGTTGTACAAAAAGTATAGAAGAAGTTTAAGAATATTGAATCTGAATTTGATCCACTGCTGTTTCTTTGTAAAAGTCTTTTTTTATTTTTTGTTTTATATAGGGCAAATGAATAATTATAATTAACGTACTTAGCAAAAAAACTATTCATGAGATATTGATAATTTTGATGTTACGAGTAACATGATAAAATACGTTTGTGCTTAATTAAAATTGAAAAGTAACATAATGTATTTTTATCATTCTTATAAAACCAGTGATAGCCGAGTGGTACGACCGTTGGACTGCCAAGTCAAAGGTTGCAGGTTCGAATCCCCGGCACGCACCAATGTCTTTTAGAATTCATGTGCGTATTATAAATTAATTATCACTTGCTAAAACGGTGAAGGAAAACATCGTGAGGAAACCAGCACACCTGAGAGATATTTCAACGGTGTGTGAAGCCATGTCAGAGGCCTACGGGCGGTTTAAACTCTGACACCAGGTTGTTCATCAACCATACGATAAGAAGAAGAAGAAGATAAAACCAAATTACCGAAAGAAAAAAACCATTACTTACCCGGTAAAATATATCAAAATAAATAAAAGTTTAGACACCAGTCAGTATTAAGTGTCCTGGTATTTTTATTCAATAAAACATGAGCAAAGAAATGGAAAATAAAAAGTACCTACTTTTAGAATACGCCTGTATCACCCAGTCAAAAAAGCAATATGTAACAAATTTGTTTTTCAATTTCGTACCAATTTTGCATACGGGACCCCGTCGTATCGAGCAAATAAAATGCGGTATTGTGGTTTTTACGATGCGTAAATATTTTTTCTTCATTTTTTTTCTACTTTTATTGGTCGAGGTGGGAATGAAAAGCGGATTTTGTGTAATAACTGTGTGTTATTGTCGCCAAAATTCTGTAATAGCATGTCTGGGCGATATTTTTTTCGTTTTACGTACCCGCTTTGGTAAACTTGATACCCTTGATGAGCTTTCGTGCGATGTGCGATTAATTTATGATTCAGAATTTCAGTCTGAGAATATTTCATGTTTATATTTACAGTATTGGTATGCATTGTGTCTCATATTACTGATTTATGCTTGCTTTTGTGTTGTTAAATTAAATGTTGAAATGATTATGATGTATTTTTTTATATTAAATAAATAAATATTCCACAACTATCACACAACGCCATCTAGTCCCAAGCTAAGCAGAGCTTGTGTTATGGGTACTAGACAACTGATAAACATACTTATATATTTCTAAATACATACATATTATAGATAAATTACACCCAAACACAGAACAAATGATCGTGCTCATCACACAAACATTTGTCCTGGGTGGGAATCGAACCCACGACCTCCGGCATAGCAGTCAGGGTCACTAACCACTAGACCAACAGGCCTGTCGAATTAGTTCGATATTTTTTTAAATTCAAACATGATATTATGTAAGTCGAACCTTTGTACTTCTTAATCCAGTTCAAAGTTACATTATAAGGTACTGACAAATGCATGTACTAGGTATATTTTGTTCTTTTAGTGAAAGTTTATCTCAGATACTAATCAACAAGTGACATCTGAGGTTTTTTCGATCTTTGTTCTCAGAAGAATAGTGAATACGGACCTCGTGTAATTTTAAAACACATTATTGGAGTGCAAAACTGTCTTTTTACTTCCAATTTGCAGGATTATCAATTACGCAAAGGTTATTAAATGAACCATTGAAATTGTTTCACTAATAACTTATGCCATAACATATATGGCATAAGTGAAACATGACAAGACAGAATTATACATACTTACATTCAGAAATAACTCCTAAACATTCCGGTTTGACACATATTGACTGCCATAATGCATCTGCGCCATAATTGTGTTTCGATTAGCGCCATGTCAGTCAGATGCGTTGCACTTATTGATCACTAGCTTTTGCATGCGGCTTCACTCACGAAAATACGGTGAATAGAATATTTGCCTAGCTTTTCCCTCAAATGTATTGTAGTGAGATAAACTTCCAATCCACACAGTAACCGCTGTAGTATTGTACACGAATTGTGAGTTCCATAATTTATATAAGTACTTGATATAATTGGTATTAAATTACTTTTAGTATTGATTTGGTAGTAAGTACAGCGATCGACTTGCGAAAATAGAGGTAAAAGCTAGTAAATTAGATTATAGCTTAAGCATACATAATCCGGTCGCGGGACTGTACGAATTACCGTTACCCTGGAACGTAAAGGGCTATTGAAGGACACCGTGGATTTTAGTCAGTACGAGTCTGACAGTCCCTCCCGCTCTGCCCTGGGTGGAGGACTCATTTGATAATTTTACCACGATAAAAAGAAGCGTTCATAATCCTGAAGTATTAAATATATTACTGTTAAAATTTATCAAAATCAGTAAAGAATCAAGGGTTACAAACACACACAAACACATAATATAATAATAGTAGTGTAATAGGAAGCACCATTACGATATAGGAGGCGCCATTATTAATGTTATATGTGGAGTGATTAGACTGGTTGTTGATGTTCGATGTTGATTAGGAAGGGTTTAGTGCCAACGTTGGTGGCATAATTATTCGCGTATGTCGTGTCTCTACGGTGCCTCATTTGATAATGTTACCGCGTTAAAAAAAAATGTCTATAATGGCTGGCCGCTTTAGATGAGACTAGCTGACTCGGCAAACTTCATACCGTCTCAGAATTAATGTTTTTAATCATATTTACTCATCTTTTAAACCATCCCTGGACTTCCAAAAATAATTAAAAACCAAAATTAGCCAAATCAGCCCTTCTCGAGCTTTAGCGAGACTAAGGAACAACAATTGATTTTTGTTTATTCAGATGTGGTAATCACCTTAGAATGCATTTCTAATTTCAGCAAAGTTAAAAAATTTAATCAAGGCTGCTGTTCTCATTTGGGTAATTTAAGAATATTAAGTAATTTCTATTTTTGTAACCTTCATCAATGAATATTTATTGTTTGACAAAGTTTTGGGTTACACAAAGCGAGTTTCATTCAAGAAAGTCAACTTTAATCCCGACAGGCAGAACCAACTGATCAATCACACGCCGCAGCTTCGATTCCATTTAAATAAATTTAAACTACCAACACGCAACAAACATTACAATATAAATTGCAAATCAAAAACTTTTTCATTGTTAAAAATGTGTGAAAATAACTACCCCAAAGGATTTAATCATTTCGACGACCCCCGTATTAAAATTATCGGTGATCGACGATCGGTCTTGTCTATATGCAAATCTCGATTCAGAAAATTTGAATTTCAAATAAAACATATATTTGTTTATTTTTCCGATACGCTACCTAATAGTGCATACTACTGGGATTGCGTATTCAAAAAATGTTATTTGTGGGGTATGCCACTTTGCATGTCAGCAGATTTTGGGGTTCAATACGATTTTTGATGGATGTCAATCATTGTCAGTTTTGTTGGTGACAAAATTGATTGTTATATTGAAATTATGATTCGGATAGTGTATGGTAATTTTGGTTTTGCATGCAGCTTATTAGGAGAGAATCAATCAATCAAACAAAATTGTCAACATTTTGGTCATGCTCCTTTTTAATGAAAGGGGTACATAAGCTAATTTGTTCCTTATTTTCAACTATTATTAAATTGGCTATTTGACTGAAAAATTATAATTAGTCCGTCACTTAGATTATCAAAATATATTCGACCCGTATTTTTTCTTTTGTTTCGTAAACCAAAATTGACGGAGATACGATGCTTTCAAAATTTGCAATACGTCATAATATAGTACTATTTCTATTGAATTCTGACGTCACGAGCGAATATTCAGCAAAATACAACGCATCAAAACTCGAGAGTGGGGCTCTCGAGTTTCGATGCGTTGTATTTTGGCGAATATTCATTGGTTTTACAAAAGAAAAAATATGTGTCCGTTATTTTTTCAAACTCTTAATGACGGACTAATTATATTTGTAATTTATAGCTACTGTCAAATAGCCAATTCGTTTTCGCAAACTTGGGTTTCGCAGGCGAGAGCTTCTAAAACTGCATCACGACATATTTGTCCTCCGTTTTCCGCCATCAGTCAAGATACGCTGTACACGGTGTCCACTCCAGGACTCGTAACTTTCTTTAACACTCCAGTTCAGTAGTGTTATTCTCGAAAGACTCAGAGCCGCGGCAGCGCTGAAGCTGCGTTTTGTTTTTAGTTGATTTTCAACTTCATGCTCTTGAGGATAAAGTTGATTCCATTAGAACTTCTTAGGCGAACTCGTCGTAAAGTAATAGAGAATAATACAGCCGATCACGTTACTGCACACACAATCCTACGAGTCTAAACATTAAAAAAAAAACTTTGCCCTACGCTAGGAATTTCTCCTGTGTCGTGGGTGCGTTTACAAACATATAAACTCACACACACAAACGCCCAGACCTGAAACAACTACTAGCAGATCATACAATATTTGCTCCGTGCGGGAATCGAACCCGAGACACGCAGCGCAGCAGTCCAATCGGTCAGCCACTGCACAAACCGTGCCATCAATTATGTAATTTTCTTCCCTAATTTTTATTCCCACACCAGTACAGGTAAACTTTTTATATTTTCATAAATACGTGATAATTTATGTGAACAGCCAATGAATAATAACCACTTAAAGCCCTTATTTTCACATAAAAAACATTAATAGTTTCTAAATATGCGCATGCGCACGCACATCTATTTTCTATGAAGATTCAACCCTTAGATCAAAATGGCGATTCTGTGTTTAATCTACAAATTGATTCTAATCGACACGCTTTCGATAGTTACCTGCTGTGTTTTTTAAATCTTTTCTCACGATTAGTATTTAAATATAAATATTTATTTGAAAGACCTGTCGAATACTTGTATGAATTATTATTCTTCATTAATGATAATGTGTGTTTTTTTTTTTTCTATATTTACATCCAGTAGGATCTTGAACTTTCTCACTTACGATCATCCTTTTAGAAAACTCGGCTCTACTGTTGATGACGCGATTAATTAAGATAAGGCTTCAATTTTCCTTGATTTTACATCATAACCTCCGAAAAGTAAGGCAGAATTACTGTAGGTACTTTGATACACTCTTCGCGAGTTAAATGTCAGATAATAAGGGGTAAGTGTATTGCCATCTACCTAAATGCAAGCTCCGTGTGGAAATCAGAGCTCAGGAAATCCTAAAGGGAAAATCCTATAACACTTTTCCTCGAAATCGAACCCAGGATCCTTTGCTCAGTAGATTATTACGTCTGATATATCAACGGCCTATCTATAGGATATCAGAGCTTTTATATACTACCGAACTTATGAAGCATATAGTATATGGACATAAGAAAAAAACCTAGAAAAAAATCCTTATATCTTAATTAAACACCGGGCACGCCGCAATCGCGGTGGTAAGAACCTCTTTGAGGGGTGGTTGGATAGGCGTCACGGCGCCCTGACCTGCCGCATGACGCAGGTCCTCATCGGAAACGGAAGCTTCGGAAGGTACCTGTGTCTGATAGGAAGGGAAGAAACGCTTGGGTGTCACCACTGCGAGGATCGTCCGGAGGACACGGTGGAGCATACGGTGCAGGACTGCCCCGCTTGGGAAGAGCACCGCCGTGTCCTCACGACGGCGATAGGCGGAGACCTCTCGCGCACGGCGTTGGTCGAGGCCATGCTGCGGGGCGAGACGGAGTGGGAAGCGGTCGCCACCTTCTGCGAAGCAGTCTTGCTCGCGAAGGAGGAGGTGGACCGCGTGAGGCAGAGGACAGCGTCTTCCCTCCACCCCAGCCGTAGTGGTAGACGCCTACGGCGACGGATGTCGGTAGACGTAGGCGAGGTCATGCGGGCAGCGAGTAATGAGCAACTCGCTGTCCGACCATGGATTATGCCCGGGTCGAGACGGCGCGTTGTGTTCCACGCACGCCTCAAAGAGTGTCAGCAAAATGACGGGGCTAGAGGGCCGAAACCTGCCGGGTCCGCGGGACTCACGAATTACCGTGACCCCGGAACTTAAAAGGCTATTGAAGGACATCGTGGATTTTAGTTAGTACAAGTCTGACAGTCCCTCCCGCTATGCCCTGGGTGGGAGGACTCATTTGATGATTTCACCACGTTAAAACAAAATCTTAATTAAACACACGTCTTTTTTCAAGGAAGACAAAGTCAGAAAACCCACAAAATAATTAGGTGATTAATTTCACCAACTATTTCCCTTAATTTCCCCCATACCACAAATTCTTTCCATTGTTGAACACGCCACTATAAATCGTTTTAATTGTCCCTTACATTAATTAGGTAGGATATTTACAAAATTAGCTGCCACTAAAACTTTGTCTTTATTTTGAGAAAATTGTTCGGCAATAACTAACATGGGTGGTATATTGCTTCAGTGTCTTTTAAATAACATTTTATTGCTTTTTGCTAGTACAAACTAACTTTTGTTGTTTTCTTTCCTGTTCATTGCTAGTTCAATTACTAACAAGATAGATTTTTTCACAATTAACAATTTTGAGTTTTTGTCACAATAAATGCAAAGCAAAGCTGAATTTATGTCTTATTAAATTAGATTGATGGATGGGAGGACTCCCATCCATCATCATCCTGTGCAGAATAATTAACGTCATGAGTCCTCATTTGATGATATTACCACGCTAAAAAAAAAAGGATTATTCTAAAACATTTTTGTCACTAGTTTTACCTAATATGGGTATGTAGACTGATTAGCAGCAGTCCGCGGTTTCTCCTGTATTTATTGTGAATTTAATTACTGAGAACTGTTGGGATTTAGAGCATTTGCTTTCGCATTTATAGTATTATTAGATTTTAACACGAGTAGAATAATTAATGCGAGTGCACCAGTATAAACGTGGATGTATTATAATAATATATAAAATATAGCTAGCTGTACCCTGCCCCGCTTCGCTGTGGCACAAAAAAATTTTTTTCAAAAAAAAAAGAAAAAAAAAATAGATAAAAACCATCCTTGATGCGGATTACATATCATGCTACAGTTTCAGCTCAATCAGTGCAGTACTTTTTGAGTTTTTAAAGCATACACAAACCAACATAACATTTATATATATATATATACTAGCTGTACCCTGCCCCGCTTCGCTGTGGCACAAAAAACTGTATTTTTCAACAAAAAAAATAGATTAAAACAATCCTTGATGCGGATTATATATCATGCTAAAATTTCTTCTCATGTGACTGCGTCATTACACCTGCGGTTGTCAGCGAGTGTTATCCTCGCTTCCGGTAGATGGCGCGGTCACTGGTACAGAGCTGATCGTTAAAAAAACTGTTTTTTCGCGGTTGCGGATATGTGACTGATGCAAAAAATAGATAAAAACAATCCTTGATGCGGATTACATATCATGCTAAAGTTTCAGCTCAATCAGTGCAGTACTTTTTGAGTTTTTAAAGCATACACAAACCAACATAATATTTTTATATATATATATATATAGATATATAGATATAGATATAGATAGATATATAGATATAGATATATATGATAGGAATTATTCCTGATGAGTTTAAAAACATTTAAACTTACTTATCAAGACCCGGAACAACTACTTGTAGGTCATACAAATATTTATTCCGTGCGGGGATCTACTCCGAGACTTACAGCGCAACAGTCGAATACTCATCCACTGCACCGACCCTTCTGTTGAATAAATGTTCTTACGTAAAATCGTTCTCAGACGAGCGATGGAAACGAGTAACTTTAAAACTATGGATAAATGTTGTTGAACTTCGTTTAACTATCAAGAAAATTATCCTCTCTTAAGCCTTTGTCAAACAGTCAGGCGTGGCGAAAGCGAAGCGTGACGTTTTCATTTGTAATGTATGAAATTGTTTGAATCCAGTCACATAGGAAAGCGAAAACGATCCGATAGTGTGACCGAACCGATGCGAAGCCGTGGCGAAGGCGTATTTACTCTGTTTGACGTCGTTCACAAAAAACCAGCTAATACAACTGCCACGCCTCGGTTCGCTGCACCCAGTTTGACGTCTCGTATCGGTTAGTTATCGCCTCGGACTCGGTCCGGTTCGCTTTCTCCTGTCTGTTTGACAAGGGCTTTACTTACAGATATTATTCCTTTTCTAGACCAACTTCCATCTCACTCCTTTATACCCACATTAGCTAACAACATACGAAGCACCCACTTTAAAAATCTAACTTTTATAGAAACCATAAAGCTTGCAAAGTTACATCTAAGTGAAATACATCAAGTTTAACTGACCGCATTAAGTTAACCGCAACTCTACCGGATAATGTTTTTCTAAGTTAAAGTAACATAAACTTAGATGGATGGTGCTCAGACACACACGAGTTTGATAACTTAGAAGTTTAGATGACGTTACTTATTTTACAAAATGGCGGAGAGTGGTTTCATGGGGTGTTTGTAGTTTTAAATGGATACTTTACCAACCTATTTTAAAACTTCTACTATATTTTTATAATGTTGCTTACATGTATTTTTAAGTAAATAAAAGTAAGAAATATTTATAAAAAAGTATATTTTCAATTAAAGAAATATCAAAACACAGAATATAATAATTGGCAGTTGATCTGAAAGTAATTACATTAAGAACTTAATTAAAGTCAATTGGTATGACTGTTATACAAAAAAAAAACATGCTAAATAATAAAATGTCTAAAAACTAAAAAACTAACTCACTAAAATCTTAAATTAGCTAAAATATACAGGCCATTTTTATACACAGTGTAGATCACACGATTTTTACTAAAAATAAACTACAAAAAAATAAATTGTTTTTACTGAACAATTTTTTTGTTTTTAATTTTTGTTCGTAAAATAATAAAAAGACTTGGTAGTGAGATATTTCTTACATGCTATGAGTAATTACAATTATATTGCTTAAGAATTTAAAATTATCATATCATTACAGTTATAATTATGTGATTATAGCAGAAAGCATGTTTTTTTATGAAAAATTTGCATGGAAGTTGCAAAAATATTGATTACAACAGTTATTTCTTATAAAAAATTAGTAGTCTCACTACTTATCATCGCAAATTATTTAATAACTTTTATTTTAGGATACCGCAGTTTGCCCTTTGTGCTATTTAATAAAAATAATTTATAATTATTTTTTGCATCTTCCACACAAATTTAATTTGTTCTCGTGTTAAGCATTATTTATTACTATGGAAATTTAGAAATTTTTGCGACTACAGAGTATATTCCTATAAAAACAGCATTAAGCATACCAATTTTAATTTATGTACAGAACTCTTAAATGCGTTTTTTCTGTAATATTTTCATATTTTTTGCTGACAAACAAAAAATAAAGCAAACTATTTTCGGATTCCTCTTAACTTTTTTTACCAAAATACATAATAATGTACTCGTATTATACAAGTTTGCAATTGTGGCTACATTGAAAGTTTTTTAATAAATTTTGTCAGCAAAAATAACGAAAATGTGATCAGCAGATAAGAGTTTCCAAGAGATCATTAGGAAAACTTCTTTTTTTACTTTAACCGTTTCCTTAAATAAATACATATCACATTTGAACACATTCTTCCGTATATTTTGTATTCTTAAAATAAAAAATATTGTAAAAAAGAAATATGGTGTTAATAAAAATAATTTATGAATTGTTCCCAAAACTTTTTTGTTCCCTTTTTTTCTAATAAAAACTAAATGTCAACAAAAATGCATTAGGTTATATTTTTACGCAATGTGGGCAAAAAAACTTCTGAAAACAAAACAGTTTTTATTTCTTATAATTTCTAGCCTCGTTTGCAACCTATTTCGTATGAGTTATCATCTAGCAGAACTAATGGAGTATTTTAATTTACAAATCTATTTCATAAAAGCTAAAAAAAATATAAATTTTTGTGCTCATGTCATTTTCTGTCCAAATGAGACAAAAACAGCGGATCCTGACTCCTATTTATTTCTTAATGGCCATTTACTTCATAATCATCATAAAATAATTCAGAACCTAACCTGTAATTAACCTGTAATTTACTAATGTAATCAAAAATCAATGTGTTCAAATTCTTACTTAAAATTAATTTCCCTAGCTTATCGAAGCCAAATCATGAACTACCTAGCAATTTTGATACCAAACAATCTTTGTTGGCGTTCAAAAATAATTATTTTGATTTAAACAAATTGCTTCACGATCAGACATGACAGAGCTTCTCATCAATCACTCTTAACTAACTTATATACAATTATTAATGATAATAATTATCAAAATATACCATCTCATAAAATCTCCATTGAAATAACTTGGCACTCACCATGCAATGGTCTAACCCTAAAATATTTAAAAATAAACATTTTTATTACACAAAAAATAAAAAAAAATGAGATCAATCGATAATAATTTTTAGGCTGCTCTCTTTGGAACAATTTATGGGAAAACGGACTTTATCGTGTTTCAAATAAAATCTATTTTTCTATAACATCGCTGGTCCATTCTTCTGAATACTTCGAAATTCCTTAAATAAGTGTTTGTGTATATTATCTATTTATAGCTATAATTATGGATATATCAACATCGAAAGCGGAATGTAAATTGACATTTCAATATTATAATAATTATTTTTATAAAACACGATTTTTTTTAAACCGTCGTTTCAACGTAAACATTGTAGTTCTACAACAGCAATTTTCATAAAGTGGCGTGTCTAATATTTTTTATAATTTTGTGCTTCGTTACCCGGTAAATAACTACGTCACCGGAAAATAGAGAAAACGTGATGTATTTTTTGATAATGATTCTAAAATATATAATTTCAACGTTATGCTTTTTTGGAAAAACCCATTTCCATATTTTATAAAAATATTTTCTCCTAATTGTAAGCAAACTAGTCAATTTCACCCTTTTTGTTAAAAAATAAAACCCTTTTACTAGCGATTTCTCTTTATAAAATTTGATTAGCAGCAAGTGTAATATAATTTGCCATGGACCAAAGATTTTAATTTATAAAAATCACTACGTATTATTATAAAATATACAATATGTGTGCGTTCGACAGACGATACACAAAAACACAACTTTATGTTAAAGCTGTGTATTATTACGTCTAATAATTATACAAAAATTGGATTATTTTAATAATCCTCAGTGAATGTACAAATTGCAGAAAGCGTTACGCAGCGAATAACATTTTAATTTATTCATCGTACGCTTAATTATGTAGAAATGTCTTATTGATATACGTGACATAGATATACATTTTTTAGGTCATGTAAGTTTTGTATTTAAGTTTAGCAAAGTAAAAAATGAAAAAAAACCTTTTCAGTTTTTTTTGTCTCTTGAATAATTTTCACGTAATTTAATAGAATTTAAAATAACATATTTTTTATTTTTTTACGATTAAACATATTATGTTTTCCGCGAAGCGTTATGCTCAACTTATGTTATGTTCAACTAAACATTCCAAATCAAAATTGCTTGACGCAGAATGACACTAAAATAAAGAACAACGTATGATGACGTCACATATTTCAATAAAACATTTACTACAAAGAAATCCCATCACAACATCATTAATACAACCAGTTCACCGCTTATTTGAGAACAGCTTCCAGCCCAGCACGAAGAGGACTGCAGTACAGATGGATCCAGAAAGTTTGTCAGGAATTATTGACGAGAATATCGACCCTTCTGCCTCCTTCTCACCGGCTGATGTTGAATCCGTCTGGAATGAGAGAATTTCGGATGTCAGTTTTTTGAAATATGAAAATCAAAAAAAGAGAGTTATTTCTTTTTTTTTTTTGGGACAGGTTCAAGACATTTTCCTGTGATTATCTGTACAGAGGCGTAACATGATGTATGTAGATAGAGGCGACTTTCTCAGAGACATAAAGTTGATCAGAAGTTTTAACTTTATACATTTACATAATTTTTCACCAGTAAACGAAAGAAAACAATACCAACAAAATGTTACAAAGAATATTGACAGAAAGTATAATAAATAGACGTTCTGGCAATTTTCTTTGTGATAGCTCTTTATATGCTTGGTTAAAATCCATTTTTTTTACTTAGGTGACAACTCATCCAAAGATTTTATCCGCGGATGAAACGTCAACTTCAAAAAATGTAAGGCGTCGACTCATCCGCAAGTTGATGATGAAGTTGAGTCGTCGCATCGCAAAGCTAATAATGATGTTGGTTATTTCAAATTATGTACAAATAATTGTGTAAAATTAAAGAAAATGAGAACGCGATGTAGATAGAAATGAACAGAAAATACTAGGAGAACAGGATAATGAAGAAGGTATTCGTGCCACCGTCTTCAGTATTGGGTGACGTTTCATCCGTGGATGAAATATTTTGCGGATGTGACAACATTTTTGCCGTGGAGAATTTTGTGGTCCATGTTGTGTGAATCAGCAGCACCTTATATTTGATAAATATCTGTGTTACGTTATGTCAAACATGAAAATAAATAACAATAGATTTATATAGCAGTGAAAATGACAAGCAAAATAAATTAGAAAACGGAGAAATACAAACACCGCCCCTAAACAATAATAAACTTAGCGTGTTCATAAAGATCGCAAACACTGAAAGCTATAAGAAGTTCTCAGTAAAACTAAAGTGGGAGCACTTTTTATAGATATTAATAAAACAATACGCCGTAAAGTTTAGTACGCAACACTTTTAGATTATACGACACGACTGCGATACGACTGTGTGGTATTAGGATTAGTTTTATACCATTTATTAGAGCAGGAATTTATCTATCGCTAAAGCATTAGAAATTCGCCTTCAATTAGAAGGTTTGATCGTGGTAGTAAAGTGTTAGATTTCTTTATAGGTTATTAATGGTAGATCACAGGAATTCTGGTTAATTGATCTCTAATAAAATGATTCTAATCTTTATTGTTTATAAATTGAAATTAACAGTAATTATGCCAATCTAATTTTATTCCATTTTATACCCTACAGTTTTCTGATTTAATTACTGGATGGATGTTGCTCAAGCACTCTAAGTTCGGATAGGTATGTTAACAACATCGATGAATTGTAAATAATTATTCCGTCAGCTAGCAATTTTTTTTCTGCAAATACCATATTGGTGCAGTTGATGAATTATGTTGAAAGTAAAGTAAAGTAAAGTAAATAATTTATTTTCTCACCACAATACAAATATTTTACACATTTTACACCATTATAATTATTATGCATATTGTGGGAGACTGGTGCCTAAGCTAGGCTTAATGCCTGTGTTTCAGGACACCAGGCCTCCTCCTTAGTGGGTTACATTTTGTGCACAGGATTTTACATGAGGTTGTGGTCAAAAAAAATTGTTAACAGACAAAATAAAGAAGAATCAGAATCAGAAATACTAAAACTTGACAATAATAAAAGATTTGTGTGTGAGTAATAGTGTGCGTGATTGCAGTAGGACAAGTGTTTTTGTAAAAAATAATACCTACGGACAAGACGAAAAGAGTATAAATTGTACAGATCGTAGAACGTAGCACACCCTGTAGTTTTTACCTAACCTCACAAAAAAGGCGTGTGTTTACACCTATAATATCTTTTACAGACACATGTATCAAAAATCGCATACAATAAACGGCTCCAAGGTAATTCAAGTAAGTGATACACTCTGCTATTTTATTGTTAGGATAATTTGAATGGTATTTTTATTAGAGGGTAGGAGCGATGCATGTTATGACCATATTAAACTGTGTGCCGATATCTGCTCGGCGATATTGCACGAACACTTTTGTCTGTTCGGATTCTTATTGCCATTTTATTGATTAGAAGAGCTCGTGGCTAAATAAATACAGCCGCACAGGCCGATCTTCCGGGTTAAGCCGCGCTTGCCGAGGTTGGTCTGTGGATGGGTGACCATCTGTCATAGCGAGTTTCCTCCGTGCCTCGGAAAGCACGTAAAGCAGTTGGTCCCGGTTGTCATTTGTATATCTTTGCAGTCGTTACTGTTAGAAGCTCTAAAGTCTGACAACCAGTCTTACCATGGGGTATCGTATTACCCAGTTACTGGGTTGTGGAGGTCCGACAGGCAGTCGCTCCATGTAAAATACTGATATCCAGCTGAATCTGGTTTGACTGGAAGCCGACCCCAATATAGTTGGGAAAAGGCTAGGCAGATGATTGATTAGAAATACGGTACGTTCAATTCTGCTGTCATATAATATTTAATTTTGTACTTTTCCTATTTTTAACTTAACGAATTAACACGGTGAATGGGGTTTAACTGTTACTTACAATTAAGCACATGCTAAAAAAGGTTTCCGAAGTAACACAAAGTCCCTTTCGCTCTATTTAGGGTGGAAGGACTTATTTGAAGAGTTTACCGATACAAAAAAAAAAAACAAAAATAATAATTAAAGATTTGTTAAAACAGTTTTGTCAAACCAAAGAGTTTAGTGTATCATGAACTGAATTCAACAATGATGTTTCATGGAAAATAACGTTGTAAAAACTGTTATTAAAACAGCTTCAAAAGTCTCTAAACCAAATCCTCAAACAAAACCCTAATACTTTATTTCCCCTTAATTTAAAGAGATTACGAACCACAGGTAAAAGGACACACCCTATTGCATACAAGATAAAATTAGAAAAAATAAAATCCTCTTACAGTACATTTATACGAAACGTTAGCGAAAATCTGTATAATTTTATTATACCTAATTTTCTTTTACCAAATTGAATACGGGACCGACAAATTACTTTCATTATACCGAGACCGAGAAAAAGAGATGCAAATATAGATTCCCTAAAGAAGACAAGGGACGGGTATACAGCCACCTGATAATCTAGCTACAAAGCATCAATCGCAAGGAATCATTCGAATTTGCATACATTTTAAGAAGTAAATAAAAAAATAAATTGGTATACGGGAAATGGTGGCTTGCACCCTTGTTATTTGATACGCAATCAACTTTGATACTTATCTTTTAACAAGCAAGGTTCTATATCATGTAAATAAATAATGATAGTACTGACAGATTGAATAAAAAGGTTGTTTGACAAAATTGAAACTTATTTTTGTTAAATTTTAGATTGAAATTCCTATAACAGGTTCTTGATTTGTAGTTCAAAGGTAAAAAAGGTATTATTTGTGGAACTATTTCTTGTGTTTGTTAAACAAATATTATTGTTGATTATGTGGAAGAGTTTTCTAATGATATTGATAATATTGAGTCAATATTTTGTCAATACCCAAAACTAAAGGGTATTGACAAAATATTGACTTTTTGATGTTTTCTTTGACAAAAAAATGCTACAAGAGTTATTTGTTGACTTTGGAAGTATCTCAATATTATTATTTTTTATGGTAGAATAAATACCAGTATAAAAATATTTTTACGCAGACAGGTCACGATCTGATCTTTTTTTCAGGAGAATACTATCTACTACAATAAATAACTAATTCTAACGAATTCTAATTCTCTCTTCTTTTATTACCATGCCTTTCAAAATTAGTTCAGCCGTTAAGACGTTAAAATAAAAGATACAGAGAGACGAAAAAAAGAATTAAAAAAAAGTATGCTTTCTTTATAAATCCAAAAACCAATCTGTTCCCCTATTATAATAAGCTGGAACTCAATATAATCTATGTAAACACAAATAACAATCGCATTACAACCTCCGTGTCGCGAAGCGTAATAAAGAAAAAAAAAACCTTTGAAGATGAACAACACAATGGCTGAAGATCTCGCGACAAATCGGTTCAAAAGAATTCGAGCATATAATTTTCACTCGATACCGATCCTGCTACTTATAAAAAACCCTTTCTTATCCAAAGGAAATTGAATTTTATTTCGGAACAACAAAGTTGAAATTCAAAATAGAGCACTCAGTAAGGATATTGATACTGCTACTGGTATTACACTTCTCTAAAACAAGCGAATTTTTACTTTATGTCTGAATTACAAAAGTTGAATATCGAAATACAATAAAGTCAGAACATCGATACAGCTACTGGGATTATGCTTCTGAGAGACAAATAAATTTGAACGTTAGTTCTAAAAGAACAAAATTGAATTCAGAATGTTCATATTACAGTAATCCATCAGGTTATTTACAATGTTGCATAAGAAAAGATTCCGTGAAAGGAGTTTCGAAATGAACTTTATTTAATTTTTCTTCTTTTTTTTTGCAAAAGGCTGCTCATTGATGTTTGCAAATTGAAAAGGGTATATATGTTTGATTAGAGTTTTTAGTATTGATGAATTGAAATTGAAATTGATTATTATTTTCTATATCTTCACTCGTTTTGGTTTATGTAAGAAAATGAAAACAAAGCAGTGCTTATTGTGTGTAAGTCCCATGTTATCGCCATCATCCAGAAAATACTAATAACTAATTTTCCAACCTAGAGGTCGAATCCAGGAACTAATGCTTTGCAGTCCTGTATGCGACCACTAGACCAACAAGATACTATATCTTATTTTATTATATTTTTTTTAACATCAATTTCTTTGAATGAGATTTTCACTTTTACACTTGCCCTCTTTTTTTTATCGTGGTAAAATCATCAAATGAGTCCTCCCACCCAGGGCAGGCCGGGAGGGAATGTCAGACTTGACTGACTTAAATCCACGGTGTCCTTCAATAGCCCTTTACGTACCGGGGTTACGGTAATTTCTGAGTCCCGTGACCCCGGCGGGCTTTGGCCCTCTACAGGCCCCGTCACTTGACACTATGCTTGTCCTCTTGGATAACATTAGAGACTAGTCTATCCACTCACCTTGCAGCATTTCATTTTTAGAAAAGCTACAGAAAATGCTGAATACGGAAAAGTCAAATCTATAGGCTAAAGACTAAAGTCCAATTCTTTATTTCATAATACTAACTCCATAAACAGACAATGTAAGAAAACTGTCTCTGAAATAACTTTTCAAATAAAACGTTCATATCGATAAACGCGATCGTAGTAAGAAGTATTATTATATTGTTTTACAGTCAAACGGTTCCAGTTATGAGATTTGAAGTTGGTCGTTTAACCCGTTGAATATTAAGTTGTATTCTGTTTATTAACACTGCAATAAAAGCAACAGTGTAATGACATTTGAAACAGAAATAAATAACTTGATTGCTTGGTTCAATGGGTTTGAAGTAAAATAATAAATTGGATAAAGATTTATTGCAGTGACAATAGGTACAAAATTTAAGAGAAATGGACAAAAGGCCAGTACGATCCAAAAACAGAATCATTGAATAATTATTATAAAATAATGTCAAGATAATTCAAAATGAAATGGAAACACATGAAAATCTTAACTTCGGTGTACCAAATATTCACAATTTAATCACCCTTTTTTACGTGGTAAAATCATCAAATGAGTCCTCCCACCCAGGGCAGAGCGGGAGGGACTGTCAGACTCGTACTGACTAAAATCCACGGTGTCCTTCTATAGCCCTTTACGTTTCGGGATCATGGTAATCCGTACAGTCCTGCGACCCTGGCAGGCTTTGGCCAGAGGTGGAGCCCGTCACTCTGCTGACACTCTTTGAGGCGCGCGTGGAACACAACGCGCCGTCGACCCGGACATGGTCCATGGTCGGACAGCGAGTTGAACATTACTCGCTGCCCGCATGCCCGCGCCTACGGGTTCCGGAGATCGTCTGCCGGATTTTAATCACTTAAAGAGCTTTTAGAATGAACTTCTATGCCTCGTGAATATTTGGTTCTCGAGATACTAGTTTCTTCATGTGTTTTCGGGTGATTAATATTTATGTATTTTCTATTATCGCGAGTGTGAGCAGAAAAGTCACCGGAACCTTACGGTCACTTTACCGCTTGAAAAATGTTCTACCTTCTCGCATAAAGGCACTGCTAGTTCAATCCCTTATATTTCCCATAATTGACTATGGTGATGTGTGCTACTATGACCTGAATGCAGATCTACTCAACAAACTTGACCGACTTCTAAATAACTGCATTCGATTCGTATTCAATCTCCGCAAGTATGATCATGTTTCCGCACAACGGTCACTTTTACAGTGGTTACCCATTCGGCAGCGTAGAGCGTTGAGGGCTTTGACTACTTTATTTTCTCTTCTAGGAAAACCCACTTCTCCTTCTTATCTGACTTCTCATCTCCAGTATTTATGCTCTGCTCACAGCAAGCAGCTTCGTTCCTCTAGTAATCGCCTTCTGCGATGTCTCTCTCATCGCTCTAGCCTCCAGAAAAATTCCTTCTTTGTTCAGGCGGTCTTCCTCTGGAATGAGCTCCCTCTGAATATCAGGACGGCAACCAATCGTTTCTCGTTTAAAATGAAGGCTCGAGAATTCTTACTTAAGTAGCTAACAGATTCGACTCACAATTAATTGGTTGACAGTATTTCTATTTATATTTCTTTTCTCTGCACAATGTGAATGTATGTATGTATGTATATGTATTTTTTTATGTATATAATATGTATTGTATATATGTAATATCTTTAATGAATGGTTGTTTTTTTTTTTGCACCTACTTTGTTTATCTCTGCATCACCCAAAGGTAGACTGGCAGAAAATGCCTACGGCATTAAGTCCGCCGTTGTACAATGTTGTGCATAAAGTTTTATAAATAAATAAATTATCTGGATAACGTATACTTTATCTTAAATCACATCTTCATCTTAACAATCTTGCACAAAAGGCACGTTATAAAGCTACAATGTGTCTTCAATCGCACATTGCGTTCGAATCGCCACTAAAGTGTAATGTGAAACGTCTACTACCTCATTTTAGCTACGTCATTGAAAATTTTATTGTCCCGCAGTGCATTTAATGCGATTGATAGATTTAGCTGATACTGGCTTAATTTTGAAGAGTTGTTAGGTATTTTTCATTAGGTACTTAATGCTAAAAACATAATTTAAAAAAAAGTTGCCATTAAGTTAATAGTGCAATTTTGATTATATAATAAATTTACAAACATGTTTCCTAATTTAATTTGTAAGTTTACTAAAGTCAAATGTTTAAAATGCAATAGGTACATCCATTACCTTACTCAGTGGTCCATTTTGGTTTTTCCAATCAAACATAAGCAGTGTTGTACATCTAATCCCTATTTTGCTCTTTGTATTTCTTACATTTCTATGTATTAACATTTATAAATTCTGTGAAATCTACAGACTTTTTTTTATCGTGCTAAAATCATCAAAGGAGTCCTTCCACCTAAGGCAGAGCGGGAGGGACTGTCAGACTCGTACTGACTAATATCCACGGTTTCCTTCAATAGCCCTTTACGTTTCAGGGTCAGGGTAATTTGTGAGTCACGCGACCCCGGCAGGATCCACGGTGTCCTTCAATAGCCCTTTACGTTCCGGGGTCACGGTAAATCGTAAGTTCCGCGACAAAATCTACAGACTTAGTCTTGTTATTTCTGAAGGACAACTTGAAATTTAAGTTTTTAACATCCAAAATAAAACTTGTCAAGTTGTCAAGCTCATACACTTTTAAGATGTTTAACATTTTACTACATACAACACACAAAAACATCTTTGTCAAAGCAAAAGCTCTTTTAAACGTCAAAATTATTTTTCCATTTCGCTAATAACTAAAGTAATCACTTGGCCACAAACTACATGCTCAAGCGACATGCGATTAGCTATAGTGTCTGCTGATTTAACAAAAGAATGAATTTTCCTAAGGATTAGTCGCCAAAACTGACCCACACCTTAATGTGTCAGCAAATTTGCTATCGGTGGGCTAATTGTCGGCTTCAAAACAGCAAATTGAAAACCTATGACGGTCCAAGATGTTTTAATACACTAAAATTTGAGTGTTACCGGACAATTACACTTTAGCCAGTCTCTGAAATTCCACCAATATGTCGATATTTAAAGATATAGAGCCCATCAGAGTATGCCACGCCATGAAACGCGATGCAACTCATGCAATAAAATAAGTACAGGCGTATTGCTTGATACAAGTCGAATCGCCTGAGGTCGTGATAGCGCACCGCAAAAGATCATCCAAAAAACATGCCATTTGCAATCAAGTAAGAGCGTCGTTAAAAACCGCGTACGCTATACGTAATAATCTCCAACGTATACGTCAGTTGACATTTACGATGACAGATATAAATTAGAGTTGAACATAAAAATACATATCGAACCGTATCGAAGCGTGCGCGTCACTATTAAAAGTGATGGTATGGCTTTGAGGTTCTGTCTACTTGGTAACAAAATCTGCTTTTTTATTTTAGCTTTTTGCTTTTTCTGCTTAAATACTTATTTTCTTAATTTAATTCTTTTTTTCACTCAATTTCTTTTTCTGTTTTTATATAATATCCTAGGAGCAAAAACGACGAACTTCCATACGAACTTTTGTCCCCTATTTAACACTTACAAGTTGAATTAGACGGTTCGGTTAGTGCAGTGACTGAGCGATTGGACTGCCGCGCTGTGTGTTGCGGGTTCGATTCCCGCACGGAGCAAATATTTGTATGATCTACAAGTAGTTTTTCCGGATCTGCTCGTTTGTGTATGTGAGTTTATATGTTTTTAAAGTCACCCACGACACAGGAGAAATTCCTAGTGTAGGGCAACGTTTAAAAAAAAAATACCAACGTTTAAAAAAAAGGACCTATATTAGGTTAACTGTTTTGCACAATTTTCTCAATCTGTTTAAGTAGTATTTTGTCTGACAGTAAGTGATTTTTTAGGATAAACGAAACTAATTTAGACACATAATTATATCATTTGTTAAACAATTAATAGACCGTCCTCATTTCTTCCGTAAAAAATAAGTGATAAATTTCAATTTCATAACTTCAAATATTTTTACTGCAGAACCACAAACCCTAAAAAGTACAGTCGCTCACATAAATGCGATACAATAAAAAAATCGCATCATTCTTTTTGACAGTTGTTTTTTTCCTCATATTATTTACGGTCAGTCGTAAGCATCGGGCTAATCGCTGCCTCGTCATATCGAATCTTGTAATAAAGCTTACTTTATACTGTAATAGAATTACAGTCGTCATCTCAATGTATTCGTTTAGGACCCGGACGCATTCCTTGCCCTCTACAACAAGTGCCTAGAATTGGCACACTTCCCGGAAATCTGGAAGGAGGCTACGGTGGTTGTCCTCAGAAAACCGGGCAAGGAAAACTACATGAGCCCCAAGTCCTACAGACCGATAGGTTTACTACCGGTCTTGGGGAAGGTCCTGGAGAGGATGGTAATAGCGCGAGTCAAGTGGCAGCTGGTGCCGCGGCTTAGTACTCGCCAGTTTGGCTTTATGCCCCAGAAGAGCACCGAGGACGCTCTCTATACTCTAGTAAAACACGTGAAGGACAAGTTGCGGCTGAAGAAGCTAATTGTCCTGGTGTCATTGGATATAGAGGGCGCCTTCGATAGCGCATGGTGGCCAGCAATCAAAGTCAGATTGGCTGAGGAAAAGTGCCCGGTTAATATCAGGAGGCTACTTGATAGCTACCTCGACGGCAGAAGGGTACGGGTGAGATATGCCGGGGAGGAATGCACAAAAGAGACGAACAAAGGCTGTGTTCAAGGGTCAATTGGCGGTCCAATACTATGGAACCTACTACTGGATCCACTGCTCCAGGACTTGGATAGAAAGGGATTATTCGTGCAAGCCTTTGCGGATGACATTGTGCTCGTGGTGGACGGCGATGCGGCAAGCGAAGTTAATAGGGTAGCCAATGCAGCCCTCGCCCATGTTCAGAGCTGGGGAGTCCGAAATAAGCTGAGGTTTGCACCGCACAAAACCTGTGCGATGGTCATAACCAATAAGCTTAAGTACGACTCTCCAGCCCTGAGCATGGCCGGGGTCGACATTGGGTTAGTCAACAGCATGAAACTGCTAGGGCTCACCATCGACAATAGATTGACCTTCAAAGAGCACACGGCGAATATCTGTAAGAAAGCTACCAACATTTACAAGCAGCTCTCTCGAGCGGCCAAGGCTAGTTGGGGGTTAAATCGGGAGGTTATCCGCACAATTTATGTTGCTACAGTAGAGCCGATAGTCACCTACGCGGCTGCCGCCTGGGCTCCCGCTACGAAGAAGCTGGGAATACGGAAGAAGCTTAGCTCCGTCCAGAGAGGCCTCGTCCAGAAGCTCTGCAAGTCTTACCGTACTGTCTCTCTAAACTCGGCACTGGTACTGTCTGGGATACTACCTCTAGACCTGCGCATACAAGAGGCAGCCGCCCTGTATGAAGCAAGGAGAGGGTCGTCGCAGTTCGTGGCAGGAGACCGGGAGATCGAGTGTATGGTAAGATTTGCAGAAGCCCCTCATCCAGCGAAGCAAATGCCCCTGGAGTTCGTGTGCCTAGCTGATCAACAGCAGGTAGACGAAAACAATGTGCAGGCAGTGCGAATTTTCACTGACGGCAGCAAGATTGAGGGGAAGGTCGGAGCCGCATTATCCTTATGGAATAATGAAGGCGAAATCCAGAACCTCAAACTTAGCCTCGCCGCGTACTGCACAGTCTACCAGGCCGAACTCTTGGCCATTTGCAGAGCGACGGACGTGGTCCTCAAGCGCAAAGAGAGGAGCTATGGTTTGTATAGCGACTCAATGTCAGCATTGCAGACGCTTGCAAGCTATGGCTCCCTCCATCCCCTGGCAGTCCGCGCTAGAGCCAATCTGGCTCAGGCGTTGGACCAAAATAAAGATATCTCCTTATTTTGGATCAAGGCACACGCGAACCTGCCGGGGAATGAGCGCGCGGACGAGCTGGCGAAGAAGGCAGCATTGTCGTTACGGAGGAAGCCGGACTATGACCTGTGTCCGATTTCATTCATCAAAAGCCGGATCCGTATGGGATCCCTCGATGAATGGAATCGGAGATACGTGTCTGGCGAGACGGCCTCCGTGACGAAAATGTTTCTTCCGGACGCAAAAGCAGCATTCCGTATTGTAAAACAGGTGCAGCCAACGGGTGTACTGACGCAAGTACTGACGGGGCACGGTGGGTTCTCTGAATACCTACACCGTTTCAGGTGTAAGACGAGCCCATCGTGCGTCTGCGATCCAAATGTGGATGAGACCATCCAGCATCTACTCCTGGATTGCCCCGTACACGTTATCGAGCGCTTTAACCTGGAGCAGGAGATTGGCATAAAGCTGACCAAAGACAGCATAGGGGAAATATTTAGTGGAAGGCACAGAAACCAGTTAATATATTACTGCTTAAGTATAGCATCAACGGTCGTAGAGAGAAACAAAACGGCATAAAATCTATGTTTCATAGAATATTAGTATATATTTGTATGTTAACATAGGAGTAAGAATTGTAATTAAGATAGCGGTAATATAAAATAAGGAATAGTTGTAAGAAATGTAATAGAATTAGTAAGAAATGTAATAGAATTAGTAACGTAAACATAAGTATAGTGTAAGAAATTGTATTTAGCTTTTAAAAATTATTGTGTAAGAAAAAAAAAAAAAAAAAAAAAAAATGTTTAGAGTATAAGTCAAAAATATAAAAACAACAATATGTCTCGGATAGGAGTTATTTTCCCGATGTTCGAAATAGAAAAATAAAGATAAGATCAAGAGATTAGCTAAAGAATGGGAATCCCACCCATCGAAATGAGAGTGATGAATGCAAGAAAGATCCAGTATGAAGAATGAAAGTACGAGAGGCATAAACGCGAGAACTGGTATGAATGGAATAGAGAGCCTAGGCGCCAATAACGTTGGTGGAGCAAGAAAAAAAAAAAAAAAAAAAAAAAAAAAAAAAAAAAAAAAAAAAAAAAAATGTATTCGTTTGTGTTTTTACTGTTATAGGGATGAGATTCAATATCTCTATGGTGAATATATTTTTTAAATAAGACGTTTACCGCGAATCTATGCTCAAAATAAACATACGTAATGTCTATTTTGACAGCAATCATAAAAATGATATATAATATTAATAGAAATATGTCAATTCACAAACTAATTTGACGGCGTTATTTTAATCACACACCGAACAAACCCATGTATAGTTAGGTATACTTACTTAAGGGCAAGAATCAATAAAAAAGAAAAGTAAAAAAAAAGACTATAAGCGCCCTTCGTAAATAGATGTGCAACTGCAAAACGCAATAACCTGCAAATGCAATGCTGCACACAACCGAAATGGTCAAAACAGACCGTCAGTCACCCCAAAACGTAAAACAGAAGTACCTATAAAACTTAAATCTCATACACTATAAACTATCGTGGAGTATCGTAAACTGTTTATAGATTGGAATATATTATCTGTTATGCTTTTATTCATGTCACTTGCATTGATTTCGTTGTAAAATGAATGGCGGTAAAGAATATTGCGATTTTTAGACCGTTTTTATATAGGATAAAAAACATTATATACATATAGGGGATAATCAATATTGGTTTTTCATTATACCGGTTGTGTAACAGTATAACTACTAATTTTGTAATTTATAATATTGATACTATTTCGTGAATAAAAAATATGAATAGATTTCAAGTATGTAATTTGAAAATGTTATGGAAGGTTTTACTTATACACATTAATATTATTGTAATTTTTTTAACACTTAGATAATTTTTTCATCTTGCATTCCGTCATCTGACTCATATTAATTTATTTTATTGGTAGAGTCCTAAAAATATTTAGAGCAAAATTTTAAGTTTGAACTTTGAACTCCAGTTATAAAGATATAACCGTATGACTGATCCCACATGACAGAACAATACCATCATAAACTGTCATTAAATAATATACCAACATTAAAATACAAAAATAAAAATCAGTCGTAAAACCAAAATCCTTCATCTGTAAAAGTAATAAAAACGTACGATTAGCGTTAAACACCAAATAATACTTTATCACTAATTTCAGACGTACATTAAATTATTTACACCCTGTATGACATAAAAAGAGATCTTGATTTGCGCACGCGACGACTATAAACGTCAGAGCAGTTATTACTATAACCACTAAAGAGTTTCTTCACAGAAGATCCATAATAGTTGATCCCTACTCTGTCAATCCATTTTAAGGAAAACTAAGTTGTTGACATTTTTAATCTTAAATGACCTAAGACAGAGATGATAAACCTAAACATAGATTACATAAAAAAAAATACATTAAAGAAAATAGTTAATGATTTTCAATGTTTTCAAGATTCGTTTTTGTATTATTTTATGTATGTTAGTAACGAAGAATTAACTAAAGGTTCACTTTTAGCTTTCAGTCAACGATAGTAAATAATATTTTGAAGCTTTAAGCTACAATTTGAACAGATTAGTGAATTTTCACATCTGTGACATCTCTGATGACATATGACATTATTATTCTTGTCTGAAACTTTTATGTACCCCCTTATTAAATGCCACCAATGACTTTATGACGTCATCCTCTTAATTCTTTTTTCAAATCGTTAAAGCGTGTTTATTGACAGTTAAAACTGTGTAATGAGTTCAAATCCGAAAGAGGTATTAACATTCGTTATTTTGAAGTTATTTTTTATTGTTTGACAGCGATGGTTTCAATTGGTTACGGGTATAAAATTAAATGTTTATGTAATGAGGATTTTTAAAAATGGCTAAATAATTTCTAAAGAATGCGTGGATGGATATATTTCTTTTATGATATTACGGCATGAGATACTAGTGGATACTAAAACGTTTTTAAGATACTTTGAGTCAACTGAATAATTGAATCTTGTTTGTTTTCAATTATTTTGTTAGTATTCTTTTTTAAATTAATACCATTGATATGGGTACATATCCATTTTAATTCATAATTTATATATTTTTTTAAATAGTTGACGTTTTTCCAACTCAAAAAAGTACTGTCAAATACAGAAGTTTTCAAAATTGTAACACAGGTAAATTCTTACGACTGCCACTAAAAATGAAGATATGTTTTCTTTCAACAAAATTATAGCTTAAGCTTCCAAGTCTGTTATTGTTCTACGTAACAATATAATTTTTATCATAATATATTTTTTTAAAGCTCATCACTTTCCTAATAAAAAAGATACCATTAAATACTTTTTTACAACCGACCTTTTTAAAATTCGAATTCTAAAACAAAATGGCGGGTGGAACAATAACACGAATTATATGATTACCCGACCGATAAGGGGGAGGTTCAATATTTCTTAAGAGTTTAATTTTTATAACAAATCTTTTATATCCCAAGTTTATGTTAACAGTAAAGTTTCTATGGCGAATGTTAAAGGTACAATAAAATAGGTTACATTCGTAAGGAAATAATAATAAATAAAGTGCTTTAGCTGGATCAGTAAGAATATAGGGCTCGATTTAATTTGTTTTCATCGTTATTTTTCTAAATGGATTCGTTTTAATGTTAGAAAAGGGATACTTTAGCACGCTTTGTGTCATTAAAGTGTTTGGAACCAAAGAAAGTGGACCTACGTAATTGTGCACAAGAAGAATATTGCAGACGTAGTTCGGCCATCCACGTAGGTCTACACATTCTTGAATTTTCATACATCTATTTGTGCTATTTTTATTAATGGAAATGTAGGGAACAGTACATTTTCATGCACAGAAATAGCATCGAATCGATTTTTGTACCAAAGTAAAAGTTGGTCATAAAATAAATTTGGGAAATAATTTGGACTTTCATGAATGTGGTAGAGCATTTTGAATTGATTTCATGTAATTTTTTGGCTCCAATAAGTCGAATTGTTGGCCATATCAATATAATCTGAACCTTTTTTAGTCCGAAACATTCAGTCATCATCAATTTGGTTTTTGATATTTTTTTTTTTATTTCACTGGAAACTAAATCACATGCGACATTATTTATTTCTCCGAAACGATTTTTATATACTGAGATGTATTTTATACTCCACACACGTGGCTTGATCGTCTAAATCCATCGTTTTATTTTAACTACTGATATGAAATTCGCATTTTCCATCTCCTGTTATAAAAAGAGTAAGTCTTAAACTTAATATCGCTTTTATTACGTAGATTACAATAATGTTCCAATGGGGTTGGATTCGTTTTTTTTTTATTTCGTTGTGTGATGCAGTAGTAGATTTGTATTGGCAACACTGTATATTTTCTTGAACTTATGTAGGTCTACAGGCAGACCCTAATTGAAAATCGCACGACAGTTTGTTTAATTAAAGTGGGTTAAAACTTTTGGGTGTGACTATACCAAGAATCATTTTTTTTTATCGTGGTAAAATCATCAAATGAGTCCTCCCACCCAGGACAGGGCGGGGGGGACTGTTAGACTTGACTGACTAAAACCCACGGTGTCCTTCAATAACCCTTTACGTACCGGGGTCACGGTAATTCGTGAGTCCCGCGACCACCAAGAATCATCTTAAAGAAAATCATACTGAGACTTGAGCCACACTCAATAAATGAGACGACCCATTACTAACTGCGTAATATATTTAAAAAAAATATTTGATTTTATTTACAACACCAGCAGTCCTTTAATTTTGTATAATATAATTATAAAAAAAAATTGATGGAATCTTTTATTTCGTATAACCACTGTTTTCATCTTTGTGAATATATATTTTGTAAGCTAGAAGTGAGTTACTTATTTAACTGTGCTTTTTTTTTTTTTTTTGCGTGGTAAAATCATCAAATGAGTCCTCCCACCCAGGGCAGGGCGGGAGGGACTGTCAGACTTGTACTGACTAAAATCCACGGTGTCCTTCACAAGCCCTTTACGTACCAGGGTTACGGTGATGGGTAAGTCCCGCGACCCCGGCAGGCTTTGGCCCTCTACAGGCCCCGTCAATATGCTGACACTCTTTGAGGCGCGCGTGGAACACAACGCGCCGTCGACCCGGGCATGGTCCATGGTCGGACAGCAAGTCGCCCATTACTCGCTGCCCGCATGCCCGCGCCTACGGTGGCCGGAGATCGTCCTGTGACGTCCGACGCCGTGGGCGTCTACCACTGCGGCTGGGATGGAGGGAGGACGCTGTCCTCTCCCTCAGGCGGCCCGCCTCCTCCTTCACGAGCATGACTGCTTCGCAGAAGGAGGCGACCGCTTCCCACTCCGTCTCGCCCCGTAGCATGGCCTCGACCAATGCCGGGCGCGAGAGGTCTCCGCCTATCGCCGTCGTGAGGACACGGCGGTGCTCTGCCCAAGCGGGGCAGTCCTGCACCGTATGCTCCACCGTGTCCTCCGGACGATCCTCGCAGTGGTGACACCCAGGCGTTTCTTCCCTCCCTATCAGACACAGGAACCTCCCGAAACTTCCGTGTCCGGTGAGGACCTGCGTCATGCGGAAGGTAAGGACGCCGTGACGCCTATCCAGCCACTCCTCAAAGAGGGGTCTTACCGCCGCGATTGCGGCGTGCCTGGACCTCGGTTGCGACAGTCGCTCCCTCCATACTGCCCTGAGATCGCGCCGGAGCTCTTCCCGCCGCGCCTCGACCTGTCGAGGCAGCGGGGATTCGCCCCGGCGCTGCGCCTCCACGCGCCATTCGTAGACGCGCTGGAGGGCAGTCGCCTCCAGATCCCAGGGCAGCAATCCTGCTAGGAGGTTGGCTGATTCGCCGGCGATCGTGCGGTATCCCCGGATCATCCGGATAGCCATGACCCTCTGGCATGCGACCAGCTTGAGTGGTCGCGTCCGGATGCTTAGGGCCCACACAGGGGCCCCGTAGAGGGCCATGGACCGCACGACACCGGCGTACAGCCTCCGGCAGGAGGCGTTTGGCCCGCCGAGATTGGGCAGGAGTCGCCTGAGGGCGCCTGCTGCCCGGTTCAGCTTTGGGGCCAAACGTAGGAAGTGCTCCCTAAAGTTCCACCGGCTGTCGAGGACGAGTCCCAGGTACTTCATCGTCCTCCCGACGCCGATGCGAACCCCCTCCACCGTAATGTGGGACTCTGAACGTGGCGCGTTCAGACGGCCATGAAAGCCCATGGCCTCTGTTTTATGCAGCGCCACGTCGAGTCTCAACTGCCGGATCCTTTGAGCGACTGTCGCCACCGCTTGCGTCGCCAGGTCGGCCGCCGCCTGGTGCGACTCTCCCTCCGCCAGGACGAGCGTGTCGTCGGCGTAACATATTACGCCGACGCCGTCAGGGAGGTCGCCGCGCAGCACCCAGTCGTAGCCGATGTTCCACAGGAGCGGCCCTAGGACCGATCCCTGTGGAACACCGCACGACATCACTCGCCGGTTCCACTTTCCCCGGTGACCGGGGTAGATGACGGATTTAACTGTGCTGACGAAAATTAGAAGATAATAAACAAAGAAGACTCCAATAACTTTTCATGAATACCGAAAAAATCAATACAAATAAAAAAAAATGGCCGAGGGACTCTCGAATTATCGTGACTCCGGTACCTAAAGGGCTATTGAATGACACCGTGGATTTTAGTCAGTACGAGTCTGACAGTCCTCCCGCTCTGCCCTGGGTGGGAGGACTCATGAGATGATTATACCACGTAAAAAAAAATATACCAAAAAATTTAAAACCCTCCACACATATTTCTCGAACATCAACGAAACAGTATAAAGTCAAATAAAATGTGTTGATATGACAAATGGTCCCGTATGCAATTTATTGTTCTTAATAACTCCGTGCCTAACGCGAGTTACGCATTTGTTATCAAAATATTTTACACAGTCGGCGCCTTTAAAAGTTTTATTGGGGAGGTGTGCGTGTGGGGATTTCTTGAGGGTGATACATAATGCTAAATGGAATGTTGTTTATTAAAAATAGGTGTTATACGAATACACGACATGACTACTTTCTTTTTTTAACGTGGTAAAATCATCAAATAAGTCCTCCCACCCAGGGCAGGTGGGAGGGACTGTCAGACTTGTACTGACTAAAATCCACGGTGTCCTTCATTAGCCCTTTACGTACCGGAGTCACGGTAATGGGTAAGTCCCGCGACCACGACATGAATACTTTAAAATTATGACTGAATGGCATTCTTATTTCTGCAGTAAAATCGTTGTATGATCATTTTGTTTAAAATTATTATGATGTGAAGCGAAACTATTATATTTTTTTGTTAGAAGGCCGTCCGATCATGGTACCAGCCCGGGTCGTGGCGCGTTGTGTTCCACGCGCGCTTCAAAGAGCTGTCAGCGTTGAGGTCCCCCTTGGAGGACCAAAGGGGGACCAAAACCTGCCGGGACTGTCTAAACAGGTAACAAAGACCCTAAAGGGCAATTCTGGATTCAGGACACTGTGCATTTTAGTCAGTACAAGTCTGACTGTCCCTTGCCTCCCGTCCTGGGTGGGAGGACTCATTTGATGATTTTACCACGTACAAAAAAAAACATACTTAAAGATTACACACACCAAAGGACCACATCACAATAACTCTTATAAATCGTTTCCATTCAAAGGCAAGAAAGAATTGAACAGCCATATTTTCCTTATAATAATTAAACTGTATTATGATTATGAAATTCATATGATTTCCACCCTCTTTACTTATCTGATGGAAAACGTAATAAAAACATGGTGTACCGGGGGAAATCTCAATGGCTTTCTTTTTTTTATCTTTTTATTTCTATCTCGACTCCGAATTATGATGTCTCACCCTGTGGAGTTTTTGCGTTTTTTTTTCTTCTGTCGTTTTTAAGAACTTTTTTGCTTTCTTTAAGTTTCGAATTAAGGCGATGCGGTTTTGTTTCTTTTCTCTTTTTGTACTTTTGTTTTCTGGTTTTTGTGGTGACTGATGAAGAGTGAAATGACGAGTGCTGTGTAGCCAAGGTGGCGAATATTATTTATCTTCTATTTATTTTGGACACTTTTATAAGTATTTTTTTTTTTTTTTAAACTTATGTAAATCATTTAATGCTACAATTTGAGATAGTTATTGTTAGTAGCTAGTCCGTTTTACAAAAGCAGTTCCTATTCTTGTCAATTCATATTTCATACCGTTTAGCAGACTCATTCACACAATTATGGTTTTCATTTTAAAATGAAGCTTAAGAGTGTTTTTCTTTGGTGTGATGTAAATATTGCTCGCCTGTTTGCCATCTTCCAGCATCCTAGCGTTTATCCAGCTCAGCTGGAGCTTCCAGTCTAACCAGATGCAGCTGAACACTAATATTTATTAACGACATGGTTGGCGCAGCGGCCGAGCGATCGACAGCTGTGCAGCGTGTAGCGGGTTCGATACCCGCACGGAACAAATATTTATATAATAAATAATAAATAAATATTTCACAACTATCACACAACGCCATCTAGTCCCAAGCTAAGCAGAGCTTGTGTTATGGGTACTAGACAACTGATAAACATACTTATATATTTCTAAATACATACATATTATAGATAAATTACACCCAGACACAGATATGATCTGCAAGTAGCTGTTCCGGGTCTGGGTGTTTGTGTATGTGAGTTTCTATGTTTGTAAACGCACCCACGATACAGGAAGAAATTCCTAGTGTGGGGCAACGAAGTCGCGAGACTTACAAATTACCATGACTCTGGAACGTAAAGGGCTATTGAAGGACACCGTGGATTTTAGTCAGTACGAGTCTGACAGTCCCTATCGCTCTGCCCTGGGTGGGCGGACTCATTTGATGATTTTACCACGATAAAAAAAGGGTGGGGCAACGAATAAAAAAAAATTGGGAGCCTCTGTTACTACTGGGATACTAAACATAGACTTTGTGCCTACGAAAGTACGAATAATGAAGCTTCCCCTTAACCATTCGTACCTCGCGCGATTTCATTACGATATCTAAAAGAAATGCATGATTTATATTTGCCGGATTATTTTCTTTTGTACTCGCTTCTGTCGCTCCCAATATCTTGTTATGAGCTCTGATCATATCTACATATTGTTTACCTACCTGTCTTAGGGTGATTTGGAATGTAATATTTCATTTCATTGAGATTTTTTCATTGATGTGATCTGTGTTTTCCCCTTTTTCCATTCTATGTTGTCTTCGAAATATCCTTTTCAGTTTTAGCAGGCACATTTTTATCTGTGTAGCCCTAAAGCCTTTGTCAAACAGACAGGCGTGGCGAATGCGAAGCGTGACGTTTTTATTTGTAATGTATGGAATTGTTTGAATCCAGTCACATAGAAAAGCGAAAGCGATTCGATAGCGTGACAGAACTATCGGACTGACGTCTCGCTTCGGTTCGGTATCGCTTCGGACTCGCCTGTCTGTTTGACAAAGGCATTATACCTACTGCTGTACGAAGTAGTTACTATGTAATACGGATAATCGAACTTAGGATCTTTATGCCATTTATTTTAAAGAATGACGTAAAAATAAGACGTAATCATAAAGTTTATTTCATAATTTATATTAGTGTCTTTGTATTACTTAAGTTTTTATTACGTGGATTACAATTCACTACCTTTTACGAGGACACATTATAGGATGATTATGAGTCAAACATTTAAAACAAAATCGATAATAACCTTACCTAAATCTACCTAACGGTTATGTCGCTTTACTTATTGAAATCAGATAATAATTCGAAAACAACTGAGTTAACATATTATTATAACTTTTGAGTCCCATTATTTTGTACTATCAGAAGTTTTTACCATCAAACCAATGTATTGCCTCTTTTAATTCCAATATAACTATTTCACTCCAAACAATAATTGAAAACAAGCCAAACAAAAGAAGATCGTCTCAGTCATAATCTAACCCCTCACATGCTCATTCCCATGAAATAAAACAGGTGTTAAAGGGTTACCTTTTGTCCAGTTAATGGTGTTTGATGTTATTAATGAATGGAAATAATGGGACGATGATTTTGCGTGTCAAATTGTGAATATGATTTGAATTTTGGATCAATTCTGATGAATTAAAGTGTCAAAAAGTCCAAATTTTGTTTTACGATTATCATTTCGAAAGAAGAATTTCTTGGATTAAACTATTTTATTAGTACATAGGAAGTTACATTAAATATTAAACATAATGAAATACAAAAAAAAATATAAGTGTTAATAACTAAATATTTACAAAAGATACTAAATTAAAACCAAAACTAATATTTAAAACAAAGAAATAGGCAGAGACACTTAAAATTGGGATTGATTAATTTCGATTAAAAAAAATCTCTGTAGCCAAAAAACCATTTTACCTCTATCATTTCTTGGTAATTGTTTTGAAAACTAGGTATAGGGTATTCGGTAAACTCATAATGCTCCATAAAACCAATTAATTTTGAAAAGTACGAATGTGGACCTAACCAAAGGAGTACGCACAAATCATAGTAGATGGCTTTCTGTAAGTTTTACCAACCTCTGATGAGAAAAATATGTTGGTTTGTGTACATTATAAATCTACATAAGAATTTCAGTCTAAAAAAATATCCTTCCAAAACAGCAGCAGCTCTCAAACACGACATTAGTTGACGCGAACAAGCAGTCTCCCCAATTAATTCAGGCTAAGCGAATATTAAGCGCGTTGAGTTCACCTCTTGAAAATCTCGACGGTGACACCACTCACTTTTTTCATAAATAAAGTAAAAAAAAAGATTAACGTTAAAAAGTCAAAAAAATCCGCCATCCACTTCGAGTTAATGATACGGCACGCTGAGTGGAGTGAAACAAAGGTTCGGGAGCTGGTTACACCGGAGCGTAACTGTATTGAAGATGGATCAGATTTTATTTGCAGTTCTATTGGATTGAGTAATCGCTTGTTTGGTGGTTAACATATTCTTATTAAAAATCCAGAGAAATGGTGAAAATGTTATGAGGAAAATGTGTAGTATGAATATTTACGTTTATAAAAGTAGAGAAAGAAAACTAACGAAATGATTCATGTCATGGCAGTAAGGTTACTAGTTAAATGCGACCCATAGATAAATATGGTAATAGAAGACATACTGTACTCATCACAAACAAAAATAGTTAGCTTGACTACTTTGGGGTCGCGGGACTCATGAATTACCGTGACCTCGTAACGTAAAGGGCTATTGAAGGACACCGTGGATTTTAGTTAATACGAGTCTGACAGTCCCTCCCGCTCACTCGGGCAGAGCGGGAGGGACTGTCAGACTCGTATCGGGAGGACTCATTTGATGATTTAACCACGATAAAAAAAAACAGTTTGACTACCTATCAGATAACTGGCTCTAAGATATTCATGTTGATTCCATTTTAAGTAAGGATTTTTAATAATAGTTCTACTTTATCACTTTTTATCAAAATCTAGATTGATCTAAACCTGACATCATTGACAGGAATAATTGTTTCTAATTTCATTCAAATAAAATGATCAAAATCTCATCCGCTTAATCTAACCACATTGTCCGTTCCAACTTCGGTGTAACACGATCCCTCTAAGACTTAAGGTTCAGCGCTTGAGACCTCGCTAGACATGTCTCGATTTTTTTCTTCTCTATTTTCGATCCGTTTCCCGAAGGTTTTCGAAAGCGTCTGGCGTTCCACTTCAGGGTATGACTTCAAGGCTTGCCTTGGACTTGCGAAGGCTTTGTGTTGCCTTTTTAGCCTTGTCTTGGCATGAATATTTATGAGTGTGAAGATCTTTTGGTTGTTTGGTGTCTATTATGGTATTAGGTTTGTGTGGATCTTTTTGGCAGTCTAAAAGGAATTTTGCATCATTTTCCTTTTTGATTCCTTTCAGTGAATTTATTATGGTTGCACCCGTATACTAACACATTTTTTTTGTATATTAATAGACTGAAGCGTCATCTGGTATGATGCTTATGCTTCCTCCACAGTCGTGTACAACATGATTATTGCTAGTACTTGGATTTATCTCTGCTACTTTAATTTCTATTTGATTGTTCAATGCTTCATTTTATTTGTTCGTCAAAAGAAACGCTGCATTTGCTTCCGTTCCTCCTGATGATTTCAAAAAATGGTGAGTTTTTTGCTAATTATGACCAAAGCCAAAACAAATATGGAGTCCAATTACCTTAGGCTAAATTCCTGGCGTTATCAGCTTGGACTTTGAGGTTACCCTAGAATGATAATTATTCATTGCTTATAAACTCCCTTTATGCCTTATCTCCCAATTAAAAATTGAGTCCAATCCAAAAATTCATTCCGACGTCTCTATTGACTCATCCAACTTTCGCATCTACCCTCAGAAATAAGTATTAAAAAAGAAAATGTCATCCCATTGTAAGACCCACTTATACACAGAGCAATCATCCGAGACGCCGACGAAACATAGGTAAAAGATATAAAAGAAAAGATATGGGGGTAAAAGAAAAAGGAAAGAAATGGGGACTTTTGAGGGATGTAATGGAGATCGCAAAAGACGTGGGTCGTTATTATGTGACGGGTTTCAATGATTTTAATGTGTTTTGTAGTGGTACTAGGTTTTTTGTTTGACAAGGAGACAGGTGAACAAGTGAAGACGTTAATGTTCTTGTTCCCTTCAAAGAGTATAATGACCCTATGAGTAAAGTTGGTGAGGCGAATTAGACGTACACTGAAAATAAAATTATGTCTTCATAACGACGCCAAGCGGTCGCTGAGCAATCGACTGTTTCGTTGCGTGTCACTGGTTTGAATCCATGGAACAACTATTTTGTATGATCTGTAAGTAGTTGTTCCGGATCTGGGTGTATGTGTATGCGAGTTTGTAAATGCAACCACGATACAGTAAAAATTACTAGACTACCTAAATGGTATTAATGGTAAGTATTAAAGGTAGGTGGAAGGTAAATTAAATTCTCCTAAATTTATTTCTACTGCTTATAAACTCCTTTAACATCCATGATACATCTCTCCCAAATCACAGTTACACCGAGTACCATTTCTTTAAACACATTTTAAGATTACTTTCCTTCTTCAAACACAAAAGATGCGACGACAACCTTCCACGATTGTCGTTGATATCCGATCCCCAAAACGGAGTAATTTACTTATGAATATTAATACAGATGATGCAGAAATGAAAAGGAACTCTCGGGAACTCGACACGGTTCACAAAAATGGAGAAGGACCCTTCACTGTTACCCAAAATACGAAAACACATTAGACGGATGACGAAACACAAAAGGATATAGAAATTGTCGAGTAATTTTATGCATGTTTTAATATTTGTAAGTGGAAAAGGTACGGATCTTGGAGACATTTTTTCTAAGGATTTCGTTTGGTTAAGCTTCTAAGAGATTATTCTTATGAAGTTGATCAAGTGTGAAGAACATGGTTTTGATTAAAGAAAAGTGGTGGCGAAAAAAAAACAATAAAAAAAAATCCGATCAGGATTATTTTTTGTTTAATTTCTCATCGTGACCCCGGTACGTAAAGGGCTATTGAAAGACACCGTGGATTTTAGTCAGTACAAGTCTGACAGTCCCTCCTGCTCTGCCCTGGGTGGGAGGACACATGTGATAAATCATTTTACCACGTAAAAAAAAAACTGCTGTTACCGGTGAACTAGGAGTATATGCGATCAGCACAATTAAATTGCATTCAATAGAGCTTTCCAATGGTTTTTACCAATGATGATACTGACAGCTCTCTAAATTGCTTAATTGGGCTGATCAGATTTAATGCTGATTGTAATAAGGGAGAAGAGGACATACTCATTATAGTGCAAGTATTTTTTCTCAGGCAATCAACTTTGTAAGCCTATGCTTTCCCAAAGTTGGTCAAAGGGCTCCCCTAATACAGCAGCTCATATCCTGTGCCTACTCCAATCATCCCTTTGACGGCACGGTTGGCGCAGTGGCTGAGCAATCGACTGCTGCGTAACGTGTCGCGGGTTCGATTCCCGCACGGAATAAATATTTGTATGATCTGCAAGTCGTTGTTCCGCGTCTGGATGTTTGTGTGTGTGAGTTTCTATGTTTGTAAACGCACCCACGATACAGGAGAAATCCTAGTTTGGGGCAATGTTTTATTAAATTATTGGAATTGGTTCTAAAAGAGTAATGAGTTTTATTGACGATCTATCTATCTATCTATCTATCTATCTATCTGTCTATCTAAAAATCACTCTAGAAAATATCAGGTGAAAATCCGTACAATTATACCACTTTAATATGATGTACGTAGAACAGACGTATATGTTCATAAGACCCCCACTGTGATTCAGGGACGAAAATAGCTTAGCGTGTTACAATAATATATGAGTTTATTTTATTCTGTCAGTTTGTAGTGAACTGGCCTAAATTATAGTGTTCCATGTATGTAGGTACTTCTGTTCATAGTAATAATAAATTTTGGTTCGCTAACTTTCAGGAAAGGATTAGTTGAAATTCATAAAATTACTGATTCATGGAGAAATATACTGTCTAGTGCTCTGTAATTCAGTTTAATACAGGTGTGGTTTATAGAGAGAGGACTAAAGCAAATGTATTTAGTATTCAATTGAAATGAAGGCACAGTTAAGGTTTATATATAAATTCGGATAGACACAATTATATTGCAGTTACAGCAATAAAAAATATGTCTAATTTAGCCAGAGAGTGTGGTATCCCAGTTAGTGGTCATCTCAGTTAGTGCTAGTTCCGTTGAATAATGAACCTAAATAAAACCATCATAAGAGACCGACAAAAAAACAGATTTATACTAATATAAAAATGTCCGTTACCTATGTCTGTCACCTTTTTACAGCATTACAGCCGAACAGCTATACTATTCTCTATAAGAGACAGCGTCGCGGCAGTGCTGAAGCTACGGTTTGTCTTCAATAGATTTTCAGTTACTAGGTACTCCACGACTTCGGTTAGAACAAGCGATTTTAATTATCCCAGCACTATTTTCACATGAAAAAAAATACGTGTGTCACTCGGGGACTGCCGCGATAAATCTATTGGATAGCATTTTTTATCAACTTATACAATTATAATTATTTATTTATTTTATTTCTGAAAAAAAAAACGCCTACCGCGAATATTTATCGAAACTATCATCCCATCGTTGCTCTATGGGAAGTTACTCTACTAATTAGGCTATGGTCAGCCACGTCAATCAAGTGGAACGTCAGGAAAAAAAATCATTCATTTAAATTTTATTCATTCACGTTGACATGACTGATGTGACAGTGACAGTGTTACATTTATTTTCGTTACGGAATTTCTTGATTCGATCGCCGCGCTCAAAGTCCGCGATAAAAACTATGCAATAGCCTAAAAATATCCTCTGATTTAAGGCAAAGATAAAATCTAGATATCAATAAGTCCTAGTCGCCAATACTCTCCAACCCAATAACACACCATATCAAAGGTCCTCAGTTTAAGCACGCACTAAAGACCGCGCGATCTCTGTTGTTACAGTTGGCCGAAGTCGACTTGTGCCAGTTTATTGCCGAACACAAGTATGACTATATTTGAGACCAACAAGGTCATTAGTTTTATGTGGGTATGGTTGAAATATGTTGGATGGGTGACCGTGAAGTTTCCGTTCATCGCCTGTGGTTCTACCCGTTGTACTACCAGTAGTACCACGGGTAAAAAAATACCCGTGGTACTACCAAGTGATCTAGTAGTACAACGGGAAAATTTAATTTACTCGTGGTACTACTCCTTCACTAAGCCGGGGTCGCGGGATTGTCTACACAGTTAACCGTGCCCTGGAATGAAAAGGGCAATAAACGAAAGTTTCAGTTATGTTTGGACGTTTGATAGCTGAACTTAGGCATAAGTATATTTTTTATTTAATGATAGTTTCGTGATTCGACCTCGCCTGATGGTAAGCGATGTTGTGGTCGACGGTGAAGCACGCTTGCCTAGAAGCAACCTCCCTCCTTAAAGACTCCAACTTTGTAACAGGAAACAAAGACTCTGGCATGGTATTTCTCACCTTAGTTGTGCGCTCATAAGTATTTGCAAGACGTTTTATACGTATAGGTTGTTTCATTATGTTGCATTTTTTCTAATAACAATTACATACAATTTCATTTGATTGTCTCCCTCGTTCATAGCGAACATCACTTCCAACATATAAAATATGTCTAACTACTTTCCTTCCACTCAATCCCCCATCGAAACGTCTGACAATAAAACCAGATTTATTCATCACTCGATTGTAAAGAGTATCGTTAATTTTATTGGTTAACATTACTTTTTGACTCATCCTCTTTTCACGCCGAGCCAATAAAACTCATCGTTCGTCGGTGACTGGGCAATAATGTGAACACTAAATAGTGTAATAATGTAGGTTTTAATGTGTGATGTAAAGTGTGAAGAGAAACAAAGAAAATACTTGTCTATAGGTATGTTTATTTAGTATGACCTTCGGAATTATTGTCCTCTAAATCTACAATACAATCTACACCATGGTAAGGGATGCACTGGACAGAAACCCGTCTATCTCCGTGGAGGCATCTGCCTCCAGATGCAAATTTAAACCTAAACACGATCCTCAGACATGAGGGACCAACTACAGAGAGAGAGGATTTACTACAGAAGGTTATTTTGATCCTCAGGACAAAAGTGGTGCCCTGAGACAGTGAGTAACGGTTGCGGCAGGCTATGAAGAAGACGGTGCGGTGAACTTATAGGTTTCATCAGAATTGATAGGAGGACTTACGTGTCCACAAAAAGAAGAAATGGTAGATCAAAGCCTATTTTGGGAGGAATGGGACAGTTCAGGTTCTGATGAAACGGTCGTTTCATTAAGATGGGCATAACTGACTGGAAAATATTGATGTGATATAGAGCACACATAACCATTCGGAGACTAGAAGGGTCTTTACATTGAGTAGAGTCAGGTAGGCCGAAGCGAAGAAACTTGTCCATGTAGAGAACTGTAGATTGTTAATAGCCATTAACATCTAGCAATGACTACCTTCTCTTTTCAGATTATATGACTTCTTCATAAATACTAGTGTTGCAACGATTTTTTGACGTTAGAATAAGTATGTCTGGAGGACAATGTCATAGTGTCGACATTTGAAACTTCGACAATCAATAGCGGAGTCTATTTTTGCGTATCTTTGTATTTTTTAACGATATGTGAACAATACCGAATAATAATAAATAATAAAATAAATATTCCACAACTATCACACAACGCCATTTAGTCCCAAGCTAAGCAGAGCTTGTGTTATGAGTACTAGACGACTGATAAACATACTTATATATTTCTAAATACATACATATTATAGATAAATTACACCCAGACACAGAACAAATGATCGTGCTCATCACACAAACATTTGTCCTGGGTGGGAATCGAACCCACGACCTCCGGTATAGCAGTCAGGGTCACTAGCCACTAGAATTTATCTTGTGTCTTAGTTTATCTTAGTAAACCTATCTCGACGGGCACTGAGACAAATACCGAGACTAAATCTGTACTTAAACCTAACCAGTAAAGCTATCCCACTTCTGAATTGCTCACAACAACCTAACTGTCTTTACCGACAATTTGGACAGAGGCCATTTTATCCATGACCCTACAGTAAATTAACATTCTGACGTCCAATTTACCATCAAAATAATCAACAAGAAGGAAGACTTATTACAGAATAAATCATCACACAATTTCTGTCAAGCGTTGACCTAAATGTGTCAAAATAAACTAAGTTTATCGAAACGCAGCTTGTGAACGAACGCCAGAACTATTTAAATGAAGAGTGCGATTGCACAATGTTTAGTACGATTAACAACGGTGCATAGTTTTTGGTTTGTTTTGTTTTTAAATGTTTGGAGTATCCTATTTTTATAATGTTCTGTTGCGTCATCTTTTTAATAGTTCGCGATCAGTCTTTGTTCGGTATATTTATTGACTAGCTTCCGCCTGCGACTCCGTCCGCGCGGATTCGCATTCTCATTTTGAGTAACTCTGACAATGACATCTTATAAATATCTATTGAACCCAAATACGGCTAAGCCTATAATAATTAAGGAGATTCGCGGTTCTTACAGAACAACGTCTATGAATAAAACTGTAAAATAAGATCTTTTTTCTAAGTATTTTTCCAGGATAAAAAGTATCCCATTTTATGCCCAGGATAATAAGGTATAATTATACCAAGTTTCATAGAAATCGAACCGTTAGTTTTCACGTGATGCCTGCATATACAGACAGACAGACAAAATTTTTTTTAATCACATATTTGGGTTTGGTATCGAGCCAGCAACACCCCCCGCTATTTATTTTTTCAATATTTTCAATGTACAGAATTGACCCTTCTACAGATTTATTATATGTATAGATATAAGTAGTTAATAATGTTCTTCAACTAAAGCTTAAGTACTAGTTTGACATTGTTTCTAGAAGCAAGCATGTTTTTAACTTTGCTTCAGGAAATATTTCTGTGTCGTGGGTGCGTTTCCGGGGTCGCGGAACTCAGGAATTACCATGACCCCGGCACGTAAAGGGCTATTGAAGGACACCGTGGATTTTAGTCAGTACGAGTCTGACAGTCCCTCTCGCTCTGCCCTGGGTGGGAGGACTCATTTGATTTGTGTTTACAAACATTTAAGCATACACACAAATAGCGGGACCCGAAACTACTACCTGTAAACTAATAATTGTTTCTTGCGATATCGAACGCACGACACTGTGACACACAGCGCAGTGCAGAAGCCTCATTATGAATTTTCAGTTTTTGTGATGTAAACTGGAACTTTGTCATTAATTTCAAGGAAAAAATTAGTTCCTTCTTCGTACACTAGAGGCGCTGTTCCATTTTTCCATACAATAAACGCAGTAAATACTTCAAGCACGCTCCACCGTAGGCGCGGGCATGCGGGCCGCGAGTAATGGGCGACTCGCTGTCCGACCATGGACCATGCCCGAGTCGACGGTGCGTTGTGTTCCACGCGCGCCACAAAGAGTGTCAGCATAGTGACGGGGCCCCCTGTAGGGGTACGGGGACTCATGAATTACCGTGACCCCGGTACGTAAAGGGCTATTGAAGGAGACCGTGGATTTTAGTCAGTACGAGTCTGACAGTCCCTCCCGCTCTGCCCTGGGTGGGAGAACTCATGTGATGATTTTAACACGTAAAAAAAAAGCACGCTGTTAATAAAATACTGAAATCTTGTGATCGATCTACAGTTAGCTAGATCACTCAGCCACTGCGCAAACTTTGCCACCAAATCTTAAAAGTACACAGAACTTTTTAAATATGAATTGTTCAGTTGTCTATTACTTCTTAATCAAAGATTTCTATACTAATATTATAAAGCTAAAGATTTATTTGTTTGTGTGTTTGGTTGAACACGCTAATCTCAGCAACTACTGGTTCGAATTGTTATGAGCTATATAATTATAAAGATCGGACTAACTTACTAAGACTTAGTAAGTTAGTCCGATCTTCACTTAGTGACGTCCGATCCTCAATTATGTGAAGTAATCTCGTCCTCATAATTTGTAAATGTATTAGGCACTTCTGCATGGTACGTCGTCACATTATTAAAAGATGAGTGTTTTCGTAAAAGGAAACGCGCCCATCTGTATTTCAAGTTAACCTCCCTAGCGCTGCATCCTTATGCTACGACTAATAGGAGCCGAGCAGTGGGGGTGAAGCCACGGGTCACAGCTAGTCTTACATATTTGAAACGTAAGATATGAGATACGTTCTTTTATATTAATACTAGCTTTTGCCCGCGACTTCGTTCGCGTGGAATAGTGAAAACTATCCTATGTCCTTTCTCAAGTTCCAAATTATGTCTGTACCAAATTTCACACAAATCGGTTCAGTAGTCTAGGCGTGAAGAAAAGACAGATAGAGTAAGTTTGTAAGATATAAGATACGTTCTTTTATATTAATATCTTTAGTGCGAAAACGCAAAAAGTATCGGCCTACTACGTACTGTTGGCAAGTTGCCAACAAGTCCGATTGAAAGTGTAAAATATGATCTGTCTAAGTATATTTGTTTTAGATTTTCTGTTACGAAATCGGTAAGTAATGGAACCACATAGTTTATTATTTATGAAGTTCTAGAGTAAATAGTTGTAAATTATGAAGATGATATGCCAAGAGACTTAAGCGTAGGTAGTTAAAATGTCTAAGTTTAAGATTATGTTGAGTGTCCATTTTGGTTACCGAAACTGGACATTTTCGATTTTAAAATTTCGTGGTTTTTTTTAGAGTAAATGCATAATTAATTACTAGTTAGTTTATTTGATTTTTAAGAGAAACCTACATGGTCTAAAAATCGAAAGGCATCACTGCGCTGCGTGTCGCGGGTTCTATTCCCACACGAAACAAATATTTGTATGACTTACAAGTACTTGTTTCGGGTCTTGCTGTTTGTGTATTTGAGTTTAAACATTTATAAGAGCTTTCCTATGAAACAGTAGTCATTGCTAGTAATTGTAATCGTCTTTATTAAATAAACAAACGTCATTCGTCAGATACTATAGCTACCTAATTATCTAACTACTACGTACTTTATAACACTGTCGATCCTATTAAAGAAATAAAGCGTGAAGATACAATGCAAATTCATACTTCCTTTATAATACATTAAGCAGTTTCAGGATACAGTGTTAATTAGAAAACTTTAACTTACTTCAAACTTGCTACCAAGAAAATCTTACAAACGCCTGACAGCTTTTAATAGCAAAGTACAGCGCGCATGCAACTTTTAGATTTTAATCAGGCGTCATGTACAAGTACAAGTTTAGGTTCGAAAAGAATTGTGCATTGTGCAATAGGAAGACATTACTTGTTTAATTTATGTAAGAGCCTTTATGAAGGTAATGTACTTTTTAAAATATGATATGGAACATTGAAGCGTAAAATACGGAATATATTTCAGTTTTTGGATATAAATATGGTTAGAATATAAAAGTTAACCACTAACACTTAATAATCTTTCTCAGTCGCAATCTCGTGTCCGACATTTTTCTGAAACCAATTGACGTTTCATTCACCTATCCAAGTCAAGTAAAAAACATGTCCAATCAGAAGCAGTTGTCAAAGAAAATGGATCAGTATTTGGATCGAGATAGAATACCTGTTAATTGCCCACAGTCTACAATGGTCTACAGTCCTTTCTAGTGCTAAAATCATCAAATAAGTCCTCCCGCCCTGCGAGGAGCGGACTATCTGACTCAGTGACTGAGAGTCTACCCTGTTTGTTCAGTTGTCCTTTGCGTTCCAGGGCCACGGTGTCCTGCCTAGATAGGTACTTACTCCCGCGTCGCTACCTTCCTTTTCTAATGATGGTTGTTTTTTACGTGTTTTCAAAAATTTTAATACCTAATATTTTGCGGACAGTAAAACCCTGTCTCTCTAAAATCCAGAAGTTTCTATTCAAACCCGATCTAAACAATAAATAAAGTAATAATGACAATAGAAATAATGCTATTAACATTTTTACGCTACTATTTACTACAACAGTACATACCTATAAATAGTTAGCATAGTACAATATTTTATGATTCATATAGTAAACAAAGACTTACTGAACACGTGTCAATGTTTTTACAAAAACATTTATTTCATTTCAACATTTTGTTTTTATAAATGCGCAATAAGCTTTATAATTATAAATGTTGGCGATTGATTTTCGTTGAATATAATTAGTTATATTAATTACCTTGTTATTTCTGACGTGACCTAGGTCAGTTAGGGTCATACGAATAAGATCATTGACCTTTACGTGGACTGAAAAACATCAAATATATATTGATCGATAACGGCAAAGATTATCGTAATCATTATCCTCATGTAGTTATAATATATAGTTAAATAATAATATTATAATATCTCAGTTTCTCTCAAATATTAATAGTAATTTGGTTTTTTAAGACATAATACCTTATACATCTTTTAAGACTGCAGTTTCCACATAAAATGAAATAAAATTGGTAAGAGTAATCTCCAACCAAGTTGCACAAAAGAACTTCTTTATCAGAATATGATGTAAATTGTATGAATTAATCTTCAATTAGTTTGATTCTACTACAGTTCCTTTTTAAAGCCGGGCCCCTTGCATTCAAGAACTTCCTTCTACTTGCGTAAACACTAGGAAGGCTCAAAAGTCAGGAATTTTTAGGGGTAAGACTTATGATTATGATAAATGAAAAATCTGTTCACTTTCTAAAAAATAACAAACTTCATAAATATTGCATCATTAAGATTTTAGACTAAAATCTAAGTGAAGCTCTTCCTTGGAGTTTCAATTCTCTACTGTATTATTATTGCAAATTTTAAACTCTAAAATACTGTAATTTTTTTCATCTATTAACCTCTCGGGCGATTTATAATTGAAAATGATAAAAATCAACGTCCAATGAGCGACTATCTGTTATGTACAGACGTGTGTACGTAAGGCGCTGGGGCGTTTTCGCTTATGTTCACCCGGGTGGTGTACGTAACGCGTCCGAAAGGTTAAGGATAAACTAAGAAAAATACTTCACTCACCTCATCAGTATCTTTATCACTATCAGTATCACTGATGCCATCGTTTCTCATCAGTCCATCAGCAACATCCGTCCCGCCCTTATCCCTCCAGTGCTTCTCACTCGTCACCGAAAACGTGAACTTCCTCTCCCTTCTAGGACTTAAAAGAACTCCTGCAGGAGTCCTAGGGCTTCCATAGCCAAAGATGTCCAGGTTTCGAGTAGAGAACAGGTCATTGGTCCTGTCGGATCTGGGGGCGAAGACATCGTCTTCTAGGTCTGAATCCAGGGTTAGGGTGAGGGGGGGCGATGAAGCTGAGCGTCGACACTGCTGAGTTTGTGGGGGTGCTGTCTGCGGGATGTCTGATTCGGAGTACGGGCGTTCTGTGGACAAGAAATTAAGTGTTAGAAGGAGGGGTTGTTATGCTTTCGTCAAAAAGATAATTCGTCACTTTTTGTAAACGCCACTTTTTTTTTAAACGTTGCGGCTCACTAGGAATTTCTCCTGTTTCATGGGTGAGTTTACAAACATAGAACTCACATACACAAACACCCAGACCCGGAACAACTACTTGCAGGTCACACAAATATTTGTTCCGTGCGGCAATCGAACCCACGACACGCTGCACAGAAGTCCAATCCCTCAGCCACTGCGCTAATCGTGCCGTCAAATATTTTAAAGTTAATTCGTCACAAATTAAAAATAGTGACGGAAAAGTTGCAGCAGTTATGGTAGTTCCAAAATGCAGCATATGTCTCAATCTGAATAAGGTTTATTTTGTAGTGATTTACCAAAAGCTATTTTGTCAAAGATATCATGATTATAAAGCTAAGTCTAAGTTTCTGTGGAGCTAACTAGTTATCCCTTAGTTAAATTACTTTTTCTATATCTTTAAAGTATTTCTATAATACTGGTAGAATTTATTTCTTTTCACTTTTACATTGACACAGATTTAAAGCTAATGAAATGCAGTCTATGTCCACAAACCAGACTATTAATGTAAAAAAGAACATTTAAAGCAATATCTCTGGTTATAAATCAAAACATTTATTAGCAATATCGCCTACGTTGCGCCTGCGCATAATGTTTACGTGGGCCGTGACACTGCTTTAGTTTTGGGCTGTTTATTTTTAGCAAAGTCGAATACTTTTAGGTCCGTTTTTACTTTTAGTTTTTTCTTTAATATTGTCTGAGTCTACCAATTGATGAAGGGTGTTATTCTGTTTTGTCACTATTTGTATGACTTAAAGTCCACATTTTAATATTTAACATGATCTCAAAATTATAACTACCTCTATTATCTTGTTTCGTTTCAAGAAAGTTATTAGTGATTACTCACAGTATCCTCGTTACAGTGTCACTTCAGGTCCATAAGACCATTAGACCTACTAATTCAAAATTTCAGTGATAAAGATACAGAAGAAGATGATGATGACGATAGAAATAACGATAGAGCACAATTTAAAGCAACTGTGGACGAAAAAACTGAGCTGTAGTAGAAATTTGTTTCATTCGAAGCAATATTCCTTCACTCGATTCCTACTTCAAGTAAATCATAAACCAACACCACACTCCCAGAGACAGACAATGACAACTCAAAATTTACAACTTCTTAAAATATTGTGGAAGCTGTTGTTTTCTCCAAAAACAATTGTAGTAATTCTGTAGCATAACGTCTCTTTGTTCATCCGTGTGGTCAAAACAATAGGGTTTTGACCGCAGAAATGTGCAGTAGCTAATGATTTTTTTGACCAATAACTTTTTATGTGCGGTGGGTTCGTAAATGTTGGTCGGAATGGAAGGAAAGTATAGCGTATCAATGGGTTCTGTGAGGTATTCGCTGTTACTGAAGTAATATATTCAAAAGCGGACTATGCAAATGGTAGGGACGATAATTTACTAGTATGGAAAATACGCTGTCTTGTAAACTGAAGAGACAAAGATAAATGTCCAGAAAACTGTGCAATTTAATCAAAAATCCTAAAGTAAGATTTTCTGGAGAACTAACATTTCTACATACTTGCATTTGAGATAAAGTAAGTAGTCAAATTCCCTAGACACAATGGCAGCAGGATGATAATGTGAAGTAGTATCACAAAATATTATATATATACCTCTTCTGTCTACTACGCCCAAAGTATGCAATAAAAGAGACCACTTTAGTCCTACTGAAATATTATAAACATTAAAATAACAGACTCGTTGACATATACCAGCGATTCGAAGAAAAAAAGTTTATAATTTTAAAATGTATTGTTATAATAACCAATGTTGCTACATACAATTCCTCTTTCGACCGGGTCTCTGTTGCGAGCAGACGTGCACAGCTAAATTATTAAAAATATATTACAACTTAAATCATAGTTAATCCAGTTTGAACCCTATAAGTGAGGCAAAACACTCCAAATTACAACTATATCAATTAAAAGTGAAAGTAAACGCGCAGTTCGCCGCCGGTCGCCGTATCTAGTGGGTCCCGTCCCCCGCAACCCTCGAGGGAAAAAGACCATTACTATAATTGCCTTCTCTGTCATCGCGGTCTACGAAACACGACGTCACCAGCTACGAGCTACGGCTACGACAGTGCGGCTACCAGTGCTACGACGCTAACCGGTTGATTGTATCATTATTTTCTCAAATTACTTTCAACTGTTTACGGAAGGATAAGGATATTGACATTTTCGTTATCTCATAGCAAAATGGATCGAACCAATTTAGATAAATCCTTATCGGAAACGGATTTGGACCGGGTAGGGCTGCAAAAACCGGAGCATACAACACCCCCTAATTTTGTAGTATCCCGACAAAAAAGAAAGCGAGCGGATGATTTTGTTGACGAATTTGCCAAATTCAAAGAAGAGATGCAGTCAATGTTTTCCAATATGATGGCAGCCCAAGAGAAGGAATTTAAAAAAAACTCAATCATTCTCCAAGGAATACAACAATCAAGCTGTAACATTGACAGTTCCATTGCTTTCCTGACAGAACAAAATGAAGAATTTAAGAAAAAAATCGTGTCATTGGAGGACAAAATAAAAGAAGATAAAAAATATATTATTACATTGGAGGATAAAATCGAAACTATGCAGCAAGATAACAGAAAGGCCAATTTTGAATTAAAAAAATGTACCAAAAAAGTCAAACGAAACAAAGGACGACTTGATTCATATGGTGGCAAGTCTATCAAACTCAGTGGGCTATCCAATCGACAAGACGGTTATTAGTGATATATACAGAGTTCACACAAAGAAAGATGCTAGAAACACACCGATAGTAGTGGAAACAAACTCCGCAATTGTAAAGAACAACATCTTAAAATCTTGTAAGGCATTTAACACTAAACAAAAGTTGAAATTATGTGCCAAACACCTGGATATTCGCACAAATGAGGATACCCCCATATTTATCACGGAGCATCTCACTGCGAAAGCTGCACGCCTACACTTCCTCGCGCGTGATCTTGTGAGGTCAAAAACCTACAAATACTGCTGGACCTCATATGGACGGGTATACCTCAAAAGAGAAGATGACTCCCCATCAATTTTAATTAAATCCGAAGCACAAATCCAACAACTACTAATCCTTCAATGACTATATTCTCATAATGAAATTCACTGTTCTCAATGCCTATTTGCTTTTTTTCGCTGTCTATCAAGCTGGGTATGTACAGTCTGTTACATTTACTCGACACTCACACAAATTACGTTATTTACTATTATTATAATTAAACCAACAAACACACACATACACTTTCATTATCACACATATTATACATATAAAAGTTTATATATACTTGCGTCAACCCTAATTCATTACTTGAAATCAATTAAAACAATATATAGTTACACAGATTTAGCAATAACTGAAATTTTTTTATTATATATTAACGCACAACCTAAATTACTAAAAAATAACTGTTATGCATCAATAGATAGTATATCCCATCGCCTTGAATCATGTTATTTAAATAGTACCCTAATTCTAAAATGTACCGTACATTCTTTAAACCACAATAATGAGTGATTTACTACAAACTCTCAGTGACATCGACAGTTTAAGTATTGCGAAGGCGATAGAATGTGATAGTAGTGAACTTGCTCAGAACTATAACATTAATAAAAGTGACCTTACCATAATTTCCCAAAATATCAGAAGCATATACCGCAATTTCGATGACTTTATTGTAAATATGTCATGCTTCAATTTTAATACGGACATCATAATCTTGACTGAATGCCGACTTGACCCTAACAAACCCATACCAATTTTATCCAATTATCACTCCTACTCAACATCTCGACAATTAAATCAAAACGACGGAGTCGTAGTATACATCAGGGACACCATAAAAGCCAGTGTCACTGAAATTAACATCAGCCACGCATCATGCCTACAACTAAATATACTGAATAATACAATTTTAAGCATCTATCGATCACCATCTCATACTAACGCAGAATCTTTTATAAATTCCTTAGCACTCCATTTAGATCAATTAAATTCTCAAAATAAAAATCTTATAATTGCTGGTGATATAAACATCAATATACGACCTAAACACATCGAGCAAACCTATGAACTTAAAAATAGAACCTTATACCTGGACATGCTATCGGGTCATGGTATCCTCCCAGGTCATATGTTAAATACAAGGGAATCTAGTTGTCTTGATCACTTTATGTTAAAAATAAACAGAAAACGACATTCTGCCTTTATTGCCATTCTACGTACTACTATTACAGACCATCGAACAACCTTTCTATGTTTATCTAAAATAAAACTCCCCAAAACTACTGCAACAATGATTACCAAAATTGACTTCGAAGGTTCTCTTCAATGGTTAAAAGAAACAAATCTGTCTGCGTTACTTCTTTGTGAAAATCCTAATCACATAACGGAACACTTAACACAATATCTTATTGAATCAATAAAAATAAACACTACTCTTCACAAAATCCCTAAAAGTAAACGAACAATTAAACCTTGGGTCACAACAGGCATATTAAGATGTATAAAAAATCGTAATAGGCTCCAAAAACAATCCCGAGACGAACCCTACAATGAAATTAAAAAAATTACATATACTCGTTACAGAAATCATTGCAACAACCTTATAAAAAAACTTAAAAGAAAATATGAAAGAGACCTTCTTAATAATTCATTAAACAACAACAAACTTCTCTGGAAAAACCTAAAAACCATCACTTTTACAAATAAAATTACTAGAACTAATTCTGAATTAAATAATTTAAAGTCATCTTCTATAGAATCAGCTAATTACATTAATAATTATTTCGCAAATATTGGTAATCAACTAGCAAATAGCATCCAACAAAACATAACCCAGAATGACTTAAATCAATACCTACGTTCCTTACCGAGTTTCCCTAGTTCCTTTGTTCTACTGGATACAGATATGAACGAAGTAAATAGCATAATAAACTCTCTTAAATCAGATAGTGCCCCAGGATGGGATAATATCTCCACTAGCTATCTCAAACACGTAAAATATGAAATAATCCCAATCATAACGCACTTAGCTAATCTTTGTTTTAAGCAAGGTACCTTCCCTAATTCTTTGAAGAAATCAATAATAACTCCTGTTTACAAAGGTGGGCAGGAGGGTGATATTAATAATTATAGACCAATTTCTGTCATTCCTGTTATAGCAAAAATATTAGAAAAACTTTTAAATTCGAGATTACTTAGTTATCTTCAAACCAACAAAATTTTATCTCCATGTCAATTTGGCTTTAGAAGGGGTATCTCTACGGAAGACGCTATCACGTCTTTAACTACATCACTAATAAGGGAACTCGACAAAGGAACTAGATGTTTATCTGTTTTTATAGACCTAAAGAAGGCCTTCGACACGGTCTCTATTCCCATACTTATCCAAAAATTAGAAAAAATTGGTATTAGAGGTACACAACTGTCTATATTTATCGATTACTTGACTAATAGAAAACAGAAGGTTAAGCTAGATAAAACTGTTAGTGAGGATATTGATGTAACATGCGGTGTACCTCAGGGAAGCGTTCTGGGTCCTACATTATTCCTTATATACTTAAACGACTTATGTAACATGACAATAAATAAAGCTAACATATATTCGTACGCTGACGATACCGCAATTGTTTTCACTGGCTCAACCTGGGCTGAAACCAAATCTAACACAGAAAAAGGTATGGCACAAGTAGCTTCTTGGCTAAAAACGAATCTCCTTACATTAAACACGAGCAAAACTAATTATATCTGCTTCACAATATATAAAAATGTCCAGCCAAATCATGAATTCAATATTAAAATCCACGAGTGTAAGAGCATGATTGGTACAGACTGTAACTGTCCAATAATTAGTAAAATCAATCAAGTGAAGTATTTAGGAGTAGTGTTGGACCAGAGCCTATCCTGGTACCCTCATATCGAACAAATTACTGCGAGAATTAGAAAATTTATTTGGATTTTTAAAACATTACGTCACATAGTGCCAAGGAAAGGCTTAGCCAAAAATCTCCTAAATGAAGTATATATTTCACTAGTTCAGTCTGTGACAATATATTGCATCTCCATTTGGGGAGGCGCGCGTAAAACACGTTTCCTTGATGTTGAAAGAGCGCAACGGACATTACTAAAAGTAATGTACTTTAAAAAAAGATCTTTTCCCACTCATGAACTATACCAAATAAGTAATTTATTAACAGTCCGAAAATTATACATTATACACATAGTGTTAAAAAAACACAAAACACTACCTTTAGACCCCAATATATCAAATAAAAGAATAAAGCACAATGTTGCTTCCACTCCTTTTGTAAAAACAGTTTTTGCAAACATACAATATGATAAACGATCATCTTATTTATATAATAAAATAAACAAACAAATAGATATTTATACTAAACCATTTAAGGAATGCAAATCGCTTCTGATTGAGTGGATATTAAAATTAAACTATGATGAAGTGGAGAAACTTCTATCGAGCATATTGTAAACTGTTATAAGCTAATAACACAATCGCATCCGATAAAAAAAAAAAAGTAAAGAAAAATGACGCTCACGACCACACATACACTACACACACTTACACAAACACACACTGACACGAACGCACACAAATCCCTACGCACACACTGCCACGAAGGCACACACACACAGACAGAAACGCACCTGGCACCAACTCATACATACACCAACAGACTAAAGTTAGAAAAAAAAAAAACTATGTTGGTAATATTAATTTATTTATTTTCGTTACGCTTTTGTTCAGCAACATCATTTGCACAAATTGTAAAATAACTGTACGATAAGAAGGAGCGGCGCCTCCTGGCACAAGCATCTATATGCTTAAAAGGAGACGCCACCAACTGTAATAACATGATTTGTGTAATAACGAAATAAAAAGATTTTGATTTTTTTTGATTTGATTTTGACAATTCCATCAATCCTTAACAGTTTCAAAAGATATCATTAACAAATTAACTTCTCAAACGTAATTCATTTCAAGAACAAAAATTTTACGAAAAATTAAGTACTGAAACTCTTAATCGTTGCACCAAAGTCGATTAAGTTGATTAAAAGGGATCTTCATAAATATCGGAAACAAAACGCTGCGGGCCATATTCTGATCTGCTTGACTGGCAATTAATATTTCGAATACTTTTGAACACTGTGATTTATTTCTCGACGTTTTTGTCGTGTTAAAATAGGATGTGTGGCAGAAGCTTCAGTTTTTATTTCTTGCCGATACTTGTCTGCCAAGATTAATGTTGGTAGATGAAGTATCAAATATCATAGAAGAAAAAATTTAAACCAATGCAAATGGTATTGTGTGCTTAAAAAAATCTACATTAAAGAATAACGCAATCTGGCATCTTTTACTGAAATCAGGCAGTTAAAAAGCGATATTAAAGAAATATTTTTTTCATGGACTTTAGAAAATTGTCTTTTTAACCACTAGAACCAATCAATTGTTCTAATTATTGTAACTTAGCAAATTACAGATTTATGTCTACAAATGAAGAGAGTGCAAGGGAAAGGTTAAAACCATTATTAAACCAAATAATGTCAATTTGAATAAACTTCTTCTTATTCATTACGTTGACAGCAATGCCACAATAAATAAAGAATATTATTATAAAATTACTGGCAATAACGACACCTCAACAGTCGAACAAAATAATATAATAACAAAAATACTAACAGCCATACTTAATCACCATTGCAAAAACCTAGACCCAATCATTCGAAACACTCACAACACAATTCATCACATCAGGTAGCATTCAGACTAGCATTATTTGACCTTATTTTTAAACAAAACAAAGACGTCATGACAGAACAAAGAAAAGCAATTTGTTATCAACAATATCGATGGAGCGGGTACCAGGCGAACAGGAGCGACGAAGAAGTAATATACAAAATATATAAGAAACACAAATTAATAAAATCTAGGGTCCGTCCGCGAGCGAAACCCGTTTTCATGACACACGTGCAACGAGCGACCGGTGGACGAAAGAGATGGAGCGTATAGCTGTCTTGCACTAATGCAACAGTAAGAATTGTATGGACCTTGAAACTTGGAAATATTGTTAATTTACTTAAGGATTGGAACTTTTACTTAGGTTGAGGGAAACTTTGACAGCGTTGCACAATGCAAAGTTGCAATATTCTAATGTTAATAAAGTAAGTGTACTTTTTGACCAACTTCCTTCAAAACAGTTCTGTTACATCCAAACTTAAGGGATATGAATACGAATATAACAATATTTTTTATTTCTTTTTTGATCCATTTCCCTCCGGGAAAATTATCCTTGATGGTCTTAATTACCAGTTACACAATGACAAGTATTGCGCTTTTTGTGTTACAACTTCCATAATTACAGCTTTAATATTATCATGTCCTGAAGCGTTTCTTAGATGATATTCTCCTGTGTTCTCTCTCTTATTCTCTGAAAGATTCTTATTAAATTCGGTTCTATAATATTCTTATCTAAATATAAAGATTCTACCTGCAATTGTGACCTCGATAAAAATTATACTTACTGTTTTATCGACTACTATGAAAAATAAATGGTCAAAAATCCATACTATGCCAACATAAAGCTCCGATAGACGAGTCTGTTCATTTTTTTTTGTCTTATCCACGCTAGATGCGTAACACAGGTGTCTCTGGCTTACGCCTATTTACAATATCACAGCTATTCGTATTATTATTACCTGGTACCCTGGCCATATGCTGGGGTGTAATGGGTTTGGAAGGGACAGGTACGTGTCATTGGGTTAGTGTTAATATTTTTGACAAAATGATGATTGAAAGACCAAAATAAAGTGTTGTTCCTTCGAACGGTGTTTTATCATCATTGTGAAGAGTTGCTGTGATTATGATGATGAGTTTGTCTAAAAGTTTTTCTTCTTTATTGGTTTCAAAGTTCGTGATATTTATTTTTTGTTGTGTGTGTTCTGTTTTTGTTTTCTCGTCATTATTTGCCATCCTCAGTGCTTCTACAATAATTTTGATACTAAGTAAAATAAGTAAACAATCCTCACAGGAAGTAAGACGCCAGTACTAGTCTAAAAGATTGCTCAACCGATAAACTCGAAACATAAATCAAAGAAACAGCTAAAGCTAATCCACCAAAACAATCTGCAATACAAACCGGTCACCCATCAAATTATAAACCGCGTTGACAATTGCTTAACCTCTTCTTCTACATTTAATATTTCACTTAAAGACAATAATTATTTGTCTACAAACAAGTCATACTTGTTTTTAGAACGACTTAAGCTGTGGTTTCACTACGACGACTTTGACGACCGATAGTGTATCGATTCTTGATTTATGTCTGTCGTAAAACTGACCGTTTTATTGGCTTTAGCGTTTGATGCTTCTTCTATGTTTACTTTTGAACAAAGTATTATAGTTGTTTTTATTTTACCACAACTTTGTGCTAAGTTTTACTGTGGTGATGGATCTGCGGGAATTTTCGGAACCGATGTTTGATTTTGAAGTAAATAGAAATTTACCAGAAAATTCATACAGTAACAACAATGGGACACAATAATAATGCATGTAAAGTTGCTTGATATATCGTATCGTTTTTTTTTTCAATGTATAGATCTCAAAGACTTTTAAAAATTTTACGACATGAAAAATGGTTGAGCATTGGCGAAGGCCATAAATAAGAAAGCTCAAGTCAAGTTCCATAATAAAAACATTAATCTTAGCAAACCAGATTTTATAAAAAGAAATCCACTGCCTACGCAGCAGCTGTCATTGTTAATTCTCAAAAGCGAATCCCTGCAACTTTTTCCAACGCAACCTGTCTCCACAATTAAGCATTTAGTCGTCTTTAATGAAATCCCCCCTCTCAGGCGACCAAAGACTTGCACAAACCCTACATTAAGCGTTTCCAACGAACGTTGTTAGCTGTCATTAGTAAGAATTACATACGAATTAGCGAATTTATGTACCGCAAGAGCGAACCAAGTGATGAAATTAGAACCGTTTGTGGACGTGCTGAGGTTAGACCTTTTTTTCGTAATAAAGCTGGTTATTTCAGGACATGTTGACAAAGACCTACCTTTATAATTATAATACAGTTAATATGGTGCAGCTATTCAATCTATACATAATTATAATAAATCTGTAGAAGGGTCAATTCTGTACATTGAAAATATTGAAAAAATAAATAGCGGGGGTGTTGCTGGATCGATACCAAACCCAAATATATGATTAAAAAAATTTTTGTCTGTCTGTTTGTGCAGGCATCACGTGAAAACTAACGGTTCGATTTCGATGAAACTTGGTATAATTATTCCTTTTTATCCTGGGCATAACATAGGATACTTTTTATCCTGGAAAAATACGTAGAAAAAAAATCTTATTTTTCAGTTTTATTCATAGACGTTGTTCTGTAGAACCGCGAACACACGTTGCATTACCCGCAGTGGATTCAGCGCCGTAATATTTATAAGATGTCATTGTCAAAGTTACTCATAATGGGGAAATAAACCATCCACGCGAAGACCGACATCCGCGCGGACAGAGTCGCGGGCGGAAGCTAGTATAAAATAAAGAGATATCTGTTTGATGTAGTACAACGGAATTAAAATTTTTGGGTCAATAATAACCTTTCAAAAAATGTAAAATCTATTTGGTATCATTGTCCAGGATGTCAGAAAAAGGGACAATGTAATGTAATAATGTCAATAGCTGTTAAATTCAGATTTCGGCATCAATAGTTCAGCATTTAAAATAATCAACTGCTCAAAACGATTACGGATAAAGTTTCCACTTAAAAACTGGTACTTGACACACAACATCCAACAATTACTCACTTAAACGAACATCAAACAGATATTCCCACAAAATCATGTTTCAATTCCACACATCACTGACCAATGACCAAAACAATCGTGATTCTTGTATTTTGTCTCAGTCTCACAACGTTTTGTCCAAGAACCGTCTGTCCCACAATGATTTGTACCGAAACCGTTTGTCTCACAATAGTTTAAAGGATTATATCAAAAGGACAAGGTGACTCGACACAAATGACCATCGCCAGGTCAATGATTAATCGTTCGTTGATTTCAAATTTGAAATCACGTTACGGACTTGGGGTTCTATACGTGATTGAAACGTTTATTTTTTTTGGATATTTAGAAAAAGTTGAGAAAAGATAACTAAAAGGATTGGGGAAAAAACCTCATACAGATGTGTTGTAGTGACTAACAAGTGCTTTTTCAGATAGAAATTAATAGATTTTGTCCTAATGAAAATGTTGTACATGGAGCTACAGAAAAGAATATTATAGATATCAAGTAAATATTATAAATGAGTCAATCAATCATTATTATCTGAAAAAAATAAAGGAAAACAGACAGTAACGAAAACAAACAGGAAAAGAAATGTAAGCATGTAGGCAGTTGAAAATGAACGAATTATCTGGAACCTGAATAACAAAGTGACAAAAGTAGATAGTGTAAAAGTAAAACAAGATATGCAGTTGATCAGGCTGTAAAGTGAACCCAAGAACGTACTTAATAAATTATTCTCCAAAAAGCCTTTACTACTATAAGGATTCCCTAAAGAGCCTATACTCCTAAAAGCCACAGTAGTCTTTCTACATAGTGGACAGATATTCTAAGCTGGTTAACATACGAGGGCAGATATACTCCTAAGCACAACTCACTTCCTCACTCCTCAAACTGTCTTAAAAGACGTAGAAAACCCTAAGGCAAAAGCAATCATCCATATAACGTTTAGCGAACCGCAAACAGAAGTTGGTAAGACTGGTCAACTGCATGCACCTATTCGAATTACTGTGATTATAGAAAACGGGTTCTTCTAACAGTTATATCGGAGTATAGGATTAAGTTCTTTAAAATAATTATTAAGTACGTATAATGAATAATTTCTGGTAGGGAAGTTATTGCAAGTAATGGTGATCTTGAGAAATGAGTTCTGAGATTTTTGACGTAAAAAGTAATAGGTTTAGTCACCTTAAGGGTCTATACATACTCGTATAGGTTGCATTCAGTTGCAAAGTTGTCGAGTTTCAACTTTATTGACACTAGCTTTTCGTTTCCATTTAATACATTTATGACAAAGCCATCATGCAATTTTTGCTTGAAAAATGTCATTTTGTCTAGGTCCTCTGATTTGTGCAATATGTTCTGCTTCTTCAAACTTTTTATCTATTATGATACTTAAACAACCACCCATCTACAATTCTAGATCTTTTAATGTGAATGTCTTTAAATGTATACAATGCTAATATTTGATTTAGCCTCTTAGCAAAATTCTAAGGACCATGGGAATAAAGTTTATATCTGTATGACATTTTTACCTTTTTAACTGACATACTTACAGCTTACAGAACTTTACACTCACAAGCACAAATGCCAATTACGGGCTTATTGCCTTTAACAGTGATAATACTGGCACTAACCCAATAAAACAGTTTATTATTAGTGTCTGCAGTAAGACACACTTCTTATAATTTTATGCCCTCCATAGTAAACTCCCTGTGGCTACCACTAACTGTACCCACTTCATACAGAAGCGGCCTTGTAAAGCTCCAAAGATAGATTACCCTGAATTACACCTAACCTTACGATATAATATCAGAACATGGATCTGACCATTTCCTTCTCAATTAAACATAATTAAATAATTGATTTACAGCAACACAAATAATTTTCTAAATGGCTCCAAATAAGAAATAAAGCTGTACTTTAAACGGTTGGTCTGTTACCTATTATTAGAGTTAATTGTTGGTCCCATTGCTTTGATACACCAAATGATACAGAATACATTATTAACCCCATCCAACCATCACTTTGAGTATAATATTCAACAATAATATTTTACTTAATGACTCTCAAAGATGTAATTTCGACTATCGAATGTATTTTGATGTTACTATTTTTATTTGTGTCTATCAATTTTGGAAGTGCTCTTAAAGTTTCGGAATCAATTATTTTAATAGTTCTGTTGTTTTATGTTTTGATCTGTAATTTGAATTTTGATTTAGAATTGACAATCGATTAACTTCTTTAATTTTTGATACACCTTTTCATTTTTATGATGGATATCACTGTAGTATTTAATAACAAGTGGTGGTATTAGTAAACAAAAATCTGCCTTGCCAAATTGGCAATCTTCCAAAAGACAAATGACACAGCTCAAATAAAGAATTTCAAGAGACAAGTCAACGAATGCCTAAATACTTTTGCACCTATGAAATGTCAACTTTAACAACAATAATTTAACTGTCATCAAGTGTTAATGGAAACGAGCGGTACTCGTATAACCCTTTGCTAAAGACAGAAAAAAACAACCACTACAAGAGCTGTATAACAAAATGATGCACATTTGAGAACGCACTCGCGTCCAGACGGAGCATTGTATGCAGATGCAAGTCAAACCTCAAACTTATTAATTATCATGGGTAAGCACAGCAGTGAATAGTGATTAGTTTTCTACGATCTGTCAAGGCAGACGAGCGATTGCTTCGTGACGATTTGTTTGAATGGATTTGTGAGTTATTGGGTCTGTTTTATTTATTAGGTCAGTACAATTTTAAAGAATAAGAGGTCTGAAGATAGCACAAGTTACTTAAAAGTTGTGTGGTATGAACTTGTAAGGCGGAGAAATGACGAAAATAATTTAGTGAGAAAAGCTTTTGGTATTTAAGTGGATTTAGGAACAGGACCATACATTTCGGATAAATACGATATTGTTCGTGTATCGTAAGACTAAACTCGAGTTTATTATGAATTTGTATGCAGGTTAACTGACAGCGATTGTCCCCTATCAAAATTGATATTGAAACGAAGAAGGAAGATGATTTTTGTAACTAGGTCTTTAGTAAATTTGGTGCAGCTTGCAGAAAATTGAGACCTGTCTGTGAATGCAATGGTAAGTGACAAGACCCTCTACTGGACTAACAAGAGTCAACAACACTACAGGCAAATTGTTTCTTAGTTCGTAAGGCTTACAAACTAACAGGCTCCTGCACCCACGCGTTTCCGTGTGTCAAGTGTCTTACTCAGGCATCTTTAGCTCTTTATCTTCTGATGATTGTCCACTCATCTGACCGTTAGTCTGACAACATTTTATTCAGAATCTTTATGTCTATCTAAAAACATTACTCTGTCATTATTCTCTCCGTTTTCGCATAACAAATCCACAACCTCACTTTAACAATCCCTTTCTTATTCCTACGCAGACATAAGATTAATGATTCCTAATTTGAAGCCAGTTCACGGCTGCCGATAAAAAATCGCCGGTCTGTGTTCACATTTTACTTAAAGGAGTTAAAATGTCTGGCTACCGTACTACGCTTGCCTTTCATATGTTAATTCGTTCTGCTATTGTTGGGCTGATGTATGCCAAAGATGAAACTTAAGGCATTGTTTGACTAGTACTTATTGTTGGTAGTTTTTCTCTGGTTTATGTGGAGTTGTGAAGGTGTGGCTATTATTGTGGGTTGAGAGCATTATGGTGGTTTTGTCCATAGATACAAAGCTATAGTTTTGGTATAATTTTTAGCACAAAGCTTTAATTTTTAGTAATAGAAATAGAGAATTGTTAAGCTTTGTCACCGTTTTAGTTTCCTATTCGGTATTTGGCAAAATCTGAGCCTAGTAAAATGCTCGGTATTCGTTATTTGACAAATAAATAAGTAACATCTCTAGTGTCATAAAGATCTCAATCTGTCAAAAATATATGAACAAAAATGTAAGAAAGCCACAGAGCTCTTCATATTTTGTTTGTTTCCTGACCATATGTTTGGATCGCTCTCATAATGCAATATTTGGTAAAGGGGTTAGTCGTCTGCCACCTGACTTCAAAGAGTATGGGAATTATGAGCATATGATTCAGTTTAATAACCCTTTCTTTCTTCAAATTACTTTAGAAGCTTAGGATATCAATTAATTTTGTTGCGTTACTAAGTTACAATGTTAAATTTACGCGGCTTTAAATAAAATGGTAAGATCATCATATAATCTGTATTCTATTTGATTTAATTTATTTATCCATGTTTATCTTACTTGGATCGATACAGTTTGATTTATTAAAAGAGCAGTTACCTTTAAACATACCATACCCCTATCGCAAAATAAGCTTACCGCAAGTTGCCAAAAAAATGGCCCGTATGAATAATTTCAATTCAGGTAGCTGCGGTAACAGTCACCACAATATTTTTAAGCAAGTTGCCTTCCATATGAAGTTATCCATAATATCAATCACACCCGTATTTCAAAAGGATTAAGGATGGCCTTAATTTTTGGAAACCAGGTTTTAAAGTTCCTATATATTTTGAACCCGTATTCGAAATTCAATACAGGGAGCTGTGGTTTTCAAATTTTGTTGAGCATTAAATCTTCGGATTCATTTTGGCATACGCCTGTATCTTTTTTTGTGGTTTGCAAGATAATAAATTACTGAACGTATTCTTTCAGTTACTGCTTTTGTTCTGTTTATTATCAGGGTTGCATTTACCAAGCCTTTACTTCCTCAAGGAGTTACCTACTTGAGTGAGAATCTTATAACACCAAGTGGTCTGATAAATAGGTCATAATATAATCTTGTAAACTTTTTGTGGAAAAACAGTCCTTAGGAGCTCTGAGTGAAGCAGAAATAAGAATATTATACCTAGAAAAGGTATGATTCATGAGATGCCCAGTAATAAAGTATGGAAAAGAAAAAAATCTATTCAGAGTGAATGAGAGAGAGATTAAAGAGAGTCAGAGGATAATGATGATATTGCTTAAAGTGTTGACTGAATATTGGATCCCTAGTAACCACTATGTGAAGCCATGACACAACCAGAAGGCGTCGCAGGGACCTCCTCGAAAGTAGCAGTGAGAAGAGTCACTGCTTCACAGCTGCTGAATCGGAAAAGTTAGAAGTTATTCGGAAAGGCGTTGCCCAGCAGTGGGATGATACAGGCTAACAGAGCCTCAAGTCTGCAACTGCTACTAATATAATGGTTTCATTATGACTTTCCAATGGTCAATCACTGACACTCCATTGAATTATAAAAATAGCAGATTAGGGGAAAATTGTATCCTTGGTTCCATTTTTCTCTTTTACAATCTTTTGCAGTAAGTATACCGTTGTGGTTTAATTTAACAAGTATAATAAACTCTAAAAGGGAGAGTCTATGTCGTGATTTGTGACGACGGTGTTCGCGTAGGCGTTCGACTGGCTACCGTGCTAAGGCGTAGTGTTGTGGCTGCGTAATATCGATAGACAGGCCAAAGGTGACGATGACAAGAGATAGGGAGGGCCTATTTGCAATAGTGCAGATGTTGTTGCTGTAATTTTATACAAAAGGATTACTTGAGAGGTAAGTTATTGTGTATATGCATATTGGCAAAGTATTTTTTCTTGCAACTTGTTTATTTCCTACACATTTTTTTTTCAGATTGTTTTTTATATATGCATTCCTTTAAACCTTCACCTTCACGTTCTTGTAACCTCACAATACATTTCTTAGCGTTTAAATTACAATCCACATACAAAAAAACATCGCTTTTACGATACCTTAACCCGTTTTGCTCCTCCTTGTCACTATCGGTCTTATAGTTAAGAATTCTGGTACTTCCACTTTCACATGAACACCTGTTTCGTTATTAATCATTAAGCGTCTTAATTATCGATAAATTAACGACGTCGCCGGTTTATTGATGAGTCTTGTATCGTGCTGTTTATGAGCAAAATTACATGTCTGTGTATGTACTAGGGAGGTTACTGGGTCCTTGGCTGCAAGTTGTAACTTTTTTTATTGTCTAACTAGTGTAAATTATTTATGATAAATTAGACATTTTTCTAATAAATGAAAAAAGGTGTATTTGAATGTACATAAAATAATTAATATTTACTGATCTTGTATTTTTAGAATAAAAGGTGATTATATTCATTTATTTGGGAGAATAAACAAGAGTGTAATTAAACCCTGTAGGCCCACGTTTCACTAGCTTCGACAACCAATGTTTAGAAAAAGTTGCTAGTTGTGTTTTTAATTAAATTCAGAAATACTGATCTGCAACACCAACGGAACAGAATAACAAATTACGATAAGCTGTATCGATAGATCAAGCCGATTAATAAACATCAATTCATAAAGCTCAATTAATTAAACCTAATAAATAATTCATACATAAATAAAACATGAAACTAGATCGCGTTGAACTCAATAATTAAATGATAAGACATCATAATTTGCTAAAGAAAAAAAAAAACATTCAACACATCAGACAAACGTCATCGTCTCAAAGAAAGAAAGAAATAAAAACAAAAAACATCGATATCGGCACTGTACATCTCTAAAGGCCAGTGACCCAAAAAAGGTACGGAGTGAAAAAAAAAAGATTATATATTTTATTTTCAAGATACAAGTACTATCAAGGTATAAATTAAAGGTTTTATTATTTTCTCTTTTACTCGCACCACGTGTATCGATGTAAGCACGGAGGCTTGGCGACTTGTATGGTCAGCAGAAAAACTTGTTTTTGTTTTTTGTTTTAATAGGACAAGTCAGGGCTTTGTGCATATTTTGACTGTTTATGATAAAGTTTATTGATGACTTTTTCACTCAAAGTGTTTTGACATAAAATTTGGTTTCAAACATAATTGTTTAAAAAGCACTGTTCAGGTCCAACAACATTAGTAGTTTTTATAGATTTTTTACATGTTTACACCTAATTTCGTTTATAAATTATGTAGCCATGATTTTGTCCCACAGTAGGTCTAGGCCTGATCTATATTTTTTCCAAAAAAATATAACCACCCCCCACTACTTCAAGCCAAAAGTGATAAAAAAAATCGGAGTAATCATTCTATATTTAACTTCGATTAGAATCAGTTCACGACAATATCACTTCAATTCTCACTCTACATTATAAACATTAAAACCCACACAACTTCACTCGTAGCCTACGTACAAACACCGCAATAATTACATACCTACCTACATTTTCAACAAACAAACTGCTGTCTCTACACAACAATATCACGATTATTACCGTTGAGTTACGTATAAACTGGCCCACTACTGGCCTTACGCACTGTGCATGTGCGTGTGCGCACACACTTGTGAGTATGCATGCGCATACGAGTATATTTGTAAGTGTATGTATACGATTACTTTTGTACTCACAAAAGTAATCGTATACATACACTTACAAATACACGCACACTCGTGCGTGTATTTGTGGGTGTTAGGGTTGTCAATTATATTTTGCAGTCATAAACTATTTCTAATTTTAGAGAGGTTAATAAACTGAAATAATAGAGTAGGCATCCGGCGAACAATTTCAACATTATTATTCTGTAAATTATTGTTCGATATTTAAATTTTTAGTTCTAAAGAGCAATTCAGTTTACATAAAGTTCATCAAATGGATTATAATAGAGTATTGTCTAGGTTTTGTGATAAATAAGTACGTTATCTACTGCTTAAAAAATAATATAAAAAAAATGGTAAATAAGAGCGTAAAAATAGTAACTGCATCTTAGGAGTCTAATTTCCAGGTGGGCCCAGTAGACGACAATAGGATTACTCCCAATCATGGTAGTACTATTAATATTAGGTACCTAATATTAATAGTACTATTCTTCTTCTTATCGTATGGTTGATGAACAACCTGGTGTCAAAGTTTAAACCGCCCGTAGGCCTCTGACATGGCTTCACACACCGTTGAAAAATCTCTCAGGTGTGCTGGTTTCCTCACGATGTTTTCCTTCACCGTTTTTAGCAAGTGATAATTAATTTATAATACGCACATGAATTCTAAAAGACATCGGTGCGTGCCGGGGTTTGATCCTGCAACCTTTGACTTGGCAGTCCAACGGTCTTACTACTCGGCTATCACTGCTTAGTACTATCATCATACATCTCTGCCTAATCCTTTGCAGATCACGGGGCTAGGCTGAGGTGTGCTCTATTAATATTATTAGAGATTATGGAGTACCGTTTGCCAACCCTAACTGAGTACATGTGCACGTTTGCATGTGTGCGTGTCAAGAAACTTGTTGTCCACTGCGCAAGAGCATGAGTACGTTGTTTTTAATTTTCTATTAGATTTATTTGATGTCAGACGTTTTATGGTCTCGTGTTTATATTAGTAGGTTTTGGTAGTAAGTGATAGGGATTTAAATTTTAAATTAATTTGGGATTTTTGTTTTGGTTTAAGGGTTTTAGATTATATTACATGGTGTAGTAATTTTAATGATTTTTCATTTCTTTCTTTAAAAGAGATAAAATTATCAGTCCGACAGAAAGTAGGTACGATCTGTAAGGAAAAAACATCTTAATGTTAAATAAACTCTACCAAAGTTTACCGGAACGCAGAAAAAGCAGCAGTTTAAAAAAAATGTGATTTTTAAGGGCTATATTAAGCCATAATCACTTTTCATCCATATTAAACAGTCATATAATATATTTTTTTACACAATAACAAAGCCACATTGTATACGAAAATAAACAACATACAAACACATCTAAATAAAGGTACAACTGCACACAATTTTACTGCGACAAGTACCGTTAGCAAAAAACAAAAGACATACGACACGAACTTACAAAAACTGTCATATAATTTCCTGTTGCTGTATTTTATGCTTTATTTCCTCAAAAATAAGTGTCGTATCTCAGTTTTTTTGTCGGAACTAAATAATGGTTTTTAAAGTAGGTATAATCTTAAAACGAGAGTGTGGCAACACAAAAATAATTTAATGACAGCGATATTGTCTGTAGATCGTTGTGATTACGTTGTGTTGGTCGCTGTTGCATGTTCTAACTCGCGCATGATTGTTTTCAAGTGGGACATTAGTGCTTTAGATTATACCTCCATGTGTATTAGTACTTTTTTTAAAATATTTTTTACGTTTTACACGTGATGATGATCAGTGTTTGAAAAAGTGTTGTTTTATATACACATATTACGGTTCCAAGATAGGGATGAGAACAGGTTAAGCATTAGTTATTTTATGCTCTTATCAATTTTAAAGCAAGTAAAAATAAATTAATATTTGGTTAGTAGGTCAAACGGCAGCCTCATCGTAAAAGCTCCGCGGCTAGCCATAACATAATACGGGAACTAACTTACTGATCTTGTGATACTGAGCTATGATAGTTAAACACTTATGAATAATTAATTGTAATGATATTTTTTTTAAATTTTTTAATTTCTATTTTTGTTTAATGGACTTTTATGACGCACTGCGCATGTTAGTCCCATCGTAATGGTAATTTACGATAACTATAAAATTAAAGCAATGTTTTTTAGTAATTATAGTCGTTTTAAGCGATACCAAAGACTAAACCATTACTAAACAAAAAAAAAACTAAACCATTTTCTCCTCCAAAAATGATCGTGACAAGAAACACCTAATTACGCACCAAAATATAACAAAATTATCATCCACCGGAATAGAAGCTAATAAAGGTATTATTATTAAAGCTATTCTGTATTTAATAACAAATTTACAAAATATAATTCACCGAACAACAGAAAGAAAAGCTCATTTTTTTTCGTGGTAAAATCATCAAATGAGTCCTCCCACCAAGGGCAGGGCGGGACGGACTGTCAGACTTGACTGACTAAAATCCACTGTGTCCTTCAATAGCCCTTTACGTACCGGGGTCACGGTAATTCGTGAGTCCCGTGACCCCGGCAGGCTTTGGCCCTCTACAGGGGGCCCCGTCACTATGCTGACACTCCTTGAGGCGCGCGTGGAACACAACGCGCCATCGACATGGGCATGGTCATGGTTGGACATCGAGTCGCCCATTACTCGCCACCCGCATGCCCAGAAAGAAAAGCTTTTTTTTTATCGTGGTAAAATCATCAAATGAGTCCTCCAAAAGCTTAGTAAAATAATCCTGACTAATACGATTTTACGCACTGGTGTAATTAGGGTAAACGTAATTCTATTTTATCCCCAAATGATAGTCAATAATACTGTGTTGATTATTTTACGCCGCAGTGCACAAGCCTTGTGTCGTGCGCTTACTGTTTATTTTATTAACGACAAGTAAAATAAATTGCAAGCGAGTACAGTTTAATGCGAGGCTGTTTTTTTTGTGGTAATATCTTAGTAAAGTTATTAAAGTGAGAGAAATTTTGTCCGCTACAAACGCAATATGTCAAGTTTAAAAAAAAAAATTACACCAAACAAAAACAATCTACAAAAATATGAGTTACTAAAAGTCCTTTGTTATAATCCCGACAATTCGGACGAGTCAAACAAGATAGTTAAAAACCACACCTTAAACCCAATACTCCATCTAAAAACAACATCAACAAAAAGTTAAAAACAAAACTGCACAGCATGCGCAGGCGCATCATAACACTCGTAACCTACGAAAACCAAAAATAACAACTAACCTAATAACTTTAATTGGTAAGTTAGTCTAAAATATAGCTAAAAGCAACGAAATAAGCCAAAAAGGTTCTACAAGAGCAACAAAATGAAATTAAAAAAAAGATCCGTCACGAACATAGGCGAGGGAGAGCAAAAAGAAAAAAAAACACAACATAAGTTCAACGTTTATTTTGGTTGCGTCCTTTTCGCGCGCTTACAGTTAAGTTATTACTGTCTCTTTCTATCGGGCCGAGCGTTGGACACCTGTGCTTTAGTTTCCCCTGAGTACCAACGACCTCTGGCGGACAGTGAGACAAAACGTCATATGTGCACAGGACGAGCTACAGAAAATTGCGCCGTAAGTTTTTTACTGACGGTACATTATAAATGCATGTTGTCATAATTACAGATGCATCGTATTTCGAAGTAAAGCAATCATTGTCGTATACCGATTTGATTCGTAGCAAGATGGTGGATGTTTTTTTTTTAGTTTAATACGTTAGACTAATGTATCGTCATAATAATGAAAGTGGCACACCTGTTTACTGATCCTATTGTCAAAAGCTCAAAGGAAGTGAATTACGGAGTTTTTGGTGCAAAACTGTACGTTTTTTTTTACAACTTTTGTGAAGGAAAAATAGGGCGTGATGGTTTTTTTTTGCGTTTTGTGTAAAAAAAGTGGGCTTTGTTCCGTCAGATGCTGTTTGTGCGATGAAGGGTGAACTTTTGTCAAATTAAGGGCCAATATTCTTTGTTAACTTGCTTTTCGTAAATCCATGAGGTCGGTTTCGGAAACGGAACGTATAAATCTGAAAAATAGACACGTTATGGAGCTCCAAAAATAACGGTACCTAGCCATTAATATAAAACGAGAAAAAAAAATAAGGAAACGATATTGATGTTGATCCCTAGTAATATGAAGTAATAAGTGTGGAACACTGAGCTTACGAACACACCGACTTTCTCGTATGAAATTACATGCTCTGAAAAGTCAAAAGACAGAAGAAGCAGTTTCACCTCAATGCCTGCCGAGAAACACGTAAATAGTCATCTACGATGTTATGAAAGTAAAGAAAGTTTGTTGTTACATTCCTCCGTAAGGGCTCATGTACACCATGCCGCCGCCGCGCCGTCACCGCTCCGCTGCCGCGCCGCCACCGCTACGCCGCCGCGCCGCCACCGCTCCACCGCCGCGCCGCCACCGCTCCGCCACTCACCCGCCATTCGCTATTGTTTGATTTTCGGCGGCGGTGACGTGGTTGCGGCGCAGTCGCGAAAGCGACTTCTCCTACCTTTTTTCTAATGAGGATGCCACATTATAAAAAAAAGCTGTGCCCGCGATACGAACAAGAAGAGAAATAACTATTCAATATTTTTACTAAATATATCTATTAGAACTCTTACAAAACTCAAACCCACCTAAGCTATCAACAGCTAAAACAGCTAGTATCTACATATTACACTATCCTGCGCCTGCGCACGACCAGTTGTTCAGTTGATCCGGCGAGTTCTGGTTTTACGCGAGACGAATGGCGGTTGACCTCCATAGCCCTAGCCCTTGGCCAACCAGGTTTTAGTGGTTTAGTATTTAATTTTTACATACAGGTTACTATACCTTGATTTGTAAAAAGTTTGACTGTTGGGGATTAGGTAATTTTCTTGGAAAAATGTAAGAATAATACACTTTTTTTTTTACGTGGTAAAATCATCAAATGGGTCCTCCCACCCAGGGCAGAGTGGGAGGGACTGTCAGACTCGTACTGACTAAAATCCACGGTGTCCTTCAATTATTCGTACAGTCCCGCAACCCCGGCAAGCATTGGCTCTCTAGAGGCGCGCGTGGAACACCACGCGCCGTCGATCTGGGCATGGTCCATGGTCGGACAGCGAGTTGCCCATTACTCGCTGCGCGCATGCCCGCGCAAAAATAATACACTTAATAAAAGGGACAAAAATTACCATTATTCTCAGCACTGTATTATGATCCCGGATGACAAATGAGGTGGCGGAAGAAATCCAAAATTTCTCTAATAAATTATGTTTAAGTCTTATGGTTAAAGGGTGGCGATTATTGAGATTTTACTAACCAGGAAAAAATTGTTTTGAAAAAACAAATTCCTCGTTAAACTTGGTTACCAAAAAAGAAGGTGACTCAAGGCTTACGAAGCGATATCTGTTTTTTAAGAGTCTATAATTTCACAATTATTTCTGCCAATCAAATCGTTTCCTTTTTATTTTAGGTGGTAAAATCATCAAATGAGTCGACCCTGGGTAGATCGAAAGTTACTGTCAGACGTGTACTGACTTAAGCCCACCGTGTTCTTTCAATCGCCCATAACGTCCCAGGTTCACGTTTACCCGTTTGAACAGTTCCGCGACCCCGGCAGAAGTTCCCCGTCCAGATCGATTTACCTAATATGATATGAATAACTGGAAACTCCAACAAGCAGGATCACGTGTCCAAATCAAACAAGTCATTGTTTATTGTTGCACGGCCAGGAATAGAACCAGCGACCAGCGAGCTGTCACTATAGCGTGACGGATTTAGACACGGCGCCTTTTGAGATTGGCATGACTGCGTGAGCGCTTTAGGTACGAGTAACAGATTTTGGATTCAATGTTAGTAGAATATTGAGTTTTAAGTACTAAATACGGGGCGACGCTAAAAATATTTTCGCAATTATTGAAATAGTGTAAAATATTTTTTACATGATTATAAAACTATCAAATATAAAGTTTTGCATAGATTAATTAAACTACCTTTGCAGTTGGGTGTAGCATCAATCTCATCAGATTTCCTTTAATTTTAAAAGTCGACGTTCATTTTTGAATGTCGAATATTTATGCCTCTTTGGTGGGCTAATTGATATAAATGATTTGACTTAAACAGAATGAGAATTAGAAAAATCCTATTTCCTTAAAAAAATAACTTGCACGGCCGTCATGTTACTAAATACCAAAATAAATCCATTTAAAATAGTGTTTCTACTTTATTTTACCTGTAAACGGAGAAGATGGTCTTTAACATTTATTTTATTTTCACTGTCGCACTGCACTGTAATATGCAAAAAAACATCACTTTTTGTGACAAAATTAAAATATATGACACACAATTTTATCACCTATTCACTCAAACTCTCGGCTTTAACTAAATCCTTTGCGTCCATCATGTTATTTTTTGCAGGACATAAAATCTTGTATTTTTAAACAATAATTTTGTCACCGGGACGTTTACGACTTGCCGCGACAGTGATGAGTTATCAATTTATTTAATGACAGCGAGTGAACCTGTCAGTACGCGGGTGATTAATTTGAAGCAGTCTAACTATATGTTTGTGAGCATAAAAACATAATTAGTGTACGCTGTTACATTTTATGTCTGTATTTTTTGTTTAATTTTTATTTTGACAAACATTTTACGATGATTTAAATAATACAAAGTATGTTTTATGCGCTTGTAGTAATTGAATAGTAGCGTAGCTATTGATAGTTATAAGTTCAAATTAATTAGAAGGTCAAGGTCAGATTATTATTACTTTAAAGCCTCATTTGGACGATGCGCGGGGACAATGAATTATTGAGGGACAATGAATTCAGTTGATCAAAAAATAGCGTAATGTCGTCAAACTTGAATGCAAGTGATTGCTTTGTTTAGTTGCTACACCCAATTGCAAAGGTAGTTTACGTAAAGCGTTGATGAAGAGGAAAACATTTTTCATCCAACTATAACAAGAACGTAAGAACAGAGAAATTATGATGATTACATGACATTTAAAAATATTTTAATAAATTAGAGAAAAAAAATACAAGACACCTGATTTATCTAAAAAAATAACCATACTTTTTTGCTTTGGTTCCTCGAAAGTTTACTGGGTCAAGATTTGAACTCATGACCTCTCAAAAGTCAGAGGTCAACGCCTTGGCTGGTTATGTTTATTGATTTTAACATTGCCATATTGTGAGATTCTTTGATACGGGAGTAATTATGGACTCAAGATTATTTCTAGAAAGAAAAAGATAGAAACGTTGTGAACAATTTTATGGTTAGGTGTATAGCTTCGCTTGGTCGCGGGACTGTCTTTTTAGGTAACCGTGATCCTGGAACGTAAAGGGCTATTGAAGGAACATTGTGGTTTTTTGTCAGTATGAGTCGACAGTCCCTTCCTCTCTATCTAGGGTGGAAGGACTCATTGGATGATTTTACAACGTAAAAAAAGTATGCTTCGATTAACCACAAAAAATGGGATAAAAACAAAACATAACAATACAGTAATACACATATATGGTAATAACTTCGCAAAGTAGACCTTTTAGTCTATTATTTAGCGAAATACCTATAACCAGCATTTTAAACCTCATTTGAACTAAGTCAGTCAGACCAGAAACATTACTATTGAAATTAACATTCGCATTAACGCCATTCAGGATTCAAAGAACTTCAATGCCTTTGAAGTTATTGACATGGCAGTGCGAAAAGCCTAATAAATCCACTCTTATATACTCAAACACTTATTGACAGGACTGTACTAAAGAGAGTGAGTCGTAAACGGTCACTGTTTTGTACGTACAAACAAATATACTGATCATTAATCGGAAATAGCTGTGGCAATGTTTTGGTGGATTTTCTTAGAAAAGTGTAAGCAAGTCATCATCAAAATACGTATCAGCCAAAAGACGTTCACTGCTGGATATGTGTCTCCCCCAGGCGTCTCTACTTCGACCATACAGCTGCCAAAATACTGCTATGAACAAAATATGGTCGCGGGAATGTACGAATTACCGTGACCCCGGAACGTAAAGGGCTGTTGAAGTTTGTTGGGTAGGAGGATTCATTTGATGATTTTACCACGTTAAAAAAAACACATCTGTCTATCTATGGAACACAGGAGTGATGTTATGTCTACCATGTGATACGAGGGTCGCCTAACCCGCCTCACAAAACATAAAATTCAAGTCACCCTTTCACGTAAACATACACACAGCTACGTCATAACAAAACGTAAGCTAATTATGTCTCGCTGAGTGATTCGGCTTGCTAATGCCATGAGTTTGACACGAGTTGACACGACTTCTTGTGATTTATGAACGTGTTGAAAGTGTGCTCGTTTCAACGATTTTATATGCAAAATATTTATGGGTACGAAATTAGATTGATATTGTGAGTGATTTTGTTAGTTATTGGCACTCCATTTTATGTTCATAATAATTGTAAACAGTGCTGAATAATATTCTTAAACAGATGTTGTTAACTAGGTATGAAACTAGTGACAGATAACATTTGCCAAGCTAAATCAATGGATGGATGACCACCAGACCATATTTTATGAGTTATTGAGACCTATCTAAACCTTGGAAATCACGGTAACTCATTGGTAATGAGTTTTCCTGTAGCTAATTTACAGTTTTCGCACTAATCTTACAATTGGAACCAAGAACCAAGAGCATAGTTCTAAGAAATGTTTCACTCAATATAATATTAAAAATTAGAAGGTCTTACACTAAACATACAGCTTTTAGAGTACCATAATACTAATTTTAAATCACCAGCATTAAAGTAAAGACTCCATAAAATATTACAATACAGAAAACATAAGGCAACTCCATAAATACGCTTCCGAATAATAAACTTCGAAAGTTTTTATACAAAAAGAAGTCCTGCCACCCGACACTTAAGGGAATATTGTTCTAACAAAAAACTTATGACCCCGGAGTAGGCTCCCGAATACAAAATTAGGTTTTTTTTTTATTTTTGGAATAAAATTTGAATAAATTTCTTTGATACTATGATTATTACAATTTGATTAATGATAGGCCACTGATATTCGTATCGTTGACGTACCAAGTGTTAAGTCTAATTGATTATTTTTCAAAAGCGTATTTTTAAAATAATTTGAATTTGAATAGGGAGAATATGGGAACTTAAAAGTATTAAGTTTCAATTCTGAATAATAAATATTCGAACAGGTTGTCATGAGTAAGATTTTCTGTCGAAGCTTGATATCAAGTTTGGGTTAAAGGGTGAATTGTCATGCAAATTTAAATTTATTTAAGTTAGTGACAAGTTGCTGTCACATGGTATATTGCTACCTGTTATAGAAACCCTAATATTACATAGCCAGTTGATAAAAAACGCTTTAAAAATAATTTACATAATGTTTTTTATGAGATTGGGACTTACCCAGGAATTATCCAACTCAAAATAATAATGAACTTTTAAGATATTAAATTTGAAATTCAAATAAAATAATTAAAGTAGCTTATCTATATTTTATTCTAAATTCAATTAACAAAATACAATCCACCTAATCACACCCAATTTTCAAATCAATATAAATATTCGTAAATAATAAAAGGTAGCGTTCGATCCTAATCATAGATTAAAAATAAAGATCGAGGAAGAAGATAACTGGGGCCTTATTTAAACTGTATTAAAAAAGGTAAGTGTATCATTATTTATATTGTATTAAAAAGTTGTATGGCTACCGGGCAAAGTTGATTGACCCGCGGGCCGCCGGTCACTCGACGCGTCGCATGCGCATCTCAGGAGGTTTTTTGTAGCACGACACATGAGACCTATTGTGTGATAGTTTTTGATGGGATATTATTTTATGGTGTGAGATATAAATGGGTTTTCGATACGGAAGAGATATGATGTTCAATTATTTTTATGTCTCTTTTTTTGTTGGCTTCGAAACCCAAGAGATGGTTAGTAAGTTAGTGATAAGTTGGTTACTAGATGTATTTTTACTTATTTTTGTATGTCCATATGTGGACATGTATTTTTAAAGTAAGCGTTCCTTAAATTTACGCGAAATTGTGAGTCAAATGCGAGTGAATGCTATTAGACGAATCGATTCCAAACACGGCTTCACCCATGAAGATGGCCTGAGAATAACTGGCATCGACACCGTGATGACTTGGTCACTGGTCAGATAAGATGCGGAAAGCGGAGGATAAAGTGTCATGTTGGAGCGCAATTAAGCCTTTGTCAAACAGGTAGGCGTTACGAATGCGAAGCGTGACGTTTTTATTTGTAATGTATGAAATTGTTTGAATCCAGTCACATAGAAAAGCGAAAGCGATCCGATAGCGTGACAGAAATATCGGACTGACGTCTCGCTTCGATTCGGAAACGCTTCGCATCCTGTAGTGGCCATCCTAAAGTGGTAGTGGTGGCGATATCTATGTAAAATGTGTAAGTAACTAAGAAGAAAAAAAGTATTTTCCTAAAGTTACACTACCACAAAAATGACTTATTTACATCGCTTTACAACCTCCATGAACGTTTTAAATTGAATTTAAAATAAAATAATAAATATAATTTTCTTACAGACCACGTGTACCGTTTTATTATGTTTTGTATAAAAACAAACCGTAAACTTGGCGCCTGATAAATTGTCCGACGTAAGTGCGATGTATTGTAGGTCGAGTGGTCCAAAGTATGAGCGATTGAGTGTTTTGTTTTTCTGAGGGATGTTGAGACGACCAGAGGACCAAGCACGAATTCTACGTACTTGGCCGTACTTCGTACTTGAAGTATTTACAACGTAAATTGTATGGAAAATGATAAGCGTCTTTGTTACTTTAACGATGAACTAATTTTTCGAATAAATACCTTAACCAATAATACTCGTACCATCAAATTATTGCCAAACTTCTCGTTTCCTTTACGTAACAAAAACGTGAAATCTTGTGTTAAGGCCTCTATAGGGCTCGTTCGAGAAGAAGGCATTGGATCAAAGCTTCTGGAAGATTTTGGGGACCTTAGCTCAGCATTGAGACAACACATGCTAAAGAAAAAAAAAAACTCGGTCGATGGCAATACGCTCGCTCCCTATTACATGGAACTTAAACATAGCTGGCAAAATGTATATGTAATATAAGGTACACCCCAGCGATTACAGTTGAATTTTATGTAAACAAGAACCACACCTTATTTGAGTAATTAAATTGACTAACAACTGCGCTTAAGCTTTTTCCTTGTACCACACAAAACACGGTTAGCGAAAAAACCGGTAGCAATACAATTTGCAATCAATTCGCATGAGATATTAGTAATTTTATCACGCAATGGACGTCCATTAACATCGTCTGAATTATGGTTGTAAAAATTTTAAGGGTCCATTTTTCTTAAACTGGGTGAGAGTAGCATTTAGCCTGATTGTGTTGAAGGATGCCTTCTGAAGATTTTAATTGAGAATTTCTTATTTGTTGTTGTTTTATGCAAAGTGACCTTTCCTCATCTCTCTTTCCTTTTGAAAGAAAGATCAGAAAAGGTTATTCTGAAGAAACCATATTTGAAAAAAATATAAATCTTGTTAGAGTACACAACGAGTTCTTGAGGTGAGACTTCCTCGCGGCAAGCGTGGTGTTTGGATTAATCGTGCGATAGACTAGATGCGAAACGTAGAAGACAAGGGGTTACATCGAAGCATGTGTTAGGGCTTTCTCTAGCATTTGGCTATGATAGGATATTTAACATATTGCAGACCTTAATGCAGTAGTACAGACTACTCTAGTTCAAACCAAGTCTACACAACAAAGGTATTGGTAGAAGAACCGCAGAAGTCACACGAAAAAGACCGACATACAGTACAGATTTAAAACAATTTAACCCAAACCCATATCATTTCACCACAACCACCTATTCTGAAAATAGCACCACCTATTATAAATTTTACGACAATACGCTCAGACACTGCGCAGACCATGCCGAGTGGAGCCGAGCATATCCGAGCACAGCCGAAGTCGTCACAAAAACTGACGCCAGATGGTCATGACCTGCGCCAACGTGTTACCAACTTACATTTCTCATAATACTAGGTTTGGTTACCATGTTGGACTGAAAAATTGGGACAGTACTATATCTAGAAAAAAACAGCTTCAATAAGGTTCGGTAACTTTCAAGGCAAGAAATGGAAAAGGAAGAAAGGAATGGCATAAAAAATGTTTGATAGTTATTTGCCTAATTATGAATTAGGAGCGAGTTTTAGATGTGTCATCATCATCATGTCTGGCCTACTTCCGGATATATTAGGGATGGCAACATGAAGGCGAACTGTGTGGTTGGTAATTTATCACTCAGATTAACGTTGACAGCATCATTATTCCAATGACCTTGCTCAATGAGGCTGTTGGCACTGTCATGGCATCTTTTTCATGTGATTCCATCAGTTTTTGCGTTGACCCAAAGTTTCCATTAATTTTCCACTTTCAACCAAACCACATAAAATAATCAGTTTGTACGTAAACTCTGAAATGCAAAACTTTTATCAGAGGACTGTTATAGTAATATTAATAATATTGTGTATTATACTAATTAACTCAGCAGTTCTTCTATTGGACCTTGCAAGATTGAACAATTTTAATTTCAGGACTTATCCACAGCCAGGAAACTTTACAGACACCTCACACAAACAACTAAACGCCAGTCCCAAAGAACTGCCCGCTGTATTTATCAAACTGGAAATAACTTTCGTATTATAAACAGAAATATTTTTGTTTACTACAACTACTCGCTTCGTTGAAAGTTGAAGCGTAAATTAGACGGTGCCTTTAATTTGAACTGTTGATGCAAATTGAGTTGTTGTGTAGAAAGGGGGAAGTGTTGATTTAGATGCTGTTATAGATGTTGTAGTTGTTGGAATTTTTTGTGTTGCTTCGGATGAAAGAAACGTTTAGGTTTTTTTTTTCATGAAACGGGTCGATGGCGCGTTATGTTCCACGCGCGCGTCAAGGAGTGTCAGCATAGTGACGGGGCCCCCTGTAGAGGGCCAAAGTCTGCCGGGTTCGCGGGACTCACGAATTACCGTGACCCCGGTAAGTAAAGGGCTATTGAAGGACACCGTGGATTTTAGTCAGTACGAGTCTGACAGTTCCTCCCGCTCTGCCCTGGGTGGGAGGACCCATGTGATGATTTTACCACGTGAAAAAAAAAGCTTCATAAAACTACTAACGAGAATGTTTTCAATGTAAATGGAGGGAGGAGACATTTTATAACGATGTCTGCATAATGTAATGCATGAAATGTGATGTTATAATAGTACGATAAATTCTGATTATATAATATTGACCCAAAATGAATCTCCAGTAGAATGGATAAAAGTGTTCATTCTTAATGATATCAATAGAAGAAAAGCTTTTTATTTCCGTAGAACGATTAGTAATTTGGTTTAGTGAGATATACATTAGAAGTCAAAATCAGCCAGACTAATTTTTCAATAAAGTCTTTAAAGAATATGAAGTATTTGTTCTACTATTAATGACATTCATATCTACTATTTTGTGATAGAATAAATTGTTAAAAATCATAAACTTAATAACCGTAAAACTATTTTTTCGTTACGAATTTTAGCAGAGATATAACCATAGTGCGTAGTAAATTGTAAGGTTGTACTTTCCAAGAACAAACATGAAGATGATAGTTTATAGCTAGTAAAGTCTTAAACATTATTTATTGAAAATACATAAGTAAACACCGCTATAGTTTCAAACAAAGCAATCAACTCAATAACGAAGATACAACCAAAGTTAATTTTAAACAAATTGCTCACAACATTGTCATAAAAACCAGTCTAAAAACAACCATCGCTACAAACACTAACTTCGCAGCTAAAGACCAAATGGTACTGGCCGTATTACTTGGGAACGCTAGTATAAGAAGACCTGTTGCGTCGAATTTGATGGTTGAAGTTGAGAGGTCAAGTTGTGCTGGTGGTATTAAAGTATTTTATTCACGTTTTGACACAATCGGTCATTCGCCTTACGACCATGTACGTGGTCGGACGTGCGTATGCATGCATATGAGACATATAAAATGAGAAAGCCAATATTTTGCTTTGTTTAACAAAAGGTACTATAGTTAAAATAGTAGTTTATTATGTTTTATATATTGTTACAATGTAACTGTTTAGTCTGTGTATACAGAATTGCTATTTGCATAATTTTGCATCTCGATTTCAATGTTCCCGTCTTTGTATGTTATTATGTCTGGTCTTATGTTGTACAGTCATTGTTATTCATATGATCTTTAGCTTATTCATCCAATATTAATTTGCCTACTGGTGGCATACAATCTTTCTCTAGTGTATCTATTCCACATACCCTTTCCTTAGTAATGTTGCTTCTAGCTACTTCAATTATAATCTTAGTTCAATCACTTTTCCCAGTCACAAGTCCCTAGTCTTGCTTAAGGCGTCTCCAGCCATTTAACTCCAAGACACGATAACAGTTACATACGAACGTGACTTAATAGTAACTTATTAAATCCATCCAATCGTTCAGCTTTAAATACGTGCCATCTTGGTGTCGTCTACATGTCAACTTAAAGACTTGTAACTAAAGTGATAGGAATTAAACTGACTTTATTTAAGACTTGATGCGGCTCGTTAGAGTCATCCTTTGGCTAGACCTGTATTTAAATTATAAGCTGCGATGGATCTCTCTCATGGGTAAAAATAACGATTCCTCATATAAAACTTTCATTGCCTGTCTAACTTTTCTCGTGAATACAAGGTTCTTTAAATTCTAAAATATTAATTGTACAAAATTGTAAATGTAAATGTTTACCTTTTAGACTTATAGGTTTAGGCTGTACCTGATAATCAAAGATTTTAGTAAGTAGAAAATAAAGGTTGACTTATTCACCCGAATAAACAGGTGGTTTCTAAACTTTTCAAAATCAAATCAACTACTAAAGATTTCCATCGTGATTAATTTCAATTGAGTAAAAATTGAAATAATATTGATGACAGTAAACAAGCACATAAAGATGTAAACACAACTACATTAAATAACGATGAGCTCAATGAAATCAAAGTACCAGCCAAACAAATTTAAAGCGTCCTTAATTTAACCACAATCAAAAGAACATAACGTTTAAAATTAAAAGATCAAATAAAAACTCAGACAAAAATAATTATTTTGGTTCAAATTAAAACCATGCCCACACTAAACAAAAAACTTGACAAACGATTTGTGCGTAAACAAAGTATAATTTTGAGATTCAAGAGGATATTTGCTAAAAATAAACAGTAAACAAACGTAAAGGTCGCAAATATAAAACTTGTTTAAGGAACAAGTTCAGGTTTAATTTATGAGAGAAAAGCGACCTGGAAAATTTTGACCTGATAGATGCTGATTTTTTTTTTCAAGTGAAAAATGACAATATCACAACCAAACTGGAAAAGAAAGAAGCTTCAAGTAACACTAATTGGTAACTGTTAACCAGCTTCATGCCATTTATTTAATGAAAAGGGTCCTAAAAGTAAAAAACAATACTACCATTAACACTGTTAGCAATACTTAATCACTATCACGACTTTATTGTATAGAAAGCTTGACTAGACTAAATGTACCTGCAGATAGGTAACAGAATGCAGACCTATTTATCGCTTTCACCCATAACTTAAACCACAAAACCTGACCAGACTGGCAAAGATCCCGTTAATATTACAGTCCCTACACAAATAAAACATTACGATTCGGCCTGGGTCTCCGAATTTGATACCCGATAATCCATAAATGGTACTCCAAGACAGTTAGTTTGGTTTCAACATAACACTTCGAAACTTGAAGTAGAAGCTACTGAATATAAAAAATTCTAACAAAAGCTAAGACTAATAGAATTGAATGTTGATGAACTTGGGTGAGTAGAAGGATCTATTGAAAAAAGACCCATCTTTGAAGAAGGTGAAACAAGGACCGGGTAGGTAAGAATATCCCCATCCTCTGATAATATCGGACTGTGAAAACCTGATTAATCTAAGGGTGTAAGAGGTTAGACGGCAGACGGTGTGCGTAAAACAAGTAAGTACGTCTAAATGATAAAGGAACCGGTCGCGCGCGTGCTGATGAGTCCAAGACCAGTTTGTGTACTGCAATATAATATAATACGACAGAACGCTAAGATGAAGAGGAGGATAACTTATCGACTGCAGACAGACCAAAGCATTTGCAAAAGCTAAGCAAATAAACTTGATTAAACGAAGACATCGTACACACGACAAAATTTTAATCTATAGAATTTATCACGTAAATGTGCCAGCAGACGATAGCAATGAAATTGATAACGTAGTATAAAATAATATGCACACGCATATAGAAAATGTAAACAAAATGTTGACATTCAACTTGTGCAGACTTGTAGACCTTGATTACTATAGCCCTACGCAACTGTGCAAGTGCAGAAAAAACTATAACACATATAACTATTATACAAAATACAACCCTATCTCCTTCACGTCAGGCATCAAAACTGTTAAAGCAAACAAATGTGGTTAGCACCAAACAGATTGTAGAAATATGCATATATGTGTGACTTGAACGTATCAAGGCATGTTTTTACTGAAAATGGAAACTGGAAAATCGTTTGTCGATACCACTGCCCTTGGCATTACTTGAGCTGAGTTTATTTAAACATATATAGATTAATATGATAATATTAATCCTTATACGCATTGTCGTACAGTATCATAATAATATATGATACATTATGAGTATGAACTGAACGAAAATAATCTGCATTAGTCACGTGCACAATTGCACAAGTTACGCAAGTTGCATATGTCTGAGAAAATGAAATCTTGCAAGAATGACAACTTAAGTTACGCACAAGACACCAAATAACGTTATTCAAAAACAATCTTATGAAACCAGCAGTATTTTTGTGCGCTTAAAATATGATTGTTTAGCTTATATTTATGTACATGCACATTTTTAGAAATATTATACACAAAATGTTACGAATAATCACCATGATCATCATCAGCGTATGAGAGCCTCCTCTTTGTGAGAGGGAAGTAGGTAATAATCCACTCCGCGGCCCCAGTGCGTATTGGTAGATGTCACATATCTTTGAAGTTTTCGTTCTAGGACATGCTGGTTTCCTCATGATGTTTTCCATCACGATTCGAGAGAAATGTGCGATGAAATGTATGAATCAAATTTGAATGCAAAGGCTGAGCTTTTTTTTACGTGCTAAAATCATCAAATGTGTCCTTCCACCCAGGGCAGAGCAGGAGGGACTATTAGACTCGTACTGACTAAAATCCACGGTGTCCTTCAATAGCCCTTTACGTACCGGGGTCACGGTAATTCGTGAGTCCCGCGACCCCAGCAGGCTTTGGCCCTCTAGAAGGGCCCTGTGAGTGGAACTCACTAACTATGTAAGACAGGGGTGATACCACTGGGCCACCACTGCAGCACTTCTCTATGAATAATCGTTTTATAGAACGTTGTTTTCATCTTAAAACTTGTAATTTTAGTTTTACTCATTTCTTTTAGTTCAATGCCAAAATTATCTTCTCTTTTCTCCTTTAACTAAAATTCTTAACAACACCCACTTCACGCCATTACTCATAAACACGTGCGAGCAGACAGCCTGGCGTCTGAACTCTTTGTTTGCCATAAACTCACGTTCAGGTTATGAATAACAGCTTGTGTTACCTCAAGGCTTGAACGTGGCCTTTGCAAATAATGTTGAAAACATGTGTTTTCTGGTTCGGTGAAGTGATTTTCTTTGAATTTTTGGAATGGACGGAATGACCTGTAGTAGTAGGTAATAGTTTGAAAAATAATATGAACGATAAGGAGGTGATGGATGAGGTGACGAGGAAAAGTGAAGTTTGGAAGATGAAATGTCGTGTAAGAACAGGGAAGTGATGATGAACTGAATAGCCGATTTCAGTATTTATTGGTTCAGGGCAACTGTACTGAGGGATTACAGTAATGTGGACTTCAAATTTAAGATTATCTACTAACTTTTAGCTTCATCGCCTGAAAGGATTTGATAAAGAATTCTATTATTGATCAATATTAAAAATATTTTTTTAGATAATTAAGCCAAACTCGGTGGCCTAAACATAACATGTTGCCTTTTCTGTCAAATTAATCACTGCCCATTTACATCCATACTTCACCAACATTCAAAACGACCTCAACAGGGTGTTCATAAATCTCCATTTCAGTAACCAAGCCACCATTAGTGGTGAATTCCATTACGACAGATCACGACCACCAGCTGCGTGTGCGCATGTGTCACTGTACCACAGAAATAACTGGACTAATCTTGCTAGACTTTACGGCGTCGACGACCAAAATGGTCAACGGGAGTACCAAAGTTGGACATGGAATTTTCCACTCAACAGCTACAAAAATAGAGGCTGAAGTCCTGTGAACTGATGTTGATAAACAATGTGAAAGAAAATGAGGTCTAAGGTTTGAGGATTAGGGTAGAGATTTCAATGGATTTAAAATAAGTGTAGCCTGTATTGTCATTGATGCTGTTAAAGTTGCAGCAAAAAGAACAATGCGTGCAGTTCTGTTTGAATTTGTATGGTTGTAACATTTTGCGAAGTAAATTGAAGAAAATGTTGGACGTTTGTAAGCTAATACTAAATTGTATTTGTAGTTTGTAGCCTTCAATGTTGCTGGCCACGTTTACTTAGAATTTGTAGAAAACAAAGACTTTTAGCTATTTCCGAACCTGAACACCTTGTTAGCTGACTGATAGAAGGACGCAGTACCTACAGAAAATGGTCCGTATTTATTTGATAAAAAAAATTGCAACAGAAGAAGCGACTCATCGTGTTATGTTATCAAATCAAGTTTCAAGTTTTCAACTTCTTCAATCTTGTAAACTAGTATAATAATGGCATAATATAAAAAAAAAAAAAACATTTGTCAGATTGAGCATGACGATGTCATTTAACATGCTTTTTGTTCCAATTTTTATTAGTTGTGTTGCTTGTAATAATCGTCGGTGGAATAAAAGCCGTTAAAGATTGTTCTACTATTTAGTGGTAATCTTAACTGGTTCTAGACTGACTTTAAATCTTCGATTCCCTAGCCTCTCTAAACGGAACTCTAATTTGCATATCCGATTAATTGCCTCGCTATTACCCTGAGCTTTATATGGGTAAACAAGATTTGCTTAGAACGCAATACCGTCTGCTGTCGCAATTTCTGCATCCTCGACGCGCATTCGTACGATTTTGATAGCAATTAGGTATGTTTTCAAAATTTATCGTTGCCATTGCCATTTTGTGTTTTGTTTATTACCTATTTAGATAACAATCGCAATTGTTTCTTGGTCTAGTCTGTTATTAATTGTTATTTTATTGAATCTATTGTTATTTAGTGCGGTAATTTTGTCAGGTGGTTCTCAGTTTTGGATTGGATCTCAGAAATAAATGATAATGTATAATTGTGTATCTTTTTCTTTATGGCGCATAAATTGCATAGAATGACATTAGAAGTCATTGTTCTTATGTATCAGATCAAAGTTCTTTGCTGTCGTTGTTTCTCTATTATTTGCGCTATTCAGCAAATCTTAAGTCGGATCTACTTTATCAGAAAATACAACGTTTGTATGAATTTTACTAACTTCGACAAAGCCTTTGTTGGAACTTTCATCATTGTCGTTATCAACTATCATTTATTTTTTTAACTTTGATAAACATCTTATCTCTGTCTAATCAGTAAACTGAACACCAATACTTCACATGGAGCACATTCTTGTTGTCAAAATTCTTACTTGAAAGCCATACCAAATTCCATTACAATATCTAAAAACAAATAGACAAACTAAAATTGTCTCCCAAAAATTCCAAAATGTATTTAAAAGCACGTGTCACGTCAAGATCTTGACAAATTCGTGGCATTCCTGAATGAACCTTGTAGCTTTAAGAGTGATTCTGAATTTCTACCAAAAATACTTGAGCTTAGGGGACTTCTGTCATTTAACCTGAAATTAAAGTGTTCAAAATCGATGTCCCTGTCTTCTCGTCAGACGAGAGAACGTAAATCATGTTCTGAATTTTTTCCCTCAGTTTCAGGATATTTCTTTCGATTTTTTGCCGTTTCGTCTTCAGGGAGTATCTTGTCTGTATTTCTTTAAATAGTTGTTGAAAGGTGATGACTATTGACAAGCTAATTGAGTTCTAATTTTGAACTTAAGAGTGTGGTTTTATATTGTGTGTAATTGGAGATTGTTTGTCATTTGATTGTTTGTTTTGTGTCATTTGGAAATTAAGAATTTTTTTGGATAGGAGTTTCTTATCAATCCTATTTCATTATTTTTATCTTGCCCACTTAAATCTGTGTCTTTACTCTTATCAACTTCTCAATCAACATGATTAATTTATTAATATTTTCATCTCATCACGCTTTTTAACAAACGTATTTAATCAATAAAAATAACAACAGACGTCACCTAATTAAAGCATTCAAGTTTATTAATAATTCTGTCTCAATTATACAAAAATAATTGCAATAATTTATCAAACTAACTTTAAACACAGTTTCTATGACACAAAGATTTTATGATTAACCCTCAAAATAGCACAAAAGTATTAATCTTGAAAATCTTCACAATTTAAAATGAATATTAATTGGGTGGGGACAAAACCCTAAAGATGTTAGGGGAGCAGAGGGTGAAGAAACCAATGCTTGGCTACGAGTAGAAGGTAATTAATAATGGCATTATTATAAGTTTACTTACACTTGCATTGCTTTCTCTGGTAACAAAGTGGTGGAAACTTCTTAGCGTTTTTTTTAATTATTTATATTCTGGAGCAACGTGGCTTTTTACTACTTTTTGTCTGCAGAAAACGACAAGCCTAACTCTTGACGTTTCATTTTTTATTTCTTTTATGTGACTTCTTATGCAGGCTACTGTAAAATAAAATATTTTGATTCTGATTGTTATCAGGTTTTATTCTTTATAAACCTATTATAGCCTAACCCTTTACAGCCTAAATCCAAACTAATATTATAAATGCGAAAGTAACTCTGTCTGTCTGTCTTTTCTTCACGCCTAAACTACTGAACCGATTTGTATGAAATTTGGTACAGATGTAGTTTGGAACTTGAGAAAGGATATAGGATAATTTTTATTACAAAAAAAAACACAAATCTGCCGGAAGTCACTATTCCACGCGAACGAAGTCGCGGGCAAAAGCTAGTAATATATGAAATTAAGTGTAATATACTGTAATACAATTTCTTAAGGTGTATGTATCAGCTTGTGACTTTACTAACTACATTTCAAACACACAAAGTAAATGCAAATGAGAAAATTAATACTACGAACTTAGACGAAAATCCGTCTACCCAATAATAACCTCCAACAATTGGCTCAGGCACCCCATTTACAGAGAAAGTCAAAGGACAAAACACTGCTCAAGTCTGACACCCGACATTTAAATTAATGTTTCTCTTTTCGTCGCGTTTTTTTTTCTGGCAACTTTTTTTTTCTTTTTGACAAAAGACTCCGTGGTGTTGCCAGACAGTTAATAAATTCCTGGGTAATTATACACTGTAGTATTTTGTTGAAAGCTCATTTGAGGGTTTTCTGTCGATTTATTGGTGTGATGCTTTAACATTGAAGATTGATTGGTTTTAAATTCTTGTCTTTGGGGGACGGTAATTAGGAGATGTAAAAAAGGAACTTTAGGGAAGTAGGGATGCTTAATCAAGTGTCAATTAAGTAAGAAGATTAGACAAGGAAGCGATAGGAATTTATTTTAGTTTTGATGAAGGTACGCTAACGCTCAGATATAAAAATTAAAGGAACAAACCCAGAAGTCAAATTTGCTGTAACTTCATAAAAATATGTACTGGTATTGAGCTGAATCAGGTTGGAGCTGATCTCGACATGGGAAACGATTAGACAGATGTTGATGAAATTAGATCATACAAAGTCAATCAAGAATCAAAACCACATTTTGAGCAAAACTACTTGGTAACAAACTTATTACTAAAAGATATTCCAATCCACTTCTAATAAACCTATAACATTTGATGGCAACATTACCAGCATTAAGTCTAGTTATTAACGAAATTAATGAGCTCTTAAAAGAAGTTTCAAGTTAGCTTATATTCCCAGGCTTTGCTTGATAGTCTGAAGCACCGATTCCACAAAGTTCCCTCCATATAGATGTCAATTTACCATCTTCGGTCATAACATAAAATGTAACGAGAGAACTTGAGTTGAGAGAAGATAGGAAGTCAATGTGAGAGGATTTTGAAGAAAGGTATTTTTATAGGTAATTTTTGGGTGTGAAGTGATCTTGGGGTATTTTGGTTAAGCTGGTGAAGGTGGTTATTTTAAAGCTACTGGAGTAATAAGCGAAGGAAATAAGGCTTGTGTTCAAAGAAGTTTCGATTGAAGATTTTTAAGATCATAATTAAAGACAGTGATTTTTGCTAACAATATTTTAATCACGACTACCGCTTCGATTTTAATGTTTACTAGCCAATCTAATATTGTTTCCTTATCATCTTCTGCAAATTCCTCCCTTTTCTATTTTGATTTTACGTTAAAAAAAATTGTATGCTTACTTTCATCAGCTTTTACGCCATCAACTTTACCATTATTTTAAATTGCACTGAAATCTAACGGTTATTTTACTTACATTATACTTTATTTATCGTTTATACGCTCCTTTTAGAACTAAGCATTATCTCAATTGAGCAGTAACTCAGATACAACAGCTTACTTTGTTTCTCCCAAGCTGTTTGGTCCAATGAGGTGGAAAGCAGTGTTTATTAATATCTTCTTAGCATCGTCATAAGGTCGTATGCTGTTGTGTTTAGTACTCGTAGTTAGGAGAGAAATAGTGTCAGGTTATGTGACACTAGGAGATTGGATTACGAACCTTATCAATATTACAGTACGGTGTAAGGTAAAATTCCTAATATTATTAAACTCTGTAAACAATTTTCTGTAATAGATGAGATGTATAATGTAGGCGCAAAAATACTTATCGTTGAAAATAAATGAACATAAAGGATTTTTTTTTATACCGCATAATTGCAGGAATTGCTTATTTTAAGTTTAGCATCTCATTAAGCTGTTTAAAATCAGTAATCAATAAAAAACATTAGTCCCCTTTTTGTAAATGAATTCAAAATTACATTTCTATTCATTTTCTAATACAAGTTCTTTGAAATTACAATTTACTTACTTTGTTACTTACTACTAACAATACATTGGCTCCTTCAAGTTGTTTAAATATAACTTATCCAAACAAGTCTATTATTTAGTTAGTACTCACAATTCGATTCCAATCAAAACACACACTTCAGAAAAATTCGGCTACCAAAACATTCCCACAGTACAAAAATAAATTAAACTTATAACAAGTATAAAACACTAATACTACTCCAAGGGCTGTTTTAATGCGCAAGAGCATACAAGACGGCCACTTATCAAACATCGAGTGGCTAGAAAAGTTCCCATGTTGCCAAAAATAGATGAATGGCTGGATGAATTAATGTATTTATTGTCCATTATGGCGATGCCCAAATAAAGGTTTATGAATATGTACGTGCGTGTACGTCAGTTGAATTCGTGTGTGAGATGAATTTTTAATTATTGGGAACCCATTTAGCAAGCTCAGCAAGCTATGCTTTACCTTTTTTAGCGTAAGGACCTCCCATTGTAACACCTTGAATAACTTTCAAAGCTTCTGATTGTTATTTGTTTGGTGTACAAATATCCTGTATAAGGATATCTATAATTAAATTGTCATCGTCATTTATATCAGACTGTAAAAGTGTTATGTTTATCTCTATCTTCTGTTGATATCATCATTCATCATCATCTTCCTGCTCTTACTCCGTTTTACGTGCGGTCGGCTAAATATTTTTCTTCATTCATTCTTCTCTGTCAGACGTCACAGCATCGTCTACTCTTTTTTTCTTTAATATCGTTCCTCACATAATCCGTTCATCTTTTGTTATCATTATTTCTTGTGTTCATATTCACCATGCCAATTCAAATCACTACGATTTCAGAAAGTAGTTTCCCTCAATCGAGTTGTGTCTTACCTACTGTTTCCAATTCAATATTTTATAAAAACAAAGGATAGGTAATTATTGTCCCTAGAAAGGGGTAAGCAACTTTTTGGCATAATTTTTTTTTTTCTTCCGCCAGTAATGAAATGTTGGTCATTAGTAGACCGCAACCTTAGAACTTCGATAAAAATAATAAAAAAAAATTAAACCGTAACCAACCAGAGATATAACGGATTTTATTTTGTTTTAATTGGGAGTAAATCACTCCTGATTAGAACAAAATTAAAACCGCCATATCTCTGGTTGGTTACGGTTTAGAAACTTTATTTTTTTTCTATGGATTTCTTAGGTAGTAGTCCAATTGTGACCAAAATTTAATCACTGGCGAAAAGAAAAAAAAATTGATGCCAAGGTCCATACTAAAAGTTGCATGGGCCTTTAATCTTTTTGAAACAAATTGCATTATTATGATTTTCACGAAATTAACAATCGTGCAGAAACCTCAAGTCAAAGTTGACAGCAAAACAAATTACTGATTAATATTATATTTAGTTGACGCCACGTGGCTAGCTTTTAATGTCAGTTCACTTCAAGCTCATTACCGAATGCGTGACTTGTTCCTTCAGTTATTGTAATAGTATTAATATTAAATGTTTGGATCAGTTTAAAGACAGTTGATATTGCACAATTAATTTGGTAGTATTTACTTATGGATTCATTACCTTCTGGGCAGTTTTGGGGATTTAGAAGTGTGACAGTTCACCTATGAGGTGAATTATTTCTATCATTTTACATCTACGTCCATTATAATTCTCTGGTTTTTATAATTAAAGTACGTTCATTTGTGGTGTCACCTTCATCATTGGTAGCTTAATTGTTGAATTACGCATTCTACCTCACTAGCCAGTATTCGTTGTTCAATGCAAAAACTATGATGGTAAGCAACTTTATAACAACTGAAATACACATAGCACCACTAAAGCAGCTTTATCCTAATTTTCTATGTTGTTGACTTTCTTTAATTTTATCTTTATCTACAGGTGCTCCCACACAGCAGTTAGCATTAGAAACTGTTGCATAACAACTCAAACCTTTTTCGTTTAAATTTTACACATTATTGTAACATGTTATATAACACGATAACTCTGTTTTATAACGTTACAAAACCACTGGAGCTAAAACAAAAAAGAACTCAAACTAACTGCCAATCGTTATTTTAAAACCGTATTAAAAATAAATTTCTCGAAGCGCAGATAAGCCGGTGGCAAAGATACCTCATTATAACGGCTCAGGGGCTTAGAGAAAAGCCCTCGCATACATCTAAAAAATCACCTTGTAAAACATTATAATGAGTTTTATAATCCCTGTTACGAGATTCGTCAATTTATTCCTTATTTGTCTTAGGAATCTTTATGTGGAGAAATAGATGAGAGTGATTGGTGTGGTGTCACATATGATTAGTTAAATACCTATTGATATTAAGAGGTTTAATACGGAGAACTTTTGATGCAACGTTCCAGAAAACATTGGTAAAAAAAGTGTTTAATTATTGTCTTAAGTATTTTAAACGATTTGCTGAAATTCTTAAGTAGGAACGAAATAGAAATATGCTTTCTTTTTAAAATGAAACCGACTGACTCGTTTTTTGTTTTCAAATGAGAACTTTGTTTAAGTGAACTTAATGTAAGTTAATGTTTGAATACTTTGAGCCTATTGGTATCCAAAAAGAAAAAATAAAACAGCAACGAGTCCTAAGTACCAGGAAATCATAACAACATTGGAAACAAAAAAAAAGATCTCAATTACAACTAAACCTGTCATTTTGTTACTGATGACATGGCTGACTCTTTCACTCCTACTAAAATTGGCATCGTAGAAAGGGACGACACGAGGTAGAAACACTAGAGCAATAATTTTCCCGCTCTCATCATGGTAATTGGTGAGTCCGTGTGTTTTTACTATATGTTTATCGATGACTTTTCTATTTCAGTAGTTTACTTGAAGACTGGTTTTAGTGTCAGTCCGGAGAGTATACATTAAATTATATTCATATTATAATTTCATGTTTTAAGTTTTCTTGGTCTTAATGTCGTATCAATTAGAATGGCAGAATTTGCAATAATATCGTTTCTGAACGTAAAAGAGGCGTTCTAAAAAAAACACTCTACTACAGTCTACTTTTATTTTTTAACTGCTTGCGGTCTTTTCCTAATATTATCATCATCATTGATCATCGCCAAAGCCCTACCGATCAGCTGCTGAGTACATATAGGCATATCATTATTTGAGCCAATCTCCACGTGTTTATGCTTCTTACGATCCAATCACATGTGTAATATTAACTCGTTCTAAAGCATGGATTTCATGAAGAATAGTAAACCAAAACAACGGCTAAAAGCAGACAGAGTTTCTTAAAATTCTCAGTGTCTCTTTTAGGAAACACAGCTAAAGCCCTATATGAACTTTGGAAAAAACTGTGCCCCCCTCCCTCCTACTATTTACCACCAAGAAAATATATTCCTGCAGGATCGAATCTTCCATGGTCCACCTGGAAATCCCTGAATCGCCTCCTTTCTTGCTCTCTTAGCCCAAAAACATGCAGCCAAATATATCTTTTCGCTGCTACCGACAACGCGGTGGAAATGGCTGAGTTTTGACACGAAGAAGAAGAAGAATGGAAAATAGTCAAAAACTTTGTCAAATACGTCTTCACCTGTTTCCACAATGAACTCAATAGTTGCATTTATATTGCAACTTGTAACTATCTTAGTAATTATGTTTATATCGATACTGCTACAACACTGTTCCGCAGCTTCACTGGCTAGTGATTCGTCATTTGCATTGGACACACCAGTCGCACGGCGAGTACCGTGGAATTGTACCGAGAAGTAAGATTAACTGACTGTGAATGTAAGAGAAAGAGTTATGTGTTTTTGCATGTAAATATTCCGTCTCTGTTTATGTGTTTAGTTTGTTTTGCATTATCTAGATTTTATCTATCTTTTATCATTAAAAAAAAAAACGTTGCCCACACTAGGAATTTCTCCTGTGTCGTGGGTTCGTTTATAAACATAGAAACTCACATACACAAACACCCAGACCAGGAACAACTACTTGCAGATCATACAAATATTTGTTCCGTGCGGGAACCGAACCCGCGACACATAGCGCAGGAATCCAATTTCTCAGCCACTGCGCCAAACGTGCCGTCAAAATGCTGTCAATGTGCCGTCAAGATTAACTGTTAAACAGTAATTTTAAAATAAACATTTGATTATATCACAGATTATGGCAGTTAACAGATTTATCATCTTCCTGTCTTTATTCCATTCTACCTTGGACCTTTGCATCTATTCCTCCTTTCTTTTCTAGTTCTATCCTCTTCTATCAATGATCACGTCTTCATTTACCTCCTTTTTTTACACAATATTTTCTTTGATCTTTCTTTCCATACCCATCACTCTCTTAGTCACATCATTATCACAGTGTCCATAATTATCACTAATGACTACTTTTCAGTTTTCAAGATTATTATTAAGACAATATTCAGACAAAAATTATAACTTTTTAAACTACTGGTAGATTAATATAAGTACTCAACTAACTAAAAGAACAAATCCAGATAAAATTAACTTACATTGTATAAGATATCATAAATCGTCAATGCACTGCCAGATTAGCTATAACGAACTCAATAATTATTGTGCTAAAATTGACATTAAGCTCAATTAATTTATATTAAATTAAAATGATAGTGTTTATTTGAAGTAGATTTTAATCATGTTTTATTTGAAAATGTTTTGTATTACGTAATAACAATAAATATTAGTATAAAAGCCGCTGGTGCAAGGTTAGGATAACTGCACGTAGCCTAAACAACTTATGCAGACTTAAAATTTAATACGGGAGTCACACTGCACACACTTTTGAATGCATGTCAAGCATCATCTGTGTTACCCAAAACCCCCAAAATAGCTAATTAATGTTAAACTATGAACGTAGACTGCAGACTTTTCCTCACACTTTATTAATTAGGTAACCATATCAATAAACTGAATCTATTATATTATAACCCAGTGCAGTACATAGTCATCACTTAAGCTTTCTACTGTCATGCCATTCAATATTACATCTATTATTAAAAGATATTGGTTTAATAAATATTCATGGACAGATTTGAGTTACAGGAAAAAGCTCCAAAAAGGCAACATTTAAATAAGATAATTTAAAGAACAAACTAGCAATATCCATATAAGTATATTACAAAGCTCATACAAAAGCCGCCGGTGCAAGGCCAGCGCGGCGCGACGTCGACATTATCTAGCGATTAGCGAATCAGCTAACGTTGTGATGCTCAAAGTTTACTCATGAGATTTTACTACCAGATTTAAAACTCAAATTATTACAAAAAAAACAGCCATTCTTGTCTCTTTTTTGGGCAAAGGTCACCCCCATATCCTCCCAGTTACTAAAAATACAACAGATCTCTGCAGCATATCTCAGATGTTTAGAATTAAATTAAGAACTATGGCTTATGCCTACTTTTAACTGACATAGACACGAAAAAAAATGGATATGGCAAAAGTAACCTTCGCCCTCATGTCACGGTACCTATATCTGTATACTCATAAAAATCTGTTAAGGGAGTGAAAACGTCAAAATAAATAAATTTTCTATCACATTGTTATATACACACATCAAAAGTGTCTAGGGATCAACATATATTTTTGCAATAACTTTTCTCCTGTATGATATTAATTAAATTTTTTTTAAGGATTCATCAAATAAAGTGTTTTCGTTTGTCACAGTAACGATAAACCAAGTCACCTTTGCATTAATAAAGAAATTTGCCATTTTCCTAATAAAGGGATTTTTGACATTTGAACCACTAACACAAAAGTTCGAAAAAAAGACTGAAATAACAGTTTTCTTTAAAATTTTATTGGGTAACTTAAACAATTAATAATCCGTGTTTCTACCGCGAACACTAACAACACAAGAACATCGGTTTGGCATACTCAAAATGAGCTCATCCAAATCACGCTGTGGAATGGCCGCCCATGTTCGTTGCAAAAACAAAAAAAGGTCTTCTTGCGACTGGATACCCTCCACATTCGGCAGAGCTCTTCTCTGTAGCATATCCCATGCATGCTCAATCGGATTCAAGTCTGGCGACTGAGCAGGCCAGGGCAGGACATTGATGTTAGCTGCGGCGAGAGTCTGTCTTACAACTCTTGCGGTGTGCGGTCGTGCATTATCATGCATTAACTGAAATAAGGGACCGATTTGCACTTGTAGAGGAACGATGACGTCTGATACAATCGTCTCAGCATAAATTTGAGCGTTGAGGTTGCCTCTGATCCAAATCAACTCAGTTCTTCCGCCGATCCAAATACCCGCCCATACCATGATGGTTCCACCACTATAAGGATGGACTTCCTGGCAGGATTTTAATCGCTGTTGGCGTCCAGGGCTTCTCCAGTGTCGTGTCGGTCTCATACCAAAACGAAACTCATCAGAAAAGCACACGAAACGCCATTGTTCTTCTGCCCAATTTCTGTGTTCAAGAGCCCATTGATATCGAATCCTACGATTGTGCATTGCTATAGGTGGTACCCGTAGCGGTCTTCGGGAATGAAGGTTCACTTCATGCAAGCGGTTTCTGACTGTTTGGTCGCTAATTAAGTTCCCTGAAGAGTGATGAAGCCTCACGGCTAACATCATGGCGGTTATTGTTGGAGCTCTTCGAGTTAAGATTTGAATGTATCGGTCTTGTCTCCGTGTGGTGCAGCGATACCGTCCTCCATGGCGCTCAGCCACGGTACCAGTGCTTCGGTAACGTGTCCAAAGTCGACTGATAATACTCTGACTTGTATTCAGAGCTAAAGCCACAGTACGTTGCCGGGAACCAGCTTCTATCATTCCCACGGCTCTGAGCATTTCTTCCCTGCTTAAATGACGTCGCCGCTCCATAATAACGTTGGTTTTAATCAGTAGTAGGGAAACAGTAGCACTAATAATGTCTTCAATGCGTTGTATGTTTTTATAGGGAAAATATTGACAGCTGATTTTCATCTTTTACTCGAATTTGATTCACAGTTCCTGATTCAAATTATGAAATGCACCAAAAAGGATCCATATAAATTTATAAAATCATAAATTTATTACAAAGCCACATCTCAATCTCAAGAAATCCTCATAAAAATGCTTGATCCCTAGACACTTTTGATGTGTGTAGTTAGACTGATAGTACCATGGACTAATTATTTCATTTTTCAGGCTTAATCAAGTAACAAATAACTAAGTAATTACTTATAAATAATAATTGTGTGTTTAATTTCCACTTTGATCATCACTGAAATCCAGACATAATTCTAAAGGTCTTCTTCTCTAAGTGAAAATCTTAATCTTGTAAGAATTGAGCTACGACGACCATCTAAAGGTTTATATCCACTACAGCGATCTCTCATAAACAAACATAAACTTTCAGCATCACTGTCACAAACAAACCATAAACAGATCCAGTATCTATCTGCACAGCAATCTATCGTAACACGAGAAACGTTCATTTTTCATTGTCGATGTGTGCCTTTTTGTTCCTGTGTGTGTGTTCGTCGCAAGCGCAGCGCTGTGTGCAAATTGTTTTATGCATAAGTTTTGTGTTAGATTATTTTGTTTGGTTTTGTGCTTTTAGAATTTAATGATTTATTAGTGTAGGTGTGTCGTTTGCGATTATAAAGTGGGAGGAGTGTTAAATGTGACTTATTTTAACAAGAACTAATTCCTTAGCTTTTAGGTTATCACTGGATTTTCAATTTCATAAAGTTGTTTTTTATATTCATACAAAACAAAGCTAGTCTCTTCATTGTAGTATATAAATGTATGTGTAAATGAGACATATTGTAGCTGTCCCAATTTCTGAACGTAAAACCAATCTTTTTAACACCTAGTAATAAAGTTTCCCTTTCAAAATTTAATTAGCATTACAGATAATGTCCAAGCCATAAAAATAAACTATTAATTACCTTTTTATACCAAAAATTTTACACGCTGTAGGAAACTTTTAATGCACATAAAACACGACCCACCTGAACTCTATAAATCAATATTAAAACTATTAAAACCTGTGACAAGCAAACATACAGTTTTAGTCAAATCTATTTTCTTTACATTTTTACGCTCATCTTGTTTAGGCTTAGTGTACACTAACCGCACCAGATGCGCAAGTTCCAAAAATTTTTATGACAGTGTAACACGTGCCTGTATTATTTTGTTTATAAATAAATATCGCGCGCGTCGTTGTAGTGTAAACACACCCTTATTTAGGGTGCTTTTTGGGTTCTGTGTGTTCTTCGAAATGACGAACAATGGGAGGAAAAGTGTGGTCGATGGTCACTCAAAAAAATAAGACTTCAATAAAGTAGGTTTCCATGAAATTCGATTTTGATGAAATATTTTTATTTACTAGAAACATAACATAATTGTATAAAATGCAGTTAAAAATGAACTCGAACGACCTCAATTATACCAGATCTAGAGTTTCAACTAAATTCATCCAAAATTTTGCTTAAAAACATTTCTTGGTAGTTAATTAACTACTACTGGCCATGCTGGTCCAAACTTATTAACTGGGAAGAAATGTTTCGCCAAAATTCTGTCTTTTCCAGTATATCATCAGTACAGTTTTTTTTCTTAAGTCTTTGGGGTTAGCTTCAAGTCATATGATGCGAATTTGTGAATCTGACCTTCTCAACCCAGTTATTAACGTTTTCCTGCCCTGATTCCAATTTATTTGGTGTCGGCGATACATATTTTCTTCTTCAAAACTTCCCTAATACTTCCCATCATCGCAGTCACCTCTTTTCCATCCATTTATATTACTAGACATGCATAAATAAAACTAGACTGATAAAAGCTTAGAAAAAATTATAATATACACACATCAACAGAATCTAGGGATATCTTAATCGTAAATTATTTACGATTGTTTAGTTTAAAATCTTTTTAGTTTTCATAAAAAGTTTGTATACAGATTGAAACCTCATTTATTCTATTTTCAAAATTTAAAGAATAAATATAAAAAAAAAAGAAAAAACAAAATACGGTGGCAAAATTGTTAGTGATTCGTTATGTTACGGAAAATTAAAATTGTTTTATTAATATTAATTAATGAACAGGGATTAGATTGGTATTCTTTTTTAATTTAACGTGTCGTGTGAGCTTTAGGAGTCATGTCATGTCATCATTTGAGTCGAGATGAAATGTTACGAGCCGTGGTCATGCTATAAAATGGTGCTATTCAACGCTTCGTTGCTGAGGCCCTACACACCAGCCAAAACGTGATATCAAGGTTGTGGTCACGTTATCGCAGTATTGGGGATGTAGCTGAACGGCACACGGGTAGATATCGCGTTACTACGCAGAGACAGGATCGATTTTTCCAAATAACCGCTAGAAGACAACCCAATATCACAGCGATGCAACTAGTACAAAGGCTCCAGGAGGACCACCAGCTGCTGGTAAGCGACCAAACCGTGCGAAGGAGGTTGCATGAAGTTGGTCTTCATGCTCGAAGACCGCTACGTGTTCCAGCATAGCGACGTGGCAATCGCGGTCGGCGGCTTTCGTGGGCTCGGGAGCATTTACCATGGAGTGACGAACAATGGTCTTTGGTGCTGTTCACCGACGAGTCCCGGTTTGGGTTTCATCTGGAATCACGAAGAACACGCGTTTGGAGAACTCCAGGGACAGTTAGCCGTCTAAGGCACCCTCAGGAGGTCCACTCATACCAAGGCGAGACAATCATGGTGTGGGCAGGAATTCGTCTTGGCGGACGAACCCAGCTCATTTGGATCCAAGGTAGCATGACTGCACAAAAATACCACGAGGAGGTAGTGGAGCCTGTTATTGACCCACACAGAATTCAAATGGGCCAGAAATTTCTACTCATGCACGATAATACTCCTTCCCATACGGCGCGGCCGGTGTCGACCGCTCTCCGAGACCACGATATTCAAGTTTTGGATTGGCTTGCACAGTCGCCCGACTTAAATCCTATCGAGCATGCCTGGGACATGTTACAACGAAAAGCTTTGAGAGATTTCCCGCCAAATTTGACGACACAACAACAACTTTACGACCACTTGCAAAGAACATGGGACCTCATACCGCAGCAAGACATTGACAATCTAACTTTAAGCATGAACAATCGATGTTGATGTGTAATTAATGTAAGAGGTGGCAAAATTGATTATTAATAATTAGATTTAATAAGATTTTTTAAATTTTCATTAAAATTAATAGCTTTATAAGAAGAAATGAAGTTTTTTACCATAATAATTTGCTACGGCGATTAAAATAATTAACATTTCTTTTTAAAACAAAAAAATCACGAAATGTTTTTTATTTTTTACTGTACACCTTAAAATAACCTATCATTCTTCCATTTACTATATCAGAAAATTCTTCATAGATTTTTAGATATTTGATGAAATATAAAATATCCCTAGATTATGTTGATGTGTGTATATCCGGAACCACCATTTTCCTACCAAAGAGACGTTCTAAACGCGGTGTGGGGCGCACTTTGATGTGCAACTGTTTATATTTTTTTACAAAAAAAAAAAATGATGAGGTAGGGTAAGGGAACATACATGAAAGAGTCTCAGTTGCTTAGGAATAAATATTTAAGCGTTGATATGTAGGGTGAAGCAACTGGTTAAGGTGACTGGTCGGGTTTTGAAGTTTCTGTTTAGCGTTTTGACCTTGGGGTGATAAACTATAGTCTTACAAGTTCATAACAGCCTTTACTATTGGGTGAAATATCTTCATATGAGTTCTCCCGATCAAGATGGAGTGGAAGGTACTGTCAGACACACACTAACTGAAGACCATCCTGTTCCTTTAGTTGCCCTTTGCGTTTTAGGGCCTCAGAATTTTATTTTGACAATCCCACGACCCAGAACTGTATTCATAGCCGTTTATTTTGTTCGTTTCTTTGATTCATCAAGCACAAAACATTGCAAGAGGAAAGATTGATGTAGAAATTAATAGTGTCGTTTTCCTTTTTATTTCAGAGGGGATAAGTGGAGGTTTTTGCTTTGTCTATTTTCATTCTCATGTTGCCCTACCATGGCATGCAAATTAATCTTTCCTCCGTTTATGTATGTTTGTACACACATTTTGGTTACGGTAGATAATATTATGATTTCTCCTTATTTTTAGAATTTAAATCTATATGATTTAAAATATAAAACAATGAAACTGTTCAACAATTGTTTTTCCATAAAAAAAAAAGCTTATGCTAGTGATCTCAAACTTTTCTGATATATGTTTAACTACAATCAGAAGCCTTTTGACTGGTTTCACAGATTGAACCTGTTCACAAATAAGATTATTGCAAAACTTTAATTTGTAATACCTCTAAATAAATTGGTTTAGTCAGCTTTACTTCAGAAATGACAGCCGCAATTTACAGCAATATAACTACTGTTTACAACACTAATGAACTTGTTTGAAAACAGATTAAAAACATTGGCCATGCTGGTCCATAATGTGAAGGAGGTTGCAAGTGAATGTTGCAAGTTCGAGAAACAGGAATTAACAATTTAACTGTTGGCGTAGGCGATGAACCAAGTTGTCCTTAATTATTTCGCAATACGAAAATCTGGTTGTTTGTTTTGTTCAAGAATAGTAGCAAATTGTGGCCTTGAAGTCAACGAAGGGTTTGGTAAGCCTATGATGGTAGGATAGCGATGGAAATGAGTGATTTACATTAAAAATTAACTGTTCTTATTCAGATTCCACAGGTCACAAGGCAGTTAAAAATGACGTGGATTTTTCTAAATTAAACTCGTAGTTACTGCGCAAAAGCGACCAAAAAACAGTTTGGACTTTTAGTCAGTTGCACTGAAGAGAAAATGAGTCAAAATATTGCGCGATTGAGAGAGTTAACTAACTAAAGTACATATGTTAATATGTACTCGCTTTTTACCGACAAAGGGATGAGCAAAATTATGATTCCTCGCTTGGTGATGTCTTTACAATTACAGCGTTTAAAAAGAAGTACTTAAAAGTCACCCAAACCAATTACTTTAAAACTCATCTTCGTTAAAACAAATTTTGTGAGTTACACAGTTGTGAAAGTGTTGGCATTTCACGATATCGTATGAAGGGGCTCAGCAGGGCTCGTCACGACATTAGTGACATTTATCGAGCGTTTCGGAACCTGGATTTGAGATTACAATGCTTTAATTGTGTGAATCTTCGTACCTTTTTTGGTAAGGAAAAAGTTAAAAGGTTTAGGGCATGACGAGTCTATAAGTTGTCTAGACTTTAGACATATAAAGTTCTTGTTCCAGTTGTGGAGGTAAAGTCTGCACAAATGAGTCCACTGTTAGTACAGAAACCTCCTTTCTATGATAGGAAGTGGGCTTGAACTAAATTGACCCAGTGCAAGTTAATTGATGTCACTTCATGTCTTTTTGACCTTTTTTTTTGTTAAAGTCAGTTTCATCACGGCTCTTCCAGAGACACAATAATGTCACCCACCATTGCTACGAATTTATCCAGCAGAAAAATATTTACATTTGTAAATGTTAAATAATGTCTAACAGCTTCGATGGATGGACTATGTAAAAAATGACAAGAATTTATGTATAAAATTTGAAAAGGGGCAATACTGCGACGAACCGTCATAAATTGAAACAACAACAGAAGAATGATAAATTGATGAAGACAATAAAGCAGATGAATACACAGTAAATAACGATAAAGACACAGACATGATACGCAATAAACAAACCAACCCAGCTCCTTTACATCACAAAGACCTGTACCCTTGAACTAACAAAATAACAACTATCAATCTCAGACAAGCCAGTCGCCGTTCAGTCTATCTAGAATTCTAGTATTTTCCTAACCAAAAGGCAACAAAAACGTAATCTAATCGAAGTGTTATTAGACACAGGAGTGCAGTAATATCTGCTAGTACATATACATGTCAAGGGCTCGCAAAGGACAACTGGAAATTAGTTTCGTTAGTAATTTGCGTTTATGATTGTTGGTTATAGGGTCATGGCGATTTGATGATGGTGGGGTGTCTCGTGTTGAGATTGTCGTGGAAAAATTGTGGTGACGATACAACAGCAAAAAAAGAAGAAACAAATAATCTGGCACGTTTCAATTGCTATTCACTTGGGAATAGAAGACCAGGTCAAGGCTTTTGAGACAGAATTCTCGTAACAAATACTCGTCGACCGTGTCGAAAAGTACCAATTTCTGGATCAAGCGCTTGATCCAGCTGCCAAGCGATAGTCTACTCAGATGTTGGTCGAGGTTCTTGGTAATTAAGCCATTGGAAGACACAATGAAAGGTTTATTTTGTTATTATTTATGACACAATGATAATTAGCTTTATTGTAAGTAGTAGCTAGTTGTACAATGAAATCCGCAGTTTTGTTAACCATCAATTTCTACAGTTACATGTTCACCTTCCTTGTCATCACCATCATTGTCTTAAGTTAGTAACTAAGAATTACTTCATCCTTTTATTTCGTTTCGATAAGATCTGTTTAATATTTTCGTATTGATTTTAAATACGGCCTTTTCAAACTTATTTTTATATCCAAGTAGTTCAACTTCAGTTACACAGTAAGTATTTTCAAATCATATAAAAACATTATCTCAAGTTTATAATTACGTCTCGTACAGTCAGGCCGACGCCTCTTGGTGTCAGGTTGCAACTCAAAGAGCCTGTCTGTTGTACCAGCAACAAGTTTGTGGTGCAAGTTAGCAGTGGTTAATGTTACAAGCGTTTAGTAAAGATTTTAGACAGCGTAACGTGGTTAATAAATTGGCATCTAAATTTTTGGGTTTATATTTAGAATTGTTCAGCAAGGTTTTTGATTTCTGCCTAGTGGATGGCAAACAACTGGAGTTAAACAAAGCTGGCAAAAAAGTGCTATACTACAAACTGTCTAATCCTTCGGTGAAAACAGGCATAATAAGTTTTGAGATGCTTCGCAATTCTTTATTTAAAACTAAAACCAATGCAAGTTAATTTGAAGATTAACAATTCCGGAGTCAAATTTTTTAACCAAATTCTTCCACAGATTAATATTTCAAAGGGTAGACAATTTTTAGAGACACATGACGAAGTAAAGGAACGTGATGGATTTAGTCAAGTCGGACAGTCCCTTCCACTCCACCCAGAGTGTGCTCATATTTTGATGATTTTACACCCCAAAAAAGGCAATGATCAAATTAATTTAGCTATAGCTTTGCAAGTAATAGAAAATATCTTATGGAGAATATCGCATTGAGTTATAAATAAAGAAAAAAGTATTATTTCTATGGTTATGCTAATAATCTTGATTCTCGCTGTAAGTCTATGTCTTACACCATAGACTAACTAAACCACTGGCTGCGAACGTTTAATTCGTCTGTAATTAACTGTAAGAAACTCCAGGTTCTAAGAGTTTAGTGTTTTACCAGATTTCTATCTACAGTAACACGATCTGATAACAATATTGAAAGTAAATATTTTGTAAAGGAGACAATTTTTTTTGTTTGGGGAATAGGCCCACCACAGATTGTGGCGTATAGCAATGAAATGCACGTTGGTTTATTCCTTATAATCTCTAGATTACAGTGGTAATATGAGCAAAACTTTATGTAACCGGAATACTGTGAATTACTACAGTCAAAACATGACTCTCGTAATAGGTAACCTAAAATCTCACAAGAGCTATTGTCTAATGAGTGGATAGGTCTCCTTGGTATTATAAGTCAAAATAGTGCACTTTTCAATAATATATAGGTAGTAAAGTATAAAACAAAGTCACGTCTGTACTACGTGATAGATTTTGATGTGATTTACACGATTTGATAAACTTATTCATGAAAATGGATTAGATGTAGGTATTCATTTCGAAATAGCGCGGCTTTTGCCGGCCAATACTGTAGATTTACAATAATAAGGTGATGTGTTATAAGCTGGTTGTGTAAGGAGAAAAAAAAACACATTATAGGTACGTCACAAGAGGTATTTATTACTCAGCTAGCTCTCAGCCAACAAGCCATACATACTTGTTCTAAAAGTTCCACCTGAAAAAATAGATCATTAGTATTGCAAATAAAGTCTATCTTAATATATTTTGTTAATAGAAATCTTTATTGCAGTGTTGTGCTAATGTAGTGTTTAAGTGTGTTTGTTTTTTCTTTACTATTTTAGTGACAGACCAGATCCATACTTGGGCAAAGGCATGGTAGGAGTTAGTTAAAAAATGCAGAAAGTTCAGATAGGTAACCAAATATAATCAAAATCAAAAGTTTTTATTTCACATAGGCCCATGAGGGCACTTATAAAACGTCGACAGCAGGTGCACGGTTCGGGTTGGTCGATTCCATGGAGAAGAACCGGCAAGAAACTCCATGGTTACTCTTTTAAAATATGGTATAGTTTTACAAACAGATTGTTACAATTTTTCGATGCTTAGATATGTGAGAAAAACGTAGGCCTGGTAACAAGGGGGAAGTCCTAACTAAAATTAGTGCTACAAAAGAAGAAATATATATATATACACACAACTTACAATGTTCTCACATTCACAAACAAAGAGTAAGAAAGAATCTACACAAAAAAGAAAGCTATAAAAGCTGGGTTAATTCTATAATGTCTTACAAACTGTAACAAATCTGATCTTCTGATGAATCTTTTAGGAGATGTAACCCTTTCACTGATAGATGGAATTTCAATTAATAACCGTTCAAATTGATAGTGAGTAAAGCCTAACCAATATTTGCATAATGTTGCATTATGTTGAATGATGTTTTCAATATCGTAATTTCGAATTGCACTACTTTTAAGTAGTGAACATAAGTCGTCCATTTGGGATGCAGTGAAATCTGAAAAGTTACTGATAGTGTATAAATTATTCCAATCATTATGAGATTCATTCAAATGGTATTCACAAATACGAGCACAACGGGGCACATAAAATGAGTGATCAATCAGTAATCTTTCCTTTAACAGCATAGGTACTAAGAACCTAGATGTATTTTCACATAACCTAAATATACAGTGGCGGGAAGTAGAAGCAGCATGCTTGTAATTAGACATAGTTATTGTTGGTACTCCTCTGTATATAGCAGGTGTAGTAACAGCCGTAGGCATAGGAGGTGGTTGTGGGATGTTACTGCTGTTTTCAATATCCAATGGCTGTATTTCCATATCCCTGATTTCATCCTGTTGCCTGTTTCTACGCACAGCTCGGGAAGCTCTCAGCCAACAAGCCATACAGACTTGTTCTAAACGTTCCACCTGAAAAAATAGATCATTAGTATTGCAAATAAAGTCTATCTTAATATATTTTGTTAATAGAAATCTTTATTGCAGTGTTGTGCTAATGTAGTGTTTAAGTGTGTTTGTTTTTTCTTTACTATTTTAGTGACAGACCAGATCCATACTTGGGCAAAGGCATGGTAGGAGTTAGTTAAAAAAATGCAGAAAGTTCAGATAGGTAACCAAATATAATAAATAGGTATTTGAAATAAAATATTATATAAGTACATATTTAACTATATTATATTAGGTATTTTAAAATTACAATTTTAATATTACCTGGTGCAACGGTATCCACTGTAAAATAATATTCCTTTCTGCAGTGTCAACATGAACAGCATGTGTTTGGTGTGCTCTTAAAATTGAAGAACCACATGAGATGCAAATATTCCTATGTCCGAATCTTCTCACTGAATGGCCAGTTTGAATACATTCTTGCAATATCATGAAGCAGTTTTCACAAACGGCATCTAGTGGGTGTAACTGAAAAAAAAAGGTAAGCAAGTTACATTGGTGAAAGAGGTGGATGTGGGGTCAGACTTGAACTCAACGTGCGGCATTGGAATGTGTTCCTCCCAGAAATGGCTGGGTGGGTGACATAAACACTCACCTCGCGAGAAATCCACATACACACAAGTTGGCGCACGTCTGCAGCTGCCTCGGACAGTAACTGTTGTCGCACATTCCGTTGAAACCGAACTGCACAATTGATACAACGGCTTTGTGGATTATGCACTGTATCTACAGATGCCATTTTCATAAAATCTTTCGAATAAAAATATGAAAAGAACAGAAGAACTAAACTATTGCAGGAAATTGTCCAAAGAGTACCTACGTTTTAGGTTGTCTGTCAAACTGTTTGAAACTGGACCACAGAGTATCTGCAACGGGCTAATAATTACGTTTCGTTCCACGGTGATTTTTAAAGTACGTTAATTGATATATTATAACGTGATAACCGTTAATAACAGCATTAAAAACAAGTTCACTGTACCAATTAATTATTACCTATTTAAACGTATTTAAAGACGATGTTATTACCGCTGCGCACCGTAGTAACATTTGTTTTCACGTTAAAATAAACCTAAAAACGCTCCTAAACACGCATTTTTTGTCGTAACACATTTTTACTATTATTTCATTATTCCGGTTACATTTCTATATAATTTCTGGTCCGTTAATTATAATAAGATGATCACTTTTTTCATGTGCAATATGATTAATAAACGTTACCGTTTAACAGTGGGCCCAAAAAAAATTGTCTCCTTTTTGTTTGTTATTTCTACTGAGGGAGATGAAAACTATCCAGTACGGTAGAGGAAAATTAATATGCAGAACTTACAGATAATTATATCAAAAGCTTCCAAAAGATCAGTCTGTACATAATTTCTTTACAAAAAAAAATTGTTATAATTGAGTAAAAGACGATATGGCTTGGAAAGGGGTAAAGGTAGTTTTGTGAAATGATGAGAAATGATGTTAAGATACGATTCCTAAAAAGCGGTGTTTTTTTTTTAAATAAAAAATCGCAGCGCAGCTGTCCAATCGCTTAGCCACTGCGCTAACCGTGCCGTCAAAGGTGTTAAGATACTACGTTGATCACGTGTATGTTATATATTCGTTTTTTTTTTCGGTTTAGAGTATATATATAATATCGTATTAAGATCCAATTAATAGCAATATAAATCATAAATAATGTTAAGCTATCCGATATTTTAATTATCTGACTTCTGCGAAATGTAAAAAAAAAATACTATATCGTCCTTCGAGCCGGATAGAAGAAAAACACGACATAGACATTCTGTACTGATTTCCAGTAAATCGATATTAAAACAAGAGGGTGGACGAAGAAACACGGATGAACGAGAGATAACCATTAATCAGGTTAAAAAAAAACAGTTTCTGGTACATTAACTGGTTAGCGAGATTAAGTAACACTTTCCAATTAGACCTATTAACTTTTTCTTCTCCAAATTCACAATGAGATGTCAATCACTTTGTTAACCTAAAAAACCTTCAGAAGCTAAATCTTCCTTAAAGTTTCGACAAGTTAATAAAAAGTTAAGTTTAAAGACTATAGTATAATTGGAGTTAGTATATTGTAGTATGGCTATGAATAGTACACGTTTGCTATCGACGATCGTTCGTGGCTCGTGACTGGCTCTTGAACTATACGGTAGCTCTTGTGCTATTGAGTGGTAGGGTTGACCCTACAAGTTATTTGACACTTAAAATAATTATAATACTCGTAGTACCAGCTTTTGCCCGCCGTTTATCTCGCGTTTATTTAAATATAGACAATCAATTTGGATCGTAGATTAAGCGTCATCTATTTTTATATGAACGTTATTGTGGTTTTTCTCGAGGTTTTACAGTACTTTTTTTCAAGACGAAAGGAAGTTACGAAGTCAAAAATTTTGTTCCAGGAAGTTCCCTTTATACCTTGTTTTGAGCATTCGTCGACTGGGCTATAATAGGACTTGAGAATACATATATAAATAAAGTTTAAACTGTTCAATAAAATTTTGAACATCCAAAGGATTTATCGCTAGGTTCAGCTAATTCATTCAGGATAGTAATATAGCCCTTCATACATGAATTGTATTTTCTTAATATCTTAGAAAAACTTCTTTTTTTTTTTATCGTGGTAAAATCATCAAATGAGTCCTCCCACCCAGGGCAGAGCGGGAGGGACTGTCATACTCGTACTGACTAAAATCCACGGTGTCCTTCAATAGCCCTTTACGTTCCGGGGTCACGGTAATTCGTACAGTCCCGCGACCCCGGCAGGCTTTGGCCCTCTAGAGGGGGGCCCCGTCACTTTGCTGACACTCTTTGAGGCGCGCGTGGAACACAACGCGCCGTCGACCCGGGCATGGTCCATGGTCGGGCAGCGAGTTGCCCATTACTCGCCGCCCGCATGCCCGCTAGAAAAACTACTTAAATATAGTTTGAGATACCATCACCCACCCACCCCGGAACGCAAAGAAAATTTGAAAAAGAAAACGGTAACTCTGCCAGCCCTGAAACCTGTCCCAAGCTCCAACACTTTTTGCCTCCGATATCTAATGACAAAGGCATCATTATCTTATCACGGCTTGTCCGTTTTTTCCTACAACTGGCTACTCATAGACTAGTCGTACTCTATGCTGCAGTGATCAATCTTTGGCCGTTTTAAAATAGTCTATGGGTTTTGTTGCGTGTGAGTGTAAATCGTCGATGGTGGAAGATTTGGTAACGACTTGGTGTATTTTTCTTGAAAGAATAAATTATAAAAGAACTTATAACTTAAGGATTTTAGTATAGTAATGCTGGTGGTAGCCATTTGCGTCTATTAAGACTGAAACCGACGCCAAAAAGTTTTAATGAAGCTTGGCAGACGCCGATAAAAGTATTTCAGAAATATGTTATACCATGCCGGAATTGAATTATAAAACCCTTTTATGGCACTTGTGGGCTCCAGCTGAAAATTAGAAAAAAAACAAGAGTCAGGTGGCAAACTTTGTAATTCCACTTGGCATTATGCTGAGCTGGATCCCTTTTGGTTTTAAAAGTTTTTTTTTTTTTTTTTTAGTTTTAATGCCAATGAACACAATTTTCTTTCTTTTACTCCAAAATCATTACTAGAACTAACAAATCGCTATAAAATAAAATAAATAAATAAATAAATATTCCACAACTATCACACAACGCCATCTAGTCCCAAGCTAAGCAGAGCTTGTGTTATGGGTACTAGACAACTGATAAACATACTTATATATTTCTAAATACATACATATTCGGGCACGCCGCAATCGCGGCGGTAAGACCCCTCTTTGAGGAGTGGCTGGATAGGCGTTACGGCGTCCTGACCTACCACATGGCGCAGGTCCTCACCGGACACGGAAGTTTCGGGAGATTCCTGTGTCTGATAGGGAGGAGGTCTGTGTCCGGAGGACACGGTGGAGCATACGGTGCAGGACTGCCCCGCTTGGGCAGAGCACCGCCGTGTCCTCACGACGGCGATAGGCGGAGACCTCTCGCGCCCGGCATTGGTCGAGGCCATGCTGCGGGGCGAGACGGAGTGGGTAGCGGGCGCCTCCTTCTGCGAAGCAGTCATGCTCGTGAAGGAGGAGGCGGGCCGCCTGAGGGAGAGGACAGCGTCCTCCCTCCACCCCAGCCGCAGTGGTAGACGCCCACGGCGTCGGACGTCGCAAGACGATCTCCGGCCACCGTAGGCGCGGGCATGCGGGCAGCGAGTAATGGGTGACTCGCTGTCCGACCATGGACCATGCCCGGGTCGACGGTGCGTTGTGTTCCACGCGCGCCTCAAAGAGTGTCAGCATAGTGACGGGGCCTGTAGAGGGCCAAAGCCTGCCGGGATCGCGGGACCTAGGGATTACCGTGACCCCGGTACGTAAAGGGCTATTGAAGGACACCGTGGATTTTAATCAGTACAAGTCTGACAGTCCCTCCCGCTCTGCCCTGGGTGGGAGGACTCATTTGATGATTTTAACACGATAAAAAAAAAAAAATACATACATATTATAGATAAATTACACCCAGACACAGAACAAATGATCGTGCTCATCACACAAACATTTGTCCTGGGTGGGAATCGAACCCACGACCTCCGGCATAGCAGTCAGGGTCACTAACCACTAGACCAACAGGCCTGTCAACTATTAGTGATAAGTACACCGTTATACGCATAGAATTAGTAACTTCATAATTCACACAACACTTATTCACAGTTGTATGGTTGAGCTCATTTATTAGACAAGTAAAGATTCTCTATCTAAAATTCTAGCTTTAATCGGAGCAAAGTGAGTCTGCAAGTCTATTCAACACTTTATAAAGCGAAGGACAATGGCAGAATATGCACCATACTATAGATCATGCACGTCATTAGATAAGATACAAATTATTAAGCAATTTAATATTAGTATTAGCATAAAATTATTAGTTGCTAAAGCTCTTGTAGCACGACTTGACAATAGACAATAATTTGATACGTAGGTATGACGTACAGTCGGCAGAAATGTGAGAATCAAAGAGTTATGACTCAAAGTTAGATTACGTTTTTTATTTTCTTGTAAAGTCAAGTTGACAGTGTCATATTTTGCTGACATTCAAGTGTTGGGTCGATGACTTCGTTTTTCTTTAGTAAGTAAAATAATTAAAATATCGATCGTCTATTCTGGGAACTTTTTTCATGACTAATTTCTATTTTAAGTACACTATGTATTATGATATACATAACAATGGCAAAAGTAATCTGAGGGCAATAGTTTGTTGATCTTAGTCATGAGTTATAGGTAATTAAAAGTGAAACCACCTAATAAGCAGTTCATGTTTAATTGAGCTGAATTTGGATATGTTTTATTTTTTACTTTGAAGGGTAGTTTATTGTTTACTATAAAGAAATAATTATCAGGATATTTGTTAAACCCAGTTTTACGCCTTAGTTACCTTGGAAAGCAAACGGCATGTGTAGGAACAGAGCGAATTTCAGTCAGTAAGAGCCGGACAGTCCCTTTTGCTCCACCCAGAGTTCAGGACTCACATGATTATTTTAAAACCCAGAAATAAAAATACGAAGACCAACTTTTTTTTACAAAAAATCAAATCATATACTCCTAATCCCATCATAAAATCCCTCCTAACCTATCCATACATAAAAATGCATACACACACACAATTATTTATCAATTTGACGTAATGATAGCTGCACTTACGTACGCATACCCGTCGGTAATGACTTCAATTAGTATTGCTGCCAACGATCGTTACAGCACAAAATCATTTCTGACACATAAATTGTCTACGCTTTTGTACTATTGTTGTAGCGTTTGAAATATTAATTCGATTGGCTGCTGGGTTTATTTTTTTAGTGAGTGTACAGATATAAACACAGTTTATTTCGACGTGGAAGCGTTGCTTGGTCAGTACCAAATTTTATACTGAAATAAGAAAATATAATAGCTTTTTTACATTTTGATCTCGTACGAGTCATTTTCTCGTAAACAGCAGTTTTTTTTAAACCAATAAAGACTGAAATGTAGTACATTTTAACACAGGTTTACACATGTACATTTGTTATTGCAATTCTCGGTTTCTTATCACACTCGCCTACGGCTTGGCTGTGAATTCCGGCTTGAATGCAATAAGAAACTTTTCCCACTTGAGACAAAGTATATTTCATCTAACCAAAATAAGAACTTATAAAATTAATACAGTAGGACAGAAGTATAAAGTTGATACAAATTGATGCTCCTGACTGTACTAAGATGTTCGAACTTTGAAGTGTAATTTAGTGTGATTTGTTTTGTATTGTCTTTTAATTTTCGGTGAGTGGATGGGTATATCACGCTTCTCTCATTAAAAGAGTAGGTAGAAACCGTGTTTACTTTCCCAACTTAGTAATGGGATGAACTTTTTTAAATTAGGTACAATCCAACCGCCAATCTGTGGAGTTCACTGCCGGCTGTTCTGTTCCCCGATCCTTCTATACTAGATTTATTCCAGATTAAAGTAAACCGTGCTCCTATTATGCGTAAGACCAAGAACTGAGTAAAATTGTGGAAAATGCGAAGAAGAGAATCACCCGGAAAACAGCAAAAGAGATGTTGAAACTGGAAAAACTGAAGATTGTCTTGAGACCCAACCAAGTTTTCAACTTGACGGCACGTTTGGCGCAGTGGCTGAGAAATTGGACTCCTGCGCTATGTGTCGCGGGTTCGATTCCCGCACGGAACAAATATTTGTATGAGCTGCAGGTAGTTGTTCCGCCGTTGTTGCAGGTTGTGTTTGTGTATGTGAGCTTCTATGTTTGTAAACGCACCCACGATACAGGAGAAATTCCTAGTGTGGAGCAACGTATTAAAAAAAAAAAACTACAAATTGTTCGCAAACAAGATATGATGCAGAATTATGCACCCGATAACACACAAGTTCCTAGCACCCCCATTCTCACACCACAAAATAAAAATAGGCCACACATAAACATTACACACATTTCACCAATATTATTCACATCAGAACCAAAAACAAGGCTCCTTGTCACGACACATAACGGTTCCATTGCTATGCTAGCCTAGTATGATAGGCACGGCCTAGGTAAGCTGTTTGAATAGCTGATAGTGTCACGAAGACAGGTGGATACGGTTAGAATGCTAGTTGTATTGATTGGTCCGACGGGTTGTTTGTTTTTTTTCTTACATTACAAGCTTTTATTTATAGTTTAAGAGCTCGTGAACCTTCCAGGTAATGGTTGTCATGTAAGGCTAGATATATGTTAAGTGATGAGTCTTAGTGCAGGGCTGAGACTTGCCATGACCTGGTGGCCTACCATGACGAGAGCTGTTCCACTGTGGGAACGAGATGGCGCTAGATGATTTGTATAGTTTTGTCTCTTTCCCACATGGTAGGCCCAGAAGGCAGGTCTATGCCCTGCACTATGTGCTAAAGTGTCTAAAATATAATCTTTGTCCTACGCAAGTAAGTTCGAGATTTTACTACGATCAAGTTTATCGACAATAAAGTTTAAAAAAATTGACAGTCGATTCCGGTCTCAACCCCACGGAGTTTGAACTCGTTTGATTCGTCTTGAAGAGCCGTAAATGTAGTTAAAATCATAATTAATCCTCGAAATACTCAATAGATTCTAACTCGTCAATCAAATCTGTTCGTTATCAAAAATCTGCAAATAAATATATTCGAAAAAAATATCAATCGCAAAAAAAATTGTAATTCATTATCTTAAAAAAAATAACCGTAGTATTAAAATAGTAACAAAGCAAATACGTCATCAGCTAAGCCATCTTATGATGATCGCAGTAAAATGATTCACATCTCGTACTTGACCCAAATGCATGTGCGCGTGCACATGCACTAGGAAATCGTTCGGTTTGCATGTTTCCCTTTACGGTTTTTTATTTGTTGTGTTATTAATGCTTTACTTAAAACATTTTTAAATAAAAAAAAAACGACGGGTTGCACTCTGGGAGTGCCGGCACAAGTGAAAACTTGAACAGTAATAAACACACACGAACATTCGCGCAAGCGCCCTGCGCCGTCTTACGAATTTTCGATCAGGTCACGTGTCAGGTCACTGACGCGAGTTCAATATTTTTTACCCATTCCAAAAAAGTGCACAACGCCGTTAAAGAAGTTTTCACTTCAAAAAATATAATATTTGGGTGCTAGTGGAGATCAACCATTGAGATGGGTCGATGACATTTAGAATCTCGTGAGTACCCTTTTTTATCATAGTAAAATCATCAAATGATGCCTTTATTTCTTGGCATTAAATTCTCAGAGGTGGTTCGTGCAGAGTCCAGCAATAGTGAAAAATGTCTATCGAATTCACATATTTTATTGAAAGAAACCAAAATATTGTACCGTACCTAATCAATGTAAATTTCAAGAGTAATACAACAATAGAAGAAGCCTAAGATAATAAGGACTTCTTTTACAAAGATAACTATAACCCTATTACAACTTGGCACAGTAGACCATCAAGCAGATTTAATTCCGGTAGATAATCTGCAGCATCCACATCACCTCATTACCATCCTTGTTCATGTCCTGCGTGGAAAGTAGGCTTCCTTCACCGTTCCCATACAACGCACACATGTCCAGAATCTATTATCACGGGTTTCCCATACTATTTGCCATCACCGTTTGAACCTGATATACAATTCAGATTTAAATTGCGGAGGCGTTTGCCGTTTTGAAGCATGCTTGGACTATACTGAAGGGAATTCAGATTCTGATTAATGGTAAATTGAGGGTATAACATAGCTTTTTTTTTTTCGTAGTAAAATCATCAAATGAGTCCTCCCACCCAGGGCAGGGCGGGAGGGACTGTCAGACTTGTACTGACTAAAATCCACGGTGTCCTTCAGTAGCCCTTTACGTACCGGGGTCACGGTAATCTGTGAGTCCCGCGACCCCGGCAGGCTTTGGCCCTCTACAGGCCCCGTCACTATGCTGACACTCCTTGAGATATTTACATCATGAGCTCAGACATTTGGTTATCAATGATGGGGTTGTGAGTTGTATATGGTGTACTCTGCAGTGGTAGACGCCCACGGCGACAAACGTCGGCAGACGACGGCGCGGGCATGCGGGCGGCGAGTAATGGGCGACTCGCTGTCAGACCATGGACCATGCCCGTGTCGACGGCGCGTTGTGTTTCACGCGCGCCACAAGGAGTGTAAGCTTAATAACGGGGACCTCTGTTTAGGACCAAAGCCTGCCGGGGTCGCGAGCCCCGGAACGTGAAGGGCTATTGAAGGACACAGTGGATTTTAGTCAGTACGAGTCTGACAGTTCCTCCCGCAGTTCCCTGGGTGGGAGGACTCATTTGATGATAACACCACGATAAAAAAAAAAATTGTGTTCGATGAATGGTGTACGATTGAGTCTTAAAATAGGGATGTTGCTGACGCAGCTATCTCGGTTTTTATTTATTTATTTACTTACTTAATTTAGAGAAATTGTGGCCCAGTGGTAACGCCCCTGATTTACGAGTTGTTCATCGTGCGTCAATCTAGCCATCATCATCATCAACACTTAACTATTTCTCAATAAGTTCAAATACAAGAAACAATACTCTTTTGTTCAACAAAGAATCTCCATAACAAAATAAAATTCAATCCTGTCCTCACCCATCCCTGATCACCAGAAACCCTTTTAACTAAAACACGGGAACATGTTGCCATATTTTTACGATGGAAGGCCAGTCGAGACTTGTTTACGAACATGTCGCGCCTACGTTAGCGTGGGGAGACCGGTCGCAGGTTGCCAATTCGACTTGTTCCTTAGGCTGTTAGTACAGTGACTTGCACTTGCGACTTTACTGCTTTTTTTCTTTACGTGGTAAAATCATCACATGACTCCTCACACTCAGGGTAGAGCAGGAGGGACTGTCAGACTCGTACTGACTAAAATCCACGGTGTCCTTCAATAGCCCTTTACGAACTGCGACTTTACTGCTAACTAACCTTTTTCATGCACTCTTTATTTACAGCGTAACATCATTGTGTCAAACGACGACGCGATTAGTGCAGTGGCTGAGTGATTGGATTGCTGCGCTGCGTGTCGCGGGGTCGATTCCCGCACGGAGCAAATATTTCTATGATCTACAAGTAGTTGTTCCGGGATCTGGGTGTTTGTTTATGTGTGTTTCTATGTTTGTAAACGCATCCACGACACAGGAGAAATTCCTAGTGTGGGGCAACGTTTTTTAACAAATAAAAAAACATATTTGTGATCCCTGAATGGTTGAAAAGTTATAGGTGGGTCGCAGAAATGTAGAAATTACAAAACTATGGTCCTACAGTACCTACCCTGTAGGACCATAGTTTTGTACTATTTTATTTTTATCTTTTGACAATTCAAAAGTGAATGTTACTGGGCTACTAAGAACTCCTGGCTGCTATGTTGTTGCTATAGTTGTATTTTCTTTTATAAATATTGGCTGTAACATAAATGGGCTCGATCAAAGTCTTGATCCCGGCATTGGTGGAGGCCATGCTGCGGGGCGAGACGGAATGGGAAACGGTTGCCTCCTTCTGCGAAGCAGTCATGCTGGCGAAGGAGGAGGCAAGCCGCGTGAGGGAGAGGTCAGCTTCCCTTCACCCCAGCCGCAGTGGTAGACGCCCACGGCGACAGACGTCGCTAGACGATCTCCGGCCACCGTAGGCGCGGGCATGCGAGAAATGGGCTACTCACTGTCCGACCATGCCCGCGTCGACGGCGCGTTGTGTTCCACGCGCGCCTCTGAGAGTGTCAGCAAAATGACGGGGCCTCCCTCCCAAGGGGAAAAAGCCTGCCGGGGTCGCGGAAACCGTGGATTTTAGCCAGTACGAGTCTGACAGTCCCTCCTGCTCTGACCTGGGTTGGAAAACTCATTTGATGATTTTACCACGATAAAAATAAGGGCCAATGTTGACCTTATCTGGCGTCAGTATGAAAACAACTTTACGGATAGGCCTTTGGTCTAGAAGGTAATGAAATTATGTTTTTACGGTGTTTTTGGCTGGTCGAGTTTGCAAATTTTTACTTAGTTATTGTATTACCTAATGTGGCGAAGCATCTGCCTCTACAAATGTTCATTATTTCACTTTGTTTATAGAAACTTGCAAAGCTGGCACACTGGTTATAAGACTCCAACAAGAGACAATTTATTTCATATAGACTTTTCAACAGAATCAACTTCAGCTTTTACCCAACGTGTCGCGGGTTCGATTCCCGTATGGAGCAAATACTTGTATGAGCTTCGAGTAGTTGATTTGGGTCTGAATGTTTGCGCATGTGACTTTCTATGTTTGTAAACGCACTAAAGACATAGGAGAAATTCCTAGTGCAGGGAAAGGTAACTTTAACAAAAAAAAAAAAAAGAAACTATACTTTTTTTGATTTTCGGTACCTTACATCTAATACTGACAGAATAATGACTTACCTACCGCCAAGGACGTCGCGGCTTTTTTGGTTAGCATGAAATATTTTGTGTTTCATTTACAAATCAGAGAAAGGCACCTATTATAACTACGTATTGTATTACTATCATTGTATATTATAGTTCGCCAATCATCATCATCATCTCAGCCATAGGACGTCCACTGCTGAACATAGGCCTCCCCTTTAGATCTCCACATATACCGGTTGGAAGCGACCTGCATCCAGCGTCTTCTGGCGACCTTTATAAGGTCGTCTGTCCATCTTGTTGGTGGACGTCCTACGCTGTGCTTGCTAGTCCGTGGTCTCCACTCTAGTACTTTTCGACCCCATCGGCCATCTGCTCTGCGAGCAATATGGCCTGCCCATTGCCACTTCAGCTTGCTAATCCGGTGGGCTATGTGACTTTAGTTCGTCTACGGATCTCCTTATTTCGGATTCGATCACGTAGAGAAACACCGAGCATAGCTCTCTCCATAGCTCGTTGAGCAACTTTGAGCTTTGAGATGAGGCCGATAGTGAAAGACTAGTTCGCCAATGGCTTCAGTCTTCTATTTTACATTAAAAACTATTAAATTGCTAAAATTACCGACAAATTCGATCGACCTCATTTAAATTTAAATGTCACCAGGCGCGAGCTACACGTACAATATTGAGCACAAGTTTACGACAGAATTATAACAATTTGTATGTATAATCAATGCAAAATTATTGTCACTTTCCTACGCATGATCCCGTTGAGTGTTGTGAAATAGCACCTGCGCAGGCGGTGACACAGTGATCTAGCGGATGGTGAGTAAAACTTTAAGAGAAAAAATTGAATTTAATAAGTGAACAATTTGTGAATTTAAAGAATAAATTCTGTAGTCGAAGAGGTAAGCAATAAACTGAAGGCAATGACGTCTAGCACAGACAACAGAGACACAGCTCCGTAAACAAGGCAAAAAAAAAAGATACAGCCGGAAGTTTTAAATATGAGTCCTGTGCTATAAAGTAAGATGAGAGAAAAAACTTAAAAAAATATACATCTAGTCTACTCAATTATGAGATGAAGTCGTAGGACTCCAGCTTTGTATAACAATTCTTTATCAAATCACACCTCTAAACTCTAAATACCAAACATCATAATCATCACCTGCCCAGTTCTTTCTAACAATCTTAGAATCGGCTCCCAGTTTAACTGGTTGCAGCTGCAACACGGAGCAGCAACATATCTGATCTCACACTAGCCAAACAAAACGGTCGCGGGATTTATGATGGTCGCAGGACTTATGATATACCGTGACCCCAGTACATAAAGGGTTATTAAAGGACACCGTGGATTTTAGTCAGTACGAGTCTGACAGTCCCTCCTGCTCTGCCCTGGGTTGGAGGACACATTTGCTGATCTTACCGCGTTAAAAAAAAAGTCTGTCTCTACGCGCAAATCTACCGAACGAACGCAAAACATTCTACAACATAATACTATCAATTACGCATAATTTCAGTCACGTCCCATCGGCATGCTCATTTGCCCCACAAATGAGAAGAGATGTAATGGGACACATTCTATTTTTAGCCAAACAACGCACCATATTAGAATTATCAGTCTATTTCTCCGCTGAACCAATTTGAACCCAGTTGTTCAAATTGGTCAAGCCTGAGTAGTTCTAAGTAGGTCACCCTTTAATGGGCGACTCGCTGTCTAATGGGCGACTCGCTGTCCGACCATGGACCATGCCCGGGTCGACGGCGCGTTGTGTTCCACGCGCGCCTCAAAGAGTGTCAGCATAGTGACGGGGCCTGTAGAGGGCCAAAGCCTGCCGGGGTCGCGGGACTCGTAAATTACCGTAACCCCGGTACATAAAGGGCTAGTGAAGGACACCGTGGATTTTAGTCAGTACAAGTCTGACAGTCCCTCCCGCCCTGCCCTGGGTGGGAGGACTCATTTGATGATTTTACCACGATAAAAAAAAAAAAAAAGTAGGTCACCCTTGATAGATGACCGGACTGGAACAACTTTAATTAGTGCTTTAACATCACTATTTAGACCATTTCGAAGGATAGCTTGAATATCGTAAGAAGTTATTTATGATGGCGTATTATAGAATCAGGTTTTGCACTGTTGGTTGCAATTTTGCGGGTTTTAATTGGTCTCAAATTGTTGTTGCCTCAGGAGTTATTACGGATTGGAGACGCAAAACTTAATATAAAGAAGTTTTGAAAGAGTTTTGGTTAGAAATAAAGTAATCCAACCAAGAGAATGTTGTTAATACTGAACATTTATCCATAGGCTAAGTAAAGGTATGCGAAGCTTTTAAAGCTGTTTTTCGTAAACATCTAACTTGTTTGTATTCTGTACTGACATTCATCTTGACCTAAAATAATCATTGACATTCTGGCAATACTCAAAGATACGTAAGTAACAATAAACGTCACAGAACATGAATTAGAAACGATTTTATGCATAAAATATCCTACTAACAAATAACTACTTCATTATAAATGATCATTAAATCTTAAATCATCAAACCAAACCAATAATTATTAATACCATTAACATTAACAATTAAAACTATTAACGATGAGAGATCAATAGAACAAATGTTCAATTACACCAACACTCAGTAAACGTAATACAAAACACTACATCAAATATTACGCAAACCAAACATACAACTGACAAACATACAAACAAGTACCCACAAACTGAAAAAGAACTTTAAATTGAAGATACAGAGTTTAAAATTGATGGAGATGAAGATCTGAATAATGTTGTAGATGTGAAACAGCTTTATGTCATTGCAACCGCTTCGGAACTGATATTTAACGACTGTTCCATTATTTATGCATGAGATTAGAATATTGTTGGTACTCCGATGAAAGCAGGTTTGACGAACAATGTTTTGGAAGATAGGGATCAGGATCAAAACTTCCTAGCAAGCTTGTAGTAGTTTAACTAGTTTAATGAAACTAGAAGTTTTCATTTCAACTGAATCAGATTTTAGACTTTAGATAGAGGAATTTTTGAAATAACAAGTAACTATTAAAGATATTATAGTATATCTAGGTACCTAGAAAAAGTCATGCTGCACCAAGTGAATGGATGTGAAAGCAGGAAAATAATAATGATCTATCAACTGTCTAGACTTTCAAGAATTGATTGTCAAAATAAGAATGAAGCCGGGAGTCCATCCTTCTCATCTCTTCGAAGACTGATTTTAGAACAAAAGACAATTCTGATTCCAAAAAAATTGAAGTAAGGGTTCTTAAAAGGACACCGTATAAACCTAAAACACCATACTGATGAATTATGAGAGGCAAGAAACACTTTAAGGGACGAAGACTCTGAACAACATTTTCATATTTACGATCCTAAGCCAAGCAAAAACACATTCAGTAAATCACTTCTTAACAAAGCTCACAAAGTATTAGAACCACCCACAGTGTTACAACTATAGAAGAAGTCATCAACTTAAAGCTGGAAAACCATGAAGAAACAATTCCTCCACAAAACAATATAAAGGTAACCACTTCAACAATACAAGAATAACTAAACAGAAACATAAAAGCAAGGGAACAATGTAACAAACGTGTTTTATTTGAACCAGGAAACAGTATGGACACAATATAGTTATAGTAAGTGATTGTAGGCAGCACGATACTATCTTAGTACAAGAAGTAATAAAGACGCCTCACAGTTAAATCTAGCCTTAGAACAAAGAAACTGTGGAGCTTATACCGAAAGCTGATGGTAAGTAAGTAAGAGATAATTCGTTTGTTTAGAAAGAGTATATTTTTTAAGGTAAAAGAAGACAATGAAGACTTCATTATTACTAGGCCTGTTGGTCTAGTGGTTAGTGACCCTGACTACTATGCCGAAGGTCGTGGGTTCGATACCCCTCGAGTCTGGATGTAATTTATCTATAATATGTATGTATTTAGAAATATATAAGTATGTTTATCAGTTGTCTACTACCCATAACACAACCTCTGCTTAGCTTGGGACTTGATGGCGTTGTTGTCATAGTTGTGGAATATTAATTTTTTTTTATTTATTTATTATTAATCATGCTAAATTGGTTTGTAAGACAAAATGGGGTTTCCATCGAAAATTATTAGGAAGACACTGTATGGCTTACAGTCAGGAAGTATCTAGACAGATGATGATTGTAAGCCTTCTAGTCTAATCAGATGCAATACAGTATCAATATTTTGCCATTAGTGGTTACTGCCCAAATTACCTCCTCAGTCCTGTTACTGAGTATCAGGGTACTGCTTGTCTACACAGAATCCAAAGATTGATGAAGTAATGAGTCAAATGTAAAATATATGAAGAAAAGTTAATAATTTTGAATAAATCAATCCCAAAAATCTTTTCCCCACTCGCAGTCGGCTGGTTGATCCATTTTCTAATATGCTACTTCTTGTTATGATCCTATTTCAAATCAAATGGAGCCTCGACAACTCTGTTCGAGTCAAGCCGCAGTACATTGCAGTATTGGAACCGGTTTCAGAACCGCTTCTGCCGTTGCCCACTGCGAAAGTTCATACGTGTATACTTCACTATAATGTTGTAGGTAATACTATAGTTTAGATGAGGGTCAAGTTATAGCATTAGGAGTTTTTGAAAAAAAAAAAAAACATTTAAAGAGATCTTATTTTGACTACTTTGATGGTCTGATAATCTAGAAGTTGCAAGCGCAAATTCGGTCAGAAGTTTTTAATTTAGAGATTCCCTAGCCAGTCAAGTTTTAAACGAAAGTAGTAAAAATGTGTGGAACTTGGTCCAGAAGACCATTTATGACACTTGTGGGAAACGAAAGTATATACTTGTCGTATGATTCTGGCAAAAGATTATCAAAATCCATCCCGGGATTCTTTTTTTTGATCGCATTTGCTTGATTGGAAATGATATGATTTTACGTAAATAACGGGATAAGACGCGGTGGGTCTTCTTAAACTTGGGATTTCACGAAATTAGTGTATGTTAGAACAATGTCACGCTGCTCCATCGTAAACTGCATCCTACAAAATCGCTTATCGCTCGTCGCCTATCGCTCGTCGCTTATCAATTGTGTCCCTACGTCAGACAGTAGCTAACCCTCAAGCTAGCTATTGCTTAGCGAATTATGTTCGATCTCGACTTACCCTGGCTCAGGTCTATAGGTTACAAACGTAAAAATACTATTGTAAGCGTGCTTCTTAAAAGGATTTATTGGTGGAGTGAAGACTTTACTTGAGTTAGTGGAAGAAAGCTTCCATATTTTAAAGCCCAATACGATTTATTTAAAAGAAGTACTACGAGAATTTTACAAATCTTTGAAATATTCTTTTTTTTTCAAACTTTAAAGTAAACCTAAAAAATAATAGAGAAATGCTTTTGTAGAAGCGTTTTACCAGCCTTATAATTAGATAAAGCAAGAAATTGAATGGGAATTGCACGCAAGTTTGACTACATTGCAGTAATTGTTTAATCAACTGGCCCATTAACAATCCGCAATATTGTCAACTAGCTTTTGCCCGCGACTTCGTTCGTGTGAAATAGTGAAAACTATCCTATGTTCTTTCTCAAGTTCCAAACTATGTCTGTACCAAATTTCACACAAATCGGTTCAGTAGTTTAGGCGTGAAGAAAAGACAGACATACAGACAGACAGAGTTACTTTATAATATTAGTTTTTAAGTTTTATTGTCAATCTTGCGCATACAATTTCTTGCAGCGTGTTACTTGTGATTACTGGGGCTGTCCATGAGTGTCTGGTCCCTTCTTTTCTACATAACTGCCCGCAGCTTTTTCTAGTTGTTGTTGGTGATGCGTATTTCTGCTTCTTCGTATGGTGCACTACCAATCTGCCAATCAATGCATCATCCACATCACCGCGCGAACGTATGGACGTGCGGTTTCGTTTAAGCATCTCCTAACAAGCCACCAAAAGGGTTTATTTTATTTATAAGCATGTTTTGACCTGTTGGGCAAAGGTCCCATCACATCCTTCCCACTCGTTTTTAAGTTTTGCCTAAAGTTTTTTGTGGGTCATTTTATGTAGGGCTGTTATGTTTGGGCTGGAAAGTCATACTGATTCACAACCACTATGTTCTTCTTGTTGCCCCTTAGTGTTCTAGAACTGCGGTACCCTGTTTAGTCAGTACCGTAATACAACGACTACCTTACGATTTTTCGAAAATAGGTTACAAATGAAGTAATGATATCCAATAGCTAATAAAATAATGATCTCCACCAAACAACTCTGATTCCCACACTTTGATTGCTAAGGTAAGTGCACCAGGTGTTGACTTAGATAAAATATTTCATATTGCAAAATATTTAAGTGGATTATCAACATACTTGACACCGTGCTCGTATCAGATTCACTGAGTCACATCTTGAAGTGTTAAGTTATTAATATTATTGCGGATTTTCTTTTTAATATCACTAGCGATCCACCCTGGTTTGCACATTTCAGCGTACATAGATCTCAATAAGAAATGCCACAACGCAAGATCTCCCGCTTTTTTTACAAGTAACCTCCGCTTTACACAGGTGCAATTTATTTACAAAAGCACCATCCAATTAGGTCCAAAACTATCCTATCTTTCAAACTGGGTCGCGGGACTGTACGAATTACCGTGACCCCGGAACGTAAAGGGCTATTGAAGGACACTGTGGATTTTAGTCAGTACGAGTCTAACAGTCCCTCACGCTCTGCCCTGGGTGGGATCGTGGTAAAATCATCAAATGAGTCTATTTGATGATTTTACCACGATAAAAAAATTCTTTCATCCTGGACCCAACCTTAAACGTTTTTATTGAAATTGATTGTGTGGGAGATTAACGTGTACGAACAATAACAAACTATGCATTAAGATGAGAAAACCATGATCAGCCTATAAAGTTCCCACTCTTGGGACTCATTTTCAACGTCACTGTTGGGCAGGAACCTATCACGCGAGTTTAGTGTGTGTTAAGCGGGTGTTTTTTTTTTTCGTTAACGTTAGTGTACTACCGACAAAATAAATCATGACCCATTTTGACAATAAATCGTTTGAATCCGTTAAAATAACAAAGAACCAAGTCGTTACCATGGATAATATGTATGTTAACGCGAATGTGGACCTAATTGTATTTGAATGTCTGTATGAAAATAAGCTTATGGTGGGTCATAATTCAACTTTGTCGGTAATAAAGAAATCAAAAATGTGGTCCAATTTTTGGACTTGTGGGTTACTTCGCGATGTTTTTGAGGCTTGTTTATGTTAGATAATAAACCACATAATATTACGACATAATTGTTTGACCCATTTATTTATCACGGTCATAAACTACTATGTACACAATTTACGACGTTTTGCAGTAAAATGTGTCATCAACTTTACAATAATTACGTAAATGTGTCACTTTTTATCTATTAACTATTATTATTGATTTTATCTACTATCATGCTATTAATCCTCTATAAAAGAACCTATAACAATTAGCTTATTGCCAACATTAAAACACTCAATGATATTATGATCATTATATCATCCAAACGCGTGATATTATGAATTTCAAAAAAAGAACATTCTCATGCAATGACATTTTCACCACCAGATCGCTAAAATTTTGAAAAAAGAACAATAAATTGTAGACTAATTCGTAAATACTAATTCGTAATTGGTATGAGAATCTTTTATAGAGGATTCACATCATGATTGTAGACAAAGTCTTGTATGCAACTGTTGTAATTAGGTATTAAAACACTCATGTGATTCTATTATCACACTCGGCTACGCCTCGTGTGATAAACCCACATTCGTGTTTTAATACCCCTGATTATACAACAGTTGCATAAATAACTATATTGATTTGTAGACTATTATTATTGACACTCGAAGAATAGAAGACTTGACCTTACAGAAACATCAGATAAATCAATACTATTAATAATAATCGAAGCGTAATAATTAATCAAACTTATAATAATAACATTATTAAGATAATATGAAACACTTGTATTTTCATCAACAATAGATGCGGAATTATTTGTATTATTTATATTTAAAAAAAATGTTTTATTCGAGGAAAACCAATAAAATAAATTATAACGCGCAGAATTTCAATGAACTCCAATTAGGTATTTTATTTTGCTATGTTTAATTTACCTCTTTGTGGTTATGTGGTTTTTAAACATTTACGGCGTAAATATTTGCGTGTAACATTTTTTTTAACTAGAATAATAATTATAATCATTTTCCTTGAATATAATTTCTGTACTTATTTACAATTTATTTATAATATTTGTTTTATGAATTTCACTCATATTGCGTGTAATAATATATATAACCTGGCAGTATAATAGGTTTAGGACATTTTCTTGGTCGCGGGACTGTACGAATTACCGTGACCTCGGAACATAAAGGGCTATTGAAGGACACCGTGGATTTTAGTCAGTACGAGTCTGACAGTCCCTCCCGCTCTGCCCTGGGTTGGAGGACTCATTTGATGATTATACCACGATAAAAAAAGACATTTTCTTGACAAAGAAAATAACCGTCTTACCTCAAAAAGATCGTCTGTTGAACGTTTGTCTAAAAAAAGTGTAACTGTAAAACGACTATAAGAGTCGTTTTACAGTTACACTTTTTCAACGTGAAATGTCTTTTTGACGTGGACAGTTTTTTTAGACAAGTGCTCAACAGATGTTTATCTATCTTGTGGTAATGCGGTTTATATCTATATTAATAGTTTCAATAACAAATAATATCAAAGCACACCAAACTTCATAAAATTATAACGCGAGCTGCAAATAAAATAAACACATAATATCATATAACATATTTTATAAACACATAATATTTTCACACAACATAAACATTTTAATGCTACGACACATAATACACCTACTTATATATGTAAACAGTTATGTAGAAGATAATTTTACAACTGAGTACTATGCACGAGTAACGTCGGAGCGATAAGCATGTATTGCGCTACTACAGTTAAGGGTGAGACATGCGTTTATAATTGGCTATTTAACTGAAAAATTATTATTTGTCCGTCACTTAGATTATCAAAAAATATTCGACCTATATTTTTTCTTTTGTTTCGTAAACCAAAATTGACGGAGATATGATGCTTTCAAAATTGGCAATACATCACAATTCAGTACAATTTCTACTGAATTCTGACGTCACGAGCCCCCACTCTCGAGTTTTGATGAATTGTATTTTGGTGAATATTCATTGATTTTACAAAAGAAAAAATACGTGTCCGTTTTTTTTAAACTCTTAATGACTGACTAATTATATTTGTAATTTATGGCTACTGTCAAATAGCCAATTAACGAAAACTCGTATAATCACCATTATCACGTTTGTATTTAAGTTTTCATTAGCTACAGCTGTCAATTGAATTTTATTTTTTGATTTTGGTGTCAAACATTTTAAGCATCCTTGGTTGGTAAAGCTAATTTTTCTAAAAAATAGCAATGTTTGCTATTTTTCTTCAATAAATTCAATCAATATTTTTCCTTTTTTTTTGTCGTGTATATTATCAAATGACTCCTCTCACGCTGGGAGGTGCGAAGGAGACTGGAACTCTTACTGACTAAAAGTCCATTGTGTTACGTCAGATTCCCTTTGCGTTTCAGGGCCGCAGTAACCTTAATATATTCCCGTGACTATTAGATATTCCGATGACCTTATGTTTGGTGTCAGTAGGTTCATTATAATATCAATTATATAGACTATGTTATGAGCAGTTGTAAAGTAATAAAGATAATTTTACAACGGAATACTACGCTCGAGTAACATTAGAGCGATAAGCGCGTATTGCACTATGACGCTTAAGGGTTAGATGCGCTTGCGCATGAGTTTATGCTGAGTTGAGTTGTTTTGAATCAAGGTTAAATGGTTGGAGTGTGACCAAATTGCAGTATTGTATGTTATCTAAGTAGTGTACTACATTATTGCGTCATCATTTTGTTAGAAGTTAATTGCAGTCGTTGAATCAAGCATTATTATTTGGTTGTGGTCAGTTTTTTTTGTAATAATTATTTGCAGCTTAAATAATCTTTATCAGTTTGTTAAGATCAAAGTTCATTAGTAGTATAATACTTTTTAATCGACTGCTTCAGAAGAATAGGGTTATTTTTCAAGTGTATTATTTTTATGTAGACTGCACTAATAGATTTTTTATTACACCTTTTTACTACGCAATTGGGTCATTTGTTTTTTTTATTTAAGCTAATAAAATTATTAAAGTATTGCAAAAGCTAACTTTATCTATTTTTTTTAAGTAATAATTTTAAAAGATCTCTCGAAATCTTACAATACAACAAACACAATTACTTTTTAAAATAATTTCTACAATGGTCAAACGCACCTATAATTAAATTATTAAAAAAACAAAACTTAAAAGATGTAAACGTGTCGTCGGACAGAAACTTCCTATTACAGAAAACAATGATTCACAGACTCGCACTAATAACTGATAATTGCTACAATTAATTATAGTAGAAATGCATTGTGTGAGTAAATAACTAAGTTTTGAATAATAATATTGTAACAAAGATAGGAATAATTTTAATACTAGATGCCATATTGTCCTGGCAATGTGACATGTGTCAATTGTTTTGTGTCAGATTATTGTAGTATTTTTGACAGGATAATGGGGCTTTAACTGTCAGAAGTAAGTAGTATTGAATGTTTTAAATTATGTGTGGTTACTGTACTCTTAAGCCTTTGTCAAACAGACTGGCGTGGCGAATGCGAAGCGTGACGTTTTTATTTGTAATTTATGGAATTGTTTGAATCCAGTCACATAGAAAAGCGAAAGCGATCCGATAGCGTGCCAGAACTATCGAACTGACGTCTCGCTTCGGTTCGGTATCGCTTCGGACACGCGCGTCTGTTTGACAAAGGCATTACTGATGAATTGCTTAGATACTCACTGATAAGAAGCACTAGTGAGGGAAGTAAACCTAAAGTAAATACTGCGATTTTAAAATTGGAAATACTCGTTTCGCAAACGATATTTTTTTAATATAAATGTCATATTATTTATATCTATGAGGGACTGATCGTGCTTAAATATCAAGTTATCGCAACCCCAACCCCCGATATACAGGCGGAGCCTAGTTTTGGAACCACTGTCTAGTAATAAATATTATATGTATATTATTTGTATATTTTATAAAATAAGACCAAAATGCTAAAAAGACAGAATTTTTCTGACATATTAACACAAATACTAAGATGTAAATTGTGAAAATTTAATTTCAATAAATAAATCTGTTTCTGGTTGTTAATGACAGTTCTTTAGATCTTTTTTTGTGTTTAAACATGTTGATAATATAATGGATTCTTTACAGAAATTACTGAGCCTTAACTTGAAATTAAATATAAACAAATATAAACTGACACTGCAGTTATCAGAGGAAACCGAACGGTGGCACGCGATAATAAATATAGAAATTTTATTCGAATATAATGTTGGCTGATAAAAATAATTATGCCTATTCATTTATACCTACAGACCTGAAATATAAGCTTTGATGTACCTAGTAGATACAGCCAGACCCAAATTAATATGTCAGGTTTTCGTGATAGAATTATACAGTCACTTTGTCCAACGTGATGTATTTGTACTATCTTAATACCCAAGTAAAGAAAACATGAATTAAAGCAAAAAAAAACAGTAATGAAAATTTAATCTTAGTCGAGTTTTGGTTAAGTTTTTTTTAGTTAAGATTTTATATTATAACCTTTTTTCCACTATCCATTTATTTTTTCTAGTAAATTGCAAAAACATAATACCTCACCACCTTTACTTCAATATGCCACCAAAGTTATTTGAGTCATACGTGTTACTGTTCTACGGTATCAAAAATGAATCATAATTCCTCTTATTAGATACCAAAACCAATACTTCATCAAACCACATTATTTTCTAACACCATCCCTAACATTACATTACAAAACACAGCCAAACAATGCTACTGTAAAATTACAACAATCGTATATTACTCCACTAGGGAATTGAAAAACTATCGATATTATTTCAATATTAGATTAACTCGACGTGGTCGGATTACGTTCACCATGTCTTAACCGCATAATATTATATTTAACATAGGTACACCGCAACACCGTTTGCTCGATAGGACAAACTGGTAACGGGTAGTGATGTGCTAGTAGTAAAATTATTTTATCGATAAAAAAATTTAAATTGAAATTTTTTGATTTGTGTTTCCGATATTTCGGTAAACGCCATGATCACAGATGAAGTTCATTCCTGTAATAACAGTAGATAGTTTTGTTTAATTTTACACCGCCGAAAACAAAAATCTCTCACAATTTCCATAATTATATTAAGCAAATTATGAAAAATAAAATTGCTCATTTAGGTAACGAAGATTAGAAGTATTTATCTCAAGCCAGAATACCCACCAATGTCGTCAAACAATCTTTGTCTAGTTGTCAAGTTTTCGTTTTTTTGAAAGAAGTTAAAGAAAGTACTTTATGGAGTAAGTGGACAGTATAGTCAGTGCCTTGCGTTGCTTGGCCTACTTTTCTTTATTCTGTTATATAAGATGGATCTTAAACTGATGAGTACTGGCTGCTTCTACCTTATAAAATACTACTTAGCCAATTCTAATGCAATTACAAATTAAAAAAAAACTCACAAATGCTTACATTTTTCACGTTATTAAATCTAAAATTCAAAACATCGACATCGACAAAACCCCACCTCTACCAGTTGCGAGGATGCATTAAAACCGATGGTAGATTTGATGTGCGCACGCGTCGAAATACAAGTTGTAATATAATACGCGCGTATTTATTGCGTTTGTACTGCGTCAAGACATTCGCTGGACCACCGGGTTCTTGTGATTAGCGCGGTTTTCTTAGAACTTTGTGTATGTATTAGGAATTATGGAACATGATTTGGTTTTATCAACTGGTGTAACGGTGAACTTAGTTTATTGGAACGTGATTTGAGTACTTCCTTTATTAAAAGATGTAGTAGTAGTTATGTAAATGTATTTAAAGTACATATTAAAAATAGCAAATAGAGTTATTAAAACGTGCTATTTAACATCTGGGATTGATGTTTCATAAAGTCAAAATTCCATCTTTTCATTAGACCGTTTTGAAAATTGTTGCTTGGTTTGATGAATAATGACACAACGCACCATTTCTTCCGGGGTCACAGTAATTCGGGACTACACGAATTACTGTGACCCCGGAACGGTAACGGGCTATTGAAGGACACCGTGGATTTTAGTCAGTACGAGTCTGACAGTCCCTCCCGCTCTGTTCTGGGTGGGAGGACTCATTTGGTGATTTTACCACGTAAAAAAAAGTACCAATTTCTGGGGTGTACTAATCATTTGATGAGTCCTCCTGTCCTGAGTAGATTGGAAGGAACTGTCAGACTCTTACTGACTAAAAACCACCCTGTTCCCAGGGAATTCTGAATTCCAGTGTCACGGACTCGCAATGTCCTACTTAGATGGTCCCGTGACCCCACGTAATACCACGTTCAATTATGAAGTATTTAGTTTCAAAATCGAGAAACTAATAAGTTTATTTTGCAACATTACGGGGCAATTTCGAAACATAAAGCAACGTGTATGCTCTTTTTCAGTAATTCAACAAAATTCTTGTGAAGTATTGAATCAAGAATGACTCTTAATCTTTCGGATTGTAATAGAAAGCGCATATATTATGTAGAAAAATTGGGTAGCCAGAAGTCTCTAATAGCTATATTAATTACTAGCTACCGCCCGCGACTCCGTCCGCGCGGATGTCGGTCTTCGCGTGGATGGTTTATTTCTCCATTTTGAGTAACTCTGACAATGACATCTTATAAATATCTATTGGACCCAAATACGGCTAAGCCTATAATAATTAAGGAGATTCGCGGTTCTACAGAACAACGTCTATGAATAAAACTGAAAAATAAGTTTTTTTTTTCTACGTATTTTTCCAGGATAAAAAGTATCCTATTTTATGCCCAGGATAATAAGGTATAATTATACCAAGTTTCATCGAAATCGAACCGTTAGTTTTCACGTGATGCCTGCACATACAGACAGACAGACAGACAGCCAAATTTTTTTTTAATCACATATTTGGGTTTGGTATTGATCCAGCAACACCCCCCGCTATTTATTTTTTTCAATATTTTCATTGTACAGAATTGACCCTTCTACAGATTTATTATATGTATAGATTTTTCTCATCCACCAAATTCATAACGAATCTCCCTACGACAGTTAACCCCATGACGTAGCAAACCGTTAGTTAACCGATGGTTTAATAAATCAAAAGTTAAATGCAGCTAACTTGTTGTTCCTGTACGTTATGCGGCCACTTAGCGGGGTTGTGTTTATACCGAGGTGTTGTGGTGAATGTTACGAGTACGACCAAAACGTAAAAAGATTGGAGATAGTGTAACACGCTGCCTATTTTAACTACATATATTTAATCTACATAGATTGTGAATTTAACATTTAATCTCATAATGTAAATAGAAAATGATCGTAAGAAAACTGGACGAAATTATAATAAAAGGAAATCACAATTACGAAGCGGAAAAAGAGGTGTTCAACCTTCGCTAGAACATTCAGACTGAACGATTATTTGAATTTTGATACACTAAGTTACGCTTCGGTGTAACAAGCACTCCCAAGCTCATACTATGCTCGCTACTGACTTTATGAGCACAGTTTAGAGCAGTTAACTTGACTCGACTTTGTGTTAAGCAATTCTAGACGATTTAGCTGACCTAAACACTGGCAAGTACTTTACTATGATTTATTTAAGTATAGTCTCTGTTATGTACAAGTTATTTATATGTTTATTATGTGTAAGTAGCGGCTTAAGAGTTAAAATATTAAGGGAAGTTTAGAGTTTGGATATTTTGTTGATGTATGGAAGAAAGTCTTTGAGTTGGTTGTGAATATGAAGATTATGTTTATTGTGCAGGATTTTAAGATACGCATGGTGTCAAGCTTAAAATTCCTGCAGAATCTGGGGTTTAGATACCTCCACAGTTTTCTAGTTAGTATGTAATCCTATGTAAAAATAGACACTTTATTCTTCTCATCACCATCTTCATAAGCCCACAGACGCCTGCAACTAAACAAAGAAATACTTGCTCGTATTGGCAATCCAACCCAAAACCTCACGCTCAGTTGTAACATTTATTTTTAATTATTTATTTATACAACATTATTTTTAGTATATGCGAAACCTGAATAGAGTTTGTTCAGAATCAGTAACTGATTCGATTCCAATAATTTTTACACCATGTTATTTTTTTTTTCAAAATATTTTAATAAAATTTTATTACCAGTTAATAACAATACAATTACCGTACGGTTAGGTACCTATTGCCAAGCTATTATCACGAGTGTATAACACAGGAGACGCGGTTTACGCGAGTGTACCGCGAAATGAGCATTTTTTTGAACGGACAACCAGGTAATATACAAACTTATAACCATGTGATTTTTTATGATACGGTTTTAAAATTTTGTTCATAGATTCTTTACACAAAAATACTAGACAGGTGTATCAGGTTTCGCATAAACAAAAAATAATGTTGTATAAGGTACACCAACATCAAAACATACAATAGCAGTAATTGAAAACATAACTATAAGACATATATGCTAGTGTGTAAGCCTATAACAGGTATACGCAACATTTACCATGAAAGTGCCAACAAAGTAACAATTTGTAGTTACAAAAATATTATAGATTGGTTTAATTATAAATTCTTCTTAAATTGAAATGGGTATGTGCGGTAAAAATATATCTATGTATCATATTCCATAACAAGAAATTGATACAGAAAGAAAGAAATTAAGAAATTGACAAAGGATTCATGAATAAGGAGTCTAGAAACAATACCATCTATATTATTATCTAATGTGAGTTACTAGAAAGAAACCTTCAGATAAAGATTTTAATCTAAGAAAAAAACAATCACACAGACAAGACCTGCCCGTCTTTCCTTAACAAAGGTACCAGAACTCAAGTTACAACTTGAGTACAGCAAAAACTGCATTAATATTAAAGTAAAAGAAAAAGCTCGGTTAATAATTAACTGTAAATCGTTATAGACGTCAACGTAGTAAGCTTATTGCGTCGTTGACGAGAGATGAGACATACAGGTGAAAAAGTTGGCAAGCTTGTTGCCGAATGCTGAATTTTCGAAACCAACTATATGGTTTCAAAACATCAGCATAACAATCAAAGATGCATTTGATAATGTTAATTGTGTCATATGAGAGTAAATTAAATAATTAATCAGCTAGTTGGCGTACCAAAGATGAGACCGATATTATGAAGTGTAGCACATCCGCTGCCCAGATGGAGGGATTAAGTTAAGTTGAGAGTGGTTAAGATAGAAAGCTCAGGACAGGTGCATTGGTAGAGGCCCATGTCTAGCAGTGGACGAATACAGGCTGATGATGATGATGATTAAGCCTTTGCCCATGCAAATGTAGTGTGTCCAATTTATTACAAGTTGATGTTAATTTGTCAACACAGGAAAAAACGAAAATTGCAATTTAAATATAAGCTTACCATCCTTTCTAACCGTACGTCACAGGACCATTAAGTAGATATATAAAAATGATTCGTTATTTTACAATCAAACGCACTATAGCTGTCTGTGACGATGACGATGCGCAGGCGACGCGTGTGGCTCTCCATACTAATGTCACTAGTATTATTTTGTTGTTGTGGTTTTGACTGGAGACTGTCAGTCGTATTCGAGGTAATATTTTGAAGTGGTATTATAATACGCTGCATAAAAGTTGGTTTGTTTTTATTCGGAGCTTTTAGATTTTCATTCGTTTTAACCGTGGATAGAGCGAAATGATGGCTGACAGTTTTCTTTATTTTCATTAATTATCTAAATTAATAAAATGAAGTAAAGTTAATAAAAGTTTGGAAAGAGAAACTGTAATCTTCTGTGATTTTCTGAATAGAATCAGTCTGATTCTGAAAATGCAATCACTCTTGGGTTGGGACCTACTCTGCCCTATTCTGAGTGCCATAGCCAAATATTCCCTTTTGATTTCATTTTCAGCAACTTAATGCGTTTGAAGCTGCAAGCAAAAGCTAGTCTAATATATTAATGATTTTGATTCTTAAAGAAACTGAAAAAAATAATAAATGTTGTCCACATTTGTTATTTTTTATTCTCCATATCTTAAAGGAAATAAATAAATATTTTTTGCCTATTTTTGTCAGAATTTCAGACAGAGAATGTAAGCCTAAACTTCTACAGGTTCCGAGGAATCTTTAATATCAGTAATAAATTGTGTCGAACTAATTAAAACCTTGACCACATTATTATAAAGTCAACCTTGACCACACTGTAGTAAATACTCTATTCACCCAACCGACAACCCTCTCTATAATATACAAACAAAAATCACAGCGTCTGTCCGTGTCAATTAACAAAACATTGAGTATGGCCACGTGCTATGTTTTATAGCAGTAATCAATTAATGTTTTAACAAACCCATGGAGAATGATTTACAAGAGCGTGCCCATAAGTGCTGCGATGTCATGTTAGATAAGGCTACGGCAATAAAAAGACGTTAGTTGGTTGTTATGGTCTTTTGGGCACGTGTTTAATGTGAGGTTGAAGTACTTGAGTTTATGAAACAGAAACAAAAAACTGTTGGTAAACTAGAAGGCCTGGATAAAGTAACTTGAACTAAACACACAGATGACAAAGCTAGAGGAAGAGAACGCAAAAAGAAAACAGGACATAGCAGTGGAACAAAAATCTTGCAATGAGCGCTAAAAATAATATTTACTATGGCACTTCCAACAACGCTGCCATATCAGAATCTAAAACAGATAATAAACACGGTAAATACCCTAAGTTCTTATTATGATCAAAACATTTATAGGGCTATTACAAAATACTTAAAATCTTAAAACAATCGCGTTGTGAGTCATTGTAGATACCCAAGACGGTTTTCAAACTGTTTTGGTTTTGATAGCGATTGCTTCTTGTCAAGGCTTTTTAAGCACTCAAGTTGAATACTATGATCAATGATTGAGAAAATATCGAAACCAGTATAAATGAAATTAATGATGCATTAGCTGATTCTATACTGCTCGTGTATGATCCATCCCCAACTCACGCTTAGGATTCTGCATTCACATGCCACACTCAAAGATAATTCAGCAGCATTAAGTACATACTTAAAGGCAATGAGCCGACACATGCACCTTTTATTTCAGATTAACTCCTATCAAACCACTTTCATCCACTAAAAGCTCATAGATATGAAATATTGCTAATTACCAATGAAATATTACTGCCATACAGCAGTAACCACAAAACGACGTGTCATATTTTAAATCGGGACGCTAAAAGCACCATAAGTAGCTGGCCATCAACGTCATAATATGATGTCGATAATGTGACACTACGGCATAAAGCAGAGTCGTGACTATTTGTAAATGTAGCGTCCATTACTCGTGTATAATGAGAACGGAGAGAGATAAGCGTTTTGACAAAGCAATAGATGGCATTAATACTGCACCACTATGAATACAAGTGACAAAGTATACGTAGACGGTTAATGTAAAATATGCAAGGCATGTCGGAAAGTAAAGACGGGTAATTTGTATTAGTCAAGTGGTGAATATTTATAGGTAGGCAATTACTTAGTAGCTAATAAATGTATGTAGTTAATCATAGGTGTATCAATTATGTTAATTCCATGTTAGATATTATAGATTCCATAAAATTATTAATCGTATTAAAAGTCCATCTTTTTAAACTGAATAATGATGTGATTCACAATAAAGTTAGAAACAACTTACCTATCGTAAAATATGAAATCTATGAGGAACAATAAACAAGAGCTTAAAAGGACAATCTCATTAAATATCAAAGACAGAACAGAGCTAGACCAAAAGAAAGACAAAATAAAACTAAATCATAAATCAAATGCAACAAAAACATAAAAGCTAATCAGAACGGTTGGTCACAATCACAATTCATATTTCCTTGAAAGTGCTTAGCAACATTATAACAAAGTACCTCTATCAGAACATACGCCATTAACTTTAAACGTCTTGGTCCCATTACGATGTACAATTTTTAATAAAAACACACAACACAGACGATACACATGATGAATTCGATATACTTTTGCTAAATGAAGCGCAACGCCCATAAGCCTTTGGTACTAGACAATTTCTTACTACCATTCCTTTTTATTTTGTTGGTGCATCACCAACTAGCATTTGTTATCCTAGAACATCAACTGTTTTGGATTTTGGCTCTTATTTTCAGTCTCGTAAGATATTACTTTTCAAATTTTGGTTAACGTTGCTAGTGCACCATCAGATATTGTCTATTGGAGTTTGCTTATGGTGTTACTTGCTATGATTTATGGTTTCGATCCGGTCGCATCTAAGTTTTGTTGTGCTAAACTTTATTTGTGCCGATAAAGGAAATTACCATCAGATCAAAAACTAATGCAGTTGTATTTCAAAGGATTTTCAGTTCATTGAACTTAAAAAAACTAAGGTTTATACCGGGCAAAGGGTATTAATCACTATATGTAGGCAGTAAGGTATGGATTTGTTGGAAGCTTTAATCAGGTCATGAAATTAATTAAATTACTCTTTTTGTAAATAGAAAGCACGCAAAAACGCAATAAACTGACACAAACCAGACCTAAAATAGATAATAATTATGATAGCAATTAAATTAAACCTAATATAATACGTCTAATAAAGTGCGCATTATTTTAATTGTATACAACCTCATTTTATCCATGTTTATGACACAAAATCACATTGACATAATTCTATTTCCTCATCACACTTTCTACCTTATCCTCTATTATCTTTCCATCTAATAAGGGTTGTGTCACCTTGCCGACTTCACCTCGAAAGTTAATCCGACGTTTAATAAAGTTGGTTTGATTGATCGGTCCTGTTAGTACTAATTTATCTTTACCGTTACTAGCAACTTCATCTTCTTTGTTGATGTCCATAATTGTATCGAAATAAGGATCAGTTTTGAGGTCAATCTTTATAAGATCATTCGAAGCTTTAGTGTCTTATTATTAAAGTTCAATTTGTAAAAGTTTTCCTTTGTTATAGGTAAGTTTAATTTGGTCATTGGTTACGGTCAGTGTCACAGTCTTTTTTAGGTTAAGTTTGGGTGTAACAAACGTGTTTGAACTTTATGGTTGAATTGATTCAAAGATTAAGTATCGGGTGTTAGAAAGTTAAATATCTATCTTGATATTTAAGGAATCGTGTGAACCGATATAAAGAAAAAAAGTTAGGTATATAAGACTTACCGCATCCTTGAAAGCTGTGTAAAATGCAGTTTAATATTTAAGTAATTAAATGTGGTTACCTGGAACAAAGGAACATAAACACAATTAAAAAAATGCAATAGATTTAGTAGTCCAACAAAACAAATAATGTAAATCAAAAAGGAGAAAAGACAATAATAGTTTTATTATGATTCTGACTAGAAATACTTGCATCTATACTAATGTGATGAATGCGATAGTTGGGATGTTTGGATGGATGTTGGTTATTTAATCATGTCAGAGTCAGAACAGCTGACAAGTGTTTGATGAAAGGCATACAGACAGTTGTCACCATTTATCCTGGAATAACTTTTGGATAATATACATGTCAAGCGAGCGCAAAGCCAGTTAGTAAGAAATAAAAACAGGTTCATACTACATATTTATATTAGACATTTTTATAAAAACAAATAAGCTGTGCAATATGAAAGTATTTTAAACTGTTCGATAGAAGCATAACATTTTTCCTTAATTCTTTCACGCCCACTTTGTCAAGATTTCTGGAACCCTCTTCTCTTGGAAGCTCGATTATCACGAAGAGACTTTGCCAGGAAAGGATAGGCAATCTAAAATAATTCTCAGAAAAATATCAAAACAATGGAGTCGTTTTCCTTATGCCAGAGGAAGTGTTCGTTTGTGGTTTTTTAGTTTTATTACTGAGTGTATCATGGTTGTTAATGAGTTTTACAATAGGTATGTGGTCGGTAACGATAGGTGTTACTTGACCAAAATAATTTGAGCCATCAGAGCAGCGCTCGGGTCGCGGGACCAAGGGATTACCGTGACCCCGGTACGTAAAGGGCTATTGAAGGACACCGTGGATTTTAGTCAGTAAGAGTCTGACAGTCCCTCGCGCTCTGCCCTGGGTGGGAGGACTCATTTGATGATTTTACCACGTAAAAAAATAGAGTAGCGCTGCGTGCTAAGCAAAACACGTACTGTTTGTAGCATGGACTGAGTCTCAAAACAAATGTCAAATAAATGAAAGAGAGAATGGCTCTCTAGAAATAAAGAAAAATATTAAAATTTGTAGGATTATCTATCTTCTTTCTGGGTGATTAAATAAGACCTGTGGTATATTGTAAGGGAAAGAGATAGAGTTCGTGTCACGAAGTTATTTTGCCGTTGTGCTAGTGTCTATGTCATTACATCTAATAACATTAAAAAATACACATACATATACACATACACTACAAATTTCCTGCAGGACATGAGTCGTGGCAAGGACTCTAGATGGTAATTCAATATTTTTTCTCGTTTCAGATTCTGGCAATTTTAAGCAGATCATGCTCGGCCCATGCTCTGTTTTTGGTAAAACGTCATAGTCCTGTCAAACGTGAAATTCGATAAACGCAATCGTAGTTCCAAATTCCACCGCGTTTCAAGTTATTTTGGTTATGGTCAAGTTATGTTGATTATGGTCAAGTAGTACAATGAATACCTGTTGATGTTTAAAGTTATTGATATTTGTGGTTTTGGACAATATCGCAGTAAATTGCTTATTATTATTAGTTATATAACGCCTATGTTTCGCGAAAGGGTTAAGCAGAGTTTTGGCATCGTCATTATACATTAATGGTTTTTTTAACTTTTCCACACACTATGGATTTCTCTCGAATCGTGAGTGAGTTTACGAACATATAAATTGACACACACAAATACCCAGAATCGAATCAACTACTTGTAGGTCGCACATTATATTTTGTTCTGTGTAGGAATCGTACCAGGAACACCGCAGCGCAACATCAGTCTATTACTGAGCCACTTCGCTAACGGTGCCATAAAAAATACATAATTATATGAATAATATTTTAAAATGTACAGTATAATTTTAATTATTGGGTAAGCGTTTTGACTTCCTCACAACATGCTGAAAAACTAAAATACACATTGCCTGATTTCGGACTCGCATTCAGGACCTCACACTCAGTATCTATGCTAACAACCACTACACCAATGAGACAACTCATCTTTAAACCTTCTAAACAATGTCTCGGTTCGTTCTAAAACAGCATTAACTAAAAAAAAAGGTAATGCTTGCTCGGATATAAACAGAAAAAAAAACTGGTTCCCGATTGCCCCCAAAACCTTCCTAATGACGGGTTTATGTATCATAACTGTGTTTACAGTAATTTCTCAAGAGGGATCTTGTCACGACTCTGTAGTCTGTTAATACCCTAAAATGATGGGAACTGCGAGTTCGTTTGGTCGTGTTAATCTCGGAAATTATTGCACCGATTTGTATGTGTTTTGTTAAGTCGGTGATTAGCTGCGTTTGCGTTGCGATAGTTAATTTTTTTAATAGATTTTAGGTTTATAATACGAAAGGAATTCGGAATAAATGTTAGTCGAGAGTAGATTTATTTACATAAAATTAAAAATCATCCAGTACCCTTACGGTTGCCAGGTCCAGAACCCTTTTAAGACAGTCGTATAACCATGGAGGGGCAACAAAAGAGGGGGTTTTTCAACATAAAGGACAATTGAAGGATCACCGTGGATATTAGTTAGTACATGTCTGACAGCCCCTCTCGTCCTACCCAGTTCCATCCAGGGGACTCATTCGATGATTTCTCAACGAAAAAAAATACGTTAGATAGGTGCATTAATTTCATAAAACTCGCACAATCCCTTCTTCCCTACAGCTATTAGGTAATAAAACTTAAAAGAACATTATTACTCAAAACAATACCAAGAAAAAAAAAAGTTAAAAATAACTAAAACCCGACTACGAAAAGTATAAAACAAGAACAAGCCGTGGTCGTATGCCACCTGCGGTTGTTTCACACAATCTTTATTGGCTAGGTGGCATACGACGAAGTTATGAGGGAACAAACAAACATACATACATACATACAAACATACATACCGGTCAAAATCATAACCCTCCTTTTGGCTTTGCCGTAGTCGGGTAAAAACACAAGTAAAACTCAACACATGTCACAAGAATATTTTTAATAGTTACAACGTAACATCCGAGCAATGTTAATTGTTCATAAATAATAATAAAAACAAAACGTTACATTGCATTAATGTGCAATGAGCTGTGATATTCCCACAATTATGTTTATTATTGTTAGAAACTTATTATGCTCTGTGTATAATGTTATTATGCTTACTATGAAGCCATTAAGAAATTAAGTATTGTTTCAGAAGAAGCATTTTCTTATGTTTATAAAAGTTTGACATAATGTTGACTAATTTTGATATTTTCTTTTTTTATTCTCACGGTTATTATGGAGTTTATTACTGGACTTTATTCATTGTGATAACATCACACCTCTTTTTTTTTTTTTTTTTTTTTGGGACAAACCCACCACACTATTCCCTAACCACTGCAACTCCTGTGCGCCAGAATCAACAGTGGCAACCAACCAGAAAAGGGCCGAGACAATGAAGCTCGACGTGTCCCGGAGAATGAATTTACCTGTCTTGGATCCTGCAACGAAATTAATCAGAAAAGAATAGTGGAGGAGTAGGAAAGAATATATGTTTCCACTTCCCTCCCTGCAAGCAGGAGACAGAACAAAACAAGGCCAATAGGCACAAAGGGACATTACAACTGGGAGAAGCCCAGTTGCCTAGCACCACGGGTAAAATGACTACTAATATTAATGGGTCCTAAATTGTGAGCTGCTAAATTTGATTCCAATAATAGGTATGGCAAAAACGCTTGAACGCACGGAAGTTTGTTCGAGTTTCAACAAGGTCCGAGTAGTAAATGACTCCAGATGTAGTCTGAACAGTGTTCAACATAATATTACGTTCGTTCTGCCAAAGAATACACTCCCATAGAATATGATGTGCTGATTGTTCATATTCACAGTCAGATGTCGAACATTGACAAAAAGGCGAGGGAACAAGCTTGAAGGAAAATAATTTACTTTTAAAGTTACCATGTCCCGTGAGAAATTGGGCAACACAGTGATCCACCTCCAGCCACGTCCTAGCCAGCCGCTCACGAACGGATGGAAAGAACTGGTGGAGGTGCCGCCCCTTGATAGAATTATCCCACCTACTTTGCCATTCGGATAAAAGATCCTCCCAGACGTCACTCTGGGGTTTGAACAATCTAGATATCTTATCACGGTCACGTTGAGGTAGAAAATCAGCATCAGTGGTCTCCCGTGTGGAAAAGTACATTGCAGCACGTCGCTGTACTTCAAGATCGACTGGAAGAACACCAGCAAGTACCGGTAAAGCTTCAGTACTGACGGTTCTATACGCTTTACTTAAGAATAACAAAGCCAAGCGCTGGCTTTGAAGCAATTTACGTCGTGCCGCCCCTATGGTAGCCCTATCGGCCCAAACAGGTGCTCCGTAGCACATACAGCCCAAGTAAGTAGCACCATAAATAGTTTTTAAGGTTAAAAACGACAAACCCCAAGTAGATTTGGATATTCTTGTTAGGGCATAAAAATTATTTTTAGCTTTTTCACCAACTGTTTTTATATGTTCTATGAATGTGAAATTCCTCTCTAAGACTAAACCAAGATAGCACACCGATTTCTTTCTCTTAACGGGAACATTATTGAATTTAATACTAGGCCACGATTTAAGGTCACCTTTTAAAATGAGTTGATAGGTTTTTTGTGGTGCAAAGGTCAGACGGTTTCGATCACCCCACTGTGATATTAAGCGTAGGCAAGTGTCAGCCAAATTCTCGAGGCCAGCACGAGTACTCGACTGAATGAGCAGAAGGCCATCGTCCGCATAACCAGTTAAAGAACAACCACTTGGTAGTGGAATCGCGAGGAAATCATCGAAGCCTAGATTCCATAAATAAGGACCGATAACCGAACCTTGAGGACAGCCCATGGTGAGAGGTTTCGATATGGAATGATGTCCGAGTTTAAGTTCATCACACCTCTATCGTGTTCATAATACGACTAGCTGTTCCCTGTATGCTCGTGAAGGAGGAGGCGGGCCGCCTGAGGGAGAGGACAGCGTCCTCCCTCCACCCCAGCCGCATTGGTAGACGCCCACGGCGTCGGACCTCGCAAGACGATCTCCGGCCACCGTAGGCGCGGGCATGCGGGCAGCGGGCAGCCTCGCTGTCCGACCATGGACCATGCCCGGGTCGACGGCGCGTTGTGTTCCACGCGCGCCTCAAAGAGTGTCAGCATAGTGACGGGGCCTGTAGAGGGCCAAAGCCTGCCGGGGTCACGGGACCAAGGGATTACCGTGACCCCGGTACGTAAAGGGCTAGTGAAGGACACCGTGGATTTTAGTCAGTACAAGTCTGACAGTCCCTCCCGCCCTGCCCTGGGTGGGAGGACTCATTTGATGATTTTACCACGATAAAAAAAAGAAAAAGCTGTTCCCCGTGGTTTCAGCCCCTTGTTGTCAACTGGTTTTGGTCGTAGCGTGATATTATATATAGCCTATAGCTTTCCTCGACAAATGGATTATCAAACACAAAAAAAAAACTTCGGGTGAGCGAAAATCTAGTCTGTTTCGTGACCCGACACCCGCCCCGCGCCACTGTAATTGCACACTAAGACTCGAATAAGCAAAGACGGTCAATAATTGGTTACAGAGAAAGATGGGGATCAAGATAGCAACCGAGATAGATTATTAATTTTCGGCATTAATCACTTTTTCAGTGAAAAAATTAACCGTAGAACCTTATAAGTAATTACCACGGTCACTCTGTCAAATAATTAATTGAATTCAGCAGATACCCTTTATGCAAATTCTAGCTAAAAGTATGAGAAACACTACCTAGTTTCTTAAGCTAATCTAAATCGACTGACGAGTATAATACATACTGAAAAAAGATATAACAGGGATAACTCTTTCTGCCTATATGCCTATTACTAAATATTGCAGTGAAAACCAAAAAAATTATCCATCAAAAAATTATTGATGGATATTTTTTTTTGGTTGATAATAATGATGATAATGATATTTAATATCATAACTAGTAGTTAACAGGAAACGTTAAACATGAAAACTTATGACTGGTGCTAGGTAGGTGCTATCAACTTCTTCTTCCAAAATTCATCATTCTGACTCTTAATTTGATGTCAAAAGATGCCTATCACTCAGACACAAAACTTGACACCAAACTAAAACCAATTTTAACCCGTGACTGCTCAACACAATTACGTCAAGACAGACAATGGGTCTGAGAGACCCTTTGTCTCGCTGTAATTACTGACACGTGGTCGGTTAGCTACTTGAGACATGTTTTATTATAGCAAATAGAGGCAATTATGGCTTTGGGGAATTTTATGACAAACATACTGGCGGCCTGATGGTAAGTGGTTATAGCCTTTTATAGAAATTTTCAACAGCTAAACAGCGCTTGCCAAGGTCGATCTAAGTATGATTATGGGTCCTCAGAAAATAGTAATGCCTTTATAGTCGTAACAGTATCGCCCAGCAATGGGACTGCAGCTAAGCAACAAAAAATACGATATCAAATTACTGACTTGTGGAGGTCATCGCTTCATGCGTTTGTGTATGTGAGTTTAAATGTTCATAAACGCACCCACAATTCAGGAGTAAACCCCGTTTAATACTAGCTGCCGGCTGCTGCGCGGCTTCTCAGCCGTTAAATTTAGAATTTGACAATTAAATTTAATCGTACATGTAGCGCCATCTACTATCGTGAAAGTTATTAGGTGTTGTTTTTCTCGGGAGCAATACTTTTCATCGGGATGAAAAGGTACCGCATGTCCGGCTTGTCCACATTTGACAAGGAAAGTATTAATTTTATTATGCAAAATTTTATGATGATCGGCTCAGTGGTTTGGGCGTGAAAAGGTAACAAACAAACCATCATATTATGCATTTATAATATTAGATAAGTTACCTAAACCCATAAAGTATTATAGTATTTATTGCAGTTTTTGAATGGAAGTTGTTATTGTTGGAATGTTTGATTTTTTGTGAGAAGAATATATAAAAGTGTGGTAAAACATTGTTAAAAATGTGTTTGTTGTAATTTCATTCAATAGTATAATTGGCTTCGGCCGTTCTATTTCATATAAAAATAAATAAGCAGAAATTAAAAGAGTTCGTCATAACAATTTGCACCTGTTGTTACGAGTATAAATTGATATGGCAAGCATCATGTTTCGCGCAAAGCCAATTGAACAGATTGTCATTTGACCTAAGTGACTCATAGTAACACTCAATAACAACAGTTTAATCATTTAGGACAAATGACACCAATAAAACTAGACGTCGTCATCAGTAATCTAAATCAGAGTTTTATGTCAAGTAGGCAAGTAACAGGCAGGGCCCGATCTAGGGGAGGCCGACCGGGTAAATGCCCAGAGGACTAAAATGAGGGCCTGCAGAATTTACGGCGGGTACCTAAATTTTCTGTCTAGGAGAGTAAAATCTGATATAATAACCATGTTTGGCAAACCGAGAAAAAAATTCAAGCTGTGAATATTATTTTTGCCCAGAATAGTCCAGTATCTTTAAAATTAAAGTAGGTAGGTACATAAGGAGCTCGTGGCTAAATAATTACAGCCGCACAGGCCGATCTTGCGGGTTAAGCCGCGCTTGCCGAGGTTGGCCTATGGATGGGTGACCATCTGTCATAGCGAGTTTCCTCCGTGCCTCGGAAAGCACGTAAAGCCGTTGGTCCCGACTGTCATCTGTAGATCTTTGACAGTCGTTACTGTTAGTCAGAAGCTCTAAAGTCTGACAACCAGTCTTATCATGGGGTATCGTATAACCCAGTTATTGGGTTGTGGAGGTCCGATAGGCAGTCGCTCCATATAAAATACAGATATTGAGCTGCATCCGGTTGACTGGAAGCCAATCCCAATATATTTGGGAAAAGACTAGGCAGATGATGAGGTACCTCATCATCTTTCAAACTGACGCGTCGACTTTCCGCTAGTATGAATAAACCTCAAGATGTGTATCTCAGTTTTTTTTTAGCCTGTGTCTAAAAAAAAACTGAGAGACAATAAACCTGAAATCCGTTCAAAAACAACCCAAAAATATTTAAGACTTGTATAATAACTAACCTGAGTCATAAAATTCGATATGGATATTTTTAAATCACCCAGAAATAAAATCAAAATGATATAAAATGGGCTTTAGCCTCATAACACGAAGGTAGCAACGGTTTTGAGGTCAAAAAGGTTAAACCAGTGTTACTAGATCTCTGTGTCACTACCAAGTGTTATTGTGTTGTTCAATATGTAAGGGGTCTAAGTTAACTGGTTAAGTATAAGTGCTGTTGTATGACCAAATTATGTGTTTTATGATTAAAACAATATCACTTTTCGTAATAAAGTTTCTTTAAATGTCAGAGAAAATTTATTTTGTAAGGGATTACGTTTGGTTAAGTAAGTAAAATGAGCCATAATAATTATGGTAAATGGGAGATTATGGAAGCATCTCTTAATATAACTCTTGGACAGTTTTAGAGCTTATTTTTAAGTTTTTAATTCATGATTGACCTAATTTGTATTTCATTCTGCCTCGTTGGTTTAGAGATCGCAAGCGCGACTGCCGAGTATGAGGTACTGGTTTTGTCATCAAGGTCGGGTAAAGCATTATTGTAAACTAGCACTTTGCCCGCGACTTCGTCCGCGTGGGTTACGTACTTTCCTAATTCCCCCTTTTCACCCCCTTAAAGGTTAAATTTCCAAAAACCCCTTCTTAGTGCTCCCCTACATTATAATAGGAAGCCGTGTGTAAAATTTCACATTCCTAGCCCCAGTAGTTTCGGCTGTACGTTGATATGTCAGTCAGTCAGTTCTCCTTTTATATATATAGATTTCTACGATTTTTTCAGTTTCAGTTATTTTTTGATGACTATTGTGCTCGCTATAAAACTTATGCATTTTAATACAGAGGTGAAAAATGTGAGACTTATATTCAGTACACCTCTTTCTAACGCTTTGGGTATTACAGGCGTGATGTTCTTGGTTCCAATTTGGTCTTGATGTGGTTAATTTGCTGGAACCATCACCGCCAGAGGGCTCTGTATGTTTGTCACTTTATCAGTCATCTTGAATCAGATATGACCAATCTGGGACAAGACAAAGCACATAGCACCATCTAATGGCAAGATTTTCGTGATGGAAACAAGGATCTCCACGGAGACCTCATTTTGGTAGTAAAATCATCAAATGAGTCCTCCCACCCAGGGCAGAGTGGGAAGGACTGTCAGACTCATACTGACTAAAATCCACGGAGTCCTTCAATAGCCCTTTACGTTCTGGAGTCACGGTAAATCGTGAGTCCCGCGACCACGGCAGGCTTTGACCTTCAAACCCCGTCATTATACTGAGGCGCGCGTGGAACTAACGAAGGTAATATACATAGGTAAATAAACCATAAACAGTGTGTCTTATTGCACTGTTATAATTGCAACAAGTTCATACAAGTTACTGGACAATTGCTTATCGGACCGCTACGTAACTTACCTTTTTTCCCAGTTGAGTCATCAGTTAACAAAATGTAAATGGTATACATTTTTTTTGTACACAGCATCGTGCGTTTATGGCCAGTCTTATTTTTTTATTTATTTTACAGCTAGACCTCATGTAAGCCTTGCCTTGACACTTAATTTTTTTTGAATGTGGTAAAATCATCAAATGTGTCCTCCCACCCAGGGCAGAACGGGGGGGCTGTCAGACTCGTACTGACTGAAATCCACGGTGTCCTTCATTAGCCCTTTACGTTCCGGGGTCACGGTAATTCGTGAGTCCCGCAACTTGCCTTGGCACTACCGCTACTTTATCGATTTTTGGGCTTCGGACGTATGGGTACCTGAAAGCTTTCAAAGATTGCTAGTGCTACGTTATAATGTCCTAGCTTTTGCCCGCGACTTCGTTCGCGTGGAATAGTGAAAACTATCCTGTCCTTTCTCAAGTTCCAAACTATGTCAGTACCAAATTTCACACAAATCGGTTCAGTAGTTTAGGCGTGAAGAAAAGACAGACAGACAGAAAGACCGACAGACAGAGTTACTTTCGCATTTATAATATTAGTTTAGATTAACAGAAACATAATTATTTTCATTTACAAATTAGAAATAACGAATTGCCGTTAAAATGCAAAAAAAAAGACCTAATGATACAAATTCACACTGCATAACATTTTCACCTATTTAAATCTCAAAATTGACCACAACACGACAGTGCAATTAAAAACAACCTGTTGTCATGTATTAATGAGCATATCTCAATTCTGGAATTCTCTAAAATAAACCTTATGACAACCAGAATAAAGATCTCTCACAACAATAGGACAGTCGTTAACATCTTATTAGTCTATGAATCTTATTACACAAGTCATAAACTTCGTATAAAGGGTACATTTGACCATGTTAAAACTACAAAAAGACTACCCTACAGCTTATTTTGCAATTCAAAAGTACTCTCGAACCCTTTGAACAGGTGCATTATTTATTTGTAGTGAAATGGTAAGCAGCTTTCAATTTGTAAAGATGTGAAGAAAAAAATGTAAAAGTATCTTACGACGTACCTACTATATTCATTTTTCTTAACTTGGTAAATCATCAAATGAGTCTTCCCACCCAGGGCAGAGCGGGAGGGGCTGTAAGACTCGTACTGACTAAAATCCACAGTGTCCTTCAATAGACCTTTACGTTCTGGGGTCACGGTAATTCGTGAGTCCCGCGACCCTGGCAGGCTTTGGCCCTCTAGACTAATCTACTTTATAAGGCGCGCGTGGAACACAACGCGTCTTCGACTCGGGCATGGTCCATAGTCGGTCAGCGAGTTGCCCAACCTTGTCTTTATATAGGACTGGTTATGCAGTTATGAAACGTAGCGTATATCGCAAATCATATTTTCTTCTCTAGTACAAGAATGTATGGTAAAGGACTTGATCATTGTAAATTGCTTTCAAATTTTTTTTTTGTTTTTCTACTACGATTTTCTATAAGGCTAATATTATTATGAGCTTTAAATCTTTTTTGTAAGTCCATTACATTTTAGGCTAATTCATCATCGATGTTACCGATTGTAGATAAATATTTTTATCTAGGCTTCGATAAGCCAAGTTTGCCTGTTCGATAACTCACCATTTTTAAAGCTCAAAAACGAATATTCAAACTGTAAAAAAAGCAACTCAACCCTATTAAACCAGCTACTGGTATAAACTACCCAATGAAAAAAAGTCCAAATCACATAAAACTCTTTAAAATTCTAAGTCCGTTGCAATAAATTATCATTCGTTCCACGGAACCTCCATAAAATATAATAAAAAAAAAACATCAAAATATACCAAATCGGGCTAGGAGCGAACTCAGACAAAGCTCTATTGAACTTGTCTGAACTTGTCCCTAAAAAAAAAGAAGCCAGGCTGGCACCTGTTTGGGATACCACCTGTGGAATATATTAAAGACTCTTTAGAGAGACTTTTGAAAAAAAAAAGTTCGTAGTTTGTAGTACAGTTTTGTACGGGACCCGGCTTTTCTTTTTTATTGTTGGGTTTTTTTTTAGTTTAAGTATTGATTTACTCTCGTTTAGACGTATTGTTATTGCTCATTTTTGTGTTAATGTTCATTATGGAAGGTTTTTTGTTTTAACACTGTGAAGGAAACTATTTAGTGATTTGGAAGTCATACAAGGAGTATTTAAACAATATTTTAGATTGTAAACATTTTTTTTAAGTTTGAATAAGTGTGCCTTGCTTTATTTTTATCGTGGTAAAATCATCAAATGAGTCCTTCCATATGGAGGGAATGTCAGGTTTGTACTGACCAAAATCCACGGTGTCCTTCAACAGCCCTTTACGTTCCGGGGTCACGGTAATACGTACAGTTCCGCGACCAAGTGTGCCTTACTTAGATTTTCTTTTTAACCGACTTCCAAAAGGAGGAGGTTATCAATTCGGATGTTCGTAATTTTTTATAAACGTACTATGGATATTGGAATTTTGATTCAAAAAGTTTAAGTTAAGATTATGCAGTAATATTTACAGGCTTTTTAGGCTTTTTTAGCTTGAAACATTTTGGGAATGGAACGGCCCAGGTGTGTGTCAGTACAGGTTAATAAAAGTAAATTGTTATAGTTTTAGAAGTACTCGTAGTTATTACTCCATTGTTTTCGTCAAACAAAGTCTAACCCAGAGAAATACTAATACCAGTAATTCGAAAGCAAGCCCAGATCAAAATCTAAACAAATCAAAATTAGTTATACCAATTCTTAATAATAGAGACAAAGGGCACTATTATAATAAGATATTATCTAAGAACAGATAAACTTAAACAAGAAACAACTAAGGACAGTTTTAATATTAACAAATTAGAATCTAAACCGAATATCAAATCTAATCAGTTTGAATAATTTATTCAAATCTGTGTACCGTTTGAATTTTAATATATCATTTAGTATGAATAGTGATTGTGCAACCAAATTATTTTCTTGAACATTGTATAATGTTGGTGTAATTGCAAAATTGCTACTTTAAACATAGGTGCATGTTAAAATTGCAGTATTATTTATCTGTTTAGAATCTAGCTAAGATTATAGAAGTAAACGCGAATCATTAGGTATTTAAATCTTGTAGGAGGTGAATTTAAAGCCGGTTGCTACTGATATTGAAGAGCTGATTTAGTAATGTTTGACAAAAGAAAGAGGAAGTTGTATAAAAAGTTCCTTACATCATAATTTATGTGAGATTATGATGATGGAAATGTCAAATATAATTATATGGTACCCGCAAAAGCAACTGAATGTTTATGTCTAATCCTATTGTCTATAAGATCTTTGATTGCCAGGTGGCAAAGTATTATCAGGTTTTCCATAAGGAATAAAAATTATCTTCTTCTGAATTCGTGCACTGTTGATTAAAATTTGCTTGCTCTTCTATATTGTGGACTTAAAAATAACTGGCACAATATGGGTTGTCTCCTAGGTCCACCTTTGTTTTATCAATAAGGGATAATTATGATGTTTAGAACACCACAACGCAGCATTTCCAGGAGATGACGGAATGAATTTGATCCAGTTTTAGATGGTCGGTATACAATCGTACTAGATTGTGGAATGTGCAGAAGAGAAGACAGGCCTATCATATAAAATATAATTTGTATAATAAATAGGTAGAAACTTCGTCTTACCCGCTACAATGCATGATGTCTTTTTCTGTAATCAATTTATGAATCATTAAACATAGCAGTATTGTAATTAGACCTATAACTCAGATAACCAGTAAACCAATAAAATTTTTACTATGAACACTTTTAACTTGCTACATCGTTCTCACATAATGTACCATCTCAAAATGAATGATGTAACAAAGGTTCTGTAATAATTTTGGCGATCTAAAAAGAGTGTCCATGGAGTTTCTTGCCCGTTCTTCTCCATAGAGATCTACTCCTTGGAATGGGCATCTACGGTACTGTCACAGTTTTTATGTCTGGTGACTGTAGCACCATAATTTTGTAATGTTTAATTATATTTTATTTGTCTTTGACAATTCAAAAGTGTCTGTAACTGGCCTAATTGAAATAAATGCTTTGATTTTGATTTTGAATCAGTCTGCTGCCAATTTAATCTTAAAACACGATCATGAACAAAGTTATATAATCGACCCACATAATGTGTGATCATTATTGCTCCTATCTCTAGTAATACTACGTCCGTTACTTTAGCCTTGCAGCCATACTCGGTAAGTAGCCCTTCCAGCCCTGCCAGATTCGAGGGAGTTATAATTTCCATAACGATCGTTTAAGTAGCTATTCTACCGGGTTCCACAGTGTTTTCTGTAGTACTATTATATTGGGCACTGAGCTTAAACAGGTGTTAGCAATTTGAGTACTGGGAGTATCTAATTTGAATGTTATCAGAGTGTTAGCCAATTTTCTGCCTGTATGTTACCGAAATTTATAGAATTAGCACTCCATTCTCAAAAGAGTATTTTGTATGTATATAATAAAGAGAGAAGAACTTTTAGTAGCTCTATTTGCCTGGAATTAATGCGTTTTATTTTCAACACTAAACAATAGTGTAGAGAAGCTTAGTCATGACAGAAAATTTAAGTGACAGTCCCCAAAAAATAAAACAGAACTATTTAATAAAAATGAACCTTGCTCCAGTTTTTAAATGGCTCCTAAGTTCGTTTACAAAACATTGAAACTCACATACATAAACAGCCAGATCTAGAACAACTCCCTGTGTCCTGATCCCGCAGCGGCCATTACTCAGTCACTGCTTTAACCGAATTATATGAATTTGGCAGACAAGTAACTTAACGGGAACTTAATCATACATCGTAAAACAGGCTCTAAGTACAATAATTATAAACGTATTATTTGTTTCCAATGCTGACGACATTAGCAGGGAGCGAGTAATAAATCTAATTTAAACAGAATCCAACCACTGAGCACAAGTCTCGTTGACAAAGTGCTAATTTTGAGCATAAATAGACCAAAATTAACATACCGACGGAGTCAATGAATTACATGTATGTAACTTGTTTTAATATTTGAAGTGTTATTATTTTATGAGTGTTTCGATCTTTGCGTCTTATTAGATTTTTTACTCATTTAGCACATATCTGATTAGAAATAATTATTTGGTTCTAATTGTTACTGTTAATCTATGTCACCTCAAGGCTGGTCACCCTTAGCCTTGGATTCCTGGCTTCCAGGAAGCCACCGTTAATATGGACGCGTCCTATGCATTTTGTGATTCTATAAATAGTTTGTCTTCAGTACCTAGTAATAACAATTAGTAACTATAAGACTACTAATGTTTTATTAACATTGTAAGTTACTGTTGTCATCTAAAATAAAATCTATGAACTGTGTTTTGTTTCAGATATTTCTGGCTTCCAATCTATCAATGTAGTTACACTATCAATGGTTTACACAAGTTCTTAGCTCAATACACTGTCATGTCATTCAAATACTTGGAGAAAGTGTAATTCGTAAGCAATAAACCATTTAATTGCTGCTACTGGATTTATTCGGCCCTCAATAAAACATCAATGAGACATCAAAACTATTATTTCTTAATGACTTATCCAACTGCTTCATCAAAAAAGGAAGAAGCTACCGATTCTAACAAAAGCCGACGGCGATATCTTTGACAAGCCAAAAAAAGTTCAAAACTGGTGAACCGTCTCTTTCCACTTCAATAGTAATCGAAAATAAGTCAGTTCTTCAAAACCGTGACTTACTTTCTCGACAAAATTGTACTTACGGATTTTGGAGTGCACGAAGACAGCCATCTCTAAAGGGTTTGGGAGGAAAGACACAGATATTCTGATGCAAGTGAGAGCAAAACATAATTTTGTTTTTGCTGCTGTAAAGACCACACAGATTAAACACAACAATTTTGCTTTTTAATTTATGAGTGAAGTTCGATGTTTCTAGTCCTAAAGCTTTGTTTCATAATTATTTGGACTGGATTTTACATGTCACCAGATTTTTATTTACTTAATCATTATCATCTGTCAAAACTAGCATGTGCTAAACAAGATAGACCATTCATAGATTCGGCAAAAAGCTCTGCTTCAGATATGTTCATGAAAAAAAAACAATAATTTGGAAACAAACTACTTTCGAGTTTACAACAGTGAAGATTATTCATAACGCAATATGCAATGCATTTCATATGGTTTTCGATTTCTTCGTACACGATCTGTCCAGTTGCCATCGATTTTCGCTTTCGATTGTCGACTGCTTTGCATCGAGTCCATTGCCAACGCTTATTCATGGTGCAATGTATGAATTGCTGGCGTGAATTCTTTTGTTTTATTTTAAGACAATTTTGATTATGCTTTTTGGTATCAATGTATTAGAGCCAGTTGATGGATGTCGATTGATACCTTTATCGAAATTACTTGATGACAAAATTGTTTGTGTGCTAGTAGTTTCTGCTCCAATTGGAATATATTTGTTTTCCAATTGGTCACTTACTAGTAAAAAATATATTTTCAATAAATTATTAGAATTAGAACCTGTATCATTTTTTTCCTTTTTATTTGTTACTTTGTGTTCTTGTGCTTCTTGTGTCTTCTCTCCTCTTTCTTCACCATCTCTAAAATCGACGTCGAAATTATTTCTAACAGTTTGCTTAACATAAATCATTTAACAAGTTTCAAGTTTATCACTTGGACCATGCAAACTCGTGACTACAACCACGATTTAGAGCGTGCCAAGTTTATGTCCCGCCAAGCTTGAACTAGTTCATGTTTCTCTTAACGTTTTGAACTTATATAGTTCTGTGAGCTGAATTTTAAGTGTGTGCACTGTTGATGTGTTGTTTACTTCTAGTTTTTGTTTATCTGTATCTGCTTTGAGTTTGATTGTTACTTTGGTTAGACAAAGAGCAATATCTACCTTAGTTCAGTAAAGATACTTTTTTTAAAATAGTGTTTGATTTATTTCAAGTTCAACGACTTTGTAACTAATATTTTCAATGGCATATTCTTCGAATTGTCAGTATTAAATGACGCTGAACCAATTATTATTATCTACATTTCCAACTTTTCCTCATTTAATAACCGATGTTTTGTTGAATAAACAATGCACCTTTATAAACCACATAGTATCTAGGTTAAATTGTTTTATTATCAGAATTATGGTCACTGACACAGTGCAATAATTTTCTATCCAGTAATCAAATAATGTCCGGTAACAAATTACACGCATAAAATTGTCTAGGTTTTTTTTTTCATTTTGCATTTAAATTAAATTGGTGAATTTTAAAAAACCGATGGAGTAGATTAAAATCATTTTAGGATTTTTCAGATGACATTGTGTAATATTTTTATTTCATTTTGCTTCAAGTGACATACACCTAATTTTCAATATTTATCCGTTTCTTAAATTTAATTTTATCAAATAAATAATTTAAGAGTTGTTTTATTGTTTAATTAAAATTTTTGATACTGAGGGTGGCAATAAAATTGTTGAGTAACAAGAGACATCGTTAAAAATAACTATTTTTTAAATGAGTAATTACTTTTTAAAACCACAATATCAGGTGTTTAACTTATGTTATTTATCCTGTCCTCACAATTCAGAACTAGTCGGAACATGTCCCTCTGCTGACAGCGAGGCAGCATAAACAGAGGATATTTTCGACTTGATTGACGAGAAGCGCCGACTGCACAGTTTCAACTTAAACACTGGTTTATGAGTTATTGTTAGCGTTTAGTCGAGTTTCGTTATTGACTTTCGCTGTTTTGTAATTTATAGTTTTTTTTCGACGATAATTTTTTTACGAGTACTATTGTTTTTTTTGCTTTTCTTTTTTTAATATAATAATATAATTAAATATTTTGCAACTTATGTATCTGGTTATTATTTTACTGAAACATAATTTAAAACCACAATATCAGGAGTCGCTTACCTTTGTATGCCTATTGTAATAATAATTTATAATGAGCTGAACAAAATGTATGCATCCTAATTTATTTACAAGAATAATCTTTTAAAAATAAAATTAATTTTGAGTGAAAGTTAGACACTACGAATTTTGCAGAACTTTATTTGCTCGTAGTCGCTCCAGAATTTTTACTACAGTTTTTTTTTTAACTATTCATAATATCACAATTATTTGGTTTCAGGTTATTCCAGAAAAAATACAGATTTATGTTTTTACAAAATAATATTTATTTCACAATTATTAATTCCCCGTAAAATATTAGGGTGACAAAAAATAACACAATCCAGGTTATATATGATTCGATTACATGCGGTACTTAACTAGGATAGGTACTTGTATATAAGTATGAATGCTTATCGAGAGAAAAAAATCACAAACTTTTAAATGCAATATTTACAAGTCAAATAATAATTCTATAGCATATTTTATACAAATTAGGAAACATATTTTTTTAAAGTTTTTTACACTTTTCGAAAACAGAACATATTTTGAAACAAATTGAATGGCTTTAACAAAATTAAATTCACCTGATAAAAATACGTCAAAATATTTACAGTTGTACTAAAATTAATTATACATACATAGAAATAAGGAGACATTTTCTTTATAATTTCAGTCCTCCTCAACACGATTTCAATATTTTTTAGGCTTCCATAATTCTTTACGATTTCGTAAATTTAACTAATATTTGGTGTCTAATCGTTTCCAATGCAAATAGTTAAATGAAAATGAAACTATTTATGACTATCGAGATTATTTGGAACTAAAATAATAATTGAGATCTATATACGTGTCTTAAAAAAGTAAGTAAATCTAAGATCTTATTTTACTTTCATCATCAAAATAAATGGAATAAATTAATCTACTTTTTAAATGAATCTAAAATTGATAAACAAGAGATCATATGGAAAATGTAACTAAACCAAAAACTTAACAACACTAAGATAATATTAAAAGTCGCAATCAATTACAATATTTATTATTTGCAATTGTGATCACTGGTAAGATTATTTTGTAAAATGCAGCAGTTATTATTGGCGAAAGCACTTACGAACATATTTATAGAAAAATACTTCCGTACGATAATAAACATTTTATTAAATGCACGACATAAAAAATATTATCATTACGTTTTTTTTTTTTCGAAAATTTATGAGGCGTTTTGTCGAACTTCACTCAAATTTGAAAAAGCAAAATTCATTTTTAAAAAGCGGAATAAATGTTAGAATTGCAAAGTCGAATTAAATTGAGCTGTGGGCGACCTCTCGATTTAATTCGGACGTAACCACCATTTACAATTTAAGTGCAGTTGGACACAACATCTCTTCCAGAACAAATAGGCACAAAATAAAATACGGAGGGACTTAAAAATACGTAACAACAGTCCAGACCTGCTTTGCAGTATCACTGTCAACAATACTTATCTAGTGCAATCTTCATTTTATCTGATGGTATTGAAGAGAGACGATGCAAGGGATACCTTTATGATGGCCACAACCATCACTAGGTTGACGATGTAGGTCGAATTGCATCTTAAGTGGTAAGGTGGTGTGTTATGCTCACGAGGACACTCACCTCGCCTATTATCCTGGACTTCTTGGCCAGGCTGTCGTGATACCAAGATGTGGCACAGAACTTCGTACAGCTCGGCTAGAAGCCGGTTCAGCCGCGAAAAGTTCTCCTCAGTTGCCTCTCTCTCACTCGGTAAGTTGAATGCTATAGCCATCTTTGTCTTTCGCAACGTCTTTTTCTACGGAAGAAGCGTGGACAGATAGCTGTTTGTTTGTTATGCATAAATGCTGTGTGCCTATTTGTGTTAAGTTCCTTTCTGGCTTTGGATCCACGTCTTCGCTTTTATCAAAATTTTGAATCAATCAAAAATTTGCGTCCAAGCGCCCAATAATTTTCTCCAAAAATTTTACTGGATCAAAAATCTCTTCTCAAGTAAGTTAGAAAAAGTTCAAATGGTAAAAAAAAATTTCTCGGGTGGAAAAATTCTCGAAAGTCAATTTTGCCAAAAATATCACTCAAAAAGTTCACTTTGACACTTCAAATGGCACAGAGTCCAAAAATAAAAAATACACAGTTCAATTTGGCGATAATGAGATCACAGGTAAAGTTCCGACCTCAAAAGTTCACAAGTTCACAAAAAGTTTTGGCCGCAAAAAACTCGCGCGGTACATTGTCCGTAAATCACTCGCAATTTAGGTGTAACCAGCGCACGGTCGATGACACAATCGCGCTAACTAACGCACTATGCATCGCTGTGGCTAACCGATGTAAACATTGACTTCGCACGCCGCTCTACAAAAGAGGTCGACAGACGACTATTGCACGTGCGGACCGTACGGAAGCGAATCGTGTAATAGAGGATAATACTTCGTGCACATCATTGCCTCGCTCGACGCGTCCCCCTGTGTTGGTGCGCTGCATAACGTGTGCACACACGCACACAAACGAAACTCATTTTATTATAAATAGTGGAACGCACGGTAGCACGCTCCCTTCGCACTCCAATACTACAATCAACGTCCACACCGCTATCCCCGTCCCTTTCCCCCTCTTTACTCCTACATGCAGCTATCTCTTTTCAGTCAGGTTACATCATGTTACAACAGTAATCGACAAAGTGTGTCTCTCTCGTTTCGATGATACAAAACCTTCCCTTAGTGGAAGGGGAAGAGATGATACTGTCGATTTTGGATTTTCGATGTAGAAAGCGCGCCAAAGTGAACTGGCCAATCGGAAGGCTCGTTTCGTATGGGGTGAGGTGACGTAAGAACGGAGGACTCGACACAACGGGGTTGTTAAACGGAAAGCGTTCACTCGACCACTGGCTCTTGCCGCAAACTTACTATATTTTGTTTCGCGATATTTTAACAGCTCTTTGTTCAGGAGATAGACGTAAACTTGATTTTAGCCTCGAGGCCTCGAAACTGTGACAGGAGTTAGCGCGTGTGTTTTATTATTAGTAATTCGGTAGTAGTACGTTCGTAAAAGCGGTATAAAATTGTTTTAATGATCGTGGTTTTGCCATACGCGTCGGTTTGTGAAATCAAGAGGTGTTTTTAGGTTTATTGGCGTTTAGGGTCGAGTGGAAACCTTTGTTTAGATTGAATACCGGCAGTAAAATTGATAACCGAAGTTAAACATAAAATGGTAAATAAAATACCCGTTTGCGTGATTTTGTAATTCTTTTGTGCTTTTGTTTATGTATATTTTGAAAGTGTAAAAAAAATGTTTTAGAAGCCAAAGTCTTTGCCAAATAAAACTTAAGTGAAATAAGGTCATTACAGAATTAAAAAATAAATTAAAAATCATACTAATAAATTTTAAATTTTCAAAATATTATAATTCTTTTAAAATTTGTTTTAAGCAAACGAAAAAAAAATCAAATATTGTACGATTCTTGCTAAAAATAAATAGGATACATACAGGATAACATTGCTTAAAATAAGTAGGTGAAAAAAAATAAAAAGTATTCACAGCAATAAATATCAACGAGAAGGTTAGCGAAAAAGTTCAGGGAAAAAAGTTTCAGTTGGTCGAGTGTACGAATGTAAACATAAAAAAATGAATGATTTTCAGGTTACAGCAGCGATGCAGTGCAACAGGCATATTATTTAGAAGCAGACATTTAAAAAATATTTTTGAGAGCCCCTGGTGTTTCGATTTTTTTTTTTTGAATTCGTTATCGTATATCAAATTTGATTTCCCATATTTCTCAGTTACTTACTTGTAAATTAAAAAAAAAAACATTGTAAAATTTTTCGAACTTACAGTTTTACCACCACACTCAAAATGCTCACTATACCAACATCACACCACTATCTTCATCAAACTTCAAATAAGAACTAAAACGACAAATCAAGAGGATTTTGGCTCTGCCGTAATATTAGTCATAGCCAACAAACTCAGACCAAGGACCGCCCAGATGATTCCCTGAGTCATTTTATTTAAATTAATTAAATAACGCAACGGTACATCTTGGAAAATTATAAATTCATCCGAGGCGAGGTTAACAAAGACTTGTTTGAAATAATTATAATTTTAAAAGCAGTTGAACAGATTAACTTTAAATACAGATATTCTGAAACCATAGATGAACTACAAAACTACAATCTCGGTAGTTTTACTGGAAGTCAGACATTTTGACCTAATTAAACTGTAGAAACTGTTGATGCACTCAATTATTAATAAGAAACACAGATGACGGAATAGCTGCTGATTGATAAGAGAAAACTAATATCTGATTCGTGTGGTCAGATAAGAGTTTGGTTAAAAAAGAAGAAGACATTCCCTAAAAAAATCTGGCAAGTTTTGTGGGACTGCTATCCCACAAAACATAATTCACATACAAATTAGGACAATACAGTTTATTAAAAAAAAATATTGGAAAGAATTAGCACTGAATGAAGTAACTTGACATAGACAACAATATCACAGTAAAAGGTATTACGGTACAGATGCAGACATTACATCAGCCTAGTTTCTGAACTAAAATAAAGTCAGCAAAGCAAGTTCTTTGCGAACATTACTCACAATTTTATCACCTACAATACGTGCAAATTTTTGCACTTGTTGTGAGAGCTTCGATTTTCACACTAGGTTAAAATACATTCTATTTAATTTTTAATTAACAAGGAATATCAACATCTTGAATATTGAAACTTTTAACTCAGTGGAGGTCCTTTCACAGCGCTGGAATCGGCTAATCACAAAAAAGAACTTCAATAAACAAAACTTAAAAAAGCAATATTAGATTTCATATCTAAATTACTTGAGAAAATGAATTATCATCTTTAACTTAGATCAATTCAAATACATGAGGAACAGAAAGTTTAATCAATAATAATAGTCAACTCATAGTCAATCAGCAGCACGTATATCGGAATGATTGAAAATCAAAGTAAACTCAGATTGAAGAGCTAAAGGAAGAAAAATAAAAATAACACATTAAGATTGCGCAAATAATCTAGCCTGACAACTTATTAGACTTATTACCTGTAGGCAAAGATGTAAATCGATCTATTGAATAAGTAAAACAAACTGATGACTTTTCATACTTAATGCCTTGCAATGGTTCTTGTATATAATTGAGCAAAAAAAACGAAGAAGGTGGTCCAAAACACGATAGTGTAACTTAGTAAGGAAGAGATTTTTTTTTTTGTTTTAGTAATATTTTTCGTATTTCAATATATTTTTGAAACAAGCCAGGCCCAGGTAGTGGTTAAAAGACTAAGATGCATTTCGCTTAACTTACTTTAAGGTGGTGGAGGAAAAGAGGTATTGATATGAGGAGGCTTCTGGTCAACAGAGAGGCATTCACTGGCAAAACATTATTTTCTGATACAGTATCTCTTCCTATCAAGGCAAAAATAAAGTGCTGCAAAGATATTCAATCCCTACCTTGAGTCATGTGAGGTATTTAATAATTAAACCCTCAACGATGAGAAACACTGAGTACAAATGTTTTGTATCAGACAAACAGTTATTACCAATATGTGACTGAACTCCAGCCATACTAAAGTCAATATAGAAACGTTTGTCAAATCTAACAACAAGTAACATAATATAGAGCCTGATAATGAAATATAACCAGCCAAGCATAATCGTAAACGCTTAGCTATCGACGCAGCAAGTTCAAACGTGTTCAGTGAAGCGATCGAATGACTTAACATGTTAAAAGTAGGTCATACGCGGGATGACTAACTGAGTTGCTATGAGAGACTACGTGATACTATTATACTTGGGTCCATCTTTTGAAGGGTAATTTGTTGAATCAATTAGCAATTATAAGTACCTAATTTATCAAGAAACTGTTATTGTTAGGTATTGTTCTGTTTTTGAAGCAAGGTAAAAAGTATTCTACCATGAATATCGATGACCGCAAAGAAGAAAGGCAGGCTGCCATACAATCTTAGTGTTGCATGTAGACTAGAACTATCAATTGTTAATCGTTGTTTAATCTTTGCTACAATTATTTTTGCTATTAACCAATTTGGTTAAAAAAGGTATTGTAAAGTAAAATATTAGCAATATTGCAAAATGTGTCAAAAAAATATATCGCAAATATTTGGAAGCAGCGTACGAATTTGGCAGTGTGCAAACTATTCAACAATCCTACTCAATAGATGGCGTTACTAGTCATTCAAGCTAGAAGGGGAGCAACTTTTACTTAACTTTATGGCAAATTCATGTAATTTTGTTGTTGATTGTAATGCCAGTCTTCCCAATTGTTGATGTATTAAGTTCAAGGAATTGAACACTAATATTTATTTATTCTTAGAAATGTCATACCTGCTTATTACTATATAAGTAGTAAAAGCTAAGATGTAGCTTAGCTTTAAAATTTGGTCAAAATGGTACAAAAAAAATACGGACGCAGCTCTAGAGAGATAATGTGAATCTGTTCGTTGTTCTGTGCCTGCAAGCTATCCTAAATCACACACGTTACGTACGAACCTCAACTTCATATAAGCATATCTCACGTTTACAAATAGCTACTGATTTCAAATGCCGCCGTTAAAAGCGAACAACACAAACAAAATAAAAGCAGTCACAGTTAAATATTTCAAAATATTAAATAATCAGACATAATGTACATTAAGTTTTACAACGCAAAGGTAGAGCTTGGCGTAATAAATATTGAAATTGATATGAATGCATAATGCGGTAATGGGAAAGAGATATAAATTCGTGTTAATGCGATTGACAACCGCTACTGTAATGGTCGCCAGTCCAAATGCAACGTTATTTGAGATGTGCCTTAATATACAGTAGTTAGCGGTGGTAAAAGCTTTTTTGGTGTGAAAACTCAATTCAAAAAGGCAAATGTGGCTTCACTCTTATTAATGATTTAGTTATTTGCTACCGTGTTCTTGAAACGCCTCTGATCACCGGTCTAGGCTGTCACATACTGTGCCCAAAACAGTTACTACTGAGTAGTAATCAGCTGCCTCTGCACACTTATAAGTTTGTTCCTCTTTTGTGAATATATGCTGTGCACTATCTAGATATATAGATTCTGATTCTACTATGTCGTTTTTCGTTTCTTCTGTATCATGTATCGTTTGGCTATCATATTTGGTTTGCTTTTCTTTCGATGAAACGTTTCTATCAATTCTTAGGAATAATTACGAATGTTCTTTGTATTCTCCTACTTTATTGGATATATATATAATTATATATCTTAAAATATTGTCTCGCTGTATCTCCATTCTTGAACCACTCCAAAACCGCGACAAAGGGCAATCAGAACGAGCCCAAAGCCGTGAAATCGGACAGTAGCTGCCACGGTGGATTACGATTTAAGTCCAAATCGGGCCTCCTTGGTCAGAGTGTAAAAGTGAAGATAACACAATCAACCTCTTTTTTATGTTGACCAAAAAGTTTTGGTTTTCTTATTTTCTATTTTTGTTGTTTGCTTGATGAACTGAGAATGTAAGAAGAGAGATCTTTGACCTTTGTTGATTATGGGAATCAGTTTATTAGTGTTTGTATTTGAAGTGCAGATGTTGATATGGATAGAAAAGACGTCACTACTACGATGACGACTAATGTTTACGAAGAGAAAATGATAATGCTTTACAGAGGAAAAGGTCTTGATAAGGTCACACTCTTTAGCGATAAAGATGGTAGAAAAAAGTATGGCATTGACATCATTATATATATTCTGTCCATGCCTTTAAGACCCACATCTAAGTTATCATCATCATCATTCTGGCCTAGTGCAGTCCCCTGATGAAAGTCCCCTGAAAGACGTCTACGTCTTTCAAAAGCGAAGTGCACGATATACTGCTTTTTCATCCAACCGCTGCCGGCAACCTTCTTCAAGTCTTCATCGGTTCATCTTTCCAGCGGCGTCTCACACTTCTTTTAAATAACTACGGTCTCCATTTCGGAACCTTCCATGTAAACGATACCTACTAATAGTAAAATTAAACTTGATTTATTATTCATGAGACTGAAAAGCTACATCTATGTAACCTGCATTGAATGCATCTCTGTCTGTTTTGTCATTAACACGGAAGCATTTGTGATAAATCATGTTTTTTATTTCATTACTCCTGTTTCATTTTTCTTTTATGATTTGATACTATAAAACTCTATTTTAGTCGGTGTTCTTCTTAAGTGGCAGTTTATAACATTAATTAATTACTAGTTATTATTTCTTACAAAATACTTTTTAATTGTTATGGTCCGTCAAATTAGCTTCTTGATTATTATTTTGAAATAGCTTGGAGGCTTCTGTGTCTAACGGTGGTGTTATATAATCATTTTTATTTTCTATCAATAAAGTTAAGTTCTGCTACAAATCCTAAATACGTATTTTTATGAGTAACATGCTGAATTTCATATCGTATTTTCTTTTTCTTTCTAGCACTTTTACTTTAATGTCCTGTAGTACCACCCATTGTACTACCCATTGTAAACGATAGACTAGTATCTTTTAGTAACTGTTTTGATCACAACGCAAATCTTGGTAGTGTAAATTCTTCAGAAAAGAGTATTTCAACAAACAGGCAGTCTTATAATAGTAAGACGTCAAAGCATCATTAACTCCTTTTTCATTGATACATCATTCGTCACATAATTCATTCATCTTTTGTTTGGCCACCCTCTTCCTCTCCATCTATCAAACATTAAAAAAAAAGTTTCCAAAACCCACTTAGTTTGCTTCCCCTCACACAACATTCCACCAACATTTGACACCATCACCAGCCAATGTGAGATCATCAGTAAAAGCTCTTGTAATCATAAATTCCTTTGCATCAACAATTTGATTGGTCAGTTAATAGATTGAGTGCATATTGATTGGTGTTGCGGCGCGGGGGCATATTGGCGTGTTAAAGTTTCATTCCGAAGGGTTTATTTATGTGGTTAAGAGGTAATAAAAAAATGCAAATAAGTAAAGAGCCACCAGCTTTTTACGAGTATATTTTTGAATAGTTGATCTAGTGGTCACAATTGCGACTCCTGAGCATGAGGGTTCTAAGTGTTATTGAGTTTCTTATTTTTAATTCTCTCAGCTATGAAGTTCATTTATTACACTGCTACTTTAAACTTTGGTAATCATAAATGTATTGTTTAAAATACAAACAGAGGCCTTATCACAAGTTTTCCGTTATACTGCGTACTTGAAGTTATACTGTTACGGCGTTTATTGTATGAAAAACGAAAAAGCGCCTCTAGTTTACGAGGAATTAATTTTATCCATCAAATTAATTTCAATTTCAGGTAAAGAGGAAGACGTGGACAAAGAAGAAGAAGACACTGTGGATAAAAAACGTCACAAGTTTTTTTGTCAACTACCAGATTAAAAAAAAAACTTGAGTGTTAGGATGGCACTCGGTTGAAATACTACTTAGAACTTCAGCTTGAACTGTTGAGTGACTTTGGTTGAAGTGCCATGCAGATGATAAAGTTGTTGACAGCATATGTGCCAAAATGTTGGAACATACGAGTAGTACAAGCTCAACTGAAACTCAGTTTTTTGTCGGAAGTTATCTTTTTTTGGATTAGGAGTACTTGATGAATTCCTGGCTTTTGGGCTACGGTTTAAGATTGAAACAATTAAGCAAACATGTAACAAAATAATCCTAACGTTAAATATATTTTCTAAAAGTATCATTATCAATTTCATGTCTTTATATGGCAAAACAATAATATGAATTCCGATAAAGTTCGTAAAATGGAATATCTGATTTCATTGTTCATGGAATTGAATATATTATGATTTTACATAAATATTTAGATTATTGTAAGGTATAATAATTATTTAGATTAGACTCACAGGTCGTTTTGTTTTACCAAAAGACTGATCCTTTTTGGTCCTAATGATATAATTAAATAAATAAATAAATAAATATTCCACAACTATCACACAACGCCATCTAGTCCCAAGCTAAGCAGAGCTTGTGTTATGGGTACTAGACAACTGATAAACATACTTATATATTTCTAAATACATACATATTATAGATAAATTACACCCAGACACAGAACAAATGATCGTGCTCCTCACACAAACATTTGTCCTGGGTGGGAATCGAACCCACGACCTCCGGCAATTGGTCCTTATAGTAAATTCATGATACCGCTTTTACACGGCATTTGCAAACTATCAACTAATTAACAATTCACGAACAGTGTACCCCACAGCGAACAATAGTATATTACAGGCTGACATCAGGTGTCCCTTTGAGTGAGTTACGGCCAAAATATATTGCCATTAAAATTAATTGTGTCCCAATGTTCGGCCAATTGCTTGGTCGCGGTATTGACTTATTGCCAATTAATTGGTCCTGGTAAAGAGCTATTGTAGTTGGTGGCCCATAAGTACCGATTGCAACTTACGAGATCCAACCAAGGTAAACTGAGTCAAAAAAGATGACATAATTGTCAGGCAAGCAATTTAGAAATTGTATTTTGCCGTCTGCATTACTAAAGACGCGGAGGAAATTCTTAGTGTGAATTGGCGGAATAGCAACAAGGTCGATAAGATAACTTGCAGTGCATCCGAGGATAGAAGGGGGCCGGTGAGATGAGGTCGTGGAGTTTTTGGGCACACTCACCGAAATAATTGTACTTGCCAACACATTGGTATTCTGTCTCTACGCATTGGTATAGAAGACCGACAAGCAGACAACCTCGCGGCGATGAATAACCTTTCAATAACCCACCAATTTACAGTTACTATTGTCTGATGCTATTAAGGGTTCATTTACGTGTCTTTAGTCAACTGGACCCAGTCAAAATGGACTCGACGGATTATTCGACCCAATAAGATTGGGTTTAATTGGCAATGGGATTTTAAAAGTGTCGGCTGGAGCCGCTTCCCAATTTTATTATAAGTACAGTCACGAAGTAAAGCCGAATTTTTGCCACTTATTGAGAACAAACCTATGAATTGCTTTTCTTTAATATTTTCACACACTAATTTTTCGCTTGGATGTCCTTGATCTACTAGTAGCTTTGTTTTTGAACTTGTTTCCAGTTGACCAAAGGCTCTTATTACCTATCTATCATTTTAAATTATTCAAAAATCTCTCCACCACCATAGAATCTCCATTCCGCGGTATTGTACCCACAATTTTGATGTGTATCAACAGGGGTGCAAAACTATTAAATATCGGCAGAGGATTAAACTATGCATGTTAAACTGAAACAACCCCTTTTTCAATCATGAAGGCTTACAGCTGATGGATATGAATTAGTTTTCAGCAGACATTATGTAAACATGATGACTGTACAATATTGCTGTTTTGGGTGAAAGGATGTGAGGATTTGCAAGCAGTGTGTGAGCCAAACCCTGGCGGGGTCGCGGGACCTACGAATTACCGTGACCCCAGAACGTAAAGGGCTATTGAAGGACACTGTGGATTCTAGTCAGTACGAGACTGACAGTCCCTCCCGCTCTGCCCTGGGTGGGAGGACTCATGTGATTACTTTACCACGTAAAAAAAAAGAGATTTTGGACAAGTTTATCAATCATTGAATTTATAATTAACTTATAAGAACAATCAATTTTGCTTCGATTGCAGTTTTAGTCGTCCTGAAATCTTTTCTCCTCAATTATTAAGCATTATTGAGATGGAGATCTTCAAGGCAAGTGTGAATAGGTTACTTCGAGATAAGCGTGCTTCAACGTCGACCAGATCTTCGGCTAACGAGTTTATTCGGTTGAACGCGTTAATCTCAGGAAATATTGGTTCGAAATGAAAAATTATTTTTGTGTCGGATAGTCCATTTATCGAGGAAGGTATAGGCTATAAAACATCGCGTTACAACTAAAAGGAGCCGTGCAGCAGAGGTTAAACTGGGAATGGCTAGTCATTAAATAAATAAAAAGGACTGCTTCTTTACTTATCGGTGTTATTATTGGCACTACGATAGATACTTGACTACTTTTTCATAAGATGGCTGATTTCAAAAGCAGCACACATGCTGCATACCAAATGGTTGACTGTAAAAGTACAATAGTGTTTAAAATTGAGGTAATATCGTAACTTTTGTAACACGTTTTTCAATTCTTATTCGAGACTCTGACATTGCATGTATTGTGCATAGGTGATCACATTCTGCGGACGGCGAGTAATGGGTAACTCACCGTCCGATCATGGACCATGCCCCGGTCGACGGCACGTCGTGTTCCACGTGCGCCTCAAAGAGTTGTCGGCAATCTGACGGGGCCCCCTTAGAGGGCTAGGGCCTGCTGGGGACGCGGGACTGCCTTATCAGAAAACCGTGACCCTGGAACGTAAAGGGCTATTGAAGGATCACCGTGAATTTAGTCATTATTAACAAAAAAGGTGAACACATTCAATCTTCTTTATCAGCAATTTGAAAAATCTCAAAACAATTAAAATCGACCCCATTCAAAGGAAATAAAACTATAAGCGCTAATCAAATCCCTACGTTATCCACATACAGTTTAAAATTGAACACGCAAAAAGTACTCAGCGGTGAACCTGACCGTCGGACGGGACACAAGTCTACTGTGCAGTTTATAAATTGCAATCCGAGTGATGTGCACAGATTAGCGGACAGCGGAAAGTTCAATGCACTGGGTTCATATAGAGATGTTTATACCATGGTGAGTTGCGGGAGTGGTGTTGAATTTATAAGTTAGGTTATTTTTACTACTTACTTTACTTAGTTAGGACAAAAAAAATATAAATATGCGCAAGTGTGGCACAGGCACGGCTTATATTTTAGTGAAATTTCTTCGAGCGGACCTGAGAATGGAGAATTTAAAGAAGGTAAAATAAAATTTTTACTAACTTGACCCCGTAGTATTTTGGTTTTTTTTTTCAAATCTTTTGAAACCTTGTTCTCTCACTTCTATTGAAACGATTATTGTGAATTTTGCTCATACATTAGATTCACGTTAACATTAGATATTATAAACTAAACAATATTCAATGTAATGGGGCGCATTAAAAACATTTGTTTGTAAATTTTTCTTTATGTTTTATTTTTAAGTTGATTTTTTCAGTTTCCTAACAGAGGGTCTGACAAGAGTGATAAGTATCTGCGATAATGATAATGAGTTAAATATGTTTTGTTATAATATTTTAGCCTTTATTTTTAAGTCTTTGTACAAAAAACTTTAAAAGCTTACACTAATTACCAAACTAATGTCTCTGCTTTGTTTAGTAATTTACATGGATGTGATGAAAGTAAATAAAAACAGTCCAGAAATTACTTCGGTGTCTCACTAGCACGACAAAGTCCCAGGAGAATAAATTTAACTGTCAAGGATCGTGCAACAAAAAAATAACAAAAAAGTAATATACTATCAAATTATAATCAGTTATGAATAGTTGTCACACCAAAACCTTCACAAACACACTACAACTACCAACTCCATTCTCTCCACATAATCTGCCACATTTAGTTCGATGCCATATTGCGCCATCGCACCTGTTATTTGAAATACATATTATTTACCATCGTACCATGGTAAGCTATGGGTTATCTACCATAGCGTTTCATTAACAACTCACTCTTTGTTATGGCAGAGTGATTTTGAGCGAGAAAGCCGTGGGAAGGTGAAAATGAAAGTTTTTAAGCATAGTTCTAGATTATAGAGGAGTTGAGGAAATGGATGTGGGGAAGAGTGGCAAGAGCAATGACTCAGTGTTCAGATAGGTAGACAGAAAATACCCGATAGTCCCGCGACCCCGGCAATCCCTGCATGCCATGCGATACAAAGATAAAAGATATAATTTTGTTATTTCAGATTGATGTTCTTAGCCTTTCTTAGGCTTTTCATTTTAGTTTTCTTTCCATCAAAAGTATGATGATAAGATGGCATTAAACCTGTCATTTTAATTGATTATCATTGTGTGTAATTTTCTTTTGCTCCAAACTTATTATTGATATTTAAAGGGCTATTGAAGGACACCGTGGATTTTAGTCAGTACGAGTCTGACAGTCCCTCCCGCTCTGCTCTGGGTGGGAGGACTTATTTGATGATTTTACCACGTAAAAGAAAACCTATTATTGATAGTCCATTTCTCAAACTCGAATCAAAGACATTCTGTCTTTACTGGGATTCGTAATAACAAAATGCTTATTTAGTACTTTAGCAAATACTGATACATACAGATAAAAGTACCGTGTAGAAAACAATTGAAAATTAATTTACGTGATTTAGAATCTAAATACATTTTACCGATATTCTGAAGAGGCTCATAAAAAAGCTCAAGTTTTATAGAAAAAAATATTACGCCCCGCAGCCCTTTAAAAGTGGACCTCCTCAAAAAAAAGCCTGGACCAGTAGTAACTTGTTGACTCTGGTCGTAACAGGTTTGCAGCCTATTATCATTATCTATGAGCACCATAAAAAAAAACCCTTTTTTTTAACCAAATTATATTCTTTTAAACCGGATTTAGAACAACGTGCACCCAGAAGAGTGAAACAAAGGTTATTTGGGAAGAAATTCAAACCCTGCAAGAGTTACGGTACTTGGGAATTAGGTTTGGAACACTATATTCACTAAAATATTTTTTTTTCTAAAACACACTTTATTTTAGACTTGAAAACTTGATTAACTTTCACTGTAACTTTCTGAAAATTAAAAATAGAGATAATTCAGTTAATAACTAATTAGTGACGTCACAGTTTGCTTTTTCCAAACAAATAATCAATGGAAGAGTTGAGTTTTGTCAGCTTATTAAAGCTTATTAAACATTTCAATTGATTGGTGGTTCAAGTATGTAGTAGTATTTACTATTTATCATTCGGACTCGATTTTCTTCCTTTTATGTGTATGTAGTGATAAGGTTATCTAAATCACAACAAAATTGGTCAAACATTTACTTAGCGTCCAGTTAGTGTTATAAATAACATGATAATTGAAACTTGTTGTAACTCGTTGAAATTTTATCGTGTCGCTGTATTCTCTGTGTAAATAAATATTAAAAATCCCAGTACGCGCAACACAGGTCACGCTATCCAGTAGCTGCTTTTCTGAACTGAATTAGAAACGGGTAAGTGAATTTTTTGCGTCAGCTTAGCTGTGACCACTCAATTTTTTTTTTATCGTGGTAATATCATCAAATGAGTCCTCCCACCCAGGGCAGGGCGGGAGGGACTGTCAGACTTGACTGACTAAAATCCACGGTGTCCTTCAATAGCCCTTTACGTACCGGGGTTACTGTAATTTCAGAGTCCCGCGACCCCGGCTGGCTTTGGCCCTCTACAAGGGGCCCCGTCATTATGCTGACACTCCTTGAGGCGCGCGTGGAACACAACGCGCCGTCGCTCGACCTGGGCATGGTCCATTGTCGGACAGCGAGTCGCCCGTTACTCGCTGCCCGCATGCCCGCGCCTACGGTGGCCGGAGATCGTCTGCCGACGTCCGTCGCCGTGGGCGTCTACCACTGCGGCTGGCGTGGAGGGAGGACGCTGTCCTCTCCCTCACGACGGTGATCTTCAGTCCTGCACATATAACATCACGCTAAGGCCAATAAGAATCAAGCCCAGTGATAAAGCTAGTGTTTTATAAACATATTCTAAAGAAGCTACGCCTCTTAACTGTTTAAAGTTGCCTGAAAGATAAAATTGATGAAAAAAACATCTTTACTAACAAAATATCCATCAACAACCCTGTTACCTACTATACTTGGTTAGCCAAACAACTCGAAGATAACTAATGTTCAAACAGGAATAAAAAAACTACGGAATAGCCCTACCAGTTTCGGTTTCTGCCTACCTACTTTCAAGCAAAAAATCATCCACACAGCTGTAGAGCGACAAAAAAATGTAAACAGAACTTTTTTTTGACACATCGACGGACATGTTGTGGACTAGCAAAGATAACCTTTTTGAGGTAGGAGGACCAGTTATTACATGCTTGTAAAATGATTTAAAAGGATAAAATGTCAATGAAGTAAAATCGGCGAGTGTATTACTAAGTATAAGATAACTAGCTTTTGCCCGCGGCTTCGCTCGCGTAGAATTTGGTCTGCCTCATTAAGTTACGTGACATTTTTTTAAATATTTATATTTTTTTTATGTAACTTCACATCGTACATCCCAGCTCAGCTACATAAGATGATGATAACCATACGCAAGTACTTAAATTACTTCATAAGATTTACGAAAAACGATGCGTGGGCCTATAAAATTTGAGGGTTGCCCTCGATTTCTCCAAGATCCAATCATCAGATCCTGATTTGGTGACAATGGAACAACACGGGAAGCACCAGCTTTCAAAAAAAAAAAAGAATCATAAAATCGGTTCACCCAGTCGGTCGTTATTCGGTAACAAACTACTGTTAAGGAGTTTTACCTTCCATCATCAGCTCAGCTACATAAGATGATGATTACAATACGCAAGTACTTAAATTACTTCATAAGATTTACGAAAAACGATGCGTGGGCATATAAAATTTGAGGGTTGCCCTCGATTTCTCCAAGATCCAATCATCAGATCCTGATTTGGTGACAATGGGACCACACGAGAAGCACCAGCTTTCAAACAAAAAAAGAATCATGAAAATCAGTTCACCCAGTCGGTCGTAATGCGGTAACAAACATAAAATTGATAACCTCCTCCTTTTTTTGAAGTCGGTTAAAAACTATCCTATGTCCTTTCTCAAGTTCCAAACTATATCTGTACCAAATTTCACACAAATCGGTTCAGTAGTTTAGGCGTGAAGAAAAGACAGACAGACAGACAGACAGACAGACAGAGTTACTTTCGCATTTATAATATTAGTTTGGATGAATAATATTTTTTGAAAGTTCCCTTAATCACACCATTCAGGATTTAAACAAAGCCAATGTTTTCACATTTTAACATCATCAGAGAAAATATAATTTATATGTTTATCTGTTATAGAAGAATTGAAAATACCCTATGCTGCCTTGGCATGTGAACTGTCAACAAGCAATGCTTTCTAATAGACAGGTCAGGCAAATTAGATTAGACAACGGTAACAGTTTATGATCTACTAGCACTTTGCCCGCGACTTCGTCCGCGAGGGTTACGTACTTTCTTAATTCCTCCTTTTCACCCCCTTAAAGGTTAAATTTCCAAAAACCCCTTCTTAGTGCTCCCCTACATTATAATAGGAAGCCGTGTGCAAAATTTCACATTCCTAGCCCCAGTAGTTTCGGCTGTACGTTGATATGTCAGTCATTCAGTTCTCCTTTTATATATATAGATGACCTATATATTCTTTTGTCTCTATTCAAGGCTTAGTATTATATTCTTGTGAGACTTAAAATTTTAATGCTATGACAACAACAATCCCTCTCACCCTACATTAACAAAACTACAACGCAAAAGAATACTCATAAAATCGCGGTTAGAGTAAAAAAACTATAAGTTTTGTAAAAGTTAAAGCCATTAACTGATAACAGAACCATTATGGGAGAGGAGATAAACCAAAAGTTATTGTTATTGAAATAAACAATTAAGTGATAAAGATAAGGGATAATGAAATGATTTCACTTGTGCGTGATTTTGTCATTATAGGGGTTTTACTTTGTAGGTAAATTGTTGTTGGATTGTGCTCGGGGTCACCATGTATAATTAGGTTGTAGATTTGTAAAACAAAGATAAGATTCAGCAATAGATGATAAATGGCAGAGCCGAAACAATGGTAAACTCGATGCTTCTCGACTTTACTGGATCTTTTAGATATTTATTGCAAAATTTAATAAAAATGCTGTAGGTAGTTGCAATACTTCCCGGGTCAACGGCGCGTTTTGTTCCACGCGCGCCTCAAAGAGTGTCAGCAGAGTGACGGGGCCCCGCGACTCAGGCAGGCAGGCGGGCTAAAGCCCTCTAGAGGTGCTAAAGCCTGCTTGGGTCGCGGGACTGTACGAATTACCGTGACCACGGAACGTAAAGGGCTATTGCATATGCGGTCTGTAGTTTCTCTGTAACCCCACGAGAGGCCTAAGTCTATATTTGTGTGTGGTATATTGAAGAGCATCAAGTATGAAATCAGCTCTTCAATCGGAAAAACCAACGTCAGACTCAAGAATCCAACTCCGAATATTTTGAGCGAATAACAACCTCTTTAGCAAAATACTTACTAACTTTTATCGATTTAAGGACACAAGAAGTCTGCTAAACGGCATTAATAACGATGAAACCTCCCAGCCTAATCAAATGCTCAAGAGACCAGAATTTTGCATAGCACATTTACTTGGTCGTTTGAAGATCACAATTTTGCATAAGCAGTGACAGGCACACCATTTCGTATAACAAAGACATCAAAAATTTGAATAACAATACAAAACTTATAAAAAATCCCACTAAAAGAAATGGTCCTAAACTCGATATCGAACCAACTCCCACGCTGATGGCTGCTCGCGACTAATCCGACGAACAATAAGACACACAGCTGTGTAAATACAGAGGTCAGGATAACACTGTGATGTGTGAGATGTTTTGAAGAACTGGTTGCGTTTGGGTATCATGAGTTTTTGTTTTTAGGAGTCTAAAGTAGGATGAAAAAATTGATTTAGGAAACAGATCATGATGGGTCAGAATCATCATCTGCCTAGCCTTTTCCCAACATTATTGGGGTCGGCTTCCAGTCGAACCGGATGCAGCTGAATATCAGTATTTTACATGGAGCGACTGCCTATCGGACCTCCACAACCTAGTGATTGGGTAGTACGATACTCCACGGTAAGACTGATTGTCAGACTTTAAGAGCTTCTGAATAATAGTAACGGCTGTCAAAGATCTACAAATGACAGCTGCAAATGATAAGTCAGAATCCGCGTCACAAACAATTGTTTAGTTCAGATCAGTTACATAGTATACTAGCACTTTGCCCGCGACTTCGTCCGCGTGGGTTACGTACTTTCTTAATTCCCCCTTTTCACCCCCTTAAAGGTTAAATTTCCAAAAACCCCTTCTTAGTGCTCCCCTACATTATAATAGGAAGCCGTGTGCAAAATTTCACATTCCTAGCCCCAGTAGTTTCGGCTGTACGTTGATATGTCAGTCAGTCAGTTCTCCTTTTATATATATAGATTACTTTCGAGTTTAGAATATGGGGAGATAATCGGATCAGTTATTTCAAACTTACTCCTTTCAACTCCAGCAATTCTTGAAGACTAAGGTTTTCAATCAGTGCGTTCTGCCCGTTATGACATACAGTTTCGAAACGTTGACACTGACAGGAACTGGGCTGGTTCACAAATTACAATTTCAAGGTCGCTCAGCGCAATGTTTACTTTTCATAATTTATATAATACATTTAGTACAGCTTAAAATGCCATTAACACTAAATGTAATGATCCTTTCATTTTGTCTCCTCACAGAATCGTAGACATTTTATCATTATCGTCTTCCATCCATCAATAAACACGTCCAATCTAGGGTTGGTCTCCACGAGCGCGTTGAGCATCATTAGCATTCTATCCTTTGGAGATGGGCTATGCTTGGTTTCCTTTAAGGTTAAAATCTGGAATGAAATTATTCGGAGAAGAACCAGGGTAACTGATATAGCCTGCAAGGCAAGCACAAGTGGCAATCTACTGGCCACGTTTGTCGAAGAACCGATGGCCAGTAAAGCAGATGAGTCGAGGACTGGAGACCGCGTATCGTCAAGCGTAGTTTAGATGTCCCCCATTTAGATTGACTGACGACCTTAAGAAGGTGGCTGGAACAGACTGGATGCGGAAGGCGAACGACAGAGAAATATGTCCAGCAATGAGTTGCGAAAACCTGAGTTGATCAGACACGTCAAGTTAACCAGTTAATTATGGTCCAGCTTTGAGTGATTTTTTCACACATCAAGCGGTCAGTTTATACTGGTTTTGTATGGCTTGTTGTGGTAATTAGTAACAAATCCACATTCTGAGACGGATACATAACCTAGTGTTCCCAAAAAAGCATATCATCACTCCAAGCCCTAAAAACACCCCTAAACCCAATTTACAACCATTAAAAGTCCTACTATAAAGCACAGCTGTTAAACGTAAACAATTCTAAGCTAAGACCTAGATTGTTAGATAAGTTCTAAATTGTCGTTCAATCAACCTAGTTTCGTACAAACAGATTCCTTTGTTCTAAAACCGGTTTTAACCAGTATTTTAACTTTTAACTCGAAGTTTGATGTTAAGGTTGCTAAGTTTAGTTTATCTGCTGGTACTTAATCTTGGGGCTAATGCATTTGGTTTAGATTGGGGTAAGTAATGATTTGCTTGTTATTGCGGTAAACAATGGTGATGTCACTGTGTTTTCTTTGAAGATAAATAATAAAATAGATCATTAAGTTGTATTTCTACTTACATATACTAAAGCCTTCTTCTCATGGAGTAGGCATTAACCAAACAATGCTACCTGCGATCCCTGCACATACTTAGTTTCTTCATTCAATGTTCATGAAAAATCATGGCAAGCTCTTTAGTAAAAAGAACGCTACTTTAGTCTATGATTTTTTTTTTACCTTAAAACTACCTGTAGGTCCGTTCCAATGTGCAATGAGTCCGGTTCCGGCCTGTAGAAACGTAAAAGCGAGATTTTGTCAAAATTATTCAAAATCTAGGGTCGGAACCCAATCCCCACTGAATGGTAGCCATTTTAGTTTCTTGATAGTCTTGGGAGTGGTGAAAAAAAATTTTTAGAAACTGAATTTCATAAACAATATGAAGGGCAAAAGAAACAAAATAGAATCCGTCAAAATAGGCAAAACGGAAACTTGCTACAGTTTGCAACCCTACCCTTGACCAGTCACCATTAACCATCAGGTGGATGAATAGCAAAAAAAATCTAACATAATATCAACAATAGCACTTTCGAACAATAACTTTCAATCCTAAACACGTGCAAGTAACACAAAAACCTTTTTTTTTTCGCAAAACTTGATAGTAGGTCAAATTTGGGCAAAAAAAGTTTTGGAACAAACTTTAGATTTACGTGTATTGTGGACTTTATTTTAAAGTTATAAATGCCAATTTTGTTTGTTTCCAAGATGCGATAAAATTGGGGAATAGAGAAAGAGTGATAGTTACAAAGTTTTCAGTGCAGTTATAACCAATATTAGCAGTTTAACAATAGGGGTGGATTTTGTTTGTATCATAGTTCCGTAAGTTTGTTGGATACTTCTACCTGTTACGCAAAACAGGGGTTTGGAAATTAGTTATGGTACCAAATACGATGTTTTGTTAAACTAAAATTGGCTTTGTAGTTTTTGGGCCAAGTTTGAACGTGTCTACCAATTGATTAGTCAGTGGACGACTGTATTATTCTTGTTATGGGCTGTATTTCTATTTTTTTTTGTGAAGATCTGTAAGAGATACTTGTATATTGAGTATATCATTGGTATATAACAACAGAGACCACTCCCTCTGACAGAGAAGGGGCATGTATTCTAGAAATGGGAAAAATAAAGGGTAATTGTGCTAAAACAACAGATAGTTGTCTTAAGTCCAATTTAATATTTTGACTCAGCTTAAGGCAAATGCGGTCGATAATTAATTGGTACAGACAAATATCGGGATCAAGATGGCAACCGAGATAAGTTATTAATTTCCAGCATTATTAGCATTTTGTTTTCTTTCAAGTAGTTAATTTTCTTGGCTATCAGTAGATTTTCTTAATTGAACTATACCTAATAACTTCGTAGTTAACATTTTTGTTCCCTTTTAATGTTTTTTTCTGTTGTGAAATATGCCTGAATTTCTGTAAAATAAAATAGTAATTAACTTTAATCCAAAACAAATAATTCAACACACACACACACACACACCAGCAGACATACCAGTGCTCCTGATAAAATCAAATAATGTTTTTACTTAACATAATTTGATTTTGTCATGGATTTTATATTTAATTGTAATTTAATTTATAGATTATTGTACTTACTCTTTTTTTATATATATTTTTAAGCATATTGTTTTTGTCACGTTATGTAAGATAGGCACTTTTGTTATGGAAGAGCGGAGTCTCCTAACACAGGCATCATATGCTTAAAAGGAGACTCCAATCACTAATATTGTAAATTTACTAGTGAAAGAAAAATAAATTATTTGAATTTTGAATTTGAATCCATAAAGTAAGTCCAAAAAAAATTAGAAATACATTCTGTTAAAGTAAGTTGCATCATTGTTGCAATTTAAAATAAAACAAAAAAAAAAATAAGTGACAGGATAGGTATTTCGATATTTATGACAGTTTTAGTAAAAGAACCAATTAAAATCAAAACTGTTAAGTGCAAACATTTTTCCTTTCACGCCAGTATTCAATAAACTTTCTTGTCACACGCGACAATCACGGAACCAAAATTTTAAAAACACTTTTTTGGAAAGGAAACCTAAATTATGTTCACACATTGAATCACCCTGATATGCATCGTTTCAATTTGCAGTGATCGCAATCATCCCAAATCACCCAAAAATAAACAGAGACATCCCTTTTTTGTCCAAAAAAATCACTTTAGCCGCCGAATTTTTATTTTGTCGTTACTCCAGACATGCAATACGTACAGACCACGTTACTCATCGTTTGGTTTTATTAGGTTAAAAAATAAAGTATAAAGAACTAATAGAAGATAAGGCTTTATTACCAGTGGTCTGAAGGCTGCACGTTATTTGATTCAATCTTATTTAAGATAGAATTCAGCAGCAAATACTTCAATAAAAAGTGAAATCACAGTATCTTCTTCTTCCGGGGTCATGTGACTGCCTTTTTTTTGTAACTTGGTTAAATCATCAAATGAGTCCTCTCGCCCAGGGCAGAGCGAGAGGGACTGTCAGACTAGTACTGACTAAGGTCCAGGGTGTCCTTCAATAGCCCTTTATGTAAGTACCGGGGTCACGGTAATTCGTACAGTCCCGCGTCAACACATCTTTTTATCTACCAGTCTTTTAATACTTTTTCAATGTATCAATATAATTAAATTTAACTGTATCTTCTTATCATCTTGCGTGCATATTAATTGGAGTTCCTTCAAACATTCTCCGCTGTCAATCCTGACAATAATTAATTAAATTTTCTCTCATAACATCAAAATTTCCTATGTCTTCTGCTTTGCCTCCTTTTTTTCTTACTATCTCATCATCATCATAATTTCTTCCGTCACCATCACAGTGTCTGTACGTACACTAATGCCCATATAGCGTGTTACACCCAAACTGAGCAGATAACGCGGTGCTAAAATAACTGATTGTTGTTTAACCTAATTTATTGATTCGCCTGCAACCAACTTTTTAGTCACGCCTCCATGGCGAAATCAATCTTCATATTTCATTTCATTTTTTTTATGAAACTGCCCCATACTAGGTCGTGTCTCTCCTGTGTCGTGGGTGCATTTACAAACGTATAAACTCACATACACAAAATGCTCAGACCCGGAACAACTACTTGTAGATCATACAAATAACTGCTCCGTGCGGGAATCGAACCCACGACACGCAGCGCAGTCTTTTTTTTTTATGAATGCCAGCTATAGAAAACCATCAAAAGGCTCTAAACAACCACAAAATGGTCTAGACATGTAGTACTTTTTTTTATTTTTTACGTGATAAAATCATCACATGACTCCTCCCACCCAGGGCAGAGCGGGAGGGACTGTCAGACTCGTACTGACTGAAATCCACGGTGTCCTTCAATAGCTCTTTACGTACCGGGGTCACGGTAATTCGTGAATCCCGCGACCGTGGCAGGCTTTGGCCCTCTACAGGGGGCCCCGTCACTATGCTGACACTCCTTGAGGCGCGCGTGGAACACAACGCGCCGTCGCACAGTGGTTCGAAATCGACGCTTAGTTGACATTGAAAACCAAAATGGCTTTAGGCGAGAAGTAAAAATCGGAATGGCTTTATTTCAGTATTGTTTATAATATTTGGTAATATGACAGCTATAGACAGCACCATCTCCGAAAAAAATAATATTTAATATTTTTTTGTATGGAAAAAATCCCGTCTTGGTGAGGATTTACATCCTAAAAAGAACCCCCATCCAAAGTTTGACCATCCTAGCACTTGTTATAACAAAGTTTCATACAAAACTATCAACTCCAAAGCAACCCCTTGAGGGTGGAATTTAACAAAATCCTGTCTTGGTGTGCATCTACATCCTAAAAGGACTCCCTTTGCAAATTTTGACACTCTTAGCACTTGTAGTAACAAAGTTTCATACAAACTATCAACCCCAAAAGCAACCCCTTAGGGGATGAATTTCGTAATAACCCGTCATAGTAAGCATCTATGTCTTAAAAAGTACTACTAGTACTCTTTTAAAACATTTCCTCATACTGCAGCGGCTCGCATCAGGATTGTTATAAGTAGCTTTCGATTACTAAAACACCACATATTTAACTTTTCTTGCAGCATTAATTCGTTGTACAAACTCACTTTGTCTGAGCCTACCGATCGATTCACATATTTAATCTGAATATTGGATCTGTAGTAACCGTGACAAAAGTCGGAATTTGACTGAAAAAATATAGACATATAAGAGCTCTTTAAACTAGCCATAGGCTGCATGATAAACAAATCAACAAAATATAAACACAAGAGTAAAGAATCTCAAAACTAAATAAAATGTTCCCGCTGCTCCTACACAAGCATTTGTAATCCGGAGTTCAAACAGTGTCAGCATAATGAGCCCCCTTGAGAGGGCCTAAGCCTGCCGGGGTCACGGGTCTCACAAGATACCGTGGCCCCGGAACGTAAAGGGCTATTGAAGGACACCGTGGATTTTAGTCAGTACGAGTCTGACAGTCCCTCCCGCTCTGCCCTAGGTGCGGACTCGTGTGATGATTTTACCACGATAAAAAAATGTAAACAGAAGTGGATAATCCATCACACTACTTAGATACTGATAATAAATAAATTCATGAGAAACATAACGATCTTTTCATGTCGAATATAATTACCGATTAAAACCAACATAATAAAAAACAATCAAGTCCATTTTTAACTAACGACCACAACCGGAAACACTAATACATTGTCGCTTAGCGTTCATTTTTATGTTCATAATGAGTCACATTTAGTCGCATCAGACTAATACACGTCATATCCGGTGTATAGATAAAATATTAAGTTGATCAACCTGTTCTATTTATGGTTTTTGATTGAAGATAAATTTAAAAATACGTTTCCTATAATTAGATTACAATGTAATTACAAAACATAGTCTCACACCGCGTCAGTCTGTGTGTTCGCGATAGTTTCAAAAACGATATAATGGATTTTCATCTATCAGATTTTTTGAACTGAAAACTTCTTTTGTTGCGCGGCGCTGTTTGCGGCGTTGTGCACTTTTTTGGAATGGGTAAAAAATGTTAAACTCGCGTCAGGACACGTGACCTGATCGAAAATTCGTAAGACGGCGTAGGGCGCTTGCACGAATGTTCGTGTGTGTTTATTACTATTCAAGTTTTCACTTCTGCCGGCACTCCCAGAGTGCAACCCGTCGTTTTTTTTTAACTTGTTTTGTCCCACTGCTGGGCAAAGGTCTCCCCCATAACTTTCCACTCTTCCCTGTGTGCGGCTTTCTCCGGCCAATTTGTCATGAAGGTGTCTAGGTCGTCACGCCAGCGTTTCCTAGGCCTCCCTCGGCAACGACGCCCGCCAGTCCGGATTATCAGAATAGTACATTAATAATACAATACTACATTTTGATGCACATGGGCATTTGTTATTGCAGTCTTCGGCTCCTTGTTATCCTCGCCTGCACTAAGTTTTATTACTACGTTACTACAACTCGTAAGTCTTGGCCGGTACCCCTGGGCCACAACTACTCTCTATGCGACCGAGGGAAAAAATAACGTCGAAAGACTTAATAATAGTATCGCATGGGACATTCAATTATGGGGACATCGTTAATCTAATGAACCATGGCTGTGGATATGGAATCCTATTTAGAGTTTCCCATGCAGGTATCATAATTACAGTTACATTGGTTAATAGCTGTAAAACTATGGGGTTTTGGGAGGTTAAATTACCGACTGGTAGACCAAAAAATTCAAAAATTATATTGATTCGTTAAGTTTCAGTTTGAGATCAAATGACAATTTAGTTTTTAAGACATGTTATTCATCTTTATCATAAAAAGTTATTCTGAAAATAATAAATATGGTGGACTAGCTATTACCAGTGGCTTTGCCCTTTTCCCTTCGTCTTCGTCATCGTTCATGTGTTCGGCTACCATTCTCAACCTACTTCCTGACGGCTGGATCATCCCACTAGCGATGGTAGACCTCACCAGGGCCCTTGGCTAACGACTATCTTGTCCGAGTTCGGCATCAAACAATTTGTACTGTATTCCGTCGGTGCATAGGAGGTCCTTTTGGGTGAGGTCGCTCCATCTTGAAAAAAAAAGCTTTGTGGATAGTGATTTTTGGTGATCATCAACCACACAGCCTATAGACACCTAATACACGATAAAACGCACGAAAACTATTCTGCCAACTTGCTGAGGTATGACGTCAGCGAGGGGGACGGGGTACTGCGTCCTGATTGGTCAATTCAAGGTCAGTGCATGTCACTAGAGATGGGACGGTTTTAAATCAAACAAGAAAGTATCGACATTTTTAAATTGTATTTAATAAAATATGTTTTTACATACTTGCATTCAATTGCCTTCTTTTATTGTAATTACGATTGAATCATGTAGGTAAAATATAAAAATGAATAAAAACAATGTTTTAAAATTTCCGTAATTATTATAAGCTATGTTCGAAGTCTTTGGTGAGGTCTATCAAATTGAATGCAGCGCGATGTTATAGAGTTAGCCCAAAAACATGCAGCCAAACGGATCTCTTCGCCGCTACCGACAATGCGGTGGAGATGACGGGGTTTTGGGCCAATAAAATATAAATACCGTCGCGGCAGCGACACGAAAAAGAAAAAGAAGAAAGGTTCCGACACTATATTTTTTGCCTAGGAGACAGAAAAAAAAGTTCAATAATTAAACTCACCAAAAGCGGCAAATACTTAGTTGGTACTGCTCAACTTAGTAGACATCGACGGTTTTTCATAAGAATAAAACAATCTTCGCTAAAATGACGTGAACATATTACACTTTAAGTAGATGGGATCCAGTTCTCTCGCTTGGTTGCAATTATCCATTTATTTTTTAAATCAAGATCGTGTGGGGATCTAAAATGTATAAATTAAAGTTTCACAATTTATCAGATGTACATTTGTTGTAATTTCTTATTATTGAAAAAATATTTTTTGTATAAATTAATAGTTATAGGTTTTTGTTTTGCTTTATAATCGACAACAGAGGTGGTTGTACGATTTGGAACATCACTAATATGTGTACTTAAAATCGACGAAAAGAGATGGCGAAAAAAATACTTGCAAAAGAAAGGGACGGAATCATAAAGACGCCAAGTATGACCAGTATAAGATGAACCCCGATAAATATTGTCAGAAATTTAATCTAATTTAGATTATGGAACTATTAAGTTACCGATGAAATGTGATACCGTCTTTCAGGAAATTTGAAGTCCGGTTTTTTTATCACACAAACGTATTGTATACGGGAACATATTATGTCTATTTTCTCGATTTTTTAAAGGAGTAATGCGGAAGTGTTTACGGCTCACAGCAGTGGTCGAAACTAATACGAGCTCGGTGAGTGACGATGGTTATAAGACATTTTTGCCTGATGTGTTGACAGACATCGGTCGCCTGTTATTAGGAGTCTATAGGCTGTGTGGTCGATGTTGGTGATTCAGACACGAAGAAAATATGCGTTGCAATACTTCAGGTCATGAACGTGGCTTTCAGAATATAGACTGCAAGTACCCTCATAATATTCAAGCACCTGGTGCAACCTACCACAACACCAAAATAGTCAGCCCGAAGCAACATCAATCTATTCAAAGACAACTTGATTACTAACTTATAAAACAGTCATAACTCACAAGTTAAAATAATCTATCTAGCCTTTTCGCAACTACGAGTCTATCGAGATTGGGTGCGAGATTACCAATATTTGACATGGAGTGATGCCTATCAAGGAGTATCAATATTCCTTGGTTAGCCTGGTAATAAGATAAATAAATAAATAAATATTCAACAACTATCACACAACGCCATCTAGTCCCAAACTAAGCACAGCTTGTGTTATGGGTACTAGACAACTGATAAACATACTTATATATTGACATTTTACTTGACATTTTATTTTATTTAGATTCTGACATGTTAATAATTATTTCACAAATTTTAATGTTTACTTTAATTTGCAATGGTTTGTTTATTAGTTGACATTTTATTTAATTTTTAATTTAATATGATTCTGGCATGTTAGTAATTATTTCAGATTTTGATGTTTATTTTAATTCGCAATTTCCTATTTATTTGGTTTTGAATATTATTTTGGAATATATTAATTTGATTCTATGTAATATGGACTAACATTGTCTGAAATAAAAATAAATTATTATTATTATTATATTAGATAAGCTCGCCTTTGTGAATATAATTTTAAGTTTGGTTTTATTGTAAATTTTGTGCACAATAAAGAATATATATATATTTCTAAATACATACATTTTATAGATAAATAACACCCAGACACAGAACAAATGATCGTGCTCCTCACACAAACATTTGTCCTGGGTGGAAATCGAACCCACGACCTCCGGCAATCAGTCAGGATCACTAACCACTAGACCAACAGGCTAAACCATAACCATTGGCCAGGAAGAACCAATGACTTGCGACTTGCAAAATGCATGCGAATAAATCTTATCAGCTTACCAGGGTGTCACTTCGGCAGTGATGGTGCTCACGCATACAACACACGTAATATTCGTGTTTTTCATTTGTCGTCGCGTCGCAACACGTATCGGCTGAGGTCCTGGCATGTCAGTTACTGATATAATCATAGAATGCATTTGATATTCGGGTACTTAACCCCCACCTGGTGCAACCTACCACAGTATCCCCAAAAATAGTTGGCCCATAAGTACCATCCATCTATTCAAAGACAAAGAGACAACTTTATTACTAACTAATAAAACAGAGTCAATAACTCACTGAAAACCCATTACGAGGTTTAAAAACTGACAATTATACATGGTGTGTCTTTAAGCATTCTTTATTGGGACTCACGCTTGACATATTGTTCACAGGGTGTTTTATTTTAAGCGTTTTATGTGTTTTCACAGCAGTCGGGTCTGCTGGATTTGTTTTCGTGTTCTGTGATTTTTAAGTAGTGTTGTTAATTTTTAGCACACACGTCTGGTATGGTGAAGTCATTAGAACCGCTCAGTTGAGCTTACGTGAACTTGTAGCATGCCAAAAATCTCTAAGGGGGCCCCGCTGCCCGCGGGACTTACGAATTACCGTGACCCCGGTACGTAAAGGGCTAGTGAAGGACACCGTGGATTATAGTCAGTACAAGTCTGACAGTCCCTCCCGCCCTGCCCTGGGAGGACTCATTTGATGATTTTACCAGGAAAAAAAAAGGGGGCCCCGCTGCTGCGTTGCTGACAGCTCTTTGAGCCCCGCGTGGAACAAGACGTGCTGTTGACGCGGGCATGGTCCATAATCGGACGGCGAGTCACATTACTCGACATCGGCATGCCCTTAAGTTTATAGGTTGTCTGAAATAACACACAGAATACTGTTTATTATTTAAAACCTTACAAAAATATATTTGTTGGTATTGTGTGTTGGTATTAACGTTGTATGTCTTTATTCCATGTAAGGACCGCCTGAAGCGGTAAAAGCCTCCTCTAAATGTTTCCATTCATCGCGAAATTTAGCTGTCCTGGTCCAGAGGTTTCCAGCAGTTTTGACAATGTCGTCTAACCACCATTTAAAAGGCAGAGACAGTACGTATTATTTTGTTAATATCCCGAAATTTTAACAACTTTTCTTTATTACCTATTACAGTTTTTCCATACCAGAACACACCAGCAGCTGATCACCTCATAAACAACGCATTCTATCTCATTTTTACGGTTCGCCATTTGAATAATACCTGAAAATCCTACCATCAACGTCTTTTACTAACACCAGTTATCACCGCACATAATTAAAACCATTGTCTTGCACCAAAAATTACGGTCCCTATAAATAAAAGCCCGGCTTCGTTTAAGATGCCATATTTAAAATAGTGCCATAAAAACATCTTGTGTTATTACACCAAAAAAAAATGGTCTCTCAGTCGTTTTATTTTGAGAGTGACATGGGTCAAGTAAGTCTGGTCTGTTAGTCCAAAAAACGTGAAGAACCATCGATCTAGCTTCTTGCGGTACTAAATATTTTATTGGTACTTAAAGTGTCTTTATTATTCAACTCAGAGATTAGTGTAATAGGTATAATCATTAGGGTGACAAAGACTGAAGACTTTCTCTATGAGGGTGTTAATTTTATCGCAAAAGATGCTACAATGTTGCGGAATGAAACATTGGCATGATTACTATTTGGTACCGGTAAAATACTGCACATCGGCCATTGAAGAGAGATACTGTCAACTTCGGCTTTTTATAGTGCTATCCCTGTCACACACTACCTATGTGATGTTTGTTACTGGTTCGTCGTTTAGTGCGACACAGACGCTCAACTCCGAAACTAGACGACTGTCTCTTTCTAAAGATCGATGTGCAATATTTATCGCCGCTGTACACACGACTACACAAACTATACAAAACTTTAGTTTATCAGGGTCTCGTTTTATATGAATTTTGGGCACATTCAACGGTCAGTTTACATTGGTTTTTTATAGCTTAATGTGTAGCCGTCTGTACAATTATTGCAGAGAAGTTCAAAGCCTTAAGAAAACAGGTTTTTGTTCATGTTAGAATATTATTAATTCACATTAAATTATGATCAATCTTGAATAGGTAAACGGCAGTTAACATCATGACAAAATGTGGTCGGTGTTAATTTAATAGAATATTCTGCAGTTTCTTAGTAAAACATGGCGTGTTATGAATGTGGGTGTTGTAAAAGCTAGTTCAATTATAGCAGATTGGAAGATTGTGGGTTGCATTTAGTTATCTTTACGATCGTGATTTTACTCCTACTGAAAAACAAGATATACCAACTTAAACGTCCTTGGATATTTGCATTGTTTTCTTAAATCTCAGCTGTGCATTTAGTTAAAAATTTCGCTTACACCAAAAGTTTATGTCAAGTTTATATCAAGTTGTTTACAATGTTACAGGTTAAGATAATTAGATAAAAATAACATGCAGAAAGTTTCAAACAAAATCTTGATTAAAAATATATCTTAATTTAATTATGTTGTTACTCAAAACAGAAAAAAGATTCTATAACCTTCCTTGCAGGTGTCAAATTATGAACACATCGAAACAACCAGAAATGAGACATGAAACACAAAGACAATACAAAAAGAAATTGCTTCAATTTTAATGACAAAAATACTTCAAATAACAAACCACAGGAACTATCAATATTCCTGTTTATACCAATCAAAATTAATGTTCTCGTAAATATTAGATTCCTTTGTGAAATCTCAAGGGGTTCAGAAGCTGAGATGTTTGGACATAAAATCAATCACATGTGGTATTGACGTAAATACAGTTATATTGGGATTTGAGACAGTTATTGGCCTCTTAAATGTGTGATGTCCCTTGACAATATGTGTGTTTGATTGTTTTTAAACATGTTTGTGTCAAAGGATTTTGTTTTAACAACAGTCACCACGAACTAAATGACGGTTATAATTGCTCTGAACCCATTTTTGGCGTTTCTAAAAGCTTTGTCGACACAATTCAACTGCGAGTAGAACTTTAACCTGTATCTTTCAGGATTAGTTGTCCAGAATACCACCTAGGCCGTCGCAGCACTGCTCGATGAGGTCTAATCTTCCATTCTCTCGTTTTTTAAAAAGGTTTAGTTTTATTTCGTCTTAAAATAGCATTCTTTCAAATACTTAGTTTTTAGTACTATGATATCAAAAGTTTTTTTTTTCGTATACTGTTAGAACAGCGCACCTTCAATACGATTACAAGCATGAGCTAGAACCAAAAAAAAAAAAATGAAATGTGACTTCTACTAATTTACACTGCACTGAGGCCGAGATCCCGCATCGTAGAAAATTGCTTATTTTGTCCCTCTGACAGGAATCTTCCAAACCAGAACTGCAGTATCAATACTTTAATAAGTTACCTTCGTTTCTAGCTGATAATCTTTTACTTTAAAGAACTCATCATAAAATGAGAAGACCTCGTCAAGTCTACGCATGACTTGACGAGGTCTTCTCATTTTATGGCACACAGGATTCATGGTCAGGAGGTTCATGGCCACAGGAGAAAACTATTACACAACGAAGGCTATTTGATGTTTCAATAAACAGCAAAATACATAATCATAAAAACAATGAATGATCCACTGCAGAACCGGCAGCCATTACCTGCAGTACTCGCAATTAAATTCAAATTCTCCCTTCAACAGTCAACAAATAAATTGAAATATCAAAACTGAAACTGTGTTACGACTCAAATCGAATTGAGACAAAGACAATGGTCTGTAAACAGGTCTTGAACCTTGACAGTGTAATTAAGTATAAAGAGCCATTTGCGCTGTAATCACGAAGCGAAGGGACTGCTTTTAAAGGTATTAGGACGGTGTTTGATTTACGCGGTGTTGATAAATGTTCGAGAATTTTTTCGAATGTGCAATAGTCTCTTCTCGAGAAAATCTCATCTTGAGAAATGGATTGAAGATTTCGATGCGGTAGGCGTGAACCCCGATAGCTCAGTTGGAAAGAGCGTCGGATGTACTGAATCCGGAGGTCGCTGGTTCATAACCAGCTCGCGGTTCGAATTTTTCTTTCCAAAGAAAAGCTTTGTACAAGAGTGGTTTGTCTTCTCTAATCTTTGATAAAGCTGAGGTTTTTCTAGCTTTTTTATATTTTTAGTGAGACTATAATATTGCCATTTAATTTCATACTTTGACCTAGTTTATTTCATAGTCTTTGTTGGAATTCATTCTACATAATTATAACCATTCAAAATGCAGTTATTTAGTGCATCAACCAAATTTAAAAGTCGATTAACTTCCTTTTTCTTCTTCAAAACCAAAACCAAGAACCTTTTTTTCTTTTCTCCTATTGCCTTCTGGTAGTCAGAGTCCTGGTCATCATCACTAACTTAATCGTCAATATACGAATAAATGGAAAATTTAGCTAACATCTAAAGACGCGTAAAATAAACTAAACCCTAACAGATTTGTCGCCGGAGGGTGTGGCTCAAAGTCAGTTTTTACTCGTAAATTTATTGTTACAGTCGATACAGCTGCTCAGTTGCGTGCGCCGGCGCAGAACAATAGCTGTCATCGATATACACCAATCATTGTTTATTGGAAATTAACTTTAGTTGTAAGACCTTCTGTTAAGATTGTGCAAGTGCTTACCTGTTATTATTTTTAGCCCGACTGCGATAGAAGGAGGGTTATTGCATTGAGTCTTGATTACTAATATTTGCAAATCATCACTGCTGAACAAAGGCCTCCCCTTAGTGACCACACCGAGCAACAATCCGCCATCTTGCATCCTACGGCTGTCCGCGACTCTCAAGACATCGTCGGTCTACCTAATTAAGTGGGAAGCCTACCTAAGATGCGTCTTTCGGTTCGTGGCTCCTCAGGATCTTTTTCACCCCATCTGTTGTCTGTTCTACGAGCAATGTGCAATTCGTTTTTAGGAGCTATGTCGGTGACTATGATTCTATGACGAATATTCTCGTTTCGAATTGTATTGCACAAAGTGACACGTAAATGTCCACTAACTGAAAAGTCGAAGTCAATATCAAATAATTTATTTCAATTAGGCCACTGAAGAAGCTTTTCTGAACTTCGAATATTAAAATGAAAGGAAATAGCATCATCAATTGCAGCATTTGCATGGTCATAGCAAAAGCGTTGTTGCTAATATTTTTATTGTGAGCACAGCTAAGTACTCGTAGTGGAATTCAATGCAGTGGTCTGTCGATTGATAGCTACAACCTTGGGATCTTCAATTCAAGAGATTATTCCCTGCCCCCCCCGATCCGGAAACCAACTGTCTTGAAATTACAGCACAGCAAGTGGCTGCGGCCGTCTGCTCCTTCCGAAGTGGATCCGCCGGCGGCCTCGACGGCCTAACGCCTCAACACCTCAAGGACCTACTCTGTGCAGGGGCCGGGGAAGCCGGTGAGTCTCTTTTGAGGGAGCTGACGGCCCTCATTAATCTAATGCTCTCCGGCAATGTGAACGAAGCCGTCATTGATATTTTGTACGGGGCCAACCTTTGTGCCCTACGCAAAAAGGATGGCGGCATTCGTCCCATTGCCGTGGGGTCAACCTTTCGCCGTATCGCAGCCAAAATTTGCTGTGCCTTCTACAGTGAGACACTGGCCAGTAAATTCCAACCCCTACAGCTGGGCTTCGGGTCCAAAGGGGGTTGTGAGGCTGCGGTACACGCTCTGTCCACCTACATTGACAGTGGTAAGGGTGAGGTCATCCTTAAGGTTGACATCAAGAATGCCTTCAATTCCGTAAATAGGGACACCTTGTTGGCAGAAGTACAAAAGGAAACACCCAAAATTTACAGTTTCCTCTATCAATGCTACAGGAACCCTTCAAAATTACTTTATAAAGAAAATCTTTTAGAATCAGCCGTTGGTTGTCAACAAGGTGACCCTCTTGGGCCAGTCATTTTTAGTTTAGCAATAAATCCAATCATTCGGCAGCTAAATTCAAAATTTAATGTATGGTATCTTGATGATGGGACTCTGGGTGGTGATGTAGATACAGTTCTGGAAGATTTAATTTTATTAAAAGAAAAATTTAATTCCATTGGCCTACAGCTCAACCTATCCAAATGTGAAATTTATCTTCCCCGGACTACAGACAGACAGACAACCATTTCTAAATTTAATTCAATCGCACCAAATATCAAAATTACCGAAAAAGACTCTCTTCACCTCCTGGGGTCCCCAATTTTTGATGAATCATTTCCCACCTTCATCGAGAATAAAATTCAAAATTTTAATGATGTCTCGGAAAGGCTTTTAAAAATCAACATACATTCGGCCTTCACAATTATTCGGTACTGTTGTTTTGGACCAAAATTTACGTATAGCCTCCGTTCCTCACATCTTTGGAAACACCCACAACTCTTAGAAAAAGTAGATAAAATCATTAGAAATACATTGACCTCGATCCTAAATGTGGCCCTGGACGACCGAGCGTGGCAGCAAGCCACTCTTCCTATCCGCTTGGGTGGTCTCGGCGTCCGCAAAATTTCAAGTATTAGTTTACCGGCCTTCCTCTCCTCGGTTTACGGTACCGAAAAATTGACCAAAAAGATTTTATCTAGTTCACTAGTTGATTTTGAGGTACCGTTTATAACTGATGCGTTGAACGCTTGGAAAATGGCTTGTCCGAGTACGGATTTGCCCGACTACCTGTCCTCCCAAAGACGATGGGACGTGCCGCTCTGCAGTATTATACGGAATAACCTGCTAAATACGTCAATTAATGCTGCGGAGCGCGCCCGTCTGCTGGCTGTGGGGGAGTGGGAGTCGGGATTATGGCTTCAAGCACTCCCATCATCCACTATTGGTACCATGATGGATGATGCTTCATTTCGGCTCGCTACAAGTCTTCGTTTAGGCGCACCTTGTGTTGCTCCGCATCGTTGCCACTGTGGTGAAGCTGTCGACAACCTCGGACATCATGGCCTGTCCTGCAGCAGGAGCGCAGGTCGCATAGCTCGTCACGCCAGCATCAACGATATTATTCGTCGAGCTTTTGCCTCCGCCGGCGTACCAGCAGTTTTAGAACCAAACGGCTTGGTACGTGACGATGGCAAAAGACCAGACGGAATGACGTTGGTGCCTTGGAAGGTGGGTAGACCTTTGGTGTGGGACGCTACCTGTGTCGATACCCTTGCGCCATCCCACGTTGCAAGCACGGCGGGCTGTGCTGGCGCTGCAGCTGCGGCTGCTGAGAACCTCAAGCGGCGCAAATACTGTAACCTTAATGGTTGCTACAGTTTTGAGCCGTTTGGGGTTGAAACGCTCGGGTCATGGGGTCCAAGTGCGCGTCTCCTTTTTAAGGAAATTTCTCGGCGACTGGTCGACACTTCGCGTGACCAGAGGGCTGGTTCTTTCTTTGGTCAAAGAATAAGCATTGCCATTCAACGAGGCAATGCCGCCAGTCTTCTGGGCACGTTTCCAGATGACAGCGATGCGGAGGAGTACTTTGACGCCTGAGTGTCTGTGCCTTTTTCTGTTTTTTCCTTTTTTTTTAATAATTTTATTTCAGTTTTAGTTTACATTTAGTATTTTGTTGTAAATATTTAGTTTTATTCTTAAATTTCTAGTTTTAGTTATGTAAATACTTTTTTATAAATAGTATGTAATATAACATAAGAATTTAAATTAAATTATTCAAGAGTGAATAGGTAAACTTCTAGGCAAGCTTGCTTCACTGTCGATCACATCTTAGCTTACCATTAAGCGAGATATTGATCAAACGCGAGCCGAGCAAGAAAAAAGAAAACGCGAAATCACTGAGCTCGGTAATAATAAGTACTGCCCACATAAACAACAAAAAAATTATAGTAGTAATCGTAAATTAACTACAGTTAGCCTCGTTAATGACCTAGGATATCACGCTCCAATCGTCTGCCTGTCTGAACTTGACCTAACAATATATCAGTAAAAAATAGCCCATTCTTGAACAACACCTATTGTAGTCTACTGAAAAACTAATACTGGTGGCAAAGCACTTAAGTCTTAAAGAACAAGGCGCTAATTTGAATGGTATAGTGTAAGATATAAGTTTGTAAGTGAAGGCGTGTGCCGTAACTGATTATGTGTGCACGCGACTGTAGCTTGTAATGAAAAGGTGGTAAGTGCAAGAAGCGATTTTTTGGGATAAACATAACTAGCATAGTGAGTAAGCAATTCACTGTGTTGTAGTGCGTTGGATTGCCTCACAGTACATTTAGGTACAGGCCGTACAGCTAAATGGTGTGTTTGTAAAACAAAATGTTGAAAACCATAAACAAATAAAAGAAAAATAATTGTTCTTTTATTTGTTTATGTTGTGTGTACCGGTTACCCAAATAAACGTTTTTTCTTTTTCTTCTTTCTTTTTTTCCGGCTCTGGTCTGTTTGCGTATAAGAGACTAAGAATGTTATTCAATGCACCCAAGACACACGAAATCCTTAGTCAACATAACAAATTTCTTGTTTTTTCAACATTTTCATTTTACAAACACACGACTTTCATTAAATTCACGCTTTTCCCATGGAGGTAGACAGAAACCACAAATTGCCACCTGCCACAATATTATGCTTACATAATCCTGTTGCCTCATCCAAATTTCTTACAATAAACTATTACATTATTACTAAGGGTGAAACTAAAAAGATTGACAGATCCAAGCAGTCTTCACTGTAGAAAGTGAGGACTAAGAAGAAACAGATATCTCAAATACAGAATTCTTAGGTTATTCCACTTTGGTACTGACTTAACTCTGAACAATCGATGACTTTTTGCTTTCTCGCTACAGTTAGCCAGATATTTTCCCACGATCATTGTATCCAATAAAAACATAATAGAAAGCATACAATAACCATATTGTTTTAACCTTGTGCAATATTGAGCTCTATTTCTTGGCAATAAGGACCACAGAATTTAATATGAAATCCAAATCTGTATCGGGTTAATTACTGAATTATTTTGTTTTTATGAAACGTAGCGTATCCGCATTCTTTTTTTTTTCGAATAAGAAAATGAAGAAAAATGTTTTTGAGTTGCACGCAAGAGACGTTTTCAGGTTCTGACCTGTTCCATAAAAATTTATTGCGAATTAAGCACATCTGAAACTCTTTAATCTTTTCTTTACATATTTTACTTCTGAGGGTTTACAATGGTATATTTACTAAACTACCAGGGAGATGCTGCATAACTTATTTCCTTGTTAATTCATATTCAAAGCCATTTAAAACCCTAAAAATTACAAAAGTTTTTACACCAACACCACATTGCGAGATATAATTTCAAGAAACCAATTTAACCGTCAGATGACAAGAGAAATTACAATTTTTCCAAAGAATTACAATTATTGCTTTTTTTATTGCGGCAATACCGAATACTTGGTACATTTTAACGATGGCAATATTTGAATAGACGTTGTGGGATTTTAGGGGACGTATTTCAAGTGCAAAAATCCGCGGTTTTTATCATTAAAATTAATGTTATTGTACAGGATAATATGTGTACAGAGGGGACAATTTTGGGGAATCACTTAAGTAATCTTTAACATGGAGGACTAGGAAGCTACAGACGGAATTAAAAACAATATTTATTTATTTAAACTTTTACGTACAATTGTGGTACATAAGGCGGACTTAATGCCGCAAGGCATTATCTACCAGTCAACATTTGGGTCAAAAGGAGAAACAGTTGGAATCAATTATGGTCAATATTAACTTATTTGTTTATGTTAAAACCCGCAGTTTTCAAATCCTAGAGTTTGTTTTGGTATTTATCAAATCAATTGAATTTCTTGCGTGGAGCGAAAGGAAGTGTCAGACTCTTTCTGACTAAAAATCCATCCGGTTGTTTCAGATGACCCTGGAACGTAAAAGGCAATTTACCTTTACAGGCGGCCCGCAACAAGGAATTTTGTCATAATAAGTTTCGTCAAACAATAATTATTTACAATATTAAACTTGCCATAGTTAAAATCAAAATAGAAAATTACGAAAACATTGCCATTTACAATAAAGTACAGTCATTACAATCAGAAAAGTAATTACCAAACGTAATTTTCTAGACCAAAATTATGATAACAACTCATCATAATAAAACTCGTCAAAAATCTCGACGTTTCACTCAACCCTCAAACGCTTACAGGTTATTTATACCCCCTCACTCTTCCCCCTAAATCGAAACCATAGCTCGTTCAAATGACCGAAAATAATGACCTAACTATTGTCCTCGCCCCAATGTTTGCGAAGCCTCATTTATTTTTATAACTCTACGAGATTTTTAACAGAAAAAAAAGTAGAAAAAAATGGTGGACATCACCGATGATGGGCAGAATTGATGTGTCGTGACGGTATTCGAAATTTAAATGTCTCGGACATTTTTTTGGCTTTAAATGTGACCCATTTGGCAGTTAGAGGGTTGGGTATTTTTCTATTGTGTGTTGAAAATGGTTTGTTTATGTGGTGTTATCTCTTTGAATATGTGTTGATAAATATATAAAGATTGATCAACTGTATTTACTCGTATTTAAGACAGAGTCGCAATTTCGGGTTTCGAGTCACTCTGTGAGTCTAATAAAAATATTTTCTTCTTTCTTTTGTTCAATTTTAATTATTAAACGTACATTTTATAGGTTATACTCACTGCTCATACGTCAGCGTGCAGTAATATGATAAAAATGAAATTTTTTGTTAATAGTTAGGTTATCCATTTATTCTCACAAACATTTGAAAACAGATTTAAATAAAAACAACGACACAAATAGGTATCTCTTACCTCACAACAAAACAAATAAAAAACAATAATCCCTGACAAGCAGACATCTTTAAAGAGGGACTGGTCAAACAAAGCCAAATTAACCGCTACTCATCTGCAAACCCACTCGTGGGGTACGAACGAAGCCCACTCGTGGGGTACGTGTAGCCCAATTATTTTCTACAGTCGGTGTTTGCGGAGATCTTCAGAGAGTGCGCCAGACTTGGATGGCCACTCGAATTTTGCATAACCAATTAGTTTTGCACAAACTAAAACAGACGTCTTTCTGTTGATGGTCGAACAGACCCCAAGTGGAGTCGGTAGCGTTAATTTTTTTTTGTACCAAGTAAAAGATTGTTTTTTTAGGAATTTTATTGTACACACATCAAAAGTGTCTAGGGATCAACATATATTTTTGCAATAACTTTTCTCCTGATTGATATTAATTAAATTTTTTTTTAAGGATTCATCAAATAAAGTGTTTTCGTTTGTCACAGTAACGATAAACCAAGTCTCCTTTGCATTAATAAAGAAATTTGCCATTTTCCTAATAAAGGGATTTTTGACATTTGAACCACTAACACAAAAGTTCGAAAAAAAGACTGAAATAACAGTTTTCTTTAAAATTGTATTGGGTAACTTAAACAATTAATAATCCGTGTTTCTACCGCGAACACTAACAACACAAGAACATCGGTTTGGCATACTCAAAATGAGTTCATCCAAATCACGCTGTGGAATGGCCGCCCATGTTCGTTGCAACAACAAAAAAAGGTCTTCTTGCGACTGGATACCCTCCATATTCGGCAGAGCTCTTCTCTGTAGCATATCCCATGCATGCTCAATCGGATTCAAGTCTGGCGACTGAGCAGGCCAGGGCAGGACATTGATGTTAGCTGCGGCGAGAGTCTGTCTTACAACTCTTGCGGTGTGCGGTCGTGCATTATCATGCATTAACTGAAATAAGGGACCGAATTGCACTTGTAGAGGAACGATGACGTCTGATACAATCGTCTCAGCATAAATTTGAGCGTTGAGGTTGCCTCTGATCCAAATCAACTCAGTTCTTCCGCCGATCCAAATACCCGCCCATACCATGATGGTTCCACCACTATAAGGATGGACTTCCTGGCAGGATTTTAATCGCTGTTGGCGTCCAGGGCTTCTCCAGTGTCGTATGCGTCTTGTATCCGGTCTCATACCAAAACGAGACTCATCAGAAAAGCACACGAAACGCCATTGTTCTTCTGCCCAATTTCTGTGTTCAAGAGCCCATTGATATCGAATCCTACGATTGTGCATTGCTATAGGTGGTACCCGTAGCGGTCTTCGGGAATGAAGGTTCACTTCATGCAAGCGGTTTCTGACTGTTTGGTCGCTAATTAAGTTCCCTGAAGAGTGATGAAGCCTCACGGCTAACATCATGGCGGTTATTGTTGGAGCTCTTCGAGTTAAGATTTGAATGTATCGGTCTTGTCTCCGTGTGGTGCAGCGATACCGTCCTCCATGGCGCTCAGCCACGGTACCAGTGCTTCGGTAACGTGTCCAAAGTCGACTGATAATACTCTGACTTGTATTCAGAGCTAAAGCCACAGTACGTTGCCGGGAACCAGCTTCTATCATTCCCACGGCTCTGAGCATTTCTTCCCTGCTTAAATGACGTCGCCGCTCCATAATAACGTTGGTTTTAATCAGTAGTAGGGAAACAGTAGCACTAATAATGTCTTCAATGCGTTGTATGTTTTTATAGGGAAAATATTGACAGCTGATTTTCATCTTTTACTCGAATTTGATTCACAGTTCCTGATTCAAATTATGAAATGCACCAAAAAGGATCCATATAAATGTATAAAATCATAAATTTATTACAAAGCCACATCTCAATCTCAAGAAATCCGCATAAAAATGCTTGATCCCTAGACACTTTTGATGTGTGTATTTCTCATTCCTCCTAAATAATAATTAAGTTACGTTAAGAGTTATTCCGTCCGATCCCCATATTGTTAGAATATTTGAAGTCTGAGCAGATTACGTTCTTCTGTCTTCTTCTTTCATCTTCTCCTTTTCACGACTTTACTGATGTTATTGTTTGCAGATAACTTTTTCTTAACAATTTACATTACAATTTCAACCCTTAGCCAACTCTACAGCTTTAGAAACACGATCTCATAATTAACACACCCTAATAAGATCGTATGAGCTTAAACTTGTTTAAATTATGTCATTCCAAAATCTGCTCTTTGTTATTTGTCATAAGATTGGATTATGATTGAAAGATTTCAGGCTTATGTATTTGCTTAAAATTATGAGGCTTTTAAAAATGTTTCCATATCAGCAATTCGTATTTTATAATCTAATGACTATTGAAAATTATTATGAAACATAAAAATGACTTTCCTAAAATGTCAACGAATATCATTAACAGGTTACACTTATACCACTTGTCAGTCGTTTTTAACAATATGTTTCCCATAGAACTCTTAAGTAATTTGCTTAAAAGTATCGAAAACAGAAAGTATGTATTTCTTTCAACCAAAATAAAAGCGACACTGTGAGTGTGGATTTCTTTTTTTAATTCATATAAATTATGGTTACATTTCGAGCACTAGGCGACCGCCAGTTCCTAAAAAAATCTATATTTCAATCAAATGAAAAAGTCCAATTCCATCCAAAATTACACATTATCTCTTTTAAAATTCCAAACCAATATCACCCTTAATCACTTCAACATCGCATTAACCTTAAGGGTTAATTTACCATCACAGGGGTAGTTTCCTAAAGATAATGCCAGTAGCAGTGTTTGCATATGCAAAAGGGTACTTAGAATTGTTTTTCCTACTGATTAAGTTGATAGTGATGGTACAGACGAGACAAACGGTGTTAGTTGGAGGACGATAATATTTGCTTCTCATATTATGATGAGTGAATTATGTCTGGTAGACGTGGAGGATAAAGTTTCTGGGGGATGAGCAAAAACTATATAATGCATTTTATGTATTTTCAGGTGTAGAAATTAATTGGTTCAAAAAACTTTATGAGTAATAAAAATGCCAAAGTACCTCTATGTCTTCTGTTAGAATGTATGTACATAAAAAAGGTACACAAAAAGGTTTATTTTCACTAAAAAAATACATTATCTCGATCTAGGTAGATCATGTGTCTAAATTCGAAGATGTATTACCTATAAGCAGAAATATAAAGACAAATCTTAGCGGTCAGCAAAAAGAACCTACGGTTCCATTTGATGGGTACTAGTTTAAAAATAGGTAATTCAATCATATTTTTTACCCCCTGTTTATTGAATAATTAATGAGCTTGCGAGTTTTCCACAGCTTGCAATTCATAAAATATAATACATAGGTGTTTGAAAACATTAAACAACTTTAACCATTTTCTTCTCGCCTGTACTTCGGAACCCAAATATTTAGATAGAAGCCACTATTTATTCAAATCGTCGAAGCTATTGGACTATAACAACTACGGATTGTCAATTAACCGACTGCGCAGAGTTAGGGTAATGTGTTGACCTGTCCTTTGCATACATAGTCTGTTTATTCGGCCTGACTAAGTTCTGAGGTGTTATTTCAATAAATAGTCGGTGCTTGGTTTTGGTATATTACGATTGAGGAGGTAATATGTATTAGGTATGGTAATTTAATAGGTGGTTTCCATGGGTTAATGACTTGATTAGAGTACCTCTAGATTATACTAGACCTTTTTTTTTACGTGGTAAAATCATAAAATGAGTCGTCCCATCCAGGGCAGTTGTCCAGTTTTTCTGCCGGCGTTTGCCTATTCGGTTATCTTCTCACATTTTTCTCATCTTCAACACGTATTGGATGAATAATGATGATTTTTTTTTACGTGATAAAATCATCAAATGAGTCATCTGGGGCTGTCAGACTCATACTGACTAAAATCCACGGTCTCCTTCAATAGCCCTTTACGTTCCGGGGTCACGGTAATTCGTACAGTCCCGTGACCATACTAGACCCTTAGATAATATTAGAAGCTGTTTAAAAATGCTGTTTTTATTATAAAATACATTGTGAAGTTTTTGCTTCATAAAACGAAGCGTTATTATTTAGGCATTAATTTAGCCGTTATAATGAAATAGGCATACGTGACGAAGAATTGATTTAATTTTAATGTAGTGCTATTTCAGTATTGATTCGTAGATGACTGGAAATCTAGAAGCAGCAAAAAAGATTGCCTGGTGAAGCATTTGTTAAACTTTCTTTTTTTATGATAACATCAATAACAAGCCAAAATTGTTTCTGAATTACATTCTTAGAAACATAAAACGCCCCACAGGGAGAGTTCAAAGTTAAAACAATAACTCTCCACATCAAAGACAACAACTGAAAATACTCAAATCGGTCAATTTATCATAAATACACATCAGAATCTCAACAAAACTATTAACCCGTCTAATGCTGCACACATTATATTTACGAGTCATTATAAACATAATACGCCATCAACATACATCAAGGTAATGCATGAAAACACATAAAACTGACTCACGAACAATATTTTCAATCGTAGCCAATAAATTCTGTGTGTAATCCTAAAGTTGAGGTGTAAGTTATAAGAATTTATCCTAAGTCAACCCCCCTCTGGAGTGACGGGGCCCCACTCTAGAGGGCCAAAGCCTGCCGGGGTCGCGGGACTGTACGAATTACCGTGACCCCGGAACGTAAAGGGCTATTGAAAGACACTGAGAATTTTAGTCAGTACGAGTCTGACAGTCCTTCCCGCCCTGCCCCGGTTGGGAGGACTCATTTGATGATTTTACGACGTAAAAAAAAATCATCATTATTCATCCAATACGTGTTGAAGATGAGAAAAATGTGAAAAGATAAGCGAATAGGCGGACGGCGGCAGAAAAACTGGGCAACTGTATGATAAAAGCAGAACTCGTTGAAAGAGACCTACACTAATCATTTTGTGGATAAAGTTTGAAAAAAAAAAGAAAAAGTACAAATAATCCGCAACGTTCAGATTTGACAAGGGGCCCTAGATAGAGGAACCGGCATTAAAAGAGGCACGACACGACACGCAGCAAAGTAGCCAGTCGCTCAGTCGTGTCATGCCGTTAAACTATGTTTAACACATATAAAATCGCTTCAGCTTCTCCCTTACACCAAGCGGTCGTTAACTTTGAACCAACTGACGCATATGTAAATGAGTGTCCATGTTTATTATTCCTAGTTTTAATTGAAGCACAGAGCCACCATGCTGCCGTCACAACATCGACACCTGTGCACAGTATTGTTTCATCGTTTATGAACATATTAGGTTACAAGAGCTTTTTTGGAGGAAGGAGGAGCCCGTGGCTAAATAATTACAGCCGCACAGGCCGATCTTCCGGGTTAAGCCGCGTTTGCCGAGGTTGGTTTGTGGATGGGTGACCATCTGTCATAGCGAGTTTCCTCCGTGCCTCGGAAAGCACGTAAAGCCGTTGGTCCCGGCTGTCATTTATAGATCTTTGACAGTCGTTACTGTTAGTCTAGCTCTAAAGTCTGACAACCAGTCTTACCATGGGGTATCGTATTACCCAGTTACTGGGTTATGGAGGTCCGACAGGCTGTCGCTCCATGTAAAATACTGATATTCAGCTGCATCTGGTTTGACTGCAAAGCCGACCCCAATATAGTTGGGAAAAGGCTAGGCAGATGATGAGGTTACAAGAGCTTTTTTGTTGGGACTTTGTATAAGGGCATAGAAGGTCAATGGTATTTGGTGTTTGACGTTTTGTTGAAGAGGATGTTTGATAATATTTAAGAAAATTTCGATGGTTGTATTGCTCGCACTGGTTAGTGAGATATGGCACAAAACGGAGGAGACCAATATTTAACAGAGTGGGTGAAACTGGGCTTCAAATGAAGATGATGATGATTGTATTAAAATGACTTCATTTTCAACCAGCAGTTTTTGTAACAAGCTCTACAAATTATGAGTGTACTCGTATATTAAGACTAGAGAAAGTGGGTTGAGTTACTAAAAGTTAAGTCGGTGGAACTTCTTTGCAGTCTATAATTCTAGTTTCCTCTCGTCTCTAAGAGCGACCAGTACACTGCTACCTCTTTACTGCGGACATTGGAAAATAATTGGCCATTAAAAAAAAAGAATAAACTACACAAACCAACGGATAGTTTTACTTCAATATTCCCAAGTGAATTGAAAACTGAAACTTGACAGAAAACTTCCCTTACATTTGCCTTATAATGATATATTTTAGAAATGACAAATCAATTATTTAATTTTAAATTGGTGTTAAAACTTCCAAAAGTGTTTTTTTTTATAAACCTCGTAGGTATTATACAATTAAAAACTTTAAATTAAAAACTTCACACTTTTAATTTTACTTTCTTGTTTATTTCTTCTAATAGACGATCACTCATAACTTATGAAGTTAAGCAAAGTTTTTAACTTCAATAATTTGATATCCGAAGGATATTAAAACCATCAATTTCACTTTAAACTTCTAATGAGGTGTTATTATGAAAATTGATAGATTTTGTAATGAGATAATGATATAGAAGAAAAATAGATACCATGCTTTCAGACAGAATATATTTTATGGTGTCTTCAGACATCGCGGGCATGCGGGCGGCGAGTAATGGGCGACTCGCTGTTGGACCATGGACCATGACCGGATCGACGGCGCGTTGTGATCCACGCACGCCTCAAGGAGTGTCAGCATAATGATGGGGCCCCTCTTTAGAGGATCAAAGCCTGCCGATGTCGCGGGACTCACGAATTACCGTGACCTCCTAACGTAAAGGGTTATTGAAGGATACCGTGGGTTTTGTCAGTACGAGTCTGACAGTCCCTCCCACTCTGCCCTGGGTGGGAGGACACATTTGATGATTTTACCACGCTAAAAAAATGGTGTCTTCAAACATAAGTAAAAATATTAAGGATGTTTGAAGCATAGGAAAAGCATAATCAATCTAAAATTGATACGTCATCCCAAAACAAGCCGGTTTCTTCTTGATATATTTCATCAGCGGCTTGAAAGCAAGCGGTGATGAAGTCAATGCGCCTATTTGGATTCAAACCTACGACCTACATCGCATAAGTCAAAACCATCACTACTGGGTTACCACAACGCACTGAAAATACTTGAGCTTTAGAGCTTTAAACAGAAAAAATAGAGGTAATAAAGATAAATAAAATGCAAACAATGATAATAATATACTAGTCTTAGCGAAACCTCCTTCTCCAAAACCTGGTACAAGCGGTGCACTATAAAAGGAAGCGAACGTTTAGCAGCGGGTTCACTCGATTATCGGTCGGCAACGGTTGAACATCGCTACCCTCGTTTGTATTTTTATATTCAGTCGCTATATTGTTATTTTGCTAATCAATTTATATCATTTGCAGTAATTAGAGTTCGGATGTCTTATTTTTAAAATTATCTTGGTTGTGATTTTCGTTATTAAACTTTGATTGTTGATTAAATAATTTAGGAAGTAATTGTGCGTTATTTTTTAAAAAAAACTGTCCTCGCTTCTGGTTTCTAAGATCAGAAGTGGGATAGACCACGTGCTTAGTGCTGTTTGTGCCATCTGTTTTAAGTTAAAGTAAATGACCGAGTGTTTGAATTTAACCTAATTACTGCAAGTTTTATTTTTGTGGGTACGCGAGTATCGGTAAGTTTTCTTTATTTATTTTTTGACATGCCGGGACGTTCGACAAGTGTTGAAAAACAAAACGATTCGCGTCGATTGCATCGTAATCGTTCTCGAACGTTGAGAAGTAGATCGCGTAATCGTAGGCATGGTTCCGGAAGGAGCAATCACACTCCTTCACCGCGTAGATACCGTGAGCGTTCTCATAGTCGCGAGCGTACCTCGTCTAGACATCGTCATGCGTCCCGTAGTCCACGTGACGGTCATAGACGTCGTGACACCTCATATAGCCGTCGTGATTCTCCGCGTGATCAGGCCTTAGGTCAAATATTAGCTCGCTTGAATTCTATTGAGAGCCGTTTGCCGACTTCGCCAACGTGTCGCGTGTCTACGCCTGTTGCGGAGCATGTCTCACGGGGGCAGGAAACTTTTACTAAGCAGAAGTCGCAATCGCTTGACCACGATAAGGACGTGACAGATAAGCTCGTTGGCGCATTGTCTTGTCTAGTTCGAGAGAGATCGCATAATTTTTATATTTCTCCCTTCGATCCTAACCTACACGACTTTGACGTTTGGTGTTCAGAGGTAGACCGCGCTCGTAATTTAAATAAATGGGACGATCGCGAGTGTCTAGGGCGCATAGGAAGTTGTTTGCGTGGTGACGCGAAGTCATGGCTTAACGATTGGGTAACAAGTGATCGTTCGTGGAGCAACTTCAAATTAGAATTTCGTTCACTATGCCCACGTAATGTAGACGTTGCTACAATATTGTTTGAGGTTATGTGTAACAATTCAAATAAATTCCCGACATACGCCGAATATGCTCGCAAGTCTCTTTTGCGTCTTAATATTGTAAAGGGGTTGTCTGATGAGCTGAAAGTTGCAATAATTGTCAGAGGTATTACTGATGCTCAAGTAAAGGCTGCGGCAACGAATGCGAAACTTAAAATAACGGATCTAGTCGAGTTTCTGTCGGTATATGTCAAACCAAAAACCGAGACGCGCAGTTCAAACAACCCTCCCCATTCAAATAATGTAGGACCATCATCATCGCGTAAACGCGAAGCAACTAAATCGGGAGATAGTAAAATAGTGTGTCACTATTGTCATAAAGCTGGTCACACAAAATATAACTGCAGAAAAAGACCTAAAGTCGACACTGACGCGCCATCATCAGCAGATACCGTGACGTCAACACCTTCAACATCGGGTGATAAATCTGTCAAGTTTTGCACGCATTGTAAACGTAACGGTCACGTAATTGATACATGCTTTTCAAAAAAAAAGTCTGAAACTGGTCGTAATGAACAAAAATCGGCTAAGATAAATTTTTGCTCAAGTGTCAATCGAAACGAGACAACATAATGTCTGCTGTTATTCAAAAGGTGCCTATAGATACTTTGATTGATAGTGGGTCTGATATCTCGTTGATTTTAGAATCGGTTCTTAAATATTTTAATTTCAATCGAATCCCAACATATCGTTTGTTGAGAGGTATAGGTAGCCAGGAGATTGAATCGACGTCATATGTTGTGACTACGATTGAATTTCCTGAAGTGTCTTTGGAAGTTGATTTGTATGTGGTCCCAGTTGGCTGCATTACGGCGCCTATTTTGATTGGCACAGATGTATTAGATAGAGAGGGAATTGCCTACACGCGTAGTAATAACTCACACCGGCTCACGAGATTAGACAGTGTGCCCTCTGTACTGCACGTATCTACCGTTGACTATGAAAACATTAAAACGCCGTTAGTTGGCAATGACAGAAATCTCTTACTTAATATCATCCGCGAGTTTTCGAGTTTTTTCATTACGGGTACTGCTACATCAACGGTGAATACGGGCAGTATGGAGATAAGATTAACATCGAGTGCCCCGGTAGTTCATAGGCCTTATAAGCTTTCTTGTGACGAAAAAAATAGAGTTCGGGATATAATTAATGACCTACTCTCAAAGGGAATTATTCGTGAGTCACAGTCCGACTACGCCAGTCCTATCATTCTCGTCAAGAAGAAGGACGGGAGTGATAGGATGTGCGTCGATTATCGGGCACTTAATGCTATAACGGTCAAGGAACGATTTCCCTTGCCTTTGATCGATGACCACATCGATAGGCTTGGTTGTTCCAAGTTCTTCACCAGTTTAGACATGGCAACTGGATTTCATCAGGTGCCATTAAGGGATAATGATTCGATATCCAAAACCGCCTTTGTAACGCCCGAAGGGCATTTCGAATACTTGAAAATGCCCTATGGGTTAGCTAACGCCCCTATTGTTTATCAAAGAATCATTTCAAAAACCTTAAAACCCTATATTGAAAGTGGGCGAGTTTTGACGTATATCGACGATGTACTTCTTATGTCAAACGGAATTCCTGAGGGACTCGACTTGCTGCGTCAAGTTTTGAGTACTCTCACGAATGCTGGTTTTTCGGTTAATTTAAAAAAATGTACCTTCTTAGATACCGAAATAGAGTACTTAGGACGGGTAGTTGGTAATGGTCAGGTGCGGCCGAGCCCAAGAAAAATTGAGGCGCTGGTAAATTCTCCAAAGCCTACCAATGTTAAGGGGGTTCGCCAATTTTTGGGCTTAGCCGGGTATTTTAGGCGTTATCTCGCGGGTTACGCTTCTAAAACAGCCTGCATTGCGAGGCTGTTAAGAAAGGGAGAACCTTTCAAATGGGGTTCAGAACAAGATATGGCACGCGACTATATTATTCATTGTCTGACCCATGAACCAGTCTTAGCGATCTTTGACCCAAGTCTGCCTACGGAACTTCACACCGATGCCAGTTCCATTGGTGTCGGTGCGGTTTTGTTGCAGGAGCATGCCGGTAAAAGAAAAAGAGTAGTCAGTTACTATAGTAGGTCTACCCAGGGCGCGGAGAGTCGCTATCACAGCTACGAGCTCGAAACCCTAGCCATTGTACGCGCACTTCAGAACTTCCGTCATTATTTAATTGGTATCAATTTCAAAATAGTGACGGATTGTAATTCGTTGAAGTTAACCGAAACAAAAAAAGATTTGTTGCCTCGTGTCGCGCGCTGGTGGGTTTACCTACAAGACTTTACTTTTGCTTTGGAATATAGAAAAGGATCCATGATGCAGCACGCTGATTTTCTAAGCCGGCACCCTCCTGAAACTGCAAACGTATCACACATTCGCAATCCTAACAATTGGGCAAAGGTCGCTCAGACTGCGGATGAGGAAACCCACAATTTAATTGTTAAGTTAAGAGATAGCCAATTAGATTCTTCAAGGTATGTAATTAAAAATGAACTTTTGTATTATAAATATACACCAACCGGGGAAGAACCACGATTGTTATGTTACATCCCTAAAGGTTACCGGCTTAGCCTTTTAAGAGCTTTCCATGATGAGCATGATCATGTTGGAGCCGATCGAACGACGGATCTTATATTACGTCACTTTTGGTTTCCTAGTGTTAGGCAATTTGTTAGAAAATATGTTAGCCATTGCCTTGTTTGTTTAGCTCATAAGAAAGTACCTAAAACACCCCCACAACCGATTCAGTCTTGGTCGAAGCCTGATGACCCATTCTGTGTTATTCATGCCGATATATTGGGCCCGCTTCCAGAATCAAACGGGTTTAAATACGTTTTAATAGTGATTGACAGCTTTTCAAAATTTTGTCTACTGTATTCCATGTATCGTCAAGACTCGGACGAATTAAAACGGGTGTTTACTAATGTGATATCTTTGTTCGGGTCTCCAAGTACTATAATATGCGACAGAGGGAGGATGTTCGAAAGCGTAGCCTTCCGAGACTGGGTTAGTAGCTTGGGTTGCTCCGTCCATTTTATCACACCTGGAATGCACCGAGAAAATGGCCAAGCAGAGAGGTACTGCAGAACTGTCCTGAACATGTTACGGGTAGAGGTTGGACATAAAGGTTCTCAGTGGGCTGACGCTTTATGGAAAGTGCAGCTCAATTTAAATGTCACCAGACAGGCAACTACGCAAGCCTCGCCATTACAACTCCTCGTTGGGATTGATGCAGCAACTCCAGTAATAAGATCTCTAGTGCGTGACGTTGCACTTGAGAACCGTAACCCTAATCGCGAAGCACTTATGACGCTCAGGAGACAGCGTGCCTCAGACTTGCTTACAGCCAATCAGCGGCGTCAAGACGACTACACCAACCAGAACCGGCGACAACCACGAGCCTATGCTGTTGGGGACTATGTCTTTGTCAACAAGGCATCACAGAGCACAGGAAAGCTCGACTCTGGCATGCGGGGGCCCTATAAGGTCCTACGTGTATTGCCACATCATCGCTACGAGCTGGAACTGCTGGCTGGATCGTATGGCAAAAAAACCCAGGCAGCTGCCGAGCACATGGTGCTCTGGCGCGGCGAGTGGACGCCTGACGCATGCTCCGCTTTCTTCGAGGCTGGTGAGCAACCGGAAGACTTCTGTTTGGCCTGGACCCCTGGTTCATGGCTTCTGTTTGGTCTGAGCCTCTGGCTTATGACTTCTGTTTGGCCTGGACCCCTGGTTCATGGCTTCTGTTTGGTCTGAGCCTCTGGCTTACGACTTCTGTTTGGCCTGAACCCCTGGTTCATGGCTTCTGTTTGGTCTGAGCCTCTGGCTTATGACTTCTGTTTGGCCTGAACCCCTGGTTCATGGCTTCTGTTCTGGTTAAGTATATTAGTTTCACTACTATCTATTTGTCTTGGCTAGTATTCTACCCAATGGGAGTCCGGAGTTCCATTGCTTGGAATGCTATTTAGTTCGCTTTACGTTTTAATGTAATTTTGCTTTGTAATTTTTTTTTTAGTCTGAAGCTCTTAGATTTTCATTGCAATTACCTAAGAAACCTTCTTGTTAGTTGTTTGGGTGCCTGATGGTGGGAGTGCACGCTCACTATCACGTACTTAGCAAAATCAGTTCAAGTGCTTTCTATTCTCCGGCTTCAGACACAAGGGTCGCAAGAAAACAAATGTACAGTATGTGTTTTTGTTACTTTGCAGATGATTATGGCCAGTCTGACGCTGACTGTCAGTCTGGTGATGGTGGACCTACTGATGGCACAAGGCAAGATGCGGTCGAGGACGCCCCGCTGTCAGGAACGGCCGTCTTAGCGAAACCTCCTTCTCCAAAACCTGGTACAAGCGGTGCACTATAAAAGGAAGCGAACGTTTAGCAGCGGGTTCACTCGATTATCGGTCGGCAACGGTTGAACATCGCTACCCTCGTTTGTATTTTTATATTCAGTCGCTATATTGTTATTTTGCTAATCAATTTATATCATTTGCAGTAATTAGAGTTCGGATGTCTTATTTTTAAAATTATCTTGGTTGTGATTTTCGTTATTAAACTTTGATTGTTGATTAAATAATTTAGGAAGTAATTGTGCGTTATTTTTTAAAAAAACTGTCCTCGCTTCTGGTTTCTAAGACTAGAAACTCTAGTGATCAAAGCCATGGAACTGAAAGATGATACTACCACGTAGTTCATGATAGAGGATTTATACAACCGTGACGTATCATGCTTACGTCACGCTTCTATTCCTCTGTAAGATTAGAAGTTAAAGATACTTAATCCGAAGCTGTGGTTAACCTTTAGTACTTGTTGTTTAGGTGATGTGATTGTGATTGTGTATCCACGTAAATAAAAAACTTCTACAAGAAGTTAACAGGGTTATGGGCCCAGAGTGCGCAAAGAAGTGGAATTTTACTAAGATATGATGAGCGAACAAGACCTGACAACTATGTCTGCAGGAGGCGGAAGCGTAAGTGGGCTTTGTATTGAGAAACTGAAAGGGCGAGACAATTACCTCCTCTGGAAGTTTAATATGAGAAACCTGCTTATTCATGACGACCTTTGGTGTTCTATCGACGGGTATCCGGAAGGCGATAAGTCCAATCCGGAGCTGAAACGGCGTAAGAATGAAAGGGCGTTGGCTAAGATCTGCCTGTCAGTGGACGCTTCATGCGTGTCCCACGTGATGACTGCGAAGACAAGTAAGGATGCCTGGTTGAGCCTGGAGAAGGCGTATGACGATAAGGGCATAGGCAGGAGATTAAAACTGTTGCGGATGCTGTGCTCGGTAAAGTTAGACGACTTCGGTGGTAATATGGACAAATATGTTGGCGAATGTTTGTCGTTGTCGCAACAGTTGGCGGCTGTAAATAAACCGATTGACGATGAGTTCCTGGCGGCGATTATTCTTCAGGGATTACCTCCTAAGTTTGATCCAATGATCATGGCCTTGGAGAGTAGTGTGAGCGACCTAACCAGTGACTTCGTGAAGGCTAAACTGCTACAGAATACGAAGTGGTCTGATAATTGCAAAGGTGGAGATTGCCTGATTGCTGATAAGTCAGAGAAAAGGTCTGGTAAGAGGCGCCAAGAGAAGAAGCCGAGGTGTTGGAACTGCGGAAAGTCTGGTCATGTTAAGAAGGAGTGTACCCAGAAAAAGGTTGCGATGGTTGCGACTCGGTTCTTGGCTGACACGTGGTACGTAGACTCGGGTGCGTCGAGTCACATGACGGGACGGCGAGACTGGATATACGATTTTTCTACAAGAAGTGTAGAGGTGAACGTGGCAAGCGGACAGACTTTGAAATGTGTTGGTATCGGTAATGTGTGTTTGAAACTCGGAGATTATGATTTGACTCTTAAAGAAGTGATGTACATTCCGGGAATGAGTGTTAATTTACTGTCTGTAAATAGTTTAGCAGTTAAAGGGCTTAGAGTGGAGTTTATTGAGTCTACTTGTAAGATTTTTAGAAATAAATCTTGTATAGCTAGTGTTAGGTCTGTTGGCGGGGTATACAAACTGCATACTAACGCGGTAGCTATATGTAGTGTAAATAAAGAGGTTTCAAAGGAGTCTTGGCACCATAGGTTGGGTCATTTGAGTTATGACAGCTTAAAGTCACTGTCACACGTTATTGATTTTCAGAATGCAGAAATTACAAATAATTGCGATGTTTGTATTCTAGGAAAACAAATAAGATTTCCGTTCAAGAAATCTAGTCGTGACGTAGCGGCAAAGCGGTTAGATCTGGTGCATACAGACTTGTGTTCCATTCCTGTTGCGTCCCACTCAGGTAAGCGGTACATTTTAACTTTTCTAGATGATCACTCGCGGAAAGTATTCTTGTACTTCTTGAAAAATAAGAGCGAAGTAGCTAGCGTCACCATGGACTTTGTTAGGCTCGTTGAAAAACAATGTGAATCCAAGGTAAAGGCAATACGCAGTGATAACGGTACGGAGTATGTAAATAAAGAGCTAAGCTCATTCTTCAGACTAAAGGGTATTGTGCATCAGGTCACTGTTCCGTATTCGCCCCAAATGAATGGTGCGGCGGAGAGGTTGAACAGAACTCTTTTGGAACGGGTACGTTGTATGTTGTATCACGCGGGTTTGGATCACAAGATGTGGGCTGAGGCGGCTAACACTGCCGGGTACCTTATTAATCGGTCTCCATCTAGTAGATTAGGTGGGAAAACGCCCGAAGAGGTTTGGTCGGGTAATAGGGTAAAATATGACCACTTACGGATTTTCGGTTGCGAGGCCTTTGTACATATCCATGACGTTAAGCGAAATAAGTTGCAACCTAAGAGTAAGAAATATATTTTTGTCGGTTATGAAGATAATGGGAGATCTTACAGGTTGTATGACTCTGAGACACATAATATTATAAGAAGTCGTGATGTCAAATTTAATGAAAGTGTGTTTCCAGCCAAAGAGCTAGGAACTGGACACGGATCACCCACTATAGAAATATTTCTTTCAGGGGAAGAAGTTGACGATTCCAACAGTGAGTGGAAGTCAAGCGTGCCTGAGAGTGAGGTGGTTGGTGATGCAGCTCGGGAATCTGTCACTGAAGAGCCGGTAACGAGGAATGTTGAACCGGTTGTGTCAGCGAGCGGTGATGATGGCGGCGACGACACTTTGGTTTTTGAAGATAGCGTTGAGGAGGTGGTAGAACCTCCGGAACCGAGGTACAATCTTAGATCTAGACAACCTAAGGGTTTGTACGCACATGATGCGATCCCAGCTGAACCGCGCACTGTTAAGGAAGCTCTAGGTTCAGGGCAGAGCGACTTGTGGCAGCAAGCTATGCAGATGGAGATTGATTCGTTCAATCAGCATGAGGCTTGGGAGTTGGTGGATCGTCCTAAGGGCAAAAATGTGGTTCGGAACAAATGGATCTTCAAAATTAAGTGTGACGCCGAGGGGAAGATAGCCCGGTATAAGGCTAGGTTAGTAGCCAAGGGTTTTACCCAAAAGTATGGTGAAGATTATTTTGAGACGTTTTCACCGGTAGTACGGTACAGTTCGTTGCGACTGTTGTTGGCGATAGCCGTAGTCATGGATCTTGATATAGACCATCTGGACGTACAGACGGCGTTCCTAAATGGTAATTTAGATGAGGAAATTTTTATGTTTCAACCGGAGGGGTTCATTTCACCTGGTGGAGAAAATAAAGTCTACAGATTAAAAAAAGCAGTCTATGGACTAAAACAAGCTTCACGAGCTTGGTATCAGAGGGTGAAGGATGTGCTTCTGCTGACAGGTTTTGTTCAATGCCAACTTGAACAATGTATCTTCTACAAAAGAAATGGTAAGTCAGTTGTTTACATTGCCTTGTACGTCGACGATTTCATTGTGTGTTACAATGATGCACGCATGGCTGAAGAGCTGAAAGAGAGTTTACGTAAACCATTTAAGATTAAGGACTTAGGTGCGGTGCGGCATGTTCTCGGGGTCACATTAGAGCGTGACAGGACGAACAAAACTCTTAAGCTTTGTCAGGCGAGGTATATTGAGCGCTTGCTCGACAGTTTCGGTATGTCGGAATGCAAACCAGTCCAGACTCCTTTGGACCCAAACATTAAGTTTACTGATACGAGTGTGTTAGATGAAAGTAATGTTCCGTATAGGGAATTGATTGGTTCTCTTATGTACCTAAGTGTTTTTACACGGCCAGACATTACGTATGCAGTTTCGTACTTAAGCCAGTTTAATACGTGTCATACTATGGAACACTGGAGGACTGCGAAACGTGTATTGAGGTATCTTAAAGGAACTCAAAACGGTAGTCTTGTGTTTAGTAGGTCGGGTCATGTTAAAGTTGAGGGGTTTGTAGATGCGGACTGGGGCGGTGACGTACGCGACCGAAAATCATTTTCGGGGTTTGTTTTTAAGTATGGGGGAAACACCATTTCCTGGGAATGCAGAAAACAAACATGTGTTAGTTTATCAAGTACTGAGGCTGAGTACGTTGCTCTTAGTGAGGCTGCTAAGGAGGCACGTTGTATTAGGGACTTGGTTACTGAATTGACTGGTAGTTCTGGATTAGTCGTCGATTTGTTTAATGACAATCAGTCTGCTCAGAAACTTAGTGTCAATCCAGTGTTTCATAGGAGGACTAAGCACATAGATATCAGGTACCACTATGTTAGGGAGGCTGTGAATAATCATGTAATCAAGTTGAATTATTTATTTACTCAGGAAATGGTGGCTGATGTACTAACTAAATCTTTGTGTGCTCCTAAACATAAGTTCTGTGTTGTGAACTTGGGCTTAGGTTTTTCTTAAGCCAACTGAGCCAGCGGTGATGTCTGAGTTCAAACAGTGATTGAGGGGAAGTGTTGAATGTTGACCTTTTTTAATACAGTCACAGTTTGATTTATGGTTCTGGTTCTATTCTGGAGTAATTGATTTTGAATCTAGAATGACTTTTCACATTCGTCAATGTGTCGTTCATGTACTTTTTTTTTATTCTGTAACTTTATTTACAATATAATATCTGGTGTACGAGTTCAAGTCTTTGATTGTGTATCCACGTAAATAAAAAACTTCTACAAGAAGTTAACAGATTGTCAGAGAAGATGCCTTCAATACCTCGGAGAGACAATTTTAGTAGTCTCTCCATTGAACCAAATAAGTATTTTCTGCAATGACGGCACGTTTGGCGCAGTGGTTGAGAAATTCGACACCTGCGCTATGTGTCGCGGGTTCGATCCCCGCACGAAACAAACATTTGTATGATCCACCAGTTGTTGTTCCGGGTCTGGGTGTTTGTGTATGTAAGTTTCTATGTTTGTGAACGCACCCACGATACAGGAGAAATTCCTAGTGTGGGGCAACATTTCTTAAAAGATTAAAAAAAATACAATTTTCTAAATTTGAAAATTGCAGAAAGAGAAAACTCATTTGGTATAATGAATAAATCTATAATAACAATTAATTGCTGTTCGTTAGTCTCGCTGAAACTCAAGAACGGCTGAACCGATTTGGTTAATTTCGTTTTTGAATTATTTTTTTGGAAGTCCAGGTCTACCTTATCGTCGTAATACGAGAGTAGTTCCCCTGAGAGAAAGAGACAGAGCTATGCAAGTCGTCTAGTGCCATCTCGTTCCTTCAGCGGAACTACTCTCGTTTTGAGACGTCATTGTAGGCCCCCAGGGAAGGGTTAAAAGGTGAGTAAATATAATTTAAAAAAATATTCAGGCATTACGAAGTTTGTCGGGTCAGCTAATCTAACATAAATCTGCCTTTTAACAGCATTTATTGGAATTACAATGTCAGTACAAACAACCACTGTATGGTTGTTTAAGGAGGTTATTATAGGTCGCGGGTCTTATGATTTACCGTCACCCCGGTACGTAAAGGGCTATTGAAGGACACCGTGGATTTTAGTCGGTACGAGTCTGACAGTCCCTCCCGCTCTGCCCTGGGTGGGAGGACTCATTTGATGATTTTACCACGCTAAAAAAAGGAGGGTATTATATTTTAATCATCCTTTGAGTGGTGAGGAACACCACTCACTCTTAATAGACAACCCCGTTGCTAGTACACTTCAATTGTATTAGTAAATAAACGAAATATTTTTGCTGATGCATATTCTGTTCACTTATTATTTTTAATTCGGTAGTTGCTGTAGAAAAGCTGCTGGTCTGAAGTGGAATAAGGCGGGCCACGTCTGTCGCATGCAAGAGCACCGCTGGGCAAAGATCTCCACACAATGGGTGCCGGGAGATGGAAGGCGCCGCCGAGGCCGACCCAGAAAAAGGTGGAGAGACGACCTAGACGCATACCATAAGGGCTGGTTCGAAGTGGCCCAGGAAAAGAGTTCCTGGAAGGAATTGGGGGAGGCCTTTGCTCAGCAGAGTGACAGTGCAAGCTAATTAAAAAAAAAAAGGTTAGTGTAGATATGAGAAGAAATTAGCTGCTCGTGATTTTTTTTATTTCAACAGAAAAGTGACTAAGATTACTAAAATGCTCTACTGCAATGTGTACATATTGAAGTAATTCAGTATCAATCATTTTATATATCCCATTTTAACTACAACAGTTATAACTGCCAGTTTTGATTGACGAGCTTACTCTTAGTCATCATCCAGAATATATGATGTGAATTCACAAAGTAAATAATGGAAAACATTCAAAGCCGCTTTGATTTACAAATGATAACAATATAGAATTGAAACTGCTGAGTGAATTTGTGGATTTTAGATAACATAAACACTGTTTGTAATGCCAATATTTAATGTTGTAATCTCTGTGGATTTTGAAACGATTGCTTTCAAGGATACCTTTTAATGTCTGTGAAAATGTTCACATACAATTAAATAATACTTACTTAAAAGTAAAAATTCACAAAGGCGAGCATCACCCAGATTTAGAATTTTTTGTTGCAATTCTTAGAACGATAGAGCGAATATCATTTTAATTAGCGAGGAATGATATTCAGTAAATTATTTAATTTGATTAAAGTATTGTTTTACCTTGCTATTCTTTTTCATACGAAAAAGAATAGCAAGGTAAAACAATATCTAGAACAATTTAATACACAGTATAAATCTTTGAAAAAAAAATATCTTAGGAAACCACAATCTCAGCCATTATTGTTCCAAAGACTTATACAATTACCAAGAAACGAATAGTTAAGGACGTAATAATTATGTGAAGTATGAAAATAAAGCCCTTCATAATAACCTCCCTCAACCGCACAATCGCAAACATTAGAACGTCTAAGCATTAGAAATAAAACAAATCCTGTATTACCGCTAGACGCACGTGCGCTTGTGACTAGGGATGCGCAATATTGTATTTATATCGATACTTTGATTTTTTATCGTAACACAAGAATTCGATCCAATCGATCCTTCAATTCCCAGATCGAATCGCAATCTTTGATGCACGATATGAGTTTTTGCATTGGTATCGAAAATTGTATGGAACTTATTTTAATAAGAGCCGAGGTAAAATTCCAAGATTTTGTAATATATATATATTTTTTAATTATTTTGACACAAACTATTCATTCCTGTACTAGTACTTTCGTATAGAACCCAGCATTGTTTCATATATTTAAAAAAAAAGTTGCCTCACACTAGGAATTTCTCCTGTATCGTGGGTGCGTTTACAAACATATAAACTCACATACACAAACGTCCAGACCCGGAACAACTACTTGTAGATCATACAAATATTTGCTCCGTGCCCGAACCCGCGGCTCGCAGCGCAGCAGTCCAATAGCTGCGCTAACCGTGCCTTCAAAATATTTGTTTTCATTAATGCAAATTATCGATGTGTTATTGCATCATATTGTATCGATACCGCCATGTATCGGCTGGGATCATACATCACTACTTGCGAGTAACGTGCTAAGCGTTCACTTGACTGGGCATATCTCTTTGATGAATACGTTTGTGTATTATGTTCATGTGGTCTCTACGAATAGAACTAGCAATCAATTGGTGTGGTGAAAGATGGGTGGAGGATTATACTAGAATGTTCTTTAACTTTGTGTCCGGTTTTGTATAGTTTCTACATCTGTTGCTAGTGTTTGCTGTTACTTTTTTAACTTTGCTAGTATTCGTCTGTCTACAAAAATTAAATTAAGAATAATGGTAATGTAAAAGCATAGTCTTGAAAAGAAAAACCCCCGAATAAATTGTTAAACGTAGTTTGTGGCTGATTGTTCTTTTGCTTAACTGAACCAAAATATGTAGTTACTATATAAGCAGTTGTTTATATAGAAACTTATACCTCTTGTTGAAGACTTCCACTGGTATAATTTAAATCATATCTAAAAAAATATTACAACTAATCCTCTCAATTATAAATAAATGCTTCTTTTATTAGTCAGTTATTTTTAATCATACCATCTTGAAACTGGAGTACAACAAAAATAAACACATCGGAAACTCGACGCCAATCTATAAATGTACTGTATGTGTACAAGTTGACGACAAAGCATATAATAATATACATGCATATGCATGTATGGATGTAAACATACCAGTAATTATAGTATATGCTCTTAAAGGCGAGCCTATTGCCGTGGATAGGGTCAATTGGACGGATGGTCAAAGTGGTATATCTTGATTTACTAAAATATAGATTTCTGGCACTAGTTTCCTGTAATACCGCTAGTAAAAAAAGTTGCTAAAAGTAAAGAATCAGCGAAGAAACATTATTGGGAGATTTGGAAAAAATGGTGACAGGCCTTGGATTAGAACAGGGACAAAATTGGTTCATCAACATCATCATCATCAGCCTGAAGACGTCTACTGCTGAACATATGCCTCCCCCTTAGACCGCCACGCCGAACGACAATTCGCCACTTGCATCAATCGGTTGGCCGCGACTCTCACGAAGAACTGGTTAATGAAACAAAAACAAATATAACAAAAGAGAGGACCCAGCAGTGGGTGGCTGTAAATGGTGATGACGATGATGATATAGAATTGTGGTGAACAACATGTGTAGGTAGAAAAGATAATACAGTTGTTACAGAAATAATATTGTCACTCTTAACATCGAGTGGGCAACTTGCCAGTTGCAGTTGCCAGTTCCATACATAAAAACAATATTATCCATAAATGGCGCCATTATATCGTGTATCGTTATCTCAAATCAAGTCAATTTGATTTAATTTTAGACAGAAGAAACTTTTGCAGATGCAGAAAATAAAATTCTGCTTGTATGTTTCTTCTTCTACAGTCTTTTTATTCTTAATTGGGTCTCTATCACCTACTTCTTCAATTTTTATTATCATCAATCATCCTTCTCCAGTTCTCATCCTCGTATCATTATGGATTTCGGCACTGTATGTGATCTTCTTCTATGCTTCTCTATAACTCATCATCAAAACAGTCACTGTCTTTTCTAGCCACTTCATCCTTTTGACAACCCAATCATAGTTTCTTTTATTATCTTCAATAGCATACATAAACTTCTCTTCTTTTGTTTTAAACAAATTATCTCCTCATGCTTCCAGCTTCTGGTAACAAACACGAAGCTTAACTGCAGTCATGACCTCGATACGATTGAATAATATCTATGTATACGACAACACACAGTCGGCGTACACTACGATATACATAGTATAAGATATAAGTATATACAATAATTATAGCTGTGTTGTTAGTATAGTGTAAGTTGCACGTACGTTGTGCCACTATAATACTTGTATAAGCGAGATGATTGCTAAGGGTTTGGTCACAATGGTTTTGTTGTTAGGTTTTGTTTGATTGTTAGATTCTTTAGATTGTTATTACCACTGAAATGTGTTGAGACTGACTAAAAAATATATTGTTCATGATGGACACTACCTGATTCTATCAACTCGTGACAAAAATTGACTCCATCATAACTTGATAAGAAAAATAAAGAAAAGCGTTTGTGTTATGAACATGACTAACATCACATCCGATTAGTAGATATCACAGTAATTAAATCAACTGAAACATCTAATTTATTTTTTGGACGATAAATGCAAAGCTTTCGAAAAATTTAGTATCCGGTTCTGTATTCTTGTTCAAAAATAAGTGAAGGCAACTTAAACATCATTTAAACACTGATGATGATGAATATATGAAACTGAATGAATAACATAATACAAATTCAAGAGACACAATTTGAATTCAATTATCCTGTCACTCCCCTCCGATCGATAAATTGGCAGCTAACCTAGACACGGCTACATCAAATATTAAACCTAATTCGTTCAAGTGACACATTGTATTACCAGTTAGTCCTAACATGGAAATGCAGTGAATCACTTACCAAGAAAATGCATTGAATTAGTAATTTGAAACACCAGACATTTTGTTGGATTTACATTAGAATTAGGGAAAGGTGTTTGAAAATCAAAATTATTTGTTACGTAGTGTTTTACAGCTAGTTTCGATGGTGGATTCATTAATTATTTAGACGGTCGTGAAGGCTGACAGTTTAGTCGTTAATAGGGCTAGCAATTCACCAAAAACTTTAATTCCTGTAGTCCTTAATTTAGTTTTCAATATGATAATTATACCTATTTCTTTTGACGGACCTTTTTTACTGCTGTTTATTTTAATGGTTCATAATATACATGTAATTTCTCTCAGTTTCGCAGCATAATCTTCTTGCCCTTATTTCATATGAGAGGTCAGAGTAACAATCTTTTTTTTCTCTTAATCTCCTATGTCTAATATTTCTTTCAATTACTATAATTTATTTTTAACATCTGCTTTAACTTCATATTATTCATCATCAGATGCCTTTCAACCATTTTTTTCCTCCATCCCTTTCCTCAAATCGAGTCTTCGAGGTTCCAAACAAGAAACCTTTCAAATAAATCCCTCAACGTACAAATCCTTTACCTCTCTAAACGCGCCTTAACCCATCGCAGGCGCAGCTGCACGATGCGCACACGCTACCGGTTCTGCGGGCTTACGACCCCCCCTGTCCCGCCCCGTTTCCCCCCTCCCGCCATCGATACTACCAAACGGAAAATTTTATAACCACAATATTAGATTTACGTTTTCATTTTATAGCAGTAAATGGTATAGTGTCATAGTAATAAGGAATATTATACGAGGTTTTGTTATTTTTAAGATAATCGTTGATTTAAGTGTTGATGATCTTAGATGTTGTGAAAATTAGCGTGTAATTGATAATATAGTTTTAAAAGAGAGAATAGATGAAGAGGAAAGACTTGATCAAAATTCAGTTGGAAATATGGAAATAATAGTTTAAAATAGATTGGAAGCACAACCTTTTGATGTAGAGCTTTTAAAGCAGAGTAGTGGTACTTTGTGACTGCAGTACATTACACAGTATCCCTTGCAGATAGATTTCGGCAAACAACATTTCTAGGGATACATCAACACAACTCGGTTGCTTTTAGCAGCTTTGAAGTATTGTATTTTAGTATTTGAATTATAGAGGACCTTGTAAAAATATACATAATATTTTGTTTAACTATGAATTTGAGCTACTTTCAATGGGAGGAGAACTATAGGTACTCAGGTCTAAAGGGGCTATATGAACACAATTTCCATTAAAAGTTGTAACAACTTAAGCCACATCCGGACCAATTCCTATTTGATGACTTCGAAAATTCTGAGACACAACTCGCATCAGTGCGTGCGAGTCCGTCTACTGCAGATCACTTATCCTTATCAGGAGACCACACATTGCTTACCATAAAAGCGAGACCTTCAACTGAATTAAGCGATCCCTTTACAAGATCACGTTAACATAGTCGCTATTTCGCAATATCTTAGATTTCGATCAGTCTAGGTGGTCCGGTTCTAGTGTATCTGACTGGTCGATCTTATTCGGACAGTCTGTAAACCTATCAATTAATTGTTCTATGTTGATGTAATCTTGTTAGGATTTGTTTCGTATGTTAGGATTTTTCTTGTGCACTTTTGTTTGTACGGGTTTCATAATGGTTATGGGTAGTTTTCTCATTTAGCTTTGAATTTTCATTGGTCACCTCTAAATCTTATGCCGCTTTATTTGGGGTCGGCTCAGTATAATTAATGTTGTCTTCTTTTTCAGCTTGTTGATCAAGTTTAATAAAAATACCACCAGGTCAATGAAAAAATTCGCCAGATGCTTTTACTCTAAGCCTGCCGGGGTCACGGTAATCCGTTAGTTCCGCGACCCCGGTACGTAAAGGACTATTGAAGGACACCGTGGATTTTAGTCAGTACAAGTCTGACAATCCCTCCCGCCCTGCCCTGGGTGGGAGGACTCATCTGATGATTTTACCACGATAAAAAAAGAGGCTTTTACTCTAATTCTGAGAGCCTAAGAAATAACAAAAAGTCCTACTTAATGGTAAAGGACAACCTTTGGATGCAAGTTGTAGATTTTTGTTTGGTGTGGTGGTCTAAGTAGACTCACGAATTACCGTGATCCTGGTACGTAAAGGGCTACTGAAGGACACCGTGGATTGTAGTCAGTACGAGTAGTACGAGTCTGACAGTCCCTCCCGCTCTGCCCTGGGTGAGAGGACTCATGTGATGGTCTTACAACGTAAAAGAAAAAAGTTGTATGTTTGTTCAGCTGAGGACGTTCTCCGGCTGATAATCATCAGCAACAGAGTCAATTCTAGAGCGGTGTACTTGCTCTACGGTATTACAGCAGAACTAACGACATTGTAAACCAACCACCTAATCCCCTGGGTACCGGTTTACGATACTAACGTTCAAAATCTGTCAATATTTTACCATCATCGAATACTGTCAATGTAGCTTCTATCGATTTTTTACGACCCTTCGTGTTATTGTAAGTCGTGGGTTGTATTTTATTTCGGTGCTATTGCTCTCAAAATGTTGAAGGAAAACATTGTGTTTTTCTTGATGTTTTGAGGGCCACCTACCTAATCACACTGGACCCGTATGGTGGACTGTAGACCAGTCCTGACATGTCACTCATCTGTATGAGTGACATGTCAGGACTGTACATGACGGACATGTACATGTCTGTACATGTCCTGTGTCTCAGTAGTTGGAACATATTACACTAATTATGCTTAACCCTGCTTATATACGATACGATTTACGCTTAAACGTCGTCCACATCAAACTACTGTGTACTTTGCGAATCGTATAACGTACAAACGCGATTCTAAATTTAAATATCGGCGAGAGAGCGAGACGGAGAACGTGCTCGTGCGCTGACTCTAGATTACGATAAAGCTGGATATGAATATTTAATAAAATGTGAATATGGAAAAACATCATCGTGAAGAAATATTATTTAGCTCTGTAGCATCATCATTTCTACATCCCTGTAGAAATGATGTTAGAATATCACACGCGTAATAAAATTGAAAGTAATGTTGGTACTTGCTAGTTACGAAAAGTACTCATGCTACGGGAATACCTGTCATTCATTATCATCAGCCTATAACATTCCTACTCCTGGGACCTCTGCGTGGGAGGCGTCCTCTCTGTGACAGGGATTGGGCGATAATCCACCACGCGGGCCCACTGCGGGTTGGTAGATGTCACAAGTCTTTGAATTTTTGGTTCTAGGACATGCCAGTTTCCTCACAATGATATCCTTCACCGTTTCGAGAGCAGTGATGACGAAATAAGCTACACAAAGGAATGCGTCCGGATGGGTTCAAACCCACGATCTACAACTCGTAAGTCGGGGCCGATACCATTACAAAGTCACGACAGTGGATAAATACTATTTACACATACTTAAATCCTTTCTATGCCTTCGACGTAAGTCATGTCACCTTCACCTTGAACAGAATCGGTCAGTTATGATTCATTGTGCCAACCGTGCCGTCATGGTACCGTTTTATTTCATAGCATTGTAAATTACAAATTTGCCAGCCTTCGCAGAAGTAGGTGACTGCTTTCCATTACACCTGATCGCTTCCCATTTCAACGTATAGAAAGAAGACTCTTACCTAGGTATATTTTCCCAAAACTGGAGAATGGTATCGCCTCTAAACTTCCTTGGATGCAAGTGGCGGTCCCTATTATTAGTTTGACTTTGATTTGTCGTTAAATCCAAAATGATTTCAATTCACATTACGGAAGAGCTGCTGGCTGGATTACTGTTTTCAAATATTAAATGACTGTTATAGAACTAAAATAAAAGAAAAATTATCATAACTGGCAACAAAAACTTATAAACTTTGATTCAATGTAGTATTCGTTCAGTAAAAAAAACTAGACACCACATAAAAAATACTTACCCATCCAGTTTCAACATAATCTACGTTAAACAGACTTGTCTTGCGCTCGCGCACGCCCCTCTCCCTCGCCCCTGTAATACCCCCCGTGCGTAAACGTGACCCCGAGACGTGAACTCAAACTACGCGCCTTTGTTTTTTTTGTTTGTATCGCTTCTCTGCCACGGATCGTTATTGTATCGGTGTTAGTCACTTTTTTTTTAAGTTCTAAGGGTTATTTAGTTTTTATATTGAACGGTTGTTTTATTTAAAATAGTTTTACTCTTGGGCTCAATGTAGCTCAGAAGCAAAGATGAAACGGTTAAGATGGAGTGAGCTTACCCGGAAGGTACTAGAACTCCTGCGCACCGACGGAACACAAAATTATTTGGCGCCTGACTACGGCAGGATGATGGTATTTATAAGTGGAATTGCTCAGACGTCACTGAACTCATGGCTAAATGATAACAGCTGCATAATATTATGTCGATCTTCAAGGTTGAGCAGCCCTTGCCTAGGTTGGTCTGTAAATGGGTAACTAAACATTATATACTGAGTTCCCTCCATACCACATAAAGCGTCGGCCATTGGTCCCGACAGTCATTAATTTGCAAATCAACTGTAGTGGTGGTGCAAAATCTTTTGGTGGCCCAAATGTCAACAAATCTACAACTGGGTTGTCGAGACCAAATTAACAGTCACTCCATGTTACATACTGGTATTCCACAGCATCAGATAAGACAGAAGGAGAAAACCAACCTCAATAGAGTCGACGCCAAGTCAATCGAATCGCGTCATTATATCGTAGTAGCAAGGTTGATTTTCACTTTTAGTTGAAATCGGTCGAATTGCATTCGCGTCGCACCATGGCTAAAGTCCCTTTTTTGTATCGTGGTAAAATCATCGAATGAGTCCTCATACCCAGGGCAGAACGGAAGGGACTGTTAGACTCGTACTGACTAAAATCAAGAACACTTTAACATAAATACTTTTTTCACGAATATCAATACAAGAATAGATATGAAAAAAAAAACTTGGAACTTTGATATCAAAAATACAAGCTGTCAAAACAATAATCAGTATGGTTTAAAACGTCAAACTATCCATCAGCACAACTCAAGTTTCACTTCAAAATTTTACGCCTTAGTTTTTCATAGTCTTAATATTTAAAACTTGTAATGCAATAATCCGTTGTATAGCTTCAAAAGAATGTGCAAAAATTAACTGCGTCATTATACTCCCAAACCGAAATGTTCCCAAATGAAATCCTTTTTTGGGACAATAAATTGTTGCCATACCGCAAAGGAGGATAAACCAATCAATGTAAGTTTCATTATTTTTTAAGATGTAATTTAGATTTTAAAGGATGCAAAATAGTTATTATTTGAAGTGCGTCTGTGGTCTCTGGATCATAATTATATACTTGCCTAAGAGTTTTAAAATAATATTATAGGTGCACTTAAAAAGGTGTTATCAAAACGGATTCCGAGAAATGAGTGCCATAACTGGATTGTTTACATATATCTGTATTACAACACAATTTGATTTAAAAAAAATGAGATAACTCGTATATTATTACATCTTTACAGTGGCTGCAATGGAACAAATCTTCATGATAGAAGTATTCGTCAAAAAGATCATACTAAAAGTAGAACCACCCCAAAAAGATGAATATGAACTTGCTCAAGAAGCGGAAGAAGCTAGAAAAGAAGCAGAACGACTAGCGGCTCTAGAAGCTGCTCTGGCTGGGAAGAAGAAAAAAAAGGGCAAAAAAGGAGGCGGTGCAAAAAAAGGCAAAAAAGGTAAAAAGGGCAAAAAACCACCACCGCTGCCATCCGAAGAAGAAATGAAGTTTATGCAAACATGTTCAATGCAGATGAACTGTCTACCCATTTTCGATTTCATTGTAGCACATGACAATTTTGTTGCACCACCCCCGCCCCCTCCTCCCCCAAAAAAAGGCAAAAAGAAAAAACCAAAGCCCAAACCTAAAAAAGGGAAGAAAGGTAAAAAGGGTAAAGTGATACCATGGAAAATTGTGCTACCATCTGAACCATTACCACAACCACCGTTCTTTGGCGTCGGTAACTCGGTCATGTTTATTGACAGACCTTCTAAATTAGAGGAAACTTTACAGAAAACTCCGATTTATATCACTGTATGGAACAGAGATCAGGACTTTGGCTGTACTGGTTTCTGTATTGTAGAATGGCATAAATCATTTTTTGAGTGTCTTCAAAAAGCAGCGGATATGAATCCAATTAATTTTGACCAAGCAGAATTTAGAGATACTAGCAGTCCGATAATGATGACAAATACAGTGGAAATGGTGCGACCATTGCAATGTGAGGAAGATTTGAAAGCATCAGGTGAGGTTGAGTTTTACATTCGTCTTACATGTTTGGGCAACAGAGTCATCAGTTACTTCGTGGCATTACCAGAAATGGAGCGTATTCCAGGACGGAAGTATCTGTATGATGATTTGAGAGTGAAAGACCTCGAGGTTGTCAGACATTGGGATGGGACCGAGATAGATGATGTGCCACCTGTAGCATACTTTTTCACTGCTCCTGATATAACTAGGGAGCCAATTAGACCAGTTGAAGAGCTAGTAATGTACGAAGACTTTGTCGCTCCATTTACTAGAAGCGAATTGGCGATTTTGGCAATGGGCTTTCCGAAAGGGCCTTGTGGTGGTACTAATTGTTTGAAGAGAATGGATTATAGGGGCAGTCAGCACCAATTCATTAAAGGTGAATATGTTAAAGGGAAGTACCATCATGGTCAGTTTGTTAATAAGCGGGATGTGCATGGTCCATGCGGAAGAATTGATTGTCCCCTTGCGAAGAAGGTTCGCCAATATCTTTGCACCGATGGCAGCTATAAACCTTGCATGAAACCTTGCTGCAAAGATTACTATTGAATACACAAAATATTGATACATATACTTTTTTGACGGAGTTATTTGTGCAATAGACGAAATGAAATACAGGATCAGATGATATTAACAGCGATCCTTCACAGATATTGATACAAAATCCGAATATAACAAAAAAAAAAAAAACTAAAAAGAAAGGTTTCAAAAATATCTTTACGTTATTTGAAAACAAAACCCGTCACGTCTATGAAGTTTCGCACTCATTCTATTAACACAATGTTTAGTAATAAGATAAACAAAACAGAAATACATGCACACGTTTAAATCATAACAAAACTGGTACTTGTTTCATTGACTCTTTCTTTACTTAGTAGCCATGAAATTAATGTCGGAATCTTTAATTTTCATCTCAATTTCATGTTGAGGGCTGCGATAATTACCTACTAGTGTATACTGTAAATTTTGGTGAAGTTTCTTGCTAATTTTTCTCCAAAGAGTCCGCGCCACCACTCATTACCTGCGGAAAATCGAGGTACTCCTTTTTTAATGCATTTTTATGTAATGACCTATTGGCGCAAAAGGTCATAAGTTGTGGCGCGGACTCTACAAAATAACTCTTACGAATAGGTGTATAATCAATGCTATTCTCTTCTAATCATTTTTAAGTTTGACTTTAAAAAATGACTTATAATTTGATACACTAGAACGTTGACTTTTTTAGTGTCAAAATCCCAATAAAAGAACCTCACAAGTCTTTGTTTAAAGTATTATTGCATGCATTTTAGGTATACTTTCACCTTTGTACAAAAATTATGAGACTTGAAGGACAAAAACGAGTGCTAATGATTCATTTAGTACACTTTCTCTTTTAACTTCGCACTCAAGGCGAATCGGGGCAAAACAATTATAGCATGATATCATCGTCAGGTCATTATTCTGAATTTTGAGATTGGAAATAATATTGGCAACTTGACAAAAGGAAACCTATACTACTACTTTAATTATGAACTAATAATTTTGTTAAAAATGTACTTGGATCAAATCGACTAGTTGGAGTCCGTGGCTTTTTTTTTTCGTGGTAAAATCATCAAATGAGTCCTCCCACCCAGGGCAGAGCGAGAGGTACTGTCAGACTCGTACTGACTAAAATCCACGGTGTCCTTCTATAGCCCTTTATGTTCCGGGGTCACGGTAATTGGTACAGTCCCGCGACCCCGGGGAGTCCGTGGCTAATGTAGGTTCATCATCATCATCATCATATCAGCCGTGAGACGTCCACAGCTTCTAAACGGCCTATGTTCAGCTCCCCTATAGAGTTCCAATAGAACTTGTTGGTAATGGCTTGCATCCAATGCTATCCTGTGGTCATCATTGGAACGTACTATGTTGTCTCTAATGTCAATTAATTTCATGCCATCCTTTTTTTTATAGCGCGTTAAAATCATCAAATGAGTCCTCCCACCCAGGGCAGGGCGGGAGGGACTATCAGACTTGTACTGACTAAAATCCACGGTGTCCTTCAATAGCCCTTTATGTACCGGGGTTTCGGTAAATTCTGAATCCCGCGACCCCGGCAGGCTGTGGCCCTCTACAGGCCCCGTCACTATGCTGACACTCCTTGAGGCGCGTGAGGAACACAACGCGCCGTCGACCCGGGCATGGTCCATGGTCGGACGGCGAGTCGCCCATTACTCGCCGCCCGCATGCCCGCGCCTACATTGCATTTGAGGATTTTCATGTTATTGTCATGATATTCTTAAGGAATACTTAAAATAACATGCATGGTGATAATAAAAGAACTCATAGTCTGGTGAACGGAGCAACGGGCACAGCTAGTTCTTTATAACTTTCTGTATCTCACTAAACTTTGTTGTTACAACAAATGCCCTTAAATGATTACCGATTATTATTGCTTGTGGTGAGATCCACACCATAAATCAACTAAAAACGAACAAAATCACGATCACCAAACGTAGTAAAACATTCGTAATAACACGTTTTAAACAACAATGGCCATTTATAAAACTATAAAAAATCCTTCATGTCCTAATTGCATTTTTATCCTCAACTGCGAACCGTGACGATGTCCAAATCTCACTAATCATGACAATGATTGCAACAACCATAATATTTTTACCACTGTAGGAACTCCTATTATGAAAGCGTTAAGGTCCTTTGTTAGTGAACCTAGTGGTAGAAGTAAGTAGGTACAAATGACATGATATGGGCCAAGGAAGTTAAGTACAAAATCTTGCGTGCTTATAATTTTCTTGGAAACAGATTTTCTGAGTATATTAAGGATTACGATGTAATTTTGTTGATGTAGGGTTGTAGTTTGGTAATGCTTCTTAAGAATTACGGAAATACGGAGTAAATTGTAGAAATACTAGCCATTTTTTTTTTAGCTTCGTATAATCTTCAAATGAATCCTCTCACCTAAGGCAGAGCGGGAGGGACTGTCAGACTCGTACTGACTAAAATCCACGGTGTCCTTCAGTAGCCCTTTACGTTCCGGGGTTACGGTAATTCGTGAGACACGCGACCACGGCAGGCTTTGGCCCTCTAGAGGAGGGCCTCGTCATTTTGCTGACACTCTTTGAGGCGCGCATGGAACACAAGGCGCCGTCGACCCGGGCATGATCCATTTTCGGACAACGAGTTGCCCATTACTCGCTGCCCGCATGCCCAGGAATACTAGGCATAGTTAGAGCGATAAAACTTTAATACGGTTCAAAAAGCGACGATTGAAGTCTTCGATAAAGAAAATGAAAATTTTTTTTTGGTGCTAAAATCATCAAATAAGTCCTCCTTCCCTGGTTGGAGCGGAAGGGACTGTCAGACTTTTACTGACTAAAATCCATCGTGTTCCTTCAATTGCCCTTTACGTTCAAGGGCCACGGTAAACTGCTCAAACAGCCCCGTGACCCCTGCAGGCTTTGGCATTCTATTGGGGCTTCGTCAGAGCTCCTTGAGGCACGCGTGTTACCTTCACATTATCAGATTCATGATTAGAATTAAATAAGCACCTTTTCTTTGTGGACTAAATGTCATACATAATTCTTATTATTATAATACTTGGTATTTGGAGTCACACTTAAAAGACCACAAATTATCTGAAAAAATAATCATTTTGTAGTGAAACCCGCGTCCTTCGTCAAGTCAACGCTACATCTTTTGGGTTTATTAAAGATACTCCTGACTGTGTCTGCATGCTTGGAAAGATCCTATACAGAACCCTTCAGACTCATAGCCTGTACTTTCTGATAGATAATGCCTAGAAGGACGAATTCGAAGCGTGACGTTTTTATTTATAATGTATGGAATTGTTTGAACCCAGTCACATAGAAAAGCGAAAGCGATCCGATAGCGTGACAGCAACTATCGGACTGACGTCTCGCTTCGGTTCGGAAACGCTTCGCTTTCGCCTGCCTCTTTGACAAAGGCATAAGTCCGCCTTTCTGCCATTGTACATAAAAGAGTAAATAAATGCCACTAAGGTAGATCGCAGTGTAAATTTTTTTTTCATCTGATTTAAGGATTACCTTTACATATATCACAATAACATAACCAAGCCGACAAGATAGTGACATAACAATTATTATTTTTTATCAAAAAGACCTTGCACCTATAGTTGCATACAAAAGCGCATAATGCAGCATTGTTTATGCCAATTTGAATGCATTAGACTAATCGTCGCAGTCTGTTGGGCAGTGGTTCTAAAACTGGGGACTTTGAGATGATAATAATGGGTGATCCAAACCCTCATCAGGGGCACCTAGCTCGTAACCTTCATCCTGGTGGACTTTGGGGCCAATAAATTTTATTATTTCCGGTGCGAGTTCCAGTTCCTTCTCGGTTAGCCCCCCCCCCCCCATGGTCAAAGATGATCACAAATCCTACTAATAATATAAATTTAATGTGAAAGTTTGTTTGAATGGATGGATGGATGTTTATTTCTCTTTCCCGCAAAAACCACTGAAAGGATTTGCATGAAATTTTGTACACAGATATAGATTAGATTTCCTAGATTAACATGTAGGATAGTTTTTATGCCGATTTCATGTTCCCATGGGATAATTTTCGACATGAGACATTACATGAATAAATATAAATATTTTTGTAGTGGATGGAATCTACCTCATATCTGTCGAAGCTATTGCGCGGGTGGACACCCGCTTAATGGCATTACAGGCTATTTGTAACCTGCAGTGAAGGCTGATCAATCCTTCTGGCGGTGGAAGGTCTCGCCAAGGACACCTAGCTAAGACTTCACACCAAACACTTTAAACTGTGTTCTGTCAATGCGCCGAAGTTCTTTCTATCATCATGGTAAAATCATCAAATGAGTCCACTAGCCCAGGGCGGGACGGGACTGTCAGACTCGTAGTGACGAAAACCCACGGTGATCCTTCAATAGCCCTTGACGTTCCAGGGTCACGGTTATCTGATGAGACAGCCCCGCAACCCCGGCAGGCTTTGACCCTCTAAGGGGGCCCCTTAAGATAGGGGGGCCCGTTAGATTTGTTGGTAACCTGGCTCCACCTTAGCTTTCATTTTTACTAATCATTGATTATAAAATGAAATGACTCTGTTTAGCCTCCATCTATATAGTTTACACTGCAAAATTATTTGACAGTTAACATAAAGCTAATGACAACGAGAATAAAGGTCACTGTACAGCAATATTTGAGATAAAATAACAATAAAATACTGTTAAGAGAACTTTGACTAACACTACCCTCAGTACAAACTAAATTACGTTGCGTTGTGATGTATGGTAATTAAAACCGTTGTGGAAACTTCCTATGTAAAAACTGTTAGTTTGTATGTATGTAGCTTTTATTAGTTCAGTAATCGAGTTAAGAGTTATTACTGCTGGTTCGTAATGGGTTTGCTAATGTATGTCAATGTAGATAATCAGAGAAGTAATTTGTGTGCTGATTGGGAACAGATGGTTTTTTTTTCTTTTTTATCGTGGTAAAATCATCAAATGAGTCCTCCCACCCAGGGCCGGCCGGGAGGGACTGTCAGACTTGTACTGACTAAAATCCACGGTGTCCTTCAATAGCCCTTTACGTACCGGGGTCACGGTAATCCGTTAGTCCCGCGACCCCGGCAGGCTTTGGCCCTCTGCAGGCCCCGTCACTATGCTGACACTCTTTGAGGCGCGCGTGGAACACAACGCGCCGACGACCCGGGCATGGTCCATGGTCGGACAGCGAGTCGCCCATTACTCGCTGCCCGCATCCCCGCGCCTACGGTGGCCGGAGATCGGCTGGCGACGTCCGACGCCGTGGGCGTGTGAACAGATGTTAGAAGTAATAATATAAAATAAAGTGAAATATACCTATAAAATACGCGACGTGATACGTCCCCTAGCGAGATGGATCGAATGACCTGATAAAGGTCATCAGTGCAGGCAGAGGCTGGATAAAAAGGGAAGATAGTTCGCGATATTTTGTCTACAGGTCCTAAGTGCTACTGATGAGCATGAGATTACGATTCAATTGAGGGCCGTTTTGATTTTATGAACTCTCAGTAACAGCACGTATTTTATGTTTCTCGGTTGATAACAATGTGTTGGCCAAGTATTGTAAAATTTATAAAATTAATCATCATCTGCCTAGCCTTTTTTCCAAATATATTGGAGTCGGCTTCCAGTAAAATCAGATGCAGCTGGATAACAGTATTTTACAGGGAGCGACTGCCTGTCGGACCTCCACAACCAAGAAACTGGGTAATACGATACCCCATGGTAGGACTGGTTGTCAGACTTTAGAGCTTCTGACTAAGAGTAACGACTGTCAAAGATCTACAAATGACAGCCGGGACCAACGGCTTTACGTGCTTTCCGAGGCACGGAGGAAACTCACTATGACAGATGGTCACACATCCACAGAACAATCTCGGCAAGCGCGGCTTAACCCAGAAGATCGGCCTGTGCGGCATAAATTTTATATAAAATAAAATTAATATGTAATGTAAAAGGTCATGTTTAAAAATCCAGAATAAAATACCAAAACTGCCTAAAACTCTACTGACCAAAAAATCTGCGCAAATACAGGAAATATTACTCATTGAGAGGTACGAGTATATTCCTGATTGTCATTCAATAAATAATAGGTAGGTAATATTATTTATCTACTATCATGCTATTAATCCTCTATAAAAGAACCTATAACAATTAGCTTATTGCCAACATTAAAACACACAATGATATAATGATCATTATATCATCCAAACGCGTGTTATAATGAATTTCAAAAAAAGAACATTCTCATGCAATGACATTTTCAACACCAGATCGCTAAAATTTTGAAAAAAGAACAACTCGTCTTATCGTGTTATATCCCGCCATTTTTTCACTCGAATATGGTATGCGAATATGGTATGTTATGAGAATCTTTTATAGAGGATTCACAGCATGATTGTAGATAAAGTCTTGTATGCAACCGTTATAATTAGGTATTAAAACACTCATGTGATACTATTATCACACTCGGCTACGCCTCGTGTGATAAACCCACATTCGTGTTTTAATACCCCTGATTATACAACAGTTGCATAAATAACTATTATCTACTATCATGCTATTAATCCTCTATAAAAGAACCTATAACAATTAGCTTATTGCCAACATTAAAACACTCAATGATATAATGATCATTATATCATCCAAACGCGTGTTATAATGAATTTCAAAAAAAGAACATTCTCATGCAATGACATTTTCACCACCAGATCGCTAAAATTTTGAAAAAAGAACAACTCGTCTTATCGTGTTATATCCCGCCATTTTTTCACTCGAATATGGTATGCGAATATGGTATGTTATGAGAATCTTTTATAGAGGATTCACAGCATGATTGTAGATAAAGTCTTGTATGCAACCGTTATAATTAGGTATTAAAACACTCATGTGATACTATTATCACACTCGGCTACGCCTCGTGTGATAAACCCACATTCGTGTTTTAATACCCTTGATTATACAACGGTTGCATAAATAACTATTACTTCATTATACATTTCTATAAGAACTTACGTAAGCCGTGTTTATAAGTAAACTAAGCTTTTGTATTGTTCTTTGTGTTTATGTGCATTAATATACAAATCACATGCAAGGACATCTTTGATCTTAAGATATTATGCTTACTGTAGAATAACATTATTACTTGCTTTGAGAAAAGCTGGTAATTATTCATATAAACAAACTGACATATTTCTAGGGTAAATTGTTGAGATTTTTTGGTGAAACAATTTTAAACCAGCTTGTTCGCTCCCTCTTTGAGGAGTGGCTGGATAGGCGTCACGGCGTCCTGACCTACCGCATGACGCAGGTCCTCACCGGACACGGAAGTTTCGGGAGGTTCCTGTGTCTGATAGGGAGGGAAGAAACGCCTGGGTGTCACCACTGCGAGGATCGTCCGGAGGACACGGTGGATGGTTGTTCGCTGCTGTTTTTTTGGGACAATCTCACCGCACCATTCCCAGACCACTGCAACTCCTGAAAGCCAGAATCAACAGTGGCGACCACCAGAAAAGCGCCGAGACAATGAAGCTTGACGTGTCACGGAGAATGAATTTAACTGTCTTGAATCTTGCAACGAAATTAATCGGAAAAGGATAATGGCGGAGAAGGAAAATACGTAGTTTCCACTTACTTGTTTTCCATAGCCTATAATTTATTATGAAATACTTTGTTTACAGATTTTAAAAAGTTTTCGAAACCCCAGGAAAAAACTACGAATACAACAGACCCTCCCAACTGTTCCCTTCTTAGATATTTAGACATAACTAAAAAAAATCGGTTAAAATCAAGCTATTTATTTTTCCTGAACATATTTTACTTTTGGACGGAGAACTGTTGATCCATACGCCTAATAAAATTGAATAGCAAGAACACTCCTTGCGTTAAAGCCTTCTCAAACTTTATAGTCAAGAGCTTTTCATCTTGAACAAGAAGTTTATAAGATAAAATATTGTATTATTAAATAAAATTATAGCTTTTTCAATTCATACTGTTATTTAGCAATAAGTTTAATTAAGAATAACCACAATTATGTCACTACGTTTTGTCTAAAATTCTCAAAAATCTCTTCACGGTTTCAGAGATGGTACCTACTGTCGTCTTTTCGTCTTTGTATCAAAGAGTCCATTAACTTAATTAAATATCAGCCAAATTAGAGTAAAAAAAATAGTGGTTAACAGCTATCTATAAGTTATGAAGAATACAACAACCTCCTATTTCAAATATTCAATACCAGAGGTCTTAGGATTACTTTTTAAGTTTTTGTGACGTATAGTAAACTGGAACTTTGACGTTAATTTGATAGAAAAAAAAAATTGTTTCTGGGTCGTACACTTGAGACACTTCCAATTTTCCGCACAATAAACGCAGTAAATACTTCAAGTACACTGTAAATGATGAGGGCTATGTATATCCCAGATTCACCAGACTTACACCGTCTTTTGTCTTCCCCATAAGAGCATGACTCACCGAAGGGGAATTGGATACTCAATAACGTTTATAGGTAGTTGAACAACCCGTCATTACCTGTACGTTTTATTTCTAGTTCTTTAGCGGTATTATTAGCTTCAATTGCGTAGGAATAATGACTTGTTTCAGTGTTGAGGTGCTTGTAAGTGTAATTGAATGGTAATGTTTTATTTGTGGTGTTGTTAATTTACTTGACTGGACTTTTGAGGCACTAATACACACTGCATTAGAGTAGCGCGTTATTGAGGCTTAATTTTTGAGACTGTACCTATTGGTTTTAATTACCTCTTTTTTCAATAGATCCACAGGTTGTCTGAAAGACTCCACTTTTGGCGATGTGATCGACGATTGTGACAAGTCTTATAAGGCTTTCTGTTATTGAAATTGTTTGTATCGTGGATATAATGCCCCCTGTTGAGGGCCAAAGCCTGCCGAGGTCTTGTATTGAAGGACACCGTGGATTTTAGTCAGTACGAGTCTGACAGTCCCTCCCGCTCTGCCCTGGGTGGGAGGACTCATTTGATGATTTTACCACGTTAAAAAAAAGTGGATATAATAAAGAATATAAATATCTATGTTTTTTTTTTGGCTATATTAACCTGACTTTTCTTCTGAGGATTTTGAAACACACCTCGACAAATTTGTTCTTCTCTTAAAGTATTAAATAAAAGCAGCAGTTTTAAGTGATTTAAATTGGTCATTAATAATGGAAATAGGTATTCAATTACAGAAGTATCATGGGTTCTTTCTTGTTCAAGGGGCAAAGCAGAAATATCTAATTACTAAATTCTTCATAAGGATAAAACTAAGTACTAAAGGTGCAAGCTACATGTCCCCAGACTGCAGTCTCTGGTCATTTATTCATGACCGTCAAAAAAACCAAAAAATAAAACTAAATGATTATTAATAGAATTGATCATACGTGACAGTATTACTGATTAAGAGTGCTTATCAACCACAGTCACATAATTTGACATAACAGCAAACAAGCGTGACTCACTGAATCATACAGCTTTTCAAGCTGATGAAATTTTCAAAATGACATTACAATCTATACTAACCCTTACCGTTTACAGCCTAAGGTCGATTTTCTTTTGTAGGAACAAGATACTGATGAAATGAACGTGTTTCTTTGCATAGGATGATTCATCATTGATCTTTGTGGGTGTGGCTCTAACAGGTTCATAAAAGATTTGGCAGTTCAAGTGTCATTTCTTAGAAGCAAAACTAGTTTGTGGTTTTTGTCTACGTGATTAAGAAATGACTGTTAATTTGCACCTAAATGTAATTGGTTTGGGTACTATAGACGTCTATCATAGTTTGATAGAGATTTTAGAAATTAAGTCTGTTTGAGGGTGAACGGCATCGCCGAGTCGTAGCGAGATGTAGTTTAAAGACTGGTTTGAGGTGGCGCCCAAAAAGAATCTGTTTGAGGGTGAACGGCGTCGCCAAGACGTAGCGAAATGTAGTTTAAAGGCTGGCTTGAGATGGCGCCCGAAAAGAGTACTTGGAAGGTAAGGGGGAGATCTTTCGGGCACGCGCAATCGCGGCGGTAAGACCCCTCTTTGAGGAGTGGCTGGATAGGCGTCACGGCGTCCTTACCTTCCGCATGACGCAGGTCCTCACCGGACACGGAAGTTTCGGGAGGTTCCTGTGTCTGATAAGGAGGGAGGAAACGCCTGGGTGTCACCACTGCGAGGACCGTCCTGAGGACACGGTGGAGCATACGGTGCAGGACTGCCCCGCTTGGGCAGAGCATCGCCGTGTCCTCACGTCGGCGATAGGCGGAGACCTCTCGCGCCCGGCATTGGTCGAGGCCATGCTGCGGGGCGAGACGGAGTGGGAAGCGGTCGCCTCCTTCTGCGAAGCAGTCATGCTCGCGAAGGAGGAGGCGTGCCGCGTGAGGGAGAGAACAGTGTCCTCCCTCCGACCCACCCGCAGTGGTAGACGCCCACGGCGACGGACGTCGCCAGACGATCTCCGGCCACCGTAGGCGCGGGCATGCGGGCAGCGAGTAATGGGCGACTCGCTGCCCGACCACGGACCATGCCCGGGTCGACGGCGCGTTGTGTTCCACGCGCGCCTCAAGGAGTGTCAGCAAACTGACGGGGCCTGTAGAGGGCCAGAGCCTGCCGGGGTCGCGGGTCTTACCCATCACCGTAACCCCGGTACGTAAAGGGCTCGTGAAGGACACCGTGGATTTTAGTCAGTACAAGTCTGACAGTCCCTCCCGCCCTGCCCTGGGTGGGAGGACTCATTTGATGATTTTACCACGCTAAAAAAAAAAAAAAAAAAAGGGGGAGATCTTTGCCCAACATTTGTAATGAGAGGTTATTAAAAAACCGTTTTTATTTAATGTTCATTATTGTTTTACAATCCTTTTGCGTTCCTGAAACAGAAAAAGGGTGTTCTATTGACTATCTTATGTACGAGTATGTTGAAGATTTTAAATATCCATTTGTATTTATAACAGTTTAAGGTATCACGATCTGCTAGAAATTGCCAGAAAAGAGAGAGGTTTTCTTTAAGGAAGGAAAGGGAGGAGGCCTTTTCCCAGCAGTAGGGTACACAGGAGTCTACAAAAAAAGAAATATCTGACTCGATAACAATCATCAAATGTGTCCTCCAAACAAGGGCAGAGCGAGGGCGACTGTCAGACTCGTACTAACTAAAATCCAAGGTGTCCTCCAATAGCCCTTTACGTTCCGGGGTCACTGTTTGACGCGCGCATGGAACACAACGCGTCGTCGACCCGGGCATCGTCCATGGTCGGACAGTGAGTCACCTATTACTTTCCGCGCGCATCGCGGCCGGAGATCGTCTAGCGGCGTCCGTGGGCGTCTACCACTACGGCAGGGCTGGAGGGAGGACGTTGTCCTCTCCCTTACACGGCCCGCCTCCTCCTTAGCTAGCATGACTGCTTCACAGAAGGAGGCGACCGCTTCCCATTCCGTCCCACCCCGCAGCATGGCCTCGACCAATGCCGGGCGCAAGAGGTCTCCGCCTATCGCCGTCATGAGGACATGGCGGTGTTCTGCTCAAGCGGGGTAGTCCTGTACCGTGTGCTCCACCGTGTCCTCCGGGCTAAAAGTCTGACTTTAAGTGAGCCAAGAATTTGGAGTTCGAAACACCGCCGTGTATGTCCCAACTTTGTAATAATTAAAAGATATTTTTTTACGGTTTCTCTAATATAAGAGGATTAAATGTGAGAGAAACTAAAAAAAAAATATACATATATTAACCTAGTCTATACTTAATCTTAGCGCCTTTGACTGTACTCCCCTTAACTACCATATTTAGTAATAAGTTAAACTCATCAAACAATGTAAATATTAGCAACAAAACTAACTAGTTTCCACTTCCACGCCAATACTTGATTTAGAAGACAGGTTGATGATTCATCCGTCTCTAATATAACAATATTTAATTTGTCCAACGTGACCCGTTTACTAATTTGACCGATGGCACCGATGGCCATGACTGATGTAACCGGTTGCCGAAGTGGTTGGTTGCAAAAAATGTAAACAATGATTCATTGGCGTAGTCGTTGGTTGGCAACAGACGGGATGGTTGCTATCGAAGATGTGAGATGAAACGAGTTTTTTTTTTGACTTTGAAAATATTTTTAGAACTATTTAAGACAAAGAGTTTTGAGGAAAATAGTATGCAGATGAGCTAAGGTTCAAATAAGGTAACTAATTGTTTAGGAATCTTTTTTTTTCGTTGCAAGATGATTTTCAGACGAAAATTATTGTTTCTTAATTCAAGTTGACGTAGTAGAGCATTGACAAATGATTATTTCTCCTCTATTTTAGAATTCAACCATTAGAACTGATAACAATGACGGAAGCAATCGATTGTCGGTATGATTGCAAAAAAAATGAAAAACAGTTGAATTATATTACTCACATAATATGCAGCACAGTTACCTCAATAGGAACTTTCAGCCCGTGATAAGTTGGGACGTAAACGTCAAGCATCACAACTAACTTGTTTGACTCATCGTGTTTGGAACTTCTAGCGTATGCACTCGTAATAAGATTAAAAGCATATAACGCCTGAAGCTGCTGCCCAACAATGTATAGTGTTATCGGATGGATGAGTAATTTCTGATAAAACTTTACTACACTGGTTTACCAAAGTCTGTAAGACGTTTGAGCTTACCTCATGTTCTTATTTACTGGGTATGGTATAAGGAGGAGCTCGTGGCTAAATGATTACAGCCGCACAGGACGATCTTTCGAATTAACACGCGCTTGCCATGGTTGGTCTGTGGATGGGTGACCATCTGTCGTAGCGAGTTTCCTCCATGCCTCTGGAAGCACGTAAAGTCGTTAGTCCCGGCTGTCATTTGTAGATCGTTGATAATCGTTACTGTTAGTCAGAAGCTCTAAAGTCTGACAACCATGGGGTATCTTGTTACCCAGTTACTGGGTTGTGGAGGTCTGATAGGTAGTCGCTTCATGTACTTGTAAAATACTGATATTTAGCTGCATCTGGTTCTAATGGAAGCCTACCCTAATATAGTTGGGAAAAGGGCAGGCAGATGATGATGGGTTTTCTCTTCGCCTCGGTCTCGCCAGAACGCAACTATACGAGACCTAACACAGAAGGTGTTGTCCTCTTGTGTAACCATAGAATACATTGAAATTAGTTTGGCGTCGGCCAACAATATGGTGATCGCAAGCCAGGTGGTCCTGGTAAGGTCATTAGATTCGCTGAACCATCACTGTAGGTTACAAATATCCTGTGGTGCCGTTAGCTGGTTCTGGACTGAATTTATCTTTAACCGTATCTCCGAAGGAAAAAACCCTAAAAAATAATATCAGTGATATCTTTTTCTCCTAAATTATTCAATTCTAACAACCTCACATAAAACAGTTTTCGAAGCATATGTCCAATCACTTGTTTGAACAGTAAATACACTTTAAAAAAGAGAGAGAGTCCCGCTTTTTGTCTGTTTGTCATGATATGTTTGTTCTGTAACTGCTCTGTTTGATGGGGTGAACTAAATTGTTTAATTATGACTCTTAAGTGCACCTGTTACTAATTGTGGAAGATGGTTATTTGATTTTGAAATGGTTATCAGTAAAAAAGCTGGGTGATAAATTGATCTGAAATATACATTTTATGGCAACCACAATCATTATCTTCTGTCAAGGACATTTCCCAAAATGTATTTGTCATTATTAATACAATTCACGGGCATGCAGGCCGCGAGTAATGGGCAAGTCGCTGTCCGACCATGGACCATGCCCGGGTCAACGCGCGCCTCAAGGAGTGTCAGCAAAATAACGGTGCCAAAGCCTGCCGGAGTCGCGGGACTATACGAATTACCGTGACCCCGGAACGTAAAGGGCTATTGAAGGACACCGTTGATTTTAGTCAGTACGAGTCTGACAGTCCCTCCCGCTCTGCCCTGGGTGGGAGTACTCATAAGATGATTTTACACTTAAAAAAAAATATATATTAATACAATAAATCAGTAAATATTCATTAAACTATAGAAAAGTAGAATACTATATTAAAATAAAGCTATTTCTTAAATAGATTAGGGTCGGTTTTCAGTCGGACCGGATTCAGCTGAAAATCTGAGATGGAATGATTGCCTATCTGACCTCTAATGATAGATAAAAGTAACTAATAGTGCATTTATATCGCGTTGACACAGAAATGAATGTGTGCGAGCGAAACAGAAGTGTTCAGATGTTTAAAGTCACATTTGATAGGGATTGGGGTTGCCATCAAGCTAGCAGACATTCTGATTCAGTGGTTGTTATGGATAACTTACCTACTGATGGAAAAATTCCATTACAAATTTCATCACTTAGAAATCGAATTCAGGACCCCTTCTGTCGCTTTTACGATCAAAGTATGTTAGTTTTGAAATCGCAATAATAGCATCAAAACCCAGAAATATTTTGGCTATTTCAATCAACAAAATTGCTGTCAAAGGGTACCAAATTTAACAACAACATACAATACAATATTGTTAAACATTAACAGAGCTTCAACTTTTCATTGTCTTCTAAAAAGGGCACAAAACATTTTCATCAAACGCGCTACTAACAAAATCGTTATTAAAATTTAGAGCATCACAAAGTCCCATAATTACTGTATTATTACGAAATGTTTTGTTCACAAAATTAATAATTTATAATTAACGTTTGTAAAACCACAACGTTTAGGACAAAAAGGTAAATTCGAAGTTTTAATTGTTTTCAGCATGTGAAGTTTCATTAGGTACTAATTGTATGAGGTATGTCTTAATTGAGGGACCTTTTTGTCTCGTATAGCGGACCTTCGGAATAAGAATGTTTTAATTTATTTGTTCACATCAAAAGAATTGTCGAAAAGGATGCCTACAAAGGTGGTAGAAGAAAGGATTTTTTAATTGTTAATTAAAAACTGTGGTTAATCTTAGTTGATTGCCGCCAAATCCATTCAGCTGATAGAGTTTGAGGATTTTATAACTGTTAGTTAAAAAATGTATGCGATTCTACCAATTGTTATTTTAAGTATTGATTAACTGATCCTTAATCAGCCTTAATAAAACTACTCTCGCTATAACAGAGATTTAAATTCCTGGCCGTCGAGTTAATCATTAAAAGCTGATTCCTACTAAATGTTTCTTTGAATATAAATTTACCTACAGAATGACATAAAAACTGAGTATTTATTAAATGATTGATTTAGTCAGATCGTCATATACGTCCAAATTTTTGATTCCGGCCATGCCGGTTGTCTCACTTTGCATCGTTCCGTCCACTTCATGAACTAGAGAAGTATTTTGCAAAGGAAAATGATACATTTGAACTTATTTTCTACAATATATTGTTTAGCACTAAAATGACTCACCTACCTGCGTGTGCGATCCGTTAAAAGTCTTTCTATCCTGCCAATGAGAGCGTAACAACCGAATCATCTGCAATGTGCATTGAGCAAACGCAATGATCAATACTAGATCCGCTTTTATTATGAGAACATGATTCATTATGATTATCTCCCAACAAAATGTTGTGAACTGCACACTTTCGATCTTCTTTTTTATTAATTTTTTAGAGCTTCAAGCGTTGCTACTTTGGTCTGTCCTGTGGTTTTCATATCCAATGGTTTTTAATGGCTTTCACCACAACTCCAAAATAATAAATCATCGCCACCACCAATTCGCCATCGCTCTAATTAAAGCACACACATAGCTCCAAATAAACCACATGGTTTTGTCGGTACCACTGGCGCAGTGCCTGAGTGACTGCTGCGCTGCGTGTCGTGGGTCCCATTTCCGCACGGAACAAATAATTGTAAAACCTACAAGTTGTTGTTCTAGGTCCAGACCTAGAACAGCTACTTGTAAATGCACGTAGTGTGTGGCAACTTTTTCTTTTAAAGAAAGATAACCAAAAGATATAATCTGCATAGCCTTTTCCCATATTATGGCGCCTACTTCCAGTCTAAACATGCAGCTGATTATCAGTACCACATGGACAAACTACGAATACCAATATTCTAAAACATTTCAACACTACAGCACCAGTTAAAATTGAACCCATACAATTCTACCAATAGATCCTAAACTCGATAACTGAACAGTTAAACTAACCAGATGCAATCAACTGTACTGCAGTTTCATTGCAGTCGAAGTTTCGGTTCGCTGATTAAATTTGCAGTTTGCAGTAAGGTGAACCGGCGTGCGAGTTAGTAATTAGAGTAGTCCCCTCAGGGAGATGGGATGAAGACAGCTTGTAGAGTCCTATATGTTAATTGTTGAAGTTTAGTTAAAAGGACTTGTGACATGTTTATTTTGTTTCCACACATTTAGGCTTTTTTTGACGTGATAAAATCATCACATGCGTCCTCCCATCCAGGGCAGAGCGGGAGGGACTGTCAGACTCGTACTGACTTAAATCCGCGTTGTCCTTCAATAGCCCTTCACGTACCGGGGTCCGTACGTACCGGTAATTCATGAGTTCCGCGACCACACATTTAGGCTTAAAGAAGAATGGTGTTGCCGTGGTTGACACGCCCTACAAATGTGGCGAAATTACCTGTATGCGTATCTACAGAGGGATTCCAAATCTTTAAGAACGTTGAGAAAAAAGGGAGAGAAGAAGAAAGAGGAAGACAAATAGACTTTACAATAAAATTCAACCGAAACATTACAAATGCAGTAGTTGAGAACCGAGTTTTATGTAGAAAATTCATCACGATTTTAAGTGAAAAAGCCAATTTACGAGAGAAATGTTTTGCAGAAGAGAAGAGAGACCTTTTTGGGTGGATGAGCACTTTAGACATCTCAACTTTGCTTCTAAAATACGAGAAGCATTATACCAGCACAATCTGTGGTATTTACTGATGTTACATCTAATAGATACTATAGTATTAGACATTGAAAATCAATGAGCTGTTAAAAGAAAGCGACAGCTTTTTAGTTATGTACTGTAAAATCGAGATAGAAGCGTTTATGCGGCATTGGTCCAAAAAAAATTGCGCATAGGAAAGGCTGGAGGAATAGGGGGGATATCTTTGCCCAGAAGTGTTACACTAAAGGTTTAATAAAAAAATCTACATTTTTATAGTATTTTTACGCCTAATGACGATTCAATTAAAAGCTTTACTAAAAGTTCTTATAACGTTAATTCCCGACCTACCACAACGTTAAGCAGACCGTGTCATTTGTGACAAAAAGTGTAATTAAGTTAAATTCATCATTGTCACAGCCTCACGCATTGTGATAGTCATCTTGAAATCGGTGAAGCGTGAATTGGCCATGAATTAAAAAAAAATGAACAAAAAATATAATGATTTACAAGATTTGAACCAAATAAAATTGACATTTAGAATTTATTAAGAATAGTTTCAAGTTAAATAAGTAAATAAAATAATCTTGCCTAATTGAACATTGCAAAATTGGACAAGTTTTAGCTACCAAATCATTACTTCAAGCAGCTGATGCCTCTTGAAATAATCATCTGCTCGCCAATGTAAAGAAAACAAAGAATCAAAATGGAATGGATGACCCTATTACTCCGCAGGTTACAATAAAAGCAAGACCCCTTTGTGATGAATAACCCGCTAATAACCTTAAATTAAGTTGAATAACCTCTTCAGAATTCAATACGGAACACCAATTTGAAATGACAGACCAATTCAAAACAGTTAATAAATAAAGAAAATCACAGATTACGGCATAAAGCAATCACAATCACAATAGAAGACATTTCAAGATTAATATTGGTCATTTTGACCATATTAACTATCCTAGTCAACCGTCAAACAAACCGACATACATTTTACCATCCAAAAACAAAATCATCGATAGAAAATGTTCGAAAGAAAGACTTTTTCAACCGCAAATTATAATAGTGAGTTCTCACAATTCAAAAGTCCTAATTATAATTTGAATCGTTTAGGAGTTAAATATTTTCGGTGTCAAATAGACGAAAAAAATGTTTGAAGACATCGTCTCGTGTTTGGTCAACAGAGCGGAAGAATAGGGATTCTGTGGGGCTGTATTGTTTGTGAATATTTTTAGCTATAGGTATAACATAATGTTTTTTTTTTTATCGTGTTAAAATCATCAAATGAGTCCTCCTACCCAGGGCAGGGCAGGGACTGCCAGACTTAAACTGACTAAAATCCACGTTGATCATTCAATAGACCTTTACGTTCCAGGATCACGGTTACCTGATGAAGACAGTCCCGCGATAAAAATAGACATAATAAAATATTTATATACCTACATGACGTAACAAATACAATTGAACTCGCAATAATAAATAGTAAGTATACGTTGGTAACTGCTTAGGGTACCTACTCCATGATGAATTAGCAATTCAATGCGTATCCTTCATTTCCTGTATTTAATTCTTGCGGATGAATCATTCTTGGAAGAAGGACTGACATAGTATAGAAAGCAAAAGTGCGTCATGAGCTCATGACCATCTAATTAATTGCGAAGACAGGAACATTAATTTTTTGCACAGCGGGTAACATTTTTACAAATTGATTGAGGTTAATTTCGTTGTACTTAATTATGATTGGGCTAATTGTACAATATGGAAATCGAAACTCTTATTCAATCATTTCGAAAAAAAATAGTATTTAAAAAGATTAGCTTAACTTAGCATTGAGTGTACTAACCAGAAATAATACTGTGAAAGCTAAAATATCAAAATAAATGTAGACTACTAACTATTAAATTGTGCACAATAACCAAAAATATATATTTAGATTGCAACCAATCATTTATAACCTCTTACTAATTTAATCTATCAAACCAGCAATAAATGATTACAAAATTATATCTCTAAAAATCTAAGCAAAATAATTAACATGCATAACAGCATCTCCATAGCTTCCCTAGTTAGTTCCCGCGGATGAGTCACTCGCAGAAGTAGGACGGTGGTGGTGGCCACCGCTTTAGAAAAAAACGTACACCTTATCTGTTGCATCAGGTTGTATACAGGGTGTTACTGTCTGGAGGTGGGGCTATTTCCGTATTATTCGTTTTCTAGACAGAAAATATTATTATGTGGTGTTTGAGTATGCATAGTATGGTTTTCTAACACTAGGACCACACCAATTGGAAATGCATATTAGTGTGGCTCAGCTATAACGGTTTTTATAATCTTGGAATATTGCTTTTTTTTTAATCGTGGTAAATTCATCAAATGAGTCCTCCCACCCAAGGCTGAGCGGGAGGGACTGTCAGATTCCTACTTACTAAAATCCACGGTACCCTTCAATAGCACTTTACGTTTCGGGGTCACGGTAATTCGTACAGTCAGTGGAAAATTGCTAGACATTTTTGATGTGGTACAAAATTATGAATATTATCTTGCTATGAAATCTTACAAAAGTAAGCTAATCAGTTATCCGCATAAAACATGTGATAGAATGCGAATTTTTCGTGCCTTTGGAATAAAAGCAGTTATAAAAAAGAAGAACCTTAAAATGAAAAAAAAGTCTGCACTTCTGAATATTTTTAGAATCCCCATCGATAGGAATTAGGAATCTCTAAATGAGACTAAAATAGTGTGTACAGCGTTTAGTAAACTAATTGAATTCATAGTTCATTTTAATTGCTTTCATTTAACATCCCCATTTCAAAACGCTTTTTTATCGTGGTTAAATCATATGAGTTCTCCCACCCAGGGTAGAGCGGGAGGGACTGACAGACTCGTATTGACTAAAATCCACGGTATCCTCCAATAGCCCTTTACGTTCTGGGGTCACGGTAATTCGTAAGTCCCGCGATCCCGGCAGTTCCGCGACCCCAGCAGTTCCGCGACCACGGCAGTCCCACCGACCCCAGCAGTTCCGCGACCTCAGTAGTTCTGCGACCCCGGCAGTCCCGCGACCCCGGCGTTCAAAACGCTTATGGAAGTTTTAACCTGTTTGCAAGCTATAACGTCTGATTCCTTACACTAAACCTAACAGCTCAACTCATTCAGTATCCAAGCTAATCTAAAGTCTAGTATACATTGTGTCTAGACTAGAGTGACACAAGTGATACAAGTCTGTCTGAGACAACGTTGTGTATTGTGTTTGACAACCTCATAAATGCCGAGGTTGATCTGTTGATTTTAGACCTAATATTGTTGAACGTTGTTAAAAGAAATCACTGTGGTGCAGTCTTTTCATGTTATTGTTATGTGATTTCGTTGGCACAGCTATATTATGTGTGTTCTAGTGTACTTAATCGTAGTGGTTATGTGCTTTTAAATATTATTATCCATTGGCTGGGATTTTGGAGATCTGATAGAGACCCGCTTCACTTAGAAAACTGACATTTAGTTGCGCTTGATGAGACTGAAAACTGATCTTAAAATCCAACATAATTGTAGAAAGGCTGGGCAGATTAAAATGTAAAGTTGTCACTTCATTTTACCAGTGTATTTTATTCGTTCAATAAATTAAAGTAAATTGCTGACATTTAATCAATCCTACGTAAGTAGTTGTAAGCTTGTAATGAAAAAGAACGTCGAATAAAAAATATTGCTGTCTCACATAAATATGACTAGACAGAAAATCAAACACCCTGTACAGCCGGTGCGCCTGCGCCGATGACTCACATCCCGATCGTCAAACACTCTCACGACAAAGGCATAGTGAAAAATAAATACCAACGAATTTGACCGACAACTTACATAGTACGTTGGAGTACTAAACTTTATTATATGTTAAGTAGATAAATATTATCTTTTGGTAAGTTCGCTTTGTTGTATTATAAATGAGATTGTAGTAAAATAAATGTGGGAATCTCTATTAATAGAAGGTTCTTATGTATGACGACCTTTATTTTTTTGATCAAATGAGTCCTCTCACCCAGGGTAGGATAGGAGGGACTGTCAGACTTATACTGACTAAAATCCACGGTGTCCTTCAATAGCCCTTTACATTCCGGAGCCTAGGAAACCTGACAATAAAGTCCCGCGACACACGACCCCGGACCTGATGGCCGTTGAAGCAAACAGGTTTTGGTTGGTAAACTGTGGAAACAAATGAAGCATGAAAAACTCCCAGCTGGGAGAACCGCCGATCTTGAAAATGGCACTGGATCAGACTGGATGAAGAAGAAAAGAGTTAGCATCTTTGAGAAAGGTTGATCCACCTCCTTACGGCACCCCTAGCCACTAAGCCAGAGCGGAGCAGTTTTTATTTTTTTTGTGGTAAATACGTCATATGTGTCCTCGCACCCAGGGCAGAGCGGGAGGGACTGTCAGACTCGTACTGACTAAAATCCACGACGTCCTTCAATAGCCCTTTACATTCCGGGGTCACGGTAATTCGTACAGTCCCGCGACCCCGGCAGGCTTTGTCCCTCTAGAGCGGGGCCGCGTCATTTTGCTGACACTCTTTCGACCCGGGCATTGTCCATGGTCAGACAGTGAGTTGCCCATTATTCGCTGCCCGCATGCCCGACTCGCTGCCCGCTTTGGAGAACGGAGTAAATAATGAAACTAAGTTAAAAAAATAAATATCGGTGAAGTCATACATTTCCACGATGCGGCGTGTTTATATTGATTTTCAGAGAAATAATGAAATATTTCTTATTAATTTGTAAAGGTAGCTAAGCAAATAGGCCTATAATGGTCTCACTGCTGGGACACAGACTTCCCTTCCGTAGACCGCAGACCCAGTTCGGATTATAAGATGACACAACGTGTCTTCGAATTATTGAATCTAGGACATGTCGGTTTCCGAATTTCTCTTTCACTGTTCGGAAGCAGTGGCGATGAAATAATTGAAAGAAGGAATAAAGAAAGAAAAGAGATCACACACAGGACAGAACAAAAAAAATACATGAATAAAAACAACAAAGGAAACAAAATATATACAAGAAAAACAACAAAAGGTAAAACCAATAAAAACAATAATTAATCCTGTGCGAGGCCAAAAGGCTCCTATCTCAGCATGTGCTGCGACATTTTAAAAAAATTGCAAAGTAACACGCCTGGATTTGATTGCAGCCACTTGTATGTCGGGACCGTTTCCACTGGGTAATTTTTTTGGGTTTTTATTTAGTAACGTTTTACTGATATTGTGATCCAGTCTACAATATACGCCAACTGAGCAATCGGTCCTAGCACAACCGTTTTCATTTTCTTTCTTGTTTGAACCATACTCGTAAAAGGTAGCATTTACAGGCAGTTTGATTGTAACTGAGTCATTTTTTATTTCGCACTAAAATTCTAACTGCGCATCTCCCATTATGGTATAGAAAAACATAACTTTTTAATCTTTAATTTCACAGTAAAACCCATTGATGCCAACATTGTATTTTATGTACAGTCCGAAAAAAATACGATGTAATTCATCATTACGAAATTTTATTTGAAATAACGGTTAAGACCGTGACGTTTAGAATGTTGCCCTATTTAACGATTCAAAATGTCAACGGACAATAGTGTTGCCAGTTTTATGTGTTGTAAATCAAAACGAACATAAATTTAGTTTCCACTCGTTATTTATTAGCGTTTTATGATGAGAAAACGTTTAAAGATCGTACTTTTTATGGGTTTTATTGAATTTTAAAAGGGCGTCTGTGAATGTTCTAAATGTTTAGCTGAGCAACGCAATGATTTGAAACAATGATTCATCACAATGTAATGCTTTTGTGCCATAAAATAATCTAGTAGACCACTTTCGTTTAAAACTTATTCTACGATGGTTGATAATAAATCTTTACCGTAACTTACATTATCACAAAGTTTTTTCAAATTGGAAGGGTATTTTCAGAGATTATTTCATAGATCCAAACTTACAACTTTTAGCACTTACTAGCCCTCTGCCCACTTTGTCAGGGACAGGGTCCTCATTCCAAACGCCTGCGACCCCTATGTCCGTCTTTTGCGCGTCGAAACAACAACCATAATGTTCAAACCATTTTTATTTAGTAATAGTTTCGTGTTTAACCAGTATCTCGCCTGCGCCTGGTGGTATGCGTAGATGTGGTCAAACGATGAAACACGCTTGCCTAGAAGTAACCTATTCACTCTTGACTTGAAAACCCCAAGGTTGTAGCTGTAAGGGAACCCAGACGCCGCTGGTAGGGAATTCCACTCCTTAGCTGCGCGCACAATAAAAGTATTGGCAAAACGGTTTGTACGAGTACGTACCGGCGTAAGTACTCGAGTGGAGACCACGGACTAGCAAGCGCAGCGTAGGACGTCCACCAACAAGGTGGACAGACGACCTTATAAAGGTCGCCGGAAGACGCTGGATGCAGGTCGCTTCCAATATGTGGAGATCTAAAGAGGAGGCCTATGTTCAGCAGTGGACGTCCTATGGCTGAGATGATGATGATGATGATGTACAGGCGGGATGTCCACCATAATTATAACGATGAAGCATCTCACTTTGGAAAGGATCCTCAATTTTTTTTACACCTGACTGAGCCTTTACCTCAATGAATGGACTAAAATTGATTCGAGAGTCGATGTCAACGTGACCCCAAGAAGGTCGAGATGGTCCGTTATTGGAACGAACCAAATGAGACCCAAAAACACGGGGCCATTACACCCTTTAACATTCTATGCTCTTTTTCAAAAGGTATGTTAAATGCAGACCTTCAATCTTAGAACCCCGCTCATTGAGGAATATGTCATTGACCAGTGATTGCTACCACTTTAAAGTTAAACCCACCAACTAAATTACCAAGAATATAACATCATCATGCCTGTATTCCTCGAAGGATGGCCACACCCATGTTTATGGTACCTATAAGTTTCGTGCAATAAAGGCATTTATATTGGAAATTTTTGTGTTATATCTTTGTCATCATATATACCATATATCATTTTTTCTATCTTAACAGGCTAATTGGCTAGCACAGTGCTTCCCAAACGTTGTCCTGCCAAGGCCCTGTAATTTTCACACTGCTTTTTCGTGACCATACTTTCCGGGTAATTTTTTTTGACCTCTGATCCTCTCGAACCGGGTGGTGAAAAAATACATGATTTACTCAGTTAACAACCTGTTTTGGTACTCGTCATATCTGACGGGCCCTTAGAGGGCTAAAGACTGCCGGGGTCGCGGGACTGTCTCATCAGGTAACCGACCCTGAAACATAAAGAGCTATTGAATAATCACCGTGAATTTTAGTCAATACAAGTCTGACAGTCCCTCCCGCCTCGTCTTAGTTGGGAGGACTCATTTGACGATTTTACCACACCAACGACAAAAAAAAAGTATACGCATCGTAAATTACAGGTTTAGTGATAAGGTATTTTTAGTCTTTTATCATAAATTCTATCGATAACCGAGAATAAACCTACCATCATTGTACTCGTTTAAATATTGACAGTAAAAATCGATATGATTCTCATTAGCCCAGTTCACTGGCTGGCTCTAAAACAAAGATCACATCGGATATGTTACGAAACACTTAGTTTACAAATGAGTTCAAATATACCTACTGTTTGCTGAAGATAAAAGAGTTGTATGGTTTAAGTTAAAAGCTTTGGCGAACTTGTCGTGATGAATATGAAATATTTGTCACCGAGAAAAGCTACCTAAATAAAAATATCCTATCGTGCCTGGTAACAAAAGCTACCAGTAGCCATCTAACGTTGAATTTACTTTTTTCTACATTTTCTTATCGAAATGTAAAATGCCCCTTTATGGACATAATGCCACATGGATGTCTCAAAAGGGCACTGCGGCCCTGCAACGTAAAAGCGTGAGAAGGAACAGGGTGGTTTATAGTCAGTAAAAAACAGACAGTCCCTTTCGGTCCACTCACAGCGTGAGGACTAAATTGATTATTACACAAAAAAGGTTATGAAATTCAGAAATTCCTGTTTTCTAAACTTATAATTAGGAGAAGTCTGGGGGAAAGAATACAAGCTAAGTTTTTGGCTATTCATAATCATAAAAACTCACTTCCCTCGCTTCCGCTTATAAATTGCTCCACAAAATCAACAGATAAAAAAACTATGAGCCAACTCGAATTTTAATAATAACTCCTTTGTACAAGTTAACAGCTTTTGAGCTTTTATGGCGACATCTATCGGCGTTAATCGTGTTGTAAATGATAAGAGAGTGTTCAAGCTCTTTGTTCTACAGTTTATTGACGTTATCGTCAATGTATGTATGGTGGTGATTCATTAACTGCAATGAACTTAGTTTTCAGAATATGGAAGATAATTATAATTGTTAGGAGATACGTGGAAACTGGTGTCCTATTTGTAGGTTGATATTACGAGAGTTGTTTTTCGATGGTATTTGTTTTCTCTTTCTTTTTATATTTACCCTAATAATCTAATTACAATGTTGATGAATGGAGAGGCAGAGAAAAGCCAATGAAAAGATAGGATGGATTTTCTAAAAGATTATATGTAAGAAAAAGGAGTAAATGACTGTGACGACTGGTAGTGGAAAAGGGAAGAAGAAAACGTGTTGCGCCAACCACAAGTAAAAGATAAAGGCAGAAAGATGCTTTTTTTTACGTGGTAAATTTATAAAATGTGTCCTCCCACCCAGGGCAGAGCGGGAGGGACTGTGAGACTTGTACTGACTAAATTCCACGGTATCCTTCAATAGCTCTCTACGTTCCAGGGGCCACACTTACGTGATAAGACAGTCCGACATCATGAATCTAATCACAATCTGTATGGAATGTCAAATACTGGTCATAAACCTGAATGCATGTTAAGAGAGCTTTGACAAAGAATAATTAACACATATTTTTGTTTTTATCAAATCAATGAATATTTAGAAAAATTAAACGCATCAAATCTCTCTCGAGAGAGAGACGTGACGCCTGAAACAAGTAAATTGAACTTGGTTGTGAATTGCGAATTTTGAAAATGTCGTATCATCGTCACAACGTTAAAGAAAAATATGTGAGTCAAATTTTTTTTATTGCAATTTGAAGGATTTGAACAAAAAGGAATTAAGTTTCCTTAAAGAGTAATAAGTAGTAAAGCCAATAAACAAATTACTATGCAGGCGTTACAATCACATTGCCTTATTTGCCTCTTCACAACTTCACATTATCTTTCAATTCACTCGTGATAGATCAATCTTGACCTTTATTCCTTCGATTTTACATTCCTTTTCCTTTGGTCATAATTTCCTCAGGTCATGTCTGAATCATAGGAGATTGACTTCTTAGATTTTTCATTGGATCCAAATCTATACATATAATAAATCTGTAGAAGGGTCAATTCAGTACATTGAAAATATTGAAAAAATAAATAGCGGGGGGTGTTGCTGGATCGATACCAAACCCAAATATGAGATTAAAAAATGTTTTATCTGTCTGTCTGTCTGTCTGTCTGTATATGCAGGCATCACGTGAAAACTAACGTTTCGATTTCGATGAAACTTGGTATAATTATACCTTATTATCCTGGGCATAAAATGGGATATTTTTTATCCTAGAAAAATACGTAGAAAAAAAATCTTATTTTTCAGTTTTATTCATAGACGTTGTTCTGTAGAACCGCGAATCTCCTTAATTATTAAAGGCTTAGCCGTATTTGAGTCCAATATATATTTATAAGATGTCATTGTCAGAGTTACTCAAAATGGAGAAATAAGCCATCCACGCAAAGACCGACATCCGCGCGGCTGGAGTCGCGGGCGGAAGCTAGTAAATAATAATATTAGGACAAGTTGCGTGTGCGAGCATGTTGCGTCATCATATCCAAGCTTTTATTTTTCGTTCATTAGGCTTCATAGTTCACTGTCCTCATAATTGTAGATAATTTTTACTCTGACACAAAATATACTTTAACAGCGAATAATAACCCATAATATATATGTTAATTCCATGGAGAATAGAGCCACCAGCAAGGCGAGACATTCAATAGGGAAGTTAAAAAAATAACTAAAATACGTTTATTTAGGACAAGCCACGAGTGTACACAACATGCAAGAAAAAAAGAATAACGTAAGTCCCTCTGCAAATAGACTCTGTTTAGAATGATTACTGCCTATTATGACTGCTTCAAGTTCAGCTAAAGCGACCAAGGAACTTAACGTAGTACTTAATAATAATTTTCATGAAAAGGTAGGTAATTACTAAGATAAAGGTAACTAACTCGTCAATTATCATAATTGGTCTTGTTCAAAATATAATGGCTGAATACTTTTTTTTAACTTTGTAATATCATCACATGAGTCCTCCCACCCAGGGCAGAGCGGGAGGGACTGTCAGACTCGTACTGACTAAAACCCACGGTGTCCTTCAATAGCCCTTTAAATACCGGGGTCACGGTAATTCGTGAGTTCGGTGACCCCGGCAAATGGCTGAATACTTAGATAAAAAGTACTAAAAACTGCTTTGAAACAAATTAAAAACTTTAATAGATCATTTTGAAACATAATTTATGATTCATAACAGTCCATTGTCTCTGTTTTTACTTGTAATTAGCATATATTATTATGCCATTAGACAAATGGGTCCAGTCTTTTTACAGTAAGTTTACTTTTTGCAGTAGTATCTCAACATCAACCTTATTTCCATGGGAATAAAAAATAGAATAATTTGACAGATTTGTTAGTGACAACAACTTAAAAGCAACCTTGTAGCAACCAGAATAAAGATTACTGTAATTTTGACAGTGATGCTAAATCAGAGGAGAATTAAATGGAAGAACAGTAGTCGCCTAATGAGCGTAATTTTTAACGCGTAGACAAAAATTGGTATAGTTTTAAACGATAGTGTTTTGGTGTAAAACACTCGTAAATGGTTGTTATTACATAATTTATTACTTAGTTGTAGAAAAAAACCATGAATAATTACTTATCATAGCCTTGCTTTTAGCAAAAAAAAAAAAATGTTTTATGGCACACTTATCGTAACTAGGCACTATTTTATAAATATCGTGATTTATTACAAAGTCAACCACTCCTTTTTTTCAATCCATAATTCCTAATTTCAGCCGCTTTTACCTAGTAATTACAAGCGTGACTGCAAAGCATAGGGCTCTGGGTGAAATTCCCAAATCGGGCATATTGTTATTGGGTTTCACATCAGGAAACTCTCAGTGACAGCCATAGAGTCTCGATTCTGGCCGGTGTATAATCACTCTCTATAACATGAGACTTTTAAACCAGCCTATCACCAAATAAAAAATTAAAAAAAACACTCGGTGACTGCCGCGATAGAGCTATTGCATAGATTTTTTATGTAATTATAATTATTTATTCATTTTATTTTAAAAAGTTCATTCATTAAAGTTTTATTCATTCACGTCGACATGACAGATGTGACAGTGACAGTGTTAGGTTTATTTTCGTTACGGAATTTCTTGTTTCGAAGTCCGCGATAAAAGCTATGCAATAGCTGAATAGTTAGTGGATGTAGCCAGTAATATATTAAGTACTAGCTTTTGCAAGCGGCTTCGCCCGCTCATCATCACTCACCCTACTTACAAAATACAATGAACCATAAAGTACATTTTTCCATAATAATTTTCCATGTTTCACGCCCGTATGCATCCGCATGTCATCGTCTGAATCATACTGAACAAAAATGACCTTCAATGAAAATGAAGCACAATGACATACAATGACATGGTTTTTGTATATGGATTTATGTCTATGCGTATGCAACCTTGTCGCACTGTGCGGGAGTTCAACTGAAATGATAGTACGTAGAAATATGTTGTGTGTGGTCATGTTCCATAAATATAATATATCTTTTGTATTCGTTCTAATTTTTTTGAAGGCTGCTTGTCTTCTACTTTTTTAGTTCTCTATTTTTGAAATTATATTAAAAGTCATAAAAGTCTTTCTTACCGTGTAATCTTCCACGCAGTTTATACATCGTGTTTCAGGTTTCAAGTTTTTATTTTTTTAAAAGCCAGAATAGGTTTTAAAGAAGCTTTACACATAACCAGCATACATAGGTCTCGTCAAAGTATTGATTGGTCCTCAAATGTAAATACCCTAAGAGCTCTTAACAATGATGCTCTACAAATCGGTGTTCAAACGAAAACGTCCGAAAAAGTTTGTAGAAAACATTTATGCCTTTATCAAACAGACGCGCGAATCCGAAGTGATACCGAACCGAAGCAAGACGTCAGTCCGATGGTTCTGTCACGCTATCGGATCGCTTCCGCTTTTCTATGTGACTGAATTCAAACAATTCCATACATTACAAATAAAAACGTCACGCTTCGCATTCGCCACGCCAGTCTGTTGGAAAAAGGTTTTACTGTCTTTTGTTTTTGACTTCATCAAGTCACGTCACTATTTTTTTTACCATAACCGATGATGCACTGAAATGAAAATGACTGAAAAGAGAAAATATTGCCAGAGATTTTTATTTTCTTGTTTTATTACTATTCCTTTTAACGTTTTAAATTTAAAAAAAAAGAGATAAAAAGATTTTTTTTATTGGCCTGCTCTGATCCTCTCTCCTCTCGGCAAAAGGCCTCCCTCCTCTTTTCAGTATAACGATAATATACTTGGACAAACGCTGTACGTCATTACAGGATCGTTCGGTACCTATCTATGCAGATTAAGCATTAAACTTTATGCAAAGTCACACATAAAATTGATAGTCAAATACAGTCATTATTGAAGACTATAGGACGTAACCCTTCACCCGCCAAAAAAATCTACAATTAATTATAAAATTCAATCCAAAGTCGAAGAAAATAAAGTTCAAATTCGTATAACAAGTAAGTTCAATACGGAATTGGAACCAATCGATCAATGATGGATGTATTGAAAATCGCAGGTGTGCGCATGAGTCGACTTTTTTGTCGCACGTTTGTCGATCCATTATACTGTGACTATAGTATTGTCATCGTATTGATTTGAATACGTGGCGTTTATTTCGTGTTTGCGGTGAACGATTTTGAACTCTATGGCAAAGAATAAGTGAAAATTAAATGATTGTTTTTGTGTATGAAAAAGTGTGTGTGGTTTTCGACTTTGAACTGTATTGTAAAGATTTAAAATTTAATTTTAGATTATTGATTTGTGGTAGAAAAGATAGGGTTCGTGGTGCATCCTAATTATTATTTAAGCGTGATTTTAAAACATGCATATTAACGTGCGCCTATTATAGTTTTGACATTATCGTTCTTTACACTTTTGTAGATAATTATTTATTAAAAAACATTAACTGATTATTTTGCTTTAAAATAATAAAGTTAACCCGTAGGAGTTTTTTTCAACTTAATGTTTCAAGGCATCAAAAACTGAAGAATGGACAAAGTTACTTTGAAAATAATAAAATTAGAAACCTGCGGTAGTAGTAAGTACGGTGTAGCTATCTAAATGATGAGACTGTTTTCACAGTCAAGCTTTTTCGACTGCAGGCAGGACTGGACTTGGCTTTGTTCTGTTACCAACTAAGCTTCATTTCCTTTCCATTCTTAAACGTTCTTCTATAAAAAAAAAGCTTTAAGATTCGCCACGTATGCGTTAATACGTGTAAAATACTTGTAGTAAATGAAAAGTGTTCTTTAGAAAAAACAAATTGCTATTAGGAACTCCTCATAATAATATGACACCAAACACAAAGGGGTATGCAACTTTTTAGAATCAATTTTTTTTTCCGCCTGTAATGAAAAGTTTGTCATTAGTAGACCGCACGTTAAGAACTTCGTAAAAAATAATAAAAAAAAATCTAAACCGTAAGCAACCAGAGATATGCGGATTTTGTTTTGTTCTAATCAGGAGTATTTTTTGTAGGAATCCATAGATTTATTGATGTACTAGCCTTTACCCGCGGCTTGGCTAACCCCAACCACTTTTATGTATAGCCTATAACCGTCTCTAGAGTCCAATCTATCTCTGTACCAAAATTCATCAATATCTGTTCAGCCGTTTTTACGTCAAACGGAACACACCTAAATACTTTTTTCGTGACTGGCGACAGAAAAAAAAAAATTTGATGCCAAGGTCCATACTATAAGTTGCATACCCCTTCACCATACATGACGCCATACAAATTCAAAACAAAGCATTACAGACTACATAACATTGTGCAGTTCTAATTAAAATAGCCTGTAAGTGAGAATCATATTTCAGCAGTCGCTTCTGCTTTCAGACGTAAGCTGACGAGCAAATATTACGCTTGCTAAACAATGGAGTCGCGGGTACTGTCGGTAGATAAAATGTTTAAAAGGAAATGTATTACAGTACTCGTATTTTAGTTGTAAGCTGCCTGCTTGGAGGACTTTTTTTTAGCGTGGTAAAATCATCAAATAAGTCCTCCCACCCAGGGCAGAGCGGGAGGGACTGTCAGACTCGTACTGAATAAAATCCACGGTGTCCTTCAATAGCCCTTTACGTACTAGGGTCACGGTGATCCCTTGGTCCCGCGACCCCAGCAGGCTTTGGCCCTCTACAGGCCCCGTCATTATGCTGACACTCTTTGAGGCGCGCGTGGAACACAACGCGCCGTCGACCCGGGCAGGGTCCATGGTCGGACAGCGAGTCGTTCATTACTCACCGCCCGCATGCCCGCGCCTACGGTGGCCGGAGATCGTCCTGCGACGTTTGACGCCGTGGGCGTCTACCACTGCGGCTGGGGTGGAGGGAGGACGCTGTCCTAAAAAAGAAAAGGGAAACCTGCGAGATGCAACCCAAAAAAAAAACGTGTTAAAATAATCGTGATTTAAGAACCTTTGGAGAAGATGATGAAAATAATGGAATAAAGACTGTATAACCGATAAAAGTGAAGACTAGAATCCTATATTTTTTAAAATACTTACTTACCTGTTCGGGCCAATCGGAGATCAAACATAATAAATATTGATTATTATTTCCACAATAAGATCATCAACATCATCCTATAAATATTCCCACTGCACACAGGCCTCCTCTTTGTGAGAGGGAGTTGGCCGTAATCCACCACGCGGGCCCAGTGCGGGTTGGTGGATGTCACATGTTTTCGAATTTTTGGTTGTAGGATATGCCGGTTTCCTTCACCGTTTTGAGAGCAGTGGTGATGAAATAAATTACACAAAGTAATGCGACGGTCTGGGTTCGAACCCACGACCTACAAAGGCCTCCACTGCTCCTAATATCTAGGTTACCGACAATAAAATAACTGTAACTATGCGGGCTTTAATAATCTAGAAAAATAACTAACCATATAGTTTCCAATAAAACAAGTCTACACATTGGGACACAAAAAAGTGGATGAAAAATTACACATATTTATTTTGTCCGCGGTACACTGCGAGTCAATATAACTGGTATCAGTCACCTCGAGTTTGGCTGCAATATTCATTAAGCGCGGCTTACTGCGGACTATTAATTCGCCAACACTGATGCACGCCATTGTACTAAGGTGTGTTGTACCGTTGTTTGTATACAGGGCTGCTAACTGGCTGGGTAAAGTGTATTTTTTTCTTTTTTTTTAATTTTTGGCAATTATAATGCATGTTTGTAATGCAACTTCTTAAAAGTACTTAGTTTCTTTGCTAATAAGAATTAAAATGGTACTTCTTCTCTTTCCATATTATGTTAGTATAGTACATCAAACTTGGACCCTCGTAAATAGGTAGACCTATTTACGAGGGTCCAAGTTTGATGCAGCCTCGTTAGTTGCAGCTTTTTATGTAGATTTTGGAACACTTTAGAGGCTTCACCTACTAGGCTTTAATTGGTATTTACACTGAATCGTGGAAGAAACCGATAAAATTAAAAAAGACACAAATTAATCAGCACCATTCTATAACACAAGCCACAATGTAAAAAATGGTAAACAATATTTAAATGAAGATTTTTTTGGAAATAAAAATTCGATCCGTGAGCAGGATTTTAACCTGGGACCTCCGGTTTCAGTGCATCAGACACTCTTTCCAACCGAGCCACTGATGTCCCCACCTACAAGCTACGAATTCTTCAATCCATTTCTAACGTTTCGCGGTTCGAATTTTTTTCTCCATACAAATCCTTTCAATTTCGTGACGCATGCGTTAACGCGTATAATATTTAAAAAATAATGTTCAAACGAGATATTATCTGTACACAAATCGGTAACTCATAAAGAATACCTACACTTCAGTGCAAATAAACTTAACCTTTTATTGACAGTAGGGTAAAGAACACGAAACATCACGAAATTGACCCAAAGTATCTCTTACTTATGATTCATCTGACATTCTGATCTTGACCCACTTTCTGAAGTCAAACAAGCAGTCTTACGAACATTGACTAAGCACAGAAGTATGCGATGTAATAGTTTGTTGAAATGACACATTAAGATAATATGTGAGACTTGTATTTACGAATACATAGATTGATTATGATACATTTTATTATGTTCTTACTATTGAGTTGCTTACCGGGGCCGCGGGACTGTCTCATCGTTTAAACGCGACTCTGGAACGTAAAGTGCTATTGAAGGATCACCGTGGATTTTGGTTAGTACAAGTCTGATAGTGCCCTCTCGTCCCGCCCAGCGTGGACGTCAAACAGACAAGCGAGTCCGAAGCGATACCGAACCGATACAAGTCGTCAGTCCGATAGTTCTGTCACGCTATCGGATCGCTTTCGCTGTTCTATGTGACTGGATTCAAACCATACATTACAAATAAAAACGTCACGCTTCGCATTCGCCACGCCAGTATGTTTGACAAAGGCTTTAATGATTTTACCAAGAACAAAAAAAAAAGACTATTAAGTAATTTTCACTTTAAAGCTGTACCGCCCCACTTTTAGACTAAGGTCAAAATTTTACTCTTTTTTTGAGGCGGGTGGGATACACTGCAACGGCAAGTCAAGCTACATGTAACAAACGGTGACGGCTGAGTGATCCCAATGGTGTTGGTAGGCATCACAAGTGCCGCCTGCTTCGTGACCACCATTCTATCAAAGACGGGCGCCGAACAGTTTATTATTGGCTTCCATCCTTGCACAGAAGCTCCACTTCTTCTGGGTGAGCTTGAGGTCACATCTCATTCTGGGCCTGATTGAGGCGGAGGAACCTTATTGTCACCAACGCGAATGGAGACAACCAGAAACTTTGTTAAAAAAAATGATGATGATTTTAACTAAAAGTAATTATTTCTCATTTTCATTTTATATTTCCTGCACCAACCATAACATTGAACCCGACAAAGTGCACCAGCTATTGTTCAACCCTGCCAATGATTAATAGCATCTATGAAGCCTCGGTAATTACCGCGAACAATTGTATCGCGTGAAAAACTATCTGAAACCACCGCTGTAACTGAAAACTTTCATTAAATTAACACGTCACTGGCATGGAATGGCTTTTAGATGGATTTTATTTTTGTGCAGCTTTGAATTTATTCTTAAAAGATAAAATTAAACATTGCACTATCCTTTTTTTTATTGTGGTAAAATCATCAAATTTGTCCTCCCACACAGATAAAATGTTTAGAAGGAAATGTGTTAAAATACTTACTCGTATTTTAGTTGTAAGCCCCTGCCTGGAGGACTTTTTTTAGCGTGGTAAAATCATCAAATAAGTCCTCCCACCCAGGGCAGAGCGGGAGGGACTGTCAGACTCGTACTGACTAAAATCCACGGTGTCCTTCAATAGCCCTTTACGTTCCGGGGTCACGGTAATTCATAGGCCCCGCGGCCCCGGCAGACTTTAGCCCTCTAGAGGGGGGCCCCGTCATTTTGCTGACACTCTTTGAGGCGCGCGTGGAACGCAACACTCCGTTGACCCGGGCATGGTCCATGGTCGGACAGCGAGTCGCTCATTACTCGCCGCCCGCATGCCCGCGCCTACGGTGGCCGGAGATCGTCTTGCGACGGCCGTCGCCGTGGGCCTCTACCACTGCGGCTGGGGTGGAGGGAGGACGCTGTCCTCTCCCTCACGCGGCCCGGCTCCTCCTTCGCGAGCATGACTGCTTCGCAGAAGGAGGCGACCGCTTACCACACCGTCTCGCCCCGCAGCATGGCCTCGACCAGTGCCGGGCGCGAGAGGTCTCCGCCTATCGCCGTCGTGAGGACACGGCGGTGCTCTGCCCAAGAAGGGCAGTCCTGCACCGTATGCTCCACCGTGTCCTCCGGACGATCCTCGCAGTGGTGACACCCAGGAGTTTTTTCCCTCCTTTTCAGACACAGGTATCTCCCGAAACTTCCGTGTCCGGTGAAGACCTGCGTCATGCAGTAGGTCAGGACGCCGTGACCCCTATCCAGCCACTCCTCAAAGAGGGGTCTTATCGCCGCGATTGCGGTGTGCCCCTTTTTACTTTTAGTCTTTAAATAGTTTATTTTTAGATTTGTTTTGTTGTTATTTTATGAAATAGGTATTAGAGGTTTTGGTAGTGTTTAAATTATATTATTAGTTTACATTTTATTTCTTTATAGTTGAAGCAATAGTAGGTACAAATATCAGTTATTTTGGTAGTCTACACTATCTACACTAATATTATAAAGAGGGAAACTTTGTTTGTTTGTTTGTTTGTAATGAATAGGCTCAAAAACTACTGGACCGATTTTAAAAAATCTTTCACCATTCGAAAGCTACATTATCCACGAGTAACATAGGCTATATTTTATTTTGGAGAAAAATAGGGTTCCGTAAGATATTTGGGTTTTTCGGCCACGGAGTGTAAAAAAAACAACCAGAAAAGTTACTTATTTTGCGTACGCTGCTTAAACTATAAAAGATAGAACCATAAAATGTTCTAATTAATTGTTGATCTTATAAATATCTACAAAAAAGTCCGCGACACACTATATCTGTCTATGTCGATTGTTTGCTATGACTGCGTCGTCGATGTTAGTGTCAGTGTCTGTGAATAGACCTGGGAATCCTGTTGCTGACCGTGTCTTTCCTGAGTAGGCTTTTTGCAGCGGTAACCGACATTCACGCGGGCGGAGCCGCGGGCGCCCACTAGTAGTATAATAATTTAAATACTTTATGCTTATTTAAATAATCCTTAACAACAAGACGCATCGGCGATAGGCGGAGACCTCTCGCGCCCGGCATTGGTCGAGGCCATGCTGCGGGGCGAGACGGAGTGGGAAGCGGTCGCCTCCTTCTGCGAAGCAGTCATGCTCGTGAAGGAGGAGGCGGGCCGCCTGAGGGAGAGGACAGCGTCCTCCCTCCACCCCAGCCGCAGTGGTAGACGCCCACGGCGTCGGACGTCGCAAGACGATATCCGGCCACCGTAGGCGCGGGCATGCGGGCAGCGAGTAATGGGCGACTCGCTGTCCGACCATGGACCATGCCCGGGTCGACGGCGCGTTGTGTTCCACGCGCGCCTCAAAGAGTGTCAGCATAGTGACGGGGCCTGTAGAGGGCCAAAGCCTGCCGGGGTCGCGGGACCAAGGGATTACCGTTACCCCGGTACGTAAAGGGCTATTGAAGGACACCGTGGATTTTAGTCAGTACAAGTCTGACGGTCCCTCTCGCCCTGCCCTGGGTGGGAGGACTCATTTGATGATTTTACCACGATAAAAAAAAAAAAAAAAAAACAACAACAAGACGCATGTATTTGTTGATTCAACCGTCATTATATTTTTTTTATTTATAAGAAACTCTCTTCACGTTTTTGTAAATCAGTTTTTTCTTAAACCATCAATTCCCATAACTGCCAAGTAGTGTTAACAAGTTTCGTCTACTATTTACATAAAACTAATCCACGCATTCATGCTCATCCGTTAGGGGTTCTAACTAACCATCATTTGACTCGTCATTTACAAATACATCAAACCTGTATCCTAGATCATTTGGGAAACCAAAACGAACAGTATTCACACACTTGTCTTCATTTGAATACGTCGATACTTCAAAATTTGCATGCACATGTTCGTTAACACCTTGCAATCTCCAAAATTGCTGCGGAATACAAACAAATAAACTCTCACGGTCAATTAGATATTCGTCCATGGGTAAAAAATTACATTATTCTAATCTCCCGACATTTGTTATGAACGAATTATTTAAATTGCAACCGATGTGAGAGAATGCAAGGGGCAGATGCAAATTTGCGAATCCTGCAATCTCAGTTGATCAGGAACTAAATGAGGATTTTATACAAAAATGAAAGAACAAAATCCCTCGTGCTTGAGGATGGTTGAAATTTTTGTCTCTGTTTTTAGAATTTTTAGCGGTACAACAGAGGGATGGGATAACGAGGAATATCTTGAAAATGTATGCAATGTCCTTAAATATTTTAATTGAAAATCATTTTGATATAGTTTTGGTAGATACGATCGACAATACATTTTTTCTTGAATGGAGATTGTATCTGGTGAAATAAATTATGTTTTTTTTTTTTTTTTTTTTTTTGCGTGGTAAAATCATCAAATGAGTCCTCCCACCCAGGGCAGGGCGGGAGGGACTGTCAGACTTGTACTGACTAAAATCCACGGTGTCCTTCACTAGCCCTTTACGTGCCGGGGTCACGGTAATCCCTTGGTCCCGCGACCAAATTATGAATATAGGGCAAAAGTAACGTAAGCAAATTAACTAAAAATTTATGCAGACCTAGACCTCAGGATACATAAAACGATTAGCAATGTGGATTATACACATTTGTTTGTCAACGGTTATGTATCACGTGCAGTTATTAACCATCACGTGTGCATATCAGACTTAGTAAAACAAAAATGTAAAATACCAACCTTAACCCGAGTTTCACTCGAGTTTTACAGTTCTGATAACGGCATGGCTGCCGTATTGGCGACTGACTGCTGCACTGCGAGTCTCCGGTTTTTTTCCCGCAGGGTTATTCCCGCAAGGAATATTTTTAAATGATAAACAATTAGTTGTATCGGGTCTAAGATTTTAAATGTTTATTAAGGCACCCAAGATATACTCGCAGGAAAAATACCTAGATAGAGCTAAAGTTAATAAAATACCTATGAAACTTGGGGTTAGTGTCCTATCAATGAAATATTTTTTGGAATCGGATCAAAAGTTTCAAATGCTACACATTCCAAATAAGAATCTCGTAATAATATTAGCATTGAAGAATCTAAAAATAATGTTACAAAGAATACAACAGATAATAATAATCTAACTATCAAAACAGACACATCAACATCAAAACCATTGATATATAAAGCAAGACTCAAAACCGTCAGTCAATCACACACAACAAAAAACAAAATCTATACCTTACTACGCATACAAGAAAAAATCAAGTGCAAATCCACACAAAGAAACAAACGATAACAAAATAAATAAAGAAATGCAAGAATAATATTGTAATAATTTGAATACATTTCACGGTCAATTTGACAAGTAACCACATTTGAAATAAGTAGATGCAATCCATTTTGCTATATTGATATTTGATTCAAATAATGCAAGGGTGAAAGAGACAGACGAAATAGCAATAAAGGATGAGACAAAGATAGAAGATGTTTAAATTGTCATTGCGGACAGGTAAAAAAGGAAGAACGATAATATGGTGATGGCAAGGAATGATTGAATGATGCTGTTTTAAGTAGATGAGAAATAAGTGCAAATGATTGAATGTGATTTGTTGGTGACAATTTTTGAGCATGAGAATGGACGAGTCAGTTTTTCCCATACTATGATTATAATATTGTTTTACTAGAATTTGCAATGGATAGGTAATTATTTTGTTCTAAATCTAAAAATACTGAATTTATCTCTTCCGCGTATTTTACTAAGTTTGGGTCATGCTTTCCAGTTTTCGTTGTGACAGTAGATATTTACAATTTATGCGGTCACCTTGGCTTTATCAAATATAAAGTAAGTAAGATATCGTTGTCAGTCCTTCTCAATCTTTCATTTCCATTTTCAATATGTTTGCTTTTAGCAATAATTTTTAATGATATTATTCATAATTAAACTAGTTTACTTCGACAGTATTGCTCGTTAAGTCCAAGTCTTAAATTATCGCATTAAAATGTTTAGTAGAGTAGAAACATCCAATATTAGGATAATGGACATTTTTTCCCTAACAATGTAGCATACAAAAAACAGACAGACGGAGTTACTTTCATAATGATATTGTGATTATAAAATGAACTATATAGTGATACCAATATAGCTTCTAGATCAAGGTCCCAGCATTGACTTATTTCTTCAGAAGGTAACAAAACGGTACGTAGAAATAGAGGCCGTTATTAGAATATTTATAACTATAGTGATTTTACACGAGAGCCTTGGAAAAATATAACAGAACACATGGAAGAAAACGTGCGTGAATGTAAAGTAAAAAGTAGTCTTTTGCTACAAATATTTTACTTTAATTTGATAGTGGGGCATTTTTTTTTTGTTAAAGCGTCGATATCTAGTATATGTACGATCAGTGAAGATTCATAAGTTTGAAAAATCTAGAAGCCCTAGTGTGCCTCAAACGTCGGTTGGTATTAAAAATATTCGATTCTCATTTTTGTAGCCATTGCTAAAGTTCAAGTTAAAATTAGGATTAATTAATATTTAACACTAGCGGGCGCCCGCGGCTCCTCTCGCGTGAATGTCGGTTACCGCTGCAAAAAGCCTACTCAGGAAAGACACAGTCAGCAACATGATTTCCAGGTCTATTGACAGACACCGTCACTAACATCGATGACGCAGTCATCACAAACACTCGACATAGATAGATTTAGTGTGTAGCGGACTTTTTTGTAGATATTTATAAGTTCAACATTTAATTAGAACATTTTATGGTTCTATCTTTTATATTTTAGGCAGCGTACGCAAAATAAGTAACTTTTCTGGTTGATTTTTTACACCTTGTGGCCGAAAAACCTAAATATCTTATGCAACCCTATTTTTCTCCAAAATAAAATACAGCCTATGTTACTCGTGGATAATGTAGCTTTCGAATGGTGAAAGAAATTTTTAAAATCGGTCCTGTAGTTTTTGAGCCTATTCATTACAATCAAACAAACAAACAAAGTTTTCCTCTTTATAATATTAGTGTAGACTAAAATAACTAATTTCGTATCTACTATTGCTTCAACTATAAAGAAATTAAATGTAAACTAATAATATATTTAAACACTACCAAAACCTCTAACACCTATTTCATAAAATAACAACAAAACAAATCTAAAAATAAACTATTCAAAGACTAAAAGTAAAAATGGGCACGCCGCAATCGCGGCGGTAAGACCCCTCTTTGAGGAGTGGCTGGATAGGCGTCACGGCGTCCTGACCTACCGCGAAGTTTCGGGAGGTTCCTGTGTCTGATAAGGAGGGAGGAAACGCCTGGGTGTCACCACTGCGAGGACCGTCCTGAGGACACGGTGGAGCATACGGTGCAGGACTGCCCCGCTTGGGCAGAGCACCGCCGTGTCCTCACGACGGCGATAGGCGGAGACCTCTCGCGCCCGGCATTGGTCGAGGCCATGCTGCGGGGCGAGACGGAGTGGGAAGCGGTCGCCTCCTTCTGCGAAGCAGTCATGCTCGCGAAGGAGGAGGCGGGCCGCGTGAGGGAGAGGACAGCGTCCTCCCTCCACCCCAGCCGCAGTAGTACACGCCCACGGCGACAGACGTCGGCAGACGATCTCCGGCCACCATAGGCGCGGGCATGAGGGCGTCGAGTAATGGGCGACTCGCTGTCCGACCATGGACCATGCCCGGGTCGCGTTGTGTTCCACGCGCGCCTCAAGGAGTGTCAGCATAATGACGGGGCCTGTAGAGGGCCAAACCCTACCGGGGTTGAGGGACTCACAAATTACCGTGACCCCGGTACATAAAGGGCTATTGAAGGACACCATGTATTTTAGTCAGTCAAGTCTGACAGTCCCTCCCGCCCTGCCCCGGCTGGGAGGACTCATTTGATGAATTTACAACGCAAAAAAAAAGACAAAGTCGCGCTGATAAGCACGGTTTGTCATGTAAATATTGGAGGTATTCCTCGTAGCGCTCCCGTTTTGAAGCGCTCCCATCTAAGCGCTCCCGTTTTGTTCCTCCAAGCGCTCCCAAAAGAAGCGCTTCGAGGAACGATTAAAAATATTAAAATTTATTTCCTCGAAGCGCTCCCATGTTTAAAAACAGGGAAAAGCATGATGTAAATGAATTATATCGATAATGCTTGTGATAACAACAAAATGCAATTTTACGTAAACACAAGTTCAGGCAATGCTCGGCTGGGTTCATGTGAATTCGGCAAACGCGACTTTCTAGGATACAATGGGGAGGCGGGTATACGGTTTGTATGTGTGTGTGCAAGTTAGTATCGCTATTGTTGGAAAAAATAATTATAAAATTGTTTTAACCATTTTATCAATCGCAAAGGTAGCATCACCGCTGAGCGCAATACGTTACTGGGTCCCGGCTCAGAGCAGGTAATTTTAGTCAGTATGCGGTTTTAGTCAGTAAGAGTCTGACACTCTCTCGCCCCGCCTAGGACAAGGAAAGTCATTTCTACCATTGACGTAACCGATAGACACCTTATTGCCTTATTTCTACGAAAAACTTCCGACAAAACATTGAGGTGTGCAGGGAGGGGGGGTAGTAATGGGAAACATAATGGAGAGAAATCATAAGCTTTCTAAACAAAAAAAAATATGATTAGGTGCATATGTGCGCGGGCATGCGGGCAGCGAGTAATGGGCGACTCGCTGTCCGACCATGGACCATGCCCAGGTCGACGGCGCGTTGTGTTCCACGCGCGCCTCAAAGAGTGTCAGCATAGTGACGGGGCCTGTAGAGGGCCAAAGCCTGCCGGGGTCGCGGGACTAACGAATTACCGTGACCCCGGTACGTAAAGGGCTAGTGAATGAAACCGTGGATTTTAGTTAGTACAAGTCTGACAGTCCCTCCCGCCCTGCCTTGGGTGGGAGGAATCATTTGATGATTACCACGAAAAAAAAAAATAGGTGCATATGTCGGCAGATTATATTCATCTACTAGCTTCCGCCCGCGACTCCGTCCGCGCGGATGTCGGTCTTCGCGTGGATGGTTTATTTCTCCATTTTGAGTAACTCTGACAATGACATCTTATAAATATTACGGCGCTGAATCAACTGCGGGTAATGCAACGTGTGTTCGCGGTTCTACAGAACAACGTCTATGAATAAAACTGAAAAATAAGATTTTTTTTCTACGTATTTTTCCAGGATAAAAAGTATCCCATTTTATGCCCAGGATAATAAGGTATATAATATACCAAGTTTCATCGAAATCGAACCGTTAGTTTTTACGTGATGCCTGCATATACAGACAGACAGACAAAATTTTTTTTAATCACGTATTTGGGTTTCGTATCGATCCAGCAACACCCCCCGCTATTTATTTTTTCAATATTTTCAATGTACAGAATTGACCCTTCTATTTATTATATGTATAGATTTGGTGGATTTACAATAAAACAAAAAATAAAATAAAATTACCAAACCCGTGCGAAGCCGGGACCAAGCCGCTAGTTGTATATTATAACAATGTGTTCTACTTATTACCTACCTAGTTATTATCGATAATTTCAGTTAGTATGGTCCCATCACTATCCGAAAGTTAATCATGGGAGCGCTGCGAGGAAATAAATTTTAATATTTTTAATCGTTCCTCCAAGCGCTCCTTTTGGGAGCGCTGCGAGGAACAAAACGGGAGCGCTTAGATGGGAGCGTTTCAAAACGGGAGCGCTACGAGGAATACCTCCCCTATTTATACCTACCTCGCGATTATCGATCTAAAATTAGTCCAATATGCTTCAAGATCACAATCACCTCTATCAATGTCGATAGGCCCCGCCCATTATGTTTTTATTACAGCTCTGCCTACCCACTGATGTTGCATCACAGACCACGGGACCAAAGATGACTCAGATATAAAGATGGTGGTCATATGTTGTTCAGTAACTGGTTCTGTAGGTATTTCTTTGTTATAGATAGTCACAGTTTTAGTTTTTTTTTTTTTACGTGGTAAAATCATCAAATGAGTCCTCCCACCCAGGGCAGAGCGGGAGGGACTGTCAGACTCGTACTGACTAAAATCCACGGTGTCCTTCAATAGCCCTTTACGTACCAGGATCACGGTAATTCGTACAGTCCCGCGACCCTGGCAGGCTTTGGCCCTCTAGAGGGAGGCCCCGTCATTTTGCTGACACTCTTTGAGGCGCGCGTGGAACACAACGCGCCGTCGACCCGGGCATGGTCCATGGTCGATAGATAGTCACAGTAGGTATTACTATTATGGCTAGTACTGATGGGAGCTTGTGGTTTAATAATTTGCAGTAGCACAGGTCGATTATACAGGTTAAATCGACTGTACCGAGGTAGGTCTGTGGATGAATCTCCATTTATTGTAACTCACATAAAGCCGTTGGTTCCGGCTGTCTTTTGTAGATCTTTGACAATCGTTTATGAAAGCCTCAATCGTACATTAGTCGACGGAAGACGGAAGTCTCCGACGTCTTTCAACTTTCGCATCTAGGTGCTTACAACAAAACAATTCTTGCACGCGTCAATTAATACCAAAGTCGTAAGGTATCAGAGAATTGTGTCACGTTGTGTACACTGGGCTTAGTGAGAAGCTCGAAAGCCTGACACCCAGTCTTACCACGGGCTATCGCAATACCCGGTTACTGGGTTGTGGAGGCCAGATAGGCAGTCGCTCCATGTAAAATATTGATATACAGTTGCATCCAGTTACAACATATTTCGGAAAAGGCTAGCTGATGATAACTTATGGTGGGAGGTATGGCAGAAATTTAGACCTAGTACTCGGTGATTTAAGACTAAATTTACTCTTTTCAAGTTGAAAGGCAGAAATAACAGTATCTGGTAGAAATAATAATTAATTCATAGGCAAAGGTACTGTCTTATTTTTTTATGCAAACAAAGACGCATTTAAAAGCAAGTAGATTACTACAAAGCCAGAAGGAAGAAGGTACTAGGATCTCCTAAGGGTCCCTAAAACTCTTGCAGATTTACGATCGCCGATTGTCCGGACGATACGATTGAGGGCAAAAAACCAAAACATTACTGACCCCGAGCAACTCGCTGATGAAATAAAATAAAAAAGTATATAATTTGAGAACTGGTCCCAGACCCAACTGGTACAGGAAAAAGTCGTTGGTTTGTTCCTAACTGTTCTCGATTGATGAAGTAAAGTTAATTGCAATTATTAAAACTGCAAGTTGGAATTAAAATAAAAGACCGTTTGCTGTCGGCTGAACTAAAAAATCATTCAAATATCAAAGAATGGCACCAATGACGGTAACCTTTATGTCTTTGAGATATGAACAGTCGTTTCCTGTAAAATGTACATATTTTGGCAGCATCCATCTACACCAAACAGCCATCCAGACATAATAAGCGAGTTGGTTCTCCAAATAATATTATCGTAGCCTATGGGCTAGGAGGTTCCGCAGTGGTAGACGCCCACGGCGACGGACGTCGGCGGACGATCTCCGGCCACCGTAGGCGCGGGCATGCGGGCGGCGAGTAATGGGCGACTCGCTATCCGACCATGGACCATGCCCGAGTCGAAGGCGCGTTGTGTTCCACGCGCGCCTCTAGGAGCGTCGGTCGGAGGTCAGCAGACTGACGGGGCCCCCTGTAGAGGGCCAAAGCCTGCCGGGGTCGCGGGACTCACGAATTACCGTGACCCCGGTACGTAAAGGACTATTGAAGGACACCGTGGATTTTAGTCAGTACGAGTCTGACAGTCCCTCCCGCTTCTTTCCTGGGTGGAAAGACTCATTTGATGATTTTACCACGATAAAAAAAAGGAGGTTATGACGAGTATCCGTTATAGTAGATGAAATTCAAAAATCCAACTGCGCTTTGCAATCAATTGTTTTAATTCTATGGTATGGAATATTTTGGGGGAACAAATCGTTGATGAGAGAAAGAAAGAGAAGAGAATGCGTTCAGACGTAAGTATTATTTTATCTTCTGGCTTTGATCAGATGCGGTGGCCTCCTACCAAGAATAAATCATAATCATATCAGAATAAATAAATATGATAAGAATACCTGACAACATTTTCCTTGAATGTGATAAAGGCCATGATATTAAAGCCGTTGCCTTGTCTACCTGGCAGAATCTCATTTTCTGAAGAAAATGTGTTTCGTACAGCGGTGCTTATGTAAATCTTTTTGGCTTCAGGTATCGTAATATGTTGGGTAATGACCTCACAATTCAAAATCAAATCTCTGTTTTTGAAGAAGACTAAGAAATTTTGTAGAATATTTAATAAAAGAAAATGTTTGAGAAGCCTTTCCCATCTTGTATTTTTGTCGCCAAATACAGTTACAACTTTAACCAGCATTACCAAAATGATTAGATAGGAGTTATTCGTAAGTCACGCAAATGCTTTGTTATTTGCCCATGTCATCTTTAATGATCAATTGATTCCATACAATGCTGCTAATATTATTATTGTTTGGTTTTATATTATATATTTGGAAAATTTATTTCATTTGGTTATATATTTGGAAAACAAAGGGTAACAATGACTTCATTTCAACGAAATCACATTTCATAAAAATCACATCACTCTGAACTCCTCTTAAAGCTAATACTCATCTAAAAAAAATAACCTGCAAGAAATATCCGCTACACTAGCGAGCAGCAAAAGGAACACACCAGCGCTGCAGAATGTTCACAACTTCCGGTGAGACGGTTTCTTGTGCGCATAATGTACAAAATAAAGTATAGCATACTTTATTTTTGTCTCAAAAGTCCAGTTTTTGTTGTTGTTTACTGGAAGTCGGTGTTTTGACGTGCTGCTATAGATGTATTTTTTCTGTTTTCAGCTATTTTACGTTTTTAGAGTGATTTGTTTTGGTGGATATTATGATGGTTAATACTGCAAATAATGCTTTCGTCTTTAGTTTTATTGGAAGCTCACAGCACTTCAGGATCATTTTATGCTTGAATCTTTTCAATAAATTAATCACTTACTTTGCAAGCAGGCGGCTAGTTTTCAATACTTTTAATCTATACTTATAATAAATCTGTAGAGAGGCCAATTCTGTACATGAAATATATTTAAAAAATAACTACCAAGGGGTGATTAGAAATCGCTACTGATGCAAAAAATGCAATCAGTAAAATTTTTGTCTGTCTGTCTGTCTGTCTGTCTGTCTGTATGTTCGTTATAGAAACAAAAACTACTCGACGGATTTTAACGAAATTTGGCACAATTATTCTTCATACTCCTGGGCAGGTTATAGTATACTTTTCATTACGCTACGATCAATAGGAGCAGAGCAGTGAAGGGAAATATTGGGAAAACGGGAGAAGTTACTCCATTTTTTAAGCTTCCGTCGCGCGTGCAGCCTTAATGGTTAAAGCTACACAGAAATCATGTATGACGGAAATGTTCTCCTTAAAATTATATAAAAATATTCTTTCACAGCATATGTCTATCTTATATGGTTGACTCACAATAACACGTGAAACTCCCGATAGCTTAGCAATTCGGAGCTTTCTGATTTTATTTGTCTACTCTTACGTTTACAACACTCTCTCTAATCCCTAATTAAAAAAAGTTAATATTATTACCTATTTAATAAAAGAAGAATCGTGTAAATCGGTGTAGAAACACCAAAGTTATACATGAAATACGCTAATCAGTCATCGCAATATTTGAGGTATTCCTCGTAGCGCTCCCGTTTTGAAACGCTCCCATCTAAGCGCTCCCGTTTTGTTCCTCGCAGCGCTCCCAAAAGGAGCGCTTGGAGGAACGATTAAAAATATTAAAATTTATTTCCTCGCAGCGCTCCCATGATTAACTTTCGGATAGTGATGGGACCATACTAACTGAAATTATCGATAATAACTAGGTAGGTAATAAGTAGAACACATTGTTATAATATACAACTAGCGGCTTGGTCCCGGCTTCGCACGGGTTTGGTAATTTTATTTTATTTTTTGTTTTATTGTAAATCCACCAAATCTATACATATAATAAATAGAAGGGTCAATTCTGTACATTGAAAATATTGAAAAAATAAATAGCGGGGGGTGTTGCTGGATCGATACGAAACCCAAATACGTGATTAAAAAAAATTTTGTCTGTCTGTCTGTATATGCAGGCATCACGTAAAAACTAACGGTTCGATTTCGATGAAACTTGGTATATTATATACCTTATTATCCTGGGCATAAAATGGGATACTTTTTATCCTGGAAAAATACGTAGAAAAAAAATCTTATTTTTCAGTTTTATTCATAGACGTTGTTCTGTAGAACCGCGAACACACGTTGCATTACCCGCAGTTGATTCAGCGCCGTAATATTTATAAGATGTCATTGTCAGAGTTACTCAAAATGGAGAAATAAACCATCCACGCGAAGACCGACATCCGCGCGGACGGAGTCGCGGGCGGAAGCTAGTAGATGAATATAATCTGCCGACATATGCACCTATTTTTTTTTTTCGTGGTAATCATCAAATGATTCCTCCCACCCAAGGCAGGGCGGGAGGGACTGTCAGACTTGTACTAACTAAAATCCACGGTTTCATTCACTAGCCCTTTACGTACCGGGGTCACGGTAATTCGTTAGTCCCGCGACCCCGGCAGGCTTTGGCCCTCTACAGGCCCCGTCACTATGCTGACACTCTTTGAGGCGCGCGTGGAACACAACGCGCCGTCGACCTGGGCATGGTCCATGGTCGGACAGCGAGTCGCCCATTACTCGCTGCCCGCATGCCCGCGCACATATGCACCTAATCATATTTTTTTTTGTTTAGAAAGCTTATGATTTCTCTCCATTATGTTTCCCATTACTACCCCCCTCCCTGCACACCTCAATGTTTTGTCGGAAGTTTTTCGTAGAAATAAGGCAATAAGGTGTCTATCGGTTACGTCAATGGTAGAAATGACTTTCCTTGTCCTAGGCGGGGCGAGAGAGTGTCAGACTCTTACTGACTAAAACCGCATACTGACTAAAATTACCTGCTCTGAGCCGGGACCCAGTAACGTATTGCGCTCAGCGGTGATGCTACCTTTGCGATTGATAAAATGGTTAAAACAATTTTATAATTATTTTTTCCAACAATAGCGATACTAACTTGCACACACACATACAAACCGTATACCCGCCTCCCCATTGTATCCTAGAAAGTCGCGTTTGCCGAATTCACATGAACCCAGCCGAGCATTGCCTGAACTTGTGTTTACGTAAAATTGCATTTTGTTGTTATCACAAGCATTATCGATATAATTCATTTACATCATGCTTTTCCCTGTTTTTAAACATGGGAGCGCTTCGAGGAAATAAATTTTAATATTTTTAATCGTTCCTCGAAGCGCTTCTTTTGGGAGCGCTTGGAGGAACAAAACGGGAGCGCTTAGATGGGAGCGCTTCAAAACGGGAGCGCTACGAGGAATACCTCAAATAGGGAGGTTCTATGGTCACGTACTTTTTTTAGCTCTGATTGCCTTTTTTTTTAGGTTATTTCCATAATAAAAAGTTAATATTTTACAAGGTTAACAAAAGGAAAGAAAATAATTAAATTTAAGAAAATAAAAAAAGAAACTCGTATTTCTGCCACTAAATTCTCAATAGGACAATCTATTAAGTAAATAATAGATTGGTAATTTCCATGGAAGCTGAAAGGAATGGTTTAACTATTAAAACATTATATTGATTAGGTAAATGGTGGTCAGAATACGCTGGAGGAGTACCCAGCTTGGGTATCCCAGTGCGGTGATCTTGTCTGCGTGAAAGAAAACCTCAAAAATGATAACGATGTTTTCTAGTGTCATAAACTAGGGGGTTTATATTTATTATATTAAAAGCTTTAACACAAAATTTTGTTAAACTTAACGTAAACATAAAATTGCGTCAAGATTTACAAGAGGGAGGTAACTGAAGAGTGATGACTCAAAACAACTCATTGTTCCCTCTCAATTAACACGTAAAAATTCGCGTTACCTAACGAAGATACTGCTTAGAAAAACTAAAGTCTTTCAATAACAACTGAAACTATACTCTAAAGTCTAAACCACAAAGTTCAACTTTGATTGATGATTTGTCTGAATATAAGACGTTCTTCTGTCTGTGAACGAGTAAAGAGCACCTATGGCTCAATGGTGCAGGTGTCCTCCAAACAAAAGGGCTTAGGTTCGACCCCAGTTCGGCAGCGATGCACAGCGATTTGTGAAACAAAAAAAATACGAAGAGGGATATTTTGCTGTCTTTTTTGTGTGAAGGGTTCCGTATTTGGTTTGGTTTTTTTTTTGTTTTGAGTATCATCTTGTTTCTAAGCCTCATTTGAAATAATCACGTGGAAGCTCTTAAATTTCCGATATGGAGAAAATGTTTGGGAAAAAATGTTTTACGACACTCACGCACGACTTTTAATTATTTCATGTGACATGTTAGGTTTGTTTATTTTTAATCTTTTTTTTTCTTTTCTTTTTTTAAACGTTGTCCCGTACTATATGTAATGTCTCCTGTGTCGTGGGTGCTTTTACAAACATATAAACTCACATACACAAACACCCAGACCCGAACAACTACTTGTAGATCATACAAATATTTGCTCCGTGCGGGAACCGAACCCGCGACACGCAGCGCAGCAGTCCAATCGCTCAGCCACTGCGCTAACCGTGCCGTCTTCTTCGTCATGTTGTGTCTGTATTTTTAATGATTTTGGTTCTGAACAACTAGCCCCAGTTCTCAAAACCTAGATCGCTCTTAATTTTGAAAACTTAAATAACTGTTCGTTTTAAAAATAAAAATACGATTGCAAAAATGTCTTTCCCTACATAGTTAGGAAAAATGGCCAATGTATTACAATTATTTATTGTAATACATTGGCCATTTTAAATATATCATAAATATTGCTGGATTATTGTGCCATCTGTAATCTGTATCACCTTCTTTCATCATATGCCAAATTTCAGTGCCGGCGGAATTTTTCGGACCACATATGCCGCGTTGATTGGACTATTATAAATATTAGCTCTATGGGCCTGTGATAGAGGTATTAATTAAACCTAATACAGCCATCAAACTTTTTAGACTAAAATTATTTAATATACCTTCTGTTGTACTGTACCATTTTGAATGCTGAATAAAATATATTACTCGTATTATTATATTGTTATTTCCAATATATTCAGAGGTTCAACACCAAACCATAAAATCATATCACTAACGACTACTAATTCACAAAACATCAATTCTAAAATAAATCTGCACACCGCTAAAAGCTAAAAAGCTTGCAGAACCACAAAAAAGGCTCGAAGTTGGCTCGCGCACGGAACCACAACACAAAACTGTGAAGTCATTGTAATCAATCAACTTGTAATGGTGCAGTACTGCGGAATAGTGCGGTTTTTTAGCTCTTTGCCAAAGATATAAACAATAGGTTCAATATTTTCAGTTTGACCTCTGAAATGAACCTTAAACGACGATTCATTTATGTCCGTTTCATCGACTCACTAGACTTTTTTTTTTAACCTGGTAAAATCATAAAATGAGTCATCCCACCCAGGAGACATTTGTTTTTGAGTTCATTCATTACCAACATACACACATACAAAAAACAAATCTTACCACTTTATAATATTAGTGTAGATGAAAATATTCCTACTTAATCTGATACAAATAATGTACATAAAATCCATATCATTAAAATTTGACGATAGGATTTTTCCAGTAGAACAAAGAAAACTCGTTTATTCACATAAGTAAATAAAAAAACCGGCCAAGAGCGTGTCAGGCCACGCTCAGTGTAGGGTTCCGTAGTTTCCCGTCCGTTACAATAAGTGTTAACAAATAGCCTTTTTTTAAACTTAAATAATTGATTATACTACAAACTTAGTCCAGGAATTTTGTACCACCTTCTTGTTTTTTTTGCACAAAAACTGTTCTTTCCATCAAGTTCAAAATAATTTTCCTAGAAAGTCCTTATAAAGTTCTACTTTCCAGATTTTTTTCATATTTTCTAAACTTATGGTTCAAAAGTTAGAGGGGGGGGGACACATTGTTTTTGACTTTAGGAGCGATTATTTCAGAAACTATTGACATCATCAAAAAATGATCTTAGTAAACCCCTATTCATTTTTAAATACCTATCCAACGATATATCACACGTTAGGGTTGAAATTAAAAAAAAAATCACTTTCTATTTTACATATAGGGGGGCTACCCTAAAAAAACATTTTTTTCCAATTTTTATTTTTGCACTTTGTCGGCGTGATTGATATACATATTGGTACCAAATTTCAGCTTTCTAGTGCTAACGGTCACAGAGATTAAGCGAGGACGGACAGACAGACAGACAGACAGACATGGCGAAACTATAAGGGTTCCTAGTTAACTACGGAACCCTAAAAATGATAATTACTCAAAAAAAAAGTCACGATGTCTTTACACAAATAATTAAAAATGCCCTAAGGCGTAGTACACAAAACATATTGTTCAATTTAATCAATATGCCTCGGCTTAAACCGTTCAAATCTATACAAAAGCTAATTTTTTATCACATTTTAATCGTCCACCGTATTGTAATTTACATACACACAGACAGGTCGGCCTTAATTTGAAAATAATAACGTCTGGGCAGGGTAGGTAAAGAAGGGTGACGTAGCGTTGAGTAAATAATTTAGGACAAAAAACAAATATTATAAAACCACCATTTTACTTGCTTTTGAGCATTACTAATTCCAATTACTGTTATGGGCATCACCGTCATGTGGGGTCCAAAAAAAAAAACTACATCTATTAACTATTCTGTTTAACGAATGTTTATCGCAATCCATATTATAATTTCGCTAATAAGGCTTTTGTCTTTATTTTATAATATAGTCCCCCCGAAAAATTTTTGTGATGAGAATTTCCAGTATTGTAAAAGACTTGGATATATAAATGTTAAACAACACTACCTTTAATCTTTTAAACGACACGAATTACTCTTTTAGAAATCTCTTGACTTGTAAACAAACTTCATCCTTGAAAATGACGGCTTGCTAGTTGTTCCGGGTTTCGGTGTTTGTGTATACACAAACACCGAAACCCGGAACAACTAGCAAGCCACAAACATAGAAACGTTCACAAACATAGAAACTTACATACATGTAAGTTTCTATGTTTGTGAACGTACCCACGATACAAGAGAAAATCCTAGTGCGGGGCAACTTAAAAAAAAAAAATAGCACAATGCTGTATTTAGATAAGCATAAAATAATTACAATAAAAACAGGAAAGTCCTAACAAATCAAAACGCCTGGACACATCACGATCACTTTCCGATACGATGAAATACCGAGAATCCGATTGTGGTTTCAAAATGGCGGCCACACGTTTTGCGAACTCTTTGTGTGATTACGGGAAATGTTTTAGAATACACATAATGGAGGAAAATGTTATTTAAATTGCGTAAAAATGTAGTTAAATAATTGATTTATGATTCGGTTTGTGGTTGGTAGATAGAGGTGTGTCGCTTTGTTGTGTTTAGCTATTGTTTTTAATGAGGTCTCTTATTTGAAGTTCTTTAGATGGAACTCCTATAATAGCATAATCTTTAAGGTTAAGCCCCGATTGCCATTGTTGGGCTGTGGATGGGTGATCATTAATTTATCATAGCAAGTTTCCTCCGTGCCTAAAAAAAAACACGTAGAGCCGTTGATCACTGTTGTCATTTGTAAATTATTGACAGTCGTTACTCACAGTCAAAAACTCGAAAGTCTAACAACTAATGTTTCCAAGGGTTATAGTATTACTCAGTTACTGGGTTGTGTTCTCTGAGTCGTTCCATGAAAAATACTGATAATCAGGAGCATCTGGTTCGACTGGAAGTCGACCCCAAACATTCTTGAGAAAAGACTAGTCAGACGATGAGATGGAGCTGTTCAAAAAATCAACTCAATTTGAGCAATTTATGGACGAAGTCACTTTGAAGTGTCTTTAATTTATCCGTCTCTGTTTGAGCAACCTTTTGCGAATTTTGTGGATTGATTCCTTTCTGATTGTTTTCTTATTTCGTAAATCAAAACCGGATTCAAACTTTTAATCAGAAAATTAAAAGAACACTTACATAACATTTAAATATTTAATAAACCAGAAGTTACTTCAAAAATCCCATAATCACAATTTCCGTAACAATATTATCACTTACGGATATAAACGAAGTCTTTTCCAAATAAGTTGCCTTTTGCGTCTTATTTCTTAAAAAAAAGAATATCGACGAAGATAATAACCCTTTATTACCTACCTTGTTTATTTCGTATATTGTTGTTCACAAAGTGATGAAACAAACTTGTTGGCAACGAACAATGAGTGCACAATAAACATAAACAATTGGTGTTTCTGCAGTCGCTAAGTGTTGGGAGTTGTGGCTTTAAAATTAGCGGGCTAAGAAGTACATATTTGTTACGAGTTATAAAGTTCTAAAATGAGACATAATCATAGTAGCGTTTTAATGTATGAAGCCATCTAGTACCAATAAAGTCACGATAAAATTAAGGATCAGAAACTGACCTGGTCATCAAACAACATGAAGTTGCGTGAAGAATCGCTAATTTAGGTCAGTTACCAAACGAATCAAAATAAAAGAACTGAAAAAAATGTAGCAGCCAGTGGTGGTTATACCCACGTGATCATTTTGCTTTTTTATTATATTAATAGTGATTGGAGAATTCACTTATTTTGAACCGATAGAAAGTCGATGAGGGTACTGCGATTCAATTTTTTTCCTTGATAGACTCAACAGTGGGTGGAGTCGGTCACCTATGAAACTGTTCAAATCAAACTCGATTATCCATTTGTTGAGTAAACATTATTCTCACTGTCACATTAATATAAATCGCAATACGCTCAATATGTTACTTCACTGCTCTTCTCATGGCCACAATACAACAGAGGCGCCATCTCTAATTGAAGTTTATTCACGTTTCCTCGTACTGAAATTAACACCTTCGTCTCTTTGTGTCTCTTTGTCTAATAAATATCGTCTAGTGTTTCTTATAACCATGGAGAAAGCAAGAGACGTCGTGAATATTTGCGAATGATCTTAAAAATAAATTGGTATTGTTTCTACTGGCTGGTTATATTAGAATTGTTAGTATTATTGCTAAACAGTGTTTTCAGGAATTGCCTGGTGTCAAGTGTTGAAGAATATACTGTGTATCTTTTGATGTTGGTGCAAAAGTGCAAATTCTTTATCATCATAATAAACCGATCATATTTTATTTGTGGGTATTTTGCCTGACTTGAGAGGATATATAATTACGTACCTAATTTTTTTTTTTAAATCTACATAAATGGTTCTTACAAATATCATCATCTGCTTAGCTTTTTTCCAACTTTATTTGGGTCGGCTTCTAGCCGATCCAGACGCAGCTGAATATCAGTATTTTACATGGAGCGACTGCCTATCGAACCTCCACAATCCAGTAACGGGGCAATACATGGATGGTAAGACTGGTTGTCAAACTTATAAGCTTCTGACTAACAGTAACGACTGACAAAGATCTACAAGTGACAGCCGGGGACCAACGGCTTTACGTGCTTTTTGAGGCACGGAGGAATCTCGCTATGACAGATGGCGACCATCCACAGAACAACCTCGGCAAGAGCGGCTTAACTCGGGAGATCGGCCTGCGTGGCTGTAATTATTTAGCCAGTAGATCCTTTTACAAATAATGTTGGTCAAATCAGACTGACATAGTTGGATCATAGTTTTTTTTAACCCTATAGCTCATTTCTACAATATAAAATCCAAATTAAAAACGATTAAAGCCATGAGCAAAAGCCAGTACACTAAAGCTCAATTCTAACACGAAATATATTTTTCTACATCGCAAGAACAGAACACAAAATTAAATTAAACACAACTAACATTAAAATAACTCCTTAATTCAACTTCTGCAAGAGCTAAAACAACAAATTAGCTTCCAGACTTCTGGATATTATTACAAGAACAGGTGTGAGGAGCGAGGAGCGAAGGTAATAGTGCTAACTGTTAGCTCAATAAACGTTCTTTTATTGAAGAGGAATATTAGTTTTGGAATAAGTGTTGTTGTTTTTTTTTTAAGATTTGTAGGAAAGGTGCTGTTTTAATGGAACAGTTTCTAAGTCTCTGATATAAAGGTACTCACCGGACACGGAAGTTACGGGAGGTACCTGTGTCTGATAAGGAGGGAAGAAACGCCTAGGTGTCACCACTGCGAGAAGAAGAAGGAAGACACGGTGGAGCATACGGTGCAGAACTGCCCCGCTTGGGCAGAGCACCGCCGTGTCCTCACGACGGCGATAGGCGGAGACCTCTCGCGCCCGGCATTGGTTGAGGCCATGCTGCGGGGCGAGACGGAGTGGGAAGCGGTCGTCTCCTTTTGCGAAGCAGTCATGCTCGCGGAGGAGGAGGCAGGCCGCGTGAGTGAGAGGACAGCGTCCTCCCTCCACCCCAGCCGCAGTGGTAGACGCCCCTGGCGACAAACGTCGGCAGACGATCTCCAGCCACCGTAGGCGCAGGCTTGCGAGCAGCGAGTGCTGGGCAACTCGCTGTCCGACCATGGACCATGCCCGGGTCGACGGCGCGTTGTGTTCCACGCGCGACTCAAAGAGTGTCTGCAAAATGACGGGGCCCCCATCTAAAGGGCCAAAGCCTGCCGGGGTCGCGGGACTTATGATTTACCGTGACCGCGGTACGTAAAGGGCTTTTGAAAGACATCGTGGATATCAGTCAGTACGAGTCTGACTGTCCCTACCGCTCTGCCCTGGGCGGGACGACACATTTGATGATTTTACCACGTTAAAAAAAAACCCTACCATGTTTTACGAAAATTCAATAATACAAAAAAAGAGCAGTAAAACTCCGCAAATTCTCACATAACACCTAACTGCTAATATTAACATAGTAATTCCTAGTTCTAACAAAGAACACTGCAGCTCATGATAAACGTACTGCGATAAAGCAGTACCTACCTGCCTGCAGTGAGTCACTGCTACCCGTTAGGTTGTTCTGCACCATCGAGGGACGCGTTGGCAAGAAAGTGTGGTGATGCAGTGAATTGAAACTACTGATCGGAAATTAACGATGATCTAGTAATTTTTATGCATATGCTTTAATTTTATGTTATTCGTTTTTGACGTAATATTCTTTTTTAGAATGTTTGTTATAGATTTTTTTGCATTGAAAATTTTCTTTGAGGGTCTTTAAATATAAAATTGGTGTCCTCAATATTATTTCAGCTACTGCTTGAAAAATTGAATAAGTATTCAATTTTGCGAAAATTTTAGTCCATGAAATGTACATTTTCATGTGTTTTTCTTCTGTTTTCTGCTATTACGCGACTGCCTGATAGCTAAGGGTTATATTTCCTTATTTACTCTCAAATTAAGTGACATAAGCCTGCTTTTGCAAAGAGAAAAAACATCCTACTTTTGTACAGTGACTTTTAATACCAAATAAAACCCAGCCAATCACCATTTATTATATTTTGACAACACCTTAAGACAATCTTCAGTAATATTTACAAAATAACGTTTGCTGCCGCAACAATATTTTTCCTCCAAAATCCCAAAGTAAATTCTATTTTATAGCAGCAAATATAAATATGTATTCTCTCCTCATTTCCTATCCGTTTGGAGTTCAATTTAAAAGTCGTAAAACTGACTTGAAATTGAGAAATAGGATGAAGGTGTAAATTAGTTTACATTTTATTACTTCCGGATACTTCTGAATTGGAGCAATAAATGTTGTATTTAATAGCCAAACAGTCAAAATATCGAAAATAAAATTATCAATAAAATATTTTTTTGACAAATTGTATATTTTGATGCGCACATAAAAGAAGTTCTTGCTTACCGTAAACGTTGTGACTGAACTAAAATGGCTAAAATATTTCCTTGTAATAAACAAGTTTCTTTAAAACACCGAGACTGAAAATAGATAAAAACTTGTAACTTTTCTCCATTAGGTCCTGGTACTCAAAACAGTAAAAAATGCTTAGCTCTGAACAGATTAGTGGTGCTGTTGAGGTTCCACGGGCAATCAGATCGTCACCACAGGTAACAAGAAGGTTGTTGCCCGGAGTGGACCGCTAGGAGATGGATTTGGCGAAAATCTACACAATTATTTACGTATCATAAATTAATAGACATTACCCCCACAAAGAGCCAAATGCTGCCGGGGTCGGGGACTGGAACGTAAAAGACTATGAGGCTATAGGAAGGGACGCCACGGGTTTTAATCATTCCCTCCCGCTCTGCTCAGGGCGGGCGGGAGGACTCATTTCATGATTTTGCCACGAAAAAAAATACCCACAATTTAGAAAACTTAAATACTAACCAAACCAAAACATTACATCAAAAGTCCATTCTTCACTTTAAATTTCAAGTCACCATTTCTGAAATTTACGTTATATCAGGCTGACTCACAAAACCCTTGCATAAATAATACACAGCCATTGTTAGCCAGTCTAGTCATATATCTAGGCATTATTACAGTCAAAGTAATATACGTCCAGGTAGTAGATGGAGCTACTTTGTGGGACTTTGCCACTTTTCCGACTGCATTAATTTCAACACACATTAAAAGCGACTTTAATAATGTAAGTTGCTTGTGTGGCTAGAAAATTAGTGACAATACACAATAACATAGCTGTTTGTGCAAATATATAGAATATAATGGAATACGCTTTATTGTCTCACCTCAATACAAGGAAATACAAATATGGGACAAGTAGATACAGTAAGTATAATATTGAAATGTAGGTCCAATTTAAATATGTGTCTCGCGACAGGCCGTCAACGAGATAAGACGAGGACTTGGATCAGAACTGGAAGCAGGAAGTGTTGGTCACGAGAAGTGGAAAGAATGGAGAGAGAAAAAAGAAAAAAATTCAACCACGACTCACCCTTTTCCCAGTCCTCCACTATTCTTTTTTGATTAATGTAATTGCAGGATCCAAATAGGTAAATTCATTCTCCGGAACACGTCGAGCTTCATTGTCTCGGCGCTTTTCTAGTGGTTGTGACTGTTGATTCTGGCTTTCAGGAGTCGCAGGGGTTTGTGAATAGTGGGGTAGGTTTGTCCCAAAAAGAAACCATGACTCAAAAGGCCATTCATTCATTTTATCTCCCCTACATGAGGTGACTATGGATCGCAGAGTCTTTGTCTTGAGCTGGAATCTTTTTTGAGTGTCGTTATCGAACTGCTCCTATCAGCCGTCGTTAAATTACAAAAACTTTCAACTCTCTCAATCTCTGACGTTCTACATACATCTCCAATCCCGCTGTTTTCGAGGCCACACTAACTTCAGTGCCAAGGATTAAGATAAGCGGATTCGCGGCCATTTCCGTCAAATGTCCACATTTGAAGGAGACACATACATTATGATGTGGAGATTATGGGCTAATTCTTTATAGAGGAAATGTAGCGTGTTGTGAAATATTTAAGGAGTAATTAGCAGTTTCTTTTGACGCCATTTTTGACTTGATAAACATTACTACTGCGCTACTGGTATTTGGCTATCATTCTTTGTAATGGCGTACTGTGATTGTGTGACCTAAGATTTAAAATTCCTTGATTGTATTGAGGCCAGTTTATCACGAAGTTATCCAGTTTCCTTGTTGAGCAAAGGAAATTCTGAGGTAAGAAAAAAGGCGATTTGCAGCCACCGTAGACGCGAGATCAGGGAACTACCCACTCACTGTCCGCAAAGACGGCAAGAAATGAGTAGCTCGCCGTTAGATCAAGGACCAGGCTCGAGTCGACGTCGCGTCATGGTACAAGTGCTCCTTAAGAAACTGTCAAATACATAAAACTATAAAACAGGTAATAATATCCACATTACATTAATTACATATTCGACTAGTACTTACTTAACTCAAACCTATTACTAATATTACAATGTATTTACGTTACTACAACCCGCCACCATACATCCAGAAATCAACATACCCACTTATATGCAGAAAGGAAATTCATTTCACACGATAATAGTCATTACAACTCAAAGTTTATGGTTTAATTTCCTGAAAGCGCACATTTCATTTGTCTGCAGTGCTCAGATACGTGGTATTAGCTTTTTATGGTGTCAGCAGAACCATAAAAGTGATTCTGTTACATGTCTTCAATGTGTTAAGTTTTGATTAAATTATGGGAAGGATTGCAGTATGGATTATTCGTGACTTAGTAATGTAGAAAATGAATTTTACCTTGAGAATTCTTCCGCTATTGTCTTTACGAGTACGAGTGTGACAGTCCCTCCCGCTCTGCCCTGGGTGGGAGGAGTCATTTGATGAGTTAACCACGTTGTTCGAGCGTAACGCCTGCTCGTTTACTCTGAGCAAATCAACGTGTGTCTCATTAGTTTTAATTAATTATAAGGTCATTTGGATGTCCAATTTTTGCATGTCATTCTTCTTACACCTCTGACCATCACTGAGGCAATACAGTTTTTATTAAGACACAGCATTTTTGAGTTTCCTTGAAGAGTCCCGGAATATCCCCAACATTTTGGTCCGTAACGAGCCGGATAATTAATTCTGGAAATTAATCATAGAAAAATTCGCAAAAATAAGCGAAATATATCGTTTTCGTGGATATTCGCCGTGGAAGTTACCAGCTGGCATAGTGGACAAAGGATTGAAGCTGTTTTATGGTGTAAAGCATTATTATAATAAAGTATTATCACCCAACACTCGATCAGGTAGTATTTAATCTTAATTAAGAATTTTAAAAGGTTAGTGTATTTTATTACCTGATTATTTATTAACTTTAACGTAGATACTTACCTATTTTCGTTTCAATAGTTTTTTTTTGTGTAATCATTTTGATTATCATTTGCACTTCAATTATACGTACTTAATTTGTATAATTAGTACAGTAGATATTTTACTACATTTATAGTTGTAAAGCTGCATTTAAATAACTATTCATATTCAACGGAATCATTTGTGTGTAGGTAGATATTGTTAATTTATGTTGGTGTTAGGTAATTTTATTCATTGAATTTTATTTGTTATAATAATTATAATTGATTTAGCTAAACCTTATTCCTTAATGTATTGTCCTTGTTTGTTGGTACTTCATTCAGTGTATTGAGGAGTTTAATATTTAAATAAAAGTCATAATTACTCATATATATTAATTTTATATTTACATATTTACAGGAATTTGTGATAATTACAGTATTTGCATCTTTATTAAAAATTAATTTATCATTTTAGCTGTACGTAGGTACCGTCACTTAAGTTATACATTATTAAGTTGTAACTAATTTGCTTATAATACAAATTCCAGGTTGTTAACACTCGATTCCCAGTATGTCCGAAGAAAGAGAACTTATTAAAAAGCGAGGAAGCTTTAAGGGTCGCTTAACTATCTTTGCTAATTACCTCGACGCATCAACTGATAAGCAGTTGACTGGTTGTGATGTCAAGGAGTTGCAATTACGGATGGGAAAACTCGAAGGATTGTATGAGCAATACGATGAGGTCCAGGTACGGTTAGAATGTTTAGTAGATGATGTCAAATCTCAATTGTCTGAGCGTGCGGAGTTTGAGTCACTATATTACAAGGTACTAGCTAGGGCACAGGACTTATTAAGTAAATATAACAGCGATAATGAGTCGACATGCAGCGACAAAGTTACCCGTATTAGTCAGCGAAAGCCTGTTAAATTGCCAACTATACAGCTACCTAAATTTAATGGGAATTATAGCAATTGGTTGGAGTTCCGTGACACTTTTACTAGCCTCATTCATAGCAATGACGAAATCGACAAAATAAACAAATTCCATTATTTACGAGCGTCGCTGGAAGGATCTGCTGCTGTTGTTATCAATGCGTTTGAATTCTCCGCAAGCAATTACGATATAGCTTGGAACCTGGTTTGTGAGCGTTACGACAATAAAAGGTATTTAGTGCAGAACCATGTTGCGTCTCTTTTTAACTTGAACGCCATTGCAAAGGAGTCCTCTGTTGCGTTAAAAGCTTTAATTGATCAGCTTAATAAAAATCTACGCGCTTTAGAATCGTTGGGTGAGCCAGTCAAGTCTTGGGATACACTTATTATATATCTAGTAACTCGGAAGCTAGATCAACATACTTTTCGTCAGTGGGAAGAGTACAAAAGTCGCATAGATAAAGAGAGTAAAATAACATATGACGACTTCATTCATTTTATTCGCACTCGCGCTGATTTTGTGGAAACGTTAGAGTTGGCACGAAATGACACTAGTTCCTCAAAATCTAGTTCCCATTCTAATAAGGCGAAATGTATGGTTGTATCACAGGATTCCGATAATTCCAGCACTGTATTAAATAAGTTATGCCCGCACTGTAAAGGTGATCACGTTCTAAGTCGTTGTTCACAATTTCTTGCACTTAGTGTAGACGCCCGTGTTAAATTATTGCCAAACTACAAAGTGTGTTATAATTGTTTTTGTGTAGGTCACTTTGCCAACCGATGCAGAAAGCCGGGATGCAAGATATGTAAGCGCCGACATAACACGTTGATACATTCATCGAACATCAAAGAGGTTTCGAATACTTGCAATAATGACAACAAAAACCATTCCGTATCTACGTCATCGCCCACTGACGCCGTAGCTAGCACTAACTGTGCGAGTGCTAATAATTTAAGTTTAGCTGCGGATCTCAGTTCGTTTCGAGGCGAACGTAAACAACGCGGCGTGTTATTATCTACAGCTCTCATCAAGTTGAATGATCGGAATGATTGCGAGCACATAGTGAGGGCCCTTCTTGATAGTGCGAGTACATCGAGTTTTATGACTGAAAGACTATGTAACCGACTTAAATTAAACTCCAGTGAGGTGAATGGTTCGGTTTATGGCATAAATAATGTTAGTTCTCGCATAGGCAAATTATGTCAGGTAAAAATGAATTCGTTAGATAACAGTTTCGCTGCTCGGATTCATTGTTTTGTTTTGCCTTCATTAACGACTGTCGTGCCTTGTCGAGAACTTGATGTTTCCGACTTAAATATTCCAGATAATATCTGTCTAGCTGATCCCAATTTTTATAAACCTTCAGAGGTAGATGTTTTGATCGGAGCTGACATCTTTTGGGATCTTATAGGTTCACAAAGAATTAAACTAGGTTTGAATAAGCCAATGTTATGTGAAACTTTGTTAGGCTGGATTGTTTCTGGTCCTATTACCTATAGTAACGGTAAATTAATGTCGAACAACATTTTATGCAATTTCAATGAAACCGATTTAACAAATAATGATTATTTAGATAAGATTCACACAGATATTGTGAAATTTTGGAACCTGGAAGAGATTAATTCACATTCTTCACATTATTTACCTGAAGAAAAGCTGTGTGAAGAACATTTTGTTAAGAATACGACACGTTTAGAGGATGGTCATTTTTGTGTTCGTATTCCTTTAAAGCAAAGTCCTTCTGTTTTAGGAGAATCATACCAAAGAGCTTCTAAGTGTTTAAATTCTTTGGAACGTAAACTGAAGTCTAAACCTGATTTCGGTAAGTTATATCGTGACTTCATGTTTGAGTACGAAACGTTAGGACATATGACCGAGATAAAAGATTGTGATAGTCCCAATGGATATATTATACCACACCATGGGGTACTACGTGAATGTAGCACTACTACCAAGCTCCGTGTAGTTTTTAATGCAAGTTGTGCTACCTCTTCAGGAGTGTCATTTAATGATGTACAAATGGTGGGTCCTACGGTGCAGGACGATCTTATATCAATACTTCTTCGTTTTCGGCAACACAAGTACGTTTTATCGGCTGACGTTGCAAAGATGTATAGATGTATATACGTTCACCCGTCTGATAGGTACCTACAACAAGTTTTATGGCGTCATGATGTACGTGATCCTATTAAGATTTATAATTTGAATACCGTCACATATGGCACGGCTAGTGCACCGTTTCTCGCGACGCGTTGCCTAAAGCAAATCGGTTTGGATTATAAAAACAATGACATTAAGTCTGACTCGAGTGTCAGAGATAGAATTGCTGACGTCATCATGCATGATTTTTACGTTGATGATTTGCTGACTGGAGGGGATGATTTAAATGAAGTCATGTTTATCCGTACAGAGGTCACCAACGCATTAGCGTCTGCTTGCATGCCACTCAGAAAGTGGAGGTCTAACGCACCTGAGTTAGTCTCTGAAACTGCTGAATTGTCATTAGATTTAGATATAGGATCTAGTAAATCCAATAAATTATTAGGGCTTGACTGGTTTGCCAATTCCGACGAATTAGGTTTTTCAAATTCAATATTACTTCCTAAGGATCCAGTTACTAAACGTGACATACTTGCTGCCATTGCACGTATCTTTGACCCCCTAGGACTTTTATCTCCTTGCGTAATCACAATGAAAATGTTATTACAAAGGATGTGGTTAAACAAATTATCATGGGATGAACCATTAACCCCGCTACTTCATGCTAGTTGGGATGTCATTGTGAAGGCATTGCCACTTATCAACAACTTTCGTGTCCCACGACTAGTTGTGTGTGACGCATATACTACGCTAGAACTACATGTATTCACAGATGCATCTGAGCGTGCATATGGTGCGTGCGTCTATGTACGTAGTGCCAATGATCAGGGTGAATACATGGTCCGTTTGTTAGTCGCTAAGAGTCGAGTGGCACCGATTAAGCCGACCACCATTCCAAGACTGGAATTGTGTGGCGCCGTAATAGGAGCTCGTCTGTGCGAGAAGGTTGTGAATTCACTACGACTGAAGTTCACTCACATTTATTGCTGGACTGACTCCACCGTCGTGGTCCTTCGAGCCGGATCCACCGTCGTGTTGGGATGGTTGCAGATGTTGCCTTCTAAGCTCCAGCCGTTTGTACGCAATCGCGTTGCTGAAGTTTTAGATAAGGCGGGCCACTGCACTTGGAGACACATTCCAACCGACAAGAACCCTGCAGACCTAATATCTCGTGGCGTGGATATTAGTGTTCTGCAGTCGCTGGACTTATGGTGGAGTGGTCCCAGTTTCTTAAAGCAATCCCAGTCTCACTGGCCTTCTCGACACAAATCATTAGAGTCTGACCAGCTGCCTGAAACTCGACTTCACGTTTCTTTTAGCGCTAGTGTTAGTAACGATGGTCAACGTCATACCTTCATTGATTTTAATAGGTTTTCTAGTTATTTAAGGCTTATCCGTAGTGTAGCAACTGTTATTCGGTTTATTAAATTGTGTAGAAAGATTCCTCCTGTTAGTAAATTTCTATCACAAGCAGAGTTGCAGGATGCATTAAATGTTATTATAATTAGAAGCCAAATTGAATCCTTTCCCGAGTACAAATTACTTATTAATAATCAAAAGTTGCACAATAAAAGCGCCCTTATTAAATTTAATGTATTTTTAGACAACAATAAAATAATGCGTGTTGGAGGACGCTTAGCAAATTCAACGTTTTCTTTTGATAAAAAATTTCCAATTGTTTTACAGTCCACTCATAAATTTACGAAGTTATTATTCGAACATGAACATTTAAAGTTGTTTCATGCAGGCCCTCAGCTTTTGCTAGCTTCAATTAGGGACACATACTGGCCTATAGGCGGACGAAGCTTAGCCAAGAAATGTTATCGTAGTTGCGTGCGTTGTTGTCGCATGTCAGGTAGAACAGTCAGTCCTCTAATGGGTAATTTACCACAGCAGCGTCTCCTTCCAGGCGGTCATCCCTTTGAAAATACTGGTGTGGACTATGCTGGTCCCATCACAGCTGCTAGTAGACAAGGTCGTGGATGCAGGCTGGTAAAAGTGTACATAGCAATCTTTGTGTGTTTCACCACCAAGGCTATACACTTGGAGCTGGTGAGTGACCTCACCAGTAACATGTATTTATTGGCTCTGTCGAGATTCATTTCGCGACGTGGAAAACCCCGTGACATCTACTCAGATAACGGTACATCTTTCGTAGGTGCCTGCAATGAATTATCCAAATTCCTCAAATCTAATTGCAATTCCTTGAGCGAACAATTAGCTAATGACGGCATTAACTTTAAATTTATTCCTGCGTATACTCCTCATTTCGGCGGACTCTGGGAAGCGGGTGTTAAGTCAACCAAACATCATTTAAGACGAGTGTTGGGAAATTGTCACTTAACGTTCGAGGAGCTTTACACCACGCTAGTCCAAATTGAGGCTATCTTAAATTCACGTCCACTGACGCCGCTGTCATCGGATCCGGTAGATTACACCCCACTGACTCCGGGACATTTTCTTGTTGGCCGACCGCTTACGTCACTTCCGCAGAGGGATCTACAAGATTACTCCCCTGCTTCGTTGTCTCGTTTCCAACGACTGGAGCAGCTACGCCAGCATTTTTGGGCTCGTTGGAGCAAGGAGTACGTGTCTGAGCTGCAACAAAGGACCAAGTGGCACTCATGTAAAGACAGCCTGAAGTTGGGATCATTGGTCGTGATTAAGGAGGAACACTTACCTCCTCTCAAATGGAAATTGGGAAGAATTGTGGCCGTTCATCCAGGGTCGGATGGAATTATTCGTGTCGCAGACATACAGACATCTACTGGCGTCATCAGGAGAGCCTTCAACAGGATCTGTCCGCTGCCCGTTGATTCTTCGTCTGGTTGAAAGCATACCTGATGCTTTCAACGTCCGGGGGCATGTTCGAGCGTAACGCCTGCTCGTTTACTCTGAGCAAATCAACGTGTGTCTCATTAGTTTTAATTAATTATAAGGTCATTTGGATGTCCAATTTTTGCATGTCATTCTTCTTACACCTCTGACCATCACTGAGGCAATACAGTTTTTATTAAGACACAGCATTTTTGAGTTTCCTTGAAGAGTCCCGGAATATCCCCAACACACGTTAAAAAAAGTACCGTACTCGTCATTACAGAATAGTACCTACCTACTTGAAAGATACAAACTTATTTTGGTCTCAATCTAACCCAAAAGCAAAGATGAAACCTAAGACGGTGGGGGCGTATAGAAGAAACTGGGACTCCTGTGCATCGATGGAACACTGTGAAAACTGTTTGGCGCCGGGCTCCGACAGGATTTCGCGAGTAGGCGACCCTAGAGAGAGCAAGTTACAGGCAGCTTGTACCCGCGTCCTATTCCCGGAATGGACTATCAAAAGTTAAAAATATGTAGTATTATTGTTTAAAACATTTCACTACTTCACCCTTCATGATAAACATAACATTTATTACGATAACAAGATGAATTTACGAATACAACGCCTAAAAATTAGAAACTTTTCTTTTTTGGCTTGGCTCGCGTTTTTTTTTTTTTCAATCAAATCATCTTATGAGTCCTCTCATCCAGGGCAGGGCGGGAGGGACTGTCAGACTTGTACTGACTAAAATCCACGGTGTCCTTCACTAGCCCTTTGCGTACCGGGCTCACGGTAATGGGTAAGTCCCGCGACCTTGGCTCGCGTTTGACCATTATGTCTTTGTATTGTTTATCATCTCCATCTGCACCATCATCATCACCAGTATAGCAGCTTTCTACAGCTGGACATAGGCCTCTTCAAAATTGAATAGTTCATATTTTGATAACAAGACATCTTGGTTCAAATCACGGATATTTGGAACTTGACTGTATTTTTTGTTTTAGCGTGGTAAAAATCATCAAACGCGTCGATCCATCTAGGGCAGAGCAGAAGAGACTGTCAGACTCGTACCGACTAAAATCCACGGTGTCCATCAATAGCCCTTTACGTTCTGGAGTCACGGTAATTCTCGAGTCCCCCGACCCCGGCAGGCTTTGGCCCTCTACAAGGGGTCCCGTCATGATCCTGACACTCCTTTAGGCGCGCGTGGAACACAACGCGCCGTCGACCCGGGCATGGTTCATGGTCGGACAGCGAGTCACCCATGACTCGCCACCCGCATGTCCGCGCCTACGGTGGCCGGAGATCGTCTGCCGACGTCCGTCGCCGTGGGCGTCTACCAACCTTGATTGTATCATAAAAGAACGTGTGAAAGTGTTCAACTCTTGCTCTGCTCTTGCTTGCATTTGTAAGGTCTAAATATTACATTGCAAACAATCTAAAGCAATATTCAAATAAAACGACAATGTTATGAGTTTATTTGTGCCATTTTGAAGGTATCATACGAAATTAAATAGTCGTTGTAATTGTAGTCGTTACGAAAAACATACGCTGGGAGGTAATTGCGAGACTGTTAAGTGGAGGATACTGCAGATCTTTTGAACACCGATTTTAGCATGATCATTATTTTTGAGGCAGAATTGTTGCAGACCGCTATTTTTTAATATATTTCGTTCAATTTTACGAAGATTCGGTAAATAAAAACCTTTAAAAAATGTGTTCCCTGTCTATTCTAAGACTATATAATAGTCATTGTACCTATGACTTGATTTGTCTCTAGTCTTTGTATCGATACCTGTTCCAATTACTTACTAACGACATGTCATCGATGTTGTCATGAATAATTAAATAAGCCATGTTTTGCCATTATTTTTTGTCACGTCAATGATTAGAACTCTGCAAGCTGGACAACTTTTGAAAAGGCTTCAGAAAAGCCCGACAAAGTGCAACAGTTTCTTTATTACAAAACAAACGAACTTACTTCGTCATACTTTTTAAATCAAGTAAGATCTTTAGCTAATTTAAAAACAATGTTTAATGAAGTTGACTAAAAAGATTTAAATCAATGTTTTGATCGGCTCACCGATGTGGTATTCGCCTTAACAAAATATGCAATACTTTTCATCACAGCATCTCTTTGCCTTTTGTGCGTCGGCACAGTAATGACAGAAAATTGTTGCAGCCACGTCTTTTGTGCGCCAACTATTTCAATCAGGGGTCCCATCCTATGGGAATTAAAAAAAATACAGATAACAATTCCAACCATTTTCTAAGAACTTTGTAGTAGTACTTATTAAAGTAAGTTGTTATTAAGAAATACTGAATGAAACGTCGTTTGATGTTGGCACCTAATTGTGTAGGATTGTAGAATTTACTTTGCTTTTTAAATTAAAAGGGTTTGGAATTCGGCGCCGGCGCCTGATTACGCGAATTCATTATGAACTTCTTAGAAGTATTGCTATTAATGTTTAAAAAAATAGTAGGTCTTTATGATTCAGAGAACTTTACTGCATCATTTCGAATTTCATGCCCGATAAGTATTCATCCCGAAGTCATCAATTCGAACGTCTGAATTGCCAAAATTCAATAGCATCAATATATCACATTTTCGAATAGCTCGAGCGCCCGTTTCGCCGAAAAGCCATTGCAACAATTATAGTCCATCGAATAACTATTTATTTTTAAAGCGATGAACTACCGTTGTTCTTTGAAAACTAAAATTAATTTTCTTGAACTCAATATGAATCAACTTACATCGGTTTAAACATTACTAAACACCGCATTATGATTGGAGTGGTCATTAATTTACTTGTAATAACCGTTGTTAAAATCTCATTTTTTCGATCCGGATTTTAAGTTACCCGTATGGTAATGTACTGATGTACTCGTAATTTAACTGGATGTGTCCCGGAATTATTAAACACTGTTTTAGTTTACTAACATATTTTTTTTTTTAATTTTTGAAAGTTATGGTCGCAGCTAATGTTGGAATATTTTAAAGAAAATTGGCAGCCAACCAAGCAATATCTTACGAATTACGTCTAGAACTGTGTTTTTTTTTTCCTTATAGAATTTTTAAATTATTCAGAGCATACCCGCACTAGATCTAATAAAAATCTTGGAGATGAGATCGTGCACTAAAAAGCCTAGAAAAGCGATAGTGGTAAATACATAAACTGACTCCTTATACTACAGTGGTAGACGCCCACGGTGACGGACGTCGGCAGACGATCTCCGGCCACCGTAGGCGCGGGCATGCGAACGGCGAGTAATGGGCGATTCGCTGTCCGACCATGGACCATGCCCAGGTCGACGGCGCGTTGTGTACCTCGCGCGCCTCAAATAGTGTCAGCAGAGTGACGGGGCCCAAAGCCTGCCGGGGTCGCGGGACTCACGAATTACCGTGAACCCGGTACGTAAAGGGCTATTGAAGGACACCGTGGATTTTAGTCAGTACGAGTCTGACAGTCCCTCCCGCTCTGCCCTGGGTGGGAGGACTCATTTGATGATTTTAGGACGTAAAAAAAAAGACTACTATATAAAGGATTATACGGTAGTTCACACTTCATCTTTTATTTTAGCCCTTCCATTTCTATTCCAATCCACGTTACCGACAAACATGGGCGTCACTTCCGTGCTAAACCTCCATAAATTAGTTAAAAAACAAATCATGCCATTGAATACATAAACCCTAATATTTTGATGTGCAGTTATGTCAGTTTTGTATCACCGAACTAGTTATTATATTGTTAAATGTGCGGTTAAATTGTTTTTGATGTGCTGCGGGTAGTATAGAGTTCATTAATGGGTATTATGAGATGTTGGGGCGTGGTTTTATGATAATAGAATTGGTTCGTCGTGTGTGGTCTAAGCTGTATGATGGCCTTTTCCATGACCACTTTATGTCAGTCACCTTAAATCGTAAGGTATTTCTGTCTCATTTTTTTTTTTTTTTTGATGTGGCCTCTCGTAGCGCAACAAACCTAGAAGGTTGATGCTAACCGGACAATCCTGCGGTGGCCAAAAATTACTTTAAGGCCCCCAGCCAGGGCTTACAACTAAGGTTCAATTAAATGAACGTCACTAAGGGCACCCCCTGCGGGGTTCGGGCCTAGGCTTAGTGCGTCATTGAGGGGGGGGCAGCAAGGGTCAGGCTGGGTCGAATTATTATTAGGGGAATTTAAAGCTACTTGCTCAGCTTCAGGAGCTGGCTTGTCGAGCAAGGGTCGGGCAGTAATTTCTGTCTCACACTTGAGGCAGGCTTTTATTCATGTCTTATGTCTCTTCTAACTACCATTGTCATATTGTATAATCTCTGGAATCAGCGCAAGATGTTTCTAGAGTCTAACCAGGAGTTGCGAGACTGTCTAAGCAGGTAACCGTGATTCCAGAACGTAAAGAGCAATTTTTTTTTTATATTCCACAACTATCACACAACGCCATCTAGTCCCAAGCTAAGCAGAGCTTGTGTTATGGATACTAGACAACTGATAAACTTACTTATATATTTCTAAATACATACATATTATAGATAAAATTAAAGGAACACTGTGGATTGAAGTCAGTGAGTAATTTTAAATAAGAGCCTAAACATGCATACTTTAGATTACTTCACGACTGAATTATGTTTCCATTTACTTTTTAACCGTTTCTAGGATGTCATTCGCTTTTTGGTGGGTTCATCTTTATCATTTTACTCATGAATAAACAGCACCTGTATTGTTCCCTCTGATAATATTTAAAAGTTTAATTCTGTGAACAAAAAACGATTAAAATCACGCCCCTTTTCATTAATTATGCATGATGCTAAAAATTAAAGCGCCTTAATACTTTTAATGTGTCATTTATTCAAACTACCAGCTGGATCCAACGTTCTCACGCAATAACGCCAAAATACTGTCGTAAAAACTTACAAAAATCGATCGTAAAAATCGCAAAATCATCTTAAAAATTCATCGATCGATCACAATGGGACATTACCTTTTTATTGCCACTAATGAATATCTTTTTAGAACTCACCCTTTACAATACCTCCACAGTATATCAAATAATAAAGTTTTAAACTCTAGAACATAAAAAATTGTAAACGGCGTTTTGTATTTGTTTTTTACCGTTTTAAAAAAAGAATCGAAGGGTTCAGAAAATGTTTGTCATTCTATTTGAACTTGCCCCCTTTTCGTTTGCGACAACCCTTGAATTTTGACACGGTTAACCGGTAAATGCTGGGTGTGCAAAAAATGACCTCACATTTTTGGCACCAATATTTTTAGCACCGAAAAAGAACTTTATTTTTTAAGTAATAAGGGCTCTGTTTTTTGGAGTGATTGCCATTGTTAACCCCACATTGACTTTTTAAGATGAAGTAGGTCATAATTGGGATCACAATGCGAATTAAACCGTAACTAATTGGTACAAAGTGTAACATAATGTTTCGTATTTTGACTAACATTGTAGATTAATTTCAAGGGTTACAGTTCGTTTTTTTTTTTCTTATTTGTTATATTGACTCAAAACGTAGCGTGCCTGCATCACTTACAGTTTTTGACATGCGTGTCAAATGGATATAAGACTGAGGTGCCTAAAGCGTGGAGTACCGTTTTTTTTCCTTCTATGACCGTAATCAGGTCACGCAACGTTTAGTTGATCTGATATACAGTGGATATAGATTTCTTTGTTCAATATAAACTTAATATATTAGTAGTAGGATTTATAAGAGTTTTATCAGTCTAAATCTAAACTATCAAGAAAATATTAAGTACATACCAATTTAACCATAACTATTTTTAACTCGTATATACCTATTTCAATTTTCAGTTAATTTTTTTGTTATAAAAATCGATGGTTATAATTATTTCAAAAAAAATGTGGAGGTAGTCGCTCTACGTAGAATGCTGCTATTTGGCTGCAGCCATACAAATATGAATCTGTACCTTCGATTTCTAACTCAAAGCATTTATTTCAATAAGATCATTACACAGCCCTTTTTACTATCGAAAAAAAACTTCATCCTAGCTAAAAAACATAATAACATGCAAAAATACTGTAGATAACTGTCTCGTCATAAAAACACCCTCCCAAACCACATTAAAACAAAATTAACACCACACACACCAACCTCATTTCAATACAAAGTACAACAATTAGCTGTCATCACCAATCAGCGAACAAGCATTTAATCAATCCGTACTCACAATCACAATATTCATAACGTTGTATTCAGAAGGTAATTTGGATGCAAAACTGATAATTAACGCATTAACATCCAAATAACGGGGACAAAAGGTGTGTGCGGAGTTTGGATTGAGTTACCGTGAGTGGCACGGCAGTGGAGGGTTGGATGTGCGGTAGAAGATAGTGCGACATTTTGAAAATGCGAAAGCGGCTAGATTCAAGTAATTGTTTTTTTTTTACGTGGTAAAATCATCAAATGAGTCCTCCAACCCAGGGCAGAGCGGGAGGGACTGTCAGACTCGTACTGACTAAAATACAAGGTGCCCTTCAATAGCCCTTTACGTTCCGAGGTCACGGTAATTCGTACAGTCCCGCGACCAAGTAATTGCCATAAATTTTTTATAAGCATTTGCTTTGAAAATTACTCAGAGTAAAGTAAAAGAAAAACCAAGTAAGCAAGCAGCAGGATTATAATATAGCAGTCGAGGATTCAAGGAGCACCATATATTTTTATTACAGTTTATTTGTTCTGACTATGCTGCGTGTGATCTTTATGCTTACAAGCGTTCTGTTTCTATCTATTATGAATGACAATATACAGTATATTGTTCACACCAATTAAGCACATCTTTTCAGCTTTAAGGTTTTCACATAATTTTCTGTCTATTAGCAGTTATTTTTTATATTCGATCAACGATACTAACAAATTAACTAAAAAAAAGTGAAAGCAGTAAACATGTGGGCATTCGTTTATTATAACAAACAACTCCAAGATTAATTTAATATTGGAAAAAGTCTTGCATAAGATCAGGTACTAATAACATAATTCTTAAAAGCAGATTCAGAATCTAACACAAGACTTGCATGCTTCAATATTGCATAACCCTCGCCAACCCGTCCGCACTGAAGAGTCCTGATTACCCCATTTATTCTATTAAGTTGGTAATTGTTTAGTGAACGAGTTGCGCTGAATCTCGTCCGTAGCAACTATTAGACCTATTGTGTGCTAAAGTGAATATTGTGCTGAAGTGAATATGTTTTGTGCAATGGCGTAGCAGGATTAGGGTTATTTTGGGTAAGACAAAGGATATTGAGTGGGTGTATGTTTGTGTGTAGGATTGTATATTTCTGTTTAAATATGGACATGATAAACCTGATGACCCTGTTCCCGGTGCTGGCGGACTGCTATTTTTTATACTTTTAAATGTTTTTTATGTCTTTTTTGTTAAAAATATTTAAAAATGTTACAAATAAGTTAAAAGATAAATAAAAGATTGACATGAAATATTTTAAAGACGGTCAATATAGTGTTATACCATATTTTTTTTTGTAAATAAGAGAAAAAGAAAAAGAGTGTTTCTTCTTTATAAAAGCATTCTTGTGACATAGCCCAATATCAAATACTGTAGCAGGGCACATTAAATTTAATATCATTATGCGTGAATTAAAAATTGTTGTTTTTAGTCTGCGTGTCCCAAAACACAGCCACAATTCTTTAGAAAACTTTCTCAGAAATCCCCAGAGAGAAAGGATTGAGAGAACCCAACATTTTTATACCAATTTCACCCTAACCTGTGAAAAATCGCAATAAAATCGCTCAACGAAGAAATAAAAAAGTCAACGTCATCATTACCGTTCAAATTTAACAAAAAACTTATAAAAAAGATAGTTCCCACGACACACGGTAATCATTCCAATCAATAAAAACATAAAATACTTTGACATTTAATGACAAACTTACCCATTGATCAAAAAGGAAATAAATAATAGCACACCCGATATTTACGAGTTCAAACCCTTGGCAAAAAACAGACGAACAGACAGTTTAGGGGAAAAATAAGAAAAAAATGTAACCACGGAATCGAAAATTATTGGGACCTTTTTCTGTTTTTATTAAAAGGTTGGCTCACATAGTGTCGATATGTTGTTTCGTGGTGTGTTTTTTACTTGTATTATGTTTAAATTTACTTTTGTAAAAAAAAAATACATGTAAGACAAAATAAATATAATAACATTATAAATATAATAACATTATAAAAAATTTTTTGACTTAGAAACGAAAGCAAAACTTTAATTATATCAAGTTTTGTCTGACTATTATAGATGATTTTTTCGAACCCCATGTGATGTGATATAAAATTTTGAATTTCATTAACGTAGGTGTCGCGCACACAGATCGTCATTCATTAGGCGTGTCCACACAGAGTGAGCAGCCTCGCGAGGCATTTGCCGCGCGAAGCAGCTCGGTTAGTGTGGACATGCTTCGGCCGAGGCAAACGAGCGCGCTGCCGCGGGCGAGCGACCGAGCGCCCGAAACAATCAGTTTCATTTTTTTTTTTGTTTTACTCAAGCGAGTAGCCTAGCGAGGCAGTTTCCTCGCGCGGCAAATGCCTCGCGGGTCTGCTCGGTCTATGTGGAAGCGCCTAGTAACAAATAAAAAAAAAACAATTAAATTCAAAGTGCAACAGTTGTTAAATTAACATTGAGAGTTGTATTTATTTCAATAAAGAAGAATCACTCCATGTAACTCAATATTTATCGAATGCCTCATCGACCCTCGTGTTTAGCGCAGGGTTAGACGCAAAAAATACAAAAAATCGTTTATTTCGTTACGATTTGACCCCTCAACTGCAGATAAGCGTTAGACCATGTCTTGTTAGGGCTGTATGATTATTATGTTTTGATAGATTTTAATTGTGCCTTTGGATGTTGTGTTTTATATTATTGTGATACATATAAGTAGTACTGCAATTTGGTACAATCTGTTTTCGATACTCTCGTTTTTATGCACGAAAAGATTTAAAAAAATGTTGCCGCTCATTAAGAATTTCTCCTGTATCGTGGGTATGTTACAGACATAGAAACTCACATACACAAACAACCAGACCCGGAACAACTACTAGCAGATCATACAAATATTTCTTCCATGCAGTGATCGAACCCGCGACACACAGCGCAGCAGTTATTAAGTTCAAATTTTATTACACTTGATAAAAAAAATTATGAAAGCATAATTGAAAAGCATTCCTATAAAGTAAAACGGTGATATTATAGACCCACAGTTGGGCTGAGGCCACTGTACCCTTCTTGCACCACTTCCTTTCCAGATCTGTATAGGAACCAATCACTGTCAGGACTGGGTGACTCGCCGTCAGACCATGGACCATGCCCGGGTCCACGCGCGCCTCAACAAAGCGTTGTCAGTAATCTGACGGGGTCAGAGCTTCGAGGGTCAGAGCCTGCCAGGGTTGCGGGACTCTCTTAACAGGAAACCGTGACCCTGGAACGTAAAATGCTTTTGAAGGATCTCCGTGGATTTTAGTCAGTCCGAGCCTTACAGTCTCTCATGTCCCGCCCTGGGCGGGAGGACTTTTTTGATGATTTTACCACGATGAAAAAGGTCATAGGACACGAGTCACCATCTCATCCCAGGTCCTCACCCGGACCTCCTGCGTTTAGCTGCCTTTAAGGTGGACCCACATCATCTATTCACACATAAATTAATATGCATTGACAAATGTTCCGATTGTCCGGTCATCACAAATAATGCGCAACATCTAGTCCAGACAACAGATGGACGACAAAGAAAGCCAAGTACTGGAGGTAGTTAATAAGTGGCACAAGTGAACGCAGTTACTGTTAATCTGAACTATGATAAATGACGTCCCTACGCTCTTGATTTGAGTTTAGTATACAGGGTGTTTCAGAAAATTTTGAGAATGCGAGCTGTCAAAGTGACAGATTTCTCTATGATTTATTTTTCTATTATAACGTACATTATTAAAGAATAAATTGAAATTGTTGACGTTTACTAAACTGTTATCATAGGAAAATTAAAAATGACGTATTATAGAGGCAAGTATATTAAATTGTTAGTAGAAACTATTTAAAATGAACGTAAGTACGCGAAGTCTTTCTTTCGTTTTATTCTGGTTTAATTCTTTTCGGGGTCTTTCTTTGTTGTCAATGATTCTCTGTTTCTTATTAGCAATTTTATCAGGGGCTACTTTGAGAATTCTTAATATATGTTCTGTTTGCGAAAATTGCCTCGACATTCAATAAACATACTCCGTCAGATAAATATTACAAATGTGGTCAACTTCGTATATTTTCAATTTTGCTTAAACTTCAACATTTCTCTAAGTGATGGCAATATTTTTTCGGTGATTTGCTTACCCTGAAACTGCACTATAACTTTAGCATCACCCTCTACATTAACAGGCGTGACCACGCGACTGTACAACAGATTACGTGCGTAGCATCGCACTGCGCACTGATTGTACTAAACAATTATGTTTATGACTGTACGTAGGCACTTTGTGTGTGTTCTATCGGTGAGAGAAAGTCGTACTTAGTGCTACTAGTGTTATAGTATTTTAGAGGCAATAGATGTGTTATATATTTTTTATCTTGGTAAAATAATCAAATGAGTTCTCCCACACAGGGCAGGACGGGAGGGACTGTCAGACTAGTACTTGACTTGTAGAGAAGAGGCCTACGCCTCCTCTCAGTATGAGAATAGTGAAACTTGAAAATTTGTTACAAAAAAGTGCTTTTACAGAACCCAAATAAAGCCAATTTTTATCGTGGTAAAATCATCAAATGAGGCCTCCCACCCAGGGCAGAGCGGGAGGGACTGTCAGACTCGTACTGCCTTAAATCCACGGTGATCCTTCTAAAGCCCTTTACGCTCCAGGGTCACGGTTTACTGATCAGACAGTCCCGCGAAATAAAGACCCTACGATCCATTCTAAAGCACAATCCATCATCACCAACAGAAAAAATGCTCTTTAGGAATACTGTAATAAAATGGGTATTAACTTACTTCAACTCTGCAGACGGTTAGCGTAGTTGTTTTTTTTTTACGTGGTAAAATCATCAAATGAGTCCTCCCACCCAGGGCAGGGCGGGAGAGACTATCAGACTTGACTGACTAAAATCCACGGTGTACTTCAATAGCCCTTTACCTTACCGGGGTCACCGTAATTCATGAGTCCCGCGACCCCGGCAGGCTTTAGTCCTCTAGAGGGGGGCCCCTAGCGTAGTTGATAGATACATTTTAGTAGCTTATCATTTCAGTTATGTATACAGAGGCCTTATCATGAATTTACAGTTTTTGTGGCGTAAATTAAACTGGAAATTTGACATTAATTTTAAGGAAAAAAATATTTCCTTCTTCGTACACTAGAAGCGCTGTTTCATTTTTCCATACAATAAAGCCTTTGTCAAACAGACAGGCATGGCGAATGCGAATCGAGGCGTTTTTATTTGTAATGTATGGAATTATTTGAATCTAGTCACATAGAAAAGCGAAAGCGATCCGATAGCGTGACAGAACTATCGGACTGACGTCTCGTATCGGTTCGTTATCGCTTCGGACTCGCCTGTCTGTTTGACAAACGCAGTAAATACTTCAAGTACGCTGTAAAGTTTCCAAACTTTTTTTTTATGATTATGTTGGTAGCTTTCCAAATGGCAATTACACGTAGGTCCAGATACTTACCTCTTACTCCAACTATACCTTTTTTTTTTATCGTGGTAAAATCATCAAATGAGTCCTCCCACCCAGGACAGGGCGGAAGGGACTGTCAGACTTGTACTGACTAAGATTCACGGTGTCCTTCAATAACCCTTTACGTACCGGGGTCACGGTAATCCCTTGTTCCCGCGATCCCGGCAGGCTTTGGCCCTCTACAGGCCCCGTCTCTACTCCACCTATACCTTAGGGGGGAAAACCATGACAACCTATAACGGTAATGATTTATAGGTACCGTCTAACCAGAGGGCAATGCACAAGCTAATGGTTATAATGATCTTTTGATGTGCAAAGCGATTACTTCAGGGAAATTGTGCCCTTATTCCGTATGGGTTCCGCGTTCGATTTCCAGTTGATGTTTTTATGATTCGACGGATATTAGTTTAATAGGTAATTTTGTAGTTAATGTTGTTATGTGGGGGGTTTGGTTAATAATATTAAATGTTGATCTTGATATCTAGTAGGTGTTTTTTGTGATATTTTATTCTGTGCGCTTTATGTCGTTTGATACACCCATTCATTACATATGCTATGCTATGATTCATGATCGTGAGGGAGAGGACAGCGTCCTACGTTCATACAAGCCGCAGTGGTAGGCGCCCACGGCGGAGGACTTTGGCAGACGATCTACAGCCACCGTAGGCGCGGGCATGCAGCCGGCGAGTAATGGGCGACTAGCTGTCAGACCATGGACCATGCCCGGGTCGACGGCGCGTTGTATTTCACGCGCGCCTCAAGGAGTATCAGCATAGTGACGGGGGCCTCTGTAGAGGGCCACAGCCTGCCGGGGTCGCGGGACTCAGTCTTCATTATTATTGCCAGTATCTATCTAAATGGGTCGCAGGACTCACGAATTTCCGTGACCCCGGAACGCAAAAGGCTATTGAAGGACACGGTGAATTTTAATTGGTACGAGTCTGACAGTCCCTCCCGCACTGCTCTATGAGTGGGAGGACTCATTTGATGACAATACGAGTACCACGTTAAAAAAATAAAAATGCTATGATTCATGACACTCGTTTTATCTGAAATATGTTTTTAGAGTAATGTAAATGAAATTGCTGATTTTGAATGAATTTTGAAATAAGTGATACTGAATACTTTCTAACTATAAAGAAGATAAAAAATTTTTTCACTATATAAAACTCTACATAACACAAAAATCACATTTTAAATATTTGAATAAAACCAAAAACAAATGCAGTTTTATGCAAATTTTTACAAGTGCTGTTGAAAAGGACATTACTGTTTTTACTATTTTGTAAACCTACCTTTTATCTAGATAAAATTATTTTCAATCGAGTATTCTATAACAGACTTTTATAGTTACCAGCCAGCAGGTCAACGTACCCGAATCTGTAAAATTAAAAATATTTGATCCGTATTTTTTTTTGTTACGCAAGCCAAAGTTGTCGAAGTCACAACAAAAATCACAAAACGTCACTCGGTCGGTATAATTTTAGAGGCATTATGACGTCACAAGTAAAATTTCAAAGCGTTTTACCTTTGTCAATGTTTATGGATTTAAAAAAATCTAAAAAAAATACGATTTCGTTATTTTTCAATACTCTAACTGACGGACTAAACAGATTTTCAATTTAACTACGCTATTGTGATAACGTTGAAAATCTATTAAAGTTTGAAAGATTGAGGTTGGTTGTTGGTTAGAGTAAGTATGGAGTTTCTTGGCCATTCTTCTCCATACGAACCTACCCTTGCGAATGGGTGTAGAATCAATCCCTTCCCATCCCATTTCCTTTAATTTTATTAATCGACGTACAAAAGTGCCTCTTTGATGGCCTAATTGAAATAAATGATTTGGGTTTGACTTTGTTGATGTGCTAGCAAGCAGGCCAATCTGTACATTTAGGGTATACCAGTGTAAGTAGCTTCCAAACCTTATGAGGACTACTTCATGCCATGTTATAAAGCCAAGACCCAACAGCTTAACCCAGAAATCCTCAATCAAACAAAGCCACAAATTAACTGACGTAATCAGCTTAGTATCTGACCATTAATATCGTCTCGAATCAACCCTTTGACTGCGTAATACCTGCAGGCAAACACCGGAGCGTAACCTATGCTAAGCTCCCGCACAAATATAGTAAGCAAACGGATATTAAGCTGGGTTTATGTACTGGTGTGGCCGATGTGGTCTTGATTTTGGGATATTGGCGATTTCTGGACGGATAGTTGGCGTGCAAGTATTTGAGGGTTGCATAATATTTTTTAAAAATAGGTGAGTACTTAGACAAAGATGTATTTATAGTTTAGAACAAAATTTGCTTAAATGGGTATGATTGAATAGTAGTTATGCTTCTGGGCATGCATTAAATCGTGATAGCATTCGAAAATTGTGTATTACAGTTATAATTAAGGTAGCCCAGCATTAACCGACGCCATAATAGTGTTTTTATAACTCAACATAAGAAAAATAAACCTAACGTCAAAAAAAAACTGACACAAATTGACTGAAAAACTAAAAATATCAAGTAATCTCATAAAGAAGAAGCAGAAACATTATTACTTTCGTTATATCCTAAAGTTTCTTTTTACAACCCTCACTTATCCAGGTCTTCTTTAATGCAAACTATTCCAGCAAAAGAATTCTCGACGGCAAAAGAACAAAATTCAATTTCCTCCGTTGCACTTTTTGCGCTCACTGTACATTACACAGACAAGCACTTATCTGCACAGTGTACGCTCGATTGAAGGTAGCACTATCCATAACTTTAGCCTGGCTGCCGTTTTCCAACTACACACTGTGTTCGTCTTCATTCTCCTTAAACAACACAATTTTAGACAGTGTGTCTCTCAGTGTCTCTTGTGTTCAGTTTTTGAATCGTGTGTGTTTGCCAAAATTGGCCAACATTTGAGTAGCAACTGGCAAATCTTCCTTCTTCATCTATTAGAGATGATATTTGCTTACTGCGACGATCTATGTTGATGCTCCACTTGACGAAGTATTTGAATATTTTTGTCTGCAAAAAAGTTGAAAAGTTTATTTTCTTTTATGTGCGTGCGTGTTGAATGGTCAAATAATAATTATTATGGCTTAATTGCCAAGAGCCTCGAACAACATCTGAGAAGGCTCTCGCTTGGCAGCTGGATCAGGCGCCTGATTTATAAGGCAGTACTTCTGGACACGGCGCGTATTGTTACGAGGTTCCTCTCTCAGGAGCCCTGACCACCGGCAGCCAGGACCATGTTCCCGATGCTGGTGGAATGCTATTTTTTATATTTTTAAATGTTTTTTATTCTTTTGTGTATTTTTTTTAAGCGTAACTAATAAGTTAAAATATGAATAAAAATATCTGGGACGTCAGTGTTTTAATAAAATATGTTGTGTGAACCTAGTTAAACCTTTCTGTTAATGTGCAATAATTTTGTTGCAGTATAATTTTACTTTCTATGGTATTTTTGACACAGAGAATTATCTTAGTTATTCTTGTCATTACATATTTCTGAAATAACACCAGAGTTCGTCCTTGCAGCTACTAACAAAGTTTGCAGCTATCGCGCACATATCGCAAAGTGTATAGTTAGACGGCTCAACTCACTACAAGACACTGGCAGAGTAGGTAGTCGAATCGACTAACTGGAAAAAAAGAAAGAAAAAACATATTTCTGAAACAGTTTTCTTTACCTCAAATTTTTCAACTTTTCCATTGCTGTGATTTTTGAAGTGAAAACTTCTTTAGCGGCGTTGTGCACTTTTTTGGAATGGGTAAAAAATGTTAAACTCGCGTCAGGACACGTGACGTGATCGAAAATTCGTAAGACGGCGCAGGGCGCTTGCGCGAATGTTCGTGTGTGTTTATTATTATTCAAGTTTCCACTTCTGCCGGCACTCCCAGAGTGCAACCCGTCGTTTTTTTTTTGTCTACTAATGCTTTCATCTATCTCTCGGCAATTTTTTACTGTACTTTTTTTTCCAAGTTCTTTCATTCCGTATAAATTCCAGTCTTCCTAGAATTATTAATTGCAATATCAATATTAAATAACCTCCAATTTCTATTGTCCATCAAAATCCGTAATAGAATTCCGCCGACGTATCACCACATAAGGGCGCTTCGGATTAGGCCAGAATGTTGACTTAACTAATGCACGCCATCTAGCCGCGGGCTTAGTAAACAACTGTGCAGTGTGCATGATCTATTGTTTTTGTCTGCCGGATTATTGGCGATGCAATTAAAAGGTGCTTCTGATTTTTAAGTGGTTATTCGATTAGTCTACCGTGTTGATATTTTTCTTCATCGTCCACAACATTCATACTCTTTTTATGTCAATTCTTGAATTCCTGGAGAGGTAGATGCATGATCAATGAACATGGAGATGTTCATTTATCATGCATCCACCTCTTCAAGTATAGGCAACTCACTGTCCGATCATGGACCATTCGTGTTCCAGCTGTCAGCAATATGATTGTCGGTCTGCGAGTCTATGTATGTGAGTTTAAATGTTGGTAAATCCATCGCAGTAGAAATTCTTAGTTTTGTCCAACGTTTTTTTCTGCTTGTCTTTGAACTCCATAATCATTGCTTTATGACAAATGAGCGTAGAAGACCACAGGTGTTCTGAATCATTGTTATGTCGTTAGGTTTTATTTGAATATATACATTTTTTTTACCTTGTCAAATCGTCAAATGATTCCTCCCACCCAGGGCAGAGCGGGAGGGACTGTCAGACTCGTACTGACTAAAATCCACGGTGTCCTTCAATAGCCCTTTACGTTCCGGGGTCACGGTAATTCGTACAGTCCCGCGACCTGAATATCTACATAGTGAAATTAGATAACAATCTAAAACATATTTGCAATATTGACTATTTCCTAAATTAAAAAACCAATATAGATTAAATCTCATGAAAATCTTGATATATTTTCCGGAATGAAATTCCGTTACGTTTCCGCATTAACTTTTTTTTCTACATAACTTATTGCCACGTCCACCCCAAAAGACCAGTGGCTAAAATATGTTAAAAGAAAATCGTATTAGCAATGATTTATTTGTCAGCCCTAGTAGGGGATATTTTCACTAGTCATGGCATATAATGCTTGGACACTGTCTTCGAAAGATATATCTTTATGTATCAGTGTTAGATGTACTGTCGTATCAACTTAGGAAATGGATGTATCGATTTTTGATGTACACAATGTGGTTTTTGTTTGACGGTAATAAAAGATGTTTTTTTTTTGTGAACGAATCTTTTAAATGTGAATATCTATGACTATAAATCAATTTACACGTGTAAGACGGAGCATCGTTTGAAGAAGTTGTGTCACTCATTGTCAAGATTAATGTGGAAGATTTTTTTAGTATAATCGGAAGATTCGTTATTAAACGTCTCCTGTGCGAAGCAAAATTGGATTGTTATGTAGAAATTAAGAAAGAGAAAGACAGAGAAAGTTGTGGAGAAAATTACAATATTAAAAAAATGGATCTATGACAAACGATAAATAACCTGACCATGTTGTTTTTGCATTATAATTTGCACAAAATAATTAAAAAATGTTTCCAGCAGCTCCTTTCTGAGAACGACATTAAAATTCCAAACGATCTATGTAATACTGTAAGGGACATCTAGTGGACAACTTTGCATGTAACTGTGTCATACATATGATTAGTCATGGCTGTGATTCAGTATAATAGGCGTAGGTTTGAAACCTGAAGGTTGTTTTCTGGAAGTAACGTCATTCACACATTTTTGGATAATTTTGACGAAGTATCTGCAAAGTAAAATAATCGTATAATACGATCTATTGTTTCAATCGATTTTTTATGAAAATACAGGGGCAAAAGATTTTAAAATCATAGCAAACACTTTAAATAAACATCAAAATATAAAATCCAACCCTATACACTTTTATATTAAAGTATCGATTCGATGGAAGATAAAACCGTACACTTGATACCGAAAAAAGTGACACCTACAAAAATAAAGGACAAGTGCAAACGTGTTAGCTCAAAGACCGGAGAGACTTATAGAAAGGAAATCCTTAAACAAAACACTGGAGTGTAACGTCGAAAACAATAATTCTTCATTACTATTTCGTGTTGGGGTAAATAAAGGGCGTGCGCTTAAAGAAAGTGCAACGGTATAGTTTTTTATAGAAGCAGATGTAGAGTAAAGTTTGAAAAAAAAACCAGCTCATGCCGGATATTTTTTTTGTTAGAATTATTCAAATGTTTAAATTTTCTAGTGTTTGGACTAATAATCATAACTGATCGAAATAAACAATATCTTCTCAAAATTAATGTGATTTCATTTTGTCAGCTCCTAGCTTATCTTAGCCTGCTGCTGTATATGGGTTTCTCACGTTACACAACAATACCCTGAGACTAAGGTGAGAATTTTCTTGGCCATCTTTTGTAGGCAGGTCCATCAAGTTGAAGGGCGACAAACATTGGAATTAAAACTTTATTGATTTCAACATAATCGCTGTTTTATTCAGAATAAAACATAACTACACTACCATACAAACGAAATAACTTTAATTCAAAACGTTACATAAACATTAAATCAAAATCCTCCCCATCATTCCGCCGTACAATCTATTGCACAAGTGGCACATTCAACTTATCGGCATATTGTCCAAGTTTTGAGGGAACCTGCAGGTGTACACGAGGGTGGCACTTTTTGTGGCCGCCAGTGTAAGCGTAAAATAGGAGCCGACTAAATAAGTGGTTATTTAGCAGGATAATGCTTTGAAATTTGGATTAATTCGGGTGGGTATTTATTTTTGGTCGTTAGTGTAAGGAGATTATGGTAATGTTGAACTTTTTGGCGTGGATGTGTAACATGTAGTGGAAACAATTTGTAACACTTGTCTATTAAACTATTGGTACTTCAAAAACTTAAAAAAGAGGCAAGAAATGTTTCCATAGCGATTTTGATTTTCATGATACCAAAGTTTTTTCCACGTCGCGCGTCGTCAGTCATAGTATATAATATAATAGGTTACTTTAATCAATTGATGTAAGGATCTATCAAATAATAAGGTATTGCACATTTAATAGATAAACGGGTCATACCGAAAGAATGAGTTTTTTTTAATTTGTTCATCTTACTGTGTAATTAGACGAACAAATTAAAAAAATCTCATAAATGACCAAAAAAAGAAAGAAATCTTATATTACAATTTTAGATTTACATAAAAGGTTATTAGCATAAAGTTCAAAGCATACGTTTGTTCTGTTATCTATTTCCAAGAGTCTTAATGTTACCATACGGTTTTTGAATAAAATTACCACACATAATTAGATCGCATAAATAATTGGGTGTGCCATATTGACCGCTTTCACCCTTTATCAAGTTTTATCTCTAGTCAATCTAGCTTTTGATATTTTAGCAGTTGGGATAATTAGGTAGGTATTTTTTGACGCTTTATCAAATTGCAATTTTATATCACGTGCTTTTGCTACATAATTTACTACATACTTATTTATGACAAACACTAATTGGGTTTATAAGACCGTTCCATACGAATAAAATAGTGAATCAATTTATAATTGCGTGTCACTTATTCGGGTTTGCGGCTAATCTGGAGTAAGTAATCAATCATTTTAAAATATTAACTACAGTTGAGAGATGAAGATATAATTATTTTTTCTTTCTATGATATTTCAGAAATGCATAAAAAACAACACATGAGACACAAAATCTTCGAGACAGCACCCAATAAAATTTCCATTAAAACAATACTACACACAAAATAACTCCACCATAAGAGCATAAACAGCATACCTATTAAACCGTCTGTCTATTCGTACTTTACGTCCATTCATCACGAACGAACCGTCACTTCCTACACACGAAAGCACTCAGGAACGCAACAATCATCGCTTAGAAACATCGCCATATGCGCAAGACAACTGCATACGCCCACCGGTCAAATTTGATTTACGCGTGAATTACATGTCATAACCTGTATGCTCATTTTACCCCGACCTCCCCTTCAAGTCGTGTCACAGCATAAAAAATCTAGGAAAAAAAAATTGGGAAACTGAATTTTGTAAAAAAAAAATTGGTTGATTTTTGTTACACTGTGGAGATACAAGGGGAGGTGTACCTAAAATGTGTAACACACGTAAGTGTCATAAAAAAACGCCCTTTTTCCAGTCAAGTGCACCTTTGTTCATATCGATAATGCATTAATTTGAATATTCGCGGTGTCATATGTCAAATGGTTTGTAATTTTCTGTTTGTTCTTTTTTTATTGTTTAATGTGATTTTCTACGGAAGTGTAATAAAGGTGTGCGTTTGTCACGATTGATTACTTTGTTAAATTATGGAGGTAAGTGGGCAAGGTACAAATGTGATATTATGATAATGGCTTTTGCACCTGTGATCTTCCATTCAATTTTCAGTTGCGTTATGCGGGTTTAATATAAAATTACTATTTAGATAGATACTTTTCTTTTTTAACGTGGTAAAATCATCAAATGAGTATTCCCACCCAGGGCAGAGCGGCAGGGACTGTCAGACTCGTACTGACTAAAATCCACGGTGTCCTTCAATAGTCCTTTACGTTCCGGGGTCACGGAAATTCGCGAGTCCCGCGACCCATTTGGATAGATATTGGCAATAATAATGAAGACTACATCTTGAAATGTACAGTGACTTAATTCTTTGATTTAATTTAGGAACGAGAACGTGTGCTATTCAGTTATTTAAATATAGCAAAATACGTGAATTAATTGAGAACAGAGAAAATATCTCATTTAATTATTTGTATCCCAAATTTTCAGTCCAATAAATTAAATGCCCTTCAGAAAATTATTCCTGATCATAATTCACCGCTTCCATCTAATTTATAATACACCCTTTCTATTAACTAAAATATTTATATAACTCAACGTCAATAAACAGGTGAGTTCATTACAGATTACTTACGGTAATTTGCAGTATTGCGTACAACGCCATCTGTCGACCGCGTCGATTACAATCGGAGTACGCTCAACCAATCATATTGTTATAGTTTTGCGCAAGAGATGTGTGGAATAATTATCGCAATAAGAGGATTATTTTTGGTTAAAGGATTGTTGGTTTTATTTTAATATTACTTTGTTTAGTTAGTTAAATGGGGAGTGCACTGGGTCAGTTTTTATTAAAAAAATACATGATTACAAGTTCCAATGTAGACACGATTTGAAGAAACTCAAATCAAACATTTAGAAGCCATATCAATTCTTGAAACTACATTAGTGGTTTGCTTAGTCACAAACATTTCACGGAAATCGTAAAGTTGAACCCTACCTTTCTTCCAGCTACTGCATACAAGTTTTACTGAACTTTTTATCGTAATCCGATCAGTTGTAAAATCTTACATTATTTATTTAATATCATAACTAAAATCAAACGATAATCATTTAAGCCTAAAAACACACACACATGTGCTCCATTTAACGGATCACTTACGCCGCACTCACCCTAAGATGCGGATTTTAAAAATGAAACTAAAATTCCGAATACCATATTTAAATCTGCAAATAGTGTTTGTAGATTCAACCCCATATTTCACTCCTCGATGATCGGGGGTGAAATGTTTGAACTTTAAAAGTGAATCTATTGTAAAGTGGCGAGTTACAGATACGTGTGTGATGCACTGAGAGGGTTTTTTGAGTTAAAATCTTATAGAGTTTAATAATAATAATATGCTGTAGTCATATTCAAAATATTAATAATAAATTCTAGAAAAATAAGAAAATAACGTTAAATGTATTTAAACATCATTATAAACCTGTTTTTTTTTTTCAAGCTAAAAGCAGTTTAAATATCAGTGACTTATGTAAAAGAGAGCCTCAAAGTCAAAGTTGTTTCAACACTTTTTATTTTACAGTTTTTCAATTCAACACAATTTAGGCACATCATGCCCCTTGTACACTGCAATTTGAGGAACCACGGTGGAACTTAAAGGGCGGGCGCACTTATTAAAAATTTGATTTTTCCACCGTAATTATAATCATATCAGCCGTAGGAAATCCACTGCTGAACATAGGCTTTCCCCATAGATTTCCAATAGGACCGCATGGAAGCGGCTTCCATCCAGCGCGATCCTGTGGACGTCTCACGCTGCGCTTGTCGGTTCATGGTCTCCATCCGAGAACCTTACGGCCCTATCGGCCATCAGTTCTGCGTGCTATGTGGACACCTTAAATATAAAATGTAAAAAAAAACGACGGGTTGCACTCTGGGAGTGCCGGCAGAAGTGAAAACTTGAATAGTAATTGTTGGAAATATCTTGTGAACAGATTTTAGTAAAACTCGCAAAAATGGTTGACTTTTTATTTCAATAATTTTCCAATGTGACGTACATCTTTTATAAACAATGTTACCTAGCAACGAATGTATCCAGCATACAAACTTCTTTAAAAGTAATAAAGTCCTACGAACATTCACGCAAGCGCCCTGCGCCGTCCTACGCTTTTTCGATCAGGTCACGTGTCCTGACGCGAGTTTAAGATTTTATACCCATTACAGAAAAAGTGCTCAACGCCGCTAAAGAAGTTTTCACTTCAAAAACATGCACCCAGTGTATCTCAAGCACTCTTACCAACTTAATACCGGTAGATAGCTACCAAATGTTAGTCAATATAGATGACGTCACTATGATCGTGCAGATCTATACGAGGGGGATGAGCAGAAGTGACAGTCATCATACCGTTACACTGAGATTATAGTGGATGCTGCATGGCGGGAAGTCATGGATGAAAGTAAATGGTGGAAAGTTATTTTGGAAAATATGGCTGTATTATTTAGGAATATATTTAGGATTTTATGAAAATCAATTGCTGTTTGTTAGTCTCGCTAAAACTCGATTGAACGGCTGGATTATTTGGCTAATTTTTGTTATAAATTATTTTTAGTCCAGGGAACGTTTAAAAGGTAATGTGATAATTTACTTGAATATTATATTTACTGATTCATACTATGAATAATATTGAAACATCAGTGATAACAAAATAAATGTGTTTTCTCAAGTTCATAGTTTTTTCACGATACGAAACGAAACAAGTTTTTGAAGTGAAAACTTCTTTAGCGGCGTTGTGCACTTTTTTGGTTTAAAAATGTTAAAATCGCGTCAGGACACGTGACCTGATCGAAGATTCGTAAGACGGCGCAGGGCGCTTGCGCGAATGTTCGTGTGTGTTTATTACTATTCAAGTTTTCACTTCTGCCGGCACTCCCAGAGTGCAATCCGTCGTTTTTTTCGGACTGTCATTCTATTTGTCAAGATAAACTATTGGCATGACTAAATAGATTTTAATGGTGCTTTCAGTGGAAGAAAGAAGAGCTTATAGAGAAAGAAGTGATTGCCGTGTAACTGCTTCTATCTTTCATGCTACTTTTTATTCCGGAATTTCCACGGGATCCGGATTTATGGGTATAACATTGAAAGTAGCTAGTTCTGCACTGGTCATATTTTTATGCAAATGGCTTGAATGACTTTCATGTAGGTAACAATTTTAATTGTCGGCTCCATGTTTATTCCGGAACATTTTCTCCAAAATATTAGATCAATCAAATCCCATCCATTTTTCCGTAACAATAATTTCCTTTCTCATTCGATTATGCCACTATAGCATTACCGTATTGCCAGTCAGCGTGCGAACCATTTTTCTTCTCGTACTTAAGGAACCCCAAAAATTCACTTTGATGGAATTAGTCTTCATAATCCTGTAGCTAATTCATCACCGTTAGCCGAATGAGTGGGGAGTGATGATGCGAAATAAATATTTAGTAGTTAAGAATATTTTTGAGGGCTGTTAGCTGCGTAATAAAAGTGAAATGGGACGGTATTCAAAGCGAAGGTGAAGCAACACCGCACGGGACAAAATAATATTTTTCTCTCTCTTTTTCTCTTTAAAAAAAGGTTGACCCACACTAGGAATTTCTCCTGTGTCGTGGGTGCGTTTACAAACATAGAAACTCACAGACACAAACACCCAAACTCGAAACAACAACTTGTAGTTCATACAAATATTTGCATATTTATATTTAATTTGTATTATCTACAATTACTTTTTCTGGGTCTGGGTGTTTGTGTATGTGAGTTTAAATATTTCTAAACACACACATGACACAGGAGAAAACCCTAGTGTTGGGCAATGTTTCAAGAAAATCTTTAGACCAGTTTGTGGATGAGTGATCAACAAGACTATTAATTACATATCGATCTATAAATTCAAATATTTGACTGCAAAAAACCTACAAAATTCATCAACAAACGCTCTAATTATGTTGTTAAAAGTGATAACACAATTTTTCTTACGAATTAAAAGCGGCACACACCAAAGTAGTGCCGAAATAATTTCTCACTCAATGCTATCGGTGTCTACAAACACTTTTCAAAGTGATTATCCGACAAAGCATTGCCGTGACAATTATCTCATTCAGTACCTTCGCAGTTTCAAACTTTTCAAAGGTGAAACTAGATAAGATTGACATGTTTCATATACAAAGAAATTTAAAAAGGCTATATACTTTAAAATTCACAACATTTAGCAATATTCTTCCCTCTTTATAACCATCAAACAAAAAATACCACCCATATTTCTAAAAAAAAGTCAACCCTAAATTAGCCACGGTGTTTTCGACCACACACAATCTGTAATTGGTCTCTTAGACCGAACAAAGAAATTTACGCAAAAATCGGTGCGTGTCACATTGGCCGATAAAGTTATAAAATATAAAGGCTTTGACGCACAATGGGGGCTGTAAATTTCAATATTGAGTGTGACTGGACGTTAGCTTACTATGTTGCAAACACGGTCCTTAATGGTGTCAAAGAGAGAGGTTTTTATTTACTTTATTGTGACGTGTGATTGAGATATTGATGGGGTTTTACGAATAATGGAATGTGAATGTATGAAAATAAAGCAATCACGGCTCTTGTTAAGTTTAATTGAATTCGTTCTTTGCTAGTAGAAATTGCTGTGATAGTTTTTGATTATAAGTAAAAAAAAATATTCGATTTTTTTAGCTTCGATGTCATTTGTACAAATCAGGACTTTTTTACTTTCTAATTGTATTATCAAACTACTAGGTATAAAAATATAAAGAAAGACAGAAACTTTAGATGAACCAAATGTTAAGAGGTATGACTATGGAAACAGAAGACAATTTGTTATCCCGACCCTAAATAAATTTAGATACATACAGAAAAACAAAGATTGTGTTGATGGCAAAAATATAATAATTTATTTACCTACAAGTTAAAAAACTAATACTAAAAACAAACTCCTTGGTCATAATTTAAAACAAAATACCTAATGCTAAACCAGATAGTACCTATGTAGCAAGCCCCGAGTCCACTCGGCACGTGCGCTTACGTCCGAGACTTCAAATTAACGCAATAAAATTAAACCTAACGTACGACTCAGTAAATTTTGTGTGACGACATTTCCGTACACTGTTGTCGTCGGTGCTAATGGAAAACACATAAACTTTGTTATTATGTATTAAGTTTAATGCAAATACTCTGTGTGAATAGGTACTTTGAATACAATTTTTATTTTTATTTATATAATATAATACTAATGTTACCTTACTCCAAGATAAATCCATTTCTCGCGGTTAACACTTTTTATGATACTGTAGCAGTAATAGGGTTAAGTTAAAACATTTATCCTTTGTTACATGCTTGGTAGAACTCTATAAGTTACTAATTATTTTGTAATGTATAACTTAAAAACCATTAAGTAACAACTTAAATTGAGTATGACCAAAAATCGCATGTGTCACTTAAATAAACCCATGGAAATCGACACGTGTTCATATCGTCAACATTAGCATAATATTGATAATATGCTAATTTGAACTGTTTAGTGCCACAAAAATCTCGAACATATGGACAGTCGCACGACAATTGAATTGTAATGAGAATATTTTGTGTTCGTATTATGAGACTCAGTTCAATTAATAAATATCGTGACTGCATGTCTGTCGGAGGACATAATAACATGAAAATTATTTAAAAAAATAGTCACAGAAACAAATTCGACTGAATTCGTAAAAAAAAACATTTGAGATTAGTCTGAGAATATGGTGATCAAAAATACGTTGTTCAATGCAAATGCAATGCCAGGCAGCTGTGGTAAAATACAGTCATTATAGCATATAATTTTAAATCTCACTCAGTTAGTGTGAACTGAATGAATCGCCCAATTAGGACACCACCCAAACAATACGAAAATGTATTCAAATTAATTCACCTTAAAATGTATCTGTAACATCGATCTGCGCTTGCACACAAATGTTACAAGCACTTTTTAGGGTTACCATTTCGTTTAAAAAACCTGATGACCTGGACAAAGGGAAATAATTTATAAGTAATGTAAAGTAAGTATAGTGTATAAGTGATAAACTTATAATAATGATGGAAAAGTTAAAGGATACTTATTTGTACCGAAAATTTAAAGTCATTGTAGAAATTCGAAAGCTAGGTATTCCAATGACATTTTTTTTAAAGAACGTTATGTATGGTGATAAGTTTTATGCTGACAAAAAATTGGGGAGAATGACCATGTCAGTTGAAACTACCGTGCATCTTAAAAAGTGCCTTGAATAAGGCCCGATTGAACTCTAAGTCGCTGTGTTGTGGCGTAATGTTAAAGAGGCATATGTCCAGCAGTGGACTGGTTTGAACGTCATCATCTCCCTAGCCTTTTTTCCCAACTATATTGGGGTCGGCTTCCAGCCAAACCAGATGCAGCTGGATATCAGTATTTTACAGGGAGCGACTGCCTGCCGGATTTCCACAACCCAGTAACTGGGTAGTACGATATCCCATGGTAAGACTGGTTATCAATTTTAAAGCTTCTGACTAACAGTAAACTGTCAAAGATCTATAAATGACAGCCGGGACTAACGGCCTTTTTTTTTTTTTTTTTGCGTGGTAAAATCATCAAATGAGTCCTCCCACCCAGGGCAGGGCGGGAGGGACTGTCAGACTTGTACTGACTAAAATCCACGGTGTCCTTCACGAGCCCTTTACGTACCGGGGTTACGGTGATGGGTAAGTCCCGCGACCCCGGCAGGCTCTGGCCCTCTACAGGCCCCGTCAATGTGCTGACACTCCTTGAGGCGCGCGTGGAACACAACGCGCCGTCGACCCGGGGCGACCAACGGCCTAACGTGCTTTCCGAGGCACGAAGGAAACTCGCTATGACAGATGGTCACCCATCCACAGACCAACCTCGGCAAGCGCGGCTTAACCCGGAAGATCGGCCTGTGCGGCTGTAATTATTTAGCCACGAGCTCCTCATTAATTGAACGTCATTAATTTAATTCTTTTTTTTATTTCCTTTATTCCAAATTTTTTGTGCATGGTAACCCTACAGACACTTGATAAACGGCCATTACGGTCATGTTCTTAATGCCCCTCTTTTTATGCTCAATTTGTTATTTTATGACCCCCATAAAATCAGGTGCTACAGTTTACACCGATTAATTAGGCCTTTTTTTGTTTCCGTTAATTTTTGAAGTAAATGTCAATAACAAATTAAAAAATATTTTATTACTTTGAGATGTTTTAAACGGGAAATGGTCTGTATCCTGTCGGACAAGACAGATGGTCTTTAAATTAATAAAATAAACGTGACATAATACGCTATAGTTTATATTTATCTTATATATTTAGACTGAAAACAATTGAATTAATTAATAAACGCGACCCCGGTAAACTTTGGCTCGAAAAGCTGATGGATTCTGATGGGCCCCCCCCCCCCATCAGAATCCATCAGCTTTTCGAGCCGCGCGTAGAACACGACGCGCCGTCGCCATCGGCTCGGCTATGGTCCACGATCAGACGGCTAGTCGCCCAATACTCGCCGTCCGCATACCCGCGCCTACGGTGGCCGGAAGTCAGATATGCAGTTACAGATTACCCAGTTATATCTGGGTAATACAAAACCTCTGTTTTACCTGTACAATTATTTCTAACTAGCTGTACCCCCGCGGCATCGCCCGTGTGAAGTTCCTTTATCGCCTGTTTCTAAAATAAACCTACTCTACCCTACACTACCCTAATTGTGAACCTTCTCCTCACAATGACGAAGACAACAAAAAAAGAATTGGCCAAATAGGTCCAGGCGTTGTTGAATTTTACGCTTACCAACACATTTAGCGATTCATTTTTATTATATAAAGATTAATATTATAAACCCTGCAATATACACAGTCTTGCAGCGGCTAAATATACTGCGATACATCATCACATAATCACCAAATATTTCAACTCAAATCCTAATCAGCACTCAACCACATGTTGCCACATCAACTTGACTAAAGCTACCACAATTTATCAAAAATTACCACTGAAACTTCCACCACACATTGTGGCTGTAAACATTAGTTTCATTGACAATGATCATTTGTTTACTCGTTAGGACGTGCCTTGAGACTGAAATAGGAACCGTGGTTTGGTGAAATTGTTTGATTGATGGTTAAATATTTTTAGTTTATTTTTTTTTTGTGGGATTTTGTTTGATATTTTGAAATTGGAACCTCTTAAAATACACAAGGCAATAAATGATGAATAAAAATTAAGAGTAGAATCATAAATTACTTACTGTTACGAGCGAAAATCCAAACTATCCAAACTAATATTATAAATGCGAAAGTAACTCTGTCTGTCTGTCTTTCTGTCTGTCTGTCTTTTCTTCACGCTTAAACTACTGTACCGATTTGTGTGAAATTTGGTACAGACATAGTTTGGAACTTGAGAAAGGACATAGGATAGTTTTTATTACAAAAAATAAAAAAAATACAAAAATCTGCCGGCAGTCACTATTCCACGCGAACGAAGTCGCGGGCAAAAGCTAGTATCCCATATTTCCAATTAATTTTTTGGTAGACAGATAGTTTATAAACTGTCTTATATTATTCAAGTCAGTTTTTGTGTGAAGAAGTATCAATCCATCTTCACAAACTGTCAGATTAATAATAATTAGTTAGATTAATTTGAGTAATCATTTATAAACTGATTAATGAATAATTCCGAAGGAAATCAACAAAATCTGTAAAGATTGCTGGGTCGAAGCTCTAATAATAGAACATCGTATAAAAAATACACAGAAATATATATATATAGAAAAGTAAGTCTTTAATCTACTTTAAAGTTGCAACAGTTAATATTTTTGAGGATGATATTATACAGCTCTTGTCCAATAGTCAACTTCGTCAAGATTGAAATAATAACTATAAAGATTGTACTGATAAGATATAGGTAAGTACCATAAGATACAGTTCCTTTTTACCAATTCAACAAAACTATTACCTCGTATTCGATATTCTAGAAAATTCCCATTACACGTAACTTTTGACAACAAAATTGCATACAAGTCTGCAAATGTGTATGACAAATTAGCTAACACCATACCTGACACTTCTTAGAACTAATTTAAAACTGCTTTGTAAAACATAAAATGGTAAATATCATTGTTATTCACAATTTCAAAAATGCAAAAGATTGCAACAATAAAGTTGGCAATTTACCTGTCACGATGGGTGAAATAAATTATTACTTGCTACTAGTGTTTGACCAAATGTTTGGTTTTTGTTAAAGCCGAAATTGAAGCCAAATAATCGGCTTTCGCCACAATATTTATACAGCAACAATATCTACTAAAAACTGTTTTAGATTGGCTAAAAGTATAGAAGATTGACTCCTAAAGTTATCTAAAATAAATAACGAACGAGTAAATGGTTTCTGGAATGTTCTTTTTCTAAAATTTTTCCTTGATTTGCTTACTTCAGAAAGTCGTGCCATTTACACTTAGAATGTGTGCCTTTCTAAGGTGACGCTGGTTCGCTTCAAACCACGAAGAAGACTCCGGGACCAACTATGTATATGTCCTATTTAAAATTAGATAATCTGTTATCATGACTATTACGAAGAACGGAGGACGACTTTTACCTAGAAAAAAAAATACAGACTAGCCAAAACTTTCTACGAATAATTTTTCTCAGCTTCGGCCAACACTTCGATGAAGTTATACCGAAACCGAATATTCGGACAACACTATTGATTACTCAGTAAAGTAACAAAGAGGTATCGTGTTTTAATTCCGAGTAAATCTCGCGGTCGAACGATTAAGGAGGTCGGTGTGAGGATGACACATTACTTGGTTGTAATGAGTGCATCATGCAGGTTGATGAGTAGGAGGAATACAGGGAAAGTTGGCTTAGAAGGGCATTTGAAGGTGGGGAATTTGTTAGTGGCTTTGTGTTTTGCCAATGGGTTTTTGTTAGCTTTAATTACAGGATAATTAAAGAAAATGAGTTACTTCCGTTCGAGCATCTATTAATATTTTGAGGAGTTGCTCAATCGGGAACGAAAATATTATGAATATCAGGGGACAAAGAGCCAATCAATAATCATAAATTACAAAACAACCAGACTTTAAAAAAAAACGAACAAAGAAGTGACGATAATGTTCATTATTTTGAAGGACTCATCTGTGGGTGGATAAAAAATAAAGCCAGATCTCTCTGCATGGGAGAATAATGAAACACCTACAAATACTTACAGAAACTTTTACTTTCATTATACTTTTGTCAACAGAGGCCAATTACGAAACTTCAAATTTTTCACTCACACCATTATTTTTACACAAAGAATGTACTAATACGACGTGGATTGATGCAAATGACACCTCCTTACAACAAATACCCAACATTTTAGGAGCTGTTACCGATAGAAAAATCAGTTGAATTTCAACCTCATACCTTAGAACATAAAACTCTGTGTACATTTTTTAAACTGTAACATGTATCTTTGTAAAACATTTTCAAGATTGCTGCTACTGAACTAATTCTTCGAACGATATTTGTCTTTATTTTCAGCACATTAAAGGTTTCAGATTATTTAGTGCAACTGTAGAAAATAAGTTTGTATATTATCGGTGACATGTTACTATTGATTTAAGAAAGTTTATTCAAGGGGTGGGCAGAGACGTTTCCTTTGAAGAAATTATACAATTTACGGGGTTTTGAACTTCATAGGGGTGAGAATGGAAGGAATGCTTGGAAAAATAAACTGTGAATGCTTTGTTTTTGTTGATATTTAACTTTTAGACGTTTGGAGGAGGGGGGCTATGTAGCTTGGATTAATTGTTAATCTAAAATGAAAGGCAGATAAACATTTTTGGTATTTTGTAGCGGTGTCAAATGTACTTTTTCTCCAACATTGCAGTGGTTCCTATCTTATCCTACTAATTGTAAACGAAAAACTTTATTTGAATGGATGGATGTTTGTTACTCTGTCACGCAAAAACCACTGAACGGATTTCGATGAAAATTGGTACAAAGATAGTACCTATATAATCTGGATTAACCCATAGGGTAGTTTTTTTTCCGATTTTGGGTTTTCATGGCATAATAACTTGGAGTTATAGCGGGTGAAGTCGCTGGCAGCAGCTAGTAATCTGTAATCCCCTAAACCGCGCATGCTGACGATGCTCAACGCGCTCGTGGAGACCAACCCTGGATTGGACTTGTTTGCTGATGAATGGAAGACGATCATGTTGTAATGTTTGCGGTTTGTGCGGTTTTGTGACATGATATATTAATTTAGTATTAATGGCTAACGCTGTACTGAATGTTTATATTTTTTTATCGTGGTAAAATCATCAAATGATTCGTCCCACCCAGGGCAGGGCGGGAGAGACTATCAGAATCGTACTGACTAAAATCCACGGTGTCCCTCAATAGCCCTTTACGTTCCAAGGTCCCGCAAGCTTTGGCCCTCTAGAGAGGGGTCCCGTCATTATGCTGACACTCTTTGAGGCGCGCGTGGAACACAACGCGACGACGTCAACCCAGACATGGTCCTTGGTCAGGATCGGATGGTGCTGCAGACATCTTTTAATTCCTGGTTTTACATACATTTAAAATTCAGACTACTAGAAAAACCTGCACGGATCATGATTTATACTATACTTGTGGGTGAAACTTGAGAGCAATTTTAATATCAATAATGTTTGATGATAAGATGCTAGGCTTACGTGACACGTTGAGTAAAAGGTAGGTAGTTTGGGTTTTATATTACATATTTTTCATTAACGACTTGTAATTTTGGGTAATCAGGGTCCCCATTTCACATATAACAATACTACATACTACTTGTACAATACAACTGAATGAGTAGGAGTGCTATGCATACTACCCTTCAGGCTTGGGAATGTTTTATGTAAAAAAACGACAGTTTGAAATTTTTTTTGAATAAAATATTTATGTTCATCCCTAATCGTGTCAGGGGAGGCAATTAACTGATATCGGCTGAGTGTACACGTAATGCGTCTTGTTTAAATATTGAGTCCTGCGCCAGACGTGTTTGTGTTTAACAGCCTCACAATATTATTTGTTTTTGGCGCTGTCTCTGCGTTTGGTAAAGACGGGGACTTTTTTCATGTAATATTTGTTTTGGTTTAGATATAAATTAAAAGTTGCATGAATATTGTAATATACTACTATATAATTCTGTACAGTCAGTGCAAGCATTTGTCAGATATCGTGTAGGTCGACTCATTACTCAAGGAGCTCAACGACGGTCGCGGGACTCACGAATTACCGTCACGCCGAACGTAAAGGGCTATTGAATGACACTGGATTTTAGTCAGTATGAGTCTGACAGTCCCTCCCGCTCTGCCTTGGGTGGGAGGACTCATTTAATGATTACTACCACGAGATATTACACATAGTACATACATTGCGAACGGCGAGTCATAGGTGTCTTGCCGTCTGATCATGGACCATGCCAGGGTCGACGGCGTGTCGTGTTCCAAACGCGCCTCAAAGAGCTGTCAGCAATCTGACGGCCCCCCCCCTTAGAGGGCCAGATCCTGCCGGGGTCTTATCAGGTAATCGTGACCCCGGAACGCAAAGGGCAATTGAAGGTATACGGTAAATATTAAGCAGTTCTAGTTGCACAGTTCCTTCCACTCCACCCGGATTTGAGGACTCATTTAATGATTTTACCACCAAAATGAAAAAGGTTTGATGACTACTTTCACACACGATACCCGTATCTATTTAAAAAAAGAAAGTGTAGCAGGATATGGAACAAGTAATTCCTAATGAAAGCGCACTATCTCCCGATTCCCACATCACAAACGGAAGTTACAAAAGACCGCTAACCAGTAACCGGTTTTAGGTCCACTGGTCCGTACGTACCGAAGGTTTATAACAGTGATCCAATCAAATGGTTTTCCTTGAACCACGTGTTACTGTGATTAATATCTTGTAATACGGTATTATTGTCCGGTGCCTGCAACCGTTATCGTGATCGACAGTTTTGAATCATGCGGGTTGAGTGCGGGCGTGGTCGGACGAATTTTGTGGATAGAGTTGACCGGAGCATTGTTTCAAAATCAGAGCATTTTTTTTTTAAGTAGTCCAAATAAAGGCAGTTTTGAATTCATCATCATCTTCAGCAGTCGATGGACGTCTGCCGACCAAAGGCCTGAAAGGAGAAGAAGATACGGGCTCAACACAAGACATATGAAAGTCTTGTAGTTACACAAGGAAGTACTGTACTAATTTTATGAAAATGTAACACTAATCAATAAACAAATTACTACTTTTGGAAAAAAAAATATGTTTTTAAAATAAAATTAATTTGAAATTAGAATTCTTAGCCAAACAAAAATTATTTTATTTGAAATGGCTAGTACTGCAGAACGGCAATTACATAGGTAAAGACCTATTATTAAAAACTTATAAGTACTATACTTTTAGTAGACTTGATTATGTTATTTTATTAATATGCAGCATGATTTCCCTAACAAAGTTCCTACTATTACTTATTTATTTCCCAGTTCTATCCCAATAAAATAAAGTTACGAAGGCAGAATTGCTTAAGGTAGATAACTAAGCTGAAATGTATTTTTTATTAATTTTAATTTTTTGTTGAGAATACACCAGGTTTTTGAAGGGATTCAACTTACAATAACAAAATAATGTGATTGTTTTCAGATCCAGACCAGACCAGTCATAGAAATGAGTAAAATTAAAATTGTAAAGGCTTATCCTAATAACATTTCCCCATTTCAATTTAATTAACCTAAATAATATAAATTCGTCCTGCCGGGGTCGCGGGACTGACGAGCTACTGTGACTCCGGCACGTAAAGGGCTATTGAAGGACACCGTTGATTTTAGTCAGTACAAGTCTGACAGTCCGTCCCGCCCTGCCCTAGGTGGGAGGACTCATTTGATGATTTTACCACGCTAAAAAAAATATATAAATTCGTCGTAGCTAACCCGCACCTAGAAGGGAAGTGTTTTATTATTGCCTTTATCTTTTTAGATCTATTTTTTCGTTGGTTTTGTTGCTCGTCATTTATATCGCATGGGCTAACTATTAATTTAATTAAAAGCGTATCCATTTGGGGCCACTTTTGCGTTATATTAGATGTAATCATTAATTTTCTTTATTAGTAACAGGTTGTTTGTTGTAAGTTTAATGTTTTGGAAATGAAAAAGTGGAAACGTTATACAGAATTTGTTGCACATGGGATGTATATGTGAAATTCGGTAACTGCCAAAGAGGCACAGAAAACATTAGAACTCTGTTACTCATCCTTTTGATTCATCCTACTATCTCTCCTCTTTATTTTTAACTCTTTATGACACTTAAATGACTGTAGTTGTTTTTCGATGCAGTAAGTTTTGAGTTTTATCTTTTACCTTTCTTTTTCATCTTTAGCTTTCTAAAACTTTTATACTTATTTGTAAAATTCGAAGATTATTTCAAAACTCAAAAACTGCTGCACATATTGTTGAATGCGAACTCTTAATGTTATTGAAAGTAATTAAATAACAATGTAAAATCAATCTATATCATAATCGCCAGCTTTATCAACAAAAATGTTAATTTAATATACTAACAGTAAAAATAATCAGTTCCTACATCGTTTTTTAAACAGTACCTCTTCCCCATCACTAAACAATAATGAATCATCATTTTGCACTTTTATTCCTTTTTCAAACTCCGTGGGAATGCGTATAGGCATGGGGTGAAAGCGTTTTGCGGTTAATATATTTTCCTTTTTTTTTAAAGGGGCGTTTAGATATTTTTTTTTTTCTTGTATTTTTGGCCAGTTAGGATTTTTTTCCGTTATTTGTGGGAGAATCAATTTGCCATCTAATTGTGTTGGGTAGTATTTAATGGGGTTTAAAAGGTCACGGATCATTGAAACTAATGGTATAATAATGATGACTAAATTCGTTTATAGAAAATAGTGTTTTGTGAACTTCTAGTGATTGGTAGTTGAACTTTGAATCAAGTCCTTAACGTATTAATTTTGATAGTAATCCGGCTCGAAGGACAAAGTTATTTTATTTATTAGTTATTTTATCTCTTACCCAAAGCATACTGGAAGTACTAAGTACAGATTTTGTAAAATAATAATTATTAAAATTAATTATTTAATATGTACATAAATTTAAATCAATTGTCACATGGAAATGTCAGAGTAGCATTTGAAGATAACTCGACTGAAATGACTTTTTTGTAGATATGTGGTTTTGGAAAATCTACCGAAACCCGAAGTCTGAAATCTTCGTTTCTTGCCGGTGCGTCTCACTAATAGAATAATATATTTTGTCATTTTCTATTACTTTCACGGTAGTTTCTCGGCTATATTTGTTCGTCCTTCGAGTCTCTTCTCGACATAAACTGATAACAGCCATTGCCAAAAATATATACCAAACCAACCATGACCAATTACCATACCTTTATTCGAACGACAAACCATAACAGCGGTCAGTGGGTAGTGGGTAGGCAGAGTAATTACTGCATATAATAATAAACGAGCTATCATAAAGGTGCGTCGTGTGAATCGACGACACCTGTGCGAGGGTGTGCGTAGACCTAGTGGTGTGGTAGAGGTGACAGCGTAGCCGAAAAAAAATAAAAATGACATACCTATTTACTTTTTTATTAATAGGAAACGGCATCTAAATTATAATGATTTAAATCATTTCATCACTCGCAGCTAACTGCAAAAAATACCTGTGCACTATTTCGGATTGGGTGCTTATTTACATAAAGTATTATTTAATTAGGTTTTTTTTTTTTTTTTTTTTTTTGTATGGCATCTCGCAGGTCAACCTAGAGGAGGTTGTGAGCTGCTTAACCGGACTTTTCTGTAGAGATGCCTTAAATTACTTTAAGGCCTCCAGCCAGAGCTTACAAACTAAATAAAAACTACAAACTAAGTGACCGCACGCTAAGGGCACCCCCTGTGGGGTTCGGACCTCGGCTTAGGGCGTCACTGAGAGAGGACAGCAAGGGACAGGCTGGATCACAATGGTTCATTATTTAGGGACTGATTTTAACTCTACGGCTCAGCATCGCGGGCTGGCTCTTGCGAGGGACGGGGAGGGCAATGATTCGGACGTCGCGACGGTCGTCCTCGGCGGCGAGGACGGAATGACGGGATCGATCTGTGTTTGTGTTTGCGAAGTGTACTGGTTTCCCTACTGCTCTCCTGGAGGAGAGTGATGGGGTCATCGGGGGTGACAAGAGTATGCCTTGGTCGGCGAATTTTGCTGATACGAGACGGTTCGTATCGAGCGGCCGCTGCGACTAGGGGATTGGGGTGCCTGATGGCAGAGTCAAAGAAACGCTTGGAAAGGCGTTTCATGAATTGGAGAATGGTGGGGATTTTAAGGTCGAGGTGGAGGCTATCGTTGCGGACATAGAACGGGGCTCCCGTGACTTTCCTAAGATAACGGTTTTGAAGGACCTGCATTTTATAAAGGTGGCGGGGATTGGAGTGCGCGAATATGACACCGGCATATGTCATGATGGGGCGGATTACAGCGGTATAGAGGCGAATTTTGCATTTAAGCGATAATTTGCTTCTCGCTGTAATCATGAAGTGGAGCCTGCTTACGGCAAAGGCAGCCCGATTACGGGCTGCTTTTATGTGGGCGCGGAAGGACAGGTTACTGTCGAGGATAACGCCTAAGTACTTGGCTTGCTTCTCCCAAGGGATAGGCTTACCGTACATGGTTATCGGACTGAGGGGGCGGAGGGGAAGTCTTTTGAGCGGCGACCTAAAGAGGACCGCCTGACTTTTATCAGGGTTAACCTCAATTCTCCATTTCCTAAACCAGTCGCCGAGGGCGTTGGCTGCGGATTGGAGGGTTTGGGCTATAGCGGTTGGACTTTGGCCAGTGTAATACATGGCCGTGTCGTCCGCGAAGAGAGCTAACTGAGCCTTTTTGCTCTTGGGAATATCGCTAGTGAACAGCGTGAATAGGAGGGGCGAGAGAACTGAGCCTTGAGGGACACCGGCTCGGATAGGGTGAGGGGAGGAGAGGGCATTCCCGATGCGATAGCGGAAAGTGCGATCTGACAAAAAGTCTCGTAGGATGAGCACGAGACGGTCTGGCACACCCATTTGGTAGAGCTTATATAATAAGCCATTGTGCCAGACCTTGTCGAAGGCCTTCGCTATGTCGAAGAATAGACCACCAGTCATTGCACCGCGTTGGAACCCAGCGCTAATGTGCTCGACTATACGGTGGACTTGATGGATGCACGAGTGGCCGGTCCTGAAGCCGTATTGCTCGTGAGGAATGAGGCACTTGGCATCGGCGAAATCTCTGAGTCGCTTATAAATAAGTCTCTCGTAGATTTTGCCGAGAACGTTCAGGAGACTGATGGGACGGTAACTCGTGGGCTCAGACTTGGGCTTGCCTGGCTTAGGGATACCGATAACAGTGGCCTCTTTCCATGCCTGGGGAAAGATGTTGTTGCTCAGAGCGCCATTGAAGATGGCGGTCATTAACATAATGAGCTGGGCGGGGAGGATTTTAAATACCCTATTATTGATACCGTCCGACCCGGGAGCTTTCCGGGGTCGGAGACGTTTTATGATGTCCTGCACCTCGTCTGGAGTGACTGGAGGCAGAGGATCATCAGGGTCTTCTACGGGAGGGAGGGAGGTCCTACGTTGGACTTCAGAGTCGACCTTGAGGAGGTGACTTTTATCTACCGGTTGGGTGCTGGGAGAGCACTGGGATTCCAGACTGTCGGCCAGGCATTCGGCTTTTTCAGAGTCGTCAAAGGCGACGCTCTTATCGGGACGGTTGAGGGGAGGCATAGTGGCCTCTTCAGTGGCACGCAACTTTCGTTGCAGCTGCCAGAAGGCTAAGTGGGTGGGCTCGAGATCGCTCAGCATCTCATTCCAGCGGTTCGAACGAAGCTCAGCGATGCGTTTCTTTACAGCACGCTGTAAACTGCGCATGTGAGCCTTGTTCGAGTCGCATGGAAAGTTGCTGTAGGCACGGATGGCCGCGTTCTTCTCGGTTATCAGTTCACGTACGTCATCGGGAAGTTTCCAGCGATGATCGTTCATCTCTGGGACTTCCCGTGAGCAGTCCGTCAGTACGGATTGCATGTGTTCTGTAAACGAGTTGATCGCGGCCGTCGTGTCCGCGACGGAGACTATGTGGTCGGGGATAGAGTCCAAGTGAGGTGACGAGGTTGATTTCAGCTTTTCGCTTACTTTCTTCCAGTCAGTTATCACTTTGGTTGGAGGAGGCTGGCTGGGGTCGGAGGGACCCGAGCGAGGGATTAAGTGCAGGAGCACTGGACGGTGGTCTGAGTCGAGCTCGTGTAGCGTCTCAATAGAATGCAACTTGAGGTTGACATTCTTGAGAAGCGCTATGTCGAGCACGTCGGGACGGTGGTTTGGGTCACCGGGATAGTGGGTGTGCTCAAGAGGAGCGATGGGATCAAAATTTAGTGTGGCGCTTAGATTGAACACTACCTTCCCTCTAGGGGTGGTAGTAGTGCTATTCCAAGCGGGATGTTTGGCGTTGAGGTCTCCCGCCATGATGACGGAGTCGCTCAGGCCGAAGAGGGATGTAAGATCTTTGGTGAGTAAATTGTGATCCTCTGCACCGAGGGCAGGGGGAAGATAGGCGGATAGGATGGTGATCGGTTGGTGGCCGGTCATGCCTAACCGACAGACTGAAACCTCGAGAAGAGACTCGAGGGGAGGAGGGATTAGAGGGATGCAATGCAGGGTCCTTTTGAAGTAGATGAGCGTACCGCCCTTGTGACAGCGTGACCTGTCGTTGCGAACTAATTGATAGTTGGCAATTTTAGGGTCACGGTGGTGCGGTTTTAGGAAAGTCTCCTGAACGAGAAGGATATCTATCTGGTTGTCGCGGAGGAAGGTAGCGATTTCGTCACGCTGACCTCTAATGCCATTGGCATTGAAAAAGCCTAATTTAAGGGATCGCGGTTTGAGGACATTCTTATTTTTAGTAGCCATTGGACTAACTAAACAAGGTGGAGGGCTAAGAGGGCGTCACCCACTTCGGGGTGAGCGTCAAAGATTTTAGAGTACTCCTCGGGGCTACCATTGGAAGCCCTGAGTTGGGCTGCCAATTGTCTCGCCTTGGATCTCAAAATCTCTTGGTGGTTGCGGACCGTTTTGAAGACATTGATAATGACATACATGTCATTAGGGTCAACGTCGGGGACATGGCCGGAGGGTACCGCGGGAGGGATGGTTTGCGGGGCTGCTGGAGCGACCTTGCGCGAAGGTGCAGGGGCAGTCACGGGAGCCGCGGGTTTGGGGGCGGGGGCTTCGAGTAGCCCTGGGGTGGGTTTTGGGGACGCTGAACCTAAGGCTGGGAAGGCCTTTTGGTGGTTCAAGTGGTTCCATGGAGAGGGTCGCTGAGGGCTAAGCCTCTCGGGAATCTGTGAGGAAGGAATCTTCACAGATGGGGATTCCCTCTGTTGGCGGGCGGCAGCGCGCTTTGCCAGTTTGGGAGAAGCAGATTTGGGGGCTTTGGGGCAACCGCGGTAGTTAGCCGGGTGTCCTACTTGGCCGCACAGAACGCAGCTAGGGGGTTCGGTGCAGAGGGACTTGTCCTTAGGACGGGGACAATCAGCCGTGCTGTGGCCGCCTAAACATTTGACGCACCTGGGTGGTGCATAGCAATTAGCCTGACTGTGGCCGTACAGCTGACAGCGGTGACACTGTCCTACTGTGTGTGCTTTGTAGGGCTTTTCAATTGAAATGCCCGTCAGGGAGCACACGGATTTAACTTTGAAAATGGGATGGGGACCGGACTCGACAGGGTCGCAAACTACCAACACCATGTCGTATAGTTCGCCTCCCCTCGCCTTGTGAAGGCGGTGGACGGCAGAGGTAGGGACGTTCTGGGAAAGAAGGTCGTCGAGGACGTTCTGGGTAGTGATCTCCTTGGGGATCCGCCTTATCACCACACGGGTGGGCTTCTCCTCAGGGAGGGAGTAAGTGTGGAAGGCTACGTTCCTTCCACGGAGTAGGCGAGAGAGCTCCCTGTAGTCCGAAGACGTAGGGATAATGACTTTAATACCCTGTTGGGTATTTGTCGCTTTTGTGTACTGGATCTTTCGATCCGCACACAATTTGGAGATTTCTGTCCATTTGGACTTCTCCTGAATGAAAATCGGTGGTGGGGGCCTAGGCTTCCTGGTAGAAGCCGCGGGAGCGATTGCCATAGGGCTGGAGGGGCGGCTGGCGGGGGCCGCCGGAGGGGTGGGGGAAACCGGACGAGAGGCCGGTGGGGAGGTCGGAGGAGAGGGGGTAGGTGGGGCTGCAAGGGGTTTCTTCGCCTTGCCGGCTTGGGAATATTTCCCCTGCTTTCTCTTACCAATGACGACCGTGAAGTCTTCATCGGAAGAGGCAGAGTCTGAGATTTCGGAGTCCGAAATGGGCACTGATGTGTCCATTTTCTCAACAACATGTTTGGATGTTGAGGGAGTGGGGGCAGAAGTCGCAGAAGGGACAGGGGCCGCTTTTGCAGAAGCGGTTTTGGGAGATGGGCCGTGAGAGGCGGGGATTTTTGTCTTTACAGACAGGGAGGTCGATTTGACCGGGATGCCTTTTTCGGCGGGCGGGGGAGATAGTGGGCTCTCGAGCGCATCACTAAATTTAGTGATGTCGCTTTCTGCTTTAAGAGCAGCGAAGGCCGAGTCATATTTACCCTTTAGTAAAGGGTCTTGGAGGAGGGTCTCGACAAACTTGAGGAGTTTGTCCATGATTTAAGTCAGCTAAGAGCGGCCGACATGAGAGTGAAGCTCTCGGGATGTATAACCTAACCCTAACAACCTAACTCCCCGGGTGGGTGGGCCCGGGGGTGAGTAGCCTCCCTGCCGAGGGATTGTGTATGGCAGGGAGGTGTGTACCTACGGTGTGCCCTAAGCTTGTAAACCTGTTGCCAATCTTAATGTGCAACAGGGCCCTATTTGGGTCTGGCGCGAAGGGGTAGACACTCCCAACCGACACCAGGTGTGTAGCTGTGAACGAAACCAGAGACTAGGTTTGACTAGGAGTCCCCCCAAGGCCAAGGTCCTAGCTCCCGACTCCAATAAATTAACCTCGCCCTGAAGGGGTTCGGCGGGATGGATTGGGGCACCACCCTCTTGGCTTCGTTGACACCGTAAGGTTTCCACCAAGAACCACGAAACTGTGGATTTTCCCTGAAGGGGCAAAAACACACGCGGGACGTAAGGGAAATAAGATGAGTAAGAATTGTCCTGAAAAGGACAATTTTTACTCGAGTAGTCTTGACTACTCTCTTGACACGTCGCAGCAGGACACGACGAAATCGCAGCGGAGAACACAGCACTGGCACGGAGCACACACGAGGAGACGTCCGTACGCGGCGGCGGTCGGGCGGCAATTTAATTAGGTATTTTACTAATTATAATATACTAGCTTTTGCAAGCGGTTGCGCCCGCTCCTCCCCACCCTTATTGCCTATGTCACACAGGACCAATGCAGCTTTCGACTAGTGAAAGAATGTTTGAAATCGGCACAGTAGTTTTTGAGTTTATTCATTACAAACATACACACAAAAATACAAATCTTTCCTCTTTATGATGTTAGTGTTAAATTATGAATGAAATAAAATCAATAATCTTGATTGATTTTATTTAATAAATAATTTAAATTTATAGTATTTGTGTGCTTATCGATTAGCTTTATTTGCGTCACTGTTTTTACTACTCATTTCTATTAAAAAAAAAACTAAGCTGGGAAAAGATTCCTTCAAAATGATTCATCCTTAATTAATTCTTACTTTACTTTTTCCAAATCAGAGACTTTTTTTAGAACTCACTTTGATTCACTGTCTGTTTTTTACACTCTACAAAATTAAATTAAATTCAATTAAAATCCTTCGCCCATCTAACACTTGTTCACACTACACAATAATGAGGCGTCACAAATAAAAAGCAGGAAACGATACGTGAACGTGACGGATACGATTTCTTAGCGATTTCTCATTTCACCCCTCACGCAGTCACACTACAAACCATTTGATTTGTTTAATCAAATGCGGGCTTTCGAATTAATTAGTTCGTTACGCACCTGAGCGTACCTTTATTGTGTGTTGAACATACTTATATTTACAGTTAAAAAACTACTATTTAATTAATATTAAACTCTATTGACAGGGGGTTACGGTTCGGGGTTAGATGTGAAGAGTGTAATCGTAATTTTGTCAAAACAAACGCATCATTATTTCGAATTAATTTCGTACACAATTTTAGAACTAAAATTCTCCGTACATACAGTTGAAATTCGATTTTACTGAAACTTATAAAAAAGATTTTTGTTGATTTAATTTTTAATGTTTTTGATACTTAATTGCATGGTGACAGTAGTTGATGAGTAGTTTCGTTGTGATACTTTATGATTCAATGGGTAACGAGTTTGATTCCCATTTTCCTGGAATCATTTTCAACATTGTTGTTTGATTAGCAAATTGCTGGTTGTCAAAAATCAAAAATTACGAGGTAATTATTAGTTTGGTAACAATTACTTATTGTTATGAATTAATGTGTCTATTCAACAATAACATGGGTTACCAGGATTTCCTATTTTTAATAATCAGAAAATTATTGGTTTGGTTTAAAATTGACGTCAGTTTGAACATCGTGATTATTAACTCAGCAAGCCCCTGTGAAAAGTTGGAACAGAGTACATAGGTACAGTTATTATTTTATGTATTTGGTGTCCTTTTAAACATAAATATTAATTTAAGATATAGTTTTGTATGCCTTTTACATAGTAAAACCGAGACTTGTTTTTTTTTTCGTGATATTTTTGAAAACTATACCATCTTAAAAACGACTGTCTATTAATGTGAAAATATTCGTTAAACCGAAGGACTATAAGAGCTCAACATACAAAATTGTAGCAGTACGCTACAACATCTTTTAGCCCAATATACCTTAAGAACCGCCTAAAAGCCACATAACGTAGAACAATAAACCAACGTGTCGTAATTCACCCAATCTCATAACGACTAGACTCCCTAATTACTAGTACAACCTCACAGATAATTGAAGTCACAAACTAAGATTACACGAAATTACATTTAGTCGTAAAGTGAGGATGAAGAAAGAGATAGCACGATCTCTTTCCAACACCGAATTAAAATTAAAATAATCTCAACTCTTATTTTAATGTAGAAGTGAGTTTGTTTGTTACGTCTTCATGCCTTAATCGATGAAGTCATTTTCATGAATTTTAGTTTAGAGATAGATTGGAGCCACAAAACTGTAATAAGTTTTGAAGGGGGGTAAATGGGGGAAGTAATTCATAATGAAAGAATTACCTAAAAAGTATTACAAAGTATTTAAAATGCGACTGAAAAGTTTATTTCATGTTTAACGTTTATCTTTTTTAATATAAATCCGATCTTAATTACCAGAGGTCGGAATTAGGTAGAGTTATTCAAATACTTGCACTAATTTGTTACAGCGAAAGAAAAACATGGAAATGCCCTAATTAGATAATATAGATAGATATATAATCATCGTGATTATTATAGTTTCAGAAAACGCCCAAAAAATTATGGAGCGTGAATGATGTACTTTGTATTGTGAATTAAATACCAATAAAAATCGCATCTTTGTTTTATTTGTCTAATCTATCTTTGAGGTTTTTATTATTATTTATTTGTAATACTGTTGGCCACACGAGATTGTCTATTAGAAATCCCGGGAAATTCCATATTAATATCAACATTTCAATGCAAGTACTTTTTTCTTAAGTGGTAAAATCATCTTATGAGTCCTCCCACCCAGGGCAGAGTGGGAGGGACTGTCAGACTGGTACTGCCTAAAATCCACGGTGTCCTTCAATAGCCCTTTACGTACCGGGGTCACGGTAATTCGCGCCTACGGTGGCCTCGATGCAAGTACTAAAATAACTCTACCTAATTCCGACCTCTGTTAAAAACTAAGTTTCACTTGTGTAATTTCTAACTACCAAGCGGGCAGAGCCACGAGCATAAGCTAGTACTGCAAGCACAGTCACTGAGCAAATCCCATGTAACTATTACGTTCGGTTTTACGATCAAATTTTTAATCCTGTTGACATAAAGGAGTTTATCTTGATTCAGTTTTATTGGCAACGAACACATTGTTGTTCGTATGATGTTGATGCGTCTGACTGTACTTAAACTGTATAGGGTGCAAAGAATTTTGAGGTTGTTTTCAGGAAATGTTGTGATTTTGCGTTTCTAGGATTTTTTTAAGATGGTTATTTTTGTATAGGAACTGTTTGAAGTTTAATATAAAATAAATTATTTGAGGATCAATCTAAAGGACTAATGGTACTTTTGGTTATTTTTTGTAAGCTTGACCATTTTAAGGGGCGCGGGACTCTCGAATTACTGTGACCCCGGTACGTAAAGGTCTATTGAAGGACACCGTGGATTTTAGTCAGTACGAGTCTGACAGTTTATCCCGCTCTGCCCTGGGTGGGACAGAGCGGTCTCATGTGATGATTTTAACACGTTAAAAAAATGGACCATTTCTATCACATTTAGCTTCGATGATTTTCAACCCTTTTTTGGGGTAGCATATGGAAAATATGCTCTCACGTAATTCTTTATTTCTTCTTTTTCATCTCTTGTTTTATATAATTTTATTTTAGTACTGTTTCGTTAGATAACAGCGCAAAAATTAAATAAACAATAAAATCGCATATTTTTATGTCAAGAACAAAAATATCGTAAAAAATCCTATTACAACAGTCTTAAATGCATAACATCTTACTGCATACATCCCTTATTACTATAAAAAAGAGTACTAATAAAAATCAAAAAACTTTACGATCTTAAAAATGTTCCTTACGTTTAATATTGCCATCCACGCCTGACATATCAACCAGGGCTTAGATTTTACTGTCCAATACGAAATTACATTTGCATAGCCGTAAAATTTACTACCTATGCATTTTGTCTTCTAATCCGACCATTTTAGCACACTGTGCGCCCTTCAAATTACTACCAAATTAGTTGCACTGTCGAAAAACAACTATTGTCATAGTTGATAGAGTTGAATTTAGAACGTTTTGTTAGTAAATACAATGTTTGTTTTTGTAAGTAATTCGCCGATTTTATCGTCGATCTTACAGGTTACGTTAAAGATAAGTTTTTATTGTGTTTGTCTTATTTTTATTATTTTGTATGCAATGTATGTATGGTATTACGTGACAATGGTGGTGTAATGTATTGTATGAGGGATTTGTATAAGCATGTAGTGTAATTTATTTTCTTCATTGGTTGATTTTTAAATCACCATTGCTATTATAGATTAACATTACGAAGGATTTTTTGACCTATAAAGATACTGTTTATTACTAACCGATCTAATGATTGAATCTTTGATAAAGGAATATTTATGGTCAGGTTGGTGGTAAGGCTTTCGAGTTTCTGACTAAGACAATAACGACTGTCAAAGGTCTGCAAATGACAGCCAGGAACAAAGACTTTACGTGCTTTCCGAGGTACGGAAGGAACTCTGTGATATAATAAACGATATGGCGATAGGCAAGCGCGGCTTAACCTCAAATGGGCTTGTGTGGGACCACGAGCTCCTACAAAATATAGGTATGCTTCATCTAAATATTCTCCTATATCCTCAAACATAAGGGTGATTGCAGTACCACCCCCTCTACTCAGTCTGACGATTCATCACAGGACAACGAGGTAAAGAGGGGCACTTCAGACTTTACAGTCGTCAAAATTTGCATGAAACTCATCAGGGTGAGGTTAAGAGTGCGTGCGTCTCTTCATATGCATTTATTGTTGGAGGATGAACAATTAAACTGATGTATTGATCCTTTTATGGGGAGGAAGGGTAGGTAGATAAGAGTAATTTGGGAAACCAATGACTAGGTGAGAGAAGTCGCGGTTAAAAGCTAGTAAGAAGTGATAGAAAGGTATTGTCAAAACAACAAGAAATCAAGTCATTTATCCGACTACCTCGCGACCGAAGCTGCGGGCAAAAGCTCCCTGAAAAAATACCATGTATTTATAACATTGTTTTTGTTATTTTCTCCAGGTATCGTCTATAATGGTCGCGGGACTCACGAATTACCGTGACTCCGGTACGTAAAGGGCTATTGAAGTACTCCGTGGATTTTGGTCAGTACGAGTCTGACAGTCCCTCCTGCTCTACCCTGGGTGGGACTCATGTGATGATTTTACCACGATAAAAAAAAGAAAAGGTATCATATGTCATTGAATTCCCCATCAGAAGTATTCCTCCACTGAAGATGTTGATAATACCTGTTTCAAAGCAGCTGGGTCAACCTTCAAGAATGAACTTGGACAAATGAGCAAAGAATCTATATTTGCTCACAGGATGCCTTCAGATAGACGTCGTTACCAAGGTAGCCACAATAAATTCTTGAGTGGGAACTTTGACATCTTAAGTGATTTTTTTTTGTAGGCTCAAATTTGACCACTATCTCGCCTGATTACCAATGTGGTCTACCTGTACCCAGCTGTGGTACACTGCTTTAATCCAGGACCACAAAAAAGAGAGAGCATTCTGAGTCAAAAATGCAGAAACAATATTGTGAAGGAATTTAAATATTCTCGGGTCTTCTTATCCCCAATAGAAACCCGAACAACGCATCCATCACCAAAACATCACATTACTTCAAAACAAAGCCCTAATTTTAACACTACAAATCGTCACGTGGTCACAATCAACCGGTACATTAAGTGCCACGGTATTGCAAACGCTGCATTTAGTAACACGGTAATGCAAACGGCGCATTAAAGGCGCGTTTCCATTAGGCAACTCTTGTAAACAAGTATGATGTTACATTTGTATACAAGTTGCTTGAATTGGAGACATGTTTTCGAGAGTGTGCAAATATTATTTATTTACTTTTGTTATTTATTTTATTTACTCAAAACGTATGATTTTAGTACACGTTTTGATACAGTTTTACAAAATTTCAAACGTGTGTGTGATCACTGCTCTTCTAGCTAGGTTATAAAACCTTTGTTAAGGAGAAGCAGTCCGGTCCCCTAAGGTAGAATGACGTATTATTGGTTGCCATGCTTCTGATGTTACTGTTACAATTGTAGAAGAATTGTGTAATACAAAATAAAGTTTAAAACAAGGATTAAAATTAAGTAAAATAAACTAATAACATTAAATTAAATATTTTAAATAAATATGTGTGTGCGATTGGTTGTGGTGTGTGTATCTTTATGTGTGTGTGTGTATGTGTGTGAGCGTGTGTGTATAGACGAGTGAGAGTGTGTGCTTGTCCATGTTTAACAGTTATATTAAGATTGATTTGGTATCTTCATAGGACTTATTTTTGAGGTATAATTGTATGTTTTGATATTTTATATTGATAAAACAATCAAAATGTCTCATTAAATTACAATTAGTTTATGATTGATTAATTAATCAATGAAAATAAAATTGAAATAATTCTGTTTTATAAATTAAAAAATATTAAATTAAAAGACAGATTACAATTGAAAATAATAGTAATATAATAAAACATGTATAAAATTAAATCAAATCTACATTGGATTATTAACTACAAAAGCTCGTTTTAAATTGTTATTGTCATGGTGTACATCTACTATGTCACTGCGACCATTTGATGATTTTACCACTAAAAAAAATGCAAGTTGCATGCAATTTGCGACTTGTATACAAGTAACTCATATAATGGAAACGCGCCTTTAGTAGCACAGTAATGCAAATGGTACTAACGTCTAAATTAGGATTGTGTAAACAAAACAACGATATTTGATGGATGGCTATTGTCACGAGGAATCTGTGTGGGTGGTTAATTGAGCTTTCTTCGTCATTCGGATAAAAATAGGTTTTCATGGTATTGATTGTGAATAAGTGAAGGGATGGGCTGGAACCACATTATTTAGGTGTCGTCACTGATGTGAGACTCGAAAACTCATAACTTTGGGACTTTTATATTTTTTATTAATACTTTCTGCACAAATTAGTACAAAGGCAGAGTTAGTGCCATACGCATTGTCTACCAATCTACCTTAAAGATGATGTTTGATGACGGCGCTAGATTCTTGCTGAGTAGCAGGGCAACACTGGATGTTTTTTTTCCTAGCCTGTCGTGTCTATCTTCTGGGCAAAGGCCTCCGTCTTAAAAACCCAACCTTCGAAAAAACAAAACCCTTTTTGGGTTTAGTTTTTAGTTGTGATTTACAGATGCAGTCTACCAGAGAAAAAGGACCTGAAATCAGCGGGATTGGGACTCGATCAGGATGCTCACATCACCCGCATATGCCACCATACGGAAGCCACCGGACGGTGGTAGTCATCATTCCCCTCTCCCTTTGTTCCTCTAATCCATTTCGATAAACCAAACGTAATAAAAAAAAATGTTCCCATCTCATTACCTCACTCTCCAATAAGTAAATCAACTGACTTCCGTTAAAGAACTAATCAAATACCATAAAATTAAGGCAACTATAAAACTTGGCTCAACCGAGTATCGAAACTCGTAAACAAAATGAGGACATTCGTAAGCATGGTGGTGATGAGATAAATCTTGCAATTTGCTGTCGTAACTCTGTGACAATGAATGAGGACTTTGTTCTTGGTAATTTTGACAATGGGGTAGGTAGAAATCAGGGTCGTAAAATACATTTGTAACTCGTTTGCCTATCTGTCAGGTAGGGTTGCTCTATGATTTATAAAAGATTATGGGAGAAAAAAGTATGAGTCAATTATTTTGTCCTGATAATATGTTTAATACTGAATAAACCCGAAAAAATATAGATACCAGTATAGGAATTTTCTGGAAACGGAAATAGGTTTTCAGCATTTTTTAGATCAACGATGTAACTCTTCCTCGTGTTTTTTTTATGAATAAAAATTAATATTGTGATTTTTAATCATAAAATAAAATACCATTCTATTTTGTATTTATGTACAATTTTTAATACAGGGTATATCTTGTAACTATAACTATTGAAACAGACCACCAATATGCGACAGGATTATTGCAATATCCGGCAAGATGGCGGTAAACTATTGAAAATCCACTCAATCGAATTTGTGTTCTATCTGCATGTCATTAGCTATTGTTTTCATTAAGAACTAAATTGCACTAAATGGTAATTTGACAATAAGGGTACCTACTTACTGTTTTTTTATACAATACTTTTGACTCTAGTCTAGGTCAGAGGTGAATGAGACAAAGCCTATGATGGAGTGAACTAACCCAAAAGAAACCTGTTCACTCGAACTTTAAAGAGATTCAGGTTGTATGCTTTTTGGAACACAGACGAAGGTGAGTTCCAATATTTTACTGTGCAATATACTGGGCATGTTTCACGCAATACGCCTTTTTTTCATCGTGTTAAAATCATCAAAAGAGTCCTCCCACCCAGGGCAAAGCGGGAGGGACTGTCAGACTCGTACTGACTAAAATCCACGGTGTCCTTCAATATAGCCCTTTACGTTCCGGGGTTACGTTAATTCGTGAGGACCTCTAAAAGGGAGGGGCGGGGGCGACATTATGCTGACACTCTTTGAGGCGCACGTGGAACACAACGCGCCGTCGTCCCGGGCATGGTCCATGATCGGACAGCGAGTTGCCCATTACTTGCCGCCCGCATGCCCGACGCAATACGCCTTAATGATCTCCTAATCCACCCTTGTCATTTTAATACTTTAAAACAATAAACGCCTACTTAGTTTTCTTAGCCTTCGGCAAAAAAGCATTATGTTTATACTAAAAACATTTTATCAAAATTACTAATCCTAATTTATACACAAAATACTTTTAAAAGCCCAGAATTAATTATAACATCATCCCTTCTAAATACTCTTTGATGACAATTTGCCTTGAAGGCACATACTTGAAATGTTTGAATATTGAAACGTCGACTGACTACTGGCTGCTCTTTACGAATATAATTAAAAGATTGAAGTGTATGTCTGTTTGTAAGACGGGACTCTCATAGACAGCCAAACGCCTGCCGGTGTCGCGGGACAATCTAAATAGGTAACCGTGACTATAGAACGTAAAGGGTAATTGAAAGAATTCTGTGGATTTTAGTCAGTACGATTCTGCAGTCTTATCTTCTAGTCTCTTCCATTTTTAATTGATTCATTTGATGTTTGTTTATAACCATGACAATTGTGACATACATAATTTCGAAGAACCATTAAATTGAAGGAACGTGCGAGATTATCATCAAACAATCTGACAGTCTTATCTGCTCCATCTGCAGCGAGAGTGCTCATTAATATGATGATCTTCAGACCACAAAAAAAAGAAAAAGGCCAAAATAACACAAAAGTCAATTTTAATAAATTACTTAAAAAAAATACAGAAAGTTTTATTTTTATCCCAAAAAAAATTTAAATTTGAAATTCGCAAATGATGTCGGGGCACAAGATCTGTCGTAAAACATATCTCAACATTTTGAGAATACTGTAAATAGCTTGCGGTCTATTTGACAATTAAACAAATTATACTTTCAAAGCTTTTTGACATTTGCATAACGTTAAGTGATATTATTAAGGGGAGGGCAGAAATCATAGCTGGCTTATTTACTTTAAGAAATTACCTGTGTTGTGTCCTTCAATAGCCCTTTACGGTCACGGTAATTCGTTAGTCCGGCGACCACCGTCATACCTACTATAAAAAAGTTAAACATCGGTTAAACACTTGTTAAAAAACTGTCAACTGCAAAACGGCTTTTGACGTTAACAAAGGGTAGCAGGAGGTTAAAGAGAGGGAGATGGTTGAAGTTTTAAAACAGTTCTATAGCAATTTTTAAACCATACAATGTGATTCATAGTAATGGATATGTCCTCGTGGATAGCATAATCTACATGGATAGATATCATGCATGAATAAATTTTGAATATTTTAACCTTTTTTTTTTACGCAGTAAAATCATCCAATGAACGGAAGAGACTGTCAGACGTAGTCACTAAAATCTACGGTATTCCTTCAGTGCCTTTTACGTTCCAGGGTCACGGTAACCTAATAAGATATTCTCGCTACCACCGCAGACAGTTTACCCCCTTAGGGCCCCGTCAGGTTGCTGATAACTCTTTGAGTCGCGCGTGAAACACTTTCAACAAAATTTTGGAAACCACGCGTATATTTTATCTCTTCCTTTTTAAAGAACATCGTTCCCTTTTCTCTGAAACCTGGATATTATCTCACCCCTTTTCAAATGGACATTATAATCCTCATAATTCAATCTGTCATCGGACGTCTTCAGTGACTGCACATCGCCCATTCAATCAAGGTTGTCAATTTCGCTTCGTTACGCCGAAGCCGCTTTGATAAGACATGCAGATAGGATTATGGACGGAGGCAACCCTGTCCAGGCAATCATTAGGCTTGCAGCTTGTTTAGCACTAAATCCTTTGTCTATTACTAATAGGGATGGGCAGTTTGCGGATATTTGAGACAGATTCGGATATTAGTTGCGGATGTTATTTTGGTAGTGGTATTTAATGCTGATTCATGATCAGTTTAAAATTCTTAAGAATTCTCACTTTCTCTTTGGATTACAGTACCTAGTTTAAAAAAAACTTCAGTTAGATTTTCTTTGGTACTCGTAATAGCTAAAGATGAAGTAATACTACGGCAAAGGACAATTCACAATCTAGCATATCTCTCTAATCTAATCTCTAGAGACATAAGACACATGAAATGAGATGTTTTTTGCACTACTTTTCCATAAATATAACACTAAAATAACAACTTCATCTCTAAAAAACTTGTTTTAATAATTATGTATATATAGGTACACCTATTCTGCTAATAGTTGCATGTATTAAATTAAATTGAATTGAATTATCTATAATCTGTATATTCGGATATCGTCTCGGATAACAAACATCCCTATTTTTGCATTGCTCCGGATCAATTATGTGTGATTTGGTTTAAATTGAACGTGCTCAATGTTTAGATTGAGTGCCTGTTTAGTAAGCACATTGTAGTCCAGTGTAAGTTTAATTTAGATGTTGGTAAGACCCTAATGTTGGACAAGTTGGGAATAAGACATTTGCTTATGTAAATGTTTGTGGCAATGGATATTTCCCTATTTTGGAAGAACATACCTATTCTGACGTGGTCTCGTACTCTAAGCCAGTTTCAGATCATTTTGCTAATACAATATGTCAGATTTTCAATTTGTGTATAAAGAAAAAGTGGTTGACTTTTCTGATCAACCTGAAGATCATTTCAGTAAAACGAAAAGTAATGTAACTTATTTGAATAACGGGGTCGCGGGACTTTCCCATTACCGTGACCCCGGTACGTAATGGGCTAGTGAAGGACACCGTGGATTTTAGTCAGTACAAGTCTGACAGTCCCTCCCGCCCTGCCCTGGGTGGGAGGACTCATTTGATGATTTCATCACGATAAAAAAAAATACAATATGTCAGATTTTCAATTTGTGTATAAAGAAAAAGTGGTTGACTTTTCTGATCAACCTGAAGATCATTTCAGTAAAACGAAAAGTAATGTAACTTATTTGAATAAAAGGTAGATGAAATAGCTGCATAAAATATGTATTCTAGTTCAAACCAATCAAATATAAAGCCAATTACAGATAATTTCATTTAGAACTATCGCTGTCTCGAATAGATTTTGAATGCGCCTTCACAAACAGTCATCGCAAGATACTTGAAGCTAAGCATTGAATACTAAGGCAGGCGTTGCTTGTATTTAAATTCAGTTTCATAAGGTGCCCGACTTGAGGATAAAATAACTCATAGCTAAGTCCAAGACTGATACAAATTAGATATAATTAGACACATAAGTGTGTTTATTATAATGAGTCTGTTGCTGAGATCCGGAACCTTGTGATTGGGACTGGGATTTAATCCACCACGCAAGCAAGTTGTAGGTCGTGAGTTCGACTCAGTCAGGTGCATAACTTTGTGTAAATTATTTAATAACTACTGCTCTCGAAACGGCATGTCCTAGAACCAAAAAATCGACTAATATGACTGATATCGACCAACCCACAGTGGACCCGCATGGTGTATTACGGCCCAGTCCCTCCCGCAGAGAGGACTCTGTTCCAGCAGTGGGATCGTTATAGGCCGATTATGATGATGATGGTGATGATAGATTTAGATGTTCTGATACACGATCGGTTTTATTGGTGAACTTCCACTAGAACGACGTTTTTTTATTTAGCTTTAGGCTCGCATTTGACATCTATTATGCCTGATAGTAACAATAATGTGTGAGGAAACAAAGACCCCGGCAAGGAATTTCACTTCTTAGCTATGTGCACAATGAAATATTTGTTAAGTACTACGTACTACTGCGGGCAGCGAGTAATGGGCAACTTGTTGTCCGACCATGGACCATGCCCGGGTCGACAGCGCATTGTGTTCCACGCGCGTCTCAAAGAGTGTCAGAAAAAAAATGACGGGGCCCCGCTCTAGAGGGCCAAAGCCTGTCAGGGTCGCGGGACTTATGATTTACCGCGACCCCGGTACGTAAAGGGCTATTGAAGGCCACCGTGGATTTTAGTCAGTACGAGTCTGACAGTCCCTCCCGCTCTGCCCAGGGTGCGAGGACTCATTTGATGATTTTACCACGTTAAAAAAAACAGTACTACGTAAGGGGGATGTGTGCACCATGTATCGATGGCGCATTGACGTACATCTTGTAGTCCGATGATGGAAATAGCCAGGAATAAAATTATGTATCTTGAAACAATCAAGGAAATTGCTTCAACCTTAGCTTAGCTTATACGTAATGCGCCGCAAAGAGCTGTCAGCAATCTGACTGGGCCAGGGTCGCGGGACTATTTCATTCACCGTGGAACTTAAAGGGCTATTGAAGGATCACCGTGGATTTTAGTCAGTACAAGTCTGAAAGTCCCTCCCGCCCCGTCTTGGGTAGGAGTACTCGTTTGATGATTTTACCATGATAAAAATAAAGCTCATACCTACGTAATTATCACTGCTTTAACTGTGATAAATAATCTAGAGTCACCGCATTATCCATATCACACCTCATGACCATCTGATTATAATGATGTAACTAATTAACCATAAATCAAGTCCTGATTAAATCAATTAACTAAATCAACCAAATCAAATCAACATTAGTGATAGTGATTGGAACCTTAATAACCATATTAATTGTGTTCAGGGACTAAGGCGTAATCCGGCTAATCTAGCAAGGGGCTTAGTGTGGTTGCAACCCTTAATTGCTTACCTGGTCGCGCGGATTTGAGTGGAAAATCGGATGGCGGTAGACTGGTAGATAATAGTGAGAAACAAGTTGTTTAATTTGATGCCAGCACCATCTACTCGTAGTTGATATGTATGTGAAGATCTGCTATCAGAAAAACAGCTTTGGAATGGGTTGAGAAAAGGTAGTTTTTTTTTTATCGTGGTAAAATCATCAAATGAGTCCTCCCACCCAGAGCAGGGCGGGAGGGACTGTCAGACTCGACTGACTAAAATCCACGGTGTCCTTCAATAGCCCTTTACGTACTGGGGTCACGGTAATCCCTTGGTCCCGCGACCGGCACGGTAATCCCTTGGTCGAGAAAAGGTAGACAGCGCCATATTTACTGACTTTTTTTCGGATAAACATAAAACAATATAAGTACGGCTGAATGGATTGCAAAGAAATATCCCGGTAGTATAATCCTCATCATCATCTGCCTAGTCTTTTCCCAACCATATTGGGGTCGGCTTCCAATCAAACCGAATGCAGCTGAATATCAGTATTTTACATAGAGCGACTGACTATCGGACCTGCACAACCCAGTTAGCTAATACGATACCCCGTGGTAAGACTGGTTGTCAGACTTTAGAGCTTTTGACTAACAGAGACAACTGTCCAAGATCTACAAATGACAGCCGGGACCAACGGCTTTACGAGTTTTCCGAGCCACGGAGGAAACTCTCTGTGACAGATGGTCGCCCATCCACAGATCAACAACCTGGAAAATCGGCCTGTGTGGCTGTAATTTAGCCACGAGCCCCCCGGTTGTATAATTCTCTTGGACAATATTAATGAAACAACACGCGGGCAATGCGGCTGCAGCTGGTACACAAAATGTATTTAAAAGGCTTATTGTTCGTCTTTCTTACAATAACTATTGAGTTCACTTAAAATATTGCTTTTACCCGAAATAAACTTCCGACTCGCCATCATTTTACCAGCAACAGTACCCAGCCATAAGCAATCAGTGTATATTTTTCTGCCAACAGAAAAAAAGTTAAACTTTTTAAAACAGGCACAAAATAATCAAAAACTAAAAAAAAAAGAAACTTTATTTGTCACTGTCATAGAGTATAAAGTGTCAACGTTCAAAATTTGCTTTGTGTTTCAATTACTGATGAGATATTCTTAAAAAAGGAATATTATTTTAAGTACTTTTTAATTTTAATTAAGTTTGTCGTTGTCAGAATGTATTTTTATTATAACCTTAGACTTACCTAAGGAATGACGAAGAAACAGGACGTTAGAGACTTTGAGGAACGATACTCTGCTTGCTTCATTGACTTCGGGGTTAAGACTGGTGAATAAGTTTGTAATAGTTTGTAGTGAAAGTATGAAACTTAGAGGTTTCTATATTCAAAAGTGTACTTGTGAGGTAAGTAAAACTATGTCTAATACCTGTCGTGAGCATTGTCCAAGACAGTCAATTTGTGTAAGTAAAATCACTTCAAATCACCCAGGGCAGAGCGGGAGGGACTGTCAGACTCGTACTGACTAAAATCCACGGTGTCCTGCAATAGCCCTTTACGTTTCGGGGTCACGGTAATTCGTGAGTCCCGCGACCGCCGTCTACATCATAGCAAATCTTTTGCATGGTAAACTCACTTGCTTCCAACATAGGTACGAAGACTTTCGAGCATAATTACTGTTACAGTAAGGCTGTAGCCTCCCCTTTCAGTATTTTCAATCCAGGTGTATTGTAGACTATTTGTTGGTTCTCTCCTACATGTCCCGCGACTCTAAATGAAATCTTCCTCATCTTCTTTTGGCTGTGTCGTAAAAACTGTTAAGAATAGAATAGAAACATTTATTCGAGTACAAACACAACAAAAACAGTCATAAAAAAAACGGAATAATGTAAAAATTAGAAAATTGCGCGGAGGAAGTCCACTCTTTTGGAAGAATTACCAACACATTTTTTTTTTTCATATCCTGTGTGGCTCCAGTTACCGGCCTTTTAATTGGCGGCATGATGGGTAGTTTCTTTTTTAAAGGCTATAAAAAATGGCCGATGTACATTGGAGGCGGTCTCGGCATTGGCATGGCTTACATCAATTGCGAAAACAACCTGAATCAGTACCTTTTGTCACTGGACCCAAAGGCTTGTGTGGTTAAGTAAGTATACTTTTGTTTGTCATTTTTAATTGACTTTTCATTGTTATGCCAACTAATAAGGAATGTGAAGTCGATGGTAGGGGATGACTTCTAGTTTAATATGCATAATTTTTTAGGTTCAAAAATGTGTATCAAAATAACTAGACAGTAGCGTAGCTAGGCAGGGGCAATAGAGGCTGAGGTCGTGACGATTTCATTTAGGTCTAGCGCCTCCACTGCGCACGCGAGGCCACACTTTGCAAGATAGATAACTAAAAACAGCTGACAATCACATTTGATGTCTTGAATGACTTGGTGAAACCAAGACATCTTACAAGGGGGCCGCGCGCGAGCTGCGGTGGCAAGTCATATTTTTGTTCTGAAGAAAATAGCTTCGCAGATGCCTCCTCCCCCCTCCTACATTCAGTCTTGATACGCTACTGTATCTAGATGGCAAGAACTGGCAGATTCTGGTCCAGAAATAATGTGTTCACAAGGAAACGCTGTCATTACGCACACAGCGTATTCACGATCTAGTTCACCATGAAGTTTCCGACGTGGTGGAATTATACGGTGATTGTAACGTTGTATGACAATCAGAAGTAGACTTGTCATGCAGACTGATGGTCATACTTACCGCACGGTCATACTTGACGGCGAACTAGATCGTGTATGACGACCAGTGATTTTATCAATGAGTGTTGTAGTTTATTATTCTAAACCTCTTAAAAAACTTGAAAATGTTCGTAGTACCTTCTTTAATTTTGTCTTTAAGCAATACAGAGAGGGTCGCGGGACTTACGAATTACCGTGACCCCGGTACGTAAAGGGCTAGTGAAGGACACCGTGGATTTTAGTCAGTACAAGTCTGACAGTCCCTCCCGCCCTGCCCTGGGTGGGAGGACTCATTTGATGATTTTACCACGAAAAAAAAAAGCTAAACAGAGAGTATAATTTTGTTTGTTAATGCAGATTTGCTATGATTTAAATTACATAATTATGTGAAAAATACAGAAGTTTAATTACTACCATGAAGAAACAAAGAATAGCAAAAAGTAAAAATGTGTACTAATTTCAATTTAATTGTCAATTCTCTACGGCATTATTATCTTTCAACTGTAAGAACACCCAGTATAATCACAAATCAGCACCAAAGAAGCTTTGTAAAAAAACAACTACTTACCTATTAAAAAAAAACTTGCAATTAGTAGCGGCCAACCAAAAAGGCTCTCTATACAAAAACATCAATATTATGCAAACTCTCTCCTTTACTGCCGTCAAAGGCATAACTGTTCCCAACAATCGCGTAGGAAACCGTTTGCATTGAAAACTGAAGCCAATTCTAAATGAACAACAGTCTCTGAGGACAAAATTGCTTTTGAAATTGCAGACGGAACTAATTATGAATATAAAAATATTGAAAAGGGACTAAAAAGGGATATTTTTGGACATAGGATAGCAGTAACATATTGTATAGCAGATAATGAAGAAGTTAGCAGACATTGGACGCAAGCTGCTATAAATATTGGGGGTTGTAAAAATTAGGGTTGTTACTGGGTGATTATTGGGGAGTAAAATTATTTTAGTGGGTTAATTATTACGTTTTTGTTAAAAAGCAACGAAATAGCTTATGGGTTGTATATTTATTGCTTGCTGTAACTGATGCTACTGTTATTTTATGATCTAGCTAAAAATATTTATGTCTTTCATTGTATTTAACAAAAAATATTTATGTAATAGGTTTACTGAAATTATAGGAGTTCAACCAAGAAAGTCAACTATTACAATGTTGAATTGAAATAATTCTGAAAATACGAGTATGAATTACATTTTTGTTAAAACACACTTTAGAGAATCTGTGTATGGACAGCAGCCAGATTAAACTTCGGGTTTTATTAAACATTCCGATACACAAATTTAGAAGACTGCAATACATAATCCTGTCATTTAGTCGTAATGTTTTTTTTTATTGAAACGTTAGCTTACGCTAAGAATTTCGCCTGCGTTGTGGGTACGTTTATAAACTCACACACAGAAGAAACCAGGTCTTGAAATTTTATTAGCACAATCTTCTCCAAATCGACAACATTCTCATTTAAAACAGTATCTATATCTTTAGACAACCCTGCAGAAAATCCCATCAAAACAGCCAAACGGTCAACAGTAAAGACGTTATACCTTCCTTTCTGCACAGCAGGACATTTCCCTTCGCCATTTGCTTCTTTGTTTCCACATAAAGGTCACTTACTGTCGCGTCTTCTATTCAAGCTTGGTATCAAGGTATCTTGGTTCAAGCAATATTTGTATTGAATTCGGCAACGCCTTCTTTTCTTTCGGTGTTTGCAAACCTGCCGCCTATTCACCACCCACAGAGAGTTTTAACAACTTTAACATCACCACTAGCATTTGTATCATTAAACTCTTTGTCTCCTTCATAAAGTTCAATTTCGAGTTAAGTAGCTGTAAGTTTAAGTTTGTTTTTGGACAAATCATCACTTTGTTTTCCGTTTTAAACATTTTTATTTGTTACGGCCCGATCGTTTGTGAGTCATGCCCGCTGTAGCTTTGAGGTTGTCCGCATGGGCGTTTCTAGGGCTTTTTTTGGTAAACGCATGTCAATTACATTTCGGATTGCGTTTGGCTTAGGACAATGGTTGCCAAAGTTTTTGTGATACCTTTTTAATATTTCGGTTCTTGTCAAACTTTTTTATACCGTCAAAAAACGTAAAAGTATGTAGGTATATATAGTATTAAGAAGTTAAAATTATGCTCTAATTTTTTTTAATGTTTCAAAAGTATTAAGATGTATTCATGGAAATGATGTAACATTATACATAGTTTGTGGCAATGAAATAACAAATATAAACTTCTACTGAGAAAGTAAAGAAAAATATGTAGTTTTTTAATTTTATTTTTCAATTCGTCAACGTCTGTCGTCATCGTTTTGTGGTTTAGTTGAAAAAATACAACTATTTCATGAAGGTACATTTCAAGAAGTCAAGCCAATAATTTCACAAACATTGTTTATTTTCCTTTCAATATTGTAGTCCATCATTTACCATTATTGTTTTTTTTTATCGTGGTGATGATTTTACTTCAGATGAGTCCCGCGACCCCGACAGTCTTTAACTACCGTTGTTGAGCATCGTCATTATTCTTCATCTTTCCTTTGTCTTTGTCCTATTTGTTTAGGATCAACTCAACATGATTGTCTCCTTCTCTATTAATCATCGCCACAGTAGTCACCTCCTTTCAAGCCATTTGTTCGTTAAACAACAAAGAAATAAAAAAATGTTGAAGACCGCTGCCATTTTCATCAGGTTTGAATAGATTGGAAGACAATATAGCCAGAGGCAACGCAGTTTCAATTGATGGTACAGACAATTGTACTGTGGATCGGGACAGTATTACATGCATCATTTTTTTTTAAAGAAAATCCTGGTTGTGATTAGAAAAATAGAACAGTACACAGCTTTTATTCCAGAAGGGAAAATTGTTTCTTTTCATATCAACGACATCATGGGCTGGTTTTTATATCTGTTACTTTTTTAGATAATGTTTTATATTTGCATAAATAAAATAAAAGTAGGTAGAGGATATTGTATCATATAATGATAACAGCCTACAATATGCCCATTGCATGTATTACATGTTTCTTCTCTATCCATTTTACAGACTTCTTAGCATCATAGTGTAGTGACGGGGCCTGTAGAGGGCCAAAGCCTGCCAGGGTCGCGACCCTGGCATGCTTTGGTCCTATACGTCTACGTCTCAGTCCCGTGGGTCTTACGAATTACCGTCACAGGACACCGTGGATTTTAGTCGGTCAAGTCTGGCAGTCCCTCCCGCACTGACCCGGGTGGGAGGACTCATTTGATGATTTTACCACGATAAAAAAAAACATCATAGTGTTTTTTTTACCCCAAAATTACATAATCTAGGCATAAGCCCATTAGGGCTAAACTAAATTTAAAACCAGCGACAAAAAGAAGTCAGTAGAGTAGTCTTGGTTTATTTTTCTTGTGTTAATGATATTTTTATTTTTGTTTCAGAAAAACAGCGTAACAAGAATTCTCGTAATGTAGTGCCAAGTTGGTTTTGTACAGTAAAGTTTTATTTAATGTGAAAATTGTAATTGTCTAAAATAAATATTTTGTTTCGATTTTGGACTAAACAATTTGTTCTGTAACACATCTATTGCTTTTTATAAGAGGATGTAAAACAGTCGAACAACAAATCTAAAATCGTTAATTATGTTTTAGTCTCAATTACCAATTTTATGTTTTCACATATTATAAAATATACTTACTTAAAATAGCAATATGTCATTTGTTTCGTTCTTTAATTACTCAATATGTAGGTAAGCTATTTTGTTTAAGGCTGAATTTCATTGATCCAGTGACTGAATCCAGCGTCTCTGGATTCCAGTGCTAAATAGGCACTGGATTTATATAAACATGTTTCATCCAGTACAGCGTGCAGTAATCCAGCGCTGGATCGTAACAAAGAATATTTCAAACTAGTAATACTACTACTACAGCTACTGGTTCCCGCGAAAGAGAACCAATGTGGTCGGCAAAGGCCACAGAATAAGCATGATAAAGTTGCAATGGGCTTGTCTTCATAGCCCCTATTTACAAGGACCACAATTTGTCATCACTGTCGACCGCGTGGATAATACCCACCACATCGCAACCACAAAGTTGTGTCGTCACAGCGACTTAACCAGTCTGCAGTACAGTGAAGTGTTGTGCGAAACAACTGCAAAAAGCTGCATAAACACTATTTCACACATAACTGCAGCTCAATAGTATATTTTTGCCGACAACACGGTTGGCGCAGTGGTTGAGTGATTGCTGCGCAATGTGTTCCGAGTTCGATCCCCGCACGGAACAAATATTTGTATGATCTGCATGTAGTTGTTCCGGGTCTGCATTGTGTTGTTTGTGCATGTGAGTTTCTGTGTTTGTAAACGCACCCACGAATCTGGAGAAATTCCTAGTATGTGGCAACTTTTTTTTCAAAAGGCATAGTACGTATTAGAGTCCGCGCCACGAGATGCAAGTCAGGCCTGCTGAAAGTCGTCATGGTACTACACAATATACAATGTACTCTATGGTACTACATTTTTTTAATGCAATTTGATGCAATGACACTAGACGCGCGTCAGTAGGACTTGCGGACTCTAAAACTAGTAGTGCAGCGCCATCTCTTATGTAAATGTCGAAATTACGTCATAATTCTACCTCGCACTGTCAGGGCTCTCCACTAAGTGAACACCTGATAACTGAGGTGGAACGGAGCAGAATGGAGATGAGCTGTGCCGCGATTCACCAATCACATGTCTTGAAATCAGCCTCTCTTCTCCAGTCATGAACTGTTATGTACTGCATATTGCCATCATGCCAACCTGACAAACAAATCTTCCCTTTTCAACGGAGCATTGAGTAAATACTGTTCCTCATACTCCCAAAGTCTTTTATACACACCTTTACCTCCGTACTCGGATTTATGGTTCTAGGACATGCCGGTTTCTTCACGATGTTTTCCTTCACCGTTGTGTAAGCAGATGCATCGACCATAACAGAGGCAAATCTGATAAGTCTATTTGACTTCCAACTACTTAGTTTGATCCGGATAACGCGATAGTCCCTGGTAAGACTTTTTATCAATAGGTTCGAAATGTGACTTCGAACTACGGACAACCTGTTAAGCCAGCCGCTTACTCCGCTCACGTGACTTTTGTTGCGGAGACATTGTCGCGGAGACTTTTTGTCGCCCTGTATATACTCAATTCTTTATTGCATTCCATATGTTACATAAGATGTTAAAAAATAAAAAGGTACAAGATCAAATATGGACCCTGTCGGGCACGCAAAAATTAGGAGAGAGGAAGAGGGCTGAGATATAATTTAATTAAATCAATATTCTTATTAAATGTCTTTCATATTATTGTATAAATATTATTATGTTTATGTAGATAGATGTAGCATATCAGTTGTATTTTCTCTTTATTCATTTTTTTCACTTATTGATTACATTATTACTATTAAATTCTTACCTAACATATAGCGAACGGTAGCGCTCAATACGGTGACAAATAGTTACTAGCATTTGACAGGGTTCGGGGTCGCGGGACTCACAAATTAGCGTGACCCCGGTACGTTAAGGGCTATTGATTTTAGTCAGTACCAGTCTGACAGTCCCTCCCGCTCTGACCTGGGTGGGAGGACTCATGTGATGATTTTAATAAAATTAAAAAAAAAAGCATTTGACAGGGTTACATAAAGTGTCTGCGACAGATATTTTTCACTGAGCAGCAGCTCTAATAACTGTCAAAGATCTAAAAATGACAACCGGTATAAACGGCTTAACGTCCTTTCTGAGCCACGGAGTAAACTCGGTATGCAATGACTCGTATGTATATGGGAATGTGGGATCACATTCTTTAATAATCACTGAAATAACTCGTGTCTACTCGGAAGGAAAGTCATGCAAAAGTCAGCGGAGCGTTGACACCTGTGTGAGTAGATCAATGACCCATGATTTCATCAGTTGCACTCTTCCTTGGCTAGTAGGTACTACGTGAGTCACCTGGTGAATCATAGCTGAAGTGGACCTAACAATGTGCGGTGGAGTCTTGTTCGAACTTTATTTTTTTATTGTGTATTTTGTTATTGTTTCGTGTGGGAGTGAATTATTGAGACAGTGACTGCTTTTCTGTAGATATAGGAAATAACAATTTTTTTTTAAGCTTGTGATCCAATATTTAATTTTAAGAAGAACACTTCGACACGATGGCGACATATTATTATATATATTTTATAGTATATTTTATGTCCCTACTTCAAACTTTTGTCACTATCTCATTAACCTGAGCTGGTTTTGAGTTTAGCAGCTTTTAAATAAATAACTGTATGAGTTATTCGGACCAAAAAATAACATGTGAAAGTCGTCTCTACACCTTTCCTTGACATTCTGAAGCATACCGTTTTAAAAGTTGCAGTTCGTGACATAAAATAGGCCGCACAGAGTCGACTGTTTCAAATAAAATAACAAGTTAGTGTAAGAAAGCCTTTATTACCCTTTGTTGGTATAATTGAGGTTTTTATTACTAAACGTCATCATTTACTGCGAACATGTTTGAGAGATAAATGTTTGTAGAGAGTAGGTATATTTAGATGCAAAAATAAACTGTCTGTCTGTCTATGTGTGCTATCTCTTATTATATACTGAACCGACCGATTTTGCCTGCTGGATTCTTGATGATGGTACAACTATCAATCTAATCATCGAATTTTGTATTTCAGGCTTCTAAATAGACGCGGCGGCTCTGGAACGGAAAGAAAATGTGAAGAAACAGGGTGGTTTTGAGTCAGTCTGACAGTTCCTTCCACTGCACCCAGTGTGGGAAAACTCATTTTAAAAAAAACAAAAGGAGTCTGGCTGTTTTTTATTCGAGTTTAAAATAATGTATCTACAATACTTTTTTTTTAACGTAAATTCATCAAATGAGTCCTCCCACCCAGGGCAGAGCGGGAAGGACTGTCAGACTCGTACTGACTAAAATCCACGGTGTCCTTCAATAGTCCAAAAATCACGGTAATTCGTGAGTCCCGCGACCGTATCTATTAACTATTTCCGTAGCTATTTAAAAAACAAATCTCGATAGTATTTTGACCTATCTGGTGATAGAACTTAAAACATCATGTTGATCAGTCCATCGATTTTCCATTAGTACCTCTGCGATATTTAACGCACTGATTGCACCACACATGCAATATAAAGTTGCCGATTGAAATCTTCGATATAACGACCGGAAAAATATGGAAACTTATACGGAACCCATTTAACTGATGGCACGCAATCAGAACGTGATAAAAACGCTTAGTGCACGCATTTCCTACGCCACTTTGTGTGATGCGATGGCCAATGTTGGTTGATGGGGCCAATGAAATGTCGGATGTGGAGAATCAATGTGATAGCACAAAATAAGAACTAAAATATTTATTTTTATGAGGTAGGAGGACGTAAGTATTGTTGTATTAATGTTCTGGTTTTAAGGTATTATTGTTCTGATAACAGAATAATAAACCTCGTGGCTAAAATAATAATCGCACCGGTCTATCTTCAAGGTTAATCCGCGCTTGCCGATTTTGGTTGGTTGATGGTTGATCATTTATTGTAGGGAGTTTCGTCCCTGCCTCGGAAAGCACGTAAAGCCGTTGATCCCAACTGTCATTTGTAGATCTTTGATGGTCGTTACAGGGAGAAACTTTAAAGTCTGTCAACCAGTCCGTTGCTCAGTTGCCAAGGGGTTTTTTTTTTATCGTGGTAAAATCATGTGGAAAAATCATCAAATGAGTCCTCCCACCCAGGGCAGGGCGGCAGGGACTGTCAGACTTGTACTGACTAAAATCCACGGTGTCCTTCACGAGCCCTTTACGTACCGGGGTTACGGTGATGGGTAAGTCCCGCGACCCCGGCAGGCTCTGACCCTCTGAAACTCTTTGAGGCGCGCGTGGAACACAACGCGCCGTCGACCCGGGAGTTGCCAAGGGGTTGTGGATAAATTACAGATAAATCGGATCCGGACTTCCAGCTCTCCTGTTGCAAGGTGTATTCGGTAGCTAGTTTTGTCTAGGCCGTCCAGCCATCCTCACTTGTATCAGTAAATACAAAAATCCTAAAAAACATAAAATATTTTTTATATCATTCCTATGGACGAGCGGTTATGTAAGTTCGCAGGTTCAAATCCTGCTCGCGGTTCGAATTTTCCTCTCCATAGAAAATCTCCAAAAGGCATTTTTTTACACGGTAAAATTTAATGAGTCCTCACCCAGAGCAGGACGAGACGGACTGTCAGACTTGTACTGACTAAAATCCACGGAGTCCTTCAATAGCCCTTTACGTTCCGGGGCCACGGTTTTCTGCTAAGAAACTCCCGCGACCCCGGAAGAGACCCGTATCCCCGGGCTCCAAAAGGCATGGCACCATTGTTATGCCTTTTGGAGCCCGGAGTCATAGCAAAATGTGTCATGAACTTTCATAAAGCTCTGCTTAGCTTCTGCTTAGCTTGGGACTAGATGTCGTTGTGTCATAATTGTGGAATATTTATTTATTTTTTATAAAGTTCATGAACATCCAACATTGGCTCGGAACAACCAACTCTTCAATCAAACATTGCCGTCACTGATGAGTCTTTTACATGGTTAAAGGGGGCGTGTCAGCGTTAACCCGACGTCGACTGTCCACCACGCCATTCTGATATTAGCGTGATGATACATCAGTGCTGTTTGATTTGTGTGAATTATAGCAAAATTGCTGACGTCTGAGTAACTTTAAATTAGTTTTTATTGATATTTGTGGAAATTGTTTAAAGGTAAGTAATTGTAAATTTTCTTTGACTGACTGAGTTTGACGGCACGTTTGACGCAGTGGCTGAGCAATTGGACTCCTGCACTATGTATCGCGGGTTCGACTCCCGCACGGAACAAATATTAGTTATAGTTGTTCCGGGTCTGTGTGTTTGTGTGAGTTTTTGTGTTTCTAAACGCACCCACGATACAGAAGTAATTGCTAGGGTGGGGCGATTTTTTTACATATATATTTTTATCAAAACCTTATTCTATCATTACAAGGTTTACCGTAATGTGACAGATAAGAATTAAATTAATGTATATCATGGAAGGACGTATAGATGTTTCTTAAATGTTAAATGGAATTTGGTAGACAGATAATCCACATAATACTTTTATCCCGGACTTAAGCCTGTGGGATAGTTTTCCATTCACACGCTAGCGAACGGTACAGAAATGATGTAAGTTCTCCTTACATAATTTCTGTACGGAACGAACTACCTGGTTTGCAAATGTATATAAAACAAGTAGGATCCTGTTGCTTTTAATTTATGCTAAGATCCAATCAATCACGCGGGCATGCAGGCAGCGAGTAATGGGCAACTCGCTGTCCGACCATGGACCATGCTCGGGTCGACGGCGCGTTGTATTCCACGCGCGCCTCAAAGAGTTTCAGCAAAAATGACGGGGGCCCCCCTCTAGAGGGCCAAAGCCTGTCGGGGTCGTGGGACTTATGATTTACCGTGAGTCCGGTACGTAAAGGGCTATTGCAGGACACCGTGGATTTTAGTCAGTACGAGTCTGACAGTTCCTTCCGCTCTGCCCTGGGTGGGAGGACTCATTTGATGATTTTACGACGTTAAAAAAAGAAGATCCAATCAATCAATGCAATATTCTGTTAACAGTGTAGGTAAGTGTATAGCCAACCACATGACATAATAATCAGACTTTTTACAAGAATTTCTTTTTTATCAAGAATTCAGATTCGCCTATATTGGATAAATCCGTCACCCAGCTTGATGGTCGGTGAAGCTCATTTTCCGACTAGTACCGTACTCACGAATTACCGTGACCCCGGTACGTAAAGGGCTATTGAAGGACACCGTGGATTGTCAGTACAAGTCTGACAGTCCCTCCCGCTTTGCCCAGGGTGGGAGGACTCATGTGACGATTTTACCACGTAAAAAAAGTACCGTTAACGGACTGAGTAGGACCGGAAACGTTAATTTTAGTAGTCCCTTAGGTATATTGCCAAAAAGCTTTTTGATAGCAAAAATAATTATTAGTTTTATCACGTCTTTATACACCCCGCTTACAAAAAAAAACACAATATTAAAATCACCTTCCACCTCATAGAAAATTCATCCTTAACAACATAGTTATTCAAAAGATTATTAAAAACTTCCGACGACAGTGTTTAGCCGTCGCGTCGCGTCCAAGTCGTTTCAACTTAGTATTATACGTATAACAGATACTGTCATGTCCTACGTGGGTAATGAAAATATTTTCCATCTCGCCTTTATTACTTTGGATATTAAATCCAGGTTCTGTAAACATATTATGTGTGGGCTCTAACTAAAGGTTGTCGAAGAGAAGTCACCGAATTTGGCTCATGATCGAGTGAGTTATTACTGCTAAAATAGATAAATAATACTCGAATATCAAACACCTCTGCGAAGGAGCATGGCAGGTTTTTTAATGTCCTTCTAGCAAGGGAGGGACTGTCATTCTTGTACTGACTAAAATCTACGGTGATCCTTCAATAGGCCTTTACGTTCCAGGGTCACGGTTACCTGATGTTACAGTCCCGCGACCTAGCATGGCAGGATACAGTCTAATATTTTTCGTGTAAAAATTTGTCAGGCATGATACTCAAAGCCCTGAAAAGTCGGCCTACTAACAGTAAGTTTAAGTAACTTCATGTGACAATCATCTACTTATTGACTATATAAGCTACTTGGGCCCTATCAGACAACCAGCGCTGTGAAAATTTTAAAAATGTCGCAGCACATGCTGAGATATGAGCCTTTTGGCCTCGCACAGGACTATATTGTTTTTTATTGGTTTTACCTTTTGTTCGATTTTCTTTCATATGTTTTGTTTCCTTTGTTGTTTCTATTCATGTAATTTTGTTGTTCTGTCCTGTGTGTGTCTATAAATCTCTTTTCTTCTCCTTCTTTCTTTCTAAACTGCTGGGCACAGGCCTTTCCTTGTTAGTTTTCATGCTGCTACACTAGCCTCATCAAACCACCGTTTACAGTGTAGAAAAATTTCATCTTCTTTTCATGCTGATACTTAAGTGAATGAGTCTCGACTATAACTCTGCCTTATGCCTTTGTCAAACAGACAGGCGAAAGCGAAGCGTTCCCGAAGCGATACCGAACCGAAGCGAGACGTCAGTCCGATAGTTCTGTCACGCCATCGGATCGCTTTCGCTTTTCTATGTGACTGGATTCAAACAATTCCATACATTACAAATAAAAACGTCACGCTTTGCATTCGCAACGCCTGTCTGTTTGACAAAGGCTTTTTTGGTAGTATTATGTGGCTTCGACCCAACATTTTGTAGACCATGTTATCTCATATAGAACTCATATTTTTATCACCCAACTAACTAATTAAGCAAATAGTACTACCAAACAATATTGTAGTCACAATGTTGTTACCTTTTTCGCCACTGTACCTAACTGCACAATGGATTAACGACATAAGTCAAACAGTATTATTTTATTACTGACACTGTTAAAACTTGAGTGTATTGCAAGAAGCTAGCGTAGGTCAGTTACAGATTTTATGGTCCGAATTAAACGCTGAGATCATTGGCCAGATTAATTTTACGCATGAGATTACTCGCTGTCCGACCATGGACCATGCCCGGGTCGACGGCGCGTTGTTCCACGCGCGCCTCAAAGAGTGTCAGTGAAATGACGGGGCCCCTCTAGAGGGCCAAAGCCTGCCGGGGTCGCGGGACTCACGAATTACAGTAACCCCGGAACGTAAAGGGCTATAGGAGGATCACCTTGGATTTTAGTCAGTACGAGTCTGTCAGTCCCTCCCGCTCTGCCCTGGGTGGGAGGAGTCAGTTGATGATTTTACCACGATACAAAAAAAAAGTCCTCAATATAAAGCGGCCCATTCTTATCTGGTCGAGGGTTTCTCTAATTTGTTCCTCGGCACAACTGCTACCAGCCACTATGCAGTGATCGTCTCTTCATCTCCACTTTAGCTGTAAGCAGTCTTCGTAAGGCAGCTGATGATTAGAATCATCGCCTTTAATTACACAATCAGTTTTTCTGATGATAAACTTAAATGTTGTTGACACCAGCAATAAATTGCAAAATAATGGATACGCATTTTTTTTTTGTTGTGTTAATGCATATTTACAGAGATATAACTCATCAAAATTCGAGAGTGAGGACTTGTGACGTCAGAAGCAAGTAAAATCTGTACTTTGGGTGGGAAAGATTTGACACGTATTTTTTCTTTTGTTACGTAAACAAAAGAAAAAATACGTGTCAAATCTTTTTTGAAAATCTAACTTACAAACTTATCAGATTTTTTAGGCAAATGGTCATATGTATAGTCATATATCTATACATATAATAAATCTGTAGAAGGGTCGATTCTGTACATTGAAAATATTGCAAAAATAAATAGCGGGGGGTGTTGCTGGATCGATACCAAACCCAAATATGTGATTAAAAAATTTTTGTCTGTCTGTCTGTCTATCTGTCTGTCTGTCTGTATGTGCAGGCATCACGTGAAAACTAACGGTTCGATTTCGACGAAACTTGTTATAATTATACCTTATTACCCTGCGCATAAAATAGGATACTTTTTATCCTGGAAAAAATACGTAGAAAATAAAAATCTTATTTTTCAGTTTTATTCAGAGAACCGCGAACACACGTTGCAGTACCCGCAGTGGATTTAGCGCCTTAATATTTATAAGATGTCATTGTCAAAGTTACTCAAAATGGAGAAATAAATAATCCACGCGAAGACCGACATCCGCGCGGACGGAGTCGCGGGCGGAAGCTAGTGTAGTATATAATCATTTGCAAATCACATAAAATGTCGAACCTTCTTTACGGTCTACGTAATACACTTTATTACAAAAGTCATTGTACGTGTAAATATCGGAAGCGCCATACAACATCCAACTTTTTATTACCGCCAAGTGATTTTTGTTTTTATTATTATCTTGTATTGTAGTTGCCTTTTGTCTGGCAAACTAAATCCTAGGTTTACATCATGCTATAACTTCTATGGTAAGCCTTTTTGCGTCGTCTTGTTTCTTAAACTCAATAAAGTGGAAACCCAGACGGTTGTCGTAGGTCAGTGACGTTGTCTGCTCTACGTAGTGTAGCCTGGTTCGCTGGTTTGGATTGAACACGTAACAAGCAGAGTAGAGAGCAGTGGAACAATAGTAGAGATCTAAAGTAACCTACATTACCCTAGTAAAGTTTATATAACATTTTAGGTACTAATTGAATTTCAATTTGAATTGCACGCGCGCCTCTAAAAGATCCAAATGATGCACTCCGTGGATGAATAGCCAATGACGTTGCTGGAAATGCATGATATGAATCTTTAGGAATATTGCTTAAAGTGCCAGTTTTAGACCCTCTGACAAATTGACGGAGTTGTAGGGCCACACAGGATGAACTTTTAGTCAGTAAGAGTCTGACAGCTCCGCTCAACCCAGGGCGGACACATTTGATGATTTTACGATGCAAAAAAGGTACCTTTCTCTTTAAATTACTTAAACTGACATTTCAGGTATAGTGGACATCATTATAGTAAAGAAAATGAATAAACAAAATTTCTCTGTAATTGTTTTTTCTTTATGTAAGTGTTGTCAACAGAAGCTGGTTACTGAAACATCTTTGATTTACAAACTGAAAGAAATACGAGTACATTAAACCCCAACAACATAAAACAAGATAATATATTTTTAAATTATCACTGTTAACAAAGACATTTCTAGTAAACACATAATACTGCACCACACAACTCCGTCAGTTCAATTTAATTTTTCCCCGTCAATGTACGGCAACATTGTTGTGGGTATGTCCCAAAATGTGCGGCTTCACATATTAACTGTGACGTGAACAGATTTTATTGCAGCCACGCTAGTTTTAATCAGAGCTACGTAGCGAACTGTTGGTTATCTGATTACTTCTGTTTTATGGGTTCAAGTGTGAATGAGTGGCAGTTAAAGTCGGTTTTCCGACCAGAGGGCGTAATTAAAATTTTCTACTTTAGTTTTAATTCAAAGAAAGAATTGTTACGATGTCTGTTTGGGATGTAGCTGAAAAACAGTAAGGAATACGTTTAGACTTACTGTAGAAGGAACTTCTATCGTATTTGTAAGCTGTTTTTTATCGTTATAAAGTCATCAAATGAGTCCTCCCGCCCATAGTGGGACGGCAGGGACTGTCCGACTCGTACTGACTAAAATCCACGGTGATTCTTCAATAGCTCTTTACATTCCAGGGTCACGGTTACCTGATGTGATGAGACAGACCCGCGAGCCCGGCAGGCTTTGGCCCTCTAAAGAGGGACCCCGTCAGATTGCTGACAGCTCTTTGAGGAGTTGCCCATTACTTGCAATCCGCATGCCGGCATCCGCGCGGATATCACATCGCGATGTAGCCGTCCGTAGCCATGGGCGTCTACCGCGGCGGCTAGGTCCTGAGGTGGACGCTGTCCTCTCTCTCACACGTCACCTCTTTCGCTAGCATGACTGCTTCGCAGAAAGAAGCGACTATAGTTAGGGTAACCTATCATAATTATAAATTAAGACGCATTGTATATTTTCACAGTTTAATACAACATAGAATTACTCTAAAACTACTTTATAAGGGCAACATTACAAAACATGATTGAGACACAATTACAAACATATATTTTTATTTATGTTTCCTAATATTTCCTTCGAAATCTTTGCAGAATTCTTTAATATGTAGTCCACACAATGGTATGCCATTAGCAAGCTTTTACAAGATACAATTTATGTTGACATCTTGTGTGCAGAACGGAGAAATTTTTACTCTCAGCTTAATAAAACCTTCGTAGCATAGTGATGTGACATGACGCAAGACTCCTGATCAATTTCTATCATCTCAATCTTCAAGTGGGTTCTCTTAATCGTATAATTCTTTAACTATTAGAAAAGTTCACAAATGTTCATATAATTTTCCTCTTACACTCTCAATCACTTAGTTTTTCTACACTTTCTATGTAATTATGTTGCCTGTTCGTGGGACCGACTTAAAATGACACCGTGGCCCAGGAAAGCAAAAGGCAGCTAAAGGAACAAAGTGGACTTTAAGTCATTAAGATTCTAAAAGTCCCTTTCGACCACCACCAAGGGCGGGATGATTCATTTGATGATTTTCGAACTTTTTCATTACTTACGGCATGAACTGTACTTAAAACATTCTCTCATACTGTCTTACTAAAGCTACAGAACTCATCCCATCCCTAAACCCCTAGTACCCATAAATAATATTCTTTTCAAGGCACCTTATTGCACCGTATACATGGGGATGAAACAAATAGCAACATAAGAACTGTCGTAATGTACGTGAATGCGGTGCATATACAGCAGATAGTGGGTCCCATTGTCCGGCACGCTTAGCTGACCAACGGAATTACGGCTAAGAAAATACGGAGGGAAAAACCTGTATTGTAGATGAAAATCGTGCTTGAGGTAGAAGGAAATTGCGGATTTTTCGTGAAATTAAACGCAATGAGTCTTACGATAATGATAGAAAAAAATAATTATCTAAGTCCGCAAAATTATGACAAAATTTAAAATTATAGTGGAAATTATTCTTTACTGAAACTTTTTTATGGTTATTAAAAATCGTCTGTCGTCGTTTGTCTTAAAATTTTAAATCCACTTAGTTTATTAGATATATCAGAGACATCTGAAACTTTGTTATTAACAGAAAAAAATATTTCGTCATTAAATTAAAGCTGGCCTTTGTCTACATTCAAAGAAAGTATGACAACTGTACCAAATTCACATGTGAAAATAATATCAACGACGCATAACTTAATCTCACCAAAAAACTTAATTACACCACCGATCTTATCAGCTTAATGATCCGTTTCAAAATTATTGTCCATCACTTCTTCATTGAAAAGGGACCAATATTTTTTGTCCTCATAAAAGGATCCTCCAAAATCATTGTTTAAATACCTTTGAAAAGGTACCACACACAATGCATATTTTGAATACATTATGACCTGTGAACTGGTGGCGTTCGTCTTTTGTCCTGGCTATAAAAAAATGTGCGTTCTAAAGGGTCATGGACTCATGGAGTAAGGGATTAAAATTATCGTGATTGTGAGTCATCTTAGATTTGTTTGCTTTTGATCTATTTGAGACACATGTCACATGTGTGTAAACAATTGTTGGTGAACCTTTTATAATAAAATAAAAAAATAAAAAATAATGTCATGTCAGTTCAATTTCTATAGGTCAGGTACTGGCTGTTTGGATTTGTGTATGGCTTCCTATAAATAAATTACTGATTGGAATTCCAGTCATATTCGTATATTATGTATGACGGGTATTCGTTTGACAAATGGAATTTAAGAGAGAGAAGTCTCGACCCAGCAAGGTGAGATAATAACATTGTCACCCGATGGTAAACCTAGAGGAGATAGGGAGGAAGTTAGGAGTGTTCAGATTTGCATGAGTACATTACAAATGGAGGCTAATACGCAGAATCGAGAAAAGTCACCTTGAGACGAACGTTATGAGAAAAAAAAAAGCTTAAAGGCTCAGAATTAAAATTGTCATACTCCCTACTTGGTATAATTTCTCTATTTTTATTTTCTTTGTTATTTGGCTTTACACATCCCCGCTGTAATCTTCTTGTGTACTGTAAAGTCCTCATAGTTTTAAATGTAATCTATCAACATTACCTTTCCATATAAATGTCCTATAAACATCCCCTCGCGACCTCATTTCTCAAAAAAACAGAATGTCTGTTCCTTTCAATTCTAAATGACAATCATTAGACAGTATCACAATATAACACATCAATCTAAAGCCATATTGTGATATAGTTTCGTCACATATCATTAAAATAATAGTGGTCCAAAGATATCTCCTTGTGGGACGCCTTAGGGGTCCTTTTGTGTGAGACCCTTATCTAAGCATATCATTTATTCATGGTCATTATTTGACCATTTCAGTGTTAATGATGTGAGATCATTGTTCTTCTGTGTTAAAATGTCGTTTAATGTTTAGTGGAACATGTAATATGATATCAAATGCGTGTAACGGATCTTCTTTGTGGACATCATTTAAAGGTGACCCCATTTTTTGCTTCCTATGTATGAATATTATTACATTCGCAAATATTTATTGAAGTGCATATTTGCCATTTGTATCTTTTTATAAGTCGTTTTGATTTAGACTGGAAATTTCAACTTAAATAGAGTTATTTTAATTAGCACTTTACAAAGATAAAAATGATCCATAAAATTTTATAAAAATGTAACATATTTTCAAAACCGATTAATCAGGACTATAATTTAATTGTACAGGTGTACTAAAATTTTCATAATAAAGTGGTGAGTGATATTACAAATTATGAATGAGTACAACTCATTTATAGCTCGTACAAAATTAACAAGTAGTGTTTTTATAGCTTAAGTTACAATACTACAAATACAAGTTACACCTGAATTCATTACAGTCAAAATTGTAACGAAAGTACCAATGTAATCAAACTTGCTCATCAAGAAACTAAAAATTATATGACAAAATTTCTCACAACTATAATGCCAATCTTCAAAGTCGTTACATATTAAAAATTTGTCCAAATTAATAACTTTCTCATCGAGTACCATAATAGCCAAAGGATATTTATCGTCCATTAAAAATGTAACTGATTCAAGGACTATTATAACATGGATATTAAAATGTACTTCTGGTTGTCTTTCATTGTTAGTTTTGATTTTTTGCACGTTTGTCACTTGTTTTGGGGCTAATCCTTTGTAAGGAGCTGAAACCGGTTTTGGACTATAATCAACAGTGTTGCAATGTTTATTAAACAAGGTAATAAGCGTGATCTCTTCAATAGATAGTTGTGTTTTGTTATTTTCTGAAACCGGTTCACTTGATGTGTTGCTTTTGATAAAATCTTTATTGTGTGAAATGTTAGCTTGGAATATTTTGTATGTGAAATTACGCTCATTTATGGACGGACGTGCGGATGTTTGTGGCTGTCCTAGTGCTATAGCTACGTATAATTTTAGTAAATTGCACGTAGATAGCTAGGTAGCACTAGGATCAACGTTAACATTGTCATACAGATGAAAATCTGCTTGTGCTCCACCAGTAGTAGCTGATACTGAACTTAATATAATATCAGTAAGAAGATGTGACCCCGGAACGTAAACTGCTATTGAAGGACACCGTGGATTTTAGTCATTACGAGTCTGACAGTTCCTCCCGCTCTGCCCTGGGTGGGAGGACTCATTTGATGTTTCTACCACGATAAAAAAAAAGATGACAACTTTTTTCTACCTGTAATCACAGGTTAAAATGATTAGTTTAAAACGAAGAAGCATTGTTGCTCTCAAAATTAATACAAATCTTAAACCCTGTAACATCGGTACCTGAATTCTTAATCCCATTGAACAAAAACTAAGCCCCTTCAAATTCCCCCATGCAATTCACACCATAACTCTTCCTTGACCCATACAAACACCCTTCTGGAGAACAAAATGTAAGAATACCCAGTAATGAGGTCGGTGCATTAATTCTAGGTCATAAACTATAGAATTTATGACCTCAGACTAGTCCTATAAAATGCGACATGGTCTCTTTTCGGTAGCACCTTTATTTTTGACAATGTTGTTGAGTTAGTGGGACAAATTTTTACTGAGTTATTGCAATGAAGTGTTCGTTGGAAAAGGTGTTGAGTCGGTAGGTTTTTTTTTTGCTGGCTATGATTTTATATTTCTTTAATTTGTATAGTGAGACAGTGTTGCGAGAAAGCAATCATGATTCAGGTAAATAACAAATATTTCCTAGTAAGAAAATGAAGAATATTCTATTATTATACATTATTAAGTTCAAAAATAAATAAGACGTCTTTATGCAGTGGACTACGGTAAGATGATGATGAATTACAAAACTAACATGAAAATTTTAACAGAATATTTAACTTTATTTTTAACCGATACCGTTTATTTTAGTCAGTACAAGTCTGACAGTAATGTGTGAGTGTGAGGAGCCTTTCAATGATTTTATCACGTAAAAAAAACTACAAAACAGAAAAGTAATGTCACAGTTTGAATTACAAAGCAACAGAAAAATATAAGGTTAGAAACCATCTCCACTAGAACAAGACCAACCAAGACAACTAAATCCAAAACGACCGTCCATAGAAAATAGTAATGTCCCTAATATCCCGACATAATTCAGTAGGTTCGTTTGCAGGACATAATTGACCATAAATAAAGCAGATTACACATGTTTATTTCAACCCTTTCAAAGAAAAGGGGTCAGTTGTAGACGGCCCTTTATTAAGACTAGACGAGGTACCAGTGTTAACAAATGAGTGCAGTTGAAATTGCAATAAATATTTTTGGCATTGTTTGCTATTCAATTATTAATGTAGATTTCATTGTTGTAATGTGTAATAGTTTGTTCGTTATGGCTATGGGAATTTGCTCACGTTTCGTTATTATTTATTTCACGTATTTATTTAAGTATTTGTATATCACTACAATGAAGCATTGACGTCAATTTTTTTTTTGCTATATTTATGCGTTTCTTTTAGACTATCTTCATCATTTCTAATTTGATTGTTCTATGATAGAATAGCATGTGTGTCATTGTGTCTAGAACTTCACACAGATGTTATGTCACGATTTGGTTCTACAATCACCATAACACTATCTTTTTCATCTACTGTGGAATTTATATAGATTCTATTATAACAATTTTACTATCCAACCCTACTTCCTTTTCACTCAAATATTATTATAATATTATAATCATCAGCTACATCTGAATCGTACATTAAAACTAACGTTCCTTTTCCATTGTCTTTAAACTATTTAACAAAAGCCGTATCAATTAGAGGTTTTAAACAATTATTTTCAGCCCCTTTTTAATTAGCTACCCCACTTTGAACTTTGGCATCTCGTGATTAAAATATATCTGATCACCTTCGACCTTTCTAATAAAAAAGGTGATTTTTGTCAAAATGCGTATTATTTATATGGGAAGATTAAACACAGGTGTGAAAGATAAAGTAACTGATTTTAATTTAGATTTTGTTTAGTTTGTAACGGAAAAATATAAGATTTATCTTTTTATAGCAGGGACAAGTTTATGAACATACTCTTTTAGGGTCATTATAATAACTATATTTTGTTTAATTATAAGTTTGTTCAATGGATAAACTCTTTAACTATGCAACTTTTATTTTTTATGGTGGCAAAATCATCAAATTAGTCCTCCCATCTTACTGTTAGACTTGTACTGACTAAAATTCACGGTAATACTTCAATAGCCCTTTACGTTCCAGGGTCACGGTTACCTGATGAGACAGTCCCGCGAAACTATGCATGCTATAAGTTTCACCCACAACTATGTTTATCCTTTACGATTAAATTTAGGACAAAAAACTTGATTTAATCAACTTTGAAAAAAAATTTGAGTTCATTTCATGATTTTTGTCCAGAACAAATAAGTTTGAAAGCTAACTGTTTTCAATGTGACTTATAAAGCCTAATTTTTAGGCTACAGCGTCGCCGTTGATTCATTCTTGTAGTATAATGTAATCCGTCAAATCCCATCGTATCATCTGTAAGCGTTTGCACCTAAGTATTGCGATTTACTACAAACTTCCTCAGCAAACAACAAACAAAACGACCCGACATATTTCACGAAACAACTCTATTTACTGTCATTCACTACTTGACATACATCCATTGATCTTCATAATCACGTGATCAAGTAAAGAAATGGCTACAATAACCGAATTATGCCGAATAAGAGCCCACGAATGCGATGGATGTATAACATTGATATTCCACGTTGATATATCACCGTCTCTTGGACAATGGCTCCCCTCTGGTAAGTCGCATATTTCTGCCACCCCTCCCCCTGTGTAGGGGTGTCACAGACGTGAAGTGTCATTAATATAGACTCTTTAAATATAGTTTGGGATTTTTTGTTTATCATGATAAAGTTTAAAGTACAACTATTGTGTACTGTGTTTAGTTAGCTTTGATGTTTTTTTTTAATTTCCTAAAAACTCTTGTCTCATTTAATTAATAAATTAACCGTTTGTGTGAGGAAAAATGAATCATCAACAAAAAACAAACTTATTCGTATCAACTTTCAAATGTTTTTTTGATTGAATTTTCAATAATCCTTCTTTGTTCCTTATCGTAGTTACAAAGCACTGTCGTCTTTGGAAACAATTGAGACCTTATCAGAAGATCCCTGTATTCTATTTACAGCGTACTTGAAATGTTTATTGCTTTCATTATATGGAAAAATGCGACAGCGCCTCTAGTGTACAAACGGAGAACTATTTTGTTCCTTCAAATTAACGTCAAAGTTCCAGTTTGGGCTTTGGGTTGTATGCCAACAAAAATACTTTTGTTAATTAAACCTTTTCGATTATTTTTCAACCAATAACATTAACATCAAGATCATTACAAGTTTAGTATCAGCCCTGACTAGTAACGCCCTCGTTACCGCGGCGACACGCCGCCGGTCACCCTTTACTGCTAGTGATGTGCACCTCGGAAACACATCGATATTATGAATTATTTATTTTATTTTATTGGTCGATGGGGCATTTGATAAAGTCGTGGCTGTCCTTTTGAGCTATGAGCAATTGTTTTGAAGAGATTTTTGACATTTAATTTGAGATGTTTTAAACTGAGTTTTGTTTTACTATTATTTAATATTTTTTTTACTAAATTTTAAACTAACAATATTTTCAAGAAAAGTCAGAAAAAAACCCTATTATATAATACTTTTTTTTTTTCTACTTCTTATTGTGTGCACAGCTAAGGAGTTAACTTGGAGCCTTTAAGTTAAAAATGCACAAATGAGAGGAATCAATTCCTTTCTAATGTGCATTTTTGACTTTTCTTTATAGGAAATTCCTAATAATTACCTAATGACAAACACAAAACTATTTGCAGTAACAACAGCTTTACTTAGAATCACCCAGAACCCTAGAATCACTTCATTACCACTTTAAAACACAACATGTCATTACAAAAAACACGGTATTTTCTTGTACAATGTTTTCACTTTGTCCCTATAATTGCCAATAATTATTCAATAATATACTGAAAATGGTAGTTAAGAATTAAATATTATATGCGAAATTATACGCTTGTCTGAAAAATGTGTTTTTAGTACGAAAAAAGTAGTTCTCAATTACTTCTTTATGGTTTTTCCTTTTTTAATTTTATTTAGGTACATAGATAGCCAAGTGAGTCTTATGGTGGTAAGTACTTAAAAAAGGGTTGAATTTAATGACTAGTAATAGTATGTTTAAAGACCTATTCATGTTAGATTTTATTTTAACAACCACTTACCCGTTTGGTACATTTAGTAGTAATGCAAGCAGTCTAATTATGCGTAAAACCAAATATGCTTTAAAATAATAAATAAAAGTGAACTAATATTTTTAAATAAACGGAAGACTATAAAGTGATCAATAAATAAAGAGCAGCTGCTTACAGAAGGTAATTTAAAAATAATTTCAATTTTTATTAGGATTAAATCAATATAACCATAATTAACATTTAATATCTCTCTTTCTGCCTATTTCATGTTATTGGTCTAGTGTGACTGCTGAGCAAGAGGTCCTGGTTTCGATTCCTAGGTCAAACAAGGTGTTATTGGGTTTTCCATAATTGCTAATGCTAATGCTATTCAAGAATGCCTATTTTTGAATAGCAGCACCTGTATCTGTGCCCAGGCGATGGCAATAGGCTCATCTCCTATAGCAAATAACTTAATAACATAATTGGCGAAATGTGAACGTATAACATGGGCGTGAGGATCTTTCTACGCGACATGGTAAAAATTAATCACACCGTTAAACCGGCCATTGAAATAAAAAAATAGCAAAAGCATTTTCCGGAAAACATGCATAAAATCTATGAATAATTAATCTAGCGTGTCCCAACACTAAACGACTAGTGTTGCGATGAGTCACCGAAGGCGCGCTGCGGTTACCGCGCATGTGTTGTTTAACTTTTTTTTTTATTAAGTATTACCGTACGATTGTGTTCATATAATTTACTCCTATTAACGGGGTATGTTAGTTTTAAGTAAAAGTTTGTAATTGTATAGGTATTTTCATTTTGTAATGGGGTTTGTGTATGGGTGATTTGTTTGTCATTTTGAGAAAAAATGATTGAATGTTTGAGTAAGTATGGACGCGTTTTGAGTGACAGTTTTGCACTTGGAGAGATTATAAATAGATGAAAACATGCTTGATTAATTCAAATTCAAAATAGTTAGGTCTTTTCAATGAAAACTAAAATATCGTATTTGAGTAATTTAAAAAAAATATATCGGGGATCGCAAAGGATGCAGATCTACCCTGGCATAACGAATTTAACTCCTTTTTAAAACAGGAAAGATATGGATGCCCAGCAATGTGACTGAATTTTCTACGACTAGTTTTCCTAAAAAAAATCGCCTTCCGTGTAACTGGTCAAATACTTCCAAGTGCTAAGCTTACCTTCCTATTTCCCTAAGTTCAATGTAGTACATAAACTAAATTGCAGGAAATGGGTCACAGTGACTCATGCAACTGCACTGCGGGAATAATAGATTTATCAACATGCTATGAAACTTTCTTATTCATTACTGAACTAGCACATTCACACGAATATTACTTGTAGAATTTTCGCAGTGAAAACTTCTTTCGCGGCGTTGTGTACTTTTTTTGAAATGGGTAAAAAATGCTAAACTCGCGTCAGGACAAATGACCTTATCGAAAATTCGTAAGACGGCGAAGGGCGCTTGCGCGAATGTCGTGTGTGTTTATTACTATTGAAGTTTTCACTTCTGCCGGCACTCCCAGAGTGAGAAGAATTCTTGAGAATGAGAAGCTAATTTCCATGGGTATTTTGAATGGTAAATTGTAATTTAAAAGATTACCCCAGGAAATAGAGCAATAGGGCTATCGCCCGTGCTCGACCTGATGCGGCTGTCGGACTCTTACTAACTAAAGATCCACCCTGTTTATTTCGTAGATTGGCTGCTCTCGGCCCACGGTATCCCACTGAGATAGTCACGCAAACCACAGGCGATGCCCTGTTTATGACTTGGTTGGAGCTCTTATTTTCAGGGCACTTTTGGATATTGTTGGCTGGTGAAGCGTCAGAACCCATAGGTGACTCGTTCCTGCAAAAAAAAAAACAGTTTGTCAAACATTAAGCACATAGTTTACCTTCCTAAAAGACATGTCTATTGCCAATCTAAACGCCATGCGAGTACAATTTTGTGATGTACCTATTTATCGTTTTAATTAAATTGCTGTGTCCATCTCTAGCGTGTAGTGACAAGACTAATGTCTCTAATTGAAATACCTTTTGTTAGTGGCTGTCGAGATGCATTCTTATGTGGATAGTGAAGATTTTAGAGAGGGAGGTGGAATTCCAGGGTGTCGTTTGACTGTCTCGAGAGGATAATTTGTTTTGGTTTTTTTTTTATTGGGAGAATATCGAACAGGATCTCAAGCGCTATTATTCATGCTTTATGTTCTTTTCCAATTATAGCAAAACACAGACATTATTGAAGCAAAAAATAGTTATGAACCTAATCAATTCTAATAGATAATTGGGTCAGCCCAAGAAAGTCCATTTTTCAGGGTTCCGTAGCCAAAAAAAGCGAAAATTGGTTTGAACAAGATCAAGTAATTAGTTTTTTTTAATACGTCATAAATTGTAAACCGCAATTTACCTTTCCAAGTTTTTAAGCTTGTGCTGACTCAGTGCTGGGCCAAAGTCTTATGTTAATAAATTTATTTGACGGGTTTTTAACTAGGTCACATCAGCTAATCTTACTAAAAAATTTGGCTACTCTGACTCAAAAGTAATTTATTCAAATTATGTAGATATGTATATCAATGTTTTATTTTAGTTTTAGTTTAAATTTAGTATTTTGTTGTAAATAATTAGTTTTATTCTTAAATTTCTAGATTTAGTTATGTAAATACTTTTAATTAGTACTATTATATTGATATATATTATATGAGAACAAATAAAAAAAATGTATATCAGTGAAATGAAAAGATGTGTGTGAAAATTAAAAAGAGGCGTAGGTACCTACCTCGAAAGTCTTACTTACAGATTTTTTTAAATTGGAGTAAAATAAACCTGTCTGTCCATCTTGTACCGCCAAAGCTTATACCGCTATCATGCAAAGAGGAACCCAAGCAATTAAAGCTTTAAAATAAGATTGTTTTTTCCTCAGCAAGAAAATATTTTAAAATTCTAATTTATTCGATTGACAACAGATAGAGAGATCAATTAACTCACTATCTCTAAACTAGCCACAAGTTAGCACAGCAGTTAGTTACCATCAATAACTGCGCTATCGCAGTTCAACATAAATCATAGCCGTCAGCTTTGCGGTCGTGTTCAACACGCACACAAGTGTTGTGTGCGTGTGTGGGACCATGTTGATGAACATGTTGCGGTAATGTTGAGGTGTGACTAGATTATGTACTGATTAAATCTTAATCATAATTGTGAGATTGACTGGTATGCTGGTTCATGTTGGATGAAATTTTATGAATAGGTATGTTCTTGTGCAATAATTGGCTATTTGATTAAAAAAAATATAATTAGTCTGTCACTTAGTATCAAAAAATATTCGATTTTTTTCTTTTGTTTCGTTAACCAAAATTGACGGAGATACGATGCTTTCAAAATTGGCAATACGTCACAATTGAGTACAATTTCTACTGAATTCTGACGTCACGAGCCCCCACTCTCGAGTTTTGATGCGTTGTATTTTGGTGAATATTCATTGATTTTACAAAAGATAAAATAGGTGTCCGTTATTTTTGAAGTGAAAACTTATTTAGCGGCGTTGTGTACTTTTTTTGGAATGGGTAAAAAATGTTAAACTCGCGTCAGGACACGTGACCTGATCGAAAATTCGTAAGACGGCGCAGGGCGCTTGCGCGAATGTTCGTGTGTGTTTATTACTATTTAAGTTTTCACTTCTGCCGGCACTCCCAGAGTGCAACCCATCGTTTTTTTAAACTCTAAATGACGGACTAATTATATTTGTATCTTAAAGCTACTGTCAAATAGCCAATTGTAGTACCGTCTGATTAGACTTGAAACTCGCCCTGATTTGTCTGAGAAAGCGCTACGCCGAAGTGTTGATTATGATTAAAAAATAATACCTCTTGAATTTGATAAATCAATTCAAGTTGTACACTGCTTGTTATAATATTACTCAAGGATCTTTTTTTAATTACTCGCTGTCCGACCATGGACCATTCCCGGGTTGACGGCACGTTGTGTTCCACGCGCGCCTCAAGGAGTATCAGCATAATGACGGGGCCTGTAGAGGGCCAAAGCCTGTCGAAGTTGCGGGACTCACGAACTACCGTGACCCCGGTACGTAAAGGGCTATTGAAGGACACCGCGGATTTTAGTCAGTCAAGTCTGACAGTCCCTCCCACCCTGCCCCGGGTGGAAGGAATCATTTGATGATTTTGCCACACTAAAAAAAAAAGCATAATTTAAAAGACAAGTGGCGCCATCTATTGTCACAAGAACGTAATTGTTGCTTCCTCAGGAACGGTAGGTACTTGTTTTAGGGGATGAAAGGTACCTTATGTCTGTTATTTTTTTTCTTCATTGGTGGCGGGTCTGTGTCATCAGGTCACCGTGACTCTGGAACGTAAAGGGTTATTGAAGGATCACATTGAATTTAAGTCGGTACAAGTCTGACAGTAATGGATAGGAGGTCTCATTTGATGACATTAACAAGATAAAAAAAATGTTATTGTACCTATACGCACCCTGCATGTGCATTTGCACGAGGGCATGAGAGTGGGACTGCATCCTGCATCCAAACCACCTGGATGTTTGTTGAGGAATTCAAAATAGATTTTTTAACCATTTTATTGTCATGGATTTCCACAAAGTAACGCCTGATTCCATAACTGAGACATTATTATCATTTTTGAGGAGAATCTACCAACAAGTTACCAAAAAATATATCTTTTTTACTTTTAACAACGATTTTTTGACAAAATATTACATACCTTTTAACTCCACCAAAAAATTACAATACCACTATCACCACACATCTTCACAAAGCCATAAAAAATGGTTTGCCGGATAAAACAAAGAACCGGTGACCGTAGGGACCGATAACAGATACGTTTATATATTTACTTTATTTATTTGTATTCTCAAAACGTTACGCCATTATTTTTATTGAGATAATCCGTATGATTCATATACTTTAACTCCGTGATTTATTGTTAGAGTTCGCGATTGGAATTTTCTTTTTTTTATCAATAAGGCTTCAGTCCGTTTTGTTTTTGTTAAGAGCTTTGCTTGGCGACTATACTATTTTTTTATCGTGGTAAAATCATCAAATGAGTCTTCCCAACCAGGGCAGAGCAGAGGGACTGTCAGACTCGTACTGACAAAAATCCATGGTGTCCTTTAATAGCCCTTTACGTTCCGGGGTCACGGTAATTCGTAAGTCCCGCGACCCCGGCAGGCTTTGGCCCTCTAGAGGAGGGCCCTGTCATTTTGCTGACGCGCCGTCGACCCCGGGCATGGTCCATGGTCGGACAGCGAGTTGCCCATTTCTCGCTGCCCGCATGCCCACGTTGACGATTGTACTTGGGATAAGTCAAGTTCCACTTATCCCAAGTACACTGCGGGATTAAAAACAAAAGCTAAATTAAAATAGTATTACGAAAATTATGAACACTGATATATAATTATTATCAGGTAGCATTCATAGGTTACACGCTTAAAAAAATATGAATATTCTCATTTTTATTATATTTTCTAAGACAGTCACATAAAAAAATTAAGTGTTTTTAAAATTAAGTGTTTGTAAAACTACTTTTTTTTTATCGTGGTGAAATCATCAAATGAGTCCTCCCACTCAGGGCAGGGCAGGAGAGGCTGTCAGACTTGTGCTGACTAAAATCCACGGTGTCCTTCAGTAGCCCTTTACGTACCGGGGTCACGGTAATCCCTTGGTCCCGCGACCCCGGCAGGCTTTGGCCCTCTACAGGCCCCGTCACTATGCTCACACTCTTTGAGGCGCGCGTGGAACACAACGCGCCGTGGACCCGGGCATGGTCCATGGTCGGACAGCAAGTCGCCCATTACTCGCTGCCCGCATGCCCGCGCCTACGATGGCCGGAGATCGTCTTGCGACGTGCGACGCCGTGGGCGTCTACCACTGCGGCTGGGGTGGAGGGAGGACGCTGTCCTCTCCCTCAGGCGGCCCGCCTCCTCCTTCACGAGCATTACTGCTTCGCAGAAGGAGGCGACCGCTTCCCACTCCGTCTCGCCCCGCAGCATGGCCTCGACCAATGCCGGGCGCGAGAGGTCTCCGCCTATCGCCGTCGTGAGGACACGGCGGTGCTCTGCCAAGCGGGGCAGTCCTGCACCGTATGCTCCACCGTGTCCTCCGGACGATCCTCGCAGTGGTGACACCCAGGCGTTTCTTCCCTCCCTATCAGACACAGGAACCTCCCGAAACTTCCGTGTCCGGTGAGGACCTGCGTCATGCAGTAGGTCAGGACGCCGTGACGCCTATCCAGCCACTCCTCAAAGAGGGGTCTTACCGCCGCGATTGCGGCGTGCCCGTTGTAAAACTACTTAGCAAAAAAAACGGCTTAAGTCTTCTAAGACAGTTTTCCAGCACATATCTGATAGGTTTTAATTTCCTCCTGTCACCCAACTAGAAACAATGACTCTGAATCCCATGCCCACGACAATTAAAATTTCTAACATCCTCTGCTTAACCTAAAACACCATTAATATAATTACTTCAAACTCTTAGAGAAATTGATGGAAACAAACAAATTATTTATTTATATTGTTTTTACTTATAATATTTATTCACAAAACTAAAAAAAAACTGAAAGCTGCGCAAAACCACCAAATACTCAGTCATTTACTGGGAATCAATCTTACTACATCATTAGCACCCCATTAAAAATATCAATTCGATATGCCCAAACCGCAATATTAAAAAAATCCCATTGAACACTCATACATTGCTAGTAAGAAAGCCGTCAATCTAATAAGAATGCCGACATAACAAGTAATGGAGGATGAAACGATTGAAATAATCTAATACAATGTTGCAGGACAAAGGATTTGTGAGCGATCAAGTTATGAGCAAGACGCGGCAGTCAGTGGGGTGCAGTTAACAGAAATTCAATTATAAGTTGGTTCGTACTTGGGCAAAGAATGGGCAGGTGAGACGCAGATAGTATAGTTTTGGGGATTTTAAGAATACCCCTAAGATTTTAGAACTGCAACCTAAACTCACATGAGGGCTGTGTTCTAGCTACTAGAATTTTTTAAGCTGATCAAGATAATGATGTAAAATACAATTAAAAAGTCCCCTGTAACCTCTCGACTGTGTTACCTAGTTGCTCTTCATTTCTTTCGTTTCTTGCTAAAGAAAGAGTTAATACTTTTTTTTTTGTTCGTCGGCTTTTTGTCAGGGTTGGTGTTATTGGAATAGTTCATTGTTTTATTCGCTGTATAAGTCCGTAATGTAATATAATATACAAGGCATTATTTAGTAAGTACTATCAAATTTAAAATAAAATATCTTCATAACTTTGAACACGTTAACGATGTGTCCATTCTATGTTAAATCGACATGATCTATGCTTATAAAGCTTCATGGCATACATCGCCCAGTTGACTCATAACCGTTGCAAGATCACTTCCAGTTAACTTGGTGATGTGGTCGTCTTCTAAGATGGGCGTGTGTTAGGAGAAAATGGCGGTCCTCAAAATATCCTAAAATCAAATAAGTCTAAATGATTCTATTTTTTTTTTGAGAAGGGAGTAACTTCCACCTTGAATTTATGCTAGCCTAGTACTTTTGCTGGTTAGTAATATTCAGTTTCTGAGCTTGTAGCTGGAATTCTAATCTTTATTAAATTCAGCTATCGTTTGGTTAGAATAATAAAAAAAAGGGTTCTAAGGGTAGTATAAGTGCCCATTTGTACACCAATAAATTGACTTCACACGGATCGCCTGCAATCAAAAATCCAGTATTCTTTCAAAAATGTTCATAGGCGATTCAGTATCGCTGTTTTTTTTACCTTGCACTTCATACAAATACTTGATTTAATTGCTCTAAAGGCAGGATTGATTCATAAGAAGAGAGTCGTAAACGTTTAAATGATACACACCATTTCGTTATAGTAACGATGATGTTATTATTCATCGAATTGTCATTAAATAGGTTTTGTTTTTCCTTATTGGTAGATTTAGTTCATCACTTTTTTTTAGGAATTCACTAGCACTTTGCCCGCGACTTCGTCCGCGTGGGTTACATACTTTCCTAATTCCCCCTTTTCACCCCCTTAAAGGTTAAATTTCCAAAAATCCCTTCTTAGTGCTCCCCTACATTATAATAGGAAGCCGTGTGCAAAATTTCACATTCCTAGCCCCAGTAGTTTCGGCTGTACGTTGATATGTCAGTCAGTGAGTTCTCCTTTTATATGTATATATATATATATAGAATATATAGATAACACATCTACACTAGACTCTTTTTGGCACACCAGGTAGGGCAGTAGACCCTTCCCTTTAGGCTGGGCGCTGATTTTGACTTTTCTTTACCCAGCCGAATGCCATGAAGATACTGCCGGCCACTGGGATCTATAGCGTCTCACAATAATCAGCACACTCTCAAATTTCTTCAACAGTCGACACGGTAGCAATAAGTCACCAGTGCGCGGGTAAAAGTCTTAAAGGAACCTTAGAAACTGCTAAATAAAATACTTTACCTGATCTACGAATCCAATCCTTGAACTGGACTTCATATGCATCAATAGCACCTGTAACTACAAAACCAAAAGCTCGACAATAGATAAAATATAGAAACACCCACAAGAAGCACAGATAGAATAATTTTCTTTTGCAACAATTGTAGCACAACCCACATTACCTCTTTTATACCTCCAACAATAGAAATTGAAACCAAAAATTCATTTCAATAGCGAATTATAAAACCGTAAAATGAAATCCACCCTATTTCACTTGTCGCCAACAATTTTTACACTTGCCACTAATGTGCAAGTGTCAATCTGACACCTTTTGTCAAAATGTTTTGGAGCGAAAAAATCGTTTATTACTGTTCTATTTTGTATTAGCTTTGCAGCACTAGACAGATGGGACTCGAAGCGCTTTTGTCGCTTTTATTTTTAATTCTTTGACCATTGCATCAGCCATATTCTTCCTATCAGTCTTTGAATTTCAATATTCTTATACCATAATATCTTAAGACTGTAGACAATAAATTCTTTGATAGAAGAATTAGACTAAGGTTGGCACAAGAACATGACGAATGGCACAAAGAGAAGAGTCATCAGTTTTTTTTACATAACTCAGAAATAAATCTGCTAGCTGACGAAATATTTCTTGACTTTAAAGAATAATTATTATTTTAACACACTGATCTATTTAATTTTTATTCAATCGAATGAAAATATTTTTTATTTTCATTCGATTGAATTGAACTCCACCAATCTCCGGTCCAAAGCGCAAAAAGCGCTGTCAATTTTCTCTCACTTACAAATTGTGATTTCGTCGCATTGCGCCTGAGTGGTTTCTGGTGACAAGTGATTGCTCGAGAGGGATTACTGTTCTTTCCACAACTGTATTCGGGATTAATTTTCGTTCACGAAACGTCGAAACATCTGTCCTATTAGTTGCTACTCTGATATCTGTCTGGTTAATAGATTCTAAGTGGGGACAATGCTTTTGTTGTAGTAAAAATAATTTGATGTTAAATACGATCCTTATAGTTATTTTTTTGTTCTAGCTGTCAACGTTTACTAAATGTATGTCACAAACACACACAATTTATGTTAGCTTTGGGTCACAATTTCAATTGACAAAAAAAAACTCCAAAGAAAAATTTACAAAAGCATTTATAGTTCGTAGTCAAACTGGCTATTAAGGAATATTATGTAATACTATTGTTTACCTTTCTGAAAATGTTCAAGAACCTTAATAAAACATAGACACAAAATATATAATATTTTTTCACTCCATAACATATAACCAAAATCTACAGCAAAATCCAATAACCTGAACTAAGGCTCTATCCTGATAAAATATTATCTCACCAAACCGCTTTGTGCTCGAACAAAGATCACGTTGTATTTACTTTGGCAACACTCGATAATATCAGTCTGTTTACACCCTTAGCTGGCTAATTGCGTTTGTTCTACGTGGGACAGTGGGTTTAAGTGTTTATTTTAGTTTTCTAGTATTGTTATAGATATTTGTTAGTACTGAACATTTTGTGTAGATAATTAGTCGCTAACTCAGATTATACAACATTATTTTTAGTATATGCGAAACCTGAATATAGTTTGTTCAGAATCAGTAACTGAATCGATTCCAGTCATTTTTCACCATGTTATATTTTGTTCCAAAAATATTTTAATCAAATGTCATCACCAGTTTATTACAATACAATCACTGTTCGGTTATGTACCTATTGCCAAACTATTATAAAATGAGTGTTCGATACAGGAGGCGCGGGTTGAGTCGGGGTTACCAAGCCTCGGCGCGAAATTAGGATATATTTGAACGGGCAACCAGGTAACATAACGAGCTTATAACAAAAAATCATAAATTTTTCATGATACTTTTTTTTGAAATTTAGTACATAGATTCTTTACACAAAAATACTAGACAGGTGTATCGGGTTTCGCATAAACAAAAAATAATGTTGTATAATGTCCAGATTCGTAGTAGACCACTGAGAATTGAAGCCTAAAAAATACCTGTTTAAAAATTTACCCCGTCGTTCGATTCCTACGTAAAACAAGTGAACATCTACAAGGAAAACATTTAAATGTGTGCGTAGCGCTCACTCACACTTGAAAGTGGATTCACTAAAAACGTTACCTACGTTTTGATTCGAGCACGGTATAATTTTATAATCTAAGGTTGCTAACGTCAGAGTCATACTCATAAAGTATGATAATGTTATTTTGTGTTTCTGAAATAAGCATATTCATCAATTAGTTATAATTATTTAGTTTCTTCCGTATGTAAGGAGACTTAAAATTAAAGACATTTTCTACCAGCCAACCTTGATTCAAGATTTTAATGGTGGGCGACGATTAAAATCTTGAATCAAGGTTGACTTGACAATTTTGAAAAAAACACGGTCAAAATAGTAACGTATAACAGGGCATGAAATATGACCTCTTTTGTAAGAAAACATGCAGAGTCTCCTTTTTTTATACAGAATACAGTACTTAAAACGTTAAAATTAATTTGATAGTTAATTATAGCAACACATATTAGAACACTTGATTAAAAAACCGGCCAAGTGCGAGTCGGACTCGCCTTTAAAGGGTTCCGTAGCAGCAAGTAACATTATATAAAAGTTGGTTGTAACTTTGAAAGATAAATTGCGGTTTACGATTTATGACGTATTAAAAAAAATGTAAGTTGGTACGCACAATATTGAGTGATTTACCATGTTATTTTAATATCATGGACTTCTTATAGGTTTTCCTATAATCTATAAGGAGAAAACTAATTTCTGTATTTTTTTCAAAATTTTAGGTTCAGTAGTTTCGGAGATAAGGGGGGGGAATGGTCAATTTTCGTCTATTTTCTTGAATAACTTGGAAACTATTTATTTTAAAATTACAAAAAAATACATTTAAGATCTTCTCAACAAGACCTTTCATTTGATATGCCACACGATGCAGTTTTCAGATTTTTTTTTTTAATTTTCCCCTTCCCCCCCAAAAATGACCCCCCATATACAGATTTCATCTGCTCACGTCACACCTCTGTGTTTGGGTCACAGGAATTGATATGTGTACCAAATTTCAACTTAATCGGTCTAATAGATTCGGAGATAATTGACTGTAAGCGACGGACGGACAGACACACGAGTGATCCTATAAGGGTTCCGTTTTTGTATTCAGACGTACGGAACCCTAAAAAGTGACAAGTTGCTACAAAATGAACATGACATAAACGACTCGGAATAAACAAACTCATAACTTATCTCATACAGCCAATAAAAACACGATAAAAATCATACAATTAAACACAAATTACATGAAACAATCATACAAAACAGGGGGACAATTTAAAATTCATCAGTGTCCTCTTTACAGAAATACATTTTTAATTTGATAATTGCACCTCTGTGTACTAATTCACTTAATACGGCCCTTGTATTAATTTTGATCATGTGACAACTGTCACTTTGACAGATGGTCCTCTCTCTGTAATATTATCTGTGCTCGTCTGTACTTATTAGGGATGGGATGAAGTGTATTTTTTTAGTGGATAAATAATCGTTCATTACCTACTTGTGTATGCTGTACATGTGTGTGTTGTGCAATGTGTATGCACCTTCTTGGTGGTTTGTCGATTTTTAACAATCACCTTATTGAAATTACCATTTATCAGTTCTTTATCTATTGTAACTTGCATTCTAATTTAGCCAAGCTAAATGTTAAATAGGACAACAGAATATGTCTTACACTATCATACATGTATGACAAGTAATACGCAAGGTGGTCATTTCATATGTCATTCGCAACCGGCCAGGCGAGAGGACACGTTTGTCTGATCAGCCCGAGGGCACGAATCTCCGATTAATTGGTCCATACCATTCTCAATAGTGTTCCGTTTGAAAGCACATACCGATATAGATGTCCCCTCTGTCTGTTATAGCTTAGGTATCGATATGCCTTTAGTTATGCAACGGTTCTAATGGACGTAATCCGAGGTTTAAAGGTACATTGTGTGAGTCTTAAACGGAATGTTGGTGGAATCTAGACTAAAACGCTCAGATGCGTATGTAAAGATGGTAGCAGTGGGATCGCGGGACCATATTATCAGGTAACCGTGGCTCCGGAACGTAAAGGGTCATTGAAGGACACCGAGGATTTAGGACTCATAAGATGATTTTATCAAGTAACAAAAAAACGATCATAGCTGTCATCATTCTGTTCTTTGCCTAAATACAAAAAAGTGCGATATGAATTATTTCTATTATGAGGTGAAACTTTCATTTAAGATGGCGGTCGAGCGAGCTGAACAAAACCAGTATTTCACTTTGGTCCTGGATTGAAGAAACTGGGAGTCGTGGGGAGAGCCTTTGCTCTGTAGTGGGATGGGTATGTAACATTGTAAATAATCATTAATTTCTATTATTTCGATTAGATAGATATAGATATTTGAAGCTTTTTTTTTTTCTTGTAACTCGTTAAATTAATATAATTGGTTAAGAGTAAAGAGCTGTATCACTTAATTACGCTTAACGTGTTCGACTTGCTATATGCGTATGCGTCACTTTATTCCGTTGCATCGCAAACAGCGTTATGATGACTCATAGCATGCTCTATGTAAAGCTATGCGCGCACTACGAAATGTAATCGTTGCGTTTTTTTAATTACGAAATGAAATCGCAAACTTGTTCGTGAAATCACGAACGATTTCTTTTCGCAGTGCGCGGATTATAGTACATTTCTGTGGCTCACAGATTGGTGATATTGTTTCGCAACGTTTTATTTTCGTTGTGCGCGCTTAGCCTAATTTGTTTCATCTGTTTCGTAGTCACTATTACTAGACGCGTCTTGAGCATTTCTTGTACAAGAATCTATCAACTTTCAATACTGTTTTCTTTCTCAAAAATGTCCATAATTATTAACATTATTAAATTACTCGATTCAATTAATCAAAAACACCAGCAAATCGACATATTCATCCACAAACTATTAGTTGGCAATACAGGCTAATTATATCAACATTTGTGCATCACGGAATGGCATACGAGGAGCCATGTCACGCGATATGCAATGCAGTCTTCATTTAATTAATTATGTGTTGAATACCGGTAGATTATATTACCTACTGTTACTAGCATTGTTTTTGTGGAGGTGGAAATAAAATAGAAAAGGGCTAGGCAATAAGGGGGAAATGCTGTTATTTTGTGTGAATTACTCATCATTTCGATAAATCCAAAATATCTGATGCAAAAATATACACCATTGCAATCCTTGGATCTTTGCGGATTTTTATTTAACGTTAATTTGTAACTAAATTATTGCGTAAAATTATTTCAAAATGACTTGTGCATACAAATATTTAGGGAATAGCTTAAAGTAAGAGTTTAAAGTAAGATTGATATGAGAATTCTTTTCTTTTTCTCCTGACGAACGGTTTCTCTTCTTAGAGAGAGAGAGCTTCTCGGTTAGTGGACGTCGCATGTAGACGAGTTTTTGTCAGTTTGTCGCGAGACAACCCGAAAACAAGGTAGATTTTTAGTCCATAAGAGTATGACAGTTCTTCTCGCCTTATCCAGGGCAAGAGGACTCGGTTGGTAATTTTATCACCCCATAAAGAGACGTTCTCCTTCAACATCTGTAAGCTGACCTGAATATATGCGACCATATACCTGAATATAAACGATTAAGCTGGCGGCGATGATGATGTTGTCCAGAATTTTTCAAAAAATCAGTTCGGTCAAACATTCGTCAAACACTCCTGTTACAAAACAAAAACACAACATAACAATATCAAATATAACACACACAACAGAGATGACTCAATATAATCAATCACTCAATCAGTTAGTCAATCTACAGGTATTATGCAATTACTATGTTACTGAATACAATGTTATGCCCTGATTATTAGGTTCACTGAAAAGACTAATTCGTCTTGATTGCCGCCAGTTATAGCACAATCGTATACCGGATAGCACTTAAAGTAATTAGATTGCGGAAAAGGTTGGGACTATGTCATCCTGAACTAAGCGCGTCTACAGGATGTTTTGTTTTTCATAGAGTTAATTTTATTATCTATTTTTTTGGTCTATTGTGAAGCAATGTGCAAGCAAATAAAAAAAGGTAAATCTGTGAGATTCATATATTATAGCTAGTTAGTATGTTTTTTTTTTCAAGCCTTTTAGCTGTCAATTATTGAGATTCCTATCACCAAATTAGCGTGATCTATTTTTTTCCTGTGAAACAACTGTGAAAGGAGACCTAACTAACCCAACCATGGTTGCGGAACTGTCTTATTAGGTAACCGTGATCCTGGAACGTAAAGGGCTATTGAAGGAACACCATGGATTTTAGCTAGTACAAGACTGACAGTCCTTTCCAATCCACGCAAGGCGGGAAGACTCATAAGATAATTATCACGCTAAAAAAACCTTCTGCTATTAATCTCTTCATTTCTACACAAAAATACAACAAGTAATATTAAATTACCTTTAACACACGACACACTGCATTCAAAAACATGCATTCAAACTACAAAACACACTCGTTTTGTAAATGCAAGCTAAACAGACAGTTCCCGTGTTTTCTAAAACTTTATACTGTTTAATTAAACGCCACTCTTCGCATTCGTATTTATTTTCGTAGCTGTTCGTGTATTAAATAAATTGGATATTATTTTAAAACAATGGCGGACATGTGGAAATGTTTCATTGTTTTTAGAGTTGGTTTATAGTCTGTTTGTAACATAGCTCGTTTTAATTAGGTAAGACTGTGTTATGCTGATGTTTTTGTTTGTTTAACTTTTTTTATTTCAGAATTTTCCTACGTAACAATATAAGTAATGTAAGTAGACGTCTTGGAAGTACTGAAATAGATATCGACTACTATAAAGAATTTGATTTCGATATTCAAATCTTACAGGAATTACTTTTTCCTCTGAGCATTCGTTATATTCTTATAAGTAAGCAGAATAATCACTGCAAGCAATGTTTTTTTTTTCTTCCGTGGTAAAATCATCAAATGAGTCCTCCCACCCAGGGCAGAGCGGAGGGACTGTCAGACTCGTACTAACTAAAAATCCCCGGTGCCCTTCAATAGCCCTTTACGTTCCGGGGTGTCGGTAATTCGTACAGTCCCGCGACCCCGGCAAGCAATGGTTAAAATTAACTTGAGACATATTATTTCATTTTCTCGCTTTTTAAGATTGTTCGAAAAAAGAAACAAATCAAGTCAGGTCATTATTCCAAAAAAGACAAAATGTTAAGGGAGAAAAAATACTAATTAGAATATCTCAATAAAACGAAGACCGATAAATGCCTGAACAGTTTTATTCTATGCTGTCTCGCTTTCACGTTTCCAATATTTTAAAATATATTAGGTATATTTAAATAAATAAATAAACTAATAAAACAACAGCCTGTATAGAGCCAGTTCACCACCATCCCAGGGGAAGTATTTACCGTCCACGGCACTGATCCGCCATTTTTTGCCGTAAATCTAATTTATTTGTATTAGTTAATGACTTACGCGTATACTCAGCGATGGTATAACTCTTTTGCGGACGTTTGGAGGACAAAGTAATTTTGATACTTTTGTCTTCTTTCATCATAATAAAAGAAGACAGTAGAAGAGTAGTTCTTGACATTTCAAGAACTACTCAAATTAATAGGGTAGTCTACTGCATAAATAAATTGAAAATCTGTTTAGTCCGTGAACTTAGAATAATATTGTCAAACTTAAAACTTAAGACATCATAACGCCTGTAAAATTATACCGACCTTTGTGATTTTTAGAAACGTTGTATCTTCGTCAATTTGGTTTACGTAACAACATGAAAATTACGGGTCAAATATTGTTGGATAATCTATCTTCCGGATCATTTTTTTTTTGGTCAAAATAGCCTATTTACATCAGGATTCAGAGGGACAAGTTATTGATCATACAGAGTACACTGAACATAAGAGCGTACATTTAAGAGACACCGATGGTGGAAGCGGTGTACTTAATGCGCTCAAAACGTAGTTTTATGTAGTAATTAAAATTACATTTGACGATAAATTCTATATTTTATAGTATTCTAAACAATTTTTTATGTTATTTTAATTTAAAATTACTGCTCTTGGTCTCAATCAGGCCCATAAGCAAAAATAAGGCTTAAGATGGAGCAAATTCACCCAGAAGGAGTTGAAGCCTGTGATGCTGTTATGCGGGGTGGACCGGTAGGGAGTGGATCCAATACATATTTTATTGTTATCATAGGTAATTTAAATTATATATGAATTTTTTGAAGTGTCTGTTTTTGATTTAAAACAAAGTCGTAAAGTAGATTTTATTCTTTTAGTTGCCTGGTTCAAGAAATTGCATCGTAACTCTATCTTACATTGTAACGAGAAAAAAAAAACCACACAAACAAACTAAGCTTCTTGCAGAAGATTATTCCTCAAAGACAAAGTATCAAAATCACTTCATCCATTCACAATCCCGGGTGTCGGTCGCCGAAGCGTATTGCGGACCAATTATTTTAAGTTTTGTTCCGTGTCCGGGCATTTCGCGGTTTGCCCGCTGTCCATTAAACAAATACTGTGAGCGTTTGCCCGTCACTGTGGAATTTTAAAAGCTATTAAACCCCGATTGAAGTTTTATACGCTCTGAGTTACGATGCCGGATTGTTTCACGTTAGGAGCGGTCAAGTGCGGATTTAGAGCTTTATTTTTTAATGGTTATAGTCAAAACATTGTGTTGTGTTGGTTAATTTTTTGGGGGTTGGTTTCAGTCGCTACTGGTTGCTTGTTATTTTATTTCTACTAACTACTGAACTAAGCACTTTTCCTAAGTAATATATTCTTCTTTCTTAGTATAAGTATTATTTTTCATGACAATCTAAGCAGGTCCCAAATTTGACACAATTTTGGTGCTTTCTATAACGTCTATTAGTTTCTGTAACAGGTAGATAAAATATATACATGTGGGATGAGGGAGCGAATGAAAATCGGGCTTGGAGATGTCGTACTTTATTATTTAAAACTCAAGTTAATTTTTAAAGACAAAATTTTGCACAGAGCACATTTTCTACATGCCACCGCCATCCGGAAGTTCCCCTTTCCCTTTTTTGGGTAAGCGAGCACACAACACACTTCCTATTTCCGTCTCACTCGTACATACATTCGGATACACAGTTTAGAAATTTAAGACAACATATATTTTGTTTGGATATTTTTATGGCTCCTACAACTCGGCCATCCTATAAGAGTCTGGCCTCAGACTCCTCACCTACAAACATATCTAATCACAACAACATGTTGGACATCTAATGCAGAATATAACAATCGATTGATACAACTTGAATTTCCAAAACTGCTTAATGGTTACAATATAGTAAAGAAAGTAAACTTGGAACACACTGAACCATATTATGGTATTTTATGTCTATTAAATATTAAAACTACACCTAACTGGCAGGTATCAAATTTACAACTGAATTGCAAACATCTTACTTAAAAAGGTAGCCTCTATTAAAAGTAAACAAATAAAAAATGTTTTTTAAAATTAAATTAAACATCTAGAATATAACCTAGTATTGTGCTATCCACTAAACACATCATTAACTAAAATGAGATGCCAGTACACAACAATACACCAACTGACAACTTGTTTAAACTTTACATCAATAAAGCTAAAACAAACCGTAATTACAACAACAAAGCTAACATAAAACTTAAGACAATCATATTGTTAAAATACTATTATTTCAGGGCAGGGGTGATACTTAGATAATGATGAAACATTGCCTTAATCTGGCCAAACCTTCATGTGATCAGCAGCAGAAGTAGTACATACTGGTCCCTCTGTAGAACCATCTACCTTCATCACCTCATAACGATCCCGCCCTAATATCTTGGTCACTTTGTATGGACCGAGGAACTTGGGTCTGAGCTTCATGTGAGTACCGAACTGGGTCCGCTTGATGGCCACATGGTCTCCAACTTTGTACTTTATACTGTCCTTTCTTTTTCTGTTGTAAGTTTTCATATTTTCTTCCTGAATTTTATATATTTGTAATTTAGCTTTTTCCCTTAAATCTTCTCGTTCCTGGACAAAATGTTCTGTGTACTCTGCTTCTAACATGGTTAACAACTCTAAATCTTCCTTTTGTTTCATCTTGCATCCTGTAAGAAGTTCAAATGGTGACATACCAATGCTTCGTTGGAAAGTACTGTTTATTGATCTCTGTACTCTACTAACATGACGATACCATAACTTATCATCTTCTATGCACAATTTAGTGAGAATTGACACCACAATCCTATGGATACGCTCAACTTGCCCATTGCCGCGCGGTACTCCTGTAGTCACTTTAATGTGCTGAATATTCTCTGTTGTACAATAATCAGCAAAATCATTGCTCACGAAAGCTGCACCTCTGTCGGAGATTATTCTCTGCGGATTTCCCCAAGTTTGCTGATGAATCTTAAGTCTTTCAATCACCTCCTTAGAATTCGTGGTCTTCGTTGGGAACAACCATACAAATTTGGTGAATCCATCTACTACTGTCAGAATGTAGTTGTACTGCTTTTTAGTTTCTGAAAGTGGACCAATGTGGTCGACATGCAAGGTATCCAACGGTATACTTCCCTTATCAATGCTATTAAGAAATCCCTCTTGATGTCCCGTCTTCTTCATTGCCAGTAAGCATGGGATACAAGCGGCTATTACTTCCTCTATCTTCTTGTTTATGTCTTTTATATAGAAATCCTTTTTTATCAACTCTAACATTTTCTTCTTCCCAAAATGTCCATTACCATGGATACTTCTTAAAATTTCATATTCCAAACCTTTCGGTATGACCAATAATCCTTCTGCTCCTTTATATAACAATCCATTTAGCTCATAATAGTCTAAGTACGGTTCTTGTTTTATTAGATCCAATATAGCTTTTACACCATCATCAATCTCTTGGGCTCTTCTTATCTGCTCGTAGATCTTTCTGGTAACCACTCCTACATAGGGGTTACGGCTGAGAGCGTCCACATGTCTCATCCTGGTGCCAGCTCTATGCTCCACAGTATAATTATATTCCTGCAACAGAAGAACCCATCTAGCAACTCGTGTGGATAAATCTTTTTTCCTGAGTGTCATCTCAAATGCCAAACAATCTGTAACTATCTTAAATGGTATACCTAATAAATATCTTCTAAACTTCTTGACACCTTCTACCACTGCCAGGGCTTCCAGCTCATAACTTGTATATTTTTTCTCAGCATCTGTGGTCTTCTTGCTCATATAGTACACTGGGTGTAGTTGCTGGTCATTGGGGTCTCTCTGTAGTAAAATTGCAGAGAACGCCTGTTGTGAAGCATCTGTATGCATCTCAGTTACCCGACCGGGATTGTAAAGTTTCAATACAGGTTGTTTAGATAAAATCTCCTTTAATATTAAAAATGCACGCTCCTGCTCTCCTGTGAAGTTGAACGGACTGGTTTTCTTCAACAGATCAGTAAGTGGCTTGGCTATAGCAGCATAGCCCTCGATAAATTTACGAAAGTAGGATGTTAAACCAATAAAACTTTGTACCCGCTTGACTGTCTTCGGTGTTGGGTATTTCATCACTGCTTCTACTTTATCATTTGAAGGCCTTACAGTTCCATCCTCCACAATATGACCCAAATATTCAACTCGCGTGGTGAGCAATTCACTCTTCTCCCAGTTAATTATTAATCCATAGTCAGCTGCCACCTGTAAAACCTGCTTTAATCTATCTAACCCTTGTTCATACGTCACTGCTGAAATTATTATGTCATCAATAAAAATCTGTAAGAACCCTTCACACAGTAAATCGCGAAAAATTGCATTTATAAATCTGGTAAAGTAGTTAGGACATATGGCCAAACCAAATGGTGCCCTTGTAAATTCATACTGTCCGGTTTGAGTTACAAAAGAAGTAAACTTAGTACAGTCTTCCCTAATCTTCAGGTGAAAAAAGGCATCTTTCAAATCCAGCTTACTAAAAACTTTTGCTTTAGACAACCTATCGAGCTGATCATCGACGATTGGCAAAGGGAATTGGTCCTTTACCATTTTCTCATTAATCTTCCTATAGTCCACGCAAACCCGTATTTGTCCATTCTTCTTTTTAATTAAAACCAATGGACTGGCATATTCTGAAAAACTGGGTTTCACAATACCTTTACATATCCATTCTCGAACTTGAAGCTCCACTACCTCCTGCTCTGGTGCTGACAAGCGTCTGGGACGTTGCACCACTGGTATATTATCCTTCAGAATGATGATCATCTCCAACGGAGCCTCCTTAACTTGACAGGGTACGTAACTGTCAACCAAAACTTGAGCAGCTGCTTGGATATTTGAAGGGATATAGTTAAGGGAAGTGGAATGTACTTCTGAAAGCAAACAACTTAATAGGTCACCCTCGCCCTGAGGCACAATGTTCAAAACACCTTTATCAATAATCACTCTGGCTAAATTTAAGAAAGGTTGACCTAAAATCATCTTATACGGCATTGTGTCTCTAGGTACAATATAAAATGTTACATCATAACAAGCCTCATCAAGTTTTATACAAGTATTGAACTTTCCTACCGCTATAACCTCACTACGGCCTAAACCTGTCAATGTAATGTTTTCTTTCATATATAAACAGTCTTTGAGTTCAAAAAATAAATCTTCCGTCACAAGGTTGAGATCACTGCCCGAATCAATTAAACTTTCGACATTTAAACCACTAATTTCGACACATTTCACTGAGCCGCGAGCTTTGTTTACATTTAGTACAGTCTGACATTTTAAACCAACATGGCCGCCGTCGTTGTCCTCAGTGTTGCCGTCCTGCTCCAACTTCGCACACATTGACTTTTGGTGTTTAATTTCGCTGCTTTTACCTGGAACGCGCTCGGTTGTGTTGGTACACTGCGGCGCCACGTGACCAAATTCCCCGCACTTGAAGCATTTGACTCCTTTGGTACACGATGATGAAATATGATCTTTATCTCCACATTTATAGCACCTTCGATCTGGCCGTGAAGCCGACTCCTTCTTATCACCACGAGCCGACGAGGAAGCTGCCGGAACTGCGTGTCGTTTGGTCGCCTTAGCAGAGTTCTTTTTCATTTGTTCGTATATGGTCAGCTTTTCTTTTAAAACGGAATAGGTAGTGACACCATACAATATGGCCTTGTTACTCTCGTAATCCGTAATTCCATCCACTATGTACTGTATCGCGACATAGTCTGCGATCTTCCCCCGTTTAGCCAATTCCTTCATGGACAGCATGTACTCATAATACGACTCGTCTTTATGTTTTTTCCTCGAGGACAATAATTCATGAACTTCTTTAGAATTGATGGTGTCAGGAAACTCTTTCGCCACCGCTGTCTTTAATTCGTCAAATGTACGATGTGTTTTTTCTGTTTTCAACCACAAAGCCGCGACGCCTGTGAGCGAACGCCGAGCCACAATAAGTGTCTGCGTTGGTGTCCACTTCATGATCTCCGCGTGATCCTCAACATCTTGCGCCCACTTACTGGACGTGTAAACTTTATCTACGCCATCAAACTTTGGCACCAAGCCTTCGCACCACGACGCTGCCGGCAAAACCGCCGCCGCAATATTTTCTTCTGGTTTAGTCATTTTATATTCTTCTCTATGTACTTTTCTTCAAACAATCAACTTCAAATAATCTCGCCACCGCTGCCTTCGCCCTTCGCCACAGTTTTTCACCTCTCACCACAGATATTTTGCACCTTGATCACTACAAATTTTGCCTCGCCGCCATGTGCCCACGCGCGTCTTCCAGCACACCACAAACTTCTCGATTCGCCCGATCTCTCATCTCATCCCGGACGAGCCCCCAAATTTGTGGGATGAGGGAGCGAATGAAAATCGGGCTTGGAGATGTCGTACTTTATTATTTAAAACTCAAGTTAATTTTTAAAGACAAAATTTTGCACAGAGCACATTTTCTACATGCCACCGCCATCCGGAAGTTCCCCTTTCCCTTTTTTGGGTAAGCGAGCACACAACACACTTCCTATTTCCGTCTCACTCGTACATACATTCGGATACACAGTTTAGAAATTTAAGACAACATATATTTTGTTTGGATATTTTTATGGCTCCTACATACATACGTATTTAGTAAAACCTCAATACTTTAATATGGCAAAATAATTAAAAAATCAGCGCTCCTAATGGAATACTGTCAAATCAAGCATATCTCAAGTTCAAAGCAAAATAAATACTCGAATTGCAACACAATAAAATGAGAAGCCCTCGAGGCGACATGTGGCCTTTTAAGTGGCGGTGACAATACTACAAATAGAGTTACGTTTTATAAGAACAAAAATTGTATTAATATCCCAATCAAATCCATTCAATACCACCCTTATTAACTCAAAATACACAAGCAAAAATAAACTTTATAAAAATAATACAAGGATCAAAATCGTTTGAGCGGCGTAAGATTTTAGGTTTGTTCCAGTTAAGTCAATTGAAATAAACCCATATTCAAATACAAAGAGGGGTGGCTATCGGTTAAAACGTATGTAATTATTGAATCGTGCAGGGGGTGACTTTAAAACAGACCAAGCGTGTTGAGTTTAATGAATTTTAGCGTATGAGCGATTACGATCGCGTGCGATTCTGAGTGGAAAGTTTTGAGAGGAAAATTACTAGACAATGAGCGTGTGTCATTAATTTTTCATATTTCGTTATTTATCGTTGTTATATTTTATCGTTATTTAGAGTTTATGTTGGATTGGAAATATAAAATCTATTCATCTTATTTCGTATTTTTTCAATTAAACTAATATTTAAATTACTTACAAAAACATGAAAAATACAAAATAGTACTAATTAAAAGTGTTACATAACTAAAACTAGAAATTTAAGAATAAAACTAAATTTTTACTTTAAATACTAAATATAAACTAAAACTAAAATAAAAATATTATAAAAAAAGTTTATGTTTATATTTTTATGTTTCTAGGACTGTTTTTTTTTCTATCGTAAGATACTTATTTAAAACTATGGTAGTAGTGCATTTTTTTGCTACAACACGATTATAATATAGCTAAAAATTTAGTGTCTGTGCATATCGGACTTTCTTATGAGCTAAAAATTGATCAATTTTTGTGACGTCAAATGAAGACCACTTTCTGGACAATGTAGTTTAGTAGTGATGTGTTGAACAAGTAATCAATTCAATGTTTAAGTATGCAAGAGTGAAGAAGTAAATTAAGTATTATTTTATTCACACTGAATTAATTACGTATTTAATCAAACTCATGTTTTCATTATAGAAATAAAACGTAATGAATTAACAACAACGATCCCTTCCCTCCATTTATTTGTTATCACACCAACAATTTAACACTACAACATAACACCACAAAAATAAACAATAAAAAAAAACATTCTCACGACACAAATCGTGGCATCACAATAAAGATTTGACAGACAATCAAAACTTTGACACGCACCGAAGAAAACTGAGCAGATATCACAACAAAACACCATGTATATGACAAATAAAAAAAAATAACAAAAACTGTCAGTCGCGAATCAAACTAAATAATGGCACACACCATGTCTAAATGACTGAATAAAGTGTGCGTATAGTAAATTGTATAAAAACAATCGCGAACGCAGTAGTGTTTTACGATGGCTTTGACAAAAATCAGCGTCGAATCAAACGTACGTAATGGAAGAAGATTGAGAACAGGGAAATGTATGGAGTAGTATATTTGTTTGGTGTTGGTCATCATTTATTTTACAATGACTAAGAATAGAGCGTTTTTGTTGTCTTGGTATTTTTTCTATTTTATTATTGAATAAATTCAGTGTATCAAATACAAGATGAAATTATTTGTAATTTCAAATCACAACCATAATTTTTCGATTTTGAAAATTACTTGTGTAGTTAAGTTTACTATAATTAAATGAAACTCATAATATATCATACAGTAGTCACTTTCGTTATATATTTTACAACTAGATTAAATTATTTCTTGTATTTTAATTTTTTTTAAATTACATTCTCAGAAAATCTACTCCATTCCTTTTCATCCATCACAAAATCCAACTCAGTGCATCAATTTTCCGGTGCCCATCACGTCGAGTCCGCGTGCCGGCCACGTGCCCGTCCATCGGGCACGTTGGTACCCAACGCGTGCCCCCTTTGTTCTTCCTTGGGGTGTCCCTGAGATCTATGAGCGATCGAATATAAAATTATCATTGAGTTTGAGTTTTGACCTCTCTGTGTGAGTCTGGTGGGTTTATTTGTGTCGCATTAACTTTTGGTGAATGAGTTATTTTAAAAATATGTTTGAATATGAACAAAAATTAAATTGAAAATCACATACTACTGCTTTTTTTTCGGTGTTTAACGAAGTTTAATCGAAATTATAACAATGTTTCCTAAACTAAAGCGAGTCTAAACTGATTTTAATAAGAAGAATTTTTGTAGAATATTTGAATAATTAAATCAAATAGGGGAAAACGAAATCACGAGCAATAGCTATCGTCCAACTGAATTATTTTTTTGGGAGGACTCGTTGGATGATTTTAACACTTTAAAACAAAAAATTATCGTCATCGTAGTCCTGAAAACATTTATTCTACTACTGCATACAAAAATGCCAAATTCAATGGCTTCTTGACCAAAATGGTTATTTTCGTTGACATCGCAAAAAAATAGTAGTTTATCTAACTTAAAATAAAAATACAAAAGGTATAAAGTTTTTTTTTAGAGGTAAGTATGACCATTTATCTCAGACAAAAGAAAAATCATGATAAACTTTAACCCCCCAAACGCCGACCTCAAATCCGCTCCCACTACTTATTTCAAACACAAACGCTTCAATACATTTGTATGATTGTCTGTACATTACATACTAAACAATCGAACAGCCTCGGGGAACTAGGGGCAAGTAATTGTAGTTTCGAATGTCAATAAGAACGTTTTACCACCCTTGTGTTAATTTTTTTTTGTACCAGATTTATTTTGGTAATTACGATTTTAGAGAATTAAGTTATTTGCTTAATTGTGTTACTGTGTGTTTTTTGTGAGTAGCAATTACATAACAGACGTTATACATTATGACCGATTGGTTTTAGTTTAAAGGTGTAATGATTTTGTTTCGATAAATAATCTTGCTAAATATACTATATAAATTAGATGTATATTTAGGTCAATTATAAAAACACGCGTTATTTTTCGGAAATCCACGTCTTAAAATGTTATGAAAAATATCGACTATTCTTTCTAACAAAATTAAATTTCTAATTTAAGTTAAATTTGTTAAGATATTAATTATAAATTCAGTGTTGAAATTATTATTACAAAATTATTACTTGTAATATATTCAATAGTACAATTTACTATATAATATCTTTCAATTACCATAATATACCATCATAAAAAAACAGGAAAGTGGTCCTCAAAAATATTCTAAGCATATTGTTATACGTTATTTCCGCAAACGTTCGTTCAAAGCGCTCAGGGCTACATCCCACATCGACCAGTCTCCCATGAATGATTGAATCATGATTTGAAACAAAATATACAAATAGAATGTGCTGGCAGAAAAATCTTAGGTAAATATTGTCGTGTTTAGAAAGAGTTACGGTTCTGTATATAAACATAATAATGGATCATCGGAACAGATAAAAAATCGTGATTTATTTAAATACGGTGGTGATGTTAAAAATCTAATTTAAGTGTACAAACTACTTTTTTCCAGCACCTTTTTTTTACGTGGTAAAATCATCAAATGAGTCCTCCCAGCCAGGGCAGAGCGGGAGGGACTGTCAGACTCGTACTGACTAAAATCCACGGTGTCCTTCAATAGTCCTTTACGATCCGGGGTCACGGTAATTCGTACAGTCCCGCGACCAGCACCAGCACCTAGCTATTATTTTATCTGGGACCAAACATTTTGAATTGACTACCAAATATTTACGGTTTCTTTTCCGGAGTTGAATACTAGTATAGCGTTAATAGAATATAGTAATTTCGTCTGCCTTCCTGAAACGTTTGACAATGTCAAAGTACAACGTATGCCAAACATAACCAAAAAAGAAAAACACGGTCCTCTAAAAATCTAAATCATCAGGGGCCCAAATGTTTTATTCATTGTACACTCCTAAATTGTTATTGTTCATATATTTTTTTGTCTTAAACCGCCCGCGGCGATCGCGTGGCTACGTGTTTAACTAAATAGCTAAGTTAATGTTTTGAAATTAGCGCATTTGAGGGTTGAGTGATGTGAGACGTGGGAATTAGTGGCTATTGAGTCTTTTGTTAATTTATTTATTGCGATAAAAACAAGGAACGTGCTTAGACCCTGATTTGTTGCTTTTTTGTATTTGTTAAACAATGGAAAATTAGGGTTTCTTTGTAAATAAGTATTTAACGTATGTACAAAATCACGTGTAAGATGCCATGATACACGTGTTTGTAAACAGTTTCAAAGAAATTTCTTTATGTGTAGTTTTAGTATGAAATGTAGAATAGTTTCAGACCCTTTAGATGACTCCGGGCGAAACAAGGCAATATCAGTTATTAAAAAAAAAAGAAATATTGCACATCAGAGAAAAAATTTCATTGATGGTAAAACAATATTTAGACCTTTGTACCTTGGGTCGACGGCGCGTTGTGTTCCACGCGCGCCTCAAGGAGTGTCAGCATAGTGACGGGGCCTGTAGAGGGCCAAAGCCTGCCGGGGTCGCGGGACTCACAAATTACCGTAACCCCGGTACGTAAAGGGCTACTGAAGGACACCGTTGATTTTAGTCAGTACGAGTCTGACAGTCCCTCCCGCTCTGCCGTGGGTGGAAGGACTCATTTGATGATTTTACCACGTTAAAAAAAATCGCCAACTGTTCTATGATTAATCTTCTGCATCTGCGTACAACAATAGTCTATAATACCTAAACCAGAAATCTCCCATTATATACTAAATTTCAAGAGGCACATAACCCTCTAATGACCGCGGCCGGTCCATCATACCCCTGGACATCAAAACAAACACGGATGCCACGTGTCCATTGAAACATTCGACAAATTGCTTTCAGACTACGAAATATGTCAATTATAATTAATAGGGAGCGCGATTATTGGTTTCGTATTGTTGGGTCTCCTGGACCTCATGTCGTAGAACTTGAATAGGGATTTTTTTCAAGTATGCATTGTAGGAATAGTTGTTATGAGGATTATTTGGTATTTTCGAACCATGTGTAGTGATTCTAATGATGGTATTGTTGTGGTATTTGAAGTGTTGTGTAGAATTATTTGGGACAATATGTTTTTGTTTAATTTTGCCGTTGGTGTTTGCACTGTTATTAAAAATAAAATGGATGTAGCTCAAAAGATTTATTTATATTTTTTAAAAAGTAACATAATAGTAGTTTAAGTTTTCTTGTGTGAACTAGTGGTGTCTAAAATACCTAAATGCATATTTTCTTTCTTTGGCTAATGGCATAAATGTAGGTTGACAATGTCAAATTAATGGTAATATTCGGCATTTTGAAAAAATAAGTGCGAAAGCTGATGAAATCCCATTTTATTGGCCTTCATTTCAATTTATTTATTTTAAAAAATATAATTTTGGCATTAAAATTTTACTTAACGAATAAACTAAAGCTTTTTATTCCAACTACTTTTAATTCAACTACATTAACCTCCAATACAAAGCTCAATTATTAAACATTATTACAATAAATCAAATTAATAATACCCCACTATTACTTCACTACACTCAACGCTCATTGTCACCAAACACTCAACTCTTAAACAGTCAAGACCTGTAGTAGGGTGTCCTCAAAGACAATATTTGTTGAGGACAAGCCCTTCCCTCTTAACGTGAGGACACACGTGTCGAACGTGGGAACGGGTCTTCGAAATACGATAATTTGTGGACAATTTAATTTTGACGTGTGAATGGGAAATTGAAGATGTTTCTTTGAAGTGTCGCGCTTGTATGAATTTGTAAATTTATATTAGTTTTTGCCTATGGCTTTGCTTTGGTCATAAATTACCTTACAATTAATAATGCTTCCTAAAGCTTTTGATTATGAAAGAATTTTACTTACCCCACATAAACTTTACTTGTATAAAATTTATATAGATATTTTATACCAAACAGTATAGAGATTACCAGTATAGTTTCACCCATGGAATATCTCCCATACAAATATAAAAAATAGGATCATTTTGTTATAGATATTAAATATTATAAAAAAACCAGGCTGGCAAAATTCAGATATTCATTGGACCAAGTTAGTCAAAATCATATAATTTCACCAAGATTATAATAATTGCCGCCTTTTGATTAACCGACAGTAGATCTAATTAGATCTTAACTATGTACATACCTAATAAACGACTGTTTACACTTAGCATGTAAACAGACACCTTATTAACTCAAGTGTGTTGTAACCGGAAACCCTAGGGTTGTGCCTACGATCTATATTTAGTGTCTATGTCATAATTACACTAATCGCGCGGAATCGCGGCGGTAAGATCCCTCTTTGAGGAGTGGCTGGATAGGCGTCACGGCGTCCTCACCTGACACAGAAGTTTCGGGAGGTACCAATGTCGGATAAGGAAGGAAGAAACACCTGGGTGTGGGGATCGCCCGGAGGACACGGTGAAGCATACGGTGCAAGACTGCTTCGCTTGAGCAGAGCACCGGCGTGTCCTCACGACGGCGATAGGTGGTGACCTTTCGCGCCCGGCACTGGTCGAGGCCATGCTGCGGGGCGGAAACGGAGTGGAAAGCGGTCTCCTCCTTCTTCGAAGCAGTCATGATAGTGAAGGAAGAGACGGGACGTGTGAGGGAGAGGACCACGTCCACCTCACAACCCAGCCTCAGTGGTAGACGCCCACGGCGACTGATGTCACAAGAAGATCTCCGGTCACCGTAGGCGCGGGCATGCGGGCGGCGAGTAACGGGTGACTCGCTGTCCGACCATGGACCATGCCCGGGTCGGCGTTTTTCTCCACGCGCGCCGCAAAGAGTGTCAGCACAATGACGGGCCAAAGCCTGCCGGGGTCGCGGGACTACCGAATGCCGTGACCCCAGAACGTAAAGGGCTATTGAAGGACACCGTGGATTTGATTGCCCTGGTGGGAGAACTCATTGATGATTTTACCACGCTAAAAAAGGCAATTTATTGCAAATCGAATACAATAAAATGACAAAATATATGTATAACTATATATATTTAATAACAAAAGAATCATATCCGAACACGCAGATCAGAGAAGTTAAGACTACAAGTTAGTGGTGCTGCTGAACTTCCAGAGAAGCCATATGTCTTCACCGTAGTTCTTAATTTTGTAGTTTGCTTTGATGGATGTTTGTTACTCTCTCACGTAAAAACTAACAAACGAATTTGAATGAAATTCGTTACACAAATAGGATATAACTTGGATTAACACATAGGATAGTTTTTATTCCGATTTCACTATGTTATCCTGGGGGATAATTTGCGAGTTGTAGGAAAGTTATATTTTTTCAATTTCTTCATCAACTCCAAAGCAGATAAAGTTTCGTCCGTGATTAAATTGAAGTGAGTTACTATCTAATATTTTAACGTCTAGTTTGTATAGGGGCCATACATAAATGAGATCTACGGCGTAGCAACTACTACGAAATGACGCAGGCGTCTACGGCGTAGCACTTCTAATTCATGAGAAGGCTACGTGAGTGATTTTTATTCAACTAAGTAGATGTCGACTTCTTGTTGTTATTTTTTAAAATACTATGGAGTTTTCAAGAGAAAAAAAAAGTAAAAAATATAACAGTAAACTACGAGCGAAACTCATACGTTTTTTTTCCCCAAAGCAATCCAACCCTTCCCTGCAGCGGTAATTGCGAGCGACAGAAAGTAGTAAAAATTTACAACTCTTAGCTTCCGCGTACAAATGTCTGCCAGTATTGTGATGCTGATGTAGTTGCGATGTTAAATTCTGACAATATCCGGCTGGTTCTCAAAATTACGAGTACAGTAGTTTATGGGAGTGTTAAAATTTTGCATTAAATTGTGTTTAATTTTTTAAATGATTGTGAATTGAGTCATTGACTGAGTGATTGTAAGTGTTCTAAATTATATTTAGAAACACATCATTTTCTTATATAGTCCTTGTACTAAAGAGGAAAATATGCATATTTTTTTTAAATTTTGGTTTAGCGCGTTGTGTTCCACGCGCGCCTCAAGGAGTGACGGGGCCTGTAGGGGGCCAAAGCCTGCCGGGGTCGCGGGACCCACAAATTACTGTAACCCCGGTACCTAAAGGGCTATTGAAGGACACCGTGGATTTTAGTTAGTCAAGTCTGACAGTCCCTCCCGCCCTGCCCTGGGCGGGAGGACTCAGGAGGATAAAAAAAAGGAGGATAAAAAGAGATAATCTTCAAAATTGCAGATCCGGTTCCGAAAATTAGTTCACTGATAGAAAGCTACATTATCCAAGAGCGTCATAGGATATAATTATTTAAATATTCTTGCAGTTTTTTTTTACCATATCCCAAGCGAAGCCGTAAGAAAAACCTAGCTCTAAAAATATATAACATTTTTTCTTCTGGTACAAAACTTATATTTTTTAACAAATTTTAATCTTCCAACATTGAGAAACACAGTGCAAAGCTAAAACAGTTTAAGCTCACGTTAACGACATCGATAAATGCGACTAATGCGGTTTTTAACGAACTCGGGACCCGCGGAGCGATACCGGGAATTTTATAGTTCTGGTATCAAATACCGAAGCGGTGGTTAAAGGGTTAAACATTGTAAAGTTTGTTTGTATAGCGCTTTATTGTTATGAGATGAATTTTGTTTGAATTTTAAATCAGTTAATAGTGGATAAAAATGCATAAAATCTTGGCTCCGACTTTTTTGAAAGTCAGTTACGTAAGTAGATGGGAATACAGTCGGACTAAAGAATTTACGCAACTTTTAATTACATTTTGAGTTCTGTAACAAAAGCAAAGGTTGTAAAAGCTATATATACTTAATCTTGTTATGTATTATTTTTGTTTGGACTTAATACCTATTAATCATTTGGACATTAATATCTATGCTTCTGCAATTCTTTTAAATGAGTTTCTGTTCCACTTTCAATCCATGGTTCTATACTCAAATAAGAAAAAAAAACTGAAGGCTAGTTTTTTGATCGGTGTTTAAGAAAACTATTTAATAAGTTTTAACGAACAGTTAAAGCCTGCGTAAGTATAAGTAAAAAAGTGGTCCTTAATATTATTGTATTACAGAAAATCCTTAGGATAACATCACAAAAAAATCTCAGAGAAAATTCTAAGAAATCACCGAGTTTAAGTTTTCAATTGAAAACGGTAGCAATCCATTTGAGTGGGAGCAATTTCCATATGGAACGGAACGATATGGAAACGACTGAAATTGTGTTGCCAACTATTGTTATGTTCACGAAAAGGTCGGTACTATTGTGGTATCTTTTGAATGCATAGAAAAAATACCTTAAGAGAATTTTATTAAGTTTAAAGACTTGTAAATGTTGAACAGGTTTGTTTAACAACAAAAAACCCTTTTTTTTGCGTGGTGAAATCAGCAAATGAGTCCGCCCACCGCTTACTGTCAGACTTGTACTGACTAAAATCCACGGTATCCTTCAATAGCCCTCTGGCCCTCTAAGGGAGGGCCCCCGTCATTATGCCGACACTCTTTGAGGCGCGCGTGGAACACAACGCGCCGTCGACTCTGGCATGGTTAATGGTCTGACAGCGAATCACCCATTACTCGCCGCCCGCGCCTACGGTGGTCGGAGATCGTCTTGCGACGTCCGTCGCCGTGGGTGTCTACCACTGCGGCTGGGCTGTGAGGTAGACGCTGTCCTCTCCCTCACGCGCCCCGCCTCCTATTTCGATCTAAGATCCTAGCACGACTTTTCACGTTTTTGTGACGTGAAGTAAAAACGAACTATGACACGATTCGATGAAAAAAATAGTTTCTAGTTCGTACACTAGAGGCGCTTTTTTATTTTGAAGTACGCTGTTGGTTAAATACGGAAATTGTCAGTGTCAGTAAGGTAAATAAGACGCGGTTGAAATGTACTGATTAGATGCGGTTGCGATTAAGACGATGTGTTTGGTTTCACAGTAGGTTTTGATTGCAAAAGTTTTGATTGCACATTAAAAAAACATAATCAGATTGTCGATTTCCATAATTCTTACGGTTGAAATCAGTGTTAATTGATAACTCCTAAACTCACTGAGATAAAGAAGTAAATCGTTTATACAATTCGAAGCTTTTCACATATAAAAACTATTGGAAATCTACTGTTGTCTACCATATTTTTAGAAATCTAAAATCAGATAACAAGTACGATATTTTTAGGAATTGATATTTATATGTACTTCCTCAACAGCACCTTTACATGCAACCTACCATCACACACAAAGCACAGTGCAACATAACTCTGCAGTATGTCCTGTAGGTACCCTTTCGGGAACTACTCGATATCGTAAAACTTTACGATTGACATCCGACGGGTTAACGTGGTATACAGGATGCTCTGACGAGATTTATGGTCAGTGGCTCTTCACATGCATTTTGGAGCAATGAAGTGTTTTAGTACTCATGCTTTGCATAAGATTCGTGAGTCATTCTATCTAAATAACGTATAGTAGATATCGTGCAGTCACGAATAGAAATACAACATAATATATTCACTTCGCAAAATTTCAGAAACTGAAAACAATAGAAAAAACATAGTTTTTAAGCACGCACATTATTAGGTAGTGTCTTGCGGTCTTATCACAATATTCTGTATTTTATTTACAGCGTACTGTAAGTATTTACTGCTTTTATTGTATTGAAAATTGTATAAAACGAGGAACAATTTTTTCCATCAAATTAACGTCAAAGTTCCTATTCACTACGATCACTACGGTCCATAATTACGAACTATATTGCTGCTATTTGGCTGCTATTTTCAAAAACCTTTATTAACGCACTATCTCGGGCACGCCGCAATCGCGGCGGTAAGACCCCTCTTTGAGGAGTGGCTGGATAGGCGTCACGGCGTCCTGACCTACCGCATGACGCAGGTCCTCACCGGACACGGAAGTTTCGGGAGGTTCCTGTGTCTGATAGGGAGGGAAGAAACGCCTGGGTATCACCTCTGCGAGGATCGTCCGGAGGACACGGTGGAGCATACGGTGCAGGACTGCCCCGCTTGGGCAGAGCACCGCCGTGTCCTCACGACGGCGATAGGCGGAGACCTCTCGCGCCCCGCATTGGTCGAGGCCATGCTGCGAGACGGAGTGGGAAGCGGTCGCCTCCTTCTGCGAAGCAGTCATGCTCGTGAAGGAGGAGGCGGGCCGCCTGAGGGAGAGGACAGCGTCCTCCCATCACCCCAGCCGCAGTGGTAGACGCCCACGGCGTCGGACGTCGCAAGACGATCTCCGGCCACCGTAGGCGCGGGCATGCGGGCAGCGAGTAATGGGCGACTTGCTGTCCGACCATGGACCATGCCCGGGTCGACGGCGCGTTGTGTTCCACGCGCGCCTCAAAGAGTGTCAGCATAGTGACGGGGCCTTTAGAGGGCCAAAGCCTGCCGGGGTCGCGGGACCAAGGGATTACCGTGACCCCGGCACGTAAAGGGCTATTGAAGGACACCGTGGATTTTAGTCAGTACAAGTCTGACAGTCCCTCCCGCCCTGCCCTGGGTGGGAGGACTCATTTAATGATTTTACCACGATAAAAAAAGGCACTATCAGGCGTCGCGGGACTGTGTTAGGGTACGACACTGGCATGCAAAGGGCAGCTGATGGAACAGAGTGGTTTTTAGTCAGTACGTCCCTGACAATCCCAGTCATTCTCCGGGACACGTCGAGCTTACATACATACTCTTTGTTTCATTGATACGGCGGTTTTCAGGTGGTTGCCATTGTTGATTTTGGCTATCAGGATTTGCAGTGGTTTGGGAATAGTGTTGTGGGTTTGTCCCAATAAAAAAAATGGCAGTCCCTTTAGCTCCACTCAGGACGGACTCAGTAAGAGAACTCATTTGATAATTATCTACCCAAAAAAGGACAAATGGATCTACTGGTCAAACACAGGATCTACTCAGGAAACCCTACAGTACAGAAACTCCAATGGCAATAATTAATTATTTTTAAGTAAGTAGGGACTTACTTTTTTCCATAACCAATAGCTTTGACGAAAAAAAAGCGCACAGTATTCTTTAAAGCATACTTTACACTAAATCTGGACCCCATAAAAATATATAATATACTACAAACTTAATATCCGTTACATATCACCTGATTCTGACCTTTACTGCATCAGAATAGGAGCTATTACATCCGCATCCAGAAGTCAGTTGAAAATATAAAGTGGGCGTCGATATAATAAATTTTAAATCCATTAGTAGTAGTACACATGTTCCTCTCTGTTCTACAGTCCATTTAACTTTACGAGGTTCAAATTTGTTGAATTGCTGCCGACACGATTTGAAAATTACCCCCAGTGTTTTGATAATTGTTTTTTGAAAAAAAAAATAGAAGCATTTTAGGGTTTATTTATGAAATGTTGTATCGAGTGTTTAGTTGTTTAGATATTCTTATCAGAAAAAAAATATAAAAGTAGGTTACATTTTTCTCAAAAATACATTATTTTTTAAATAAATTTGTCAGAATAATTTTTCTTTTTTGTTACTGAATTTATTTTTTTCTAACTAAACCCTTCTTAATCTGCGTCACAGAGGTTTTTGCGCAAAAGAAATAATTCAATAAAAAATCAGCTAATACACTCAACAAAACCCGTTTATCCATATAAATCCAATAAACACATTTAACGGTTCCACACTCAATAATTTTGTTTATCCCTAGGGTCACTCCAATTTTGGTAATATCCGCGCGTCAAAACTCGATTTACGTAAAAAATGTTTTCTCTCCCCCATACAGAGTCATCGGAGTGTGTTCGGTATTAACGACATTGCTTAACCCCTTTCTGGTGTGGGTAGTATTTTACCCTTAACTGGTAAGTAGGGGATAAAATATACCTATCCACATTTCTCAAAATTATGTTTTGTTTTGGCTAGTGGCACAGCTAGGCAAGCCTAATACAATTTAGCAATGAACTTAAAAGCATGCGCAACGCATTGACACTTTTAATGACTAAATGCCTACCTATGTAATCGTTTACTTTTATATTTGAGGTTAAGTCTTTCAATTTAAATATAAAGGTTTAAGGTAAAATATACTGCAATTTTACTTAAAAAAAATCTTGATGATACTTCGCAAAATATACAATTGATATAATACCATTAATTAAATTTAAAAACAACCCCTTTTTCTTATACCATCAAATACCCATATATCTTTTTTGCCAATTGTCACATTCATGATTAATAGTTTTCTTCTCTCTTTGTTAAAAAGTTTGTTTGTGGCAAAATTACGGTTGGGTAAATTTCTAATATGCCTTTCTAAATATACCATTTATAAAAATAATTGCCACACCCTTCCGATTTGTTTGTTGTAAATAGAAATTTCTTTTATAATATATTTGAAGAGTTCCATTTGTCAATATTATAAGGCATAATGGAGTTCTTCAATGGAATAGATGTTTTTTTTTTGACTGGCGTATTGATTAAAAACCCGCAACATTAAGGAAGAATACTACGCTTTCTTTAAAGTTGTTATTTGGAAAAAAAAAGTTTGTGTTTATAATGCGCGTAACGTAATTATATGTTTGTCTTAAATATTAAAAAAAAAACAATTGTTTTTCTAAAAATGCATTGTAGTAACACACCATTTTGAAATCACGTAATAGCAATAAATCCTCTTAACTATCGACAGATCTATACACCCACATCTGAACGCTTATTAGTGAAAACACATAAATATATCAAACTATGAGTAGCCAAAACAAAATGGCGAGAATTTTCAAAAATTGACCCTTTGTTTGGGCCCGGAACTAATTCTATCACATTCACACTTGAACCGGACGAAATGTCCTTAAAATACATTGTCCGTGAATTCTGGGGTCATTGCGACCCGGTCACACCTCATTTTAGTGTTAACAATGACATTCTTGTTAAGGCGAGTTTTAGAATTAGAAAATATTTGTTTTAAATGTCTGTCTCTAATACACAGACTGGCATTCATTGATATTTATTATCCGATTTTTTTATGTTACAATATAAAATTTTAACAGGATTTAAATTCACAGACATAAACTACGTTTTTAAATGAGTACCATATTTAAAAATAAAAATCACCATGTTATCTTTCCAAAATTTAAACGTACATTTTAAATTTTACACTTAGAAAAATTACATGAATCAACTCATGTTATACCTACAAAAATCTTTACTACAAAGATGAAATCATACAAAATATGTTCATCCCGAATCCTACTCCGCCCAGTCAACTACAAAGTCCAAAAGATTAAATCTTTACACAACATTTGTTAATTGATGTGGTCACACTTCTATTAAGACATTGTTGCGATGGAAATCTGGCAACCACGTGTGGTCATTTTGACCGACACGCTCAATATTGGTAATTTAAAACCATGTTGCATTTGGAGGGTTAGTGGATTTATGTTAGTTTTGTGGTGGTTATGGACATTTAAATTTTAGTGTTATTTAAGTAATAATATGAAACTTGTAAAACATAAAACTATTTTTTTTTAAAAGAAGTGGGTCTCGTTTTTATCAATAACTAATGTTACATTATTATATTCCATTCATAAAGAATGGGCAGGAACTGTTTTTAATATTTCTGTGGGCATAAACCTTAAATGATGGTTACCCAATAATTTTTTTGTTCTCGTTTAAAATCTTTTCAAGCAGACTAATTTTTTCCACTTTGATTAAATATGTTTACATAGCAGGCTGTCCGAAAAAAAATACATGACATGGTTTAATCAATTCAAATTAATTACAACAAAAAGTGCGTGTTGTAGCGAAAGGGTTAGAGTAATTAACACTAATTAATTAATAGACTTATCAACCCTAAAATGATGGGAACATGACATTTTTAATCCGATGTGAGTTTTAATTTTTGTATCGTCTGCTAATCAGTTCATTAAATTGATGTCATGATGATTTTATCGGTAAAATGTTTTACATGTAATGCGTATTTTAATTGAGCTGTTATAATAACATTATTTACGTATAATATTAATTGATTTTATTGCCTCGTTATGGCAATCATAAACGAGACTACGCTTAGTGTTGGGTTCTCTATGCAAACTGATATGCAGAGTAAATATGGTATAAGGGCTATACAAGTGTTTAACTACACTAAAAACATGTGCCAATTGTCTATTACATACTTTTGGAGGTGCCGACTCTTTTTTGCCGACGGTTCTTTTGTCGTGTAAAATCATCATAAAATGTGTCCCCACCCAGGGCAGTGCGGGAGGGACTGTCAGACTCGTACTGACTAAAATCCACGGTGTCCTTCAATAGCCCTTTACGTTCCGGGGTCACGGAAATTCATACAGTCCGACGACTGTGTCGACTCTCATACCAATAAATTGAATTCATGCGAATCGCCTACTAAAACTGTTCGACTCACACAAGTGCAATTCGTTAAATTCGTGCGAATCATTCATAATCCAGCAATATAAGTTTTTGTTTTTAGCCGACTTCAAAAAAGAAGAGGTTCTAAATCCGGTCGGTATTTCGCTCAATAAGTCACAATGTCCCCGTTTCCCCAACATACAACTTCAACTTTCTTTATGAATACTTGCGTTATAAAAAGTACACACAAAATGAATCATTATAGTTTATCTATTCAGGAGAAAGAACATCGTCTATTACAGTACTCAACACTTCTAAATCCATTGAAGTAAGTAGAATCAATAATAAATCGATTTAAACAAAAAAAAACACAACACTTTAAAGCTCACGCGCAGTCTATTAACGTCAATAATCATTGTTAAAATGACGTCATCTGTAAAATATGACATCGAATTTGACACTTCAATCAGCAACCACTTTTCAATGACACACGGCAAAATTTGGAACTATTGACAAAATGTGCTAGGCTTTTATTTTTTTCTTGACAAACAGCGCCTCGCTAAAGTTCAAGATACAGTGGACGTTGAACTGTCAAATAACAATGACAAGAACTTAATGGTTTGTCAAAACAGATGATCTGTTAATGATTTTTGATTCGAAGAGAATTGGTATTAAAAGATTAATGGTGTGATGATAGTGTTTGTGACATTCTCATAGATTTGTGATTGAATTTTGAGTTCTGGTTGTAACCATTATGTGATTTGTGTATTGTTTAGTCATGGAATTGAAGAAAGAATGGCTCTGTATTTTTTTCTTCTAAATATTTCCCCTGAACAATAGCATTTGCAGCAAAACTAATTACTATAATCGAATCTGTCTGACAAGGACTGCGGCCCTGGAACGCAAAGGGTAACTAAAGGAAGATAAGGTCTTTAATCAATTAACTATTTTCAGTGGCAAAACTTATTTGATGATTTCTCATTAAAAAAACCCAAATTAGTGGAGAATTCAAACGACGAATGAATTATAAGCATTATTTTTTAATTAATCGTTTTTTTTGTATCATTTCAATAACATATTTGCTGGGTTGCTTTCAGATATAAAAATAGCCGTAAAAAAACAGCACGATACTAAAACCGAGGGTATATTAATAGGAGTATTTTCTTTTTTCTTAAAGTCTCAAATTCTCTTGTATTCCCTGAATGGCCGCGCTCCAAAAGAAGGCCGAGCATTATTAAATCAATAAAAAAACAAAGGACGTTCCTAATTCACCCAATTAAACAGATAAACAGAAAATATTTTTATATTTTCACAATAAAAATCGCTCACCATTATTGTAGTGGAAAACGTCCCCATAAAAGTTTAAGTAGTTCGGACTCAGTCGAAAATATGAAGGATACAGGTCGTAAAAGTGGGTAAATAATACAAAATACAATAAGTGCCAATATTGAAGACGGAAAAGCGTTCGCGTTTGTCCAGGTTTGGGACACACTGAATGAAAAATTTCAAACTGTTTTCTACAATACAAAGGCATGACAGCGCGTTGTATTCCACGCGCGCCTCAAGGAGTGTCAGCATAGTGACGGGGCCCCCTGTAGAGGGCCAAAGCCTGCCGGGGTCGCGGGACTCACGAATTACCGTGACTCCGGTACGTAAAGGGCTATTGAAGGACACCATGGATTTTAGTTAGTACGAGTCTGACAGTCCCTCCCGCTCTGCCCTGGGTGGGAGGACTCATGTGATGATTTTACCACGTAAAAAAAAATGCAAAGTCATCCATGACTTCACGTTTTGGGACCTAAATTAAAATACTATTTGAAGAGCAGTGATTAATCAATATTTTGCTTGCTACTTCAACTTTGGACTCATTGTGCCCCAACACTAACGAATCGTTGTCACTGCTAGGCGTCATAAGGGCGCGTCCACACTCGTCGCACCGCAGCGAGTCCCGATCGTAAACATTTACGATCAACGGGGGATTAAACGCAACGTTCGTGACGTTTGCTTTTATTAAAAAACAACTAGGTATCTATTGTTGTGAGGTACCGTTAGAAGGTACACTTCGTGGTTTAATTTTCTTTGCAATCGTGTTAAAATAAAATGTTTTCAATGTTTGTCTATTGGTTATACGTTCGTGCATTGTCTCTTTAACGATAGTAATTACGAGTTTTGTAGCTAACAACAGAAATTAATTGTATTTTTTGTACATTTTAATATTTAAATTCGCGTGATTGAAATAAATGGTTTTATTTCGAGTATTGTTCCAGAAGGCGTCGCGGCTGAGCTTGAAGTCATTGGATAGGAATATCAGTACTTTACGTTCAGTAAGATTACGAAATCAAAGATTTTAGTAACTGGGTAGTTGAGCTCTATAACATTTAAAAGCACCAAATTACAATGGTTCAAAGATTTATAACCCAACATTTTTTTTTTGTTTTCATCTTATCAAAATACTCGTATTTACCTTCACCTATCTGTCTCAATAATCTAATATTGCCCGGACTAAGCACAATCAGTAACTTCATTACCTCTGTATGAGAAAACCACATAATCCAAATTCTCACACCTCACTAATTATATTTCCTACTACTCGGACACGGTGACCGCTGCGGAATCGGATTATTGACCGCACAGTGGTCAGTCTGCACACGGCCTTATAATAGGATTGAGATGTACTCGCAATGAAATGCATGATAATCGATGTCAAATTGAAACACGGATATTGCTGTTGGACATGACTTGTTTTATTAAATATCAGTAGTTCTAAACTATTTGTTGAACCAGTGTCACGAGTTCGATACCTACACGAAATAAATATCTGTATGATCTACGAGTAGTTTTTTCGGGTCTGAGTATTTGTGTAAGTTCTTTAAAATGTTTTTATCGCAACCCACCACATAGGAAAAAATCTTAGTGTCAAGCTATATTTGTATAGAAAAAAAACTTATTTTTAACAATGACGGTAATATGAATAACTAAAAGGGAATAAAACAAGAGAGAATGCAACACGTCAACATATTGACACAATAGAATTTACCAACCAGAACATAAATTCAAGTAGGGATTCAAAAAGAATACCCTTAAAGGCTAGGGATCAGCACCAATATTGGTGTTCGATCTAGATGTGTGCCTTTAAGGCCTATTCACACACCGTATTCTTTTTAAAAGCTCCGTTAACGCGCGTTTGTAGTGATACAAACGACAACAAACTGCTCTATTTGATAAAAGCGCGCCATGGACGCGCGTTTCTAAAACACGCATAACGGCGCGTTTAAAAAACGTGGTCTGCATAGGACCTTAAGTGAAACGACATCAGCTTACAGTAATGCGTTCAGATTCAAACCATATAAGTCGTAACTAAGACTTATATTGCATTGCTATGATGACGCATCTTCAGTAGTAAGAAATAAATTACACAACCAAGTACATACTTAATTTCTTTTTCAACAAGAAATCGCGCTTCTGAACTCACGATCTACAACCATTCAGTCCGAGCTGTAATCGATATGCTTTCTCTTATCTTACCAAAATAAACAATATCCCACGTTCAGTAAATAGAGGATATTATTAGCAGAGTATGTCCAAATCCCCGGACAACTGTCCACCGGTCAGTATCAACGGCAAAGGGTTGTTAAAATAAATCCTATTTTGACGCTTCATTTGGTCAGTTAACGCGGTAATACTATTTGTATGCCGTGGGAAGTTGTGATGTGATGTTCTGTTTATAGAATAATTTCACAAACAAAATGAGTATTTGTTAATAGTTCCAGTTTCAAGTACCCCAAATTATACGACATTTTCATCATCTGCCCAGTTTTTATCCAACTTTGATGGGGTCGACTCCCAGTCGATCCGGGTGTACCTGTTTATCAGTATTTTACATGGAGCGACTGCCTGATTAATGATTACAAAAAAAAACCTAAATATACATACAACATTTAAAAACTAAAATTAAAAGTAACATATTTACAAAAATGACTGAATTAAAAATTTATAGGGCGTCAAAAAATTCATCAACATCGCTATCAATGGGGAAAGTGCCCAGAACGCTGGCAGCATTGCCACGTTGGATGGCAATGCTGATCCTTTGACCAAGAAATAGGCCAGCCCTCCAAAAACAAAAAGAAACAAACATATACAAACACTGCCTGATTAACTTATACAACTCAGTGTGTTGATGCCGACTTTCGAGTTTCTGACTATCAGTTACCACTGTCAAAGATCTACAAATGACAGCCAGAACCAGGGGTTTTTTATATCGAAGTACGGAGGAAACTTACTATAAAGTACGGAGGCAAATAGCTATGAAAAATGTTCACCCATCGACAAACCAAGGTCGGAAATCGAAGCTTAATAATTTGTAACAGGTTCTCTTGAAAACACTTGCTGTTTTGGACTGCAAAATATGTTATATGAATAATATTCTGAACATAATCATTAAAACTCAAACATACTCCAAAAACATTTTCAGACGATAGACAAAACTGACATCACTTTCTCAAAATATTTTCATTACCATAAGTTATAATTTTATCCCCTCTTCCTCCATTACATTGGAGTGTTTATTTCATCGGTAAGAACGCGTCTCCTAAATAATTGTGAGATAACAGAAACCGGTATCGCTAACAGTTACGCTGGCGATAAAAGCATAAGGTGGAAACTGGGTGGTTTGGAATAGTATGGATCGGTCGGTAAAAAAAAAATTTTTAAAAATAGTAAAAGGAAAATAGTTTCAATTGAGGCAAATTCCGATGATGCGAGACCAACACTGTTCGTGTCTTCGATAGTCGACAGTCGAATAATAAGTAATAATAATAAAATTTATTTTTCTAATTGTAAGTAGGACGCTTATCATTAGACAAATAACTAAAGTTGCGTCCCGTGGCCTGCGGTGCACCTAAGTTTACCGAAAACATAATCTATCTCTTTTGTATCGTGTACCTATCTGTAAGATATTCCTGACACAAAGTATCCTTTTAACACATAAATACTTTATGGCATCTACATTATAAGCCTACAAAGTCCCCACTGGACACAGGTTGCCACTCAGTGAGAGAAAATGTATGGCATGTCGTATTAAAGTAAAAGCAAACATCAGTCTTGAAACAGAGCTGATTTTGTAGTTCTCCGCAATCGCTGAATCTAAAAAGCCTGTAAGTAATTTCGCAGAATCATTTCACTTCAAACAAAAATTAAATTCTATTAATCTATAGGCACATCCACTCTACACCAACCATCTCACTAAAAGGAAAGCTCCCGTCGAAACTAAGAAAATATTGGATAGAGATTAGGCCATATACTTTTATTGGGTTTTTCACTATATTTATTTAACGTTCCTTCCGATTGTGGCAGGGAGACGTAGAAGCGTATCTACCACTTGAAAATAAATCTTTTTGTTTGTTAACACATTTTTTTCCTCAGAAAATGTATTGGGGGAGTTTTTTTTTCTTCTTTTTATAAGTAAATAGAGAGGTTTTCGGTGATAACGTTAGGCTTAATTTATCGTGGAGGATTGTGTTTTTTCGAGTGCTTTGTCATATTATTTTGATGTACTTTTAGTTTCTTTGTGTTTGTTTAGCGAGTTTCAGTTGAATTGCTTCCGTTTTGTTCAATGTTTTTTGTTGATGGAGATATGAAGGTAAACTTTTTGGTGTCACAATTATACACTCAATTGTTGTTCTCCTTTTTCTATATATATAAAAGGAGAACTGACTGACATATCAACGTACAGCCGAAACTACTGGGGCTAGGAATGTGAAATTTTGCACACGACTTTCTATTATAATGTAGGGGAGCACTAAGAACGGGTTTTTGGAAATTTAACCTTTAAGGGGGTGAAAAGGGGGAATTAGGAAAGTACGTAACCCACGCGGACGAAGTCGCGGGCGAAGTGCTAGTGTAAAATAAAACCAATAGTAGTGATTGGTTGTGGCCTGAGGGAATTTAGAATAAGTTTTTTTCGCACTAAACCAAATTGATTGAATTGCAAAATTGTGTTTGATGATCATAAAAAATCGTTTCTGAACACAAATACACAATTCACAAAAGCACAGAAGCACTTTACCCAATTAAATTTCGCATAATTCCTAACACCAATCAACTCATTTCCCGAAACCCATCACCGAAATTTCCATTAAAAAAATTACAAACACCAACAATGGAATAATAACAATATCTTCACCGGAAGCCGTCCGGCCGCAGTGATCTTGCAGCATCGTAAAATTTTACGATAACGTTGCACGCGCGTGTAATGTCACCGCGTCCCTCGAATCATGGCGCATCATGTTTATGATGTCCGAATATTTATTGGGAAACGCCCTTCAGTCTGATTTGTGATGTGGAGTTGTTGATTTTGATGAAATTGCGATCAAAGTTGTCACGAATTTTCAAAAATATATAACTCGATTTCAATTGTCTAGCCACCGCGTGTTGTCTATGTGATTTTTTTATTTAAATAGTATTTGTCATCGTTCTATATAATTTGAAATTCAATGTATATTTTTTGTCACAATCACAGCAAACCGATATTGTGATATTGAAAATTGTATAATTGGAGAAAAGCGTTTTCATAATTTGAAACATCAAATTGGAATAAGAGGCGTTTATTGATCTTTCCAAATCCTAACGATCAAAAATAAGTTATTTAAATACGCGACCTCTATTTAAATTCAGAGAAACGTCATTCACATTTTCCCACCGAAAATGAATTCCTACAATAATGTCTATTATCCAAATACAGTAGCGTCGCTGTAAACGTGCACTTACAGTTTATTACCAATAAATATCATACGCGTCTCCCGCGTAAATTAATGCACGCGCGTGTTCGAATTCGCACGGAGTTTTATGTCTGTATCGTCACGATTGTGTGAATGCGCCTTTAGATATTTTGGTGTGGCTACTGATAAAGCATATCAAGGAATTTGATGATAGTTAATATAAAGTCAGAAAATACAAACTCTACAAGGAAATGACCTATTAACTGCCCCTATGCGCTAATCCAGAACCTAATTTTTCTGCGTTGTACAAAAACTATTTTGAATGCCCATGTCTACTTTCTGGATATCATCAGATAAATTCCAAAAATATAGTTTTGCAAATTAAATTTTATCGAACACAAAAAAAAACACAAACATTGAAATATGTGTTCTTTATTAGACACTAGAGTGAATCACAAAATCCACTGAATACCTTTTTTTATAGTATGTGGTAAAATCATCAAATGAGTCCTCCCACCCAGAGCAGAGAGGGAGGGACTGTCAGACTCGCACGGGTCGGGTCGACGGCGCGTTGTGTTCCACGCGCGCCTCAAAGAGTGTCAGCAAAGTGACGGGACCCCCCTCTAGAGGGCCAAAGCCTGCCGGGGTCGCGGGACTTACGAATTACCGTGACCCCGAAACGTAAAGGGCTATTGAACCTTTACGTTTCGGGGTCACGGTAATTCGTACAGTCCCGCGACCATCCACTGAATACCTAACTCACCTCACTGACAAACATTTTCAAGCTAAGAAAAACCATACAAAATAACTTATTCTAGCAATCTGAATCCAAACCTCCTTTACAATGTACCAAGCATCCCTCCTAAGCATTAGAGGTAAAATCTTCCCATGAACCCCGTGAACAACCCGTCAAAGACCAATCTAATCCAATTTGCAGCGCCGTGTCGCAAATTGATACCCCATGCAAGGCCATATAATGGGTTGAGCCATACAGTGGCCGAACGATGGAGTAATTAGATTACGTCATAGTTCTACCGTGAAATGTTTAGGGTTATGGAAAGTGTTATGATGCCATTGATGTCTGGTTAGGTTCCATGGTTGTCTGGTTCTTGTAAGGAACAAGAATATTTAAAAAAATATATGTGTACAGTCACGTAATAACATGTATACACTGCAGAATGAGAAAGCGATATTCTCCTACCATATTGATAAAACTTTTGCGTTATCATGAACCTTCTATTTATGAAGTCCTGCTATTACGAAATAGTAATTTTGTATGTTCTTTTTTAATAACTCATCATGGCGACTGAAAATGTATGTTTCTGCCATTTTTTTTTTTTTTTTTTTCCTTTACTTATTAAGTACATTTTTAAATATTTTTACAAAAACAAAACAAAAAACATTTAAAAATATAAATAATAGTGGCCCACCGGTATCGGGAACAGGGTCCAAGCTACCGGCGGTCAGGGCTCTAGAGAAAGGAACCTCCTAACAATGCGCGCCGTGTCCAGAAGAACTGCTTTCTGAATCAGGCCCTTGATCCAGCTGCCTAACGAGAGCCTCCTTAGATGTTGGTCGAGGCTCTTGGCAATTAAGCCATGGGCCGACACGACTATCGGCACAATGATCGCTGAATCCACATCCCACATATCGACAACCTCGTGAGCCAAATCAAGATACTTGAGTTGCTTATCTTTCTCAGCTTTCACGAGGTTCCCGTCATGTGGGACGGTTATGTCAACAATCATTGCGCGCCGCTCAGATCGATCCACCACCACTATATCAGGTCTATTGGCTACAACAGTCCTGTCAGTGATGATGGATTGATCCCTGTACAGTGTGATATTGCCACTTTCAAGAACTGGGTCGGGCACATACCTGTAGTACGGCACTTCCGATTCCACAAGGTTGTATTTCAGAGCAAGTTGCTGATGGATAATCCTGGCTACAAGGTTATGTCTATGCAAGTATTCTCCGTTAGCGAGATGAGAACACCCGGAAATAATGTGACGGATTGATTCACCAGGACGGTGGCATGCCCGACATATGTCAACCGTGCCATCCTTCACAATAAATCTCCGGTAGTTATTTGTCATCATAACTTCATCCATAATTGCACATTTTCTGCCATTATTCTTAAAGTATTCGAATGAAAAACGCAGTGCTAGAAGAAAACATCACATAACTTTTTTTGATAAATATACTAAACGACTTGTTTTCTATGAAGCCTAGTGTGAAAACATTACAGGGTTATCGTAATAATCCCGTCAGGGTTTCAGAAATAAAAAAGTGCCCTCGATATAAAAACATGCAAAATTTTAACTTGACATCAGTAAAATGTAAACCATGTGTTTATTTTGATTTATGTATAGTATTTTACTTTACCTAATACCTATATAATAAAATTAACAAGAACAAAACGATTACCATAAACACGGTGCCATATGTGTCCAGTTAAAGACAAATTACGTGTTAGACACGAAACGCAACCCGGCCTGGCTTGTCACGTTATCTGCTAATTACTGTAACACTTGTTTGATTTTTGATAAAAAAGGCTTTGTAAAAATAAATGGAATTGAGATTAATGACGTTTAAGTAATAATAAATAACGATTTTAGTAAATGCAAAAAACTAAAAAGCTTAAATAAAGTATACCAATTTTAATACTACTTATAGATACTGTAATAAATACGAGTATATGTATATAAAATTGTTTGTTTGTAAACCTTTTGCAAACAAACAATTTCATATCCATTTAATATAATATTATACTGATTTAAAGTTGCCTCCACTATGTTCAAATGCTATGCGATCTTAGACTCGACTTTTTTTTAGCGTGGTAAAATCATCAATTAATGAGTCCTTCCACCCAGAGCAGGGCAGGACCGACTGTCAGACTTGTACTGACTAAAATCCACGGTGTCCTTCAATAACCCTTTACTTTCCGGGATCACGGTAATTCGGTAGTGCCGTGACCCTAGCAGGCTTTGACTCTCTGAAGGAGGGCCCCGTCATTGTGCTGACACTCTTTCACAAGACAACGCGCCATCGACCCGGGCATGGTCCATGGTCGGACAGCGAGTCGCCCATTACTAACCACCCGAATGCCCGCGCCCTTGGAAAATGTTAAAAGGCACAATTGAAACCATGGAAAAAAATACGCGAGACCGCCGACCGTCTCAAAATGACACCGTGACTCTGAACCACAAAGGGCATCTGAAGGATTAAGGTGAATTTACAGTCAGTAAGAGTCTGAGTTAAAAAAAAAGTGTACACAAAGCTTCTGCGAAGCAAAAATACGATTTTTTCTAGCGACGTCTTTTTTTACAGAAAAAAAAATCATCACCTAATTATATTTTCGGCCAAAACACAAATTCAATAAAAATAAAATTAATAGACACAAACATTTCTTTTTCCTCACTTTTGAGGGCGACAAATTGCTATAATTATTACCCCGCGATTGAAGCAAGATAATCATTTCCACGCAATTTTTGGGGTCGCTATCAACCTAATCAGAAATGGTGTTTCACAGTGTCACTCTGACAAATACCCAATTAATTTTATTATTTCTATCTGTTTTATTTTCATCTTTTTTCCTTTTTTTGGTGGCCAAATTGTGTAATTATGAAAGAGATTTTTTTTTATATGTTTGTTTTTTTTTTGTTAGATTTTATTCAAAAGCAATTTGACGACAACTAATTGTATGCCTGACTGAGATTAGAAATAATATTGAAATAACTAGATGTTGCATGTGAAAGACGTTTGCTTGTAGTTTTAGGTACTTTTCCTAGATCAGGACAAAATTGGACTTGACAAAATACGGATTCAATGTAACGAATTTAATATCATTGGTTATTAATTTAATTTTGTTGAATTTAATGTGATAACATGTCTTTTATTTATTTAAAAAAATGTATGAACCATGTCTAAATTAAATAAATAAATTATAATAATAAGCACATAATTATTTGCCTGTTTCATAATATATTTAAATAATTGCATGATCGTAACTATCAATTTACTTTTCTCTGTATAAAAATCAAATGCACGTACAGCATGAATCCAACAACAGAACTCAGAACAGCAACAATACATTCTACACTTCTAGGAACCCAGCACACACAGAGCGCCCAGTGGCCTAATAAAACAAAATAAATAGGAATTACGATCTCAGCGCCATCTGGCGCGCGGTGTTACAACCTAATGAAACAGCGGTGTCTGCAAATATTTGTACAAGGAGATTAATTACACTAGGTTAGCGAGGAAAATAAAACTGAGAGTACCTATGTAATTGAAGACAATATAATTTAACATGTATAACTTGGTCGCGGATTTACTTATGAGGAGGTTGAAAATTTCCGTCATTTTGCTGACAATCTTTGAGGCGCGCGTGGAACACAACGCGCCGTCGACCCGGGTATAGTCCATGGTCAGACAGCGAGTTGAATCATTAGGTTCTTACAAAAAGTGTTTATTTTTATTTTCATTTATGTTGTACTTCTTTTTTTTCACTTCATACCTAAACACCAATATCATTTTACCTCTGTACTTTACCCAAAGCTATTTACATCAGGGTAGGTACCACTATCTATGCGCGAAACCTATAGTTTCAGCAAAGGATTTTTTTCCCACTTATAAACACACAGATATAGATCCCTATTCCATAACTGTACTAAAACTCATCAAAATATTAATAAACAAAGCTGTCATCGCATTAAATTATTTCACGAGCGCCATCTTTATTCGTTCATACAAAATGACTATAAAACCCTTTCTTGGCATTAACATCTCGGCGTGGTACTAAAGCAAAAGAACTTGGTTTGCTTTTACGATGACTTGTTTAATGTCAGCAGCATCTAATTGGGATGGGATTATTATTTCTATAAAGGATTGTTACATTGTTGTTTTGTAATTAAATTATGAGTTTTGCTAACATTTAATATAAAGTACAGAAATTTTAAAGTCCTTTTTTACTCCGATACTTTTTTTTGTAACTTTTGTTCGAGAGCCAAGTGCTTTTTTCTTTAAATTTACTTTTGCTGCAATTATTCTTTAACATTTTCTTAACTTAATTGAATTTAAAAAAGTGAATGAGATTTATTTATTATTTTAATATCTATTTATTATATTTTAATTTCTTGACGAAGCTGAATTACATATATATTTTTTTTAATTATAATTTTTGCTTTATGTTTTAACCCAACTACTCTGAGAAATAAAATAAACTCGGAGGTCACAAGCTCTTTGAAAGTCCTGAAATCATCTTGTTCAAGTGAAATTTAAACTTTGAAGACAAACTCACAAAAATTTGACCGGCCTCGCCAGTCAATACAAGCATTTGTCAGTTTTGTTGTAGCTCGACTTATAACTCAAGGAGCTCAATGACACACTATGTGCTATAACACAAAGCTTAAGTAACAACAGAAACGAAATCAATATAAATATTTAATATAATCAGCGACCAATGGCAACAATTATTTCCACTAGCAACACTGCCAATTATAAAACTTTCGCACGAGGCCCAATTTTCTACAGGCGTCAATTGTCACTCAGATTTGACGCAATATCAAAGTACTCTAGTACCTACCGTGACGAATCTTGACGCGATTTTAAAACTGTCACTTTAAATTAACCCTTTGCAAACTTGGCTGTTTTTTTTTGCGATCGTGGGAATGTGAAAATTGAATTTTTTATGTTCAAAATATATTTTAGTTCTCATATTTGGTGTTTTAGAAAATGGCCGTTTCTTTCGTATTAGGTACATATTTTTTCTATTTAATTTTTTTTTTAGGCAGTAATAGCTAGAATATGAATGCATTATTTTTATAAATGTACACAATATAAATTATATGGGTGGTTATAAAAGATTTCATACTGAGATCCTTATTGTAGTGATAATTTTATTAATATCCTCAGATTTAAATTATTTAATTTTATAACCGCAGATGCATCACTTCTTACTTTTACACCCGTTAAATAGAGACATTATTTTTAACGATACGTATTTAGTTTTACGATCGATACATCAAAAAGGTGCTAAAAATCATTCTTTTCACTGACGATCAATCCTTTACAGCACTATTTAGCATGATTATGCAAATACCAAACCTATTAACAAATCAACCGTTACAAATTAATGTTTACAATAATTTGCATATTTTTCAATAAAATCACGTGTCATGCTTTTATTATGTATGCGAAAAAAGCGTCAACATTGCTGCGTCATAAAATTTTTACAAAAAGAAAAAGATTTTATGACATCGATCAATCAATCGGTTTAAAAAGTAAAAATTATGCTAATTACGCACATCACTATCATATCCGTTAATTATTCATTAGGGTTGCCAAGTTATAAATTGTGATTTTATGACGTCACTGTGGGGTTGTCACATTTGCAGTTATATCTTCCGCATGATTTGTTCATTGAATTTTTCAAGCAATATTTTTTAATGGTATGTCAATTTAATGTCATTTCTTTTGTGTGACGTATCGTCAATATGTCGATAGGGTAGAAAAGGAAATGTTGTGCCAACGAACCCTTTTAAAAACTTAAAGTTACAAATTGAATCGGTACAATGGATTGCCACCCTTTCTTATTGTTCGTAACATACATTCCTAAATCTATGTAGTGTGTGTAATTTTGAAATTTATTTGACATCCAATATTGGGTGATGTTCTTTTTTGTATTTCGCACATGTGGTGATATTAACACCCACTTTTAGTATTTATTTTGTGCTCATGAGTGTCAAATATTTAGTTTATAAAAATAATAATAATTTTAGGGACCATACGAAGTTGCTTGAAAAAATCTTCACCACAGTATTTTTTTTCTATTTTCAATCTTTTGAAAGTAATTATAAAACGGCTAAGTATTTATTTAAATAAAAAATGTATTTCTCATAAAATTCCTACTTTTGGAAATAAAAGCGTCAAACAATTCACGTTATGAAAATATCTTGTAATTTTTCATAGTAACATTATTCAGTGTTTTGTTAATTACATAAGTATACGACAACCCTAATCAAAACTCAGCTTATTACAGATTTACAAAGAAACTCTATCGTCTATCTATCTAAATAATATTGAATTACTATCACTACATTGTATAAAGCAAAGTCACTTCCCGCTGTCTGTCTGTCACTATGTATGCTTAGATTTTTAAAACTGCGCAACGGATTTTGATGTCGTTTCTTTAATAGATAGAGTGATTCAAGAGGAAGGTTTATATGTATAATACATGCATAATATAGTAGAGATTGTACCCGTGCAAAGCCGGGGTGAGTCGCTAGTATTACAATATTTACCTAAAATTAACAACGACCATACAAAAGCAATTTCTTATAAAAACATCCATCCACTTCACTCGTTCCATGTTCATATCAGATACAAACAGGAAAGATGAAATATCAATAGACTCAGAAAGAGTAATCTTATTGGAAAAATAAATAAAACGAGTTGTTTCTCTCAAAGAATGTGTACCTATGTGTATTTGAGGATCACAAAAGAATTTACATCGATAATGCTAAGGACAGCTTTATATAAGACTGGTTGTCAGACTTTAGAGCTTCTGACTAACAGTAACGACTGTCAAAGATCTACAAATGACAGCCGGGACCAACGGCTTTACGTGCTTTCCGAGACACGGAGGAAACTCGCTATGACAGATGATCACCCATCCACAGACCAACCTCGGCAAGCGCGGCTTAACCCGGAAAATCGGCCTGTGCGGCTGTATTTATTTAGCCACGAGCTCCTCTAATAAACATCTCGTTAAAAACCTAATGTTAAATTCAATTTAATTGGATTGGATAGATTAAAATTATCCCAATTGGATGTTTTTGTAAAACTAGCTGGTAAAAGAGTTCCTATACTGTTTCGAATCATAATCTAATTGACTTTCTTATCTGTAGACGTAATTGGACAAATATAATCAGAAAACAATAAGAAGATGTTGATAAATGCCAATACCTTACTGGAAGCGTATGTTTTTTTTTTATCGTGATAAAATTATCAAATGTGTCCTCCCACCCAGGGCAGAGCGGGAGGGACTTTTTTTTTTTTTATTGGGACAAACCCACCACACTATTCCCTAACCACTGCAACTCCTGTGCGCCAGAATCAACAGTGGCAACCAACCAGAAAAGGGCCGAGACAATGAAGCTCGACGTGTCCCGGAGAATGAATTTACCTGTCTTGGATCCTGCAACGAAATTAATCAGAAAAGAATAGTGGAGGAGTAGGAAAATGGAAAGGAAAAAGCGGGAGGGACTGTTAGACTCGTACTGACTTAAATCCACGGTGTCCTTCAATAGCACCTTATGTTCCGGAGTCACGGTAATTCGTGAGTCCCGCGACCCCGGCAGGCTTTGGCCCTCTAGAGGGGGGCCCCGTCATTTTGCAGCGCGCGTGGAACACAACGCGCCGTCGACCCGGGCATGGTTCATGGTCGGACATCGAGTTGCCCATTACTCGCTGCCCGCATGCCCGCGCCTACGGTGGCCGGAGATCATCTGCCGACCCTAACCAACTTAACCTAAATTCTAAATCCTCCTCCATACTTGAAAAAAAATATGCAAATTTTCTATCTAACGACAAGGACTTCGGCTCACACACTGCCCGCATACTTTTAACCACTCGAGTACCTAAGGGACTTTGGTTTGAAGACACAAAAGCTTAATGCATTACATCTTAAGCTATGCAAATTGTATTTATTGGAGGGTACTTGAATTTTTGTGTTTGTATTAGAAGCTGATGGGAAATCAAGTGGGTTGTTATGGAGAAGATTTAATGCACTTGTTTTCTCTTCCCGCATCGTTGAGTCAATCTTGGAGGATTTGAGAATGTTGGATTTGGGCTGCGGGATGGTGAGTATTGTTAGACTGGCCTGTTGGTCTAGTGGTTAGTGACCCTGACTGCTATGCCGGAGGTTGTGGGTTCGATTCCCACCCAGGACAAATGTTTGTGTGATGAGCACGATCATTTGTTCTGTGTCTGGGTGTAATTTATCTATAATATGTATGTATTTAGAAATATCTATGTATGTGTATCAGTTGTCTAGTACCCATAACACAAGCTCTGCTTAGCTTGGGACTAGATGGCGTTGTGTGATAGTTGTGGAATATTTATATTATATATTATATTATATTTATATTTTAGATGTTATTTGTATGCAAGAAGTAGATTTATAGTGCCATCGTTTTTATACAGATACTTGATTACTTATTTTCATATATGGTCGGTTAGGTACTTCATTAATCATACAGTTATGTCTAATTTCTCATGTTACTTTGACTTGTTTATTTGGAAAAATCAACCATTTTCAAAACAATGTTTTTCTAATTAATGAAAAAATAATTCAAATTCTTTGCAAAGTTTTAATAATTTCTTATAATTGTTTATGATCGTTTGTGCTTTAAATACTATAGACAACTAGCACTTTGCCCGCGACTTCGTCCGCGTGGGTTACGTACTTTCCTAATTCCCCCTTTTCACCCCCTTAAAGGTTAAATTTCCAAAAACCCCTTCTTAGTGCTTCCCTACATTATAATAGGAAGCCGTGTGCAAAATTTCACATTCCTAGCCCCAGTAGTTTCGGCTGTACGTTGATATGTCAGTCAGTCAGTTCTCCTGTTATATATATAGATGGTAACGTACGAGTATATTCATATTTTATAAAAATATACTCTTCAGTCCCATCTCTTTAGTCACTATAAAATGTTAACAGCTATTCACACCAAAGCGAAACATTTATTTGAAAGTCTATGACATTCTGATCTAAAGGTGAACATGATATTCGATTAAAATACAATCCGTCCTACATTAAAACCATGTCTCTTCGACACTTCCTAAATCACACAGTCACTTGTGACCACTTAACACGCAACATGGGCGGACACTTGAGATTTGCATACAATTTCAATGGGACACCATGAATCACAGGGAAGATGTATGGGGACATACGTCTTAGCATCGTGTATTGAATGTTGTTCAATTTGATCAAGTTTATGCTCAAAATTGTACGGGAGGATAGGACAATTGGGACATAGTTCAGTGTTAGAATGACAAAGGGACACAGATGTGAAGAAAAACTCCTTGCAAAACTGGTTGCCGTTGATACGAGTTTGTCTTGAGAAATATAATATTTTGGACTTTTTTTTTAGCGTGGTAAAATCTACAAATGATTCCTCCCACCCAAGGCAGGGCAGGAGGGATTGTCAGACTTGTGCTGACTAAAATTCACGGTGTCCTTCATTAGCCCTTTACGTTCCGGGGTCACGGTAATTCGTTAGTCCCGCGAACCGGCAGGCTTTGGACCTCTTCTTTATGCTGACACTCTTTAAGGCGCCCGTGGAACACAACGCGCCGTTGACCCGGGCGTGGTCCATGGTCGGACAGCGAGTCGCCCCTTACTCGCCACCTGCATGCCCGCGCCTACGGTGGCCGGAGATCGTCTGCCGATATCCGTCGCCGTGGGCAATATTATTTTGTCCTTAAAATGGAATCACATTTGTATGGTTTTTCTACTGATAACCTCTTTTGTGTTTTTAGTAAACTTGGTATTTTCATTTTTGTCTGTCGAAAAATCAATGCCCTTAAGTAGCCTTTTATGCGCCCAATGCGAGGTTATTTAACTGCACCCTGGTCTGGTCAATTGAGGTCCTGGTCTGGCCACCCCTCCAGTCTCGGCGCTCTGTACCTGGATACCATTGGTACACCCCTATTTTCGGCACTGAGAAATGTAATGACCTATATTTAATATTATTTGCTCAAATAAAGTGGCTTACAACAACGAGCTGTTATTTTCATAGTCAACGCAACTTTCATGTGAATTCCATTGACTTTTCAACTGACTCAGATATTTTAAACATTAGCGGCGATTAACAGACACAGTAGAGGTAATTATTTCTTACAGTTCCTGAAACCACTCATTTGGAGATCACCGTGACGATTATGACGATGAATAAGACCCAAGTATTGATTCATCAGAGAATTATGAAAATGTGCTATTGATTAAGAAGAATACTATTAGTGCCAAAAACACAATAACGAGTGACGAAGAGACCTCTATTACAAATCCAATGGGATCCCTTTGAACAAGTACTCACACGCATACAATGGACAACAATAGTTTCGGTAACGTCACTTCTATATCATTGACAAACAGGCCCGCCCCACTTGTGCATACATTACTGATTCACAAAGGCGAACGTAGGAATAGGTCCGAAACCTTTCGTTCAACGGGTCAAAGAGTAATTGAAAGAGGTGGTATAGGCACAATAATAAAAGACAGAATAAGTTCTAGAGTAGTTATTCTTTTTGTCACTGTGAATTTTTTTCTGGTATATATAGATAGGTGTATTTTATGGTCCACCTAGGAACTCTATTGCTACTAAGATCGTCAAAATTCCAACTATTACTAAATTGTTGGATACCTAGATGTAACTTGATTTTATAGATTAGTTTTTTTATTACTTTTAATTAAAAACAATAGTTCTATATTTTATTTACATACATATTTAAATATTATATTTAAATAGTAAACAATTTACAAAAAGGACCAAATGAAACTGGATTAGTTTGAATTCTGTCTTCTTATTACGACGCTTCTGATTTTTTTAATAGCAATCTATGCCCTTTTCCCATGTACTTTTGTATGCTCGAACCAACACGATCAAGCATCGGGGCGTTAGAGCGTCAAAACCAATCTCACTCCAGTCTCACTTGTGGCTTTTTGAATTTGATTTGGCCTTTTCTGTGACGTCACGTGCTTTTGAAGTGCGGTCAGCCTTTATTTATTTATTTATTTATTTATTTAAGGTACACCAACAGCAAAACATACAATAACAGTAATTGAAAACAAAAATATAAAACATGTGTGCTAGTATGTGAGCCTATGACAGGTATACGCAACATTTACTATAAAAGAGACAGCAAAGTAACAATTTGTAGTTACAAAAATGTTATAAATAAGTTAAAATATAATATTTTCTTAAAATTAAATGGGTATGTGCGGTATAAATTAACAAGAAATTGATACGGAAAGAAAGAAATTAAGATATTGACAAAGGTTAAAAAAAAAATTTACTAAGTAGGTTGGTTAATGCGCTCCCGTACCTCCGAAACTGATCGTCTGAACTTGTTAAAGGAGACGCCGAATAAATCAGAGTCTAATGATTTAAAACTGCTATTATAGTTTCTGCATATTCGAAGTATCGGAGCGTTAAGACCGAGGTTCGATTTACGGAAAGGAATATGGAAAAATCTACTGATGGGATATCTCGGGGGTTTCAAGGGAACTGAATATTGAATACGCTCGATTAAATCACTGCATTTAACAATTCCGTTAACAATTTTGTATAAAAATATAAGGTCACGCGAACGGCGACGGTCTTTCAACATCTTAATGTTGAAAAATTTTATGCGCTGCTCGTACGGACAGCGATGGCTTATTCCTCTAGATATAAAGGCGAGATGTTTAGAAAAAGCTCGCTGTATTCCCTCAACTCTTTGAGAATGAACAGCATAGTACGGATTCCATGCAACACTGGCGTATTCCAACCGACTGCGTACTAGAGTGTTGAACAAAACTATCCTGGTCTTTGGAAGTTGAAAGCCTCGAGTGTTGCGTTTAACGAACCCCAGCATCTGAGCCGACTTTTTGACAACGTCACTGATGTGCGGCTTAAAACTTAGTTCGTCGTCGACCAGAACCCCTAGATCTCGCATTTGCCGTACCTTTGTTAATACTGTGCTGCACAGTGTATAGGAAGTTGGAAAACATGATTTTTTTCTAGAGAAACGGATGAAGAAGCATTTTTGGGTGTTTAAAGTCATGTTGTTAGCTGTGCACCAGTTTTCAATGTTTTTTAGATCACTTTGAACATGCGCGCAGTCCGCAGGTCCCGTAATCTTTTTGTAAATTTTTAAGTCGTCAGCGAACAACAAAGCTTCACAATGACTGATTTTGCTAATTATGTCATTTACAAATAATAAAAACAAAACCGGACCAAGATGGGAACCCTGCGGGACGCCGGATCGCACGTGAAATTCATATGAAACATAGCCATTGACGGCAACGAACTGTGAACGATTGGTGAGATATGATGTGAACCACCTCAACAGAGACCCATGGATACCACTGAGCTTTAGTTTTGCTGCCATAAGCGAGTGGCTCACCTTGTCAAATGCGCTGCTGAAGTCTGTGTATATTGCGTCAACTTCGTGTCTGTTATCGAGTGCATCAGAAATATCGGTCAAATATCTGACCAGGTTAGTTTCGGTAGATCGTCCTACACGAAATCCATGCTGGCTGTCGGAAAGCTTAGCATCCAAATAATTGGTGAGGATGGGACAAACCAGACACTCAAAAAGCTTCGGGAAACATGACAGAATGGAAATCGGCCTATAGTTTTTGACGTTGCTCGAGTCACCTTTTTTAAGCACAGGTACAATCCGGGCCTTTTTCCATTCGTCGGGGAATACTCCTAACTCCAGAGACCGGTTAAATAACAGGCACAGTGGTTTTGCAAGTGCTTTACCACATGATTTTACAAAAATAGGTGGTATAAGATCGGGACCTGCACCCTTGGTGGCATCTAGTGTTTTAATTTTCATCAAAACTTCACCAGATGTAAATTTAATGCCACTTAATACTCCATCTAATTCTTTGATATCGGTTGTTGTATTATTATTATTATTTTTGCCTTTGAGTGGACTTGGGTTAGCATTTCTTGTGTAGCTGGTGTTTTATGGAGTGGACTGAATTTCAATTTTCGGAATCGACAGGCATTTCACGTTACTTTGGTATTCGAAGTTAGAATAGGCTGGTTAGAAATACATACTGTACTGATAAGAGTTTGTGTGGCAGCGTTATTACAAGGTTTTAGAACTTACGATGTCGTGTCGTTAAAACTATCGATGTAGTTTTGAGCCAAGGATTAAAGAATTGAATGAGAAAAGACTCAATATATTGAGTTTTCTATGTTCGTCTACCAATTTGTCCATGTGCTTACCATTATGTTTCCACCAAGTTTCTATTTTCGATCACCACCCAGCCCAGTGTGGTGACCAATTCATATCAGCTCTTTTTTGTGTGTCAGTGATGACATCCAGCATCCAGCATTATAAATGGAACCTTAAATCAAATCAATACAAATCATTTTCCCACAATAGAATCACTACACACCCGTTGATCAAAATTCAAAAACTTTAACAATATGTGCAGCAACGCCGCTAATGAACAGAGCTTAAACCAAGCAAAATTAATTGGCTGGCAAAGGGGTAAGATAATCCCGTCTTACTAACTAGTAATTATTTTGATAGGGACTTTTCCTCCCAAGGGAGTTAAGGGCTATGTTGTGCACGCGTGTTTTAATTAGATTCGGATTATCAGACTTTTGATTAATGATTTGGAAAGTTGTCGGGTATACTAGTATTGTTTTTGGTACCCCGTTATAATTGCTGCATTCTGTGGTAGTTACAACGGTCAAAGGTGGAAAATTTTCATGGTTTAATGAAGTTGTCACAGAAATAAAGAATGGCGCAAAAAAAATATGATGCTTATATCAGTGGAGGGTAAATTCGGGCTGTGGATGATGGCGATGATGTAAAGCTAAACGAAGAGTATGTATTTTTCCGATTAATGTTTTTCGTTATGCCTAAGTTTTATTGCAGTATTCTAGATCCAATGGTCTAATGATTATATTTTTTATTAAAAAAAAGTTGTACATGGCCTGTTAAAGATGCTATTACACAACTTTACTAATTTTTTTGTGGCATATAAAATTATAACTATACATAAATTATTATGCATTTACTTTTAAATCTTTCAATAGATTTATTCGTTCAAGTATGAATTTGAACAGAACCTGCTTTGTTTCGATTGAAAATAATCCTTTGAGCTCAGTGGAGCTGTAATTAAATTACTTGTTAATTTAACCTGCTCGCCGTGATCAATCGGGTATTAACAGTGCTGAAAAGTTTTGAAGAAGATTTTCAAAGAGAAGATTTTCAAAGATAATAATTTTGAATCAACTCATGTTTAATTCCCCAGAAGAAATGATTAAATTTAGGTTAACCAAAGAGTAAATGGGGACAGAGGCAACATGCTGATGAACACACACACATGAGAAAGACTTATCAAGAAATTCATAAGCGGTTATTAAAAAACAGACGTTATGCGTAATGTCTATCTTTTTCCCGAATTACATGATCCATCATCATCATCAGTCAGAAGACGTCTACTGCTGAACAAAGGCCTCTCCCATATGTCTTTGTCAAACAGAAAGGCGTGGCGAATACGAAGCGAGGCGTTTTTATTTGTAATGTATGGAATTGTTTGAATCCAGTCACATAGAAAGCGAAAGCGATCCGATAGCGTGACCGAACCGATACGAAGACGTGGCGAAGGCATATTTGCTCTGTTTGACGTCGTTCATAAAAAGTCAGCTTATACAAGTGTCACACTTCGGTTCGCTGTACCCAGTTTGACGTCTCGTATCGCTTCGGACTCGATCCGGTTCGCCATCGCCTGTCAGCTTGACAAAGGCTTTAGACTGCCACGCTGAATGACAATTCACCACTTGTATCCATTTGTTGTCCGCGGTTCTCACGATGTCGTCGATCATCTAGTAGGAGGACTACCTACGCTGCGTTTTCCAAATTGTGCTCGTCAATTCAATTCAATTTATTTGCCATAAGCGTTGGTACAATTTAGGTCTTAAATATAATACAGATCCCTAACACTTAGTCATAATTATGTGACATGCAAACATTTGTGTTAATAATTAATATAAGTATCATTAATTTGAAAATCTAAATATAATAAAAATTCATTATTGATTTGTTGTAATGTTTAATACATTCAACATAAAAACTAAAATATATAATCAAATTTAACAGTCTTATTTCAGAGGTTACTTAGACGATTATTATTTATTCTTTAATTCTTTATCAAATAAGTCATTTACTGAGTAGAAGTTGTTTTCCCTTAACCATACTTTAAGACATTTTGTAAATCTATTACGTTCGTCACTCAAGAACTTTTCGGTACGATGTGGTTGAAAGCTTGGTTCTTTCAACATCACCACATTGTGACGCTGTCTGTACCAGTTTCGTAGGTGCTGTTTACGTAACTTAGTGTTAAAAAGACGGTATAGCTTCAGATAAAATGAAGTAACCATATAATAGTTGAGCAAACTAAACAGAGAAACTCAGAAATAGAGAAACTTCCACAAAAATATAAAGGATATATCCCAGACACTATTTTTCAAACGACACTTTCATATTTTACTAAAACACTTGTGACTCATATTCCTGCATATTCTCAGCAAGTATCCAAAATACAGGAACTTGTTCAAAGTAAAACGAGTTCCCTGTAACATAAACTGCTGAGGAATACATAAAGTTTATTCTCTAAATATTATCTGGAGTCTTCCGTGCTAGCAGCGAGCTGGTTGTGACCTACCATTTGTTTAAGAAGGAATGGTTTTGTGGGACGAGAAGTTAGTGAGTTTTGTCACATATTTGCAGACGTTACAAGTTGATATTAAAAAAGAACGTTTTGTTTTACTCATATTAAATTTATCAATAAATAATTAAAAGTTAGCGTTTAAGGCCCACTGTTGGACAAAGACCACAAGCCAAGGCGAAGTGTTGCAATGTGGCAAAAATAATAGTATTAATATTCTGACTGTGAGTACATACGTGGTTCTTTTTTTTGGTGTTTACTACACCAACATAAACCACTATATTCTTAAAATCATACACACGCGGGACTGCATTTTTTAAGGTAATGTTGACATAAATCTTTAAATCAAGTTCTCAATAATCAATTTCTTCAAAAGAGGAAGGGGTGTTCAATTCAGTGTGTTACTAAATTGGTGTATGTTCCTTTTACGCTTTGCTATTAAAAGTAATAAAACATTATTTCCCCGAAGTTATTGTAGAAAAAGATGTAAGGAAAATTTTGGAGAGCCACTCAAAGACATTCCCTTAGTAAGGGATTTCAAAGCAATGCTATTATCATATGTCCCGCGGCGTTGGTACCAAACAAAACGTTTGTCTTTTTAGCACATTTGTTTAAGATAGTTGTATTTCATCGTCCTCGCATACATTATGCTTAGCATGAAAATGTCTTAATGTAGGAGTGTTTCTGAGACAGGCAATATTAAGTAGTCGTTCCCACAAAAACTAAGAGCAGCGATGGCCCATTGGTAAAGGTTTGTACCGAGCCAGGCGCTTTACTTTGTATAATTAATTTCAACACTAACCAGAAGAGAAAGGCCAAAGAAAAGATGGATGGATTGTCTAAGGAATGAAATGGAAGAAAAAGGAGTAAATGATACTGTGACGTTTGATAGAGGAGATTGGATGAAAAAAAACGTGTTGCGCCGACCCCAAGTAGAATGGGATAAGGGCAGGAAGATGTTGACTAACAATAGTAGATAAACTAAAAATTCAAAAGAAGACGCAACAGACCCCGTTGGTGGATTATAGCCCTCTCTCTCTCACACAGAGAGAAGGGCCTGTGTCCCTACAATGGGAAAATTATAGACTGATTATGCTATTCTGCATAATTATGATGCTAGCAATCTCTCGCTGGGAAAATAAGACTATAAAATGGGATGCTTCCTCTAAGTAAGTTATCTTCTAGTACATATGCTGCTTTCAATACAATGAATGTTAAAAGCAACATCTTTTATTTGCTTTTATTTCATTGGTTTGTCAATTATCATACCTCTAACTACCTTACTCTGTAAAGAAATTCTTCATGAAATATTGAATTTTCCCGACATGAAAATCGAATCGCTCAGCAGTCGAAACTATGTGCCCATGACGTATTTCCATACTAACTACTTAACACCAAACTATTAAATACAAAATTTCTTCCCAAGGGAGCCCACAATGCTTATATGCTCTATATAAACCACGATCAGGACAATAATGGCGAACAATAATTGCGAGCGAAGGGTGGCGACCATTCAATCAGCATTGGAACATAATCATAAAGTGTCAGGGCCTACGCTCGTAAATATCTGACCGGCTGACCACGATGGAAGAAATAGAAGAAGGTTAGGAATCCCCAAAAGTGGAGAAAAGAGACCTACTACACAAAGCATAGGGTGGGCAGAAGTAACAAATGAAGAAATATTTCGGAGTGCGGTAGAAAACTTAAGTAACTTACGCAATCATTGTAAGATCGTGGATAAAATAAAAAAAGTATGTCAGAATCGTATTCGGTGGTTTCTGCTTACCGCCATGAGACAGCATCAGTCTTTCTGATCTTTTCTGGCCAAAGAACTGAAACCAAAATTGTGTATCATTTTGATACCTGTCTTAATACTCTTTCCCTAGTTAGACCCTAGTCTTTCAATAGGAATCCTTCATAACGCTGCCGATATTTTATTTCTAAAAGATCGACCATCTGAAGACCGGGGAGAGTAACCAAACTTCCAGGCCTTTTTTTTCATTGAGACAATCCCACTGACAATACCACTTTTCCCAAACTACTGCAACTCCTGAGAACCAGAATCAATAGTGGTGACCAACAGAAAAGCGCCGAGACAATAAAGCTCGACGTGTCACGAAAAATGAATTTAACTGACTTGCATCCTGCAACAAAATTAATCAGAAAGAGCTGTCAGAACACACTATGCATCCATAGATGTCATTCCGGATTCACATTAGACCTACTGACATTTCTACATAGTATTAGATCAAACGGACAGACAGACAGTTATGGCCTGCGTCGAGATGTTATGACGCAAAACGGTAGGGCGCTGTAATTGAGCCGCGATTGCTATGCACCCGGTGTTTTTTGTGGTCATTGATGAGAGCGTGATGTTCCTTGCTGATATTGAAAATGGGACCAAGAATTGTTGGTCTAGTTTTAGAAAGCGTTCTGCGTTGATAGCTCGTATGCTTAGGGCATAGTTGTTGGATATTTTCATCTTCAATATCTCACTAGAAGCCTAACTCTGGATTTGTGACCTAATAACCATTTTACCAACGTTTATTACCGGTAGTTTTACTTATGTTTTTTTTTTTGTTTTACCCAGGGCAGAGCGGAAGGGACTGTCAGACTCGTACCGACTAAAATCCACGGTGTCCTTCAATAGCCCTTTACGTACCGGGGTCACGGTAATTCGTGAGTCACGCGACCAATTTTTTTTTTTTTAAGTCATAAAGAATGGTGGCGTGATGAGTTGGACTCCTTCTTAAGAGAATGTCCGAAAAAGACAAGACTTAAAAAAAGCTTGAAAGGATATGGGGGAGGCCTGGGCATAGGCCAGCAGTGGGAAAGAACTGGCTGATTAAAAAAAATAACGTGTGACAAAATCTTTCTAAATTCCTTTCGTAGATGTTGGCGCATATATATTGAAATGCGATGGGTTCCTCCCCGATGAACCTATAATGTCCAGCTTGCTATAAACTACCAAATTTTAACACCCCAGTTTACCGAATAAAAAGGTTCTTTACCTACTAAACCCACCGGCCTGTGTACCGTATCGAGTCAATAAAAAAGTCTACAATAACTGCTGTCCATTATAACCGTTGTTGCGTGAATAACGACTATCGATAAACGGACGTTGAATGCATCCATATATCTATAGAATTAGTTTGTCAGACTTGTTTTGAAATCAAGTGCCAAACACACAAAACAAAAAAAAAAGCAGTGAGTCTGCCTAGATCTTTCTGAACCATAGTGGAATCGGCTTCATCTACAACCTGTAACGACTATCGAAGATCTTCAAATGGCAAGGGACCTGGACCTGGGACCAATGAATTTACTTGTTTTACGAGATACGGAGAAATCTCGGTATATGACGGAAGGTCTACCATCCTCGGGCCGATCTATTCAAGCGTGGCTTAAATTCAAAGATCGAACTATGCAGCTGTAACTATTTAGTCAGTTCATCATCATCATGATGTTGCAGCTGGGAGGACGTTCACTGCCAAGCAAAGATCTCCTTCTTTCTCCTAAGCCTTTAGACCAGCACGCCGCACGACCATGCACCACTTGCATCCATCGATTATCCTCGACTGCCACGAAGTCCTCGGTTCATTTAGTCCATATTTAGTCACTTCACCTTCCCAATTTCGTGAGACAATCAAAAACGGACAACCCTAAAAGCGCGCAGTCGCGTGCACAACCAATAGCCAATAAACGTCAACGAGTATAATGACGTCACGAATTTCCGAAATATTCTTCCGAATGCACCACTCGTAAAAGGTTTACTGCCGGTTCCGGGGGGCACCTAGGTTTATTAACGTTTTATACATGTGTGGGCCATAATGGGGCATTAAATTTAGTTAGGACTGATAGGTAGTCGGTAGTAAAAGCCTAATGATTTCATTGGGATGCGGAGTACGCCACAGTTTGTGTTTATATGTGAGAACGAGAATTATTACGTGTTATTTGGTGTAGGCTGGCTTGGACATCAAAACACTACATAATATTAAAAAAATACCAGCTTCTGGTAAGTTCAACGATCTAATGTGGGTGATCAGGGCTTCACACGGAGAATAACTATGACTGTCGTGGCCAGAAATGCTGCTTTTTAAATCAACAAACTAGTCTAAACGCACATTCTTTCTAAGATATTGATCGGGACTTTTGATTACACAACTATGGTACAATGATCGCTACCAATCACATATTGACAACCTCTTGAGCCAAATCAAAATACTTCTTTCGCGGCTGGGCAAAGTTCTGCTGTTCCTCCACTATTTCCATAGGTTCGGGAAGCGCATCGCTTTTTGCTAGTTAAGAAAGATATCCAGTCGTCCTACCTTCTTTTTCTTGGTTTGCTTCCCCTAGTTTTAGGTTATCGAACCCTGAAAATATACAGTCACTTAGTTATCTTTTAACTAAACGATGTTATTGTGTATTTTATTATGAGAACATGTATACAATCTTAAACTACATGCATTCTTCCTATGTATGTCACAGCAATGGACATGGAAACTCCTTATATGTATAACACAAATCTATTGAACCATAATCACTAGCCTATTAATAACTAATCACAATCAAGGATCTAATTAAAGAACACCTACGGTTAAATTCTCAAACAACAACTATTCAAGCCATTCCAAAATTGCCCCGCGTTATTAAAATTAGCCCCGTATACAACAAACAATGTCTTATATAGTACTTAATTAACTAATAGTTAATGACCATATTCAAATGGGACGTGAATCAAAGCGCCCGTATGTTTGTATGGGAAAATGGAGCGGCCAGTGAATAGATAATAATTGCGGAGGTCATTTGAGACGGACAAAAGATCCCCATCACCCTTTTGCTGGGACTTGAGTGGTGTGGAGTCGCGTTAAGCGAAGATTCAAAGTTATATTAAAACTATTTACAAAAATAAAAATCACCATAGCAATACAAACAATTTTTTCACACCCTGTACTATTCTTAGACCATTATTTTTTGTCAGATGTACATGTGAAATTGCGACTCAAGCGCAGGAAATAGGTGTCACATACTGTCTTCTGACTTCGTGGACTTAAGAACTTATTAAAAATTTAATAAGAAGAAACTAAAAAGGCACGACGCAATACTGCCAAAAATGTAGAGATTTGGAAGAAACCTACCACCCATCATGGGAGGATAATGTTGAAAAGAAGAAGAATGCTTTTTTAAATAGGTGTTTGTCTGAAGGCAATTATAATGAGGATTTATTTTCAATATTTAGCTATGTTTGTAGATACTCTGAAATAGAGATTTTTATATTTTCCGAATTAAAGAAAGACAATAATGAAAAATTCGACTCCACTGCTGTCGAAAATGTTCGTCGTCTGCCCAATGGAGTGGACAGTTTTTTCCTATTTTGCAATTGATAGCCGCCAACCGAAAATAAAGGGGTCCCTGCATATTTTAAACATTCCTATTATTATGCAGATTAACGTATTGACCCTGCTTGTACCCGAAGTGTTAAGAGCTATTGCTGTTCCATGTAAGAAAGAGACACTACTCCATTTTGTAAAGCGTTGTCTCTTTTCGGCGCAGAACAATGATAGTTTTTAATCTCGCAAAGTAGAGTGACCCTAAATTCTCTGGACATTCACATTCATACAATTATATTTTTTTAAACATTGTTTTTCGAAATTCACTTTTATTATTATAGAAATAAGAACCATAACTACAGCAAAATCGTTTTGGTTTCCTCATTAATTATTTTTTGCTTGCCTCGAGCCTGTGTCATTAGGATTTGAATCTAGCGATCTAATATTAGAGTATATTTCGAGTTGTATAATAAATATTGACATAATTTATTGGCAGCTTCCGTTTTGCTAAAAAGGCGTGAAAGGGAGAGAAGACAATTGTTTAGAGTTATTTGGATCACGTATTAGTTTTAATGGACCGGACGCATGAGGGCAGATTGTTGGTGACCAGTGATAAAAATGTATGAGAAAATATTTTTAATTATACGTTTTATTCTTTTTAGGGGTATGCTTAATTGCATCGCGCTGTAAAAATGATCTTATTTATTTTATTTTTATTAAAAATTTTGTTGATCTAAGAAATGAGAGCAAATGACAGGCTAGAACGAAATCCACCGCTGACACCAAGTAAGATAAGAATAAGAAGATCATGATAATTGACACTTTATTTGAATTAAACTTGTTAAATGTTTTATCAACTGTATTTCTATTTTTTCTAATATCTGCCTAATTTCAACCAACTAATGCAACCACTAACTTCATTGAAATTACATAGGTAGGTTATAAAACAAAAACGCTTCTCGCTGTCTGTCTGTCTGTCCCTATGTATGCTTAGATCTTTAAAACTACGCAACGGATTTTGATGCAGTTTTTTTTTTATTAGGTAGAGTGAGTCAAGATGAAGGTTTATATGTATATAGCATTATACAGTAGATATGACACCCGTGCGAAGCCGGGACGCTAGTTCCTTATAAAGTGAACGTTATAATTTTGAATCTATTCTCCTATTACTCATGCAATCCACAGTGGATTTTTTTGCAGTCACTGCACCGTTAAAAAAATATTGCCCGCACTAAAAAATAACATGGATTAAACAACGTTCATTCATATTCTTCAACCATTCACGCCTGTCTACCTCACAGAATACTTAACACGATTCACAACCTTAAGTTCCTTGGAATAAAGTACAAATTATTCATGATTGATGAATAGGGTGACCAGGTGTGTTCACGGTCGGTATGGCACGAGATAGAGGTGAGTCATTCCTGTCTTTAAAGTTCAGGGCACGTGGTCACTTAGTCGTTAACCTTTAGCGGTTGAAAAGTCACAGTTTTTGCGAAATTAAAAGAAATGTCTTGGGTCATGGTTGATGAATTCATAATCCCATTTTTTTTAGAAATAGGATTTCCGGTGTTAAAGGAATCTAATTAGACGCGTGCCACTTGATCATAAAATCATTAGAACAACACACTATTATAAATATAATAGTGTTTTTATTAAGTTATAACTTTAAATAAGTTGGAGTAGTTTGGAGATTTGTTACTGAATCACAGCTAAGCGGTTCTCGATGTTGAACGAAAAGAAAGAAAGAAATAACATTTATTGGTACAGAAACAGGGCCATACACAATAATATGCAAAATAAAAGAGAAAAATTAACAATGATTTGAAAAATAACTTAAAACTATTTGGTACAAAATTGTTTGCCCCACGTCTGCGCCAAACAGGCCCAGTTCAGCAAAAATGCCAGACAACTAGTGCCTGGCGCTGATTTTCAACAGGACCTGGTATAATATGCTAAGAGATAGGTTAGAGTCTGGAATAGCACAGGACCGTATCCCGTACCCTGGTACTAAAATCCGAAAGGTTAATTATCGAATTACTCGCGGGCGGAGCCGTTGGCAATAGCTAGTCATTTGTGTTATAAGTTTTCGTTAAAACGAAGTGGATATCTTCTTATTACCTTCACCGGACTTTAACATAACTGACAAAATGTAAGTTTCCTGTTACCTACCTATATACCACGGCCGCACCGTTCGAGGATAGCAAGCAAATTAAAAAACAATGCACCTGGTATTAATAATTAACAAAACCCATAGCAATTCTTCGTTACACCTCACTGATTACCACTTTTTCTTCAGAAAACATTTCCAACGGTATGCTGACATTACTGGTTTGCAAACATCTGCCCTCTATATTGCGCACGCGCTTGTACAGACGCCAGCACATCAACCTACCTCAATCTGAAAAAAAATCTCAATACATTTTCAACCTTATCACGATAGAGGAAGGTTAATGTTCGATATGATTCAAGTAGGTTGACCTGCTGGCGTCTGTGTTAACACCTTGAGGGGTGGTCAGTAGGTAATTATAAACAGTAAAGTATTGGAATAGCATGCGGGTGCAAAAACTATTCATTACACGAGTTTCTGCGACCATTTTATTTTTGTAGGAAACTATCTGTAACGGAAAATGAAATATTTAATTTATGAAGTAGTTGTTTTTTTTTTGCAACTAAATATTTGGTCCATAAAATATTCGTAATTATTAAAAAAAAACGACAGATTGCACTCTGGGAGTGCCGGCAGAAGTGAAAACTTCAATAGTAATAAACACACACGAACATTCGCGCAAGCGCCCTGCGCCGTCTTACGAATTTTCGATCAGGTCACGTGTCCTGACGCGAGTTTAACATTTTTTACCCATTCCAAAAAAAGTGCACAACGGAGCTAAAGAAGTTTTCACTTCAAAAAAAACAAATATATTGGTGATGTACTTAATATGCTCATCCCTGTAAAGACGGGGCTTGAACGCGTAATGTAAGTGTACTAAGATTTACTTAGGCACAGGAAGATACTGGTGTAGAACTAGTTTCACATAATAATATAATTATGTAAAAATAGTATAGGATACGAAATCAGCTCTGTTACTACCGAATTGATTTTACAAATGATTTGATTTAATTAAATACTATGTCTGCAAAACTAGAATATGCTACTAATTGCAGCCACAATACACTAGGCGCTTTACGAAATGCAACTTTTTCTGCGGTACGATGCTTCCTAACCGTGTTACTCTTTGTTGTTTATATTGTTATTATTTGATATAATAATATTGAATTTGCATTAAACTAATTAATAAAATGCGCAAATTGACTGCCAGATGCGCGATTGTAATGGAATCATGACAAGCAGTTTTTGAGATATTCTAAACACTCACCCCCTATTGTGGAGTACCTAATCACTTAAATATTAATCAATTATCTTATTGATAAAGTACCTAGGTACTCGCAATTTTGTTTTAGTCCTAGGCGCGGGCATGCGGGCGGCGAGTAATGGGCGACTCGCTGTCTGACCATGGACCATGCCCGGGTCGACGGCGCGTTGTGTTCCACACGCGCCTCAAAGAGTGTCAGCAAAAAGATGGGGCTCCCCTCTAGAGGGCCAAAGCCTGTCGGGGTCGCGGGACTCACGAATTACCGTGACCCCGGTACGTAAAGCGCTATTGAAGGACACCGTGGATTTTAGTCAGTCAAGTCTGACAGTCCCTCCCGCCCTGCCCTGGGTGGGAGGACTCATGTGATGATTTAACCACGATAAAAAAATGGTTGTAGGACTAATATGCTTTTATAATATATAATTTGCTTTATCAATAAATTGCTATAAATGATGTTAATTTAATTTAAAGTATTATTTTATAATGTGATATCACTACTAGTGAGTTATCTACAGCAGTGAGTATCTTCAAGTAATTAATTAATTGAAAAAACAATAAAAAAGCTATTCTTTTCCATAAAATAACTGTGTATGATATATGAAACTACTTATTTTAAAAACAGACCATATAATTATAGGGTAGAATTAACAAAAGAAAATCTGTTTATTCCGTCAGTTAAAGTATCGAAAAAGATTAGATAAAGGATAAATAAATACTTCGAAATTCGGGAGTCACCACACTTTCCGCAAAACCCCAATTAAATTCAAATTAATCTATTCTATTCCATCATGAGGGAACAGTGTATAATGGAGACATACACTCTTTAGGCATACTTAACACAACACTAACGTATCGCAAGCGCCATCAGGACGTCATTTGCAAGCGGCCATTAACAAATGACGTTCTATTGGCGCTTGCGCTACGTTAGTATTGTGTTAAGTTTGCCTTAATTGTGTGATTTCCCATCATACCTCGCGTCCCCGTCTTATACACTGTTCCCCTAAATAGCGTTACAAAATAACTCAAAAAATAAAACGAAACCTCAGCAGTACCCCGTAATCAGAGCATCCCTACAAACAGGGGTAGCAGATTAACATCCCAAAAGAAATTCCAAATTAAATCCATTCTGGTAGATTGTGACAAAATGCCATCAGTCATGCGACCCCCTCATTTGCATCAGAAAAACTTGAAGAACAACTATTTATCAAATGGCGAGAGGACTTCCGGCTGCCATGACAGTAGGCGCGACGTGTTTCCGCCCGCCATCTTTGGCTGAACGTTCTACATCCGACTGTGGACGGATTGTTTTCTGTGTTTAAGCTAGATGTGTCTTCCTAACTAACTTATGAGTAAGTTATAATCTTACAGGTTTGTTTCTGAAATAAAATAGGTGTTTGGCAAAGTGCTGAAATATGACTTTTTTTGCTGTGTTCCACTGTTTTTTTTAATGTCGTGATAAAATCCATCAAATGAGTCCTCTAATCCAAGTCAGGACGGGAGGGACTGTCAGACTTGTACTGACTAAAATCCACGGTGATCCTGTACCTGATAAGACAGTCTCGCGACTGTTCCACAAGCAAAACATTTATTTATGCTGTTAAAAACCTCTTGTTATGTTAAATAATGTGCGATTTGAAACTTTTGAAATGACTTTCCAACATTTCAAGAAAACGCCTTGTAAATAATTATAGCAACTAGTTCTATCCATAAACATTGTTCTCTTCTTAAAGAGTGGCGTTTGTTAAATCGATTAAAACTTAGTTTTTGGGTATTATTATAATTTTTATACATTATCATACAACGTTGTAACGCCACCGTATTTAGTCACATTTAACAGCAGCCAAAGAGTTTTTAAACATAGAACATTCTGATAAGGAATTTAGAATTCTATTTTACTGTATAAATAAAAACTACTGTCGCTTCCAGTTGGACCACAAAAATACTCATAGTTCTTTGACCTCGAGACTCAAAATCGGCTCTGATTGGGGAGTGATCCCTATTTAGATAATTTAGTGGTACGTTCACAATGAAATATTTCCAGCATTTCGCCGTGTACCCGTTGATTGTCGGTGATTCTGTTAGCTTCATGTCAGCCATTTTGTTTTTCTGTATCTTGCTGACTGTTGGGCTGTGCAGTTGGTATCTGTATATTGGTTTATCATAATTATTAATCGTAATCTTTTTCAAAATTTTATTATTTGCCAATTTGACATAAAATTATTGCCACTTTTTATTTAGGTACATTATATTTTATAACCCTACTTTCTAACACCGTGAGGTACCTAATACAAAAATTGTTGACGAAACCTGTCTGTTCTCGAGAAGTCAGTGTATGTCTGGCGACTGCCTGACCACGATGACTGCCCAAAGCAGTTTGACTGCTCGCATAGTTCCTTGTATGTGTATTCGTAGACGACTGTAGTTTACCATACAGTCGCAGCTTCAGTCGATTCTAACAGCATCAAGCAGTCTGGCTATAACCGACCTAAGTCTCCGCTCATCGCGGGCTTGCGGACGGCGAGTAATGGGCGACTCGCTATGCTATCATGGATCATGCCCAGGTCGACGGCGGGTCGTGTTCCACGTGCGCTTCAAAGAGCTGTCAGCAGTATGACGGTCAGACAGTCCTTCTCGCCCTGCCCTGGGTGGGAGGACTCATTTGATGATTTCACCACTTTAAAAAAAAGTATAGATAATTATGAAATTCCCAACTTTTTATTAATTTTACAATCAAACAAATAACATTGTATATGATACCTACCAAAAACTAAACCATTATAAATTCACATACTTTATCACAACTACTTTAAACGTGTCTTAACTGGTGACGTAATGTAAAATGCGCAATCTGCGGCGACGCGAAAGGGGATTGTAATTTCGAGTGTATAAATATACCTTCGATAGCTCAGTTGGTAGAGCGGTGGACTGTAGCTGGTAAACAATTGAAATCCATAGGTCGCTGGTTCAAATCCGGCTCGAAGGATTTTTTTTGTTGTATTTTATGTTATTGTTGTTTTTACAAAAAATAAATATATTTTTCGCGTAAATGAATTGCTTTTCAGTATGAATAAAACAAAAAAAATATTGAAACTCACCGCCTCCAATATTTTTTAATGATTATGTAGGTCGTTTTATTTTCAGACCGCATAATTTCCTAGTTTTCAGGTCTCGTTTTAAATGGAACAAATAGTTGACAGCCAAACACAGTGGAAATAGGTTTAAGATCTTTAATGGTACCCATTCAGATTGTATAGTTGTAATTTGACGGCACGGTTGGTGCAGTGGCTGAGCGCCCGGACTCCTGCGCTGCGTGTCGCGGGTTCGATTCCCACACGGAGCAAATATTTGTATGATCTACCAAGTAGTCGTTCTGGGTCTGGGCGTTTGTGTATGTGAGTTTACATGTTTGTAAACGCACTCACGACACAGGAGAAATTCCTAGAGCAATTCATTACGTTTAAAAAAAAAAGGAAAAAAATAACGAACAATTTATTTTTCTTAGTAAATATTAAATATGTAATATGGATAGACAAATTATAAATATCAATACTTTAATAAATAAGAATAGGTGAATAGTGTAAAGGATGGGGACGCGAGGTATGATGGGAAATCACACATTTAAGGCAAACTTAACACAATACTAACGTAGCGCAAGCGCCAACAGGACGCCATTTTTTTGTTTATGGCCGCTTGCAAATGACGTCCTGATGGCGCTTGGCTACGTTAGTGTTGTGTTAAGTATCATATGCCTAAAAAGTATATGTCCCCATTATACCTCGCGTCCTGGTTTTATACACTGTTCCCCTATTATTATAATTTATTCAATTTGTATTGATATTTGGAAAAAAAAAATTGTCGACATTACATATAAATTGTAACAAAAATATAATTCAATTAACTTCCAGACACGAAAACAAACGTTTTTTTGCCGCAACCTACAATCAAATTACATTTCAAATTCAATTAGGGTACGATACAAAGAATTTGAATCACCTTAACCCTTAAAAACCGCGACTCTTAGGACCGTGTTGAATCAATTAGAGAGTTGAGTTGTTGAATCCCATTTTATTTAGAAATCTTCACTCAAAATAGAATTAATTTAAAAAAGTTAGGCTTGTGGTGAATTCATAGAGATGTCGAAGATTTTAATCGATATAATATTTATTCGAAAGTAACTTTTAATTTAAAGAAGTATTTTTTTTTAATATTATAAGTTAACCCTTAATATTGATAATAATAAATATAATAGCCGATGTTTTTACAAGTTGAATGTGTAGTTTCTTTCATGCAGGAGTTTCTTTTATATAGTTCTCCATCAAGATATCTACACTTTGAAATGAGATATAGGCACTTCCAGTACTTTGACAAGTAAATATATCTTTGTTTTAAGAGTTACTGGGTTGTGGACAAACTGCATAGGGTTTGACTGGCAGCCGACCTCAACGTAGATGATAAAAAGCTGGACAGATGATGATGATGATGAAGATGACTGATACTAGAGTGTCATTGTTAGTTTTTTCGACAGTTCATAAGCGCCTGTAAGTACTGGAGTGCTATTGTAAGTTTTTTCGACAGGTCATAAGCGCCTGTAATGGTTTGATTGCAATGCTTTCAGTTTGTTTGATACATTGAATGACGTTCCCTCTGGCGTGATATAAGTAAATTGTACTAAACCCGGTGTTTTTAATAACAACAAAAACTACAAAATGTACCCTAAACATTTAAACTGATGTTACTTTCCAATGACAACACCTATTTGAGACGGCACGGTTAGCGCAGTGGCTGAGCAATTGGACTGCTGCGCTGCGTATCGCGGGTTCGATTCCCATACGGAACAAATATTTGTATGATCTACCAAGTAGTTGTTCCGGATCTTGATGTTTGTGTATGTGAGTTTACATGTTTGTAAACGTTGCACGACACAGGAGAAAGTCCTAGTGTGGGGCAACGTTTATTAAAACAAAAAGAATAAGAAAAAAAAGACTTGGAGGAGTATTTTATATCAACACAATAATTTGTCAAAATAAGTAGAATAAATCCAAAAAAAAAATGTTTTGTCGATATAAAAATTAAATATAAATCCCTCAAGAAAAAAAATAATTAAAACCCCATGCCTTTTAGAATCATCCCAATTATACGCAAATGAAGTTTTAACCCTTTCGATGTTCAATGGAACTTTTTAATTGCTGTTAAATCGAAAAGGGATCGGATGAAAACGGATCGTTCCATTGTTGACTGTCATTAATCTATGTGGGTGGGTACAATTTCATGCTAAGCTTTACAGCAATTTTGTGTATTCTAAAAAGGTTTTAAGTATTATTTTTTTTGGGAAACAGATTTTGTTTACACCTGAGGATTGGCTCTTTCATCAGCTTTGCCATTTAACATAGTAGTGCTACCTGTCATAGCCCTTTACTTCCGGGGTCATGGTAATTCGTGAGTCCCGCGACCGCGGGAGGCTTTGGCCCTCTGCTTCCCGTCATTATGCTGACACTCCTTGAGGCGCGTGTGGAACACAACGCGCTGTCGACCCGGGCAAATTTATGAACGTATTAATTGCTGGCATCTTTTAATTTTTTATGCTTATTTGAAACACTAAAATAAATGTTTACAGCGATACAAAACTATTTTCAACTGCTGCTGCTTATCATACAATAAACAAAAAATAAAACCCCAACAATTTTCTAGCACATTGAATAATAGATTTTATCAAAAACTTTGAGAATCACCCTTCCTAACCCTTTATGCCGCACTGATTCATCTTAACCCGTCACTGGTTGATGGATCAAGATATTAATACCGAGAGCGTGGCGAATGTGACCAAACGTTAACCCTTTCAATGCATATGTAATTAGAATTTGTGCTACGGGTCTTCTAATGACTGATAACCCTGATTTTCTTTTCATTTTGTGAGATTGATTACATAGAAGTGCTGTTTTGAAAGGAATTTGTGATTTTGTGACGTAGTTTCGGTGTAATTATTGTTATAGAATTAGCGGAAAATACAGTCTAATTTAATTCGTGTTGGTAAGGACAATATGACTCCACTCGCCAGCACACTATTCTCTTATTGCGTGTCAATAAATCAATCAGAACGAATTTCTTTTAACTACAGTATTTTTACATATTGTGACTAGTACTGTGTGACCCCGGTACGTAAAGGGCTATTGAAGGACACCGTGGATTTTAGTCAGTCAAGTCTGACAGTCCCTGAGCCCTGCCCTGCGTGGGAGGACTCATTTGATGATTTTACCACGATAAAAAAAGTACTGTGTAGAAGTGCCTGCAATAGCCTGTGTATAAAAGTGCCTGCAATGGTCAAATTGAAAATAAATGATTCATGTTTGATTCAAAATCGGCTGATAAAATCAGCACTTTTTGGTAGTGATTTTACATATGACAGTCCCCCATAGAGCTAAAAATAATTGGCGGAACACAAAGTAATTTTATGAAATTTTTGAACAATTCAGTTGTACAGGAAAAGTTTATTTACTAAATTATAGTTTATTAACGTTGAGTGGCTTTGCCTACTTGGACATTGGTATAAGACCCAAAAAAAACAGGTTATGAACTCTTTGGTCTCCAAATTCCATCCGAATCCGTACCGTTCTTTTTTTTATAACAAACATGCATTTGAAAAAAGACTATATCTGTACGATATAAAAAGAAAAGAAACTTATTTATTTTGACACAGACATGCATACATACAACAGAGACAAAAACATATTAAAAAACAGAAAAAAAAAATTACAAATGAAGTCAAAACCATATTGACAAAAAAAAAAGAAGAAATACATAGTTGTACGTCATGACTGTGACAAGAAAGGCGACCACTCAGCATAAAGCTGTGCTGTGGGGGACCCACAGCACATCTATTATATATCTAAAGTTATTTACCACTAGCATCGTAACCTAAGCCGCATTTGCATCAACGGCCCTTCCTTAATAAGGGCTCACCGAATTAATATGCAGATGAGCTGAATTAGAGTGAATTTGATCGATTAACCGACAAACAAGTAGAAGGGTACAATGTGCCCGCATAATCTAGAATTTGCCTAAAGAATATTGGGTGTCCACTTAAATTGGCTGTGTGAAAAGTTTAAACGTGTTTGTGCATGTTTAGTTAAATAATTTTAAACGCTTTTATTTTTGTTCACAATTTTTTTTTTGTTATACTCATCAAATCAAATGAATTTATTTCAAGTAGACCAGTTACAGGCACTTTTGAACTATAATTAAATACTACCAAATTATGGTGCTACAGTCCCAGTCACAAGACATAATAACTGTGAAAGTACAGTAGGTGCGGGACTCACGAATTACCGTGACCCCAGTACGTAAAGGGCTATTGAACGACACCGTGGATTTGAGTCAGTACGAGTCTGACATTCCTTCCCGCTATGCCCTGGGTGGGAGGACTCATGTGATGATTTTACCACGTAAAAAAAAAGGTGCCTATTCCAAAGAGTAGATCTCTTTCGTAATTGTTATTTGAGACAGAGGCCTAAAGAGGCCTCTGCCACCCTGTTCAGTACACCTCTAAGTTTGTATGCAAAAAACAATCTGCTGCTAAGGAGAAATACATGTTTTTTTTATAACGTGGTAAAATCATCAAATGGGTCCTCCCACCCAGGACAGGGCGGCAGGGACTGTCAGACTCGTACTGACTCAAATCAACGGTGTTCTTTAATAGCCCTTTACGATCCAGGGTCACGGTAATTCGTAACTCCAGCGACCAAGGAGAAATTCATGATACAAAAACTCATTAACACTTTGTTTGATCGGGAATCGAACCAAGACATCATGCTCCACAGTCAGAGCTGCAAACTAGACTAAACGGTCGCTAGTCTAGCTTGTCCAGCTAGTCACAGTTGAAAACCAGACTAGCTAGCTAGACTTAACTAGACTAGTTAGTCAGTCACAGCTGCGAACTGGAATAACTGGACGAATAACTTACTAATTACGTACGGTTATATTAATACAAGCTTAGAAAGACATAAGGAAAAAAAAAGCGCATGCATCTATTACTTTTTCTAAATGCTGTCCTGTCCATAGGTATACACGAGTAAAAGACACCCCTCATAGTACATTCCGCACAAAGTATCATTTTAGATCAAACACGTGATAATGGCTATAAGAGCGCCCCTATTATTTGATACAATAAAAGTGAAGTGCAGAAATACTTGGCATTCTACTGCGAAACTGCGTCCAACACAATTTTGGCACAAGTAACATCCCAATAACAAACAAAACTGATTCTTACAGCTTGTAATATAAAGGCAAAATTTCCTTAAAAATTTATGAGTCTGATATGGGATTTTAGGGTGGGGACGATGTGTGTATCGGTCGTTCAATAGGCCGTACAGTCGCAGATACGGTACTAATGGTGATTGAGAAAAATATGGCAGGAGAACACTGTACAATAACTTGTGGTTATAACTTCATGAATATTGAAGATCACAGCGATATCTTTGACATGTTTTTATTTGATTATGTCGTAATAGCAAGCTGATATCAACCATAAATTCAAAATGTCTGACTGTCTGTTTTGTATTGGAAAATGACAATGCTTTAAAATGTGACTTTTTATTTGGTTATTTATGAAACACAGGGCTTATTGTTTGCAAGCACAAAGAGTCAGACAGATTGCTTTGTCTGTCACACAAGAACTATCTGCATCTACGAGTACTTCGATGACATTTAGAGCTGGTAGTTTTAAACCTGTTTTTTTTTTATTTCATGGTATTACAATCGAACACAGCACGGATAATACGCCACGGGTGTCATCATCATTTGCATAATAGGCAGCTCTGTTCCACCCACTACTAAGTTTAGGCCACCCCCCTTTTGTCCTCGGACCTGCGAGAGTCAATTTTTTTTAAACGTCGTAAAATAATCAAATGATTCCTCCCACCCAGGGCAGAGCGGAAGGGACTGTCAGACTCGTACTGACTAAAATCCACAGTGTCCTTCAATAGCCCTTTACGTTCCGGGGTCACGGTAATTCGTGAGTCCCACGACCTGCGAAAGTCTTAACCAGGTTTTACTCACGATCTCCTGGAAATCGTCAACCCACAAGCAAGCTATGGGCGAAGTGGTTTTTACTTTAAAAAATGTTACATTGCACAAATCTCTCTATGAGCAGTCATATTAATTACCGAATCGTTTACGCATTCCTGGTTCAGACACAACGCTTTGTCGACTACGAGATTATTCACCCCTTTCTCTTTCGACTTGACTACTTATTAATATTCCAGGGGTAATCTTTGACAATTAATGTTTTGGACAAAATTGAAATATGTCACAATATTTTGTTACTTACTGTGCTTTCTCCTGGTCGCGGGACTTTTTTTTTTATCGTGGTAAAATCATCAAATGAGTCCTCTCACCCAGGGCAGAGCGGGAGGGACTGTCAGACTCGTACTGACTAAAATCCACGGTGTCCTTCAATAGCCCTTTACGTTCCGGGGTAACGGTAATTCGTTCAGTCCCGCGACCCCGGCAGGCTTTGGCCCTCTAGAGGGGCCCCCGTCACTTTGCTGAGACTCTTTGAGGGGCGCGTGGAATACAACGCGCCGTCGACCCGGGCATGGTCTATGGTCGAACAGCGACTTGCCCATTACTCGCTGCCCTCATGCCCGCGCTGGTCGCGGGACTTACGACTTACCGTGACCCCGGTACGTAAAGGGCTAGTGAAGGACACCGTGGATTTTAGTCAGTACAAGTCTAACAGTCCCTCCCGCCCTGCTCTGGGTGGGAGGACTCATTTGATGATTTTATCAAGATAAAAAAAAGAACAAAAAAAAAACTGTGCTTTCTCCTTCGTAATTTTTCGATTGATTCTGTTAAAAATTACTGCCTTGTTGCTCTAAGAGTTGGCTACTGCTGAGCATATTATTATATATTACCTTTTGGATCGATTCCCAGTTCAAAAGGCTATTGAGGTTTTTCGACAGTATACCGGCGAGTCGTGTATACACCTGCCCAGTTTGGCGAAACTTTTGAAGTACCTACGGTTAAAACAAGTTGCACATCCCGTGCCTCCGACAAAGTTTTGTTTCCGCAAGTCGGGTCCTTTAGAGGGCCAAAGCCTGACTGGGTCGCGGGGCTCACGAATTACCGTGACCCCGGAACGTAAAGGGCTATTGAAGGACACCGTGGATTTTACGTCAGTACGAGTCTGACAGTCCCTCCCGCTCTGCCCTGGGTGGGAGGACTCATTTGGTGATTTTACCGCACTAAAAAAAAAATCGAGTCCTTAGGTATGTCATAATAGTTTTTTTTTTCGTGTTTTGTGCACATTTGACGTGATTTTTCCAAATAAACATTTATTAATTTATTTAATGCAAACTTTCCGATACGTTATTACTCTCACTCTTGCCTCAAAGTCAGTACAAGGGTGAATATATTACGGATTTCAATTTGAAAATTGTAATCCCCAATATTGGATGAGATTTCAACAATAGAATTGGTCAGAACAGTGTTACCAGAGATTATTTCCTATTAGCTATATGATAAATATTTTGATTTCGTTACTTTAAAGGATTTCTTTTTATGTTCAATGGGTTTGCTCTTGACCTTAGTCTAGGTCAGGAGTGACTAAGACAAGGTCGACGATGGAGCGAGCTTACCCAGAAGAAGCCTGTTTACTCTAACTTTGAAGAGATTAGGATTTTGTTTGGGGAGACAATTATTGTATTAAAGGAGCGATAAATTTCTCCTCAACACTTGTCATTTCTCCTGTATCGTACCCAGCGTTTACAAAACTCACCTATACACACACTCAAACCTAGAACAACTACTTGTAGACCATACAAATATTTATTTGTTTTCACCAAAAAAAAAACGTTGCCTCACACTAGGAATTTCTCTCTGTATCGTGGGTGTGTTTACAAACATAGAAACTCACTTAAACAAACACCCAGACCCAGAACAACTACTTGCAGATCATACAAATAGGTATTTGTTCCGTGCTGGGATCGAACCCGTGACACGATGCGCAGCAGTCGACTGCTCAGCCACTGTGCCAACCGTGTCGTCATTGTATCTATTATTCACTAGGACCCTGAAAAAAAGATATTAAAAAGTCTGTTTTATTTTCGTAGTGACCATTTGCGAAAAAAAAATTACATGCTTTAAAAAAAGGGTGGGTCGATCTAAAGTTACAGCATTACATCATCGGCTTAGCCTTTCCGCTGAGCTTTGCTACCGTGGCTGAAATCGGTCAAGAGGAAATGATTGTGGTAGTAAGCCATCCATCCATGGACCAACTTCGGCAAACGTTGCTTATACGTACGTACGTTATAATTTAGTCACGAGTCTCTCCTGATCATAAAAATATAGTATAATTTATTTGGCCATCATGAAAATATTGTCTAATTAATTAAAAGACATGTCCCATCCATTACTCGAGATAATGTCCACAAATTAGTGTAAAATAACTCATCAATCTCCGCACCTATTAAAATAATTGAATGCTTTGAATATTTCAATTAAAATATTAAGATAACACACACGCGACATAAATGGTACGTAATTAAGTGCCAAGCCGGTCAATTTCCAAGCTTCAAAACTAGCACAAAATATTTGGACGCGGGACTTACGAATTACCGTGACCGCGGTACGTAAAGGGCTATTGAAAGACACCGTGGATTTTAGTCAGTACGAGTCTGACAGTCCTTCGCGCTCTGCCCTGGGTGGGAGGACACATTTGATGATTTTACCATGATAAAAAAAGCACAACATATTTGTGCGTGCGGTAATCGAACCCGCGCAATAGCGAAGCGCTCAACCGATGCGTCAACTGTGCCACCGTTATACGTTATACATATATGGTATACGGTATACCTTTATCTGTAAACAATGAAGTGTCAAATTCCAGTTGTAAATTAGTAATTACACTAATTATCATCAGATTCGTATCACAATCTAATTAACAGTTAATTATTGTTCTAATTTACGTACTAATCAAGTTATTCGTTTATCATATAACCATGTAGGTACATAATAACTACCTATGTAATTATGTACAGGCAAAGGTTGCTAGATTGCAATAGTAATATGATATATGTATATATATATATATAAGCCTATAAATCACCAAAACTTTCACCAGAGATGTAATCAATGCTAATTTCGTAGTCTCACTTTTTATTATAAATAAATAAATAAATATTCCACAACTATCACACAACGCCACCTAGTTCCAAGCTAAGCAGAGCTTGTGTTATGGGTACTAGACAACTGATAAACATACTTATATATTTCTAAATACATACATATTATAGATAAATGACACCCAGACACAGAACAAATGATCGTGCTCATCACACAAACATTTGTCCTGGGTGGGAATCGAACCCACGACCTCCGGCATAGCAGTCAGGGTCACTAACCACTAGACCAACAGGCCTGTCAATTATCTTTCCAGACATTCAACTGTCAGCTTATATTGTATGTACTCGTATCTCATACAAATAAAGGTATATAATTTACTTATAAAACACCGACCCATGTCCAACTGTCCATGACGAGAACCAAATGTTTATGATATCCATTTCAAAACCTCTTCTATGTGAATTACGTAAAGGGCTATTGAAGGACACCGTGGATTTTAGTCAGTACAAGTCTGACAGTCCCTCCCGCTCTGCCCTGGGTGGGAAAACTCATTAAGATGATATTACCACTTAAAAAAAAGGGTGAATTTTGTTAGCATTCTGTACAATGTTACATAAGAAACGTTTTTTCAAAAAATCAAGTTTTTGAAACAAAGTTTATAACAGAAAATCAAAACAAGAAAATCATTGAGACACTTCTAAACAGATCCACCTCAGATTTAACTGAACCCAACTTCATCCCCAAAACGATAAACCAAACTATAAGTTGCAGACGTACCCATTGAAACTTACCAAAGCCTTCGGAAGCTGAACATAACCATTTCCTTCTCCCATACAACTCCCATACATCTCAAACTATGAAACGACATGAACCATCAAAGCACAATACCTTATATATTGTTGTCATTACATAAGTACCAACTTAGGGTTTCCACTAGCAAACCCTTTTCCAATCCAATATGACCATTACTGTCTTTACAATAAAGGTCTTTAAATCAAAATTGGATGGTTTAGTTATGGTGGTAAACGACCCTGGCTATCCGACTTGTCTTTAGATATCCAGCTGTGTTTTGTATACAGGAATGATGAGTACAATTTTCGAAGATAGTTTATTTCGTCAATGATGTGTGTTTTGGTTTATTTTGGGTAAGATGTGGTTCGTCGTTTACATGGTGACGCTGTCCATTTGATGTTTTTCTTGCGAAGTTAGGAATATTATGATGACCTTTTCAAGTCACTTTAGTACTAAGGCAAGGCGTGTACGCCCACGGCGTCGGACGTCGCAAGACGATCTCCGGCCACCGTAGGCGCGGGCATGCGGGCAGCGAGTAATGGGCGACTCGCTGTCCGACCATGGACCATGCCCGGGTCGACGGCGCGTCGTGTTCCACGCGCGCCTCAAAGAGTGTCAGCATAGTGACGGGGCCTGTAGAGGGCCAAAGCCTGCCGGGGTCGCGGGACTAAGGGATTACCGTGACCCCGGTACGTAAAGGGCTAGTGAAGGACACCGTGGATTTTAGTCAGTACAAGTCTGACAGTCCCTCCCGCCCTGCCCTGGGTGGGAGGACTCATTTGATGATTTTACCACGATAAAAAAAAAAAAACGATATAAAATTGCAAATTGGGTAAACGGAACAACTTTTAGTACATTTTTTTTTGGATTACAACAATGGTAAACTGTCACAATCCTTTTTGTGAGTGCGCTAGTGATGACACGTTGTTTCGTGCAAAAAAGTTAAGTTTTTTATCACTACTTTTTCTTTCTGTTTTTGTATAGTTTATTGGGGCTACTTTCAGATTCTATGTTAAAAACGGGGGGTTCCAAAGTAACCCCAGAATCGTTTTACCTTTTATCACTTTGTTTTATTTTTTTTGAGAGGACTAGAAAACCGATAATTACCTTTTTTATATTTTTTTTTAGAACCTCACATTAAAAAAATACAGTCAAATAAAGTTCAAAATTGATCAACCTCAGTTTACGGTACTGCTCGTTCAAACGAGCGAGAACGATGTTAACCTTAATGTTTCTCTCCTGCTCTCCGCCCCGTGTAATTTTTTGCTAGATTTCAAGATTGTACAGCTACCATTTTATTTCAGTTGCCCCATATTTTGAATTTCTCATGTATAGTGTTTGAGTTTACAAACATTAAAACTAAAATACAAACACTCAGACTCGGAACAACTTCTGGATCATAGTATTATTTGTTCTCCGAGATACTCGAACTCGCGTGACAGCTCAGCAGCGCGCCACTCTCACGAAAAAGTAGACATATAGATTCTATACATTTTCTGACTTCTTTACGTAGAGTCCGCACCAAGACTACCACGAATTTTCCGAAGGAGTTGCGGCACGGAGCCTTTTTTTTTCGTGGTAAAATCATCAAATGAGTTCTCCCACCCAGGGCAGAGCCGGAGGGACTGTCAGACTCGTACTGACTAAAATCCACGGTGTCCTTCAATAGCCCTTTACGTTCCGGGGTCACGGTAATTCGTACAGTCCCGCGACCCCGGCAGGCTTTTGCCCTCTAGAGGGGGGCACCGTCATTTTGCTGACACTCTTTGAGGCGCGTGTGGAACACAACGCGCCGTCGACCCGGGCATGGTCCTTGGTCGGACAGCGAGTTGCCCATTACTCGCTAAAAAATGAGCGGCACGGAGTCTACACCACCTTTGCCCTTTCACTTACATGAATCACTTTTAACAATCCGTCAATCGCTACCGCATTATATTATTGTAACACAAAAACAACCAACAATCAAATGACCAATTACTGTAACTACAAAAATGACGTGAACGACAAGGGAATGCTTTTTCTAATGAATGATTGAATAATTTCTTGTGGGGTACAATTTCGCCCTAGTCGCACGCAGGGTTAATGACAAGCTCTTTAAATATTCAGTTGAAAACCTTGTCATATAAGAAAGGTAGAAAATATATTAAATAACTTCGAACTTGGGTGACTTCTTCATCTGTTTTTTTGGTGTCCAAGATTGGCAGTAGTCAAAATTCCAAACATACACAGTTTTTTGATAAACTGTAAATACTAAATAGTCTCGTATGAAGTCTAGGAAACTAATCCTCTTAACGAAAATCATCAATTTGTCTTACAACCATAGGAATCACAATCACCAATTCTCTTATAGCATACACAATTATATGCAAAAGAAAAAGAAAATAAAAATGAACAAGTGATTTAAAAAAAAAAACGACGGGTTGCACTCTGGGAGTGCCGGCAGAAGTGAAAACTCTGCGCCGTCTTATAAATTTTCGATCAGGTCACGTGTCCTGACGCGAGTTTAACATTTTTTACCCATTCCAAAAAAAGTGCACAACGCCGCTTAAGAAGTTTTCACTTCAAAAAACAAGTACAAAAAATTTTGACCCACGGATACGCCTAAAAAGCCCAGTTCAGCAAAAATTCACACAGACTAGTGTCTGTACTGTAACATACGAGTAATGTGGCCACCTCTTAATAAAATTGATTGACAGAATCGATGGTATACAAAATCTTAGTTTAATTCACTGGTAACAAATTGAATTCTACCCAAACGTTTATTGTGATAATTTTCCTCAGAATAAATACTATTAAATAATAGTCTATTACTCTAAGAGGGGTAAATATTTTCTTTCTTTCACTGGCAAACCGAATTTTGTATAAGCATTAGTCGTTACGACACGTGTCACCAAAATTACTGACCAATTTAAAAACCGGGAATCGAACGCGGTCATTCGACTGAGTAATTGCTCAGTTTAACTTTGTTTCTTTATTTTCTTTTTTGGTAATTGTGTGGTATTGTTTGTTGGTATACATTTGCTTTGTATTGTACTGGTTTTTGTACCCGATGCTTCACTCGCCTCCCATATCGCTCCTTTCAAGTTTATTATAAAAAGAAGCTTATGACTGACTTCAGAGTCCCATTGATCTCTGTAACAGAATTCATCAAAATCTGTTAAGCGATTTTGACGTCAATTGCAACTATCAGTCTTACTTTTGCATAATCATACTACTCGTAATTAGGTTTAGGATAATAATTTCTGTAGTGTTATTTTTTTGAACTAAATTATCATTGATGACATTGATTTTAAGCGGGTAATTGAGAACATGTCGATGGCTGCTTTGAAGTAATGCGGCCCGGGAAAAAAAATGTTACTTCACACTGGGAATTTCTCCTGTGTACTGGGTGCATTTACAAACATAAAAACTCACATGCACAAACACCCAGACACGGAACGACTACTTGCAGATCATAGCTCATACAAATATTTGTTCCGTGTGAGAATCGAACCCGCGACACGCTGCGCAGCAGTCGATGAGTCCTTTGCCCAATATTGCGGCAGTACAGATTATGAAAAAAAAAAATGACCACCTTTTCAACACTCACCAACGAGAAAGCCGCTCCCTCATCCTAAATTAAACACAAAAGAGTGAAAAGTTCACAAATTAATCTCTCAAAAACTAGTTACGTAGTACATTAACTTTCGGACAGTATCTTGAAAAGCATTATATCATTTTAACGCTACAAGTCGGGTAACAGACAAAGGTGTTATAAATCGCGCTCATTTATTATATGCATTGTTAAGTTTTCATTGCGCGGTTGGGATCCTAGTGAGATGAGGAGGGGACAAATAGAATACTAGGTAAAACAAGGGGTTACGAAATTGGTTTACTAACAATATTTAAAAAAAAGGTTTCAGCGGTATATTTACAGGAACGGTGGCATTCTACTCAAAAAACCATCTGACGACAATTGACACAACCCATCAAATATCAGTAAATAATAAAAAAAAAATATGTGGCACTCGGAGACTACCGCGTTAAAGCTTTTGCATAGCATTTTTTAATCAACTTACGCAGTTATAATTATTTATTTATTTTATTTATGAAAAAAAGGAAAAAATATCGCCTACCGCGAATATTTAACGAGAATATCATCCCATCGTTGCTCTATAGGAAGTTACTCTACTAATTGAGCTATGGTTAGCCACGTCAATCAAGTGAAACGTCAAGAAAAATATTCATTCATCCAAATTTTATACATTCACGTTGACATGACAGATACGACAGTAACAGTGTTAGGTTTATTTTCGTTACGGAATTTCTTGATTCGGTCGCCGTGCTAAATGCCCGCAATAAAGGCTATGCAATAGCTTCAAAAACCTACAATTTTTTTTTCATTCGTAGAGTAGGAAGGTTCTCAAATGGAGACCGCGCGTAGGTAAATATAGGGTGGGACGCCCCCTGGGAAGATTGACCGATGATCTGAAGAAGGTAGCTGGTAGTGGTTGGATGAAAAAAGCGGGCGATCGTGCGCTGTGGCGCCCCCTGGGAGACCATGTCCAGCTGTAGACAGCAATAGACTGAAATGATAATGATGATGGTTTTTTTTCATTTCAAACTAATTTGAATACGATTGTTTGAAAGATTGAATTCATAGCACGCGGTAAAGATTTTTTTTTTTGAATCTTACCACATGTTAGACCCGGGTTAGCTGGCTGAGTCTTGGAGATCAGATCACATAGTTTATTTCGTTGCAAGATCCAAGACAATTAAATTCATTCTCCGGGACTGTCGAGTTTCATTGTGTCGGCGCTCTTCGGTGGTCGCCACTGTTGTTTCTGGCTTTCAAGAGTTGCAGTGGTTTGGTAATAGAAAAAGGCATTTGATTCATGTAAAATGCTGCTATTCGGCTGCAACGTGCAGATGATGCAACCTAATACCTAACACATTATCCGATCCGAGAGCCGAACCTGGCTTGTAGGCTGTCTTTGCATGAATTTATGTCTGAAATTCTAATTACATTTTAGTACCATAACATTCATATCTTCAACCATCAAATAACAAGCGGCACAGCAATATCATATTAACATTAATAGCGGGTCAAAATTCAATGGCGCCAAAAACCAGAAACGTCACCCATAGGACGTGTTTGCATAAAGAGCATCACGCATAAAATCTTACGACACCTTCAAACTAACTTAAACGTTCAGCTACAAAACAAGAAAATAGTGAAAAACTACCCTTATCTTAATGCTATAAGGGTTGAAACTACCAACAGTGATTGACTAAGTAAGTATGTAGGGGCTAGTAAAATCATTACCACTTCGCTTGGAGCTGTTTCCCGTTTAAATTAAATGCAGGACAATGGTCAGTGGTCCTGAATGGCATATAACTGGCGTGATCCTAAGTTATGTGAGGATTAGCTCTATCTTAATATCTCGGGGTATTAACATGGCGAGATTGGCTTCCTAATGTTGTAGTAAGATTTGGAACGGGCAGTTTGGAAAATGACAGGACGTATTTGCAAAGTTGAATTAGGTATCCATCTGCTGTTGTGTTGTTACTAAATTTGTAAAATTTTGATATTTTTTTCTACTTGTATTTTGTTTTTCTTTAATAGAATGAAAACTGTGAAGACTGTAATTCTGTAACAGATTTTTTTTTATTATCTATTGGCTCGCGTTTGGCCACTATCTCGCCTGATGATAAGCGATGATGTGGTTGACAAATATGCTTGCCTAGAAGTTATTTTGTAGTAATAACTAAAATTGTTGAGAAGCAGTAATGAAATGATATTTCTTTTTGCAAGTAGGTTAAAAAATAAACACATTATCACGGCGTCTTTTATAAACTAGATGACCGGTATTTCGTACCTGACTTTGAGAAGAAACATCCGAAACAAACTCGGAGTGGCTGAGGGTATTACTTTTTTTTAAACGTTCTATTAAGACAGTCAGGAAGGGTTGTAGTTAGTAATAAATAAAATGTACTAGAAACTTATCAAATTTCCTGAAATTTCAAGCTACAGACACACTACATCTCTCTAACGAGAGGACAGAGATTGCAAGAAGGATTACGCTCGCACATCTATTGACTCCCCAGGGGACGGCATACCATAGACATTTGACGTCAGATTGCATGCATCTATGATATTTTGAAGTATGGTAGGTAGGTATTTCAAAGGAATGCCTTTGATCAGATCCTGTGGTACGGCTCTAGAGCTAGAAACAATTATTGGTTATCGCAAAAACCTAAAAAGAATATTCAACTTAATACTGAAAAACCAACCACAAAGATATAAATATCTGTTGAGCGATTGTATAAAAAAAGTGTGAGTACAAAAAGACCTCCTAATCAACGTGAAATGTCGTTCATCATATATATCGTTCATAGATTCAAATTCATTTATTTGCAAAAACACGTGTAGATAATGGAAAAAGTAAAATGCTTATTATAGTTGTTACAGGATATTCTTCAAGATGATTATCTATCTTGTTTTAAGACTGAACTTTTCTTTAAACGTATTTCTTTTTTAGCAAAATGAAGCTAAAATAATTAAAAGTCGTTAAAAAATCTGGCAGATTTTTCATTAGCCAAATATCCACTTCACCCTTAGTTTATAATCTGCTGATGAAACCACTGACAAATGGCGCTAATAAGAAACCTGTCGTGGTGGGATTAGCTAGCGTTAATTGATGTTATTATTGTCAAACTACAGGGCTGAGGTTGTCAACTACTTTATCGATATCGATATAACACTATCACCTCCTTCTTCAGTGTGTCAACGATTCTTTTGAAATTAAATAAGCTACGATCAGAACTCTGCCACTTTATATATCTATAAGGAACAAGAAATTAGTACTAAATTTCAATTTTGAAAAAGATACTTTACTGTAATTTTGATTCTCGGAAAAGGTTTACTGAGAAAGCCTTTTTCGAGTTGCTTTCAAGTTGTTTTTTTTTTTATCTCACTACTTACACTAACAAAAATCTACTGTAAAAAAATCAATAGTAATTTAACTCAAGGTTCTTACACTGAATATGTTCCGTTTTTCACGTTTATATCGATAAATAGATGTAAATAAACCTCACCGTGTCCCATCACTAATTTCATAATTTAACCTCACCATCAACAGTATTTCGTAAGCGGATTAGTGTTTAAAATCAAAATGGCGGGAGCTCGTCGTAATTAAAATGTGTCATAATATTAGGGGTGGCTTCAGTGAAAATGAGAATTATAAATAATACCTATAAGGGCTTTGGATTAGAGTTTAGACAATTAAGATTTATAAATAGGTGTTCAAACGTAAGACAGGTTTCATAATAATATTGAAAACATTTTTAATCCCCATATTTTTTTTTTAGTGTCGCTTGGCTTGTACCTAAAAGTCGTCAAAGTCGCACACGTCATTTTTCAAAATAAAGTAATGCTAGCTGAGTTTAATCTATTAATGTGTGAATATGCATTACATTAATTATGCTAAAAACATCAAATGAATTCTTTCGTCCAGGGCGGGACTGGAGCGATTGTCAGACTAGTACCGACTAAAATCCGCGGTCATTCAAAAGCTCTTTACGTTCCAGGGCACGATAACCTGCTGAGACAGACATAGACATTCGCTGATATTAAATACTCTCATTTAGCTACATCCAGACAGATCGGATGTCATCTAAAACACAGAACAAATTATGTAGCATTATTTTTGTGACGCGGGTAATATCCAGCCACGCTTAACAATAAATGATTGTGGCATCACCAAGCAAGATACATCAACCGTAAGAGTAATTAAAGGGTCTGCTTTAATTATCAAAGAGCGAATATAATCCTAATTCGTTATGGTACTTTAGAGGCAGGGAGGAATCTCTTGCTAACCCTTCAATCTATGGTCATTCATATCTACACTAACCCCTTTCATATTAAAACCATATCTATACTTCCTGCTTATCAATAATCAACCATACTTTTAAGGAAGTAAGGTACACAATAGAAGCAAATAATAAATTGTAGTGTTGCCAACAAATAGACATGAGTAATAGCGCTTATGATTGAGACGCATCATCGAATATGCGAGTTGTATTTGAAAGACAACTTTGTGATGTAGTTGTTAAAGTTCTTTTTAGGAAGTAAGTTAGTTTTGACGATGATTTTAATCTTTGTCATAGCAGAATGTTTTCTGACTGAAATAGTTTAGCATTGAAATAAAAGGATTGACTTCTCAGGCCATAGCTCGACTGCACGTTTTTGTGACGTACTCGTACAATAAACTTTGATGTTAATTCCATGAAAAAAATTTGTTATTCATTCGTTTTTTTTTATCGTGGTGAAATCATCAAATGATTCCTCCCACCCATGGCAGAGCGGGAGGGACCATCAGACTCGAACTGACTAAAATCCACGGTGTCCTTCTATAGCCTTTTACGTTCCGGGGTCACGGTAATTCATGAGTCCCGCGACCCCGGCAGGCTTTGGCCCTCTTGAGGAGGGCCCCGTCATTTTGCTGTCACTCTTTGAGGCGCGCGTGGAACACAACGCGCCGTCGACCCGGGCATGGTCCATGGCCGGACAGCGAGTCGCCCATTAGTCGCCGCCCGCATGCCCGCGCCTACGGTGGCCGGAAATCGTCCGCCGACGTCCGTCGCCGCGCCGTGGGCGTCTACCACTGCGGCTTCATTCGTACACTAGAGGTGCTTTTCCAATTTCCATACAATAAACGCCGTAAATACTTAAAATGCGCTGTAAATAAAGTACGGTAAACTTGTGAAAAGGCCTATTGATATTTAATTGTGGCTGCTCAAAGTCAGTTCGATGTACCTACAACGACATCTTAAAAAAAAATGATTTGAACTTTCCTTTTTTTTAATGAAGTTGAATATTTATAAAATACATTTGACAGATTAGGTCAGGTTGATGTGCTGGAGTCTCTACAGAATGTTTGGTCTAGATTCTTTAAGGGTCTGTTTTCACCCGATTTAACCAAAACACCACTGAACTTTATTTGATTGAGCCTCGTCCGTAACAAATCAGAACCACTTCAAGTAATGGCAACATTCATATCGGTCAGTATGATAAACCACTCTGTTTCATAGTGTTATATGTCGTGACCGAAGCAAGTTTGGGTAAGAATTAATGTCTACTATTTATTTAGCCTTACTTGCCAGGAGCTCGTGGCTAAATAATTACAGCCGCACACCTTTCCGGGTTAAGCCGCGCTTGCCGAGGTTGGTCTGTGGATGGGTGATCATCTGTCATAGCGAGTTTTTTCCGTGCCTCGGAAAGCACGTAAAGCCATTGGTCCCGGCTGTCACTTGTAGATCTTTGACAGTCGTTACTGTTAGTCAGAAGCTCTAAAGTCTGACAACCAGTCTTACCATGGGGTATCGTATTACCCAGTTACTGGGTTATGGAGGTCCAACAGGCAGTCGGTCCATGTAAAATACTGATATCCAGCTGCATCTGGTTTGACTGGAAGCCGACCCCAATATACACACATCAAAAGTGTCTAGGGATCAACATATATTTTTGCAATAACTTTTCTCCTGATTGATATTAATTAAATTTTTTTTTAAGGATTCATCAAATAAAGTGTTTTCGTTTGTCACAGTAACGATAAACCAAGTCACCTTTGCATTAATAAAGAAATTTGCCATTTTTCTAATAAAGGGATTTTTGACATTTGAACCACTAACACAAAAGTTCGAAAAAAAGACTGAAATAACAGTTTTCTTTAAAATTTTATTGGGTAACTTAAACAATTAATAATCCATGTTTCTACCGCGAACACTAACAACACAAGAACATCGGTTTGGCATACTCAAAATGAGTTCATCCAAATCACGCTGTGGAATGGCCGCCCATGTTCGTTGCAACAACAAAAAAAGGTCTTCTTGCGACTGGATACCCTCCATATTCGGCAGAGCTCTTCTCTGTAGCATATCCCATGCATGCTCAATCGGATTCAAGTCTGGCGACTGAGCAGGCCAGGGCAGGACATTGATGTTAGCTGCGGCGAGAGTCTGTCTTACAACTCTTGCGGTGTGCGGTCGTGCATTATCATGCATTAACTGAAATAAGGGACCGATTTGCACTTGTAGAGGAACGATGACGTCTGATACAATCGTCTCAGCATAAATTTGAGCGTTGAGGTTGCCTCTGATCCAAATCAACTCAGTTCTTCCGCCGATCCAAATACCCGCCCATACCATGATGGTTCCACCACTATAAGGATGGACTTCCTGGCAGGATTTTAATCGCTGTTGGCGTCCAGGGCTTCTCCAGTGTCGTATACGTCTTGTATCCGGTCTCATACCAAAACGAGACTCATCAGAAAAGCACACGAAACGCCATTGTTCTTCTGCCCAATTTCTGTGTTCAAGAGCCCATTGATATCGAATCCTACGATTGTGCATTGCTATAGGTGGTACCCGTAGCGGTCTTCGGGAATGAAGGTTCACTTCATGCAAGCGGTTTCTGACTGTTTGGTCGCTAATTAAGTTCCCTGAAGAGTGATGAAGCCTCACGGCTAACATCATGGCGGTTATTGTTGGAGCTCTTCGAGTTAAGATTTGAATGTATCGGTCTTGTCTCCGTGTGGTGCAGCGATACCGTCCTCCATGGCGCTCAGCCACGGTACCAGTGCTTCGGTAACGTGTCCAAAGTCGACTGATAATACTCTGACTTGTATTCAGAGCTAAAGCCACAGTACGTTGCCGGGAACCAGCTTCTATCATTCCCACGGCTCTGAGCATTTCTTCCCTGCTTAAATGACGTCGCCGCTCCATAATAACGTTGGTTTTAATCAGTAGTAGGGAAACAGTAGCATTAATAATGTCTTCAATGCGTTGTATGTTTTTATAGGGAAAATATTGACAGCTGATTTTCATCTTTTACTCGAATTTGATTCACAGTTCCTGATTCAAATTATGAAATGCACCAAAAAGGATCCACATAAATTTATAAAATCATAAATTTATTACAAAGCCACATCTCAATCTCAAGAAATCCGCATAAAAATGCTTGATCCCTAGACACTTTTGATGTGTGTAGTTGGGAAAAGGCTAGGCAGATGATGAATTATTCAGCTATATATAGCTGTATATTTACTGCCTTGTTGACTAGTAGTCGCAAACACGACTGGCGAGAATTCGGTCTATTCGATCCCATATCGTACAACTAGCTACTGGGTTTTGCCATCACAATATCATAGTAGTAGACATAACATGATTTTTAATGATGTACCCTCCTGCCTAATTATTTTGGAAAATTCGGGCATAATTTTCCACCTCTTGTTCCTGATTCGTAGGGAGTTTTGTCCTTATAAATGAATACATCATAAAGACAATTTAATTGACCTACCTTTTTTGTTACGTGGTAAAATCATCACATGAGTCCTCCCACCCAGGGCAGAGCGGGAGGGATTGTCAGACTCGTACTGACTAAAATCCACGGTGTCCTTCAATAGCCCTTTACGTACCGGGGTCACGGTAATTCGAGAGTCCCGCGATCCCGGCAGGCTTTGGCCCTCTACAGGGGGCCCCGTCACCATTCTGACACTCCTTGAGGCGCGCGTGGAACACAACGCGCCGTCGACCCAAACGACCTACCTAACCCTTGAATGAAGAAGAGGTTTCTAGGTCCAAAGATTTGTGCCGGGCTTTGAGTGTCAGACTACTGCGTGAGTTTACAGCTAGGATAACAGCTCCGTAGTTGTCAACATTCTAAAAAATTAATAGTGTAGTGGTTAGTGACCCTGACTGCTATGCCGGAGGTCGTGGGTTTGATTCCCACCCAGGACAAATGTTTGTGTGATGAGCATGATCATTTATTCTGTGTCTGGGTATAATTTATCTATAATATGTATGTATTTAGAAATATATAAGTATGTTTATCAGTTGTCTAGTACCCATAACACAAGCTCTGCTTAGCTTGGGACTAGATGGCGTTGTGTGATAGTTGAACAAAAAAAAGAAGTCTAAACCATAAAATAGGTACTGCAAAAACATAACCGTTTTAAAAATATAAGTATTTCACAAAAATCCAGAACTAATTTTGTTAAGCACCTTACAATATATGTAAACCTTAAATAATCCTTGTTAATGATGTACAGCTATCTAACCCCATAAAACTGATTGAGCAGGGAACAAAAGGTCCGTTCTCAATACACTACCGTCGGTACCGACCCCTGTCGACGAAACAAAACGAGTTAAGAATGAAAAATGAAATCAAGTGGACATTGCTTACGGTTAGACTTTGATAAGTTTGGACTTGGAGAACAAAAACATTTTCACTCGTTATTACATTTTTAGACATTAAAAAATTTATTAGTAATAAATAAATGAAAAACATTAAACCGATTACTACTCGAAGTCGGTTTCATTCAAAGAGTTATTTGTTTTAACTTTGAGTGTGGGTACAGGTGTAATATTTTGTTGTATCACATATTGGTTACGTAAACAAAGTATAGATATGCGATACCGGCAATAGCCCTTAATTTGCTGTAATTTATTGAAGAATTTCCTAGTTTTCCAAATCGATTCAAGCGTCATCGAGAAATCGGGGACCATACGTAAAAAATAGATTCTGACGAATTGAGAACCGCCTCCCTTTTTAGAAACTATTAAGAACTGTTTGACGTCTAACGACAGGCTTTGGCCCTCTAGAGGGGGACCCTATCATTGTTAACCGACACTCTTTGAGGCGCACGTGGAACACAACGCGCCGTCGACCCGTGCATGGTCCATGGTCGGACAGCAAGTTGCCCGTTACTCGCTGCCTGCATGCCCTCGCTGCCCGCATGCCCAACTGTTTGACGTCTAGGCTCTGTTCAATGTTTTATTTTCATAGACCTTGTAAAAAAGAAGGTAAGTACCACTTTTTCCTATATCTTTTCATATTTGTGCACATTTTTTTCGGTTTTCGTAATAAAAAAAACAATATAAGCTGATCTCGTATTCTACAAAATCTCCATATGTTCCCAGCCACATACCATCAGACCTACTGGTCATTTGCGTAATACCTTAAGCTCAAACTATCAGTATGCTCACTGGGCAAGCTTGACCATCATTAATCTGGAGCACTTAGCCCACTTTGCATAAAATGATTAATGCCCACATGATTTTGCCCGATGAACATCATTCTGTTTATTTTGGACTGATATATTGTGCGAGAAAGAGGGACAAGGGTTCTATAAACTGTCTGATTTGAGTTTTATTGTGTTTTACAAAAAAGGGATTGTTATCCAGAGGCCCTATTACGTAGTATCACGTTTTTGTGACGTAAAGTAAACAAGAACATTGACATTAATTTGATTGAAAAAAGATATTCTGCGTTCGTAAACTAGAGGCGCTTATTCACTTTTCAAACAATAAATGCCGTACAGCATACTTAAAGTATTTAACTTCATATACAATAATCTTGCGGTAAGGCCTTTTTGTTCTTGCGTCTGATGCTAAGCACATTGTCACATAAAAAAAACATAGTCGTTTTGCAAACAGTTGTGGTCACGATCATCATTTTGGGGTAGTTACCAATTTACCATCACTAATCTTGGCACCTAACTTGTTATTGACATGCCTAATCCCAGCTGCCTCATTTTCCCGACTTTCGTCAGTCTTAACAAGGTTTCACATGCAATCTACCTACACTTCCCACAGCCTCTTGGTAGTCATATCGATCGTATAATTAAAATGAAAAGGGAAAAACCAGTAAAGCACAATAATGAAGCAAACATACAACCGGTCCAACCAAACCTAAAGAAGAATGATGAGCCAATAAGTAACCGGTCGCTAAACAACAGAAACACATTAATTAAACACACATAAAAAATACGACAAATTCTCGCATGACAAACGTGCGAACTCGTACGGATGTCGTTCGGAAACTGTAAATCTAAACTAAGCCTTAGTACAGTTACCGACACAAATAGCGGACCTTTAACGAAACGCAACTAAGCATGAATAAAGTAACAATGAGAAAATATGATTTTGGGAAACAATTAGATATTCTTTTTTGGTGACAGAAATCACGTTGTGATATGCAGTTACTCGTATAACTTTTGGCTGATGGATACAGGGTGTCAATCGATGGTCATTCTACTTTACTTTGACTTTATCCAAATGCATTTACGGGTAGGTACAACATTTCTTCTTCCATCTTTCTTCTTACTCTTCTGATTTCATCTCAACTGTCACCACTTCTAATATAAAACTTAAAAAAGAATAGTATTAGACACATGCACTTGCCGGGGTCGTGGGTCTTACGAATTACCGTGACCCCGGAACGTGAAGGGCTATGGAGGGACACCGTGGATTTCAGTCAGTAAGAGTCTGACAGCCCCTCCCGATGGGGTTTTAAGGTTAAAAACGACAAACCCCAAGTAGAATATCCAAATCTACTTGGGGTTTGTCGTTTTTAACCTTAAAAACTATTTATGGTGCTACTTACTTGGGCTGTATGTGCTACGGAGCACCTGTTTGGGCCGATAGGGCTACTATAGGGGCGGCACGACGTAAATTGCTTCAAAGCCAGCGCTTGGCTTTGTTATTCTTAAGTAAAGCGTATAGAACCGTCAGTACTGAAGCTTTACCGGTGCTTGCTGGTGTTCTTCCAGTCGATCTTGAAGTACAGCGACGTGCTGCAATGTACTTTTCCACACGGGAGACCACTGATGCTGATTTTCTACCTCAACGTGACCGTGATAAGATATCTAGATTGTTCAAACCCCAGAGTGACGTCTGGGAGGATCTTTTATCCGAATGGCAAAGTAGGTGGGATAATTCTATCAAGGGGCGGCACCTCCACCAGTTCTTTCCATCCGTTCGTGAGCGGCTGGCTAGGACGTGGCTGGAGGTGGATCACTGTGTTGCCCAATTTCTCACGGGACATGGTAACTTTAAAAGTAAATTATTTTCCTTCAAGCTTGTTCCCTCGCCTTTTTGTCAATGTTCGACATCTGACTGTGAATATGAACAATCAGCACATCATATTCTATGGGAGTGTATTCTTTGGCAGAACGAACGTAATATTATGTTGAACACTGTTCAGACTACATCTGGAGTCATTTACTACTCGGACCTTGTTGAAACTCGAACAAACTTCCGTGCGTTCAAGCGTTTTTGCCATACCTATTATTGGAATCAAATTTAGCAGCTCACAATTTAGGACCCATTAATATTAGTAGTCATTTTACCCGTGGTGCTAGGCAACTGGGCTTCTCCCAGTTGTAATGTCCCTTTGTGCCTATTGGCCTTGTTTTGTTCTGTCTCCTGCTTGCAGGGAGGGAAGTGGAAACATATATTTTTTCCTACTCCTCCACTATTCTTTTCTGATTAATTTCGTTGCAGGATCCAAGACAGGTAAATTCATTCTCCGGGACACGTCGAGCTTCATTGTCTCGGCCCTTTTCTGGTTGGTTGCCACTGTTGATTCTGGCGCACAGGAGTTGCAGTGGTTAGGGAATAGTGTGGTGGGTTTGTCCCAAAAAAAAAAAAAGCCCCTCCCGATTTGCCCTGGGTGGGAGTACTCATTTGATGATTTTGCCACAATAAAAGAAAAAAAACAGACATGCACGTAGTATTTTAAAACTTATTTTATCATTAAACAAAAAACTAATTAGATGATGAAATAGCTTTCAAAAAGCTATGTTATTATAAAATTGTAATCGGTATTATTCAAAAACTTCATATGAATTTGTCAAATGCATACATATTGATGCTTGTGAGTGTACCTCCTAAATAATAGATGAGTCGGGTAAAAATCCTGTAGGAATTACCAAGACACGTCATTGCTCATATTCTGTATGCAAAATACTCGAAATTCGTAATACAAATGTATCGGCGTTCGGAAATGAAGATTGGAGGGTGATTCTCTTCCGTTTTTTATTTTTTTCATTTTTGTTTATGCATGTGTATACATACTTTCGTGTCTATCCGGGGTTTGAGACAAGTTCCCCGTTACGATTTATGTAAGCTATAAATTATAGGTTTTAAAAAGCAGGTAGTTGTGTTTAGTAATGAATTATTTTTTGAAATTGTTATGCATTTTACTTTAAATCGAAGTATAAACTAGAAACATATAAATTATACGTGGGGTTATAATTTATGCAGAGCGATTTTATTGACAAATAAAGTACATTTATATTTTCAAAACAATAGTAAGAGGATTATTTAAAAAAAATCGTAATAACTCAAAATATATAAAGTCAAAATATACGTACTCTATCATCTTTCTCGTGTTCCTGCAAAGAGACAAAGACAAAAAATGAACAACAAACGGCCACAGAATCCGCAAACGAAGTCAAATAACAGATGACGTTCGTTTTTCTCGCATCCGTTGCCGCGTATTCAAATTTGACAGTGACAAATCCTCGGCCATTTCCGCCTGCGGTTCGGAGCAACTCGGATGTTCATATCATTTATATTCATTCTAGATTAGGTCGGCTTTTGTTCGAAATATAAGTGACAAGTCAGCAATGATAGTAGGGGTGAGAGTTAAAAATGATATTCGTTGATTGGTTTGAGAAATTAAATAAGGAGAATTATTTTTTGCAGAATGAGACTCTTGATTAAATGACATTACATTTAATGTGTTTACTTTTTTTTATTAAAAAAATCGATAAAATCGATTTTAATCCATCAGGTTTTCATACCTTTCCAAACTTGGCCACAAAATAATAAATTTACAGAGGATTAATATGAAATTGAGGTTCTGATATATTCGTCGCCATAGACCGGGGAGTATACTAGCTCTTTCTTACAAAAGTCACGATCACCACCAACAGTACCATTTCCTTTTTTGGTGGAAAAATCATCAAATGAATCCTCCCGCCCTGGCGGCAAGCGAAAAAAAGTGCCTTACTGACTGAAAACCCTCCCTATTTCTTCAGTTTCCCTTTATATTTTACTGCCTTTGAGGGTTTACTTTTAAGGTTACTTATAAATTGAAAACTCAGAACTAGCTTGAGGATGCGCCTGAAACTTCGTGCAAGACCGACACAAGGACTTCAACGTCATAAAAATAAACTCAAAGGCCGAAAATTCTTATCTGCATCAAAAACTACCTATACGAGTACCAAACGAGGAAGACTCATCGCTATAAAAATATTTAAGAGAAAAACAGGAAAGTCGTACCAACACTTGCATTAACATGTTAAGTGACCCGTTCTAAACTCGCCCTTACCGTATGTAAATGTTATCGGCAATTTATTGCTATATTCGCATTCTCCTAAGTGATTTTCAAGATTTCCTTTCCGAAATATGCTCCAGAAATTTTCCTTTTATTGTACTGAATTTAGCCAGTTTTGGAAGATCTATGAACTTGAACTACTTAGCTGCAATATCTTGGCATTAGATGTGTCTTGTTAAAGTAGTAAGGGTTATGAAGCGTATTTATGTTTTTGGGGTATTTCCAGCAATTTAAGGTTATGGACTTTTGAAGTTGCGAAATAAAATGTTTTCAGCAAAATTAATTGTTGTATGTAGGAGCCGATAGTCACTATGAAGATAGTCTGTGACACGACTAAAGTCATTTTGACGCGGCGCTAGTGTGTATGTCATTACATGAAATTGCATTAAAAAATGTAGTTCCACGAATTTTCTGAAGACTCTGAAGTCTTAGTCACGACTGAACGTGGCGCAGACTGACTAGCATTGACTAAAAGTATTTTTTTAAATGCTTAATCACACCATAAACGATGGGGTTTCTTGCAAATTTTTTGAAAATTCAAGATTTCCATTCAAGAACTTGTTGTCTCTATCGTGGAAATTGGAACTAAAAAATGCACGTTTATTTTTTATGTCATAAAATATTTTGAAATTCTAAAACAATATTTTATTCCGACTGTATAAGCCATATCCACTCCTTCCTACCTCTGACTCCCCATAAACTGATTTCATGTAAACGTGTGAGAGATCCACTGGTGCATATCTAAAAGCATTGTAAATTTTCACACAAATGCCGCCGTCAGTACATTGTGAACTGAGCGAAGATATAGTGGCTACGGTCCTCGGATTCCAAGTGTTTTAGCGGTTACTCTAAGAGGCACTAAGAAGTTCTTATTTTGTGGGTTATATGTTTATTAAATTTATATACATAAATGGAAACCATGTAAATTATTATTCATTTAATTATTATGAATTGTTTGAGGTCATTTCTATTTGGCTGCTGAAAACCTCAAGCAGCGTAAATATAGCAACTTTTGTGGTAACTATATTTTTGAGTCGTTTGGGGTTGAAACTATAGGGCCTAGTCCGAGTGCTCACAGCCTCTACAAAGACATTTCTATAAGACTTGTTGACGCTTCCTGTGACCCTTGGGTAATGGCAATACTTAGCTTCTGGACAAGGTAAAAGCCAGCTCTTGAGCTGGCTTTTACCTTGTCCAGAAGCTAAGTATTGCCATACAAAGTGGCAACGCCGCTAGTCTCTTGGGGACCTTACCAGCTGACAGCGTTGAGAATGAATTTTTCAATGCTCTGTAATATTTTAGTTTAGTTTTATTTTAATTTAGTATTTTTTATATTTCTATTTTTTAATTAATATTAAAGTTCAAGGGTTTAAAAAAAAATTATATTTATATTTTTATAAATTTTTCGCCACTTTTTTTTCCAGTGACGTGCTGGTCAACAATAGTATGTAATATACTACTTTGGTAAAACGCATTAACATCTAATATCTACAAGTAGCACATAAACAAATAGACTAAATCTGAAACATATTATGATAAATTCAGTGTTACTAAATATCTAACCTTCAGTAAGGGAACAGTGAAATAAATTTGCAGAGGTACTCCAGCGGTAGGCCCGCGGTTTCATCGATTTTAATCACACTAAGTGACAATGTATTTATCACCTAAACTCACCGACACCAATATTGGAGCCAACGGTAGGGCTGTACGGAACCCGGACTGCAGGCGAGAGTAAATGAGCGGCGAGTAAAATGTAGCTTGCCGCACGAACAAAGATCAGGTGGCCTAATTCCACTATGAGAAAGAGACAGAGCTATACAATTCTTCTAGCGCCATCTCGTTCCTACACTAGAAATACTCTCGCTTTAAAACGACATGGTAAGCCACCAGGCCAGGATCGAAGCGCAAAAAGCTGTCAGCTGGCCTGGCAAGGTCGTGGAACTGCCTGTAAAAGTAACTGTGACCCTTAAAGGTTAAGAGCAATTAAAGAAACAAAGTGCATTTTAATCAATGTGAGTCTGACAGAGTCTTCCGACCCATGGCGACAGGACTCACATGACGATTATAAAGACCAAAAAAAGTCATTTTTGTCACAATTAAGATGACATCCGTTCCCCACAACATTGCAACGATTAAAAAAAATACGCTTAAAGATCCACTGGTAGACGAAATATTCCCGTTAATTGTTTTATTTTGATTTGTCTCTGTCCGCCATGTACAAAGTTACACTTGATTCAATACAAAAAGTGGCAACCCTGACTGTCCGCGAATATGCAAATTAGATTGGTTATTTGGTCTAAAATTTTGACTCCCCGTGGCTGCAATTTGACTGATATTCATTCGCGTTTCAACTAGGATAAATTCAAAATATAATCTTTATCAATTTATTTATTTACCTAGTTTCATTAGGCCTAATAGCTGCAAGGTCAAAGTGGCAGTTCCACTGGTTATATCTGATGTTTATTGGATGAGCAAAAGGCTAAAAAGTAACCACTCAGTGAATGCCAACAGGCAGTAACCGCAGACCTAGAATTAGACGACCAGATAACCTTTTTTTTTTTGTAAAGTCATCAAATGAGTCTCCCACCCAAGGCAGAGCGGGAGGGACTGTCAGACTCGTACTAACTAAAATCCACGGTATCCTTCAATAGCCCTTCACGTTCCGGGGTCATGGTAATTGCGTGAGTCCCGTGACCTCGGCAGGCTTTGGCCCTCTAGACGGCCCCGTCATTTTGCTGACACTCTTTGAGGCGCGCGTGGAACATAATGCGCCGTCGACCCGGCCAGATAAGGTGGAGTAAGTTTGGCCCGAAAGTCTTTTAAAGAAGTATCTTACTATGCAGTAACACGGTTCTGAAGATCAGATAGACAGCTTGGGACTGGTATTCAGTTAAGATCTAAGACACACTGAACCTCGGGCACGCCGCAATCGCGGCGGTAAGACCCCTCCTTGAGGAGTGGCTGGATAGGCGTCACGGCGTCCTTACCTACCGCATGACGCAGGTCCTCACCGGACACGGATGTTTCGGGAGGTTCCTGTGTCTGATAAGGAGGGAGGAAACGCCTGGGTGTCACCACTGCGAAGATCGTCCGGAGGACACGGTGGAGCATACGGTGCAGGACTGCCCCGCTTGGGCAGAGCACCGCCGTGTCCTCACGACGGCGATTGGCGGAGACCTCTCGCGCCCGGCATTGGTCAAGGCCATGCTGCGGGGCGAGATGGAGTGGGAAGCGGTCGCCTCCTTCTGCGAAGCAGTCATGCTCGCGAAGGAGGAGGCGAGCCGCGTGAGGGGGAGGACAGCGACCTCCCTCCACCCCATCCGCAGTGGTGGACGCCCACGGCGTCGGACGTCGCAAGACGATCTCCGGCCACCATAGGCGCGGGCATGCGGGCGGCGAGTAATGGGCGACTCGCTGTCCGACCATGGACCATGCCCGGGTCGACGGCGCGTTGTGTTCCACGCGCGCCTCAAAGAGTGTCAGCATAATGACGGGGCCTGTAGAGGGCCATAGCCTGCCGGGGTCGCGGGACTTTCCCATTACCGTAACCCCGGTACGTAAAGGGCTAGTGAAGGACACCGTGGATTTTAGTCAGTACAAGTCTGACAGTCCCTCCCGTCCTGCCTTGGGTGGGAGGACTCATTTGATGATTTTACCACGATAAAAAAAAAAGACACATTGAACCTGCCACTTATTCACACATGGCCCACAAATCCAATAAATAATTACTATTTGTTAACTGTGTCTGACAAACTTATTAGCAACCGCTTAAGGCACTCCCAAACCTCCCAGCAAAGAAACTATTAACCAAAAGAAAAAAATCAATCTAAATACATTCTGTTTGCAACTAATTACACCTTTTGTCGCCAGCGAAGCGTTAGCTCCACAGATGTCACGTCTAATTAGTAGTGTTGTGTGCGCCTGACATTAGCACGTGGCGCGATGGCGTCGCATTCCGATTAAATTGAACGCCGATGCGCGCCCGTGCTTAATGTATTTAATTAGTGCAATATATACATCGATGTTGTAATTAGGGTGGGACTGATCTAATACTGATCTAGTTAGGTAACATTAATAGGTGCAATTTGTGTAAAATTTATAAAAAATGTGAGAGAATACAATATGTTTTTTAAACAATATGAGGTCAGGGCAAGCAGAACACATAATTTATCTACATCTTTGATTTCTTCCTGAATTTGCCTGTTAATTTTTTTGTTACACATATTTTTGTTATTATACACAATGGACGGCGCTGCTGAAGCTTACTTATAAACAGAAAGCAAAAAATCTATACTGTAAGTAAAGCAAGTATACTGTAAGAGCGTAAACTAGAGGCTAAACTGCCCAGCTGTTGGGTAGTGAAAGCTTATAAAAAAATCTCATAATTTGTGAAGCCACATAATTATCTAAAAATAAATTTAAAAAACCAGGGTTACTATCAAGAATCCTAGTTACAAGCTTGAAGATCGGCCTGACTTGCTGTATAATTTATATCAGACCATTGCCTGGAGCAACTTACACTTAAAATCCCGTTTTAAGAACATTAAAACTACGTTCAATATCTGTTTCAGATATCGAACACAACTATATATACCCATATCTAAATTCATCGATATTACAGTCACAACTCTACGTGACTTCGCACCATTTTCAAGGTAGGTACAAATTGTAATATCCTACATAATGAGGTAAGTACTACCGCGAACACTGTTCACACTTCTAACCTATAAGCTCTTACAAATAAGGTTGAAGACCGGTCAATGGCCATGAGCCGTTAAGGTGTATATGGCTATCGACAACGCTATTACGTATTAGCTAATGAGATCAGAATTAATTGCATGTCGATACTGTACACTGTGACAGCTGCAAATTTAAACGTGACGAGAGAAATTAAATATAAATTGGGGTGAATAGATAATGAATTCAGGTATTGGTTCATATATTGGTCAGAGCTGAAATTGCAATTAGTTAAAATACTTATCTGACTAGGCTCTTCAGAATTACTCTATGATCTGCATCATCCCACAGCTGGGCAAATTCCTCTCTTCATAACATCTACTTTCCTCGATGTACAGTCAATACTGACCATTGATCAATTGTTTTGACTAGGGTATCAGTAACAGCCGTCAGGTCACCTTCCAGTGTAACGAGACCCTATTGAATCATCATCATCAACAGCCTTACTGGTATACAGGCCTCCTCTCTGTGAGAGGGAGTGGGCCATAATCCACCACGCGGGCCCAGTGCGGTTTAGTAGCTGTCACAATATGTCTTCGAATTTTTGGTTCTAGACATGCCTTCGACATGGTTTCGTCACGATGTTTTCCTTCACCGATTTGAGAGCAGTGGCGATGAAATAAATTATTACGCCCGGCTGGTATCGACCTCACGACCTACAACGCGGTAGTCAAGGTCGATACCACTAGTACAACCTTTTTTGGAGAAAGCAAGACTTTTTTAGTATGTTAGGATTGGTCACCCATCCATAGCCAGACCATCGCAAACATTGCCTTATAGCATTTATACCTTGAAGATCGTCCCGTGCAGCTAAGCGTACGCCACGTCACCCTCTATCCTCAACTACTCTAATTCTAATTTATAGACAAGAGTAACAACACCACACTATTCACCAAAATAAAAGAGACAAAAATATCCCCACAAAACCGATTATGTCTGACTGTCTGTCGCAATTAATCCCCGAAAATCCTATAAAAGCAGATTACTAGAGGTCCACTCGGACAAATTGTGTATTAATATTTTATGTAGTTCGCACCGGTCGGCCCGGAGTCGGCTATAAACCTGTCATCAGAAGACAAACTGCTCACACTTCTTATGGGTGATTTAGGGTTGGATTATAGAGATCCCATACATATGTAGTAGTGAATTTTGGTGGTGAAGTGTTGATGGGTTCTAGTGGAGGAGTTTGGTAAGCCAATGGGGATATGGTTTTGTATGTGGATATTCGCAAAACATGTATTTCATAAATTGGCCCCACTTTTAATTAACCTAGAATGGCAAAACTTTATGGAAATGTCTTAGACCGGTGCAAAAAATGTCCGAGAAACTTTAAAAATGAAGCACGTGTCAAGTCATTTAAAAATAGCCAATTACTTTAAGCAAGCACTTTCCCCATTGACAGCGCTGTGGACGAATTTTTTGACGCCCTATAAATTTTTAATTTTAGTTTTAATTTAGTCATTTTTGTAAATATTTTACTTTTAATTTTAGTTTTAAAATGTAGTATGTAAACAAATAGTTAATCTTCATAGTAATAAAACAGTACATAGGAAAAAAAAATTACTTTAAACTATTAAAATCATTTCATCGGCTTTGAAATACTCGAATAGATAGATAACCATTATTATCATCTTCATTTTTAAATAGATCACTTCATTCTTCAAAACAGTGTAAGACATAAAACGTATGGAACAAATTAAATTCCCAGCCCAACGTATAACGATTGTCCACAATTACAGCAACTCAAATACATTTAGCAACACGAGGCTGGACGTGGACAGAGGACTGTACTGAGGCATTTAATTAGTATTAGTACCGATCGCCTGAAGCAACGCGGACATGCTCGGTAACAATGTGATTGATGTATGAGAATACCGTTAGAAATTCTAGCATGCAAGTCTGTCTATACTGTATAGGATTTGACGCTTAATTGCTTTGGTACGGGGTTTGAGAATTTAGGGGTGAAATTGAAATGAGATTTCAGTGGATTTGTGAAAACTGACTTTTTTATGGTAAAATTAACAAATGAGTCCTCCCACCCAGGGCAGAGCAGGAGAGACTGTCAGACTCGTACTGACTAAAATCCACGGTGTCCTTCAATACCCCTGTACGTTCCGGGGTCACGGTAAGTCGTTAATCACGTGTATCTGGCAGGCTTTGACCCCGTCGTGGAAACTGACTTTAAAGAAACTTCAAAGCATCTGAGTAGTTAGATTGAAGGAAAACTATTGCAAAAACGACGAAGAAACGTAGCTGGTTAATGATAGAATTCTGGGTATAGGAATCCAAATATATATGTATAAAGATGGTATTTTATAAATTATAAATAAATAAAAGAACATGAATAAAGCGATAAAAAAAAAAACCTGAAAATAAAATAACTGAACCAACGATAGGACTGCCAACAACACAGATAAAATCAATCATGACAATATTACACTAAATAAAGTTCTATTTCAAGTAATAAACAAAGTACTACCAGTATACAAAATCAACAATGATAGTTTACAAACACAAGCAAATAGGCTCACACATACATCAGTAGTTTCTGATGAAATTAGAACTTAAAAATCCAAAGTCATAACTAACAATAACCCAATCATAATCAATCATGACAATGTTACAGTACACAATGTAGACACTGTACAAGCACAAGCAATTAGAATCAAATACACAACTCTAATAGGAATGCCTGCAGGCCACTAGGAACAGTAAATTCAGAACTCATTACAAGCAATCGCAGCGACATGATTACGGACTAGCAGATAATAATATAATCGCACGATTCCCTTGCAATGTCCCTGGATGAGCATCATTAATATATGGAACTAAATTATCGACCCTGGATAAGCACTGTGCAATGTGCCCAGTACTAAATATCTTTGCATCGTAATAGTTGGCCGGGTTTTGTAGGGATGTGGGCGTGTTGTTATCGATAAATTTTATTTGCAGCCAAGAGTACTAAGTAAATGTATTCAATACATGCTGCATTGTACTCGTTTTTACACTTACATTTGAACTTACTAGTAGCACTTCTTCTGGTTGATTCCACACCAAATGTCACAAAAAAACATTCCTTGTAGATGTTTTATTTTCTTCAATTGTGGTCTTTATTATTTTAATTGATATATTCTGTAGTCAAAAATTTTGCTCATTGCTTTAGGGACATCGACATCTTCAAAGGACAGCCCTTACCTACGACAACACACCTATATTCACCTATCAGATGTCACCATCTCATATACGGAAACCACATTCTGTTCCTATTCTGCCTATAATATTCCAGTTCATTCCCCTTACATCTGGTTTGAACCGGTGTACAACCACTTTACTCTAGTCCCTGTCATTGCAATCTTGCAGAGCGAAATATTCGAAGATTGAGGGTCTAGTTAAATTGGTTTTGCGGGACCCCTAAAGCTAAATGGACAATGGTGACCGCTGAATTTCAGAAAGGCCAAACGCCTCTAAAGGCCGTCTTTGTTTGTACGGACGGACGGCTAAAGCGGCTTTATTATACATATGGAATGAGTTACTAGGAAACGGAACGGCAAAGGAATTTAACCTTTGTTTCTAGGATCAGATTTGATTAAAGTGGTCGAGTCAGGAGTGTGTGTTGTACGAAAATTGATTCCAAGTACATGGGATTAAGTTCCAATCTAATGTTTGCATATTGTGTGGGGTTACTGGAATTCATGTAAAGGTTTTTTGCCATTTTTTGTTTTGTTAGTTAGAAAGCTGGTACTGCAAAGACAAATTACCAATTAGCTACTAAGAAATATTGATTAAAGCTTGTAGTACAAATTGATACTGGCGAGCCACTTTGTACAAATGCAAATATTTAAAATAAAATACAGCTTGCCTGCTCTCTGATAATGAATCTTTTATAAGTGACCGAATGTTTTAAAATCTGTTAAGTAGTTTTTAAGTTTACGCATTACAGACAAACATACAGTAAAGAGGGGAAGAAAAAGTAATCTTTAAAATATTAATTCTCAAACTTTGCAAATCAAAATTAATGACTAACCAAACGAAACAATTAGGAGTGTAGTACGAACTCTCAGGATCCACAACTAGTACATTTGCATCGGATCGCAGTTAACAGAGCCATTATTGAAATTTTATGTGAGTTTGATTATTATTCAGAAGACCGCTATTAGGACTGGACACGGGATTAGGGTATTGCTAAAATGATGTGGAAGCAGATTCTTTTATGATTAATTCATATATATAAAAATGTTTTGTTAGTTTGTGTACGCTTCAAAATCTATACTTAAAATGAGGCATGTCCTTATACTAGCTTTTGCAATTACGTAGTAGTAGTACCTAATACATCTCAGACATGGTTTTATGTCATACCTAAACTTTTCGTCGGATATTTTTGAAGTGAAAACTTCTTTAGCGGCGTTGTGCACTTTTTTTTGGAATGGGTAAAAAATGTATTTCATGACACAACACTCACGTCAGGACAGGTGACCTGATCGAAAATTCGTAAGACGGCGCAAGGCGCTTGCGCGAATGTTCGAGTGTGTTTATTACTATTCAAGTTTTCACTTCTGCCGGCACTCCCAGAGTGCAACCCGTCGTTTTTTTTTTATAAAGTTCCCAAGCAAAGTTTTAATACTTTTACTAAAACTTCACTGGCAAATTGTCTATCTGGAGTACCTGCTTCTTAATAAAAATCTTAGTAGCCACGAAAGTTGTCATGTTGCATGCAAATGTCAGCAATGCCATGCATTTTTTTTTGGTCGCGGGACTGACGAATTACCGTGACCCCGGTATGTAAAGGGCTATTGAAGGACACCGTGGATTTTAGTCAGTACGAGTCTGACAGTCCCTCCCGCTCTGCCCTGGGTGAGAGAACTCATGTGATGCCATGCATTTGGATAGAGTAGGTGTAGAAGTTTTGTATCTCAAACTTTGTTAACAAAATAGTGTCTAGTTTGATTTTGTACGAGTATATCGCACCCTTAAAAATAACAACACCTTTCAGATACATGCTGTGCCCAGGAAGACATCCGATATGGACTCAGCAATTTTAACCGTTCACATTTTGTACAACTCTATTGTTTATGCCATTACAATCTTATCTCTCTCCATACTTATCTACCAAAACCTTGAGCGAACAGACATCGGAGAGTTATGTAATGGAAACCTGTTAATTGCTCTCAAAGTGCCAACGTACATAATTCATACAATCACTAACTTATGTGGCGAACACGCCGTGTATAGACTTCCGTTGCGATGCATATTATATGCATGGATGAATTCATTTGCATATTATTGCGGAGGGTGATGTGTGGGTTAAGATTTTTGGCGTTAATATGCTTTAGAACTTCGTGTTTGGACATTAGCTACTCGCTCATGTGATTATAACAAAGATAGTGGAAATAACGGCACGCTTGCAGTAGCTGAGCGATCGGCTGCTGCATAGCGTGTCGTGGGTTCGATCCCCGCACGGAGATAATATTTGTCTGCAAGTAGTTGTTACGTGTCTGGGTGTTTGTGCATGTGAGTTTGTATGTTTGTGAAAGCACCTACGACACAGGAGAAATTCCAAGTGAGAGGAAACGTATCATTAAAAAAGCCGTCGCAGTGATAGGTGCTTTGCACACCTAGCCTAGAACCAAGTGACTTGACATCTGGTTACTGCTAGGATGCGCGTCGATCACACTGTTATGCGACTCACAAAAAACGTATGCGAAAATTTTAGAACATTCGGTTCTGTTCGCTTGACTTTATGCAAGACATGTGAGTACAAACACAGCATTAGGGCTCTGTTCCCTGGGGTCGCGGGATTATCTCCGGGGTCATAGACCTGTGTCCGGAGTCGCGGAACTGTTTCCAGGGTATCAGGACTGTGTTATCCTCAAAAATGAAATTAATTAATAAACGTAAAATCAACTCATTCGATCTCTTATTCAAATAAAAAACACCAGAAAACAAAGACACTAATAAAAGAATGACCTTTGGTTTACTGCTGGTGTAAAAATAATTTACAGTACTCAATGCACTTAAAATATTAATTCATTTTCGAGTCAATTTTCAATGGAAAGCAACTTATCATTTTCACAACAACATTCAATATCATCCAACGAAGCTGAAGCCTTTCAACTGAAATTAAAATTGTATTTCCATTCATAATGAGCCTTATTTTGTGAAACCAAAATATGTAATTTGTTCAATTAATGAGTTCAAACAGAGTCAGATTTCATTTTAATTGGTGGATTATTCCGACATCTGACGCTTTGTTTTTTAGCAATTCAAAACGGGGGATTTTTACGTCATCCTTGACGGAAACACAGAGATAAAGCGAACGTAATTGCACTCGTTTTTTAACTGCTTTATCTGATTCTTCCTTAGCGTCACCATTCAGCTCCAATCTGACCAAGCATGTTCGACTTGCCACAGAATTTTCTACTTTATACTTGTGAAACTTAGATTTCTAATGCTTTGAAATATTTGGATACTCTAGCATTTTTCCAAAGCGTCTGCAGGCATCTATCAGGATGGACAAGCGTTTTGTTGAATCGTGAATTGGACGTTGGTCCGAGAGTTTTAAATCTGAACGATTTACGCGAAAATAATAGCTTGAAAGCAATCCCGTTGGACGAATAGAGGTTTTTTGAAATTCGATTTAGAATTTCTTTTTATCTGTTGTATGAGTTGAGTGAGTTTTTATTGTGGTTTGATTGGCCATTATCATTTCTTTTACTTCATATCCTTTAGCTTTTGTAATATCGGTTGCATTTTGAAGCCAAACAATTGTTGCGTCTTCAAATTTCGATGCATTTAATCTTTCATAATTTCATTTTTTCCAAAAACACTATCAAGAAATTGTTAAGTAAAACATTAATTAATGCCAGACGTATCCAAAAATGAACCTTGTCAACTCATGTGTGAGATATTGCGTAAATAAAATGAACTTATTGTAATAAATGAAGCATCTCAAAAGAAGCCAGAAACTCCATTGAAAAAACATAATAATGTCGCAATAAAAATAGCACCAATGATTGATGTTCCACCATCTTCCTTCAACTCTTGCCCGTTAGCCATTGAGCATACAGGATCACTGACAGAAGATCATTAATCTTCCTATGTATGTAAATTTTGCTCTGATAAATCGTTGGTCAAGCAAAACAGGACCTCGTCCATTATTTCGGGTCTAGGGTCATTTGTTACTGTACTTGTTTGTATTGCTACTTTGCTGTTTGCTTTTTATTTATTAGGTTAAGTGTGTTCTGTAGACTGATTTACATTAAATGTTTTTGGTGTTCTGGCTTGTTTGAATTTGTTAGTATCTGTGAGGATTGGTGGGATATATATTTTTTTTTTTATGTTCATCAATGGTTTACCGTCTGATTTTATGGTTTTCTTTAAACCAGGATTATTATGGTGAAACTTTTGATATAGTTTAAATCAAACCATGAAACTGTCAGACCATCTTCCGATAAATTCTTATTAAACAGGAACATCATGATCGTCATCATTACACCCTGCTCTAATCCTAGAGGATTTGAATTATTATGAAATCAAAAGAGAATGCAGAATTGAACTCAGGCGTTATACAAAACATAATCTCTTTACTTTTATAGCATGTGTTCTCATTCCATAGTTCTCTATTACCTTCTCATTATTCACAATGATTCTAGCCATAACAATTTTCACACATTTAATCATTACACAAGAACAAAACTATTGTAGCGAACATAATAACTGTTAACAAAAACGACACTAGCGCCATCTCTGCAACGACGGAAGAACTACATCAGAAAAATGTCTACATCGCGCAATCAAAGTTATCCGCGAAATTAGAACACATAGAACATTCCGACAATCAATGTCGGGCAGAAAGCCCACCAGACACAACACCCGTCTGGTCGGAAGGTACCTTCCTTGTCACCACGGTAGTGAGGAACTTTCCACTCTGTTCCTCCTACCCCCATAACTGGTGACCCCGAAATGGACGTCAAGCGCAACCTTCGAGCAACGTGACGTCATCATCACCTGCATCACTTCCTCAAGCTTTCGAGCAACGAGTACCATAACCAGCCAGCCAGCTTCAAACGGGCATACCTGATCATCAGCATGCGCAGAAGGCGCATACCTGGTCAGCACCCTCAACCTCCTCGAGCGACCATGCTCCTGCACTAAGGCACATCTCAGCCAGTCGAGTGCGAATCCTCCTGGTTGTCATGGCCTTCACCTCGCGGCGCTTCCTCATCCGACTATGATGAATGCTACTCAGCGCCGGATCCCGACTCACTGGGATCTCACTTCACCGCAGCAGACTGTTCCGACGCACCGTGAACCCTGCGGCAACTCTTCTCCGCATCGAATTGTTCCGACTCACTGTGAACATTGCGGCATCTACGACGACTACAATTGGCTTGGACTACTACTATCGACCTCCGGTCTCCGGAGGGGAGTGATGTAGCGAACATAATAACTGTTAACAAAAACGACACTAGCGCCATCTCTGCAACGACGGAAGAACTACATCAGAAAAATGTCTACATCGCGCAATCAAAGTTATCCGCGAAATTAGAACACATAGAACATTCCGACAATCAATGTCGGGCAGAAAGCCCACCAGACACAACACCCGTCTGGTCGGAAGGTACCTTCCTTGTCACCACGGTAGTGAGGAACTTTCCACTCTGTTCCTCCTACCCCCATACTATCATCAAATATTTCATCCTTATCAACATAATCGATATCAATTATTACCATCAAAATCATCACAAATCTATCCCTCAACTTCTACACATCTACCCATATACTTATCGATACCAGGGCGACATAGCCCGAAGGGATCAACTCCCCTCGCATTGTCGCTAAGGTGCAAGGGTCAGTGTACTATGACATGGCCTCAGTCGCCTCTATCTCTCTAATATTGCACTTGGATAATCCAATTAGTGTCCAATAGTGCTGATATGTTTCCTTTGATGTTCATGATTTTAGTACTGTGGTGGATTTCAGTTGTTGGAATGTTTTGTGGAATTTTGTTAAAGTTAGGTTTAGCTAAAACTGACTTTGTAATTATTGTATTGACTGATTCATTGGTCTAATAAACTGTAAAAGTAATAATGGTTGTAACTGTAAGAGTTATTTCTGAGGGCGAGATCCTGGGTATAAGACCTGGGTAAGAGTTATTGGGTGTTTTCGTCAAGGATTCCGTATTGGCAGCTACGGAGCCTCTATTTGGTACCCGTGCTATATGTCGCCTCCTGTTACTTCTGATTGATGTACTATTAGATATACCCGTGCTTCACCTATTGGGTATAAAAAGGCCTTTACTTCACCCATCGGGTATAAAAATAAAATATCTTTGACTTTCAACTGAAATAGTTAGTAGGAAAAATAATGGATTTTTAATGATCAAACCTACAACGATCTTTAAAATAAACAAAATATGATCTCATGTGTATTTTAAAAATGAGAAAAGGATTCGAAATAATTATTTCACATAAATTACAAGCAATAGAGAAACATTCTCACGCCTCTAACATTAGCAAATAATTACAACATAACAAACATCTAAATATGACAAACGACTGTAATCCACTCATGTATGAAGACGCGTGCTAAACTTAATTTTGAACAAAAAAATATTAATAATCCTGTATTTTGAACCTTCACACTTGAAATCTAAAGTATAAAATCCCTTGATCATGATTGAAGTTTTACAAAACTTAAAAAAAAATCGACAAGCAGAATTTTAAACCTTCACCTTTGAAGTATAGAGTTGAAAGTCACTTAGTGATATCGAAGTTCTAAATCAAAATAGTTTAAACTGTAGGGCGTGATGCCCACAAGTCAATGTATGTTAACTTATGTTTAATGGTTTCTATAACACTCAATTGATCACGCATCGGGACACAAATACATAAATTATTCTTAAAAATCATGGGAAATGGCGGCCACGTGTCGCAACTTTAAAATTGTAAAATTGAAATAATTTTGAAGAAGTGTGAGAGTGTGTTTATTTAAAATAATATGATTTATTTAAAATATAATATATTTATATTTGTATCTCTAGTAAGTATTTTTTTTTCTTATTGATTTAAGTGACTTCTCGAACACTTTTGAATAATTTTATTTGCGTCTCTTATTAAAATAATTATATAACCGTCACGATGATCTTAAAAGTTTTCAAATCAATTGAATTACAAAGGTTAGCGCAGTGGCTGAGCTATTAGACTGCTGCGCTGCGTGTCGCGGGTTCGATTCCCGCACGGAGCAAAAATTTGTACGATCTACAAGTAGTTGCTTCGGGTCTGGGCGTTTGTGTATGTAAGTTTATATGTTTGTAAACGCACCCACGACACAGGAGAAATTCCTAGTGTGGGGTAACGTTTAAAAAAAAGGGTTGTTTTATTTGATAAGATTGATGCAGTAAATTGTCAGTAAAACCTTAGTCTTAGTGACACTGTACATGGTGACTTTATGCCAAAATTTTATCATAAAATCAAAACAATTCTGGATAAAAAAATCACTAATTAAAAAATATAATAATGATCAAACAAAAATGCAAAAAATATACGCACATTTCACAGTTATTTTTTGTGTGTCACAATGTCCCTTTAGTAACACTGTGTGTTACAAATACTCCTTTCAACAAATCCCATTCTATTATTTGTTCATGTTCACCCAATTCCCTCGTCCCTTATCCCAGCCTTTCACGAACTGTTTGTCCACTAAAACAATTGCGACTAGGGTAACCATTTTGAGAGAAAAATCGGGACTTTAGTGAAATAGACTTGATACTTTACTTACATTTTATTCCTCCTGTAGTGCCAAAGTCTCCTTTTTCTGAGTTCTACAAAAAACAAATCATCAGTACAAAAAAAAAACAATTTGATATCAGCGTTCGATTTTTAACTGTGACGTTTGTAGCAAATATTTGTATGATCTACTAGTAATTATTCTTGGCCTGGGTGTCTTTGTATATGAGTTTTAATATTTATGAACGCATTCACGATACCAAAAGAATAACTAGTGTGTGGCAACACAGAAAAAACAATATTGTCAAAAAACCGTTATTATATCTAATACAGTTCGGACTGTTGTAACATTACTAATTAGTCTTATAGTAAGCATATACACCACTATGGATTGTCTATGGAATATATCTCTAGTCGTTGGATCCTGTCACACTGTCGTCACTGTCCGTCTGTGTCTGAATTGTCTGTCTACAAATAAAACTTATAATCAAGAAGTATATTTTATTCACCACCAACATAACACGGACGAGAAAGCTGAAGCTCGGACAAGTCCGGAAAAATCCAAACGCACGGTCAAATAGTGACGAATAAGGAAAAACACTAACAACACGTACGGAACGTTTAGCTGTGCTATCTCGACACACAGGAATTAGTTGAGACAGTGACCGATGGGCATTATAGATAGTTCACTCTTAGGTACTTCCCAGTCGGTTAACCGGTTTAGTCATGTTTTATTGGCTAATTAGGAAGTCTAGAAACTGGCTTGGATTTGTTGTTGTTATTTTAGATGTTTTCTTAGTCATTTAAGGGTAAAATAAAAAAAATCTTCAGCCAAATCACTGTTTTTCGCTCTAGCAATAAGCTATTTCCTTACTTATTTCTTTAACCTATGTACACGTCTTTTATCTTGTTACAATTCCCATCTTCTACCCGTATCCTTCAGGCCATTTGTTTCTTATTATTTTATTTTAAAACTTTCATCCGATTATCTTGCATGTCATCTGATGTTCGGAAATACCTCCAATCCCTATCCCTATCCTCCCTCCAAATTTTTTGAGATGGGTTTGCTTTTATTCTAGTCTAAGGCAGCGGTGGCAGAGACATAGTCTACAAAAGAGTGACTATACCTAGAATAAGCCTATAACCTATTCAGTCTAAGTTTGAAGAGATTTGTGTTATATGCATTCGGAAACAAACTTACTACTTAGTAAGTTCCACTCTTTAATTTGATGAACCAGTGATACTACTGCCTGTAATCTTTCTTCAAAACCTTATCTATCTACCTAATTACCTTCCAACCCTTACGAGACATTACTACAGACTTATCAGGAATGCAAATGATTCGTTACGCTCCGCGTCGGATCGCGTCGGATCGCATCGGATCGCAATTAGTGTAAACGGTACGGGCGACGCCGTCCGTGTAAGCTCACTTGATCCGTGTTCCAGCTTTGCGACAGCCAAATCCGACGTGGATTTTTGATGATCTAGGGAAACTGGATGTGGTTGATATGATTTATAAAGTTTTGCCACAGTAAGTGGCAGGGACTCAGTAGACAAAGATCCGGCGGCAGTGCCCAACAGTGGCACAATAGTTTATTCAACAATAGTTTTAATTAAAAGTGATTCGACGTACTCCATTATCTTTGACGGGACCCCTTTAGAGGTCCAAAGCCTGCCGGGGTCGCGGGACTAACGGACTATCGTGAAGGTGGATTTTAGGTTCCTGCTCTGCCCTGGATGGGAGGACTCATCTGATGATTTTACCACGCTAAAAAAAGGACACGGTTGTGTGTTTTTGTAACCTTTTACTTTAACTTTCAATCGAAACTACAAAACCGTACTTATACGACTTCCAGTTTGAATCTAACTCAAAACCTCGTATTTTGTAATTGTTGCGAATTCGCGCGCATCTATCAAAATTAAATTTTACAGGATTTTGGGCTTTAAATCTTTGCTATAAAGGATTGAAATGTTACACGTTTGTTTGTTTAATGTCCGTTCTGAATATTTCCTGTTTTCCACTATATTGGAGTCGACATGTCCGACGTTTTTACTTTATTTGACTGTCACTGCGGGTGCAACTGAATGTATGGTTTTGTTGAGGATTATTTAAGTAATAAATTGTTTGCCTGTAACTGTTCGGTTGATTTGCTTTAAAATAAGTTGCTATTTTTTATTTCCGTGGGCTCGTGGCTAAATAAATACAGCCGCACAGGCCGATCTTACGTGTTAAGCCACGCTTGCCGAGGTTGGTCTGTGGATGGTTGACCATCTGTCATAGCGAGTTTCCTCCGTGGCTTGGAAAGCACGTAAAGCCGTTGGTCCCGGCTGTCATTTGTAGATCTTTGACAGTCGTTACTGTTAGTCAGAAGCTCTAAAGTCTGACAACCAGTCTTACGACGGGGTATCGTATTACCCAGTTACTGGGTTGTGGAGGTCCGACAGGCAGTCGATCCATGTAAAATACTGATATCCACCTGCATCAGGTTTGACTGGAAGCCGACCCCAATATAGTTGGGAAAAGGCTAGGCAGATGATGATTTTTTTATTTTCATTATACATTGTTACATTTGATTAGCCTGTAATTGACAGGCTAATCAAATATAACACGTACGTATTTTTGGATAAAGTTGCTAAACTGGAGTTATTTTTTGGTTGAGACTTTGAAAGACCAGATGTAGAACAGACGGTTGATCGTTGTAAAGTACCCGATAGAACTTTGTTTAAGAAATCTAACAAATGATATAGCTGAACTCGTGGCAAATTCCCGAACCAATGCCATAGTACAGCTCGAAGAGGTGTGTACTCAAAGTGTAAAAACGAATAAAAAAAAACATTTGTACTCATACTACCAGTTCTAGTCCGGTGCTATATTTGTTTTAAAAAAGGAAAAATACTTTAGCATCCCACTTATATACTTATGAGTATTTCCTTACTAACATTTTTTTTTACTTAAAACAAAAAAAAAATGTTAGTTTATAACATTGTTTTTTTAAAACAAAAAAAAATTAGTTTATAACATTTTTTTTTTTGTTTTTAAAAAACGTTGTCTAACACTAGGAATTTCTCCTGTGTCGTGGGTGCGTTTACAAACATATAAATTCACAGCCACAAGCGCCGAGACTCGGACTTGTAGATCATACAAATATTTGCTCCGTGCGGTAATCGAACCTGCGACACGCAGCGCAGCAGTCGAATCGCTCGTCGTGCCGTCATTTCTTCCTACTATTCTATTTTTACCTTTATAACATTCCACACTCCTACGCCAACATCAGTACTGAAAAATAAACAAAAACAAAAAAATTCGACTCATCATATTGAATAATCATTCACAAAGATAAAATTGTATCAAAACTATCATTTTTGATGAATCGTGAACACGCGTCGTTTACGTGACGGATCGCATCCGTCCACACGACTAAATACAAATGATCCAACTTTATTTTGAATGTGTATTTAAAAACGTAAGCTAAATTGAACCTTATGGAGAAGGCAGAAGAGTTTTGAAATCGTAATCGATCATTTAGATTCGCTTGAATGCATTGATGTGTGTGAAAAAATTGTTTGTACGTCTTTACATTGAATTGATGTAAAGTTTTCTGGAAGTTAAAGTTAGATTATTTTATTTGTACTAAGTTTATATATTATTATGTTTTCAATTGCTGGCAGTTAATTAATGTGATGAAAACCTGTTCCAGTTGTTACTTTATTAAGTTTTGACCATCTTTGTTCATCATCTTTCTTTATTCCTTTTTCATATCGAAATTCTTTCAGTTTTTTGGCATTTAAAGGCAACAGATAGACATACAATATTACTTTTGTATTTCTAAAATTTGTACGGATAAACGTAGAAGCTCACATTAAGGGCCACTGCTGTTTCTAAGATTTCCCCAAACAATTAACTAAAAGCACCTCATCACACACTCAATAATTCAACATTACCAACAATGATCACAATAACAGCTTAAAAGCTGTCACGAACAACTTCAACACATCATCAGAACTATTCACAATGAACTAAAGATAACCGTCTTATATCGTATTCATCAAAGGCTTTACCCAAATCTGAACGTTCTTACATCTGTTGCGAACTGTCAAACATTTTAGGTAGCAATACGTATGCAAATGTGGCGTCCCTTCAAAGTTTATTGTTATGGCAAGATGCTCTTAAACGGCCCTCGATAGGCGTAAGATGTTTGAGACATACTGCAGTGGCGAATGAAGAATGTTTGCAGCAAGAAAATAATATTGTTTCTTGAGATTTCTGAAATAGGTATGGACGTAGAAATAAAATATGAAATGCAGTATTTAAAGGGCTCTAGATTAAATACAACAAATATACATAAAAGGAAAAGAAGGGAAAAGAAAATTAATAAGCGATAAACCAACAGACCAGTCTCATCGATTGTTTCATTTCATCATTGTTATTAATTGTCCATGGCATCTCTTACATGTACATACTCAAAGACAACTTCTCAGTAATTTTATATGTCATATCTGAAGCCTTTTACTCGCCTTTTATTGTTTCATCTTCATTTAGTTTCAAAATAACTTACTACACTACTATTCATCATACCTTTTTTAATTCAGGATTTGTAATTCATAAAACACTCGTAATGAATAATTCATTTTTGTAATACTCAACTGCTACATATTCTTTTTTTCATTCACTTAAATTCACTCATTCTGAAAATATGAGCAAACAGTAATCCAATACCTACTCTTTCGTACAGAAAAATGTTGTATCATACAATCCGCTCCGTATGTCATTCATGTACCGATCCGTGTCTAAGTGCTACGGATCTCGTTCTCAAAAGCTAGTGAAATTCAAAACAGGCCGTTTGTACGTCAATGAATGTTGGAATTTATTGAAATGACTCCACGGTATATTTCGGATTTTATTGTATCGCTAAATGTTCCAGCCGTATCATTATTGCGAAGTTACTGACTGGAAATGGTAAATAAAATGCTTGTATTCGAAATTGTGTTGTGTTTTTGTCTTCACATTTAACACTACATTTGGCTTTCTATTGTAGGAATCTTGAAGTTTTCCTCTATTCTTCTATTTTCCCGGCCTGTCGGAGGATTAATTTTCCGTGAAAGATATTGAAGAGAACTTGCTAGTGGTAATATCAGCAGGATTGCTTTTATTATTTCCTTGAATTCTTCAAGAAGATCGATATTCAATTCGCTTGGAGGATTGGGAACATCGTGATGAGTAATGTTTTGAATATGTATTTGAGTAGCTAAATGAGAAGAGAAAGACCAAAGCAATAAAACAAAAACTTTGAAAAGTATGTATGTATGAAGATGATAATTACGGTACATAAATCGGAATATATAAGGAAAACAATTTACTGCGTCCCTATAAAATTATGTCATCAGTAGCAAATGACCCAACAATGGACAGCAATGGACCCAAAATCAACGTATGTAGGCTCCCACCCAGGAAGAGAAACTAGGTGAAGTACGGGTTTGCACCCGGATAAAGAAAAAAACAATTAAACTTGTTGTTTTCATTGTCGTCTTGTTAACGAAAAAGTCTTTAATAAAGTCAATTCAAATAAACTTATATATACAGAGATCGAAGAAACTAAAATAAGAACAGACTCCAAAGTTATTACTCAAGAGGACAATATCAAAATATTCCAAACGGATTTACCTAACGAAGTTGACTTACAGACCAACAAAAGGCAATTCATCGTTCAAGACAAAACTATTGTAGCGGACCATTCTAGCAAAGCTTAATTTGGTATAGCGATACCTCAAAGGGGACTAGAGACAATACAGAGATATATACAGTAGGTTCAATCATTAAGCTAGTTGATGCCATGGGCCGCACGTTAGTGGAAGTCTTTAAACATCTGTTAACCTGGAATAGTATGAAACGCCCACTTATACTGCCAGTGTTTTGTTCATCTTGTTTATTTCATCATTCTTAACAAGTTTATTTGTAGTTCTGAGAAGAATTTTTATCGTCATAACAGTAGTCTTCTTTATAGATAAGGGAATAATTTATTCAGTCTACCTCTACTCATATAACTATCATCCACATGTATAAACCCAAAACATTCCTCATTCCCTGTTTCCTTTGCAACTCGTGGCATGTTCTAGGCTAAGATTTTCTTTCTTTTATTAGCCGTGACGCTTTTTTAGCACATTTAGGAGAACAGTGTATAAGAAGCGAGGGATGATGGGAAATCACACACTTAGGGCAAATCAGGACGTCATTTACAAGCGGCCATTAACATATGGCGTCCTGTTGGCGCTTGCGCTACGTTAGTATTGTGTTAAGTATGCTTAAAGAGTGTGTCCCTATTATACCTCGCGTCCCCGTCTTATACACTGTTCCCCTATCGCTTGAACTGGTTGAAACGCGGTAACTCTGAACTTCTGAACTTCACCTCTCTGGTGGCAAAAAGTCGCGATGGTTGTCGACTTCAAGCTAATGTATTCCGGTGCATTGTTTGTGGCAGACGGGATTACTTGCCTGATATCAAATTGCTAGGTAAAAGGGATTGGGTCGGTTTGTCGATGTTACGGCTTGTGGCAAGAAATTTGAGATGGTTTTTGTTCTATGCTGTTTTGAGTTTACCAAATTTCTAAATAAATTCTCTTAGCTAAAATGTAAATCATTGATAAAGAACAGTCGACGCAAGTTGGACAAGGTGATATAACTTTACACTGGCTTATTGTCATATTCGATGTCACCCGTAACGTAGATCAGAACTCAAATTCAACTGTCGTCATAGATTTACAAGTACCTACATTTTTGTGGTATAAGATCTTCTTTCAAATTATAATCATATTGTATTAAGTTATGGGTTATTCTACAGTAGGTATATTAATCCATACGATATTTATCTACTGATGAGAATTAGTTATCAGCAAATGCCAGTTTTCAAATTATTCATTTCAAATAAGCATTGTTCCTAATGTTACAACACCTCCAGCTTCAAAATTCCAACAAACCACTCACAAATGTCAGTAATCCTAACCGTTACATCGACTTCAGAATCCCCATTAACACTCAAAACTATTCTAACTTTACAAACGTCAAACTATAAATCCGGGGTACCATCGACATGGCCTTTTACCAAGATTAACAATATCTCAAGCACTAGCTGGTCAAAGGACAAATTGCGATCCAAGATGGTAAATAATTAATTGTACTAATGGAACAGTTAGTTGGCAACGTTGAAATTTGTCAAAACAAGACGACGGTATGAATAGATTGTGTTTGCATTGTTCGGTTCTGATGAGATTGTTTGCTTAAAGTCAGGAGGTAAGTAATATTAAGAGGTAATGATAATAATAAATGATCTTATAATTTTACTGAGCATCATAATTATGATCATTGTTTGTGGTAGGTCTCACTTAAACATCTGTAATTTCTTCGCCCATTCTTAGATCATCATGACCATCTTCATTCTCTTGTCCCATGTAGTAGCAGCAAGTTTTTTATTCTAGTCAACAGTAATTTTTTTCTTACCTCTTACTATTCCAGTGGCACTGGGGAAATACCTCTCCTCATTCCATCCATAATAGATTTTCCCACTCCACCTCAAACCAGTCGTCGAGTTACACATACAGATCACCTCGCCAAGATCACCTCGCCATCTTGTTTTTATCAGCTTCAGTGGCGCTGTCCGTCTCTCGGTCACATTTCTAAGTCTTCACACCATTGGTCGTGTGGAGGCTTTCTGAAATATTTCGTTGAAATGCTACATAATTGTTTCTTGTTCACATTCTTGTATTTCTTCATTTTCTTCTATACATCGCAATAATTTTATGGCTTTATATTATAAATCATCGTAAAACTTATCTACAATACCACTAAAAATAAATGGCGTCAGCCATCATAATCCCAAATTGGTTTCCAAACATGAAACTTTAAAAAGGAATCTATGATTGAATCAACACACGATAAATCGGTGAATCGAGGGACCCTTTATTGTTACTTGAACAAAGATTTACCTTAGTTGAACTGGATAAGACATTTCAATATGTTGATCTTCATATAGATGCGCCTATTTCGTCGCGTTTCTCAATATTTAATTCTGTTAAGAATTAATAATAGTGTTGCCTGCTGCTTCACCCGCTTCAACTCGAAGATTATACCACCAGGAACATAAAATCGGGATAAAAACTATCCTGTGTTAATCCAGGTTGTAAACTTTCTGTGCACCTAATGTCATCCAAATCCATTCAGAAGTTTTTGTGTGAAAGAGTTATAAACATTTGCATGGATGGCCATACAAACTTTCACGTCTATAATGTTAGTAGGATTCTTTTTTACTGGAGCTTTAAATAGGTAGATAGACAGACGATCACAATCCGAAAGGTTTATAATTATATATGTTGAAAATTATATTTTTACAGAAACATTGAACAGAGACATATTTGCATCTTTTTACGGCTTGTATCATCGTAATTTAGCCGATAGTACTCCAAGATAGAACACACCAATTTTTAGAATTGTAAACGATGATGAAAAAGGCTAGGCAGATGATGTATCTGAACCAACTAAAAATATTTTATTACATTTCAAAAATTCAAAATCTTCTCTCGTGTCACATCTAGCTAGCAATCTTTACCTCCCGACCTCTATTGTGTAAAGCAATATTGAGTGCGGGCGTAAGGGCAAGTAATTGTGAAGATGTCTTCGGATTACCGACCCTTGGGGTAAGCAGAACTTCAGGGATAAGTGATACATCAGTGTCGAATGGTGTCCGTTTGTGTCCGTGATATGGTTTGAATTCAAGATGATAGATGTCTTTTTTTAGAATCAATTTTTGATGCGTTGTTGTGTATCGTGATAAAACTTGAGAGAAGTATTTTGATGAAATTATATTTTAAACAACAGATATATTTTATACTAGCTTCCGCCCGCGACTCCGTCCGCGCGGATGTCGGTCTTCGCGTGGATGGTTTATTTCTCCATTTTTAGTAACTCTGACAATGACATCTTATAAATATCTATTGGACCCAAATACGGCTAAGCCTATAATAATTAAGGAGATCCCTCTATTGAGCTACTGCTGTTGAGCTCGCATTCTGTATTGTAACCGAAAAATATGATTTTTTTCTACGTATTTTTCCAGGATAAAGAGTATCCCATTTTATGCCCAGGATAATAAGGTATAATTATACCAAGTTTCATCGAAATCGAACCGTTAGTTTTCACGTGATGTCTGCATATACAGACAGACAGACAAAAATTTTTTAATCACATATTTGGGTTTGGTATCGATCCAGCTACACCCCCGCTATTTCTTTTTTCAATATTTTCAATGTACAGAATTGACCCTTCTACAGATTTATTATATGTATAGATTTAATTAATAATCTGTCTACGTCAGAAGGACGGTTATGTTTCTAGGCATTAACACAATTTTCTTGTGTTCAATAGCAACGAAATGTTGTTAATTTTTATTGAGATTAATTTACTCTCTCATATATTAGAAACACAAGTTTTAGAAGATATTTTGAAATGTAAAAACTTAATAGAATTTTAAAATCCTAAACAATTGACTCTGAAAATGAAAAAGTGGGATTGCTCAAAATTAATCATACAAATAATCTGGCCACTACAGTAATTTCATATCAATAAACATAATTACCGATACAAACACCACGTCTATTCAATTTTTCCATAATATGAATGTAAATAATCAAAAAGTAGCCATTTTATTTAACGACAGCAGCACTCTAAAGCATTCCTCATTCCCTTTGTTTACTCTAGGGGAAATAATTAGAGCAGATTCGGATGAAAACAACGAAAGAAAAAAGAAATAATAATTCATCAGGTAGCGAGAGATAATCCTGAATTTTTTAAAATGGGATGACGTAAAGGCGCTTTCTCAACAAGAGCGATGATGTAATAAAATATCATAGTATAGCATAGGCAAATTGTCAGTTAAAATAACTCTTCTCCAGACAGAATTGTATGACCACACCATACTTGTTAAATGTGTATGTAAGTTAAAAGTATAGAAAAGATTATGCTGGAAAGAGGACAAAAAATATTTCGTGTTTTCGTTTTTATTTTAGCGTGGTAAAATCATCAAATGGGACTCATTTGATGATTTTATTTATGACTAAAATCCACGGTGTCCTTCAATAGCCCTTTATATTCCGGGGTCACGGTAATTCATAAGTCCCGCGACCCCGGCGGACTTTGGCCCTCTAGAGGGGGGCCCCGTCATTTTTGCTGACACTATTTGATGCGCGCGTGTAACAAAACTCGCGGTCGACCCGGGCATGGTCCATGGTCGGACAGCGAGTTGCCCATTGCCCGCGCCTACGGTGGCCGGAGATCGTCTGCCGACGTCCGTCGCCGTGGGCGTCTACCACTGCGGCTGGTGTTTTCGTATATAGCAATATTGGCTTATATAAGATATATATTATATTAGGCTTTGCTGAAATTTTAAATTAATCTCTAGTGAGTTTACTCAATGCACACGTAGGTCTAAACACTCCAGGGTAGCATAATCTTAACCTGCCCATTTAGAAGTCAGTATTTAGATTTCCCAGCGATATGTATTATAAAATTAGGTGAACAGTTTTAAACCAATAGGTTCAAAATTCATTTCATCACATTACTTCGCTTCGCATATATCGTTTCGCTTTTCCTGTGTTCCAGGTTTATTTACAACGGGGAATAAGAGAACACAGAGATGAGGCAAATTAGCAATTATATTATAAAAAAATCATCGGTTGTTTTAAAAGCGGTGTCGTATAGAGTATTTTGTTTTAGCATCACGATACGATATAATGAGGGTCGGATACGTTATATGAGACTGAATACAAATAATGGATGGTTTTTTATGGATATTTTGCTAAAATTGAGTGGAGTTGTTTTTTTTTTTAAATTAATTCTTTACCCAACTGTGATGAAAGATCTTCTTTAAGACTGTAAGTAATATTTATCAAGATAAAGTATGAATAGGTACGGTGAAATGGCAATATACATAATTTGACACTTCTTAAAATACTCGTAACTTTATTACAGTAAATTGCTTTATAATTTTGTTAACAATAGTTTTAAAATTCGTAATTAATTAACTTTCAGAAACAGCAGACCACTAGTAGCTACCGAATATAAATAATTTATTTATAAACGAAAACTATCCAACTTCAATTCAATAATTCAGATTACCCAATCAATTCAAAACTATGACAAAATCCAGTAATCGATCAAATTGCCCTCAAATAGTATTGTGTCCCTAAAAATTTGTAACAGATTTGTATGATGCATTATGCCACCCTCGTTCCATACGAATATCTTTGTATTTTGTGGGAACAAGTGGTACTTTAAGTACCGTCGGAACTCTCCAGCGTGTCTTAGGATTGAGACAGATGGCCGAGGAAGCACTTGAAAGGAAATTATCATTTTTGTATTCGACTTTTCTTCATTTAAGGGTGACATAAATGTGGGATGATATTCGGCATGTAAAAATGACACTGACTTTATTTTTAATATTTTCACTTGCGTCTTTTATATTTAAAGTGCCATTTACGATTTTTTTTTTTCGTTTTTACTTTGTATATAAGGCGCATTTTTTGGTGTATTTCATATTATAAACATTACACCAAAAATAGCTATTTGTTTGACAACTACATCATAATAATAGAAGCCAAAAAAGACCGAATACAATTATTGAAAAAACTCTGTCATGTATCTACTCAGGCACAATTTTGATATGTTTAAAAAGTGCCTAACATTCTAGCTTCTAAACACAAAACCTCCTTCCTCCACCAACATTCACCATAACTTTAAGTGATTAAAAATAAAAATGCAAATCCGTGAAATCCCCACCGTCCATATTTATCTTATGTCGTATTTGCATACGACACAGTACGACATGTTACGACGCGTGCCCACTGACGTTTCACGCAGATTACATTTATTTTCAATCTTCATCGTTGATTGAAAATGCAGATTTGCATGTTTTTGATACTTTTGTTGTTAAGTAACGCCGTCATGCGTTGTCTTGTGATGGGTTTAGAAGTAGGTGTTATTTATGGTAAGAAAAGAAAATACACTGTAGAAATAACAATAATGTAATGGTTTTTTACATGACAAAATGATCCAATGAGTCCTCCCACTGACTGACTGTCAGACTCGTACTGACTAAAATCCACGATGATTCTTCAGTAGCCCTTTACGTTCCAAGGTTATAGTAATCTGATAAGACAATCCCGCGATCCGATATGCTAGCACAGTATGCTAAACTCGACTTCCAGTCGAACCGGATGCAGTACCAGATCAGTATTTTACAAAAATCGACTGCGTATCTAACTTTCACGTCACAGTAACTGGGTACTCTAGGAATTGGAACCCCTTGGAAATACTGATTGAAAGACATTCAAGCTTGATAATGTAAAACATTAAAAAATATGTGGTTATTATATCTGATTTTTTATATCTAATAATTTCCAACAACGCTATTATGACCTCTGTTAACTTATATTTTTCGCTGGTCACTGCGAGTAAGGTCAACCAAAATATATGCGGCTACCGTTTGCAGCCGTTTGTCTGCATCGGCGATAGGTTTATGACCGAAGGCAGTTATTATATCCAGTCTGATCACACTGAATACTAATCTACTTATTTGCCATTGATTTTACATAGAACGACATCCTATCTGATCACACAGCCCAATTAATATTAGTTCCTGTTTTCTGTCTATAAGAACTGTTAACAGCGTAATGTGCTTTGCAAGGAACCACATAATACACCAATTAAAAGAAAGTCAATTTCCAGATATCAATAATAACGTTGTAATTACTTTGTTATCATGACAGGAGTTAGGCAATCGCTGACTAATGCAGCGGATGCGCCCGTGTCTCAATAATAAACTGCACAATTGCAGATTTGTGAATTATAGTAATAAGTTTTAGCTAATAGAATTATAATAATTGTAAATTAGTCTCGTAGAACAATTCAATTATTAAACATTGTTTTTATTTTAATAAATATATTTTTGAAGTGAAAACTTCTTTAGCGGCGTTGTGCACTTTTTAAACTCGCGTCAGGACACGTGACCTGATCAAAAATTCGTAAGACGGCGCAGGGCGCTTGCGCGAATGTTTGTGTGTGTTTATTAATATTCAAGTTTTCACTTCTGCCGGCACTCCCAGGGTGCAACCCGTCGTTTTCTTTTTAAATAATAATCGCCGTAACTTAACGCAGGTCTTTCTTTCTTTTTTCTTTTCTTTTTTTGATCTTCAGATAATAACCATAAAATAAGAACAAAATATTCGTTATGCCGTCTGCCCACTTCCATTTTTCGCTGGTCACTGGGAGTAGGGTCAACCAAAAAAAGTGCGGCTACCATGTGGAGCCGTTTGTCTTCATCGGCGACAGGTTTATGACCGGGGGCGGTAAATAATATCGGCGCGGGAAAGACGTCATGCAACATTCATACGTTATGTTTTGATACAGGTTGATGTTCATTCTGGTAGACTTCTCGAATAACATTTTGTTTTAACTCTCTGAGATCTAAGATCATAATCATAAATAATAAAGATAATAAATAAAATAATAAACCTTCAGTAGCGCCATCGGGATGGAATTTGGTGTGGACAAATGTGCGGTCATGCATGTAAAGCGTGGGGAGATTGTGGAGTCCGTGAGCACCCAACTCTCGGATTCCATAAGCCTTAGATCCCTCTCAGCAACCGAAACCTATAAGTATTTGGGTATGTCGGAAGCGTTGGGCATCAATGTTATTGACATGAAACAATCGTTGAAGGAGCGTTTCTTTGGCCGCTTGAAAAAAGTATTTAATAGGTGGTAATAAGGTGCGCGCCTTCAACGGCTGGGTCATGCCAGTCTTGATGTACACTTTTGGCATACTCAAATGGACTCAAACAGAACTTGATGCCCTGGATAGGAGGATCCGTACATTGCTGACTGCATATCGAATGCATCACCCACGGTCTTCGGTTATGAGATTGTATATCCCGCGAAAATGTAGAGGTCGAGGTTTTCTAAACGCTAAGACTCTCCACAATCGCGAGATATGCAATCTCAGGGAATATTTCCTAAAAGCCGACGTGGGAATGCATCGAGATGTAGTAGCGGTGGACAAGGGCCTCACTCCGCTCTCCTTGGCTAAAGAGAACTGGCGCAAACCTGCAGTGCTTGACACTAATGATCGCATGGAGGTATGGCAAAGCAAGGAGCTTCACGGGCGCTTTTTCCGGGCCCTACATGGGCCTGATGTAGATTTGTCAGCGTTCGTGGCCTGGCTACGATCTGGGGAACTCTTTGGAGAAACCGAGGGTTTTGTCTGTGCAATTATGGATGAAGTTATGATGACAAATAACTACCGGAGATTTATTGTGAGGGATGGCACGGTTGACATATGTCGGGCATGCCACCGTCCTGGTGAATCAATCCGTCACATTATTTCCGGGTGTTCTCATCTCGCTAATGGAGAATACTTGCATAGACATAACCTTGTAGCCAGTATTATCCATCAGCAACTTGCTCTGAAATACAACCTTGTGGAATCCGAAGTGCCGTACTACAGGTATGTGCCCGACCCAGTTCTTGAAAGTGGCAATATCACACTGTACTGGGATCAATCCATCATCACTGACAGAACTATTGTAGCCAATAGACCTGATATAGTGGTGGTGGATCGATCTGAGCGGCGCGCAATGATTGTTGACATAACCGTCCCACATGACGGGAACCTCGTGAAAGCTGAGAAAGATAAGCAACTCAAGTATCTTGATTTGGCTCACGAGGTTGTCGATATGTGGGATGTGGATTCAGCGATCATTGTGCCGATAGTCGTGTCGGCCCATGGCTTAATTGCCAAGAGCCTCGACAAACATCTAAGGAGGCTCTCGTTAGGCAGCTGGATCAAGGGCCTGATTCAGAAAGCAGTTCTTCTGGACACGGCGCGCATTGTTAGGAGGTTCCTTTCCTTTTCTCTAGAGCCCTGACCGCCGGTAGCTTGGACCCTGTTCCCGATACCGGTGGGCCACTATTATTTATATTTTTAAATGTTTTTTTTTTTTGTTTTGTTTTTGTAAAAATATTTAAAAATGTAATTAATTAGTAAAGGAAATGAATAAAAGATAATAATAAGCCTATAATTTTCTCTCTGCTGGGACACAGGCCTTCTATCTGTGAGATTACTGCGCTGCGTGTCGCGGGTTCGATTTCTGCACGGAACAAATATATTCTATACATATTTATAAAAATGTGATGTTGGTTTGTGTACGCTTCAAAAACTCAAAAAGTTCTGCACCGGTTTAGAAATTTTAGCATGATATATAATCCGCATCAAGGATTTCTTTTACCTATTTTTTGCATCAGTCACATATCTTCCCAACCATTCAATCACAATGTGCCACAGTACTTGTAGATTATATAATATACGAATACTAGCTGTACCCTGTCACGCTTCGCTGTGGCATCTTTATAGTAGTTATGTACTTGTGTACTATATTCTATTATTCCGGTTATAGATATTTGTGTATGAGAGTTTAAATGTTTGTAAATGCACCCACGATACAGGAGAAAATATCCTAGTGTAAACGTTTACAAAAAAAAGAATAATATAACACAAAAAAAAAGAAAGACACCACTTTTCCAAACTTAACTAATATGGATCGAGAGTCTTTCACAAAAAGATACACGTCCTGTATATGGGACTGTAACTGGATTTCCTCAGATACCTCTGCGCTGAGGGTCTATTTCGAGATATAGGTGGACAACTGGCGCCGTTCCTACTAGCGAGGATAAGCAGGGAGAGTAGATACTATATTGTTTCATTATTATTGATACAAATAAGAAAAAAGTTACACATTATTTGTAATGTAATGTTTTGACATTACTGTACTAATAATGAAATGTCCAATACCGGCTTGTGGATGTCAGATTGCTCCAATGTAATTTATTTAATCAAAACTATTGATATGAGACAAATATTTGCATTATTATTTATTTTATTTGTCATTGATCTACAACGCATCCACTACAGGAGAAATTCCTAGTAAGGAACTTTTTTTTTACGTTTACTAGTAGAATTAAACAGCGTATTTGTATAACGGAACAGATAGCGCCATCTATGAGATAAGGTCTGAACTTCTGTGACATAAATAGTAACCCTATTAGCAATTTATGAGGGTCCGATTTTAATACCGAGGGTCGCGGGTTAGAATCACATGAGTGGTTCAATTAGCAGATGTAAGTTTAAATGTACGTTTTGCAATTCTGCTGCACGGGTTTATCTCTGAGGTTAAGCTGTGCTTGCAAAGGTCGGTCTAAGTACGGATGACCATCTACTTTCTTTAATGGTTCCAATAGAACGTCAAGTCGTTGGTCTCAGCTGTCATTTGTAGATTTTTGATAATCATTGCAGGTAAGTGAAATGAAAGTCTAAAAATCAGTTTTACAATGTTTTTTTTTTTGTATTAAGTCCCCAGATCGAGATCGGTAATATATTTTTTAGAAAATATGTTATCTAAATAAATACCTGTGTAATTTATTTTTAACTGTTGCCAGTAAATCAAAAAGATACCTAATTAAGGCCAATCTTTAGGTAAGAATTACAAATAATCAAAATCGTACTGGTCAACCAAAAATCCCTTTAAACGTATCATCCTATTAATCAAATCAAATTTAGCCAGATGGCGTCCATATCCCAATAAAACCGATCTGTACTTAAATATCAATCAATAAGATGACACATTACATTACAATAATTACATTTACCCGAAAAAATATTCACCCTCTAATATCATAATCCGTAGTTTCCCCAAAATCCGTAATTTCCCCGAAATCCGTAAATCCGTTTAAACGCAACACTATTTTTGGTAAATCGGTGTAAAGAAGACTGGATAGTAATATAAGGGTGGTTTAATCAAATCATAGCGCAGACATAATCGAGTATTATGGAGTTTTGTGGGAAAATCATTACCTACGGAGTTTTTTGTGTATTTCATTTTTATTCATGAACATTTTTTGTTATTGAATTATGTCGATTCTTCTGGTAATGGTGGCTTTTAGGACATACTTGAATTGTAATCCCGTTATGTTCTATGCTGTGGAAAATTATTGTATTTATTTTGTTAAAAATATCCAAGATCTGGTGATCCAATATCCAATCCATAATCCAATACATCACTGTTGAGAAAGCAAGTAAATAATGTGGATACAGTTATTTTTATAATGACTATGCCTAAATAATTGTAGTTTCACAAAAATTGTTTTCGTGACTTTATTAATATTTTTGTAAATTACACAAAGGCATTGTTTGCCGTTGACACCATTATTTTAGATAAATTGTTGCGGAATCTTCCAGAAAAAAATAAAACAAACATGAACATCTTATTTCAAGAACAAAAGTAATAATAAGACAAAAGTAGAACAAAAGTAGTAATAATAAGAACAAAAGTATCCTGCGAATCAGGGATGGGGCCCTAGTTTATTGTAAATCGTAAATAACAATACCATGTTACTTTAACTACATCACATTACTTAAAACCGCAAATAATGCAAAATTCTTTTAGCTTACTACCAAAAAGGAGCATTCAATTTCAACAATAAATCATACATTACCTGGGTCCGCCATGACAGGCAATTTGTCATGTATCCACTGATGCGCGACGAAAAGATTTGAGGAACCCCTTCCGAGGAATACTAGAATCCTTTTGGAGTAATACCGAATTTTGTTATTGTTACGGTTCCATGCTTTTGCGTTTATTTGCGAAATGATTTTGATTGTTGTGGTGATGTTATTTTTTTGGCATTTGAATTTCAAGGAGATTCAATTTAAGGAGATGATGAGTAAATAACGGTATAAATTTGGTTCACGAAAACAACATAATTATATCACTCGTTAATTTTAACGTTGTTACCCGTTTTATGTAAGTAGAACAAGAAGTCTTAAAATGTTATTGATTAACACTGTAGGTAAATATTGTGGTTATTCAGTTTATTCCACCGACCATTGTTAGGTATATACCTAACAATGTGATGATGGTTACAATGGTTTGACATTATGTGTTAAAGTGGGAGTTGGAACTTTTTTTTTTATCGTGGTAAAATCATCAAATGAGTCCTCCCACCCAAGGCAGGGCGGGAGGGACTGTTAGACTCGTACTGACTAAACTCCACGGTGTCCTTCACTAGCCCTTTGCGTACCGGGGCCACGGTAATTCGTAAGTCCCGCGAACGGAGTTAGGAACTTAACTCAATTTTTCAAAATTTTACTAACCACGGCACTTTATGTGCAGTGACTGAGTGACTGACTGTTACGTTATCTGTCGCGGGGTCGAAAAATTAATATTACCTTTTGAATGTTTGTAAACGCACTCATGACAGGGGAGAAATTCCTGGCCAGGCACAATTATTATTATTATTTATTGAACTGTCAGACATGTTACATCCAAAATATTATCATAGATTACATAAAATTGTCACAATAAAATATCAAAATTAAAAACAAAATCAAATGTTAGTTAGGAAAAAATGGCTACAAAAAACTTTAAAGACACAACACTCAATTAACAAACGCATTTTCCTTACATAACATGTCCATAATCCCGAAGGATTAGTCACACACATACAATAACAGGGCGATTCTAATCATATTCCTATAAATACAAAAAAAAAATCCATACATATAAAATTCTATTTTTATTTCACCACCCACATACCCCATCTTACCCATGATTAACACATCATTACCCATACCCCTAGGGGTGAAATCGAACCTTTTTTCCATGTTAATTAAACAGATTAAAAGCAGTGTCCGCATGACCTATTTTCACCCCGACAGCATGCTTTTCAATGTGGAGGGATGGAATGTAAGGGTAACGTTTGAGCGATTTTAAATAATAATGTTAATTAGTTGAAGATATATTGGTGTGGTTTTGTTTTAATTGGGTGTTGTTTTTATGAAATTTACTTTTATTTTTAAAATTTAAATAAAACTGGTTTAGAGTTTTCATGCAATGCGGGCCTGAAGCCGGAGGAGACGGCGAGGCGCCTAATCTTTAAATATACAGCTTTTTGCTCAGCCATGCCGCAGTGTCGAAACTGCAGTTTAGTAATCACTAAGCTACTAAAATTTTTCGACTAATTATAATTTCAGATTATTATTTCGAATTTTCTTGACAATACTGACGACGCTGACGAGCGCATTGTAACGTACAGCCTCGAATGTTTTCTTTTGGGAGAAAAATAGTCGCCGCCCAGCGCTGGGACAACCTAGTCAAAAAAAGAAGTTTTGAAGAGCAACCGTCGGTTTGAAGCATAAATGCGCTTTAGCATGATTAATTGCTAAATGCGTAAAATACGTGCGGTAACAGTGCACTTTTTTTTTTTTTTTTGCGTGGTAAAATCATCAAATGAGTCCTTACCCAGGGCAGGGCGGGAGGGACTGTCAGACTTGTACTGACTAAAATCCACGGTGTCCTTTACGAGCCCTTTACGTACCGGGGTTACGGTGATGGGTAAGTCCCGCGACCCCGGCAGGCTCTGGCCCTCTACAGGCCCCGTCAATGTGCTGACACTCCTTGAGGCGCGCGTGGAACACAACGCGCCGTCGACCCGGGCATGGTCCATGGTCGGACAGCAAGTCGCCCATTACTCGCTGCCCGCATGCCCGGTAACAGTGCACTTAATAAATATTTGAGAGAGTCAAATACTAGAAATTCTCACGTGTCGTGGGTTTGTTTTATAAATAAGTTTTAAGTTTTCAACGTACAGAAAGAACCTCTGATTTTTTTAATATTCTAAACTATAAAGACAAAAATACAGTGCCGCCACGTTTTCTTTTATTAATATTATATGACGAAAAAATAATTTCCTTTACAAATAACGAGCAACAATTTACTTCAATTGCAATGGTCCCATAAAAAATAATAGAACAATGTTGACAATGAATTTTAACAAGCAATTCAAATTAAGAGTATCATCGCGGAGGCTTTAAAACTCGAAGCCAGATGTGTCCAAAGCCGAAATTATCTCATTTCATTATTTGAGGACATTTCTGGAGCAATCTTGGTTGTGCACACCTGAGGTCGGAGTGTACTGAAGTGTAAACTGGAATTTTGAAATGGGAACGTTGTTTTCTTTTTTTTTAAAAGTGGATCTTATTGAATGGCCAGTATACTGGTAATATTTGATAAGTTATCATCATTGTGCAATGCAAAAGTAGCTTCAACCCGCAATTTTGATTAGAGGTCGGTAATATCCTATGGGAACATACCAGTACGATAAAACGCCTAAGTCATAGTCAAAAACAATTATTACGCATAAACCAAAAAATCTGAACTCTCTCCTTATGATGTTATATTATACTCGTATTATGTTTTGTGATAAAAAAAACGACGTGTTGCACTCTGGGAGTGCCGGCAGAAGTGAAAACTTCAATAGTAATAAACACACACGAACATTCGCGCAAGCGCCCTGCGCCGTCTTACGAATTTTCGATCAGGTCACGTGTCCTGACGCGAGTTTAACATTTTTTACCCATTCCAAAAAAAGTGCACAACGCCGCTAAAGAAGTTTTCACTTCAAAAAAAAAGTTACGAAATGTAGTTTACAGTAATTATTTTTATTGAAGGAGCACTCCTGAACCACAAGATTCAAAACCATTAAATTTCACGCTTGTAATGTTATACTTTTTTAAAATAAACTTTACTTTTCCTAGTTCTTAATAGTGAAACACTGAAATTCCTTTTTTTAACAAATTTCTAAAAACAGTAATAATTCCGGACGGAATATTTGTATTGACTGCATAACCACTATAAGCCTTGGTCTTCTCTCTTAGCCTGACTCTTTCACAAATCACAACGACAATAAAAGTATAATCTTCAAAATCCAACATAACACGGTATACAAATCTTAACAAGGTAAGTCGTTACCCGTAAATACGACTAAATTTCCCTCGCTTATTCTCCAACATTCAATATCCTAAAAGATTTACTCAGACCACACAAATAAACACTTTATTCAGAGTAAAATAACCCTTGTCTCATCAACATAGAGTTCATACAACGCGCAAATGGAATTGGTAAACTTTGTAACCGCGAAATTTTGTAAACAACCTTTTCTTTGCACAACAGACATTTGAAAATCAATCATATTGTGTACTACATAGAGTTTCTGTAAATTGCAGATGTTTTGCCAAGGGTAAGTAAGTCCTTAACACAATTCGTGGGCATCTCGTCACAGAATTACGGGTGCGTTCATGTGTGAACCGTCTCTTACGGCTTCGGTGGCAGGAGTAAACCGCTGAGTTTTATTGATTGTTAGATTGGAAATCGGGTGAAAAATACATGGATTTAAAACGAAGTTAACGGGCACGTATTTTGAAGGATTTTTAGATTTAAATTAAACTTTATTTAAAGGTATTCGTGAATATTTTTGCATAAGAAAACTGCAAGGTAATTTCAACTCTATTTGCATTTAAAAATAACGATTATCCAATGACCAGAGATCTTAAGCACTTTCTAGAACTCAGGGCTTCATCAGCTTTCCCATACCTTTTTTTTTTTTTTTTTTGCGTGGTAAAATCATCAAATGAGTCCTCCCACCCAGGGCAGGGCGGGAGGGACTGTCAGACTTGTACTGACTAAAATCCACGGTGTCCTTCACTAGCCCTTTACGTACCGGGGTCACGGTAATCCCTTGGTCCCGCGACCCCGGCAGGCTTTGGCCCTCTACAGGCCCCGTCAATATGCTGACACTCTTTGAGGCGCGCGTGGAACACAACGCGCCGTCGACCCGGGCATGGTCCATGGTCGGACAGCAAGTCGCCCATTACTCGCTGCCCGCATGCCCGCGCCTACGGTGGCCGGAGATCGTCCTGCGACGTCCGACGCCGTGGGCGTCTACCACTGCGGCTGGGGTGGAGGGAGGACGCTGTCCTCTCCCTCAGGCGGCCCGCCTCCTCTTTCACGAGCATTACTGCTTCGCAGAAGGAGGCGACCGCCTCCCACTCCGTCTCGCCCCGCAGCATGGCCTCGACCAATGCCGGGCGCGAGAGGTCTCCGCCTATCGCCGTCGTGAGGACACGGCGGTGCTCTGCCCAAGCGGGGCAGTCCTGCACCGTATGCTCCACCGTGTCCTCCAGACGATCCTCGCAGTGGTGACACCCAGGCGTTTCTTCCCTCCCTATCAGACACAGGAACCTCCCGAAACTTCCGTGTCCGGTGAGGACCTGCGTCATGCGGTAGGTAAGGACGCCGTGACGCCTATCCAGCCACTCCTCAAAGAGGGGTCTTACCGCCGCGATTGCGGCGTGCCCAGCTTTCCCATACCTAACAATAATATTATGAAGAGGAAAGATTTTTGTGTGTGTATGTTTGTAATGAGTAATCTCAAAAACTACTGGACCGATTTCAAAAATTCTTTCACCAGTTGAAAGCTGCTTTAATTTACCCAATAGGGTATTTTACTCCATAAATAAATTGAAAATTTGTTTAGTCCGTCAGTTAGAATATTGAAAAATATTCGATACGTATTTTTTTGCATTTTTTAATTTATTAACATTGACAAAGATAAAACGCTCCCAAATTCGGAAGTGGGGGTGTCCTCACGGTGTCCTTCACTAGCCCTTTACGTACCGGGGTCACGGTAATGGGTAAGTCCCGCGACCCCGGCATTCGCCAATTTTGGTTTACGTAACAAGAAGAAAAAATAAGGGTGTAATAATTTTTTTTTCTATAATCTATATTTCGGACTAATACATTTTTTTGAGTAAATAGCCAATTCTCATTCTTATCATTATTGATCATTCTTTGCATCACCTTTGCCCAACTATGAGTGGTTTGGCTACGAGATGCAACTAAATAACACTAATTTTAATAGACGGACATAATATCATATTCTCTGTTAAGATATTACACCATTTTTTCTCATTTAGTACGTGAAGTATCTAAGCTTGTGTTTTTAGTTCATTAAAGGTGCGTGCATGCGGAAGCAGTCGCCGCCGGATGCCTTTTACAGCGGCAAGTCTTTGGCGGCCTGATCAATGGAGTGCCGGTGGGGTGACCAAAAAATATCAGGACACTATTGTTGACTGAATGTTGATGAAATATTTCGCGTTTCTGAGCTGCATTTGAGGAAATTTTTCATTGTACAGACGCTAGCACAACAACCTAACTCTGTCATCTGTTAAATTTATTTAATAGATTTTTAACCTTATAACAATAGTGGAAAGTTAATGTTCGATTTTGAAGGAGAAAACAAATGCATTTGCCCAGCAGAAGCTCTCTACGTGGAGTAACAAAATTAAGTCATTGTAATTAGTATTAATTTTCTTTATTTATGATTTTAACAAACTCCTAAATTGGTGGATATCATAAACATATTTCCCTGTTTAAATCGAAATATCCTGTCTCACATTTCGCAAACCCTTAGTCATACTACTCTCTTTGACGTACGCCGCCCGCATAAACAATAACATTCAAACTGGAGCCACCTCAGGGAGTACCTTTGTCACGAAATGATCAGCCTCACAGAAGGAAATCGTCAAAAGGTATATTAATGAGATGCGAGTCTTTGACGAGTCTCTCACAAGGTAATCTTTGATAATACTCTTGGGATGATATTGTGCTTTTCCTTTTTGTTAGAAAAATGATTTTGGTTATTATTTTTTTGATGGGATGTGTTTTTAATTTGGTAATGGAATAAATTATGGGTGGATTTTTCATCTATGTATACTTTGTGTCAAAAAATCTTAAAAAGAGTAATTTTGATAAAGAAGAGAGGACATTTTGAGATCACCTTGTTCACAACACAAAAACACACAAATTCTCAATACAGGAAATGAAAGTTCTTAAGAAACGCTACGGTCAAATTGTTGTTACGCGTCTTCATCGTCTACGAAAGTCTACGGTTGCTACGCCGTAGCTTGCTACGGGACTACGACGTAGCAAGTACGTTTTTAAATGAGTCAAGACAAAAAATGGGCTTGAAAATCAAAATCAAAATCAAAAGTTTTTATTTCACATAGGCCCATGAGGGCACTTATAAAACGTCGACAGCAGGTGCTCGGTTCGGGTTGGTCGATTCCATGGAGAAGAACCGGCAAGAAACTCCATGGTTACTCTTTTAAAATATGGTATGGTTTTACAATCAGATTGTTACAATTTTTGGATACTTCGAAATGTGAGAAAAACGTAGGCCTGGTAACAAGCAGGAAGTCCTTTTTAAAATTAGTGCTACAAAAAAAAAAAGAAATATATATATATATATATATATATATACACACACGACTTACAATGTTCTCACATTCACAAACAAAGAGTAAGGAAGAATCTATACAAAAAAAGAAAGCTATAAAAGCTGGGTTAATTCTATAATGTCTTACAAACTGTAACAAATCTGAACTGGAGTTAAAGCTAAGGCAATATAATATTGCAAAAATAACACAATAATAAGAATAAAAAAAATAAAATAAAAAACTATATACAGGAATAAAATAGAAGAATCATATTATCCTAACACGTGGATGAGAGAAGTTAAAGTACAAATAGGTGCTGCTGCTGAGCTGCCAGGGAAGCCACATGTGCAGAAGGAACTATTGCCACACATCCTTGTCTTCAACGTAGTCCTTAATTTTGTAATATGCTTTTTTAATAAGGACACGTTTAATATGGGTTTTAAACTTTCCCTCAGTTAGTCCAGTGACTGACTTAGGTAATTTATTGTAAAAACGTATGCTGTTTACAAGGAACGACTTGCTCGTCTTTGCTAATCTGAATCTCGGTATTACAATTTCGTGTTTACTGCGTGTATTGATATTATGAAAATCGCTTCTAGTCTTGAAGAGTCCTAGATTTTTGCGAACATACAGAATGTTTTCTAAAATGAACTGTGAAGGCAGTGTTAAAATATCAATTTCTTTGAATTTCTCTCTAAGAGACTCACGAGGGCCCATTTTATAAATTGCGCGGACCGCCCTCTTTTGTAATAAAAAAACTGAATCTACGTCCGCTGCGGAACCCCACAGCAGAATGCCGTATGACATAATACTGTGGAAATAAGCAAAGTATACTAGCCTAGCTGTGGCTATATCAGTTAGCTGTCTTATTTTCCTTACCGCATAAGCAGCAGAGCTTAACCTACTCGAAAGAGTTCTAATGTGGGCGCCCCACTGTAATTTAGAATCAAGAGTAATACCCAAGAATACAGTTTCTGCAATAGCATCGAGTTTATTGCCGTCAAGTTTTAAGTTTAGACCCACTTGTGGAACATTTGGTAACGAGAACTTAATACACTTTGTTTTGTTCGCATTCAGTAATAGATTGTTAGCTGCGAACCATTTCGAGAGAACACCTAGACTTTCGTTTACATGTAAAACATCCGTATCTTTCTATCTATTTTAAAAATGAGCGATGTGTCATCAGCAAAAAGAATTATATCTGATAAGTTGGCCATCATGAATGGAAGGTCGTTGATATAAACTAGAAATAAAAAGGGGCCAAGAATTGAACCTTGAGGCACGCCCATCTTGACCAGAGACCCAGATGACGTTGCCCCATTCACATTAACTTTTTGCTGTCTGTTTGATAAATAGGAGAGAACAAGGCCAGCAGCTTGATCACGAATTCCGTAATGATATAATTTACAAATTAGTGTGTTATGATCGACGCAGTCAAACGCTTTGGAGAGGTCACTAATAAAAACACTAATAAAAACAGTATATTATTAATTTGAAACGTTAAATTTTTATAATGATTATAACTAACATTTCCTGAAAATGACATTGCACTCTAAAACATAAACCTTACTCAAACCACGGTTAAATAAAATCACCGTTAAACTAGATTTGGTTCTTAAACGAGATTGTTAAGGTCCAGATTGTTTCCTGTCCATTACCCCTTGGCCACAAACCATATTACAGCAATTTCCTTTCAGCGCCGCAACTTATTGAATTTATTTCTTTTTTCATGGGTCACTCAAGAAAATATCGGGTTATTGGGGGTTCAAATGGGGGTTAATTTTATATCCTTTGGTTTAGCTGGGCAGGTATGTTGACATATTGCTTGTGATTTGATTTTAAAAGGTTTATAAGCAAAATTTGATGAAATTTGGGTTTGCCTCTATATCTACCCTTTTAGTACAGCAGGCGTAGCGGTTTATTCTGTTATAATAGAAAAATAAGTGAGGTTATTTTTTTATAAACTATGCTGGAATCATGTATCCATGTTCTTTTGAGAATGACTTTTGTAGGTACATTGTTGAACAACAAATAAGTTTTAAATTAAATATAATAAATCCTATTTTAATTAAATTTAATATAATACTAATATATGCAGTTAGTAATAAGGAATTTTATCAACAAAGTGTTGAAATATTTTCTTTCCATTCGGATCATTTAAAACTACAATTCTTCTACGGAACCCCAAGAATACCCCAGCAAAAAATATATAGGTCTGTGTAACACATAAATAGCAGGCATTTTATTGACTTTCATTGAACCTTAGTTGTCCTACAAATAAATAAATAACATTACCACCTGAAATAAAAGGACGATAAACGAGGGTAGTCCTGAAATGTATTTAATTCCGTTCGGGGACCGTCTCGGTGCACGAATGGCTTCATTTACGATTTTTATTTCCGGCTAGTGTTGGGCTTAAGGGATGGTGATGTTGCGTAAAGGTAGTTATCGATAAAATTGTTGATTGATTTTGGGGTTTTATTAGGAAGTTTTTGGTTCTATTCTCTCATGGAATTTAACATGACGTATCTTACTGACTAATGAAAACGTTGTCTCATACTAATAATTTCTCATTATATCATGAGTTTACAAACATTTAAATAAACACAGTATTTAGGGTACGTTTTATATCAATCCATATCTGAAACAACTTGTAGGCCATACAAATATTAATTTGCCGTTAAACCGTTTTGAAATTGAAGTAAATAAGAATTCACAAAATATCCAAAATCTTTTTTATATATCCTATATCAGTGATGTAACGTTATTGTTGAAAGATATGAAAATGGAAAAATAAAGTCACGCCATGGATTTAATGGGGAAAAGAAGTTAGAAACTACGAAATGTTTTGCTAAGGTTCTTAATTATTATGTGTTCCCTAGGACTCATCGATGTTCCTACAAATGGTCATACAAGCACGCGGATTACTAATAACTGTATAAAGAACTTCGCCATTACAATATTTATCGACAATATCGACTGCCCACATCCCTACCTATAATAAGCGCGATCCGTGTATTGAGATTAACTTGTTTTTATAGCATTAGGTTAGTGTACATTAAATTTAACTATCACGCTTCATTGCTCGATTCGGAGGCAAGTAGAGATAATGAAACAAAATGCTTTAACAATTTATTTTAAATCCCCAGGTATATGGAGTCGTTAATGGAAAGAAAGAATGAAAGAAAGAAAGTAAACAGAGCACTTAATGTCTGGTGGGAACGATTGGATGGAATTGAATGTAGTTATAATTTAGGAAGACCTTATCTTATCTGTGCTGGAGTTAGGAAAATCTTAAAGGAAATGCTTGACTCAAAATTGGTAACCATTTATTGTATACTAGCACTTTTCCCGCGACTTCGTCCGCGTGGTTTACGTACTTTCCTAAATCCCCCTTTTCACCCCCTTAAAGGTTAAATTTCCAAAAACCCCTTTCTTAGTGCTCCCCTACATTATAATAGGAAGCCGTGCAAAATTTCACATTCCTAGCCCTAGTAGTTTCGGCTGTACGTTGATATGTCAGTCAGTCAGTTCTCCTTTTATATATATAGATAGTAATTGTTTATTGTCATAATAAGCGCCGCAAAAATGTGCACGTAATGGGTAAACGATTAAACTGATTGGGATGAACTTCAGTGCACAGGTAACTTAAAAAACACTTTTTTTTTACGTGGTAAAATCATCACATGACTCCTCCCACCCGGGGCAGAGCGACAGGGATTGTCAGACTCGTACTGCCTAAAATCCATGATGTCCTTCAATAGCCCTTTACGTACCGGGGTCACGGTAATTCGTGAGTCCAGCGACCCCGGCAGGCTTTGGCCCTCTACAGGGCATCACAACTTACAAAACACTTTGTATTAATATGACAACAAAAAAATCTAAGCAGCGAAAAATTTAGGATGATGTCGATTGTAAATTGATTAAAAAGTAGATGGGTAATAAAAATTCTCAAATGACGACCACGAACTGAAAGACGCAGCGTAGACAGGCCTCCCAGTTCCACATCTCAGAGTCAGGTAACTAATGGATATATAGGTAGTGATGGATGGTCATTCGGCTTAGCAGTCTAAGGAAAAAGCCTGTGTACAGTATGCACGTCGTCTGTCTGATGATTATGATGATTTTACAAAGTTTTTGAAGTGAAAACTTCTTTAGCGGCGTAGTGCACTTATTTGGAATGGGTAAAAAATGTTAAACTCGCGTCAGGACACGTGACCTGATCGAAAATTCGTAAGACGGCGCAGGGAGCTTGCGCGAAATTTCATGTGTGTTTATTACTATTCAAATTTTCACTTCTGCCGGCACTCCCAGAGTGCAACCCGTCGTTTTTTTTTCTTTACCTGCATTACGAATTCCTCCTTTGTCGTGGGTGACCAAACACCCAGACCCGGAACAACTACTTGTAGGTCATACAGATATTTGTTACGTGCGGGAATCAAACCCGCGACACGCTGCGCATCACTCCATTCGCTCAGCCACTGTGCTAACCGTGCCGTCAATGATGATGTTGATATTACAATGTTGTGAATAGAGCTCATAGTTCAAATTTAAGTATACAATACACCCTTTAAAAACCTACTTATTAACAAAACACATTCCTCACACACCCTAGTACCAAAAACAATAATCAATATAATGAAACCCGACCCCGGCGACTAATTAATCGCATGAACGACTTTCAATAATCGTCCGTACGGTCCGGTTAATGAAAAATCGTGCGGACACGTCCGTCCTCGTCCGAAAGAATCCGGTGACCGTTGTAATTGGGTGGCCGTTTGATAGAAATCATGTGTTTTGATCTAGGTAATGGACTAAAAAAGAGGGTGATGGTTTTCATTTTCATTTTTTTTTTTGTTTGTCGCTAGATTTAATTTTTTGAAGAGGAGTGCGTCATGAATAGATTTATGTGGAAACGGCTGTTGATTTTAAGAAAATGCATTTACTGTATTATTTGGTAATGGTTCTAAGTATGAGATTATTGTGTTACTTTAAAAGACAGACAGACGAGAAAAGTTGACACAACAGATAACTTAACAGAAGGTGCCAATTTATTCAGTTATTCGGTTTCTGATTTTGGAACTCCAAACTCCTTGTTACTTAAACTGGTTTAGGATGCAGCTGATGTTACTAAAAATCCCACTCTACGAACCATAAGATGAGACGTCTACTTACGCGTAACCCACACACACAAACTTTTCCCTATTTTCTTACCCACCCTGCACCATTAAGTTACTACATTTTCGACCACACAACTCCTTAACACTTCAAAACTGCTAAATGATTCAATTCTAATATGATTTGGTCTTCCAAAATACGCAGCGTAACTTACCAATAAATTGTAACTTAAGAAAACAACATACAGAACAATTTGCTACTTAAAAGCGTAAAAACATAATCAGTCTCTTAATAAACACAGGTGCAAAGAAATCCGCTGCAAGCGCTTCAGAAAAGCGGAATCGTAAAATTAGAAAAAAGTACCTTCAATTCAAGCGATCCCTTATCCGAGCCACTTTTACGACCCTATTATAAAATGGACTTTATGCGCTATTTTATTGCTAAAAGACTTAGGTAATTACGTCACGGTGCAAAGATGAGATTCCCGGAGTTAAAGAGCTATTAAAAGTTTTTGATATTCCGGTCAGAGACAATCTAAATGTTTGATTGGATTTTGTTTTACTATTACTTTAGTTATTATGAGGTTTAATTACTGTAACTGAGTTTTCATAATGGGGACTATTATTATCTCTGAGGCGACCGCTTCCCACTCCGTCTCGCCCCGCAGCATGGCCTCGACCAAAGCGAGCGGATGGTTTATATGTCATCCTCAAATCGTATATTAGATTATATACGATTTGAAGATGGCGTCGCATTGTGAGGCGAATTATGGCAGCACAGCCAGCAGGTGGACGTCCTACGGTGCGCTTGCTAGTCCGTGGTCTCCACTCTAGTACTTTTCGACCCCATCGGCCATCTGCTCTTGCTCTGCGAGCAATATGGCCTGCCCATTGCCACTTCAGCTTGCTAATCCGGTGGGCTATGTCGATGACTTGAGTTCGTCTACGGATATCCTCATTACGGATTCGATCACGTAGAGAAACACCGAGCATAGCTCTCTCCATAGCTCGTGGAGCGACTTATGATGATATCTGTTACATTTCACAAAAGAGTGACTTTTAAATTCAATTTTTCTTTTAAATTTTCAGTTGTTTTCGTTCCGTTACCAAACGTTTCATATTAATGTTTTGACGTTTACATCATAGATAATAATTAATTACCTATTCTACGATCTATTAGAATTTCAGTTAGGCGTTGCGGCTTGTCAGGTTGAAAAGTTTAATTGAAGAAGACTGCAAAAATCAAATAAAGTAAGACATTTTTTTTTCGAAATATTTAAAATCATTTAAACAAACCTCATAAATACAGGTTGTATCCAAAACTCGACCTCCCCCGTCATTTATAATAAAACCTTTTTTTATTTATACCTTTGGCGACCGTCATTAAAGCATGTATTCCATCAAGCCGGTCCCCTGTCGCGCATAAACAATAGATATAAAACGAGCCAAGTGGAACACCCCCTTTTGTATGCGGACTCAGCTCGTCATGCCTGTCATACACTACAGGGGATGTCGGTTTGATTTCTGTGTGAAAGATTTTTCCTGAACGTTTTCCTGTAGGTGGGTTTTTCTAACGATGGTATTTCATTACTGTTACTTATGTATGTCTCGTTGTAAAACTAAACTTTATATTTTTTCTTTTACATAATATTTTCAATACTAGAGTTTGACCACGGCTACGTTCATAATAAGAACATAAATCCTGTGATACCTCGGGATATAGAAGTGTACAAATAAAGATTATTAATTAAAAAGAAAATTTTTTTTTTTAATTTAACGTTTTCTTTTTAAATCTTAGTGTGATATTATTCAATCTATACTTAATTTTTGCTATGTTAATAAAATATAATTATGTGGTCAATTATATTATCGACCACTGATTATTTCTTATTTTATCTTTTAAATAAGTTAATTATTTCATAAAAATAAGGAAGCAATTTGTCGCACTAAAATATTCACATTCTTTGAATAACAGCCTGTATACAGAAACCCATTCAGTGCATTTGTAGTAGTTGAATCGTTGTCCAGCGCGAATCAATCACTGGCCTCTACCGGACACCTGATGCCGTCTGTCTTTGTGTATTTATGTACTGGGTGTGGACAGCGAAACACATTGTAGTTTATGTGTAGTCACTGCCGAAATACGTTCATCACCTACGGAAATATTTTTGTCCGTTCGTGTCATGATAGAATCTACTTTATCGACTTATATACTACACGTAGAATCTTCTTTATATATAAGATAGCATGAGAAAACTGTAATTTCAAAACTCACGAAATTACCTATTGAAAGAGTCTTATGCTAGGGTCTCACTGTCATAGTGACGGGGCCTGTAAAGGGCTATTGAATGACACCGTGGATTTTAGTCAGTATAAGTCTGACTCACTCGGACTTATTTGATGATTTTGCCACGAAAAAATAAAAAAAAGGGTCACACTGTAACATGAAAATGCTAATACCATGAAAATTAACGTTAGTTAGTTATTAAATTTCCAGTTAGTGTTTTCCGTTAATCAAAACTCATTTATAAAGTGTGTGAGGATGGTCGCATTAATAATTTTTTCATGACATGGATACTGCATAAACGAAAACTGTACCAAAATCATAATTTTAAAAAACTGTACCCAAAATCATAATTTTTAATCTAATTTTGACAGCCTGCCAACCAACCAGAAAGCAGGCTCTCAAAATTACCAACAAATAAAACTTTTAAAAATTCAGCAACGAAACTTTTCAGTATTATGTATTCCCATTAATCAATCTATCTAAATCAGCTACAATTACTGATAACCTCCTCTTCGAATAACCAACTGATTCTAACAATTTACAAAACCACAGTAATGACAAAATCGTCCACATTAGGTTCACGCCACATACAAAATGGACGGAATTATCTTTCAAATGCTGGCTATAAAGAGAAGCAGTTAATAAGGTAATGTCACGAACCTTCGGTAGAAGGAGAGGTAGATAGATTATGATAATTGGACAGAACGGACAGTTTTTTTAGCGTTGTAAAATCATCAAATGAGTCCTAACCTAGGGCAGAGCGAGAGGGATTGTCAGACTTATACTGACTAAAATCCACGGTGTCCTTCAATAACCCTTTACGTTCCGGGGTCACGGTAATATGTGAGTCCCGCGACGCCGGCAGGCTTTGGCCCTCTAGAGGGTGCTCCGTCATTTTGCTGACACTCTTTGAGGCGCGTGTGGAACATAACGCGCTGTCGACCCGGGCATGGCATGGACCATGCTCGGGTCGACAGCGCGTCGGACAGTGCGATTATAATACATAAGTACGTATATGTGACGACACGATTGACGCAGTGGAAGACTGATCGACTATTGCGACGCGGGTTCTATTCGATATTTGTATGATCTATAAGTAGCTGTTCCGGGTGTGGCTATTTATGGATGTGAGTTTAAATGTTTGTAAACGCACCCACGCCTCGGCACAGAGGAAATATCTAGACTGAGGCAATGTTTTATTTTATTAATTGTGCATTCGTAAATGCAAGCTGTTAGGCGAAACGTGGGTTCGATTTCGCATCGGGGAAGATTTATTCAGATTTCCTTCTAAAAATCTCAATAATTTTAACCTAATAGAAAGTTAGCGATTCCGGGCATATCGATTTTAATTATAAGATGAAAGAATGAAATGCAACGCTGATGCAGATTCAACTGTGTGTTCCTCTGTCGGTGTTTAGTACCCGTTAAGAAGGAACGCCTTTGTAAAAAAAGGACTTAAATGAGTTCAGAACTTATTAAAAACTATATGTTATCAACCTTATATCCATCGAAGCAATTATGCGTTCGATTTATGTATGAAGTGCAGTTTTGAACAATATGAAATAAACGCCTATATTATTATGCACACGATCTTTCAACCAGACGTCGCGTGTATTATATATACTGTAGGTAATAAAATAATAAAATCAATAATCACACTGATGCTTCTGCCAATATTTCTCATACTCTTTGCCCTCATAACGTTAGTTTTATTTTTGCTTTATTGGCGTTTCCATACAATATAGCGTTGCACCGTTATGCTAGCGTGAGCCAGCACTATTTGTTAGCCAACGGACATCGGACAAGCGCAAATAACTTCAAACGAAGATTCATTGGGTTTTAAATTGATAAGCAATAAACTTTGTTGTGGTATTTTATTATCATTTTACGATGTTGGTTGTAAATAAATAACGTTCTTATTTATGTTTATGAAAACATTGTTTGTATATTAAATTTAATTTTCATAGTATTCAAGTGAATAATAAAGTATTAGAATTTTATTTCAAGTCATTTGTAAAAATATGGATTGTAAAAGAAACGAAATCATTTCGTCCTCATTGTATTATTTCTTTGAAATCTTAAATTCAAAATAACAAAGTTTAAATACGGTTAAAAGAATAAAATGTCCCTCAGAGCACTGTCGCAGATCTTCGGTAATCTTGGCGGTCCTCTCAATTTATTCGTGAGTTCAAACACCGGCTTCAATTCATCTTGGGTCACTCCCTGAAACGGAATAAATAATATACAGGATTTATCGTAAAACAGTGACCTTTCATAGGCTGAAAGTACGTATGGTTATAAACAACGATAACTATGAAATCAATCCTGAAAGAAAGAAAAAGCAGATGTTTCATACAAAATGGAATATTCTCCGTTCGCAATCATAATCAACATTAAATCATTTATTTCAAGTAATCCAGTTACAGGCACTTTTCAATTGTCAAAAGACAAAAGTAAAATGAAATAGTTTAAAAAGAGTTACGGTGCTACAGTCCCAGTCACAAGACATAAAAACTGTGAAAGTACTGAAGGTGCCCATTCCAAAAAGTAGATCTCTAGGGAGAAGAACGGGCAAGAAACTCCATAATGTTATGAATGACAAACATGTTTTTTTTTTGATCATTCGGGATTGTTTCGCACTAAAAGTTGTGTATAACCATAAGTACTTTCAGCCCATGAAATGTTGTGTTTTAAAAACAACCGTATACAAAAATGCTTTCTTGACATCTGTGACTTTGAAGCTATAATGACGGTAGATTATTATCTACTATTCTTGTTGTGTGTTAAAGACGATTCTCTGGGTAATAAGTGATACTTATGTTGCAATGACCTCATACATATGTATTGGCATGCTGACAGCATAAATAAATTGAAAAATCACTTAGTTCTTCATTAATAGCTTTGAAAAATAGGTAATGAACATGTTTTGTTTTCTTTTGGCTAATCAATGCATATTTACAAAGAAATAACACGTCAAAACTCGAGAGTGGCTCGTGACGTCAGAACTGAGTAAAAATATACTAAGTTGTGATAAGTTGCCAATTTTAAAAGCATCTCCGTCAAGTAGGTATCTCCGTAAATTTTATTTACGTGACAGAAGATACGGGTCAAATATTTTTGGTTAATCTGACTGACTGATTAATTAGAAATTTTCAGTCAAATAGCCTACTGTTAGCAGTCAAGAAATAATGTGCTATTACTTTTCTTTTTAAGCTTTTGACCGCCACGTCAAAAAAACAAGGATGTGCTCTCAGCGCCAAGCTAAGAAATAAAATAAATAAATACATACATACAAAACAGTAGTGAGTTTAGATAGATTTTAATTAGCTATATTGACGTTTAAAATTCTTTCGTGTAGTCGCGACGCGCGACGGTGGCGTGCTGGGCACTTTTTGGCTTGTCGTCTAGACGTGACTGTGGCGGTCAAAAGGTTAAGGAAAATTACCGGTTCTCGACGATAGATGACGACAGCAATCATTCTTCCCCACAGCATTTGCATCAGGAACGGCTTAGAACCTTTAACTTCTAGAAGATGTAGCTGCATCATGGCATCATGTTTTAAGGCTTTATCTGCAAGATGATAAAATTTTGACAGGCCTGTTGGTCTAGTGGTTATTGACCCTGACTGCTATGCCAGAGGTCGTGGGTTCGATTCCCACCCAGGACAAATGTTTGTGTGATGAGCACGATCAATTGTTCTGTGTCTGGGTGTAATTTATCTATTAAATGTATGTATTTAGAAATATATAAGTATGTTTGTCAGTTGTCTAGTACCCATAACACAAGCTCTGCTTAGCTTGGGACTAGATGGCGTTGTGTGATAGTTGTGGAATATTTATTATTATTTATTTATTATTATTATTATAAACGGAAATCGTACAGAAAAAGTGGCGCATATTGAATGTATTTGTTTAAGAAAAAATAACAATAAAACAAACCCTTATAGTTAAGATTGAATAAAAGAAGTGCTTATCCTGTGGTAACCATCACATTTTTTTTATTGCTATATCATCATATCGGCCCTCCCACCTTAAATTAGGTGTAAGGAACTGTCAGACTTGACTGATCAAAAACCAATACGTTCCCTCATTCGCCCTTTGTGTTCCAAAACCGCGGCAACTTTAAAACAGTTTTGCGACAGTGGTAAGGGTCCCGACTTCTTCTTTTTCTTCCCGGCTCGCGACAGTCGAATTACTTTGTGTATATACTCGTATACATCACCATTGCTCTCGAAACGACTAAGAAAAACATCGTGAATTCGTAAAGAAACCAGCACATCCTGGAACCTAAGAACCTAACCTAACCTCTACTAACCCATAATGAACCCATAGAGAAGATACCTGTGTCCCAGCAGTGGGCACATCATAAGCTGATGAAGCTCATTAGGTATACAACATTATTTTTAGTGTATGCGAAACCTGAATATAGTTTGTTCAGAATCAGTAACTGATTCGATTCCAATAATTTTTACACCATGTTATTTTTTTTTTCAAAAATATTGTAATTAAATTTTATTACTTGTTAATTACAATACGTCCACCGTACGGTTAGGTACCTATTGCCAAGCTATTATCACGAGTGTATAACACAGGAGACGCGGTTTACGCGGGTGTACCGCGAAATGAGCATGTTTTTGAACGGACAACCAGGTAATATACAAATTTATAAACTTGTGATTTTTTATGATACGGTTTTAAAATTTTGTACATAGATTCTTTACACAAAAATACTAGACAGGTGTATCGGGTTTCGCATAAACAAAAAATAATGTTGTACAAGTTAGACTCACGTATATCATTCTTGCCAATATCCAAAGAGATGACTTGTTGGAAGCACCCGTTCACTCTCTCAATAGACTTAGACCAGACATCGAATGGGTTCTCCGTGTGGTACCTCTGCCGTACTATAAGGCCTTCGGTGTCTTTCGGCAACAGTTCCTTTGGTGATGATATCGTTTTGTTTATGAGCCAACGCAGGCTGCCCTGTAAGACATCATTATTCTGTCAGTTCTTCATAGAATAAGGAGATGTGCAAATGTATAGGTACCTTTTCCTAGCCGTGGAAAAGTGATGTTCAGTTTGGAAAAATGCGAAGTACAACTTTTAATCACTCTATGACTACCGAAAAAAATATTTGTTTAAGTATATTTGTTTTCATTGTAAAACAGTGACAAATAATTAAGGTACCTCATGACATGGGGTATACCTATCGGCCCCATGTATGTTCCATGATTTTTCAAAGTTTTCGTGAATTTTTGTGTGTTCTCATCCTGACCAACTTATAAAGAAGTTATTTTTTACCCTGTATCATTCATCAATGTAACTCATCAGTTATATACCTACAGACGCCACCACATGATGCCGGATTTTCAACCTATTTTTTTTTTATCGTGGTATAATCGTCAACACCCAGGGCAGGGCGGGACGGACTGTCAGACTTGACTGACTAAAATCCACGGTGTCCTTCAATAGCCCTTTACGTACCGGGGTCACGGTAATTCGTGAGTCCCGCGACCCCGGCAGGCTTTGGCCCTCTAGAGGGTGCTCCGTCATTTTGCTGACACTCTTTGAGGCGCGCGTGGAACACAACGTGCCGACGACCCGGGCATGGTCCATGGTCGGACAGCGAGTTGCCCATTACTCGCCGCCCGCAGATTTTCAACCTTATCACAATTAATTAAAATTTGACAGATTGGAGTAGTTGTTGTTATCTGAACTCTATAACAGTCGTTGATCAATTGATCATTTTCTAAATATATTAGAAACAAATTCGAAACAATTCTTACCCCATCAGTCTCACTAATCTCCACTTTATAACAAGTCACCTGCTTATCAGGGAACAACTTCTCGGGTATAATAGCCACCACATGCCAATCACCAATCACATCCTTCAAATTAAAGTTGGCCTGAAAGTTGTCACACTTAGTACTGTTGTCAATACCTTCCGAATTCACCAGGGTTATAATGAGTAGGATTATAAATGGTGTCATGTTGAAATGACGTTAAGGACTGAAGTGAGTTTTAGGAGTGAATCTTGTAAATTAAGTTGGTAGGTCTGTGGTGGTGGATATTGAACGAATAGAACTGGCACGCCACGGCCGTGCACATGGCAGCAGTGTCACCGGGGCCGGACCAGAGAGAGACGGCGATAAAACCTAGGGGCCTACAATTACGTATTAAAGCGATAGTAGTTCCAATGTGGGAAAGAGACAGAGCTATACAAGTCGTCTAGCGCCATCTCGTTCCCACAGTCGAACTACTACGCGTACTATGAGTTGGTTCGAGGAAGCACAGCATAAGAGGTCCTGGAAGGTATTGGAGGCCTTTCCCCAGCAATGGGACAGCATAAGCTCAGGGAAGCTTTTATTAAGTCTATTTACAAAATATAAGCGATTCATTTCAACCGACTAATTTTTTAACGTTTCACCAGCAATTTTCCGAAGCTAATGGAACTTGTCGGTCTTCTCTAAATCTTTCCGAGCACAACTATGATGAGATGATGAGATGTGATAACTAGGCACGTGGGCGATCACTTACGTTCAAATAATTGGATAATCTCTTAATGTCCACCAGACAGGCATGTGACACATTTTAAAACAATTATTCAATTCATATTCCTCGGAATTACTCATAGAGTCCAGCGACCTAATTTTATAAGTTCATTCACAAGAACTGGGGTTAACTTGTCGCTAGTTTTTTTTTACTACGTTTGTTGTAATTCATTTTTTTTTAATATATTTTTTCAATCGCTGGGCAAAACATACTCCAGATTGGATGCCAAAAAGAAGAACTCGACGTCGTACCAGGCCCAAGAAAAGATGACCACAGTAGCAGAAAACTGTGAGAAGTGGAAAGTGTGGAGGGAGGCCTTTGCCAAGTACACTTCTTTGGGACATTAAGGGCTGATATAATAGGGTATAATAACACATTATTTTAGTGTACAAAACTGTTATGCTTTGGTTACTTCATCATCATCATTCCAGCTATAAGACGTTCACTGCTGAAAACTGTAGTCAAGCAGACATTGCCAAGTCTTGTACTTCTCGCATTCTGAATATTCCATGACTTTCACTAAGTCAGCTCTTACTTACTTCTTTGAAAACTTTGATATTTATAACTACAAACGATTTCTTCTTATAAAGATAATTTAGAAAATAAAAAAAAAACAAAAAAGGACAGTAACCAAAAACGTACAAAAGAATACGTATCGCTTCCCAATAATAAAAACCAAGCTTTAGAATTTTCTTTTTAAATCGCCATTTTCCCATTCAAAAACATCTCAAGAATTATCTGTGTTCCCATACAAAAACACGGTCATTGTTTAAAAAGTCAAAACCGACATAGATTTAGTTGAACAAAGGCAGTAAAAACGGTTTATAGACTTGTTATTGCTGTCCCAACGGACAGCGGGAGTGGTGCAAGTTGAAAGAGGAAAGCGATTTTTGTTTAGTATAAAACGGTTGGTTGTGAAAATCTGTGTAAATAAGTCACAGTATCAAGTAATCGATTAAAGAAGGTTATCTTCTTATTTTAGTACAAACATCATCATCTATCTAGTCTTTTCCAAAATATGTCAGCCTGCAATGATAAACAATATTTGTGATGATCGACTGTCTGATTAAACGTTTTTAGTTTAGGCTAAATTAAAGTATCAGCTGTATCAATTGTTTAAAGATTTTAATTCAGTTTTATCAAACAGATCAAAGATGACACTATAAAGTAGCACGCCAGTATTTAATAGGCAAACGTAGAGAGATCTTTAAGTTTATAAGAACTTAATAATTTACTTTACTATTCGCTTATTCCTTGCACCATACTCAAAAAACTGAATCGGTGGAAACAGATTTTAATGTATCCTATGAAAATCTTCATCCAAAAGCTCTTTCCCTTTGAATTTTAATATAAATCTCGAATTGGGAGTTTATTAGCGTTGGACGAATACCAATAAATGTGAAAATTATGTATTCTTTCGTTCAATGGATATTTATGTCTTTGAATTATTTACATGAAGACTAAAGTGCCGATGCTTTTATCGGAAAAAGTTTTTTTTTTTTTAATACTATATTTTCTTTAGACTGAAAGTGTATAAATATTTATTTTTAAACTAAATCATTCCTTTTCTTCCTATGATTATAATGGAAAATGGCTTGAAATACTTGTATTTTTTATTTAAGTAACAAATTCAGGTTTTAGTCAAGCTTTTAAGTTATCATAAACAAAGGTAGTCTGAAGTCATAAGTGTTTCTAACAACTGGATCAACAAAATACCAAGAGGTTTTTTTTTGTATTCGCAACTATAATTTTAAAATCGTAATAAAATATCGATATTCTTGCTGTTAGAAATAATAAACACTTTCAACTTTTTTCCACCATAACACAACACTTACATAACTCCCTTTTTCCCGATTTTATTATACAAATTAATAAATCCAAGCGACCTTATAATTTTTGCATCATAAACAAAAATGCCAGTAATTAATCTTACCCTTTCACGAGTTGTTAGTCTCGTTCGTAAAGGATTAAAAGTTTGCGACTCATTAAGTGTGAATATTTTCATCAAACACCGGTATAGGGTTATCCGTCAACATTTTCGGGTTAATGCCAAAAAGGAACGATTAATGCATTTTATTAGTAACCCTAAAAATAATGTCACTGGGACACACAACAATGTCAAATTAATACGGTATTTATTTTTGCGTTTTTATAAATTGCACCGAGAGACACCACGGCTGCTGAAATGCATAGCCTACCAAATACTAGAAAGAAAGAGGACGCCTACCTTTTTTTTTTTTTTTTCGTGGTAAAATCATCAAATGAGTCCCCCTACCCAGGGCAGGGCGGGAGGGACTGACAGACTTGTACTGACTTAAATCCACGGTATCCTTCAATAGCCCTTTACGCACCGGGGTTAAGGTAATTTGTGAGTCCCGCGGCCCCGTCACTATGCTGACACTCCTTGAAGCGCGTGTGGAACACGACGCGCCGTCGACCCGGGCATGGTCCATGGTCGGACAGCGAGTCGCCCATTACTCGCCGCCGCATGCCCGCGCCTACGGTGGCCGGAGATCGTCTTGCGACGTCCGTCGCCGTGGGCGTCTACCACTGTGGAGGACGCCTACCTACCGAAATATTATATAACTGATGAAGACTCAAAACGAAAACGGAAGAGACATCTGACGAAAGGTGAAAAGGTATGTTAAATATGCATCCCGTCTATTTACTGAAAAGTCCAACACAGATGGCTTACTCCAATCAGTTAAATATACTCTCATCCGGGAATCAAAACTTTTTCTTTTAACATTAAATAAAAAAAAAAACGTTGCCCACACTAGGAATTCCCCTGTATCGTGGGTACGTTTTAAAAGAAAATTATATACATTTCACTAACGAGGTATGATTCAATTCTCAGCACACACCAATAAAACATACGACATACAGCTTCACTCAGTAACCACCACTACTGAACCGAGAACAATCTCACTAACGTTCGTCAATAAACGTATAACAGTGACGTCTGTCAGTCTGTCTGTACTAACGAGGAGATATGGAGAGCGTCTTCAAACGTTGCAATCAGAACACCGATGTCGTTTATTGAAATCTCAGTCCTTATGGCACAGAGTAGTAGATAGAGACAGAGAGATTTTCTATATGGGTTTCTTTTTCGCTATAATTCTACTTGGTATTTTTTTAGCCTCGCGTTTGACTACTTTCTCGCCTGATGGTAAGCGAAGATGTGGTCGACGGTGAAGCTTAGATGTAACCACTCACATAGATAGGGGAACAGTGTATAAGACGGGGACGCGAGGTATAATGGGGACAGACACTCTTTAGATTTAGACTTCTTTTTCACACTTAACACAACACTAATGTAGTGCAAGCGCCATTAGGACGTCATTGGCAAGCGGCCATTAACAAATGGCGTCCTGTTGGCGCTTGCGCTACGTTAGTATTGTGTAAAGTTTGCCTTAAGTGTGTGATTTCCCATCATACCTCGCGTCCTCGTCTTACACACTGTTCCCCTACGTAGATGTATTCACTGTAACTATCAGGAAATACATTACACATTACTTTTATAATAAATTGTAAGTTGACAATTACATACCTATCTATATCTGACCAATTTAAAGCGTAAGCGTTGCAGATTGAGATTGAGGTATCGACTGATTAAATTATTTTCTTTAACTATGACTACCAGTTTTGGAATGCCGAATTACAAATCTTACGAACGAAATTAAGAAATCTTTCTATTTTTAAAATGCTTATTTTTCTTAACAAAATCTATTAAATGTTTGCACCTTTTATTTTCGATATAAATTCATAACACATTTTCAATGAAAAATGTATCAATGCAAAAATAAGTCTCTATTCCAACCTACTCTGCACCCGAAGATGATTGTCACCGATAGAGGGCGCCAGTTCGTAAAGTTTTACGATCACTTCCGACACGACACAGCCTCTTAGCAATCTGCACTACTAGGGGAACACCCTATTGAGGTCCTAGTAGGTCCCCCCTAATAGGAAACTAGTAGTGTGGTGATGTCTCACTTCATGTGAATCTATAACAATCTTTGAATCAAAGTATCGAATCTTGATTGAATTCTGCAGAGCGTTTGGTTATGATCCATAATGCGAGTGTATTGAGATCCTAATCTTTCCAATTTGAATAATATCCGTACGGATGTTATGGAAACGTTATCGGGAAACTGTATCTTAGTTATTGCTGGATTATATTCAATAGAGCTCGGAGATCGTTTAGATATGTAGTGTTTTGTTGCTAGATAAATGTCTGCATCAACTAAAATAAAGGTAAATTGAAATAATTATAAAAACTGTTAATAAAAAAACACGCATTCATATTATGTAGGTACTTTTATATTGAATATTAAGAATAGTATTTTTTTTATTTCCTCTGTAAAATATGACCAAATTAATGTATCATGAAGCACACAGAATAAAATAAATAAAAAATTAACAGAAACATAATAATGTACTAAATTATTCCAACGCTGCATGGCGTTGTGCGTTTATGCTCCATGATTTGTGGTAGATCTGCGTCTAAATCTCGTACTTCACAACAAAAACAAAAACCTTTTACATGTTATAATCTAGATACTCTTTTACTTAAGTAAAAGAGCAACTAGTTACATAAGTAAAACCGAAAGCTATATACACCTATAATTCTTTTAATAACAGTAGTTCTAAACCATAACAAACCAGGGTGTGGTAGCTGCACCCACTAGACTAAACTGTATAAATCGCTTTTAAATTCCAACACGGTGAGTTTGCAACGTCACTCGTTATGATGCAAGCATTAGTTTTGCTGTATCCGTCCGTCCGTCATCGGGTAGTGACCATGATTCACTTTAAAATTTATAAAACCATCCCATTAAATAATCTGTAAATAACTGTTATTTGTTCAAAAGTAATCAAGTTTTAGGTGAGCTCTTTTCTTGGGTCACGGGACTTTCTTAAAATGACCCTGGAACGCAAAGGGCAGCTGAAGGAACAGGGTTGACTTTTAGTCACTAAAAGTTTGACATTTCACCCAGAGTGGGAAGACTCATTAGAAAAATCATCACATACTCATAGGAAGTCGCGGGCCTGTTTTATCAGATAACCGTGACCCTGGAACGTAAGGGCTATTGAAGAATCACTGTGGATTTTAGTCAGTACAAGTCTGACAGTGCCTCCCGTCCCGCCTTGGGTGGGAAGAATCATTTAATGATTTTACCAAGATAAAAAAAAAAACTCTTAGGAAAAACTCATTTTAAATTTAATCTAGCTGTACCCAAAAACACGATCTCCGGCCACCGTGGGCGCGGGCATGCGGGCAGCGAGTAATGGGCGACTTGCTGTCCGACCATGGACCATGCCCGGGTCGACGGCGCGCTGTGTTCCACGCGCGCCTCAAAGAGTGTCAGCATATTGACGGGGCCTGTAGAGGGCCAAAGCCTGCCGGGGTCGCGGGACTTACCCATTACCGTGACCCCGGTACGTAAAGGGCTTGTGAAGGACACCGTGGATTTTAGTCAGTACAAGTCTGACAGTCCCTCCCGCCCTGCCCTGGGTGGGAGGACTCATTTGATGATTTTACCACGATAAAAAAAAAAAAGCTGTACCCAAAAATTTTCGTTCGTGAATATTCTTACAGCGGTCATAAACTAGGTCTATTCATTTTTTTTAATAGAACTACATAATAGTTTCACAAAAAATCTATAATGTGGTCACCTACATAAAACAAGTGATGAATGCAATCGCTGCAATGCATCGCACAAAGCTTTTATTCGCATAGTTTACAGCGACACAAGCGCTGAATATTATTTTACAGAAAGAATTACATGATATAAACTTTGGAGATAATAAAGGTAAAATTTGATCATACATAACACTTCAGTTTAATTATAAGCACTACAAGTGGATAAAGGATTGCCTAAAAGATATTTTTCAAAATTATGTAGGAGTTATATTACAATAGCATTTCAAAATTTACTTAGTTCATCCAACTAAAACCCCGCTTTCAATCGCTGCAGCGGCTTTTTTTAGCCGGGTGTGGCCACGCCCAGGAAAAATTATACAAATGGCGCGTAACTAGTGACGTCATTTGATAGGTGCATTACTATGACTTCATTCTTGTCTTCAACGTACCAGACAGTTTATTAAGCAGACACGGTGATGCAAGGTTGAAACCTTTTTGTTTTTATTATTAAATACTTGGTTGTATTATACAAATAATAGTAAGGTGATTTTGATTTTTCACATAATAATCATCATCATTATGTGCGGCATGAAGTTTGTTTAATAATCTGACGTGAAGTAAATTGGATAATTGACTTCAATTTGATGGATCAAAAAATCTATCCTGGATCGTAAACTACTTTTCTTTTTAACGTGGTAAAATCATCAAATGAGTCCTCTCACCCAAGGCAGAGCGGGAGGGACTGTCAGACTCGTACTGACTAAAATCCACGGTGTCCTTCAATAGCCCTTTACGTACCGGGATCACGGTATATCATAAGTCCCGCGACCCCGACAGGCTTTGGCCCTCTAGAGAGGGGGCCCCGTCATTTTTGTGACACTCTGAGGCGCGCGTGGAATACAACGTCAACCGTCGACCCGGGCATGGTCCATGGTCGGACAGCGAGTTGCCTATTACTCGCTGCCCGCCATTACTCACTGCCCGCATCGTTAACTACTGACGCTACTTCAATTTCATTGCAATTTACGTGGTATTACTTCAAGTACGCAGTGAGGCCAAATATGTAGAATTCGTGTCAAGGCCTCTGAAGTAATTGAATAGAATTTGACGGCTCGGTTAGCGCAGTGACTAAACGAATAACTGGTGTTCTGCGTACAGCAAGTTCATTTCCCGCACTGAAAAACTATTTGTTTGTCCTTTAAATAGATTTTTGGGTAATTTTCGTTCGAAAAATATGTCACTGTCTAATTTTTTGGTCTTGAGGATTGTTAACATAAATAAACACTCTGAATAGTAGTAAATAATTTAGTATCTGTTTATCCCTCTAGCGACTCAGTCTCAAATCAATTAACAACCTGCAAAAGCCACTTTCTCAAGATTATCGCGGAAAAAAGGTTAAACCAACCGCGAACAGTTCAAAGGCAACATTAATCTATATCTACCCGCTAAAAGGAGTAACAATTAACTATAATAATTGCTAATTAGTACTGGCAGATGCACTCTCTCTCTGCTAATTTCACACCTGACTACCCTCTTTTAGGTAAAGGGTTGAAGTTATGCATTTTTAATTGACCATTAATGTTTATTATATTAAGTGAAGGTAGCGTTTGTAAGTGATCTGTTTGTAATTAAATTTGTAGCTTTTAAATATTTAAGTTGCTTGGTTAAACTTTAATTGGTCGCGTCTAAAATGTTACGTAAACTGTCGGGTGGGGTTCGTGGGACCCTAGCCAAATTAGCAAAATAAATAATCTATACACTAATAAAACTCGATACTTGATCATGAGGTACTCGTTTTTTTACGCAGGTAGTGGTTAGTAGCTATAGTACTTGAAATACAGGATTTGAATTATTTATTTATTCTTATACTTTAAAGGTCACTTTGTGTCCCACAGGACATAAATTAAAAATTATTATTTCGTATTTCACAGTAAACCGGTAGCTATATTAACAATTATTCAAACTCCAAAAGTATGCAAAAATCGACTTTATTAAATTCTTCATTCAAATTAAAATGCAATCACCATTTTATTTACAAAACGTAGTAATCCATCTTAAAAGATAAAGACACGCCATTGTTACACAGATAAAGCGATTCCGAAACTGAATTTCAAATTTAAATTCGTTCGCGGATGTTTCCAATTAAGTGCGCGTCGCGGATGACGGATGACATCCTCCCGAGGGATGCTGGCGGATGTCTTGTTGAAAATACGGATGTTAGACATTCGTGAACTATTGTAAATCTATTTTGAATTGGAGGTCGCGGAGGCGGAATAATAAGGAAAGCGGAAAAAGTTTATTGTCTTACTGTGAACTGATTTAAACTAAATATGTTTAGTTTAAAAGTCAATGATTTTGGTAAATCTTATATAATAAAAATGAATCGCTAAATGTGTTGGTAAGCGCATAACTCAACAACGCCTAGACCAATTTGGCCAATTCTTTTTTTGTTGTCTAGAGTAGGTTTATTTTAGAAACAAGCGATAAAGGAACTTCACACGGGCGAAGCCGCGGGGGTACAGCTAGTAAATAAATAACAATAACAATCGTGGTGTGATAGAAATTAAAAAGAAAATTTAATGTAAGTCAGATACTGAGCTAAGTTAAGAAAATTAGGGTAACGAACCTGTCTAAGGAGGTTACTGTGACTTTGGAACCTAAAGGGCAAACGAAGGAACGCGATGGATTTTAGTGAGTATGAAAAAAAAAACACATGCGAAGCTTTTTTTTACGTGGTTAAATCATCAAATGAATCCTCCCACCCAGAGCGGGAGGGACTGTCAGACTCGTACTGACTAAATTCCACGGTGTCCTTCAATAGCCCTTTACGTTCCGGGGTCACGGTAATTCGTACAGTCCCGCGACCAACATGTGAAGCTACAGAAAAAAAAACTTTTCTTTAACATGCGAAGCTACAGAAAAAAACATACTCCTGCGACTCCAGTGCATCCTGAAATCATCTGTAAACATAATTTTGTTATGATGGTTACTAATTAAATTAATGTATATTATACACACCTCTTAAGATAAGTTAATACAACGGGTCAAAGAAACCAAACAAAAATAAAAAGAAAATTATCTTTTTTCCCATTCCGGCTAGTGAGTGCACTGGTGTGCATTCTACACTTTACGGCTTTCCAGCTAAATATAAAACACGCTCACAGAATTGTTAATTTCGAGAAACTGAGTGTTTCTGATTATACGTATCTTTTAAGTAAGTCTTGGGACACAATGAGCCCTTGATTTCCTAGTTCCAATAGGAATTTAAACTAAACCAAATTGGAACAGTTTTTTTATTAAGATTTCAAATATGGAAACAGGCTGGAAATGAAAAAAAAATTGGTACCGATAAAGAAAATAACGTTTGAAAGGACGGTACTCGCTAGCGAATAGCCATATGTAAGTTGCACACCACACATGAGTATGTTGATCTTCTGGATTTCGTGTTCCCGTAATAACAAAATCATCATAATGATTAACTAGTCAATCATCTTCTGATTGCTGGCTCTGACAGTAGTCGCAACTGTTGTTTCTAGCCCTCAAAGTTACATCTAGTACATACCTTCGGTCGTGGGACTAATGGATTACCGTGACCCCGGTACGTAAAGGGCTATTGAAGGACACCGTGGATTTTAGTCAGTGCAAGTCTGACATTCCGCCCTGCCCTGGGTGGGAGGACTCATTTGTTGATTTTACCACGATAAAAAAAAAGTACATACCTTCATCTCTAAATTGGTCACATTTAGCCTTACGCACACAAAGTCTGCTGCTGTCTGATTTAAATGATGGAGCTGGCCAGACTAGCTTCATTACTTAAATGGTTTAATCGTAGAGATTTCCCAGGTTATGGTAGTTTGATAAGGTTACTGGAGCAGAGATTACAATAGAAGACCATGTAGTAAATAGTTTATGTTCATTGAAGTTTTCGAAGATTTTAGGCCCAAGAACTAAAGATATATAGTATTACATACAAATATTCCTTCACAAATCTGAACATACATTGTTTCAGAAAGTATTTTTTTTAATGAGTCTTTGAGTAGGAGTGTACGACGGAAGAAACTGTCAGACTCTTACAGACTAGACAAAATCAACCAAATCAATACAAATAGCATTACTAGTGGGCCATGAAGGGATTATGAGGCCCAATTAAGTCCCACTGATATCCCATTGCACAACAGTCCTAGGCGCATTCCTGAAAACACACAAACCGTAAAAACCTCGAGATAAAGCAAGTATAAAATATTTTAATTATATTTTATCACCACTAAAACTGTGTAAATGAAAAACCGGTTCCGTTGCTTTATGAAATCGTAAAAAACTTGTCTTTGCTCCCAATGGGAGAGATTTGCAGTTTCCATGGTGTTGCCATTGTTGAAATTTCATTATAGAGTTTTTATTTCGGTGTGCCATCTCGATTTATATTGTTTCTTTTTATATTTTTAATGTCTATGGTAATTAAGGAGTTATCTGAAGATCTGTTTCGTTTTTTAATTAGATGTTGTTGTGTTTTGTGCCAAGTTTTGATTTTCCTTTGATTTGAAATCCCATTTAAAAAATATTGCTGCCACACTAAAAGATAATGTATGCGTTTCCTGCCTCGTTCATCAAATTCAGTTCTAATCCATTACTATACGAAATCCTAGACATTTTCAGCTTATTTTTATAATACTGTAAAATAAATAAATATAAATAAATATTCCACAACTATCACACAACGCCATCTAGTCCCAAGCTAAGCAGAGCTTGTGTTATGGGTACTAGACAACTGATAAACATACTTATATATTTCTAAAAACATACATATTATAGATAAACTGTGTGAGTAATAAGGTGACGGATCTGCCTAGTTTGGTTTATTATATAAAAAAAACCATTTGAGGCAGATTTGCTGTTCCTAATTAACTTAATATTTAAATAAAAAACGCGTAATATTTTCTTAAACATTCGAAGACGTTTTTATTTAAATTAAATTGATTATGTAATCATCAAAATAATTATAAAAAAAAAAACACTGAAAAACCTTCCCTTCTTATAATTATAGTGTAGGTTTGCAAGCAGAATGAAGACGCCATGTAAAATGAGTGTTTATTCTCCCGGGTATTACCTGACGGAAAAGTAATTATGTTTAATCCTTAGGGCGCGCAGTTCACGGGCTAATTAAAGGTGTCAGACTTTTAAATAGAAATTAATTTTATTTTTAACGTGTTGACAGCTAAAATTAAATAATAAATGTATTAGGTATTTGGATATCTACTATGAAAGTTAAACACATGACAAACAAAACAAAAAAATTAATTAACAGGCCAATTTCTTTCTATTACCTTGTTTTGTTACAGAGGGAGAAAAGAAATCTAAACAATATAAAAATATTTTTATTTCACAACATTTTTTTTCCTTACCTTGTGCCAAATTAACTTATTTTCTTTTTATTTTTTGGTGTTAAGGGTAAAAAAAATTAGAGGTAAACAAAACTAATTATTTTAGTGAGCTTTTCATGAATACATTTACTGATACTGATAGCCTACATCATCCCACTGCTGGGCAAAGGCCTCTCCCCATGACTTCCAGTTTTCACGATCCAGGGCCAAAGTGGGCCATCTTCTACGAGGTCTGCCACGACGCCTTCTGGCTGTAAAAATATATTTAACGTGTGCAAATGTACTGAGAACACACAACTTTATCCAGCTTATTGATATACAACATTTCCTAACACGATATGCACAGTTTTGACGGAAACTGCGAAAACACACATTTTCTTTGACATAAAAACAAAGGAGGACTCTAAATAAAGATTTTTCCTGAAAAAGTCTTGCTGTCGGTGAAATAAACTGAAATAGAGACAACGAGGGCAAAGAGTAATGATCCTGAACAGTTCCGATGAATGTTTTACATCAAGAGCATGAATATAGAGTTGTTGATACCTAATCTTTTCTTTTTGATGTTTTTTTTTAAAACGTTTCTCCTGTGTCGTGGGTGCGTTTACAAACATAGAAACACATATACACAAACACCCAGACCCGAAAAAACTACTTGTAGGTCATACAAATATTTGTACCGTGCGGGAATCGAACCCGCGACACGCAGTGCAGCAGTCCAATCGCTTAGCCACTGCGCTAACCGTGCCGTCAAAATTTTCTTTGATACCAAGTAAGAATATCGGTGCTTGCGGGACTGCCTAAGCTGGTCACCGTGACTCTAGAACGTAAAGGGCAACTGAAAGAACAGAGCGGATTATAAGTCAGTAAGAGTAAGATTTAAAAATTAAAAACGTTGGAATTTCTCTTGTATCGTAAGTGTATTTACAAACATAAAAACTCACATACACATTCACCCAATAACTACTTGCAGATCATAGGAATATTTGTTCCGTGCGGGGAGTGAACCTGCGACACGCTGTGCAACGGTCGATCACTCAGTCACTGCGCCAACCAACCCTCTACTCAGGGCGGGAGGACTCATTTGATGTTAAAACTACCCTAAAAATAATATTATCGATGAGAAAATCACACAGATTTTTATAAACATTAGCGCAGAGGACAATTATACAGGACATTGACTCCTACTGATTGAAGAATTAATGCATTAAAACAGTGTCCGCCAAAAAAAAACGTCAAAACGTCATTTCACGTTGCTATAAGGGTCGTTATGCAGTTACACTTACGTGTAAGTACCAGTCTATTATCTGGGTTCGTGTGTAGTAAAGGGCATTTATTTTAAAAATCCAAGAATATTTTTATCACGACTGAGGCACACCTGCCATCATTGAACCAAACCATACTTAAATATGTAGTCAAATGATTAGGACAGACGACGACAGACGATACCTCTTTCTCTCTCAGAACCGAGAGGCCAGTCCGCAATCTATCGATACCGATTTCGTTGCACCTCTAAAGACGTTTCAACAACTCTATACGTTCCTACTCTTTCACCCGTCTCCATCGATCCTCCCTGATGCGTCAAGATAGGTCACAGACAAGATTGGCCAGCCATACCTCGCGTCTTATTTATTGGACCGACAGACAGACAAATGTGGCCCAACGTATTAATGGTTCTCTCTAAGGTTTTTCTACTGCCCTATTTGATCTGATTAGGGAGAGTGGTATTGGATGTAATGGGACGATTTTTTAGTTGATTGTGTGTTATTTTTTAAGCGTTGATTGGATTTCTTTTGGTATTTTATTTTTTGGGGATGTTCTATAGATGCACCTGAGCACATGCAGGTAGAAAAATAAACACACATAAAGAAACCTGGTTTGGTGATTATCAATTATTTTGTACAAACATTTAAGATGAATTAATTGCACGTGCACACGTGCATAAACTCTGGATTAGAGGTCCTAGCAGTGTATCGTACTTGAAGTATATACGACGGTAATTGTATGGAAAATTAAACATTCGGACGTACTGAATCCTGTAAGAGTACCTCTAGTCTACGAATGAGGTACTAATTTTATCCATCAAAGTAAAATCAAAGATCCCGTTAACGTCACAAAAACATGAAATCTCGTAGTAGCCTCTAATAAGATAAAAGAAAGAAAAGAGATTTATTGGCACACACAAGACAGAACAAAAAAAAGACACATGAATAAAAACAACAAAGGAAACAAAATATATACAAGAAAAACGACAAAAGGTAAAACCAATAAAAATCAATTCGTCCTGTGCGAGGATCCAGTTCAACTCTTTTTTTAGACTTACCAGGGGTTGTCTTAACCCAACACCAACTGAGGAAGCACAATTCAGTTAAACTGGAAGCCATCTCAACATAGTTAGTTTGGTTTGGCATCATCATCATCATCTCAGCCATAGGACGTCCACTGCTGAACATAGGCCTCCCCTTTAGATCTTCACATATACCAGTTGGAAGCGACCTGCATCCAGCGTCGTCCGTCTTCTTGGCTTGGCATATGATGACGTAATAAGTGGCACAAGCACTTCTCTTGATGCAAGTTGCACTGCCTTTTCGTGGGTGGTAAAATCGTCAAATAATCCATTCCGCCCTGAATGGCACCTGCAGAATATCAGACTCTTATTGACTGAATATACACTGTTCTTCCAGTTGCTTTTTGCATTCCAAAGCCGTGATATTCTGCTTCTTTTTTACGTGGTAAAATCATCAAATGAGTCCTCCCACCCAGGGCAGAGCGGGAGGGACTATCAGACTCGTACTGACTAAAATCCACGGTGTCCTTCAATAGCCCTTTACGTTACGATAATTCGTACAGTCCCGCGACCGTGATATCCTGCCTAGACAGTCGTGTGAAAGCTGCATTACCTGTAGTCGTGAACAAGGTGTTAATATAAGAGATGTAGCATCTGCAACACTGGCCACTTCCTTCACAAACAAATCCTTTATCCAATTCAAAACACTACCCTAACGACCGAGAGCTATCCACAAACAAAAATAAACGTCTTCAAAGAAAACTCAAAACATCTGGCCCTGAATTATGCAAACCTTACCCTTAACATCTAAATACAATGTCCAGCGAAGCGACCTCTTAAATGAACCTTGTGGCCACAATAGCCAGAACCCTTTGCACTAGTCAATATTTATGAGCGTCCGAACAAATTTACCGAACAGAGGGGTCATGTAAGTCTAGTTATAGTTGCTAGGACTTTATTGTGAAGGCAATAAAGGTGGTTTTTGTTATGACCAATGAAAGAGTTTGGGATACGAGTGGCTTTGATGTGTCGTGAATTTGTGTGAGATGAATGTTGATGAATGTGGCTGTGATTTTGAGAAGTGATATTTATGTATTGTAACAAGGAGGAGAAAGTTTTCTTTTGAATTTAGGAAGGGCCTTTAGTATTTATATTTTTTGGATTTGTAGTTTTTCTCGTCAGTTTAGTCAGAAGCACTTTTAACGTAGAAAAAATATAAGTATATTTTTTCTAATGTACTATCTTCCGGGGTCGCGGGACTAACGAATTACCGTGACCCCGGTACGTAAAGGGCTATTGAAGGATACCGTGGATTTTAGTCAGTACAAGTCTGACAGTCCCTCCCGCCATCTTAATGGTTTTTTGTAAATCACTACTGAATATTATTATGAGTACAGGTTGCTGGTAACTGTTAACATTAATTTTAAAATTACTAAATACTATCAAAAGTTCTTCAGAGAAGTTATTTTTTCTTTTCACTTAACTATCAATGAGACTCAATTTACTGTACCATTCTACTTAACTTTCCTTTTAAAAAATAACAGCTCAATAATGAGACTGTTCTAATTAAAACTTACCTTACTATAGCAGAGATCTGCCATTATTTTATTCCACTCCGCTTTTTCTACTAAAACAAAAGAGGTGCAGAGGTGCTCCACCTCTATGCGCTTAACAATCCAAACACATCACAAAAAGTCGCCATCTTGAAAACTCCGATCAGGAAAACATATCCGAAATCATTACCCATTGTCTCATAATCCATCTGAACCGTGAATATTTTACATTCATCGTAATACGTCACATGGTTCCCGAGGCACAATAAAATCTTTATGGCTATTGCTTCACATCTATCCTTTATGCTTTTCTTGATCCCGTATTGAAGGTTTATGGGGTTTTCCAGCTAGAGACACTGTGTCGTTGTGTGTCGGAATGGTGAGGAGTTTCTGGGTCGTTTTTGCTTTTGGTTTTTTTTTTTGGTCTGTTCTTATGTTATATCTGTAATTATTGTTTACTGCTTGAGATTTTTACTTCCCTAGGCTGTTCTTAAGAAGGTGTTTATTTGATCTCGTTTCATGAGAGTGAAAACTTAGCCCTTCTTTGGCACTTCTCGGGTAAAGGTGGAGGGGGAAGGAATCAAGGTATTATTTTTTTCTAGAATCTAAAATTAGCAAAACCATAAAAATAAACATTACTTTCATTAACTTTTTATATTTGGAGCCAATTGTTTGACCAATTAAGTTAAGTAAACTGTTTGTTAAAATCCAGTACTTTTCAAACCCTTACATTAAAAAATGTAAAGAATTTACGAGTTACTAATAGATACTTAACTGCTCGTAATTAGTAGGTTTGTTGTCAGGTAAGGTTTATCTACTGTTACTAAATAGATCTTTTATTTGTTCATATCTGACGAAATTTTTCAAAAACTTCACACTTTCCTCACTCAGCATCTGTTGCTCCGAATACTCCAGTGTTCCAACTTGAAGTAAAGATTCATCTTTACGATACATGTACGGGAAATCGATCGTTTATTCAAAGCAGGTGATTCCTTCCGAAGCTCCATTTATGAGCACACTCGTGCTGATAGCCTGGGGGATAATGGCGTGAATATAATTTGCAAATTGAAAACTATTAATGTCAAAGGGGGCTTTAATCAATTGGAATTGTTTGGGATTTTAGTGAGGTTATTAAATTGATTACAAACGTATGTATTTCTACTAAAGGTAAAGCAGTAGCATAGCATCACCGAGGTGTCAGCTAACTGTTTAGTAGCTCCTGTAAGGCTAAACTATCTTGTAAGACCCTGGTAGACTCAAAGGGCAACCGAAGGAGGGTCTCCTCCACTCCATAAATGGTGGAAGGACACTTTGCATGAATTTACCACCTCAATAATAGGGATCAGCACAGGTTTACGTGAAGCAACTTTCACTGGGTTCGTGTTTTAAGTGTCTTGTGACAAAAGCAAGCCTTTGGCCATCAACTTCATCACCACTTCATCACTTGGTTGCTACTAAGGAAATCCTAGTAGAAAGACCCAATAACACTTAGCATGACCTAGAAATCGAATCCAAGTCTTAATACTAAACAGTAACACCATCTGCCTAGCCTTTTCCTAACTATATTGGGGTCGGCTTCCAGTCAAACCAGACGCAACTGGATATCAGTATTTTACATGGAGTGACTGCCTGTCGGACCTCCAGAACCCAGTAACTGGGTAATACGATGCCCCATGGTAAGACTGGTTGTCAGACTTTAGAGCTTCTGACTAACAGTAAGACTGTCAAAGATCTACAAATGACAGCCGGGACCAACGGCTTTACGTTCTTTCCGAGGCACGGAGGAAACTCGCTATGACAGATGGTCACCCATCTCTGTAGATGGGTGACCTGTGATGGGTGGTCTGTACCAACCTCGGCAAGCGCGGCCTAACCCGGAAGATTGGCCTGTGCGGCTGTAATTATTTAGCCACGAACTCCTCTCACTCACCAGTAACGCAACCACTAAAACAACAAGATAAGCAATTCAATGAATTATTTAATTTTTAACATTTTTGATCAGATATTCTGTGGCTGAATTGTTTTTTTTTTTCTTCCCAAACACAAATATGTATGTCAATATAGACAAAAACACAGTAAAAAAGAAAGAAAAAGATCCACCATGTACCAATATTAAAAACATAAACATCCCACGACAACATTACTGTCACATTGTCAGAGAACAATCGGGGTAATTTTGTCCCACCAGCCTCTTGAATTAGCCGATGTCTTGAGGCATTTACTTCCCCAATCAAAGTGCAAGTGGCTTCGAGTGGGTCGAAACGACCTAATGAATTCTCTACTTTTAGCTTTCTTAAGAGGGTGATTGGAGAAGGATGTACGTGACTTTTCGAGGAATGTCGTTCTATTTTTTTTTTGTCTGTGATGTTTTAATTAGACTGTTTTGTTTCTCTTTGGTGAATGAGCTCTTAAAATTTATTGTAACGTTAATTGTTTGTTAAAAATTCGTGCATAAACTCTTGCGGTGTTCTACGGAATCGTAAAAGATCTATGGCTGCATTTAATTTTAAAGCTAGGTTACGTTTACTTACAAGATTTAAAATATAAATAAATATAAATATAAATATTCCACAACTATCACACAACGCCATCTAGTCCCAAGCTAAGTAGAGCTTGTGTTATGGGTACTACAACTGATAAACATACTTATATATTTCTAAATACATACATATTTTAGATAAATTACACCCAGACACAGAACAAATGATCGTGCTCATCACACAAACATTTGTCCTGAGTGGGAATCGAACCCACGACCTCCGGCATAGCAGTTAGGGTCACTAACCACTAGACCAACAGGCCTGTCTATTTTGTTCATTAATATAAATAAAAATTGATCCGTATCTTAATTCTCAACGATAGTCAAATGAGATATTTATAGACATGTTCGTTTGGCTTTATTTTACGTTTTTCTTACGATAAAGCCTGACTCATGGTTGCGTGGATAGTATTTACCCAGTAACGATTTAACGAAAAATAGTTTTATTTATTTTTTTGTTGTTTTACCGACATTTACTTCATCAATGCTTAATTAAATACAGTGCATAACAGTCAAACTAGATGTACAATATTAACCGGAAAACGCAACATTCTATGTATTTATAAAACTTTACAAATTCTTATCGGGCTTATTTCCAAATTATCGCACACGGGTTACCGCCTTATCCTCGTAGAGCAAGTCAGGGGTGGTGACTGTATTACAGTCCGGGGGTCGCATTCCGAAGATTACTGCGTTGGCTTCTTGAGATGTCAGACGCTTACCTATTGGGTGTCACTTGCAGATATAGGAGTACGTAGAGATCTACTGGATATGGCACATCAGAGCAAATTAAAGACTTGAAAATTTAAAATAGTTACGATAAATATTTTGATCTCTTTTTTTTCTTTTCTTATCGGTTTCAAAAAAAATTTTTTTTTTTGTTGTTATTCGTTAGTTAGACGCCAAGATGTCAATGTCGGCGGGACTGTCTTATCAGATACCACAGTTACCTCCCCCGGAACGTAAAGAGCTATTGAAGGACACCGTGGATTTTAGTCAGTACAAGTCTGACAGTCATTGTTTTGATTGAATGGTGGCGTAGGTACGTTCAAAGTAACCAGAACAGTCCAAAAGCGTTTCACGACATCTTCCATTGGGGCTGATGATATCGTCAAAATTACGGGAAAGGGATAGATGAGAGACTTCTTCCCATATTTGAAATCTCTCCTTTCTGTTACATTTGTTCACTGACATAACATCAATGTCGGGACTATATATAATTATTATAACTAAAAAAAAAAACTGTAGAGATAAAACAAATCGCGGGACTGCCCCCAAGAAACCGTGACCCTGAAACGTAAAGAGCTATTGAAGGATCACCGTGAATTTTAGCAGTCTGACAGACCCTCTCGTCCTGCCTTGGGTGGGAGGACTTGTTTGATGATTTTATTACTGAAAAAAAAAAAGAGATAAATAGATTCATGCCCTTCCATACTTTATACATCTCGGTCCCTCCTGTTCACAATTTGCCTCAATAATGCGGCTGCTTGTTTCAGCCACTTATAGGCCTTACACAATTTATTGTTAGGGGCACTTTCCTTATAAGAAGGCCTATGATGATGGGTCTTCAAGATGTCCGTAATACTACATGCATCTGTCACGATGTTATTGTTATTGACAAAATGACAGATACTTGAGACAGAAAACTTTGATTGTTAAGATGTTCATGTGGAGCATTTATCATGAAAGTTGACCTATATGGTATAATGGGGTCCCGGGACTGTACGAATTACTGTGACCCCGGAACGTAAAGGGCTATTGAAGGACACCGTAGATTTTAGACAGTACGAGTCAGATAGTCCCTCCCGCTCTGCCCTGGGTGGGAGGACTCATAAGATGATATGGTACAATGGACCGAAAGTCAGTAGTATCGCTTTTGACGAATTAAATAGGATTATTAAAATAGACATTAATCAATCTTAATAACTACTCCTAATTTATTAGGAATTGATCGTTAAAGAATTTCATTTCGTCTCAGTCAATCAGAGTCTCAGTTGCAACAGGGTTGGTTTTTAGTCAGTAAAAGTCTGACGGTCCGTCCCGCTTCACTCAGGACAGGAAGACTCCTTTGACGATTTTACTAATCCAAAAAGACGGTTTTATGGATTACACGTCATTAGTAAAGCTTTTTACTTATAAAGATGTAGTTTTAACTACTAGTTTAAAAAAACAAGTTACAGTTATCAAAACAAAGTCAAACTCCTGCGCTATGTGTCGCGGGCTCGATTCCCGTACGGAACAAATATTTGTATGATCTGCAAGTAGTTTTTCCGGGTCTGGGTGTTTGTGTGTGTGAGTTTCTATGTTTGTAAACGCACCCACGATACAGGAGAAATTCCTAGTGTGGGTCAACGTTTTAAAAAAAAATGTAAAAGTAATGAACGTGCTCATTATTAGTTAAATCCAAAAAAAATACTCAAACCAGTAATTTTCATTTGACGAACTTAATTTAAAGTGACGATAATAATACCAACTTGATAACCAATCATTACATACATTCAAAGTTAACACGAAATAAAGTCATTATCACATTTACAACAACCTTATAACTTTAAAAATAAAGGTCACTTTCGTTTGGCAGACAACTGAACGTATCAAAAGTTGAGTTTTAAATTGAGGGTGAGAAATAAGTTATTACTTCCTCAGAAGTCATTTTAAAATCATTATGTCGTTAGTATTGTTTGTAAGTATAGATTTTTGGAGTCACTTCAGATATTGATAGTTTTGAAATTAATGATGAGTTGATGAAAGTATTTGATTGACTGTGAAAGAAGTGTTATTTTTTTTTTTGAAAAGTTATTTTATCGTGAGTTTTACATCAATGTTTTTTAACGCAATGAGTATCTCCCGACTGGAAAAAGTACTCTTCTATATCATTACTTATACTTTTGTCTCGTATCATCTTGAAATACATTTCATACTGCGCCTTCTCTCTCATTTTCTTCTGTGCCGGTTTTGACGGCGTTGTTAAAAATCTTCGTTGTAATTCGAGTTTTCGCCTGATTTATTCCATTTTTTTTTCTATACTTGATATTTGTCGGGCATGCGGGCGGCGAGTAATGGGCGACTCGCTGCCCGACCGTGGACCATGTTCGGGTCGACGGCGCGGTGTGTTCCACGCGCGCCTCAAAGAGTGTCAACTTAATGAAGGGGCCGGGACTTATGATTTACCGTGACCCCGGCTATTGAAGGACACCGTGGATTTTAGTCAGTACAAGTCTGACAGTCCCTCAAGCTCTGTCCTGGGTGGGAAGACTCATTTGATGATATTACCAAGCTAAAAAAAAATACTTGGTATTTGTACATCGAATATAATCCTTTTGGTTTCGTACACGACTAATTTTGTTTTTCTGTAATTCCCTGTGTGAGGCTGGTAAATACCTTTTTTTATTTCTATCAAATCTGCATATCTAATGATCTTCATAATGTTTACCACCAAAATAAGGGTCTGCTTCCAACACACAGCAGAACTAGCGTACCATGGAGTATGCGAGTATGCGTAGCGTGTCACGGAACTCACAACCGTGACCCCGGTACGTAAAGGGCTATTGAAGGACACTGTGGATTTTAGTCAGTACGAGTCTGACAGTCCCTCCCGCTCTGCCCTGGGTGGAAGGACTCATGTGATGATTTTACCACGTAAAAAAAAAACCGATGGAGAAACCTACTAAACAAATTGAAAAAAATAGTGCCCATAAAGACCCAATCAAAATCTGCAAGCTCACATATCCATTACCCCCTAATAGAAAGCTCAGTAAAAAGATTACTGACGGCGTTTCACCAAGTCATCAGCGAGCAATCATTTGCTGATGACTGGCTAACGTGATTACTGTTTCATTACAGCGCTGCAGCCCCCTATTTTAATTGATAGTATGAAACTATTGGGTTGCTCGTGTAAGTGGGTTTTGTAGCCGCTGCAGCGGTTTAAAGCGGTTGTTTTTTTTATTATTGGTCTTTGTTTTTAGGCTTTATAAAATAGCTAATTAGCCATATTTGCACATGTAGCGAATTTATGGAAATCATGAAGTGAAATTAGTTTTTTCAACTTCGGCAACATGTCGTAATTCAGATAAAGCTGGAAATTGTTACAAAAGACAGGAATTAAACCACTTAAAAAAATGTTATACAAAAAGACGGCGAGAAGTAAAAAGCAATAAATGAAGATTTGCAGCCACTTTAAAAAACACAGACAAAACACATTATGTAAACTATTGAGGATTTTAATATGTTTTTCAATTAATTAAGAAAATGTGCACATTAAATATTACTTTCTGTGTTTTTTTACTATTTTAAATTATTGTGTGTACATTATCATATAAATATATTCGGTAAATAGAAAACAAACATTTTATTTGTCTCAGACAGACAATAATAAAATGTTTTTTTTTCATACGGCACATTTACAAAGCATCGCTGCAGCGCTTAAAAACCTCAAACAAACCGAAAATAACATAAGATTTTTTCACCCACGCGACTGTAGCCGTTTTAATCTAATTAGTATACGCTTAACACACGTCTACAGTAAATGCGTTTAATTAAAATTTAATTTAAAACTGAATAGTTCCACTGTCATGATGCGATCAGCGCCAGTTTCGGATAATGCAGCAGGTTTCATTCTGTTATCCAATTTTATTTTAAATTAATTAAATTTTGTTTACAAAGAGTTGGCCTTATTTGTATTGTGTTTTTCAGAATTGTATTTATTTTTACAATTTAACCTGCGTTACTCCACTGCTGGACTTAGTACTCTACTCATGATTAGTCAGAATAAAAATTTAGATTTTCGATAAAAATCTCTTGGTACGTTTGCACCTTAACTATTGTACACAGACGAAATTCGTATTACTATTTTTCGTAGTAAAAAAATATATCTTAAGTTGTAATCTAAGTCATGATCTACGTCGGGTGCTAAGACAGGAAACCTCCACGTGCGCCCATGGACTGGAGTTCCCTCTCGGATACGTCCGGGTGGAAGACCAGTTTTTCGGGCCGGTGCACCCTGGGATGCGGGCAAAACTCTTCCTTAGGCACTGTGTGCCTGAGGGGTCTCTTTGCCCATATGCGAATAGCCTGTCGGGTGGATGTTCCAACGCGTGTCCCTCTGAATAGCAGAGGGCACAGCGGCGGAGCGGGCTTGCGGACGGCGAGTAATGGGTAAGCTCGCCATCCGACCAAGGACCAAGCCCAGGTCGGTGGCGCGTCGTGTTTCACGGGTCACCGACGGGGCCCCTTACGGGGCCAAATGCCTGCTGGGGTCGCGGATTTTTTCTTAATCCAGGTTACCGCGGCCCCGGAACGTAAAGGGCATCCGAAGAAACACAGGTGGATTTTAGTCAGTAAGAGTCTGACAGTCCCTCCCGGCCCACCCAGGGCGGGAGGACTCATTTGATGATTTTACCACCCTTAAAAAAAAAAAATAGTCATGATCTACGTGATGCTATTGTAATAAGGGACCATTATTGACAATAACCACGGTCTCATCATCATCAGCCTATAAATATGGCCACTGCTGGGACACAGGCCTCCTCTCTGTGAGAGGAGATCCACTTGGCCATAATCCACCACGCGGGATCCACCACGGTCTCATTTGAAGGTATTTTCAAGTTTTTTTTTGTCGTGGTGAAATCATCAAATGAGTCCTCCCACCCAGGGCAGGGCGGGAGGAACTGTCAGACTTGACTGACTAAAATCCATGGTGTCCTTCGGTAGCCCTTTACGTACCGAAGTCACGGTAATTTGTGAGTCCCGCAACCCCGGCAGGCTTTGGCCCTCTACAGGCCCCGTCACTAAGGGTATTTTCAAGTAACAAAAATTACTTCATAGTTCACCACACCTTAGGAACACAAAGAAGTTGTATTAAAATCCTATTATTATAGCTTTCGCTCCATTTTACGAACTTTTTTTTTATTACACACTTTCAATAATGTTCTCTTTTGAGAAAGTTTATTTGTAGTATGTTAATGATGGTATCAGTACACTACAAATAAATAAAAACAAATAAATTATCTACCAATTATCGAACCCCTGAGAGGTCATCACTGCCCCTGCACTACAGTGTACTCTCTACACAATATGTACACATACGTGCATTGTTGTAGTGGTGGCGCACAATACGGGAACACTAATGGATTATCAGTGATTTGCATTTAGCTGGCTTTGCTGGTTAAGCTTATGCGAGAATGATTCAGCTTGATTTTGGATTTATAAGTGGTAGTGGTTCGAGTAATGGCAACACTAATTGTATGGCGATGCGAAGATTAATCTGGTGACATTGAGACACAGATGAAATTGCAACTGGAGGAGAAATGGCTTCAAAAAGAAAAACGGGACACTTAGGGTTCATGTACACGATGCCGGTAGCGGCGCGGTCGCGATGGTATATACATAAAAGTGGCGCGGTGGCGGCGCGGTGGCGGCACGTCGGCAGCACAGCGGCGGCAGCATGTACAGGAGGCATTATGGGACTGCATTCTTGTTCGTCTTTCTATTTGATAAGACCCTTTTATTTCATTGTCTAAAACGATTCTACACTTATTTGGTTGATTGTCACTGATGGATGGCAACTTTCGAATATTTACGTGATGCGAGTATTGAGGCGGCTAAAATAATTAAAATAAATCAGCAGAACTTTGCAATGGCTTCACACGAAACCATATTTAAAAAAAAAAAAAACGACGGGTTGCACTCTGGGAGTGCCGGCAGAAGTGAAAACTTGAATAGTCATTGTTGGAAATATCTTGTGAACAGATTTTAGTAAAACTCGCAAAAATGGTTGACTTTTTATTTCAATAATTTTCCAATGTGACGTACATCTTTTATAAACAATGTTACCTAGCAACGAATGTATCCAGCATACAAACTTCTTTAAAAGTAATAAAGTCACACGAACATTCACGCAAGCGCCCTGCGCCGTCCTACGCTTTTTCGGTCAGGGTCACGTGTCCTGACGCGAGTTTAAGCTTTTATACCCATTACAGAAAAGTGCTCAACGCCGCTAAAGAAGTTTTCACTTCAAAAACATTGGTAGTTTTACAATGTTATGATTGCAATTCTTTCATAAAATCTCAGTACCTACGTATACCGATGATCTCCATCTTAGATATTTTATTACTAAACTAAGACCCTGGTTGCCAAGCAGTGTACCTACAGAATGCAGTTTTATTAAAAAAAAAATCAGCTGCATCCGGTCCAGCGGACCTCCACAACCGGAACACAACGCGCCGTCGACCATGCCCGGGTCGACGGCGCGTTGTGTTCCACGCGCGCTTCAAAGAGTCTCAGCAGAGCGACGGGGCCCCCTTCTAGAGGGCCAAAGCCTGGTGGGAGGACTCATTTGATGATTTTACCATGATAAAAAAAACGATCCCATAAATAAATTAATATTATATAATATTTGATCATTCTCACATAGTCTCGTTGATCAACAACAATGATGCGAGTCGACAGAGGCCCTCATACGGTCCAGTTGAAAATAATTGTCTCACCGATAGCGCGCCCAACTCATTCGATAGTGCACATATTTGCACTTATGTAGATATGTAACGTTACTTAGTAAGCCAGCCCTTGTTCAGTACTCATGTAGATATGTTGAGATTTGTTTAAACTGTTCGGTAACTGCCTATGATTAGAACATCGCTCAACTAAACATAACTAGTACTGTAGACATAAAAATAATTCTGAAGTGTTCAACCAAAAATTGAAAAATTAGAGCAAAACTTAGGGATTAAGGCCCACTTGCACCACAATCACTAAACATTTTTAGCGCTAAACTGATTTAAAACATCGTTCTGTCTCTGTCAACTTCAAACAATTTGACAGGGATACAGTGATATTCTAAGGCAGTTTAGCGCTAAACCCGTTTAGTGATTGTGGTGCAAGTGGGCCTAATTGTTTTATTTTTCTCTTAAATATTTAAAACGCCAAATGATTATTCTAATAAATATACAATAATCAGTTATTTCACTTATGATGAGGCAGCTACTGTATTTCTTTATCTTGTAAATTATCACCTTTATCTGAAGTTCAGCTCTGGACAATTACATTACCTTAATAACAAGGTACTCGTAATTCAAAAATTAGTTAGGGCTCATTTACACGGTCGCAGGACTTGCGATCTACCGTGACCCCGGAACGTAAAGAGCTATGAGACACCGTGGATTTTAGTCAGTACAAGTCTGAAAGTCCCAATTTTACCAAGTAAAAAAAGAGCTCATTTACACGGGAGCCATCATTGCCGATTCGTCAAAACACAATACGACATGACAGATGGAAGTTCACACACACTTTCCCGAATCGTGTGTTTTTAAGGATTCCTCTGAATTAGGAATCACAGTTCGTGCTTTTGATTGGCGAGATTTTTAAAAGATATAAGTCAGATGTCCATCATTGTGACTGTAAATCACTGATGTGCAGTTTCACATGGGATGGTGCAGCAATGATTTGCGTAGTCTTAATTATTTTATTATTATTTTATAATTTGACTGTAAAATTTTATTGTTATTGTTCTTGTTATAATTTAATAATTTTATTGCGATAGTCTCCAACATAGTGTAAGTTTCTGTTTACTAACAAACATGAGTCTTGGTTACTCGATTAAATAAATGATATATATTGTTACGACGCGTGTAAACACAGATATTTAAAAATACACAAAAAGAGAAATTTACTAAAAATGAGTATGAATGAGAAGAATGAGAATGAGTTAAAGATTTAAGGTTCCTTAATCATTTGTTTTAGCTTTGTTTAACACTTGTGATGTTTCACTGGTTAATCAGTGTTTCGGTCACAAATCTCAGTATAAAGCAAGTCGTTGTTCCGCAACATTACACGCAGACGACTGTTTGTCGACACACATTTACGAGCGAGCCGGAAATCTGATACCGACACCTTTGTTAGTGGCGTGAAGGATTTTGTATTTGATGCTAATGAAAGTAATAAAAATAGATAAAGTTAATACATAAAAAAAGTATTCATATTTCACTTGCATTCCACATTTAAAAGAAGAATCCTTTTTGACACACCATCTCAAAATCTTTGGTTAAAGTCAAGTCAAGTTAGTCTCACTATTTCTTTATAAAATCCCAGGAATTAAAATATCTACTAAAATCAGTGAAAATTGTTTTATTATTTCCATATAACGAGACAACGATATGCAAAATATCTAAAAATGAAACGTTTTGAAAACCGTGATCGTCAGTAAAGATATTGATTTTTAACAGAGAAACCGTTAAAAACCACTAATAATCAGGATTCTATTTTTATTTTTTTGTTAGCGTGGTAAAGTCATCAAATGAGTCCTCCCACCCAGGGCTCAGTGGGAGGGACTGTCAGACTCATACTGACTAAAATCCACGGTGACCGTCAGTAGCCTTTTACGTTAGGGGGTTACGGTAATTTGTGAGTCCCGCGACCCAGGCAGGCTTTGGCCCTCTAGAGGGGGGCCCAGTCCCCGTCCCGGCCATTTTGCTTACACTCTTTGAGGCGCGCATAGAACACAACGCGACACCGACCCGGGCATGGTCCATGGTCGGACAGCGAGTTGCCCATTGCTCGCTGCCCGCATCGAATTCGAATTATGATTCATTTAATCTGAAAAACAAAATTCGTCACTCAAATTTGGGTACTACAGTACCGATTGTGTCTCAAACCATTTAAAAAAAGATACGTTAAATACCAAATTCGCTGACATTACAGCGAACACACCCCAGTTGTCTCACAACGATTTAAGAAGACAAAGGGCAGTAAAACGAGTGATTGCTCACAACACTGCCGGCGACAGAGATGCTGTGCGAATGTACTGTGATTAGATATAGTTAGCGTTAAAATGACCACTGTTACTTCATTTAGTGTTTTTTTTTTTTTTATCGTGGTAAAATCATCAAATGAGTCCTCCCACCCAGGGCAGGGCGAGAGGGACTGTCAGACTTGCACTGACTAAAATCCACGGTGTCCTTCAATAGCCCTTTACGTACCGGGGTCACGGTAATCCCTTGGTCCCGCGACCCCGGCAGGCTTTGGCCCTCTACAGGCCCCGTCATTATGCTGACACTCCTTGAGGCGCGCGTGATTACTCGCCGCCCGCATGCCCACTTCATTCAGTGTTAGCATAAAATTGAAAACACTAGTTTCCGTTTTCCTTAGCACTATGTTATTTGTAAAAGAGCCCTAAATGCCTCATACAAAAGCGTTCAAAATGATCCATTGTAGGTATTTTATCATTTATTAACTCGTTTCTGACATCTAGAAATAGTGAAAATAGGCAGACCTATTTTGTTATATTTGTCATATCATTATACTTAGCTTTTCCCAACTACATTGGAGTCGGATTCTAGTCTTTTTACCAAATTCAGTTGAATATAAATATTTTACATGGAGCAACTGCCTATCGGACCTCTAGAACCCAGAAACTGGGTCGTACAACTTTTGGTAAGACTGGTTGTCAGTTTCGAGCTTTTAGCTAACAGTAAAGACTGTCAAAGATGTATTTCTATTTGGCTTATTCTTCTTCTTATCGTGTCGATGACAATATATATCGACTAGGCCCAGAATTGGGCCAAAAGTTTAGCGCTCTCCGAAACGTCCATCAGCTCCTGTAACAAACAGTCGGCAGGACACGCAGGACACGATATTAAGTGCCTCATCATTTGTGGAGCAGCACCACATTTAAGCCTTTGTCAAACAGACAGGCGTGGCGAATGCGAAGCGTGAAGTTTTTATTTGTAATGTATGGGATTATTTGAATCCAGTCACATAGAAAAGCGAAAGCGATCCGATAGCGTGACCGAACTATCGGATTGACGTCTCGTATCGGTTCGTTATCGCTTCGGACTCGCCTGTATGTTTGACAAAGGCGTTACAATCCAGATCAGAGATATCAATGAATTTCCACCTCAGCAGATTTTCTTTGCTAAGGCCTACCTGGGTACGGGGTCTGTCTATAGATTTCCAGGTCAGCCAAGGCAGCTCATTTCCCTGAGGGAGATCTTCAGCAGGCGGCACGAATGAATTTTTAGTGACACACTGTTTAGCCAGTTTCAATCACTCCTTGTCTTATTAATTCAAACATACTAAATGCTCCATATTGCATTTCAAATACAGGTGTCAGACTTGCTAGTTTGGCAAAAAATTGGTGTTAGAACACACTTTTACAAAATCCTAAGAATACTGTGTGTTTGATGTTGACTGTAGATTATACTTTAAATAGACTCGTAACATATTTACTTGACTACAAATGAAAGCAAAAATCAGGTAATTCGGTCAAGTAATTCTTCAGTTTCTCACAAGCGCACTTGTGCACACAGAGGAGATGAGACTCTTTTGTAATAATTAAGTTACTATGTCAAGTACATTAACCGTGCAACTTAATTAATTAGGCTGTAAGACAACATAACTACAATAAATATTGAAAAATGCAACACTCGACCTAATTACAGAAATAGCGTAGCCGCGTAGCACCGTAGCACCGTAGCACTTATCGTAGCGCTACGCCACAAATTAATCGTACCGAGTGCGTAGCGCGTAGCAAGCAATTAAGTCGATTCTAATGACGAAGAGAGAGTGATACGGTACTTAATGGTAATAGTAGGCACTTAATAACTTGAGAACTTGTTCGTGTAATAGTTTTATTGTCGCAGTAGTTGTTTTTCAGGATAAGACAGAAATGTACAGCAGTTTAAAAATAGGTTTTGAGCGATAATTCAAAGATGCCTGTTATATGATAATTTTAAAAATAAAAAAGAAAGAAAGACAAGAAGAAGAGAATGTGTGAAAGAAAGGAAGATAGATTCAGAAGTTATTTTTTACAAAACAATCACACATTGCACGATCACAGTGGAGTCAAAAGTATTTGTTTTTCTGAGATGTTTTACTCGATTTCAAAATAATAATTATACATTTACGAAATAACGAAATAATTCATATTTTCATGGAAAGAAAAAAACGGTTGTGAACAGGACTCGAACCTGCTCGAACCTCGAATTCGACCTGAAAAACATGTTTTTTTAAATAAAGTCTTCAGTACAGTACAAATTATTACAAGCCATTTGACAAACTAAGTTAAGATCTGTCTGTAAGCTAGTTTATGACCGTTCTTACTCGTTTGAAAATAAAACTTGAAAGTTTTTATAATGTGTATTTTTATTAGTGTTGTACACGTACAAAACTTAAATGACTTAAGTTGGATTTATGCGACGAGTTGTTAGTTTAAGAGGAAAGTTTAAAATGACTCATAACATCACTATTACGTCATATTGTGAACGGCGGGTTTGCAATGAATAATTTATACTAAGCTTGGCTTGCTTTGCCGGAGTCGCGGGACTTACCCATTACCGTGACCCCGGTACGTAACGGGCTTGTGAAGGACACCGTGGATTTTAGTCAGTACAAGTCTGACAGTCTCTCCCGCCCTGCCCTGGGTGCAAAGACTCATAAGATGATTTTACCACGTAAAAAAAAAAACTGTTATATATATTATGTTACTATTGAATGATGAAATAGGCAAATTTCCACTCTTTTAACTGTTTTCATATTTTTGTGTTATCTTAAATATTTCACACTGTAACGAGATAAACCATTAATCATGTTTTATAGGTATTGGTATACAATTCTGATACATTCCCCACACCGAAAGGGCGTGCTGCAATGATTTACAGCCTCTTGTTGTATGCTAATCAACAGCTAAGCACATCTGATTTATGGCCAAAGTTTTCAGAATAATTATTATTATAACAATACTTTTGTGTCACCAGAATCAAGCACTGGAATTAAAATATGGCATTGTTTAAGACAAAACAAAAAGATCACACCCAAATTCATGGTATTCAATTAAAAATGGAGTTTCCTGCACGTTTTTATCTATAGAGATTTATAATTTAGAATGGATAACAATACTTTTATAGTTATTATATCTTGTAACGGGGTAAAATTAAGCAGCAGATTTTTTAAGCTATTGCATAGCTTTTATCACGGGCTTTGAGCGCGGCGACCGAATCAAGAAATTCCGTAACGGAAATAAACCTAATACAACGAAATTAAAATTTGATTCTTCGTCCGTCCGGAGATTAATTCTGAGCAAGTGTCTATATGGTACCATTTTTTCTAGACAAAGGGGCAAGCGCCTGACAACAATTCTTTCAGCAAGATTGGCTAAAAATGATCGATGAAAATACAATCTAATACATTTTTGACTTCCTATCATCGTTAATGGCTGCTAGTATTTCCCTTTTTTCCGATATCATCCCTAAATATTGAATCAACAAAACTGTCTCCTCAAACATGATATTCAACACACGACTTTTTAAAATCTATGTTTCTGTTGCAATTTCTCTATAACATTAGGAAATAAAGCATAATTGGCTTTACAATTAGTGTGTTTTTTTTTTATCGTGGTAAAATCATCAAATGAGTCCTCCCACCCAGGGCAGGGCGGGAGGGACTGTCAGTCTTGTACTGACTAAAATCCACGGTGTCCTTCACTAGCCCTTTACGTACCGGGGTCACGGTAATGGGTAAGTCCCGCGACCAGACAATTAGTGTGATAAGGTATTTTAAGAGCTAAGGATTTTGTTATAAATAAACAAATCGACACCACAATGCGAACACATCCCAATGATTAATACCCTCCCGTACTATGCTAATTGTGTGCTAAGTGCCTTCTGATTTATGGCGCGGATTTAAGTATAATTATTTACCGAACGCCCTTCGAGTCTCGAGTACGTCATTTGTCAGGAGATGTGCTAATTACTTGATGTTCTTATCGAGGATTTGTCTTTGACTTTGAGTGGCATTGGAATTAGGAATGGTATTTAGTATTGTGTTTTGTTGTAAAGCTAAAATGTCTAGCAATTTCTTAAGCTCTTGACTCAGATCTGCTGCACTATGCGTCGCGGGTTTGAACAATACATTATTTACTTGACCGATAAGTTTTTGTTCCAGGTATATGTGTTTCTCTATATTAGTTCCTATGTTTGTAAATGCACTCCCGTCACAGAAAAAAATCCAAGTGGTCCCTTTTTTTTTATCGTGGTAAAATTATCAAATGAGTCCTCCAACCCATAGCAGAGCAGGAAAGAAAGAAAATAAGTTTATTTGACAAGCTTTAGGCACACAAATACAATAAAAAAATTACGAGACAATGGAAAAGGAAGAACATAGAAGTAGGTTTCGTGTGCCTCACGGCTGTGTCTAATAGGTAATCAGTTCAGCAAAAAGCCAGGCCACAGGGTGCCTGACGCTGGTTTTCAACTGAGCCGGGAAGGACTGTCAGACTCGTACTGACTAAAATCCACAGTGACTTTCAGTAGCCCTTTACGTTCCGGGGTCACGGTAATTCGTAAGTCCCGAGACCAAGTTTAAGAACCTTACTAAAAAATAAAATATACTGGTTTGGTGCCTGAAATTATATTGTTCAATCATGTCGAAAAATAAGTTATTATATATAAGAAATGTAGTTCTCGCTTGTAAAGTAAGTCGCAAATACGTCTGTTTATATAATATATTGCTTTAGATAGAAATTATATATATGGTTTCGAAGTCAGAATCAAATATTAACTACCTATAAAACGTTAGCTTTAATTATTCTACCTTTATTTTCTTGGTAGCTTATTAAATTGACGTACCTACAGTTTAAGTATTTGCTTCTATTTCTACTAACAATACATAAACTATGAATCAGTATCGAGCGGGTATCAGCAGTAGTCTAGTGTTTGGGTCATTTGCCGTCGGATCATTACCCCCGCGGCCCCAACTCGATATCTTCACCCCTCTTGTCTTTATTGTGACAGACAGGGCGCTATTACGGTGCAGACAGATTTCTGAATATTGTTTTTGTATTAAATTATGAGTGCTTGGGTCATTAGCGCTATATAATTATTTTTTTGCATCATAAAGTATTTTGGTACTCCAAAGAGTAGTTAACATTAAAATGTTATGTGAAATATAAGAGTCTGTGAAATTACCAATAAACTATTATTCTTTCCGCACGCGTAAAGATCATATTTATTAGATAATACTTCCTAAATAAAAGTAAAAAAAATGCTACTCTATATTTGTCGTGTCACAATAGAGATTCCAATATTTACGCTTAGTAATATTTAGATTCTACTCTTCCGGGTTAGGCCGCGCTTGCCGAGGTTAGTCTGTGGATGGGTGACCATCTGTCATAGCGAATTTCCTCAGTGCCTCGGAAAGCACGTAAAGCTGTTGGTCCCGGCTGTCATTTATAGATCTATGACAGTCGTTACTGTGAGTCAGAAGCTTTAAAGTCTGACAACCAGTCTTACCATGGAGTATCGTATTACCCAGTGACTGGGCTGTGGAGGTCTGACAGGCAGTCGCTCCATATAAAATACTGATATCCAGCTGCACTGGTTTGAATGGAAGCCGATCCCAATATAGTTGGGAAAAGGCTAGGTAGATGAATAGGTATTCCAATATTCGTCGCCTCAGCTATTCATGTACCTTTCTTTGACCTTGTACGACTGATTTACTCTCAAGTAAGATCTAGGAGCCCACATCTATCTTTTAGCCAAAAAACAACAGTCACAATAGTTATAGCAATGAAAGAAGTTTTTTTTTTTATCGTGGTTAAATCATCAAATGAGTCCTCCCACCCAGGGCAGGGCGAGAGTGACTGTCAGACTTGTACTGACTAAAATCCACGGTGTCCTTCAATAGCCCTTTACGTACCGGGGTCACGGTAATCCCTTGGTCCCGCGATCCCGGCAGGCTTTGGCCCTCTACAGGCCCCGTCACTATGCTGACACTCCTTGAGGCGCGCGTGGAACACAACGCGCCGTCGACCCGGGCATGGTCCATGGTCGGACAGCGAGTTGCCCATTACTCGCTGCCCGCATGCCCGCGCCTACGGTGGCTGGAGATCGTCTTGCGACGTCCGACGCCGTGGGCGTCTACCACTGCGGCTGGGGTGGAGGGAGGACGCTGTCCTCTCCCTCAGGCGGCCCGCCTCCTCCTTCACGAGCATGACTGCTTCGCAGAAGGAGGCGACCGCTTCCCACTCCGTCTCGCCCCGCAGCATGGCCTCAACCAATGCCGGTCGCGAGAGGTCTCCGCCTATCGCCGTCGTGAGGACACGGCGGTGCTCTGCCCAAGCCGGGCAGTCCTGCACCGTATGCTCCACCGTGTCCTCCGGACGATAGCAATGAAAGAAGTAATAAACATTCAACTATCTATCCATTCATTCTTACAAAATTAATAAGATTATCTCTTTGAGTTGTTAGTTGTTGCTAACAATTTTTTAAAATTATAAAAAGTAAGACACAAATCTGCGTGTCCCTTAGTAGGGGCAGTTGGCACGTACGTTGGGTCGACGGCGCGTTGTGTTCCACGCGCGCCTCAAAGAGTGTCAGCAGAGTGACGGGGAAGAGCCTCTAGAGGGCCAAAGCCTGCCGGGGTCACGGGACTGTACGTATTGCCGTGACCCTGGAACGTAAAGGCCCATTGAAAGACACCGTGGCTTTTAGTCAGTACGAGTCTGACAGTCCCTCCCGCTCTGCTCTGGGTGGGAGGACTCATTTGATGATTTTACCACGATAAAAAAAAGGACGTACGTTATGTAATGTTCCACAAAGTCGTGATGATTCCCCAACGACCAGTTTCTGTAACGACATTGATCGACGACATTACAAACATCACTTAATCCACCATTAGAACTAACGCCTTATACTTAACAACTAACACTATTCTCAAAGTGAAAAATGAATCCTATGAGGGCAGATACACAAGCGATTCGGGACCATTTCCTCTTCCGGCGCAGCATCCATCTTAGTCGGATGTTTGTCGACACCCTTTTTAAATTATGGTGTCGTAATGATGGTGTACCTTTGGTCTTTGTGTGGGGCAATGGCTATTGATACGAAAGATGATGTTGATGGCATGGTTGATGCAGTGGCTGGGCAATTGGTTTTTGCGCTGCGTGTCGCGTGTTCGATTTTCGTATGGAACAAATATTTGTACGCCATGCAGGGACTTATAGGTCTGTATTTTTGTGTATGTAAATTAAACTATTTCTTAAGTCTCCCACTATAGAGAAGATACACCTAGTGTGAGGCAACGAATGTTGAAAATTGTGTTTTTCTTTTTCAGGGTTTTCTTATGAAACTCATTGTAGTTCACGAAAAATACAAGCCTATGTATAATACCTACTTCTGTTATACATACTGTGTATTTTTTTAAATAAATAAATAGAAAAGGTTTTTTATTAGTATGCATGTGCATTCAATAAAAATATGTTACTTTGATAATAAAAGATACAGCGTCGTACCATAAAAACTTAACATCTATCTTTCCTACGAATTACATGTAATTTTTGCAACACTGCAATTTTGACGTTTGTACGTTTTGTATTTTTGTGAACATGTTTTGGTAAAAACTCCATGTGGGTTAAGTAAAAATCTGTTATTTTGCTAGAACAAATAGTCATTTCAATTTCATTTATTTGTTAAAATTCACTTCTTACACACGTAACAATACACTACTCTAATCCTCTAAACATTCTCCATAATACCTCGCAACACAAATCGGGGGTAACAAGTACCCACAAGCACTCACATAGGTACAGAAACCTTTGTATGTTACGAAATAATAGCTTCACAAGTGGACCAGATAATGGCGATCATTATATGGACAGCAGTCTTTTGTCCGGCCATCTAATTGAGTTGCCATGGCAACCGTAAGGTAGAAATAATTGGCGGTAGATTTTCCATGGTTGTTATTTTCTGATATACTCGTAGTATTGCTTTTAGTAAGTTGACACTATGAATGAAATGAGAGTGGGACAAAGCAGAAAAACCAAAAAAAAGTATTTTTTGTTGCAGTTTCAATTAAAATGTCGGTTGGCACATTGCCTGAATACGTAACAAAATATATTTGTATGACCTACAATATATTTTTTCGGGTCTAGCTGTTTGTGGGAGTGCTTTTAAATGATTTTAAATGTACCCACGATACAGGAGAGATTCATTATGTAGGGCAAATGGAATAATGAAAAAGATTAATTGGTCAAAATAACAACAGTCTAAAAAAGCTTTTTTTTTATTGTATAATGTTGCCCCACACTAGGAATTTCTCCTGTATCGTGGGTACGTTTACAAACATATAAACTCACATACCCAAACACCCAGACCGGGAACAAGTACTTGCAGATCATACAAATATTTGTTCCGTGCGGGGATCGAACCCGCGACACACAGCGCAGCAGTCCAATTGCTCAACCACTGCGCCAAACGTGCCGTCAGAAATGATAGAACGTTTTATTGAATACGAGTTTCAGAAACTAAACAAAACACATTTGAAGTGCCCTTTCATCCTCTATACATCTTGGTCCCGCTTGTTCACAATCTTTTATTTACTAGTCAATGTAAAACATTGATTTGACAAAACTGTACTTTGTTAAAATGAATACCTTTTATATATAAAAGATATGTACAAAAGCTCTACGCTAGCTGTATCTCTCCAACATTTTTAAACAGACCACTTTACAAATCAAATTCACCAACTATTCTCAACCACTCCAGACAATCCCTACTTGTTCCCAAAAAGCATAAAACCTTTCACATTTTACCTACAGATCTACCGCTAAATTACCGCAGTATTACTAGCGGTAATACCGGTCGGTAACCGCGGTAACGCCACGCGCACGGCCTTCGGTGAAGCGATTTGCGACGACAGCGCGCATTTGTCGCAGTTCGCCTTCGTGTCTATGTTGATGTGAGTCGTGGCATGCTGTAATCTATTTTCTTCGCAAAAGATATCGGAAAACAGTCTTTACCAAAAGCTATTGTAAGACTCGTATTATAAGGTAATGGAACTACACTCTGTATAAAATATAGAACACCTGGTTCGACTAGAACTCCACCCGATCATAGCTTTTTTTTAACGAGGTAAAATCATCAAATGAGTTCTCCCACCCAGGGCAGAGCTGGAGGGACTGTCAGACTCGTACTGACTAAAATCCACGGTGTCATAAGTCCCGCGACCAGTCCTGTCGGCCCAAAAATAGTTGGGAGAAGATATTATATAAAATTGTCGAATACTGGTTTTAGTTTTCCGTTTAAACTATGAGCCGATCTCAACACAGGTTGGAAAAGGCTAGGTAGATGACGATAGCTGAAGCAAATCGCGTGTCCTGTGTAACTAGTGGCCAAGCCTTTATATCGGTGGGTAACTACAGCCCTTTGCGTTTGCTCTCAGTGGGTTTAATAGTAAAAAATTCAAGCGGTCAGTGAACAAAGAAAGTTGTTCGGAACAATTTTCTACTTCAGGAAGAAGTGGGGATTATATGTATGAATGTTGGAATAAGTTGAGGAGGTATTTTATACGAATTATAGTATTAAGTTCTTTCTTCTATGTGTAGTGATGCTTATGAATAAATATCTGTATAGATTAACATGGAAATCGTTACTGTAGTCCTGTAAATTAGATAATAAAAAGTGATCAAATATCAATAACTCCAATAGAGTTGTATTTTGGTTGAGAAACTATAGGTATACCAGTGGAAAGAAAATGCTAAAAGTCCTGATTCTGACTGTAAAGTAAAAATATCGAAAAACTTAGCTTTTAGCGCGAAGCTTCTATAGGGAAGTTGTAAAAGTTTGGGAAAACTATTGCATTAAAAAAGAATTTATTCTGAAATTAATTTGGAAAAATGTTAACTAAAGGACATCATCATTTTTTTTTGCTCTCAAAATTAATAACTATGTTGGATTGAATATTAATTTGTCACAAAATAAAATACGTGAAAAAAAGCAACGGTTAGGTCGCTAAATATTTCTTCATACTAAAGGGACCGTGCCCTGAATAAGATTGTAAACATTGCTCTATTGTGTTTTTTTTATTTACTATGATTTCCTTTAACATTACCAAAGCAGTAGTGGTAAATTACCTGATGACTCGGATAAGTTGGAGCTGATTCCACAAGCCATCATTGTTCTCCTCTATGACATTGTGATAACATTCAAATGCTATGGATCTAGCGCCTCAAATTAGTTCACGCGTGAGGTATAACGATGATAAAAGCGGGTAATGTTCCTCTTTTTCTATAACTTAATTCAATTTCACCTAGTATTGTAGTCATTTGCTTTTAAATTATGTAGACGATGCCTTATCCACAAAACTTCAAGCTTCTTGGCCGCCGAAGCACCACCGGCCATTGACAATAAAGCAGGAGTAGGAAACTCCGCCACAAAGCGTTCAATTATAAACAAAAAACGAAAAGAACAGTAATCTGCCTCTGTGCCTTTGACAGACTCCGGTTTGACTTTATAGTTTAGTATGGATTATGGAGGCGCCGGTTTTACCGAAATTTATAAAAGGTGGATTTGAAAAAGTTTTAAGCTATTACATAGTTTTTATCGCGGCCTTTGAGGGTGGCGACCGAACCAAGAAATTCCGTAACGAAAATTAAAACACTGTCACTGTCACATCTGTCATGTCAACGTGAATGAATAAAATTTGAATGAATGATTTTTTTTCTTGACGTTTCATTTGATTGACGTGGCTGACCATAGCCTAATTAGTAGAGTAACTTCCCATAGAGCAACAATGGCATGATATTCTCGTTAAATATTCGCGGTAGGCAATATTTTATTCTTTTTTTTCATAAATAAAGAAAAATAAATGCAATTGCATAAGTTGATAAAAATGCTATGCAATAGCTTAACCGCGGCAGTCCCCGAGTGCCAAAATTTTTTTTTACTTTTTGTATGCTATAAAGTAAGTAATTTGTTCGATTATTATTTGTAATTATTGAAATTAGTTCCGTCTTTGTCTAAATGTTCAAAAACGTATTTACTGTGTTTCCAGAACGTGATGAGTTACTGAGCACTTAGTGATGTAGTTTGCTAAGTGGACCAGACTACATCGCTTAGTGCTCAGTAGTTGGCTAGATGTGAATTTTATTTTCCCTCACGTCGCCAGTGGGGATATTGGGATTTTTTTTCCCGATCGTCAAATGGGAATAGATGTTAATTTTTCTGTCATCTTGCAAAAGCATTTTTAATTAATAAGTACAGTACCTACTAACTATGCATATTAATGCCAACAACAAGCACTCACCAGATTCCTAGGAAGTAATTCTTACAAAGTCCTTCTAATAGACCAACTAAACGCTATTAGTCCTCACTAACTCATCACTTACTGCTCAGTAGTTTGCTACATGTGGGGTGAAAACACAAGGCATTATTATTTACAAGCGTCGCGATGCGACAACCTGACGACTTGCTTTAGATCTTATACAGGGCGTTATTTTTATGTTTTATTTCTTTCAGAAAGTTATTTAACAAACTAATTTTTATAAAAGTACTATGTTTTTTTTTGTGTATGAAACTAAAGACTAATTAAAAAATAATCTTTGGTAACTTATGTGTAACTATGTGTAAGGAGATTATTGTGCACGTTAATCAGATGAAGTACATATTTTGAAACTGTCATAATTTAAACATGACTTTTCTCACTTTTACACACAAACCTGTGCTTTTTAATATTGTGAAATTGTTTTAATAAACTGACTTACACTATTTTACTTAGAAAAACCAACTTAATTAAACATGCAAACTCACTACATAACTTAATAAAGTAATCTTCAGTAACCAAGGTCAAGGTTAGAAGTAGTTGCAAATTAGAAAGTTACGACTTTGTGCATACCTGTTTATATTCCCTAGAGACTGCCTTAAAATTAAAACAAAATGAAACAGGTACCACAAATAATTAAAACATAAAAAAATAAAACTATAACTAATATTATATTAGAATTACAATTAAAAAAAGATAAATGCCCTATTTCAGAATAGTAAGGCTTCTTAAAGGTCATTTTTACCTGAAAACATTATGTTTAAAACAAGAAAACTATGTAAATCACGTAGTGGAATTGGATTAATCCTTACATGTCACAGTCGAAACTGAAAAGAAATTAAAACTACTTTTAACCTCAAAAATCAGTAAAAACTACTTTTGACTGAAAAAAATCAGTTTAAACCACTTTTAACCGGCTTTCCGTTTCCGTAACAAATATTAGTGCTCTTACAGTACAAGGCACAAAATCAGGTTAACCCAAACAAATTAAAGCAAAGTTAATTCAGACTTTTGCAACATCAGCCTGTACATTAGACAAATTGAAAGCAATGAAGTCGAAAGCGTAAGTTCTCAATCATTCAACTTAACGACGATCGGGAAGAGGGGCCGTGACGTGGCGGTGAGATTGAAACACACGCTGAATGGATGTGGCATCTATGAGTTGAGACAGCGAGAAAAACTGATCTTTCCTTATTTTCCATAATCGTCACTCGCTGTTGAAAATGTATTTGCACTGTCTCTCACATCTACAGGATTTTTATTCTAATTCATTAACACTTACTTAAAACTTATTTTTACCCTTAGTTTGATGTCATACTGTCACTAGTCAAAGACAATGCAAAGGACAGATGGAGTAACTTTTGCTTTAGTGGATTTAGACAGGGATGATTTAAAAAAAAAAAGTTGCCTGCTTTATGACCAATTTCTGTATCATGGGTCAACAATCAGTCAGATTCAGAACAAGTAGGCACACAAAGTAGTCGTTGCCTACTGTTGTTGTAGGCCAAACAAATCTTTTTTCCGTGGTGTGGCGCTAGCGGAGCACGAGTCAAGCATAAATTCTTGTAGTGTGAACCGAACTACAAGCCTCAAACGAGGACGGTTCGAGAATTTGGTTCATTATCAACTGTTCCTATTGTCGATTTTTTGATGAATACAAAGAGATTTACAATGCGTTCGACGAGATTGATTTTTATAGGCCACATTCACAACGCGAGTAGAGTGGCTCGGCTTATGCTCAGCTTGTGCTACGCACGCTCGCTCGTCTCCTTACCGTAGACCCACCTCAACGCATCCACCATCACCCACACATCCATGTCTAAGATCCACGAAGCTATAACAACTTAATAGTGTAAGAGCATGTTGATTGCCGGCCAGCAACTAATGGCGGGTCTTAAACAATTTAGCTTGCTTTTTATTGACGCGACATTTTCTCCCTCACGCTCCTTTTCTATAGTTGTTTTTAGTTGTAGTTGTTTCCTTTTGTGATTTGTTTGTATTTATTGGTTTGAGGGGATGATTGACTCTTTCTTGGTTGTTGAAGACTGTTTAAAGATATTGGTTTTTTGTTAGCAACTGAGGTTTTTGATGAAAGGGTTTATCACGTATATCACCTATCGCGGTTTTGCCCGGTGCTGAATTCATCCCCGCTTTGATAATACAGGATATGTAATTCTTAAAGGAAATGATAAATAGAGATTTCTTTTTATTAACCATTTAGTGTGTATGTGAATATTAGCACAGTAATAGTTAGTATATATATATAAAAATATGTTGTTTTTTTTTAATTTGTATGGCCTACGACTAGTTATTTCGGGTCTGGGCGTTTGTGTATGTGAGTTTATATGTTTGTAAACGCACCCACGACACAGGAGAAATTCCTAAGGTGGGGCAATGTTATTTAAAAAAAATGATTAAAGTTTGTATGTTAGGAATTCAGTTACTTTAGTTGATTTAATATTAATATAGTAACTAATCTCTTGTCGATTTTCAAGTACATACAGAAAAAACTCGTAGCCTTACTACATGTTAATACGAAAGTGTTTTTTTCTTAAACTACTAGACGCATTTTGCAAAATTTTGGTTTAGAGAAAAATAAGGGTAAATAAATGTTTGTAAAGTCATAATACTAGGAAAAAATGGACCTTTAGATTTATAAAACTCAAAGAATCAGATATAAGAAAGAGATTTCAGAACAAAAAGTCACAGATTAAACTCTTCTTTCAAACATTTTCTATTACACATCAACCATTGTGTTCTATACCTCACACTTTGAGCTAAACCCGTCGCCACACAACATTGTCAAACGCTAAACCTTTGTCAGTTACAGTAAATAACGCTTTGTTATATCAAACTATAGTAAATAATAGGTCTTTGTGAGTTACAAATCCGTCATTTTAACTAAAACGCGATAAGCTTTGACGATTTTAGTTAAGTCCTGTTCGGGATTTGAGATTCGGTCTAAAATGGATTAGATGTAGTATATTTCGAAAGAAATATAGAAATATATTAACCTCAGAATAAAACATAAAACTTGAATGAAATTGAATAAAAAGGAAGAAGAAGAGGAAATATTTCAATATTTTTATTTTTCAGGTTCAAAAACATAAATAAGTGAATCTAAAAATACAAAACAGAAGACAAAACTACCTCAGAAAAAATCTTCCCATACGTACGAACTATCAACAAACTTTTTTGTTCAAAATCAGTACTTTTCTAATACCGAAACCAAAACGTTGTTGTCCATTCAGACCACACTCGATAATGAAATATGAACCACCCTAATCCTTATCTGTTATAAAAAAAAAAAACTTTCAAAGAGTGTCAGCAAAATAACGGGCCCCCCCTCTGGAGGGCCAAAGCCTGCCGAGGTCGTGGGACTGTACAAATTACCGTGACCCTGGAACGTAAAGAGCTATTGAAGGAAACCGCGGATTTTAGTCAGTACGAGTCTGACAGTCCCTCCCGCTCTACCCTGGGTAGGAGGACTCATTTGATGATTTTATAACGTAAAAAAAAATTATAAAAAAAATATTTATCAAAAACTAGTATCCAATTCAAAATCATTTCCGGAATCACCCATTAGTTTACCTTTACCCGTTTCTACGAAATTCGAGTTCACAAACGAACCACAGCCAAACAGTCGATCCGACCGCGACGTGACTTTGTGAATAGCCGACCAATACCCGAAAATTGATTAAACCACAATCCGACATGTCGAACAAAGTCGCCAATAATAATCAAACTGCAAACAGCCTCTTTCGAATGTATCGTTTATTCATGATAATTCTCCTGATATGTGGCTACGATTTAAATTTAATAAAAAGTAAACTCTTGAACTGGATCGTCAAATTCTACTGTTGCAGTCTTGTCGTAGTAGTTATCTATTCTTCAATGCAATGTTGTCCACAGGAATTATCGCAATTGTGGTCCTTATTGGAATATTCAGCTTCAGTGATCGTGATTTTGTGTTTCGACAGCCAAGCGGCTACTTTCTTTAAAATGTTAATGGATATTGATTCCTATTTGAGGATAAACAAGCGACATCATGTCCACAGCATGTATAAATTAGTCATATTTTCCATTATCACGTGGTCTGTGCGAGTTGCCTATACTTGGATGTACTGCTTTGCATACAACTGCTTTGATGATTTGTTCCTGTATTCTATTCGACAGTTTTCTTTAATCGCTCTCGATTTGAATCGAGTCTTTCGATGCATACTATTCGATGCTGTTCGGTATCGTTTGAAAATACTGCGGATGAGATTGGAGGACACCCCGGAGTGTAATTATTATTTATATGTGATGAATAATAAAACTATCAAGGAGGATAAGTTGAAGTTCTGTCTGTATATGTATAGGAGTATTGCGGATTTGGTTGATATGATCTCGCCTGAATTACATGCATCGGTAAGCAGTTATATTTTTCTTTCTCTTGCAAAAGGTCTTTGGGACAAGTGGTCTCAGCCAGAATTTTTTCTTTTAACAGACACATTGCCTGTTTGCAAACGCTTTTGAATCGTCAAGGAGTCTATTAGTTCATCTGAAAGGTTCTATTTATTATATCATAATACTCATAGATAATAACAGGCAAAGAATTCTATGGAGACTTAATAGATCGTAATTATGTACGAAGAACATAAGGACATACAGTTTTTTCTCGTATAAAGAAAGTGTTTCTTTTTCTCATAAATACTTTTGTCTTTATTAAGTTGTAATCTTCATTTGTTACAGTTATTCCTAAGTGTTGCTGGTAGCTTACCAAAATTAGTTACCAATGTCTACAACATACTGACGGCCATCGAAGGTCGGGTAAGTTCAGCCAGGCGTACTGCTTTTTATTTCATTACCAATACTCTCAAAACTGTAAACATCAAACCCACACAGATATGTGTCCCAGCATTGGGACGTACGCTGATGAAGGTGGTCGGAAGTGTCTGGCACATTATAAGTTTAAAGAAATAAAAATTCACAACTAGATGAAAAAAAGGAACACACAAAAATAGTGAATACAGATTTTGAACAAGTATTAAGTTGGAACCAATTCCATCCCAAATAAATAAAAATCATTTTATACCAACATTTTCTTCATATGTACTGAACTATTATTTTAATTTGTTTGTTTGTTTTTTTTTTAAAAAAGTTGCCCCATACTAGGAATTTCTCATGTCTCGTGGGTGCGTTTACAAACATAGAAACTCACATACACAAACACCCAGGCCCGGAATAACTACTTGCAGATCATACAAATATTTGTTCCGTGCGGGAATCGAACCTGCGACACACAGCGTAGCAGTCCAATTGCTCAGCCTCTGCGCCAAACGTGCCGTCTAACAGATCTTCCTCCATGTGCAATATTAGATGAAAGTAGGGGATATACTGTTCATTTTGTTTCTGCTCTATTTTCTACAATTCTTCTTGAAATTAATAAAGTTTTAATTGAAAGATAAAAGTGGATTTGAATTATTCTAGGAACCCGCCGCTTCACTTGGCTACGTGTTACTCCATGTTGTCCAAATATCGCTTCTAATCTTCTCTCCATTCGTCGCTGTGGAGCTCTATTCTGTGGAAGTGGACAAGATACGGCTATTTCTGATGCATAGACTGATCGACGGTCATGGTATGTATAGACGCCAGCACATCAAATTACCCCAATCTGTCAACTTTAATAGATTTTGGACTTTATCACTATAAAAGAAGGTTTATGTTTTAGTGGGAAAATTTGAAAGATAGTATTATGATGATGACACATATTATCGTAATAGTGGGTGTGGTAGCAGTTATTTTGGAGACATGATTCTGTAACAATTAGTAGCTTTTTTTTACGTGGTAAAATCATCAAATGAGTTCTCCCACACTATGCGGGACTCACAAATTACCCTGACCCCGGTACATAAAGGGCTATTAAAGGACACACTGGAGTTTAGTCAGTCAAGTCTGACAATATGGGTGGAAGGACTCATTTGATGATTTTACCACGATGAAAATAAAAAAAATAAAAGCCTATTTGGTAAGTTACATTAATCTTTAAACCTTATTTAAAGATTAATGTCATTTATTTTTCAGATCCATCAATCAAAGATGACATAGAAATGTTCCTCCGCTACACTGAAATTAGAAACTTTAAGTACAAAATATGGCGAATAATTCCCATCAACATTTCATTACCGTTAGAAATGATCAACATTTGTATTTCCTATGTTATTGTTCTTATTAACTATACACATTTGTATGGTTGATAAGTCTACAAAATAATATGTATATTGTATATGTATGTAGTTACCGATAATCATGTGAAGTACCTAACTTTATGAAGCACCTAGGGATCTGAAAATGGCAATGTTAGCAACGTTGTTAATATCAATGCTGCTAAAATATTGTGGACCGAATGTCTGAGAACTAGTCATTCAAACGGCTATCATAGTACTCAAAAGGCTATTCGTACAGAAAACGACGTAAGTCTCCGATACCTTATGCTCTGCTAAAATTGTTCTTTATCAACTATCTACTGTACTTATTAAACCCGTTTTTCACATTAACAATCCATCTAATCATAATTGAGACAGGCTTTCTTTATTTTTTTTAAGAGTTGTGCTCTGTCCCACTCCTGTCCTCCTCCAAAAGCCTCCCTCCACTCCTTCCACCTTTCACAATACTGGGAGTCCTCCTTCCAGTTCGGACGGAACCTGTCTAGTTCGTCCCGTCATCTCCTACGTGGCCTGCCACGACCTCGTTTTACTGTCCCAGGGCATCAGTTTTGAGCTATTTTGGCCCACAATTTGTCCGGCATGCGGCAAGCATGTCCTGCCTAGTCCCATTTCAGTATTATTGTCATTATTATTTCTTTATTACTTAAATTATTTTTTATTCTGATAAAGACCCCAGCTTCTATTCAACAAGGCACGTTAAAAAGTGATATAAAAGCATAACAAAACTTTTAAAGAACAATTCCTTTCGTCACTGTTTGATGGCACGAATGCACATTGATTTAACGAAACAAACTTCGAGAAGATTTCTACTTCAATTGATTCAATCAACTGTTTGAACAATCTATTTGGAAGGATGGGATTAAATCATTGTATAAATAAAGATTTGTTTTATTTACTAAATATTTTAACAAAAATTCATCATGTCGAACATGGTATTGTAGCCTTATAGCCACTTTTGGATTATTCTTTTTTGTCTATTTTGTCCGTCACAATGCCACATTTCTTTCTTTGCCATATCTACCGACTTTTACTACATGACAGGCATCTCAGATATAAATATCCAGCTGATGTTAGAATCGGCGTGCGCCGTCCTACGATTTAGGCAGACAAATACCATACATTAGGAATTTAGCAATCATTAAATCGTAAAGAGTACTTTTTGAAACGTGTAGAAAGTTACTCCTTTTTTATCGTGGTAAAATCATCAAATGAGTCCTCCCACCCAGGGCAGAGCGGAAGCAACTCACTGTCCGACCATGCCCGGGTCGACGGCGCGTTGTATTCCACGCGCGCCTCAAAGAGTTCCAACAAAATGACGGGGCTCCCCTCCAGAGGGCCAAAAAAAGGGGCAGAGCGGAAAGGACTGTCAGACTCGTACTGACTAAAATTCACGGTGTCCTTCAATAGCCTTTTACGTTCCGAGGACACGTTAAATCGTTAAATCCAGCGACACCGGCAGGCCCTCTAAAGAGGGACCCGTCATAATGCTGACACTCTTTAAGGCGCGCGTGGAACACAACGCGACGTGAAAGTTGCTCCTTAAACATAAGGTAAAAATATAGATGATATTAAAATACCTCAAATCTAAACACCATCACCGATCCATTCGAAACCGATCCATTAACAAACAGTTCAATCTAAAATCACGCTGAATCACTACAGAACATTATACTACAGCTACAACCTACAATACAACACACTACACTATCCGTCTAGACTGATAGTTCCTGATGCTATTAATCACAAGCTTTTTGTTACCATCCTGTACTGAACTGCACTTAGCATAATTACTGCGGAATTTCTTGCAAATTACCCGTAGATGGAAGATGGTTTAATTTAGATTATTATCTGCTGTTTTAGTATAGGTTTCTTGTTTAGATGTGAAGTTAGATGATACTCTTTTTGACTCTGGCAAATCGGACCAAGATGCGATTAGTCTAGTATCAGGCATGTGTTGCTGGATGCAAGACATTTACGAAAGAGACATTATGCGAAAGAGACGTTTTACGATCAGGGGACATATTGCGAAAGAGACGTTTTGCGCCTGAGCCGACAAATCGCATGTTTCCGCCTGTCACGTCTCGTAGAATCATGGCATTTACTTATCGACTTATTTCATTTGTTTGTATGCTCCGTAGCCGTCGTCTCAAATTTTTTGTGAAATTGACGTGGTCTAAAGGTAATATCGTACTCAAAATTTCAAAAAAATTAAATATAGTTCCTTCAACAGTAGTATTTTTGAAGTGAAAACTTCTTTAGCGGCATTGTGCACTTTTTTGGATGGGTAAAAAATGTTGAACTCGCGTCAGGACACGTGACCTGATCGAAAATTCGTAAGACGGCGATTCGGCTTTTGCGCGAATGTTCGTGTGTGTTTATTACTATTTTTTTTTTTTAATATTCCACAACTATCACACAACGCCATCTAGTCCCAAGCTAAGCAGAGCTTGTGTTATGGGTACTAGACAACTGATAAACATACTTGTATATTTCTAAATACATACATATTATAGATAAAATACACCCAGACACAGAACAAATGATCGTGCTCATCACACAAACATTTGTCCTGGGTGGGAATCGAACCCACGACCTCCGGCATAGCAGTCAGGGTCACTAACCACTAGACCAACAGGCCTGTCAAGTTTTCACTTCTGCCGGCACTCCCAGAGTGCAACCCATCGTTTTTTTCACCAGTAATTTTCCACTGTAACTGTAAAACAAGATAAACCAACCTTTTAAATAAATAAGAATTTCAAAATATACTTACACTTTTAGTTTGATCTGCATAATATTGAAACACTAAACCTAAATCCGTAGCTACGTAGCCGTCGCTACGCCAGCCGCTACGCCGTAGCACTCGTAGCAAATATTATTATGAAACTAAAACAAAGATGTGACTGTTCTTGTGTTTATCTTTAATTTAAATATTAACGTGTGACTGAGACGATATTATTATACTCTCCCTACGAAATAACGAGGAAAATTGAACAAAATCAACACTTATTATCTAGTGTTTAATGTAGTAAGAATAAATGATGGAGGTCGGAATGGTGGAGGAGGCATTTATATTATTGTGTTAAATGTTAACCCGTATTTCATGCAAACTTTAGGATATAATACGTATCATAAAATGTAGAAATCTCTACGCTAAGAGGTCATTTGTATTCATACTGTTGATATCGACCAAATAATTACAAATCTGTATCTGAATCCATACGAAGATGATAATTAAGCCTGTGTGTGTAAGTGTTCTCATAGAATACGGTCGCTCCATTTGTAGTACGCGTGTGCTCGAACAAAACAATAAAAACATAGTCAAATGCTCTGAAAATATCTAAACATTCAATGGATATGAAATTCAGACAATACAGCTATTTGAAGAGTAGGGACATAAAAACTGAATACATAAAAAAAAATCTTATACTGCTTCTTATATTTTCAATACCGCATCCAAATCTTAAGAACCAACCAACCTCAATGTCTCTCCCGCTCTCCCGAAGAGACAATAGTACTTCCTTCTTTTATCTCCTTTATTAAGTACTGTAGTGACGCAATATCCGGCTCCGGAGCAACATAGTTTCATTACATATAAGTTGCTTATCGCTTTACTTCTCTCAATAGACGCTCTATTGTTTTTCTTTGAAAGAATTTTAGTTTCATTTTGTGTTTCTTTTATTTTTTATTTGGGGACAAGAGTGTGTTTTTTGAAAGATTGCGCAATTTTTTTTATATTCATGAATTTTTTTTCAAGAAACGTTGCCCCACACTAGGAATTTCTTCGTGGGTGCGTTTACAAACATAGAAACTTACATACACAAACGCCCAGACCCGGAACAACTACTTGCAGATGATACAAATATTATTGTTGCGTGCGGGGATCGAACCCGTTGCGCACACATGTCGTCGTAGAAGAGAATGCAAGAATAAAAGAACGCTTGCAGAAATGGTATCAATTTGATATTTAATTTGTCAAAATAATCAAATTATTCATTAACTAGCCTTTACCAACGGCTTCACACACTCCTAACCCCCCCCCCCCCCCCCTTATAGCCTATGTCACTCAGGACCAAAACAGCTTTCTACCAGTGAAACAATTTTTAAAATGGGTTCATTTACTTCCGGAGATTACCCCCTACATACAAAATAACTTTACCTCTTTATAATATTAGTATAGAAGTATAGATATTTAACGGCACAGTTGGCATTGTGGCTGAGTGAGATTGCTACGTTGCGAGACGCGGGTTCCATTCCCGCAAGGAACAGTTTTTGAAGTCTACACTATAATATTATAAAGAGGAAAGATTTAATTGTTTGTTTGTATTGAATGTGCTCTGAAACTACTGGACCGATTTCAAAAAATCTTTCACCGGGGGTGCGCGGTCAAACCCTAGTTTTTAATATAACCCCATCAGCTCTTTGTAAGAATGATTAAGTTTCCATACAATTACCGCTATACCGCAATACCACTCCGTGTCTCCGTGCTCCGTAGCGGTTTTAAGACGTGTATTACATTTTTTATTGCAGTCAAGCGAGCCAGGTCGCGGGACTTACGAATTACCGCGACTCCGGTACGTAAATGGCTATTGAAGGACACCGTGGATTTTAGTCAATACGAGTCTGACAGTCCCTCCCGCTCTGCCCTGGGTGAGAGGACTCATGTGATGATTTTACCACGTAAAAAAAAAAAGTCAAGCGAGCCAAGTACTAACGAAGAATAATTCTGACGTCACACACACCTACCGTAATTAAGACAACTCTCTGAACCTAAATCAAAGCACTGCACAGTGTCTCCATCTACAGTCAAATGACTGTAAACATTTACAATCAGACGCACAAGAACAATTGCCATCTATTCCGCTTCAAGGCAATCCAATCCATTTGCAAATAGAAGTCGAATTCGAGTTAATTGTCGTTTTACCAACTTACACTTTCCACTCCCCAACCAAGCACCATTTAAAATTGAACTCTATCTTCTCTAACATAAGAGTTGCAAAATTTGCAGTGGGGTGAAAAATTAACGTGGTGTTGAAAGGTAGTGTTGGGCCACGAAATACGAGTATTGTTCATTTGTATGCGCGTGAGTGAATTGGTTTGAAATGTGAAGGGTTTTAGACAGTATTGCCTCTCTAACTTTTGTTTAGAGCTGATTGAGATGTTGTTTCAGGACGTCCCTTTATACTGATGTGTCTGAGGTTCGCTTTAATGTTAATTTTCATTGTAATTGGTTCGGTTGTCGTGGATTGAATTGAATGTCTGTTTTTGACATAATTGTTGAACTAGTTTATATAGTACCGTTGACGTAAGAAAGTAGGTCTCACCGACTTGTCCAACATAAACTATGATTTCTTGACGAAATTTATTTTATGCTAATTGCTGTTTGATGTTTCTGGTCACCACTGATGACGACGTTTTGTTGATTAAGTGTTGTAGGTAGTTTTAGAAATTTTGATAAATAAAAAAATAAAATGTGCGACTGTTCACGAGCTCTGTATTGAGACAACTAAACATGTAAAACGATGGGACAACGATCATCTGCCTAGCCTTTTCCCAACTATGTTGGAGTCAGCTTACTGTCTAACCAAATGTAGGTGAATATTATTATTTTACATTCGTACGGTTTCACGTGCTAAGTCGCCAATCCTTCGCACTCTGGCCGTGCTTAATGATTTCTTGGATGTTAATCCAACAGAAGATCTGTTTGTGGATGGATGGTCGAAGATTTTATTGGTATGCCAGAAGTACTGTGACGTGAATTTATAAAAGTGTTTTTTCTTTTTACGTTTTTACATTTTTTTATTTTATTCTAATGTGTTTTTACGTTTTTATATACAAACTTATACTGTTTTTTTTTTGCATAATTGTCCCTAAATTGCTGTAATTGGTTGTTCACACAGCCGTTGTAATTTGGTAAATAAATAAATAAATTCTACACAACCCCGTTCATACTCAGCAAGGTGATACGGGATCAAGTTATTAATAAGGTTAACAATGTGCGACCTCTTTAGTTTTGAATTTGTAATGTCAATATGTTGTTGTTTCTAAGAAAAGACATATATTCTTGTCTGTCACTTCGTGTTGAATGAAATTAATGATATTATTCCACTGCCTGGGTTTTCTTTACAAACGAATTGTGTATAGCACACACTTGCAAAATCACCCACTATCAATAGTTTTTATAAATGAATTGTTGGTGTATGCAGATGCTGAAAATTAAAAAAAAAACCTAAATACCAAATTAGGTAATGGTCAGTATCTGGCAGATATTTAAAAAAACAATACAATACGATGCATTTTTTTAACAAGTAGATACCTATCAACCACTGAAACACCCCAATTTTTTTAAATCTAAAACGAACAAGACATGACTTTTCAAAACAACCCACATCATCCCTCGAAATCTAAACATTTTTGGAAATTGAACCTCCCTTCTAAATCTAAGGTTTCCATTATTACGACAAATAAAAAGCAATAAAAAAAAATAACAAGACAAATATAAAACCTCGTACACACGTAACGTGATATTTTAAAAGAAAGAAAGAATAAAAATACGGACATGTGAAGACCTTTAAAATGGACGTAGGGGAGGCAATTTAATTTTCTTTTGGACTCTATTGAGTGAAATCCAAAGCATATTGGACAAATATAAAATGCTTTGATGTAATGTTATCCCTCTATTATTATTTTTCCTTTTTTGTTCGTTTATTAGCTTCGTTTTTGGACATACACGGTTTCAATTTTGTGTAATCAAATGTGGACTTTACAAATTGGATGTTTTTTCTAGATAAAAGTATAACGGAAAGATGTATTAAAACTTTTTTGCGTAGGAAAAATATGTTTCGATTTTTATAAAATAAAAGTAAACTAAATATCCATTGTTGTAATTTAAAAGTTTTAAAAGTAGAAGATTATTTCAAAAATATAATGTAACTGTAAAGCTTCAATTCTATTATTTTGTTATCCCTATGAATTTTTATACATAAAAAGCGTACCAACAAACAAAAAAATATTTAAAATTACGTGACACAATTTCTCTCAAATTCTAAATTAATCTAATACATCAAAAGTCCAACAAAAACGTACAAAATCGCATTCATTTAACAAAGAGAATAGGCGAAAATTATTAAATTTTAATAGACGCATATCAAAGTACGTTCGTCGAAGCGACGACGCGTGATATCGTCAAAGAGAAAATTCCTTTGTGATCAAATCGTGTCATTTTATTTTTCATTTCAACCGGTGTGTCCTGAGCTTTACGATGCGTTAATTGCTTTCATTATGTGGAATGTTAAATGGCGGATTATTTAGTAAAATAAAATTATGTTTTGACTTAATTTTGTGCATAATTATATCAAAATATTAAAGCAGATTAAAAGTTATACCAGTATGAAAACTGTTCCAATCTATAAAACATAATTGTGTAAATCTATAATATATTTTCATATTTATATTATATTATTTGCTACAATAAAATTATCATCATCACATCGTTCTTTAGTAAAGAACGCTAATAATATCTAATAAAGAATGGTAAAGTTATATTTATTATATATAGATAATAATATAGACTAAAATTATCCAATGGACTGAGTACCTACTCGTAAGTTAACGACCAATGGTGTAAGTTGGTCATTTAGGTGGCATATTTTTAAACAATTGTTACTGAGACCCTGAGCCTGAGAATAACTTTTGTTTACGAGTACAATTTTTTATTTTATTTATTTTAAAAAACGTTGCCCCACACTAGAAATTTCTCCTGTATCGTGGGTTCGTTGACAAACATAGAAACTCACACACTCAAACACCCAGACCCGGAACAACTACTTGCAGGTCATACAAATATTTGTTCCGTGCGGGAATCGAACCTGCGATACATAGCGCAGGAGTCCAATTGCTCAGCCACTGCTGTTTATAGAGTTATGTTTAATATGTAATTAAATATAACCCTATATCCTTACATAAGCAATCAAACACGAAACTCATCAGCACTTACAAGTCACGAGCTGAAAGTTAACGCGCGCGTAAACGTTCCCCGCTAATCCGCGGCGCGTATAAAATGCGCTGCAAACGAACGTTTATTGTCATGTTAACGTTATCAGTGCAAGTCGTAATAGTACGTACAAATGGTGTGTTGTGTTTGATAAGCTGAATGTCTGTAGTTTATTGATATGTGGGTAGTAGGTGGGAGATTTGATGTTTCTCTTGTAGGTGACTCTGGTTTGGAAATGGATACCTATTTGTTTTTTAAAAACTTCACACTAGGAATTTCTCCTGTGTCTTGGGTGCGTTTACGAACATAAAAACTCACATACGCAAACACCCAGACCCGAAACAACTATTTGTAGGTCAAACAAATATTAGTTCCGTGCGGGAATCGAAACCGCGACACGATGCGCAGCAGTCTAATCGCTCAGCCACTACGCCAACCGTGCCGACAAGGTAAAATACTATTACATTCAACTGCTTATAAATTAATAAAACTGTTTTGGTACATTATAAAAAATGTATACTTATTTTTGTTGGAATATTATTTTAAACCTTATTTTTGACCGAACAATTTATTGAAAAGCTTCTTTCATTATTTATTTAGCTATATTATGTAATGCATCTGCGATTTTAATATTACGATCGGCTAATATGCTTTGTAGTTTTAAAGTCGCAAAAAATTGCATTCCGATCCGACGCTACCAAAGCCTTAGGCAGAAAATCGTGGCTAAAAATGATCAACATCTGAAAAAGTTGCGTGTTTCATCGAATTGTTGAACATGAAAAGTCGAAAAGAGCATAATTATGTAGTTTCTATCTATATATAGTGATATACATATATATATAATAATATGTAGAGTGTGTTATACATATAATAATATATAGAGTGATATACTATATGATGTTTCTGGAATATTAATCACTTACAATATTTACAATCTACCTTTCATTATGTACCAAAAACCAAAATAAATAAACAACCTCACTCTTGATAGCATCCATTACTCCTCAGTCTTAATCTCGTAATTACAGACAAAACGTTAAGTTGGGATGAAATTTTAATCGCCCTCCCCCTTTGCCCCTCACCTCCCTCTCCGCTTGTCCTCATTAACACAACATTTGAAGATTTAAACAGTCATCGCTCGCTGATGAGTTGTAAACTTGTAAGTTAATGCGGAAACATTTTGAGGTTACGCCACGACTCAAAATATTACTGCGTTCAAAATGTTTTAAAATGAACATCAAACATTGAAAAATGGGTCACGTTATTTATTTTGCTTACTAAATGAAATACTTTAGTTTAATTTTACCAAGCAAAATATTATTTCTGTAAAACAATAAAAAGTTCAAGGACAACATTTTGAAGAAACCGGCATGTCCTAGAACTAAAACTTCAAAGACAACAGACGTATGATATCGACCACGTGGGCTTATGCTTCATTAATGGAAACAATATAGGCTTATAATGCTAAACTCATGAAAATCAAAACATGCCATAAATTGATTAGTAAAGAAAATAACTGGAAAGAATAATAATTTAAAAATTACATAAGCAGACCATCAGCAGATTTGCAGACGGAAATTCGCTCCATCTCTCCTGACGTGCCTGCCGGGGTCCGTTTATTACCGTGACCCCGGTACGTAAAGGGCTATTGAAGGACACAGGATTTTAGTCAGTACAAGTCTGACAGTCCCTCCCGCCCTGCCCTGGGTGGGAGAACTCATTTGATGATTTTACCACGATAAAAAAAAAAAAAAACTCTCCTGACGCGGTCGCGGGACTCACGAATTACCGTGACCCCGGAACGTAAAGGGCTATTAAAGGACACCGTGGATTTTATTCTGTACGAGTCTGACAGTCCCTCCCGCTTTGCCCTGGATGGGAGGACTCATTTGATGATTTTACCACGTTAAAAAAATCTCTCGTGACGTGACATAACCTAATTCTAATATCTTTCCGTAACAGACATAGGCGTTTTATCTTGTCATGAAAACAGGCAAGTTTTAACGTTTATTTTGAGTAGTATTCTGTAATTAGTCAACGAGATGTTTACAAGAAATATTAGTCTTCAGGAAGTTTATGCGATCATAATATTTCGCGAAGTATAATGATCTGGTTTATTTCGTACTATTTTTGTTAATAGGTGCCATCAGTAGTAATGGTTTGTCATAACTCTGGTTAAGTCTATGGTGATATTATATTTATATGGGATTAGTTTGGTGATTACTTTCTTGGTGATGATTCTACGGGACGTGGTAAAGAGGACTTGAAAATTAAATTTTAATTCAAGCTTTAAAAAGTAAGTTTTAATTCAAGCTGAAATATTTTCATGTGCTTTTATCAAGTGTATTCTATACAACATTATTTTTTATACATGAGAAACCTGAATACAGTTTGTTCAGAATCAGTAACCATATCGATTTCAATAATTTTTACACCATGTTAATTTTTTGATCCCCAGGTAATTACAATACAAACACTTTACGGTTAGGTCCCTTTTGCCAATCTATTATCAATGAGTGTACGACTAAGGAGGCGCGAGTCGAGCGAGAGTACCGAAACCCGCCGCGAAATTAGCATATTTTTGAACGGACAACCAGGTAACTTAACAAGCTTATAACTTTATGATTTTACATGATATAGATATGAAATTTTGTATATAGATTCTTTACACAAAAATACTAGACAGGTGTCGCATAAATAAAGCCCAAAAAAAAAAATATTGACGAACACTTCCGCTAAAAATGGAAATAGACTTTTGCGTAGCATTTGAATCACACAAATTAAAAGTAAGGGCCCATTTACAGGCTGCAAGAAATTGCATGCGAATTGCACGCAAGTTTAACTACAATGCTAACTATTACTGGACACTGAATTAAGCTGATCAAACGAATACCGCAATCTAGTGGCAACACTTGCATGCAATTCGAATGCAAATTATTGCATAATCCATGCATAATGAGGCTTGACAGTAGTAGCAGTCAAATATACACAAATATTATACCAATATAAAAAATGTCCTAAAAATATACGAACAAACACAGAAGAAAACATCACTCCACATTAAAAATGATAAATCACAGTTCACACTCGGGCCGGGTTGCACCGATGCAATATACTTGACACGCGATTTGTCATAAACGCCTGACGTGAGCTAGTGTGAACTGCCACTGATCTCTCGTGCGCTACATGCATCGCGTTTCTGAAGATTTTTCTCAAGAAATACATGAGAATTTTCGTTATAAAGCGCTTGTTTTGCAACGTGCTGGTTGAGATTGCGTATATTTTGTATCGTGTCGTGTGAAGTAATTATGGTGTTTGGAAGTAAATTGTTGGTGTATGGTAGTTTGTTATGATTGGTATTTAAATTTTGATTTAAGTCTTTGATATTCAATTACTGTTTATGTTCATACAAAGTCTTAAGAAAAGTTCCGGTTTTATTTTTCTTTTATCAACATTACCGTTCTATCCATTACTGGATAATAGCCTACTCCAAGCATCCTTACAACTAAAGTTCCTTGTTTTTCATGTACAGCGGATTGCAGCTCTTGCAGCTTTCACCAGGTCTTCCATCCACCTAAAAAAGTCCGCTACTTCTGGTACATGGTCGCCCGTATGTTTTCTATGATCTTGTGAATGTCATACTCCTTATGCTATTAGAATCAAATGAAATAATGGATTCAACCAAACAATTTTAGCAGAACAACAGAAACAGTTCAGAAACATAACTCCTCACTGCACCACGTGCAATAAACATCAAGCACACAGCTTTTAAAACAAGCCTTAACAGCCGTTAATAAAACCCTATCACATTATACCCTCAAAACGGAGCACCTCAAGCAATAAACTGTCCGATTCACTACTTAACCGGAGTTTAACGTGCGCGCCGTTAACTCCGTTCAATCTGCTTAATTGAGAATGGTTTCACCGACCTTTAATGGGCAATATGTTAGTTATGCGTTTTGGGAGATTCAGGCTGTATACTCGAAAGTAATTATTTCGAGTAGGATTATAGTTCATGGTATGTGTAAGCTCTAATTATTGAGATTGGCACTTCACTGAGTCCACAAATTGGGTCGTGTGTTAGATGAATGTGCAAGTGTTTCAATGAGCCTAAACAAAATGAAATGGTTATGTACCACTCCATTTTTGTTTAGGTTTATTATGGGCTTGTTGCAAAGTTGTATTTCTAAACGAAAATATCAACCTATTTTATTATATTAATGCAGATGCTATCTGTACATGCTTACTAATAGATATAACGAAAACTGTAATATGATATAATTGCAATATAATTTAACCCAGATGTATTTGTTCTTCAAAATTGTTGTACAAATAGTATTGTTCATTTTCAGCCAAAGTAAAGTGTTACTTTTTTTATGCTATTTACGGAAATGTCAAAAGCGAGCTTTACAATAATTTCTTTCTTCTTTTAAAAAACGTTGCCCCACACTAGGAATTTCTCCTTTATCGTGGGCGCCTTTACAAACATATAAACTCACATACACAAACGCTTTACAATAATTATATAAGCTGAGTTTTGATGAAACAAAACAATAAATCGGAAAGTCACACCATTGTATATGCTGACCAACGGCCGTATAATGACGTCTTAAAACCAGACTTGTTCTAGTGAGTGAAAGAGACAGAGCTATACAAATTGTCTAGCGCTAGGTGCTTACATATACATATCCACCAAAGCATTTAACTCACAATATTTTTCCAATTACAAGAACCACTATTTATTCGTAAAAATCACGCAAAACTTGATATTATCGCGTGTTGGTCACTCGTATGAGATATATAACATTTTTTATGACTGCCAGCGGTGGCCACAATTTGCCGCCCCTGCTTTATGCTTTGGTGCGTCTTGTAGCGGTAGTTATTTTGCGCGACCCCTGGATTATGTTCAAACTAAGACACTAAATTTTTTTGTTCGTATATTTTTTTTAAATCTTGAATAGTTTTAATCACAGCTTTTTAAAACAGTGAACGAGAACTTCGTAAGGAAACCGGATTATCCTTTTTTTTACTAAGTAAAATTATCCGATGACCCCTCCCACGCAGGGCAGGACGGGAGGGAATGTCAGACTTGTACTAACTAAAATCCACGGAGTCCTTCAATAGCCCTTTACGTTCCGGGGTCACGGTAACTCTTGAGTCCCGCGATCCCGGCAGGCTTTGGCCTTCTAAGTAGGACCTCGACAACCGGTATATCCTGGAACAAAAACTTCGAAAATATCTATCAACTCGCTCTGGGCCCGCGTAGTAGATTATAGCTTATTCCTTCTCACAAAGAGACGGCCTGTGGGAACATTATCAGCCGATTATTTAAACCTGAGTGCTTTAGACATCTTGTGCTGTTCAGCTACATCTATGATTTGCGTACTCACAGCAATTTCTATCGAAAGTGTCGCTTAACAGTGGCATTTAAAGTATCTTTTCATATTACAATGTTTTTGTGGCAAAGGACTTTGAGACTTTGACATTCTTCTCAATTTCTGAATTTAAGTATGGAGAAAGGTAAAAACATGGTAAAATCCCTTTTCACAGTCGTTACCTCTAATGTTCAAACAAAGTACTGCACCTGGAATATTCTGAATGTTCACGTACAACATTTATTTCAAAATCACGATAATAGCCTTTAAAGTTACATGTGGAAGAATCATGTAAGGTATGTGCCATTTGATTTTGAAGTGATATGGGTAGAAAAGAGTGTGAGTACGGAGAGAAAGAAAGCGACACAACAATAATGCTAGCCAAGCGGCGAAAATTTCACAGCATCATCGGCGACTCGCTGTCCTATAATAATCATGATCATGGACCGTGCACGGGTGGACAGCGTCGTGATCCACGCGCGTCTCAAAAACCTGTCAGCAATATAACGGGGCCCCTTTAGAGGGCCAAAGCTTGGCGTGGTCGCCGGACTATCGGGTAACCGAGGCCCCAGAACGTAAATGGCTATTGAAGGACACCGTGGATTTTATTTAGTACAAGTCTGATATTCCCTTCTGTCCTGCCCTAGGTGGGAGGACTTGTCTGATGATTTCACCAAGTTTAAAAAAAAAGCCAAGTGGTGAACATTTTTCAGCATCATCGGTGTCCATATTCTGAACAACCACCTCACGTTGCCGCGCGACCATCGGATTTCTTTGTCCATTATACTGTAAGCCGATATTATTGGGGCACAAATTGAATTGTCATACAACTCATACATAGTCGGGGGCCCTTTATTGTATTTTAATGGAGGACGCGCACGTACGGAGGATTGGGTTTGTTTATATGAATAGTGGCTTTGGGATTATGATGCGGGTAGCTAATTAAATTGTTGAAGATTTTCGTCGGTAAATTCTTCTTCAATTGACTGTAATATTGGTATGTCGGTGAATTTTAATTGTGAAAAAAGAAACAGCATATAGATTTCTTTAATAAAAGGCCAACACCGACGTAAGCGTCCTAGTATGGTTCTATATTGAGCACAATGTATATTCGTAGGCGCAACAAACGTACGCAAACGTCATCATCTAGATAGAGGCCAGAGTTTTTTTTTATGTCTTTGCCCCTCTCTAGGCATTTCTTCCTGCATTGTGGTAAACTCTGTCTGTATACACAAACAGCCATACACACAGAGTAAACCCATTATCACTTTTTTTAAAACAGCGCAACAGGATTTTAAGTTAAAGTGCAATTGAACTTTAACTTAAAAACAACACGGGTTGTACTCTGGGAGTGCCGTCAGAAGTGAAAACTTGAATAGTAATAAACACACACGAACATTCGCGCAAGCGCCCTGCGCCGTCTTACGAATTTTCGATCAGGTCACGTGTCCTGACGCGAGTTTAAATTTTTTTACCCGTTCCAAAAAAAGTGCACAACGCCGCTAAAGAAGTTTTCACTTCAAAAACGGAGGCCCTGTCACTGACTAATGCCCACTTTAGGCGATACTTATGTGAATTTATTAATATTATAATTTATATTAGATTATAAATCACGTTACAATTGGTAAAATGGTCACTAATTGACAACTCATAATAATAACTGCGTACAATTCATAACCTCTTGCAGTGGACATCACCAGTCCGATTTCCAGAGGCAAACCCGCAATTTTTAAGTACAGGTGTCACCACAACTTTTAACAGTAAAACGTATCCAAGGCTCCCCACATATTTCTTACAATGTCACTCCAATCTCAGCTATTCCTCTAAACAAACGGTACCCACTCTCAATAAACTTTCTGTAAAAATATAGACGCTTTCAATAATATTGGCGCTTGCTCCAATACTCAGGTACTTTACATTTCATAGTAGAACTCAAGTCAAACAGTTGCATGGAGAATATTGAGATTTTATTGAGAATATTCTATTTTTTGACGTACTAAGGGTTTTCGAAGATGTGTGATATTAGTGATACTGTATCGGTATAAATAAATCGTTTTCTTTTACTTATTAAATTGAAGTTAACTAGTTATACTGCCTATAAGGTAAGTTATTTAATTCATGTTATGTTTAAAAGTTGACCAATAAACATTTAAATTAAAACTTTGTCTCTCGCTCCTTCTTAAAACTCATTTTTTAATGATTATTCCAACAATTTCAAATTTTTATTATAGTCGTAAGACAAAAACAATCAGGGCAAATTTAAGTCAGTACGAGTCTGACAGTCTCTTTTGCCCCACCATAGGCGGGAGGAATCATGGAATGATTAAAAAAGTATCTTTCTCGTCTCTCTTCAGTTTACCCAGTCTCAATGGCGGTGGTAGCCCTCTCCAGGGCCTCCTATCTCGTGACCACTATCCTGTCGGAGTACGGCGCCCAACAGTTTTTGCTACGTTTTGTCTGTGCGTCGAAATTCCAATTATTTCTCGGATGAACTCGCTCCATCTTAAATAAAAAGTCATTGTCATCATATCAGCCCTGGATCACCCACTGCTGGGTATAGGCCTCCCCCTTTTTATGCCATATCTCTCGCTTCTGTGGGTCTCTTATCAATCTGTTCCCCACGATCTTGACGATATCGTCAACCCAACGGGCTTTTGGCCAACCCTGGTTTCTTTGGCCGAATCTTAAAACAGAGTAATCTACTATAAGTACTATGATATCTTAATGACCACGTATATAATTACCGTTGAGGAACTCTCAACGGTATGCATACGGTACTGGCACCTTAACGCTGAACGATTTCAGATTCACAACTTAACAAAACAATAACTTCTCGGTGACAACCAATAGTAGTCCCTCTCGAACCTCTTTCAAAACTTCTCAATATTTCACAGACGACTAACAAACTTCACCCGGATTTACCTGCATTAAGTGATTAGTTCCATTTGTGAAGCGCACAGCTTGAACTGAACTGTCGAACTGCATTTTGAAGGAAAGTTTTAAGGCATTCTGATTAATTATGAATTTCTATGAGTCTAGGAATTTAAATGGACGTAGGTTTTCTCTAGGGTGATGAATTCGATTTGCATTTAATATGCTAATGTTTGTTATTATTCTGTAGTAAGACAGACTGTCAGACATTCCGACCACTGATTAACCTATAACGCCAATCAAAAGTCCAACGGATTGACATGATTTCCTAGGCGCGAAGAATACTCGGTCGAAGAATTTCCCATGCGTTTGTTGTTCTGGATACAGAACAGACGCATGGGACGTTCTTGAGCGATGAGCTCCTCAATAAGCATGATGACTGCATCAATTAATTGCAATTGGTCCATCAGTAAGAGCTTTGAAAAATAGTTTTATTGAATTAATGCATATTTACAAAGATATAACGCATTCAAATTCGTGACGTCATAACCAAGTGGAAACTGCACTTACTTGTGAAGTATTGGCAATTTTAAATGTGTCGTAACTTCGTCAGTTTTAGAGCGGCATACAAATAACTTGTTAGAAAAAATGTGTGTAGAAATTACATTTATTGGAAAGCATTAATGCAAGAATATAGCTAGTTGATATACATAAAACTATAAAACCTTTAAATGGCAATTACTTCACACTGGCCTTGATTAAATATTTTAAATAGACACAAAATTCAAATGTTCAGTCAAGACTTACGAATTACCGTGACCCCGGAACTTAAAGGGCTATTAAAGGACCCTGTGGATTTTAGTCATTACGAGTGTGACAGTCCCTCCCGCTCTGCTCTGGGTGGGAGGACTTATTTGATGATATTACCACGATAAAAAAAAAAAAATTAGCTGTGGGGTAGCAAGAACATAAACTTAGTAACAATGTAAATTGTTCATCAATGTAACATTTTCTAACTTACAGTAAAAGTCACAAAATCAACAAACAAAATCACCCCATCTTAAGGCTCAGTGCTTTCTTAAACATTCATTAGTCACCTTTTGTATGTCCGTCTGTGTGTCACATCTCGGAAACTGCAGGGGCGTTAGCGCGGAGTATTAATGTTGCTGCTAATGATCCCTGATACGGATTTGTATATTCAAGCTGTATGTTGTTGGGGGCAGACAGTAATGATTGGTGTTATAAATTGTTTGTTGGTACAACTGTTAGGGCTTGATGTGTAATAAATCGTAGTGTTAGAAGAATTTTTAGTTTTTCTTTTATTTATTTATTTTGTTGTCAATGTTATACTATTATTACAAAAGTTATAAATAATAAGTTAATATAATAAAAAACATTTTGTACAGTATTTAAACAGTATATATATTTAAACAGTACAGTATTTTTGAATAAGGACAAACCCACCACACTATTCCCAAACCACTCCAACTCCTAAAAGCCAGAATCAACAGTGGCAACCACCAGAAAAGCGCCGAGATAATGAAGCTCGACGTGCCCTGAAGAATGAATTTACCTGTCTTGGATCCTGCAACGAAATAAATCAGAAAAGAATAGTGGACGAGTAGGAATAATATGTTTCCACTTCCCTACATGTCAAGCAGGAGACAGAACAAAACAAGGTCAATATGCACAAAGAGACGTTACAACTGGGAGAAGCCCATTTGCCTAGCACAACGGGTAAAAATGCCTACTAAAATTAATGGGTCCTAAATTGAGAGCTGGTATATTTGATTCCAATAATAGGTATGGCATATAAACAGTACAGTACAACATCACATCGCTGATCATCGAACGTGTTCTTATAGTGCATATAAAATTTGGGTACTCTGGAAAATATTGTCTAGCTTTGCAATCAAACCCGAGGCGTCATTCAAAAATTCCTAGGACTCTAAAATATACACTTATTTACCTTACCATCCATTTTCAAAATCAGATACAGACAGTAACTCATTTAAATACTAAATCCAATATCAAAATAAACAAAAAATATCGTCAACCTTCGTTCCACGAGTTAATAGAATAGAACGCACGGGGCTACAGCACAATAGAGTATCGAGTAGAAACATTTTGTCCGTGTTTCTGTAAACAGTATGTAAACGACTCGGTACAGCTAGTCTGTCTGTTTGTTTTTGGCAGAGGATTGGTTTTGAAATATACGGGTGGGAAGTTGGACGAACCAAATAAAAAATGTCTTTAACTAATAGGCTATTTTACTCAAAAAATGTAATAGAAATGTAATTTTTTTTTATCGTGGTAAAATCATCAAATGAGTCCTCCCACGCAGGGCAGGGCGGGAGGGACTGTCAGACTTGTACTGACTAAAATCCACGGTGTCCTTCACTAGCCCTTTACGTACCGGGGTTACAGTAATGGGAAAGTCCCGCGACCCCAGCAGGCTATGGCCCTCTGCAGGCCCCGTCATTATGCTGACACTCCTTGAGGCGCGCGTGGAATACAACGCGCCGTCGACCCGGGCATGGTCCATGGTCGGACAGCGAGTCGCCCATTACTCGCCGCCCGCATGCCCGCGCCTACGGTGGCCGGAGATCGTCTTGCGACATCCGACGCCGTCGGCGTCCACTACTGCGGCTGGGGTGGAGGGAGGACGCTGTCCTCCCACTCACGCGGCTCGCCTCCTCCTTTGCGAATAGAAATGTAAATGGAAGACAGATTATCATAAAATATTTGAGCCTTATTTTTTCTTTTGTTACGTAAACCAAAATTGATGGACAAACAATGCTTCTAAAAATCACAAAACGTCACTGAGTTCAATACTAATTGACGGACTTAACAGATTTTCAATTTATTTATGTAAACTACCCTTTTATGTCAGTGTAAGTATTTCAAAAATAAAAACACTACAATATTGCTTATATTGTAGTGTTTTTTTTTAATTAGATATAATAAACAAAATACATTACAAACGATACGTTAACAACTTTATCGGTTTCCCAAAAGTACACTTAATTAGATAATAACAGCTATGGAAAAAAAAATGCTTCTAGTCAGTTTGTAAAAATTTTGCTCCACGCAATAATCGCCCGTATGTACCAACAGATTCATCTGTATTCAGCGCCGTTTTTTCTGCGACTTCCCTTACTCCACGCGATTGGGATAAAATCGTTTGCAGCGCAATTGTTTCGTATCGCCTTGATTTTGAATTTCATTAGTCGAACATGACTGTCTGTCGAGTTAATTGTTAGACGGAAAAGGAGCACGAGTTCATTTGGTTATTTGTGATTTCTGAACGGGAACTTTGACGTTAACTTGATGGAAGAAGTCAGTTCCTCGTTCGTACACGCTTTTTCAAATTTCCATCAAATAAACGCAGTAAATACTTCAAGTACGTTGTAAATAAAATACAGAAACCTTTTGATAAAGGCCTCAGATTAAAGCATCATCATCATCTGCTTAGCTTTTTCCCAACTATATTGGGGTCGGCTTCCTGTCGAACCAGATGCAGCTGAATATCAGTATTTTACATAGAGCGACTGCCTATCGGACCTCCACAACGCAGCAACTGGGTAACACGATACCCTATGCTAAGACTGGTTGTCAGACTTTAGAGCTTCTGACTAAGAGTAACCACTGTCAAAGATCTACAAATAACAGCCGGGACCAACAGCTTTACGTGCTTTCCGAGACACGGAGGAAACTCGCTATGACAGATGGTCACCCATACACAGACCAGCCTCAGCAAGCGCGACTTAACCCGGAAGATCGGCCTGTGCGGCTGTAATTATTTAGCCACGAGCTTTTATTATTTAGGCCTCAGATTAAAGCATTAAAATAAAATGTGACACCATCTGACATTATGCTGAGCTGGGGCCCTTTTGGCACTTTAATATGTCTGTTAATTTATTTTTATTTTGCCTAGTTTAAACATTTGTTTAATGCCAATAAACGCACTTTTCTTTCTTAACTTTTCTGTATAGTCAACAACAATCCCTGTCCACCAAATCAGTTAGTCTAATTAACCCCAACTATTTATATAGCAAGGTATCGATACCAAATTTCACTGACAAGCTAATCAGGCGTGCATTATACATAGACAATAATGCAATCATCTATATATTATGCAAACACGGTAATGACTTGCACTAATAGATTCCGTTCCACTGATTTGCCTCATTAGATGTTGGAAATTACTGGGTGTTTGTGAGGTTGTGTCAATAGTGGTCAAACCCATTGCTCAGCAATTTAAGACGTCAAACAAGGTTTTGACGTCTTAAATTGCTGAGCAATGGATTTCGTGTTGGCCGAGCATAATTAATACATGATGATCATCTCAACTATTACTTTCCTGCAGTGCATAAAACACAAGGCATTTCTTTCAAATTCAGCAGTTACAAACACTTTTGTATTGCCAAGGAGTTGATCACTCAGATAAAAGAGGAAGCTAGTGTTTTATTTATTTATAAAATGATCCTCCAACAAAATCATCGGCCCATGAGAACCATATTGTCAGTGCTGGTACTGTTTGGCTATTCTTAACTTAGAAATTCTTGTAATTTGAAATTTGACGGCACGGTTAGTGCAGTGGCTGAGCGATTGTACTGCTGCGCTACGAGTAGCGGGTTCGATTCCCGCACGGAGCAAATATTTGTATTATCTACAAGTAGTCGTTCCGGGTCTGGTCGTTTGTGTATGTGACTTTATATGTTTGTAAACGCACCCACGACACAGGAGAAATTCCTAGTGTGCGGCAGTTTAAAAAAATATATTAAACTAGCTGCTCCCCGCGATTCTAGCCGCTGCTCGGACCCTACTGGTCATACCGTGATTTTTAATACCATAAAACCTTTCTGGTATTTATACTATCAGACACAAAAATAATTCAATTCCTAAGATTAACCAAACAAAATCTTCAGCTTTATAACTTTAGTATACATATAAGTATTTCAGATAGAAACGAACAGAGATTTTATGGCAGCGTTTAATCAAAATGTAATTATACCAATTGAGAATTTAAAAAAACTTATCATTGACCATTATGTTGAACCTACGACCGAAAAGCTGGGTAGTATCTCGATCACTAGACTTATAGATAAAGTTGTTTTTTTATAATAGAATTCAGTATTCAGCATCGTTTTCCTTTTTATTCACATAACAACAAAACAATACGATTACACCAGAGGGTAAATACATTGACTGATGTGGCAACACGGGCAACCTATTACGAAAATAAAAAGAAAACGAAGGGTTCCGTACCATTATCTACGAAAAAGGGGAAAAAATATAATGTCTATTGCTCTTTAAGGCGCACGTGATACACGACGCGTAAACCCGCTCCTGCAGTGGCTGGTAATCACCTCGCGACGTCCGATGGCGTAGGCATCTCCCGCGGCGGCTGGGTTGTGAGGTGGAAGCAGTCCTCTCCCTCACGGCCGCCTCCTCCTTCGCTTGCATGACTGCAGCTTCCCATTCCGTCTAACAACATGGCCTCGACCAAAGCCGGGCTCGAGAGGACACGGCGGTGCTGCACGGTGGTCCTGAACCGTATGCTCTGTCTGGGCGAGCCTCGCAGACAGACAGACAAACGGACGGCCACCGGAGTCTTAGTAAAAGGGTTCCGTTTTACCCTTTGGGTATGGAACCCTAATAAAAAAATATATATTCGCAACAGTTCGTATCTACACACGTACTCAGTCATCCGTCAAAAAACAACCGCCTGTAGTTTATAAGGAAGAGGGGAAGAACTGATATTCTCGATATTATTGTAATATACCTTTAAGATATTATGTTGCTGGTAGCATTGGGTTCCGTTTAAAAGATTTCTCAATAAGGCCAGGCCAAAAGCTACCCAAATTAAAGTAATTATGATGGTTGGAAAGTCAACATATTAAAGACAGTCCTACAGCTTCTCCCTACTCTAAATATTAAATGTCAGCAATAGTATACCAAGATTATATTTAAAGTCTTATTATAAAGAAAGAAGAAAGAAATCTTTGAATACAATAAAATCCGTAAGCAGTATTTACCGAAATACTGTAATTTCGGTAAATACTGTGCATGGATTTTCTTTGAGCTTCATACATGACAGAAAATGAATACTAAAACAGACCTTTGCTTACGTCTGAGAAAATGTAGTATAATTATTAATTAATTAAATTTTCTGTCGCTTCAAGAAGTTGTTAAACATATCAAGGTCGAATCGGTGTAAATCGATGAGACAGCTCGAGATCTCAAGCCGATAAATTTGATCTCTCCTATAAGTAACTGTCTTGATAAAAATTGATTGATTGATGAAACATTAACCCCCTTTAGTCACTATCAAAAACGATTGTAATTAACACCCTTTCCTAGGGGTTAGTTTTCTCTAAAGCTTATCATACCTGTAACTTAAGATAGCGTGCAATTTCAACACATACTACCTCGATAACACCACAAACTATATTTCACATTGCAGAAATCGATTTTTCATATTCCCACAGAACCCTACTAGCGCGCTAGCTCAGAGAAAATGTTTAAAACATTAGTGTCGAGGGTATCACGGTAAGGTGCTGCACTAGGAGCGTGATAAATTGATTTCAGGTTCAATACCTGGGTAGCGTCAAACCTATATAGTACTCGTATATATTATACACTTATGCGATATATACTTCAGCCTGCCGTACGAGCCCCATTTTTTTTCGCATTGATTCACTGATTTGCCGATTTACCAGATGAATTGCTTTTAGTCCTCTAATGTAAATTAAATATACACAGTTACTATTATTTAACGGCCGTACCTTGGTACGCACACCGAAAGAGAAGCGTAGCGTAGCTATAATTGCTACGAGATCGTAGCAAGCGTAGGCAATGCTACGCCGTAGCAATATTTCAAATCTCTTCATCACAGGTAGACAGAACAACAAAAGAGATACAAAAAGATTACAATATACAATTCTACATACAAATAAACAATTTACCCATCCTTCACAAAGGTCAGTAAAATACACAAAGTCCATCAGAACCCAAATAATCTTCTTATACAAAACCTCTTTTTTTATAATACGCACAAAAACCGGCTACTTTCGATTTGATAGCAAATCGCTTCAAATCCCTTGATAATATCAAAACCTTTAACAGATAACTAACTAAACTTACTTTAGACCCTATTTCGAAAGTTATTAAGTTGAAGTTTCAGTGACGGTTGGATATTAAAATATTATTTCAGGCTCGTATTTGTCAACATGTCAAAATAGCCCTTTGATTTCGGTGTCCCTTTAGTAGGTAATATAAAAATGGGGAATAAAGGAAAGGGCGACGCGGTATATCAATTTTGTTAAAGCGGTACGTCATACACGTGATTTGGTTGGATGGGAATAAATATAATACATAAATATTGGATGTTTACTGGTAGGATTGTGTAGATTTGGTATAAACATAAAGTTGGCTGTGCATATTTTGTATGGAATTATTCTTAAACGATACTTAAAGTAAAACAAAAAAAAAATTGTCGCTTATGCTTCTAATGCTGATTAATTTTTTGGTTCAGTTATGTTATTTTTTGAACTAAATCATCGAAATCAAATAGACATTGATATGATTTTATCGACAAAAATCAAAAATCTAATGATGTGGTTTGGTTTTCATCAAAATCGTCCCAAACATATTTTTTTTAAAAGTACTCAAAGGACGTACGTATTGAGTACTTTTCACTTCACTCTTCGTTCACACTCACTTGGAAAATTCACTCCAGCTTCACTCTCATTCATGATTATGATCATTAAATTGAAAATATTCTTCCATCAAAAAAAAAACTTAAATTAATCTGTGTTATCACATAAAACTAAATAATTCTAATTTTTGTCACGTAGCAGTCTCCGTAGCAGATCGTAGCAGCTTCGTAGCAACTTCGTAGCACATCGTAGAGGTAAATGGACAGGAAATTGCCATATCTTTTTAAAATGAAAAAAGTTATGAAAGTGCTCTGGTTGCGGGGTCGCGGGACTTACGAATTACCGTGACCCCGGTACGTAAAGAGCTAGTGAAGGACCCTCCCGCCCTGCCCTGGGTGGGAGGACTCATTTGATGATTTTATCACAATAAAAAAAAAGTGCTCTGGTTACGAGGTTTGTATAAGTGGTTCTGGTTTTGTTTTTTATTTAGGAAATGTTTCTAAAGCTTCTCATATGACACAGTGGACTAAACGTAATTTTCTTTTACTTTATACTCGATCCTTCAGTGCTTCAGATGGATATTTATCCAATAGGTCTTGATTCCTAAATAGCAACAATAGTATGAATAATATTTTAACTTAACTAATAGTCCAAGACAGTTAAATTCATTCATTTACTCAGCCTGTCGCAGTCCACTGCTAGACATAGGACCTCTCGGTCCGGTCCTCTCGGTCCGGTCCTCTCGGTCCGGTCCTCTCGGTCCGGTCCACTCGGTCCGGTCCTCTCGGTCCGGTCCTCTCGGTCCGGTCCTCTCGGTCCGTTCCTCTCGTTCTCGGACCTCTCGGTCTCGGAGGTCTCATATAGTCCTCTCCATGAATTCTACACATCACCCTGTCCTCTACCTTCCGCAACCAGTCTGTGCCAGCCACTTTCTTAAGGTCATCGGTCCATTATCTAGATGGACCGAACTGAATTATATCGAATAATAATTCCTAGTAACTTTTGTATATTTTATCAGCCAGCCACAACCCTAGGTGGGTTGCGGCTGGCATTATTTAGCAATTAATAAAAGCCAAGTTTACATTTTTACAAACAGCTTCGGAAAACAATGCAAGCCTTTTCCTTCACTTCCTTTTACCATCCAACTGAAAAAGAACATGAATATTCCCCCCTAAGTGCCGTTTCCAATCCAAACTCTTAAATAAATTAACATCAATTATTCCACATATACACTCGAGCACAGAATTAAAACTTCTCACGTGCAGAATTCTATTTGAAAATTGAACGGACAGAACAGAACAAAGGAGTGTTTTCTGTCAACGGCATTTCCTTTTGAAAATGGAATGCGGCGATTCGGTCCGTGTCCAATGACCGACCCGTCTGTCGTGGAACGATTTTCAAATGTATAAATGAAAATACTGGGATTTTTTGTTGCGACTGTACGTTTGTTTATTGATATCCGTATTGTAACAGGTTTGCTGTTTTTTCTTCTTTTGTAATTGGATATGTACAAGTATTGCACTTAAAAGTCGCTTTTCACATTTTTGTTGAATATATTTGTGTAAAGCGTGTATCCGGGTATGCGTTCTGCATGATGATGTTTAAGGGCGAAAATCGTGCTTTTCTAAAAATAAAACTCTAAGAAAGAAAACTCCTATACATTTGAGATAAGTAGGTATTAAAATTTTGTTTGTAACAGTTGATTAAAATTTAATAATAATGATGTAGGACCCATGGAAAATTTTTTGCCCTCGTTTTACGTTCAATTTTTTTTTTTATTATATGCTCTTAAATATTCGAATATACTTACTTACTTCGTATATTTATTCATATTGAAACCAGACACCAAACAGAAAATATCTCGATTTTTTTTACAAAAAATATAACAGACAAAATGTCTCCGTTCTAGAAAACTAAAATCCAATCACGTTTCGTTACAACACGGCGTAGTCTTAACACGAACATGCATGTACAACTTAATGAAACTTTAACTTGTATGCATTTTTAAAAAGTTACCAGAAAAAGAAGGTTCTCCTTTGTAACATAGGAACCTTATTACTTGATTGGAAGCAAAGTTTTCTTTTATCGTTGGGAAAAGTTTAAAAATGGAAAAGACATGATAACATTTTTGGTGTGCCACATACACATTCGGGCTCTTTTTGATTCTGCATTGGTTGGAAATAGCAAATTGTCTATACCTTTGTTTAGCTGTGGACGGCTTTTGGCTTTTTTTTTAAGCGTGGTAAAATCATCAAATGAGTCCTCCCACCCAGGGCAGGGCGGCAGGAACTATCAGACTTGTACTGACTAAAATCCACGGTGTCCTTCAAAAGCCCTTTACGTACTGTGGTCACGGCAATTTGTTAGTCCCGCGACCCCCGCAGGCTTTGGCCCTCTACAGGATGGCTTTTGGCTAACGATATTAATGTACAGAAAATTTTAACTTGAAGGGTTGTGTGTTATTCAAAACCCGTTTGAATCACACTCATGGCGTCGTAGATGCCAATGGCCCAAAACAAAATTAAAACATAATAGTGGCTATTAATTAGTCAGTTTGGTGATCAAAAATCTGCCGAAATAAATGTGTCACCATAAATAAGTGTGTTCCATCACAAAATTTTTCCATTCTTCAACATTTTTCATCAAAACCATCACTGACACAATCAACACCAGAACCTTTTAATATCAACACTTTTAATTTCTAACTCAACCCTTCAAATGACATCAATAATTTCCGCAAAAAAAAACCTCATAAAAAACAGACGCCCGCCAAACATCAAACGCTAATAATTTTCAATATTTCAAAGTCCTCTCTTTAAAAAGAAACAATAACTTTAAAGAGTTTACGAGTGCATAAAAATTGCTTTAGGGTATTTTTTTACCCCGAGCGCGAAGAAAGGGTTAAGGGCTTAACCCTTTTGGCGTCGACTGTAATTAATGGCAGATCTCAAAGATTTTTTTCTTCTTTAGAAAACGGGATTCCTTTGATGTGATTGTTTAATATCGTAATGAACTTTGAAAATTGGATTTTTGTTATGCATGTACCCCGTCAAATCCATTCTTTTGATGAAGGAATTACTATTAGATCTTATAATAGTGCTAACTTCATAAATGTATTAATAAATATAGCGAAATCCAGTAATCCATATATAATTGTGGTATAAGGTAACAGACTATTTCGATATCCAACATTTTATTCTATTTGGATCATGCGATAATTTCATTCTGCATTAATTTGAGACGTATAAAGATGAACTTATGAAGGGATTCCAAATTATTTCTGAATAATATCTTATTCATCGGCGCACTGTGCGAATAACTGTTGCTAGTTTTATTTTTATTTTAAAATACAAATAAATAAAAAACTTAAAACTTTAAAACAACACGGTGAAATTACACATAAATCAAAATTAATGACCCAATTCACAAATTGGATTTCAAAATCACCGATACATCCTAATTAAGGCTGGTCATGTATTTGTGACACAAGTGTATAAATATGCACGTCATTGCAAACAAATGAACTTTTCATTACACTGCCGTGCGGGCGTGTGATTAAACGCCTTTACAGCCGTAAAGCGATACCGATACACAACGCAATTTGATTATGATTCAGGGGTGGCAGGATTAATATTATCATATTTTTTAAATTATTGTCCATATTTTAAATGTGGCAAACATACATCTTTTTCTTAAGTTAAAATTAGGCTACTTTTAAGAATTCAATTCATGGTCAAAATGAAAACTATAGAGATAATAACAACAGCTTACTTCCAGACAGACAGCTTCCACTATTATAATATTTGAATTACATTGTTCTTACCATTTTATAATACACAGTGAACTTTTGCGCTGACACCAATGACGTAATAATAAAGTAGCAAATTTATGACTCAATGGTTACCGTCGTGATACACCAAGAAAAAAATGTACACAGAAATGAATCAATTTCTGACCATCCTAACCAACCCTACAGCCCTGAACGCGCCATTAACCGTCGATCTGTTAATCATAGGTTTGGTTTACAGCCTGAGCGAGAGATGTATCTCGTACAATTGTTATTTACTGCTTTATTGCGGCTTCGGATTGCCATTCACTGTGGCTTTCGGTATTGTACCGACTGAATTGATGTATTGTCGGGTTTTTGATTCCGATATTATTGGTATGAGTATGGGATTCATTTGTTTGGTCGTGAAAAATATTACACAATAGGCAATTTTATTGGTCGCGGGACTTACGAATTACCGTGACCCCGGTACGTAAAGGGCTAGTGAAGGACACCGTGGATTTTAGTCAGTACGAGTCTGACAGTCCTTCCCGCCCTGCCTTGGGTGGGTGGACGCATTTGATGATTTTACCACGCAACAAAAAAAAATAGGCAATTATACAAAAAAAAATTGGTAGTAAAAATTAGATAGATTGTCAACATATATTTAACCCGTGTGTTTTCTCTCATTATGTAAATCAAAATTGACGAAGATACAAAGTTTTTTAAAAATCACAAAACGTCTCCCGATTGGCATAATTTTACAGGCGTTATGATTCACCAGCCCCTGAATTTCGAGGCGTCTTATCTTTGTCTATATTCATTCATTAAAAAAGTTACAAAAAAATAAGTGCTCATTATTTTTCAATACTTCATCTGACGGACTAAACAGATTTTCAATGTATTTATGCAGTAATCTAGCCTTATTAAGTTTCATAAATGTAGGACATCGACCTTTTTTAAGTATAAAAATTTTATACTTAGTACCTAACAGACAATGCAGGAGCTAAACCATTCGATGGGAAGCATACAATTTTAGACAGGAGTTCCATTTACTGTTTTTTTTTTTCACGTGGTAAACTCATCAAATGAGTCCTCCCACCCACGGCAGAGCGGGAGGGACTGACAGACTCGTACTGACTAAAATCCACGGTGTCCTTCAATAGCCCTTTACGTTCCGGGGTCACGGTGATTCGTGAGTCCTGCGCCCGTTCCATATACTGTAGAAAAGAGATCTAACGAAGCATTTTCTTCTTTCGTAAGTTTTTAGGGATTTATTCTTGATTATCTGACAAGGATCTAAGCTGAACTGAACTCTGTCGGACTTATTCAATTTTTATTTAATCCACATGTTTCCTATTTATTTGCACCTTTAATAAAACTCACAAATTCTACTTCAAAACCCATTTTCACGCCCTCATTTGCCAAATAGAAACACAGCAGGACATTCAACCTCCCAAAGAGTTAATACCAACATCACCACTATATTGCACTAAAAAGTTCCGTTTAGTTACATATTTAATAAGCTGTTCATCGGTCCCCGCTGAGCTGTTAGAACAGCTTGTAAATGCGAGGAACGCGTGACTAGAAACTTTTAAGGCTGGCCGTATAGATAAAGTTATTGGCCGTTGTGGTGGACTGACGATTCGCTTTTGTTCCTTTTTTAAATGAGTACATGATAGTAGGGAGATAATGTCCATAGTGTTTGTCATGGTGTTTTGTTTTTTTTTTGAAGTGAAAACTTCTTTAGCGGCGTTGAGCACTTTTCTGTAATGGGTATAAAATCTTAAACTCGCGTCAGGACACGTGACCCTGACCGAAAAAACGTAGGACGGCGCAGGGCGCTTGCGTGACTGTTCGTGTGAATTTATTACTTTTAAAGAAGTTTGTATGCTGGATACATTCGTTGCTAGGTAACATTGTTTATAAAAGATGTACGTCACATTGGAAAAATATTGAAATAAAAAGTCAACCATTTTTGCGAGTTTTACTAAAATCTGTTCACAAGATATTTCCAACAATTACTATTCAAGTTTTCACTTCTGCCGGCACTCCCAGAGTGCAACCCGTCCTTTTTTTTAATGCAGATAGTAACTATTATGTGTATTTATTATGAAGTGTTTTTTTTCTAAATCTCTAGTTATTATCATTCCTTGAAGTATTTTTGAAGTGAAAACTTCTTTAGCGGCGTTGAGCACTTTTCTGTAATGGGTATAAAATCTTAAACTCGCGTCAGGACACGTGACCCTGACCGAAAAAGCGTAGGACGGCGCAGGGCGCTTGCGTGAATGTTCGTTGCTAGGTAACATTGTTTATAAAAGATGTACGTCACATTGGAAAATTATTGAAATAAAAAGTCAACCATTTTTGCGAGTTTTACTAAAATCTGTTCACAAGATATTTCCAACAATTACTATTCAAGTTTTCACTTCTGCCGGCACTCCCAGAGTGCAACCCGTCGTTTTTTTTTTTTTATTCTTAATTACGCTTAGTATTTTTAATTTACATCATCACACGACAGGCTACTATGTTATGTCACTTAAGCCTTTGTCAAACAGACAGGCGTGGCGAATGCGAAGCGTGACGTTTTTATTTGTAATGTATGGAATTTTTGAATCCAGTCACATAGAAAAGCGAAAGCGATCCGATAGCATGACCGAACTATCGGACTGACGTCTCGTATCGGTTCGTTATCGCTTCGGACTTGCTTGTCTGTTTGACAAAGGCTTTAATGTGAAATATGTATAGTGTTTAAAATAAAGGCAATTCTAAAAGTGTATTTATTGATACTGCAAGCCTACTTCATCCCACTGAGGCCTCTCCCGTGTATCTACATGGACTATTATATTTGTTCATAAACAATTCGTAAACCATCTTCAAACAACCATTTAAATAATAAAGCAACGTAAAAAAAACTTTACAAAATTACAAACCAAAGCAAACACATTTCCAATTTTTCTCATTTCCCACGTACCCATTTCTCAAAGGCGAGCCAAACTCTACAGGATGATTATTTATAGAAATTAATAACGTTCCCACCGTGATACTAAGTGCTAGGTTCACGTAGGTTAGCTAGACGTTCAGAACGGCTATGATTAACGAGGCCATGGGTATGACAGGTGGGTGAGGCTATACAGCTATGACGTTATACAGCGTGTTTCAAAAGATGGGGATTTATATTCTGTAGAGAAAATTTTATGAGGGCAATGTGGTGAGGTCATTAAGGATATGATGGCTGTTCAATAATGAGCATAGATTTTTCCTTTTGTAAAATAAATCCACTTAAAATAGTTCATCGGCTTCTAAAAATAATATCAAAGGGACATAAAGACTAAATTCTCTGTTACATAATCATTTTAATTTGTGTGTATTAGTACCACTTCTGCTAAAAAACTTGTTATTGTTTTATTTGAAGACAAAAATAATGTCATGAAAATTCGACCTTGTAGAGCATAACTGTTATCACTTAGTTTGTTATAGCGAATGATGTACTGAAAAAGAAGGTCCCAAGATCAAGTCCTGCTCGTAATAAAAATATTCTTTCCTCAAAAACCTTCACAGGTAAATTGTTTACGTTTTACTATTTCTATACCCCAAGAATTCGTACAGTCTCTGCTAGACGTCAATACGTAACACAGTCCACTTACATATACATCAAAATAAACCTTAATTTAAACATATATGGGGATATATGATTACAAAAAGACTATTACGAATTGGCTAAACACTAAAACTTATGACGAAATTGAAAATATTTTAGTTAGAGTTTCATAAACATTACACACACATACCACACACACACACCCACATCACACACCCACATCACACACACACCCACACATACACACACTCCCACACACACACATGTGTATTATTTAGGTATTTTTAATTTTATAATTGTAAAACGGTCTGTACATTGTTTTTCTTAGATTTGTAAGGAAAGTAGCAAGGTAGCTCCAACACAAGTGCTCATGTAACTTACCAGAGCTGCCTCAATTTTATGTATGTTTAAACAATGTCTAGATAAATAAAAACATTTTATTTTTTATTATTATTTATTTATACAAATTGAATACAACCTGTATGTGTTAGGTATATCTTAGATGACTCAACGTGTCTCGGTAGCGGCGGCCACTTGAACTGTCAATTAGAAGATATTGAGCAGCCGTGATTGACGACACCCTAATGCTCAGATATGAACTGCTTTGATTATATTTACTGGCTGCATCATGCACAGATAGAATTGTGCAATATGCATAAAATTGTAGTTTAGTTTACCTCTATTTTGTTATGGAAAAATAAATAATAATTTAATAATAAAACGAAATAATTATATTCTCTTTCTCGTTCTTCGGGAGAGACTTTCGTCCCGCAGTGGATGGCAATTGGCTAGAGAGTACTAATTACTAAAACTAACATAAACCCTACCCTTCTTTATAAATTAATTTTCTCGCTGCTGCCTGTAGTAGGCCTCACCAGGGTCACCGACAGGTTGGCGAATCAACATCCTGTTGAAGACCGACAGGAAATAGGTTTTTAGATATGTCTCTTTTTTAGAAGCCCTCCAAAAAAGTTGGAAATTTACCATCATACGTGCAAAACTGCTAGTTATTATTAAATAGTAGTTTTTAAAGGTGCACAAACAAGAAAACTGGGTTTTAATTTATACTGAACGTCACTTGTTGCTGCGTGCGTTAAACAGTTATCAAAATAGCAGCAGCATACATCCTTTTAATATAGATATTCATTCGAAAATCGGTACAATAAAAATAAATGTTCTGTGTTAAAACTATCATTTAATCCTTTGTCAAACAGACAGGCTAAAGCGAAGCGTTTCCGAAGTGATTCCGAACCGAAGCGGGATGTCAGTCCGATAGTTCTGTCACGCTATCGGATCGCTTTCGGTTTTCTATGTGACTTTTTTTCTTTTTCGTTTTTTCATTTTTTTTTAAATACGTTGCCCCACACTAGGAATTACTCATGTGTCGTGGGTGCGTTTACAAACATATAAACACACATACACAAACGTCCAGACCCGAAGCAACTACTTGTAGATCATACAAATATTTGCTCCGTGCGGGAATCGAACCCGCGACACGCAGCGCAGCAGTCCAATCGCTCAGCCACTGCGCTAACCGTGCCGAAAACTGTACTGAACTTGTAATGTATGGAATTGTTTGACTGGATTCAAACAATTCCATACATTACAAATAAAAACGTCACGCTTCGCATTCGCAACGCCTGTCTGATTGACAAAGGCTTTACTCCTTTTTTTTCTTAATTTGCACAAAAACAACGGCATCTTCCTCGTATCCCCGCATGAGGTGAGAGTCCCAGTTACACGCCATTTATCCTGGCCGTCACTTGTTTCTGTGGGCCATTTGTCAAAAACTCGGATGTCAGTACTCGTCCTGATTTATGGACGAACGGAATGCAATACTTATAATGGATAAATATTGTACGGGTTTTTTTTTCTTTTCGAGATGTTAGGGTGACTGTGATTACTTGGTGAATTATTAGTTTAGAGTGCAAACAATTATTTTTTAATTATAGTTTTACCTAAGACCGCGGTTCGTCAAAATATAATTATTATCTCGAATTTTTAGTCGTTTGTTCACGATAACCTTAATGTTCCGTTTGTAAAGCTAAAAAACTAAAACAAGTTTCGAATTTTTAGCCGTAAGAGTCTAACAGTTCTTCCACTCGAACCAAGGCTCGTGGACTCATTATTTTGATGTTATTATCACCAGAAAAGAAAAAAAAAGGGTAAGATATTATTACATTATTTTCATTGAATTAAAACACTATCTCTCACAATTTAATTTAAATGACATTGAAATATTTGATACATTAATTTTACCAAAAAAAAACAAACCATGTTTTTTACAAAACTATTCATTTTTCAAATACTTTACTTTTTCCCAGCTTTACATAGAAAAGTCACCCCACTAACAATCGAAGTCAGTCTCCGGTATTCGGTTTACACCAAATTGAGCTGTCAGTGTGACGTCATCTATCATGTTGTAAATGATGCCATGTAAACTGTGACGAGTATTAGAACTTCTTCTCATTTGTTTGAGTGGAGAGTCGGTGGAGCATGCATGTTTATCTATCATTTATTTTCTTGTCATGTGAGTAATGAATATGAAAGGTTTGGTTTTGTATTAGTGAAACGGAAAATTCTGTCTAAGGTTGGTCTGAAAAATCCTTAATGTGTTTGAATTAACAACTAATTGGCTTGTTTTGATTTTTTGATTATAACCTTACATGGGAACCCCTCGTGCTTTCGAAAGTTGTTGGTTCATTTTTTATTATACCGACCTTACAAAAATAGTTTACGACTTAAAAATAGTTTAAAATATAATTGTCAAGTAAAAATAAACAAGAAAAAAGAAAACAAATAGTTCACTGCTTTGAATCAATGTGTTATTTTTTTTCGTATTTTTCAATGAAGTATAGTAGATCAATTAAAAACCTACCTACTGAACAAATAACACTATTTTCTGCTTTTGTTATCAAAGTAGCTCCCAAATATTTATAACAATAAACACATAAGAAGTACAATAGAGTTTAATAACTATCTATCTACATAACACCTATCTATCGATTCACGAATTAACACAAAATAAATCACACCCTCCACATAATTAATATCAATAAGATCAAATACCCCACTAATTACTGTAACAATAATCCAGGTATAATTAAGCTGCGCCAATCTCAAATAACACTCAATTGACAAACACAGGAATTAGGCGCTGTCCATAATTAGGTACTGTCCGGAATTAGGTACTGTTCCTAATTAGTTTGTTGACATGTTAAATCGGATGTCAATTTATATTATCTAAGAGGGGAAGTGGTATTGTTACCTTATTAGGTAGATAGTATTGTGTTGTTATTATCTTATAGGAGTAAAGAGGTAAGTTTATAGCCGAGTAAAAGCAAGCTAAAGTGGCAATGGGCAGGCCACATCGCTCGTAGGGCTGATGACCGATGGGGAAGAAAAGTTTTCGAGTGCCGACCACGGAGCAGAAGACGCAGTGTGGGCAGGCCTCTCACTAGGTGGACCGACGACATCGCGGGCAACCGATGGATGCAAGTGGCGAATTGTGGTTCGGCGTTTCGGTCTAAGGATGTTCAGCAGTGGTCTTCTGGCTGATGATGATGGTTATAAGTTTATACTAACAGATATACTGACGAGTTGATGTAATTGCGTTCACCCGCAAAACTGCTAAAATATTTAATTTTTTCTTCATCACTAAACTGACAAAAATAAAATAAACTGAAGGATGGTTCTGCTTTTTTAGATGTATACATTTTTTTTGTATTTGTTGTAAGTATATAAATAAAAATATAATACATGAAATTCATGCACTCATGTTTTATAAAATAACCATGCAATTCAAAGTCGTTTAAAACATTAATAATGTCTAACTCATTTCTAGTGTGATATTAAGCTTTTTTTACTGTATTCAAATAGCAAACTTTTTACAATGAATCAAACAACAATCACAGTTCTTTTTTTAATTATTTACCGTTTTGAAAAACGATAAATCTGTGTTACTAAAAGTTACCAAAATTATGTATTTTAACTACTAATGGCCGAAAGTAACCCTTTCTAATACTATAGATTTTCAGTAGACACACGGTAGATAATCAAATAACCGTTTTTTTTCGTCCCTTCTTTTTTAAAAAACGTTGCCCCATACCTACTAGAACCCTTCTCCTGTGTCGTGGGTGCGTTTACATACATATAAACTCACATACACAAACGCCCAGACCCGGAACAACTACTTTTAGATCAAACAAATATTTGCTCCGTAAGGGAATCGAACCCGCGACACGCAGCGCAGCAGTCCAATCAGTCAGCCACAGCGCTAACCGTGTTGTCAATTTATAGCTTAGCACCAGAAAGAGCCTGCCGGGGTCGCGGGACCAAGGGATTACCGTGACCCCGGTACGTAAAGGGCTATTGAAGGACACCGTGGATTTAAGTCAGTACAAGTCTGACAGTCCCTCCCGCCCTGCCCTGGGTGGGAGGACTCAGTTGATGATTTTACCACGATAAAAAAAAAAAGCACCAGAAAGAGGTGGCGAGTCGAGTTGGACTCATACCGTGAGCTTGGTTTGAAGTGGCGCTGGTCAAGACTACTTGGAAAGCCCCGAGGGAGACCTTTGCCCGACGTAATAGCACAATAGGCACATGTAAATCCATACATCCATCCTCAACCCCCATAAGACTCCTATTACCGTCCATTATCAAACAAGAACAAGATAAATAATGACCAATCCACTTTAATCAACTTATTTAAAGAGGTAATTCATTGTATCAAAACCCATTACCGAGTTTATTTAAACAATTGTTTAACAGAATTCAATCTGCATACGTAATGTATAACTAACAATGTTTTTGTGCTGGACATTGGGGTGGAAGTATAAAAGAGAGGGAACAGAAGTTCAATTACATTCATCATTTTTTAGGGGTTTTTTATCTTAGATATGACAACCTCATCAAGTGATCATGCCTTCATACATCATCTACCTAGACTTTTTTAATGACGTTTAACATATCCAGACAGTCTAACTTCAACACCAGAATTTTTCAACATCATGAGGAAACCGAAATGTCCATGAACCAAAAATTCAGACCTGTTATACGCCTACCAACACGCTTTGGGCCCGCATGGTGAAAAAAGAAAGAAAGAAAGAAACAAAGTTTATTGGCACACGCCACAAGTGCACACAGTATCAAATTTTCACTAGTTGATTTAAACTAACCTTCTGTATTTTAATTATTCTCTGACAAAAGCCAATGTCGACCATTGTCCGATGTGACAAATGTAATGAATAATTTAATGGGTGTTCGTGATTAAGATAATTGAATGTTAGTAATCTATTGAATTCAGTGAGTGGTCATTTGGATTATTATGTAATCGCTTTAAAGCTTTTTGTTGATCGGCCGGACAGTCGGACATTGTTAGCAACTGCTTTATTATGTTCCAATTGCTTTTTGTCTAATTTAGTATTGGCATCTTTATTATTTTACTTGCCTTTAGCACCCCCATGTATAAGGAGGTCATAGTGCGCTCTATCAATTTGTTTACAGCCATGTCAGACGAAAAGATTCATCAGTTGAATGAAAAAACGTGTGGGCCGCTAACCGGTCGATGCTGATTGATTGGAATCAAATATAGCAGCTCACAATTTAGGACACATTAATATATATAGTCATTTTACCCGTGGTGCTAGGCAACTGGGCTTCTCCCAGTTGTAATGTCCCTATTGGCCTTGTTTTGTTCTGTCTCCTGCTTGCATGGAGGGAAGTGGAAATATATTTTTTCCTACTCCTCCACTATTCTTTTCTGATTAATTTCGTTGCAGGATCCAAGACAGGTAAATTCATTCTCCGGGACACGTCGAGCTTCATTGTCTCGGCAATTTTCTGGTGGTTGCCACTGTTGATTCTGGCTTTCAGGAGTTGCAGTGGTTATAAAAAAAAACCAGTCGATGCGCGCATTTACATAATTATTATATCACGGAAAAAATAGTTGGCCGCAACCACCTGACGACGCCCTGGTTCCTAATGCTACCGAGCATTAGAGGTGGCAAGAAATGTGACTAAAATGACTACTAGTTAGGCAAAGATAGACTCTTCGTTACACCGCTCAAATTATTACAAGAATATTAAACTTAAGTGGTCGTTGGTTTCGATCATACATATGATATCTACATGCAAAATACAAGACATCAAATCGATTGCGAATAGTAATTTAATATTTTTATTAACTAATATAAATTTCCAAAAATTAGAAGGCACGCCAAATAATTCACCCCATTTTACATAAAAATAAATTATTCAGAAATTATAAAAGGTCTTACCATTTTCAGTTTATAAATCTCAAATCATTAGGCAGACTGGATAAAAAACACTCGGAGACCAAATTAAATTCACATTTTTTCCACCCACCTAACCCTTGAAATGCGTGTCGGATTCAACGGGGCTTTATTGCACGGAAAAATGGGTAAAAAAGACCCACTCGGGCAAAAATCTTGAACTGTCAACGGGCGGTGTGAGTTATGAGCTTTTCGGATTGTATTTAATTAATTTATGAAAAAAAAAACGGTTTATGATAATATTTTACGTGTAAGCAATGCGGTTTGTTTAACGCAGTATAAGAAGGTATCTTAAAAATATAAATTATATCATTATAATTATGTCCCTTTTTTCCATCGAAATGGAAAATGTGAATTGTATAAAGAAGTGTAATGCATGTGGTTATGCATGTGTGTGTAACAAAAGAATATGAATGAGTCAGAATTGAGTCAGATATCACTCAAATATTTATAACTCCAGTGCAAGCTCAGTCTGACCTTTGCTTCCCTCAACAAGTTATGACTTGCACCCCACTCCAACCCGCCCAGCTATTTGTAAGGAAATCAATGCAAAGGAAACACAAAGCGGCAAAATATCGCGACGTCGGCCACAGAGGACCGAAATGGCCAGTTCCTGACGGTAAATTTAACATTTTTACCCTCAGCGATGCAGTGTTACCCTGACTTACCCTTTCCGTTTGTCCACTGAATATTACAATACTGTTATGGTAAGTGTGTGGCGTTTTGACCCTTCCGTTTATATTTTTTGTTATTTATTGTGTATAGAAATAATATCAATAAATTGTTGTGCACTTGTGCAGGGTACATTAGCTACAGGTTTTTAGGAAAAATATTTGTGTTCTAAATAAAATATCCCTTGGAGAAATTATTTATTGCACGCTTTTTGTTTATTCCAATCGCCTGTAGTTATTTCGAGTTAGTAAACATAACGACTCAAGATAAATTCCCTGTTTCTAAAGCTTTTAGTTCTCTCTAAGAGTGTTTGATGTTCTTACTTAAACTATCACACATCATTTACCGCTATTTTTCATTTGCTAGATTATTTTCATGTAAATTTAATTTTAATTATTGAGAGATAAACATAAAAAAGATAATTCCGATTTTCGTACAAAACTCCAATCATATACAAAACTTTATGGTATTATATTGGTGTTATAGATTTGTGTGAATGTACCACAGACATACTCGTAGCTATATAACAGAGCAGCTATATGTATGTGGTATGTAAGTAGCCTCAGTCTAGATATTAAATGGTTTGCTTCTATAAAGTACTACAATGCATTAAATCGTGTACTTACTTACTCCTACTTATTCCTACAATACATAGATTCAGTTTTAATTGCCATAAACGCCAGATAATAATCAGTATTTTTCACACCCAGTATATCTGCATAACCCTATCTATTCTTCGCCGCCATTACTGTACATTAATCACGCTAGCGACATGCATTAAAGTAAAGCAAGGTAATTAATATGTTCACGTCGTCTCCTCACAACTTCGCCTCTCATTAAGACGCCATTACACTGAAAAGGCGCCATTTTAACAAAAAGATGAACACGGTTTTGAGAATATTCATTTTTCATTGGATAGAGAGCATTGTCTGGTAAATGGCTAGTATTATGTTGATACCTTTATGTTTCTGTAGTTTACAAGATAATATTATTTGAATTATTTCTAAATAAATTAAACTGCTGACTAAAATAATTATACACTAAAGGCGTCAAAGATTGATATTGAAAATGTATAAATATATTTTATATAGATATAAGAGGAGCTCGTGGCTAAATAATTACAGCCGCACAGGCCGATCTTCCGGGTTAAGCCGCGCTTGCCAAGGTTGGTCTTTGGATGGGTTACCATCTGTAATAGCGAGTTTCCTCCGTGCCTCGGAAAGCACGTAAAGCCATTGGTCCCGGCTGTCATTTGTAGATCTTTGACAGTCGCTACTGTTAGAAGCTCTAAAGTCTGACAACCAGTCTGGAGTTTGTGTTGTGGAGGTCCGACAGGCAGTCGCTCCATGTAAAATACTGATATTTAAAAAAAAAAAAACACCGATATACAAACACATGATGCCGTGTCCAAAGCATGGTCTTCCTAATCCGAACCCAGTGCGTGTATAGAAGTGCCAATAAACTTCAACGAAAATTTGCACAACAAAAGCTTATAAGCTCGAAACCATTTCACGCACAAAACCCTCTCATAATGAAACCAAACCTGTGGAAACCGGTCCCATTTGCAAATACTCGTCAACCCTTAATCTGCCGCTTGCATTTTACGAGACCTAAGGCAATATCTGTCAATGTCCTTATCAATAAATTGTGAGCGTTTAGAGCAAACGACGTCGTTTGACGGTTTGAGGCGCGCGGCCCTAATCCGCGGTCTATTGGACCCCATCTGCGTTGCAAGGGTTAAGTCGCGACAAATAGACCATTTGCAAATAATAAGACGCAGTGAAAGAATAAATTAAGGGGTTTGGGGTCGGTTGTAGTGTTTTGGGGTTGAATTGAAAATCTGTGTAAAAATGCTTTTTGTTTTATGAATTGGATTATATTTTTAGTGGGGTTGCGTAGGGGAGCTTGATTGGTCAGTACTTTATTGGTATAAGAGTTTTTGTAGATTATTCAAGAATCTTACAGAGTTGCACTTTAACGTGGGTTTTAAATATAACTGGTTGACTGCGTGTGTACTTTCTGACTGAATTCAATCATGTCACCCAAACATACATGATTACAATAATAAACTATCTTGAGACTGAAGTTCTACCCTCTACCTACTAAAGAGGTTCTACCATACCTCTTTCTCCCTCTACAGTTTTACAGAATAAAAAAAATTAAAAAAAAAAGTACACGATAAAGGTCCCCAGGATCCTATCTATCGCTGTACCGAAATTCACCAAAATGGGTTCACCTATTTAGAAACTAAAGCGTAAATAATAAACTTAATTTTTGCTCATACTTCTCACTTATCAAAAATTTATGAATAGTACATTAAGTGCGTGCATCGTGCATTCTAAACATAAACGGCCGTTTTTGTTACAAATAAAAAAATTTAGCTAAACAGCTATATTTCAAGTGTTGACAATGTGTTATAAAATTACGTTATTGCCTTTTCTACAGTAATTACAGACCACATTTTGTATTTTTGATTCTATTTACGAGTTATGACATTTTTTCGATTAGCGGCGCTAGTGGACTGTAAGAGGCCTCTTAAGGAACAACAATATTAAACTATACATAGGTAATATTTCGAAGAAATAACAAATACAAAACATTCAACACAAACAAGAAACACACAATAACATCCAACCATTTAATTTTCAATTCGACCTCGTAAACAAAATTCATTAATATCATCGTCCATAAGTTATTCCTGGACAACCCGCCGAGATGTCTCAAGGCACTGTTTTCCGTCTTATCCAGGGCAATTAATAATTATTGCACCTAGTTCCGGCCGTTTCCGGCAGGGGAGAGTTCCGGTACACAGGGGAGTGACAGGGGAAAGTTGATTTAGTTTATGATTATAAGTACTGGGGATTCGTAAAGTTGTTATATTAATTTTAGAATGATAATTTTATTTTCTTGGGTATAACTTACGCTCATACATTTAAATGAAATACATAAGAGTAGGTACTGAAAAAAGAAAGTTTATTCAGACTCTTTGCAAGACGTTATACCCGATCTGTCAGTTTTAAGTTTGAGTATATAATAATATTCGAGAGTTTTATTCAGTATTTTGACATGTTGTGTTACATCCAGAATTTAAAGAGGCCTTTAGAGGAAAATCTTTGTCAGGTCGACGACTAAGATACGTCGCAACAGAAACTTACGACGCTTTAGATTTGGCAACTAGCTTTATCGTTCTGACTAATGACAGTATACAAACCTGTCGTGTGCCTGTAACTTAGTTTATACTTAATGCAAATAAGCACAAAGGCGAAGGTTATTAACGGAGACAAGATTAACCTAAACAATTAAATGCTCGTACAAGTTTAAAACGTAGGTAAGTTTCAAATGCTCGGACATTCCTCTAAACAGTTTTTGACAAAGCCAGGGGATATACGTAGAATCTATTGGAACCTATATAGAAATCCTTGGACAACTATTATCCCTCGAAATTCCCAGCTTTGTCAAAACCACATATCACATCACGACCAAATCTTCAAAGCGCATTTCGTCTGAAATATGAGCCGCACTATTCCAGTTTTAATTACTTAGATTGGTAGCGCACATCACAATTTATGAGGATAATATAAACTGCAGGTTTATGTTTCAGTGTGTAATGCGAATTTTGATTGCCGTGGTATCTATTTCCGAGGTACTTAAGAGCATGTACGCTTGTACGACGTAAGGTATTTCATACAAATCAAGTTCTTACTTTTAGAAATGACTGATTAGACCAACTAAAAGAGTTTAGTCAAAAACATTTAAGAAATGTGAAGATACTGTAAAAATTCTTATTTGTATGGAAATTAATCGGACTAATTTAACTGTAACACAATTTTGTGAAAATGATTTTTACTTACTTTTAAGGTCTCAGTATCCTGGTTACCGGGTATGAAGTTTAATTAACGTCGGTTCAATAATTTAGAAAAATAAGACTTGGAAGTTTGTATGACATGTTTTTCGGCGTACACGCTGTTAAGTTTATTAATGTTATTGTATTATTTTCGTACGGTTGGATGCGTTTTATTGGTAGTTCTTAATGTACTGGTATGTCTTCATCCTCATCAGCGGAATTTAATGCTTTATTAACGGTTATTAATGTTTTAATAACGTTTTTATTGTGAGCTTAGGGGATGACTCATTTCATGTTGGTCAATTATTAGACTGACGGTATTTTCTTCGCGACAAGAATTATTCAATTAGGTACCTTTTTTTATCGTGGTAAAATCATCAAATGAGTCCTCCCACCCAGGGCAGAGGTGGAGGGACTGTCAGACTCGTACTGACTAAAATTCACGGTGTCCTTTCGGTGCCCTTTACATTCCGGGGTCACGATAATTCATACAGTCCTGCGACTCCAGCAGGCTTAGGCCCTCTAGAGGGGGGCCCCGTCATTTTACTGACACTCTTTAAGACGCGCATGGAACACAACGCGCCGTCGACCCGGGCATGGTCCATGGTCAGACAGCGAGTTGCCCATTACTCGCTAAAAAATGCAGCCGCATTTTTTAAATTTTGGTTTATTTTTAAATAAAATAACTGTATTTTCTTGAATCTCCGATAGCTACCTAAATAATTAAAATATAGAGTTTACGTATATTTTACGCGTTATAGTTCCAGACCTTTCATAATCATCTATTTGTCTGGTACAAATTCATGCCCCGTCGACAATATCGACGGGAATAATATATTAGGAAATAATTATCTTATATTATACAAAAATCTATTGCTGTTAGTTAGTCTCGCTTAAAACTCGAAAACGCCTGGACCGATTTGTTTCATTTTAGATTTGAATTATTATATATTTTGAAATCCAGGGAAGGTTTAAAAGGTGAGTAAACATGATTTAAAAAAATTTGTCCTATGGCGGTACAAAGTTCGCCGGGCCAGTTAGTTTAGATATGCAAAAACGGCAAACTCTTACGCAGTCAAAAATAAACATAACATCAACCAACAAGTCACAGAATTCATCGATCTAAACTTTCACTCCCATTGTCTTCGCATTTCCTCGCAAAATCACCAAAGACACCAACACGAGAGGTCCCCACATGTCGTAACACATCATTAATCTCTGATCTATGTGACATTTAATTACCTAAAACACCATATATTAGGCGTTCTTCCGTCCTTACCCCATAGAATCACTTACAAACTTATGTGTCGCAAAAACTTCAATAATAAACTTTATTTCTTTGTGATTACGTTCGTGTGAATGCAAGAGTAAGTTGGTGATACTCCGGTAATTAATATTGTCTTTCTTATTGCTTCACGCCTAAGATTTTATTGCTCTGTTATATTGTTTATATTATTGGGAACGCGTGAATCGTCACTCGTAATCAAGATATAAATAAGATGTATGTAATCTTGTATTAAAAAATCATAATCATTTTACTAACACCGTACATAATCCGGGTCAATAATAACTTTTTTGGAACTCATATGTTTTTTTTTTAATTTAGATCAAACTTTAGAACACTTATTAATGTTAGAAGAGACTTTAAGTCAATGCTGCTGAAGACTTAGAAGTACAAAACGATTTAAAACTATAGGCCCCGGTTTTGACTGGTCCTTGACTACGGTCAACCTTTAAAAAGCAAACAGGCAATAAAATCCTCATCACCACCATTATATCAGCCGTAGGACGTCCGCTGCTGAACATAGACCTCCCCTATATAATGATAATGAATAAAATACTAGCCTTTTAAACGATTATCATACTCAAGGGTAGGCAAATGTTTTGAAGGCGGTGAAAGACACAATGTTACTCATCACCGAGACTGTATTCCAGGATGTAGCCGTATAGCGAGGAATAGTAGCCAAAATGTGAAATGTTTTTTAAATAACAAACTTAACTTTTTCACTAACGGTAACGTCTGTAAAGTTACCCTGGAACTGCAAAGTTTTAGTTTATAAGAGACGTCAGTCCCTACCGTTATATCCAGGGCGGGTGGACTCAATTGAAGGAAAATACCACTCTATAAAGATTCTTCTCACCCATCACTCACAAATCCCACTATGATAGAACCATACTATTACGTAGCTCCTTTTTTTTTTTTTTTTTGCTTGGTAAAATCATCAAATGAGTCGTCTCATCCAAGGCCGGCCGGGAGGGACTGTCAGACTTGTACTGACTAAAATCCACGGTGTCCTTCACGAGCCCTTTACGTACCGGGGTCACGGTAATGGGTAAGTCCCGCGACCCCGGCAGGCTTTGGCCCTCTACAGGCCCCGTCACTATGCTGACACTCCTTGAGACGCGCGTGGAACATAACGCGCCGTCGACCCGGGCATGGTCCATGGTCGGACAGCAAGTCGCCCGCATGCCCGCGCCTACGGTAGCCGGAGATCGTCCTGCGACGTCCGACGCCGTGGGCGTCTACCACTGCGGCTGGGATGGAGGGAGGATGCTGTCCTCTCCCTCAGGCGGCCCGCCTCCTCCTTCACGAGCATGACTGCTTCGCAGAAGGAGGCGACCGCTTCACACTCCGTCTCGCCCCGCAGCATGGCCTCGACCAATGCCGGGCGCGAGAGGTCTCCGCCTATCGCCGTCGTGAGGACACGGCGGTGCTCTGCCAAAGCAGGGCAGTCCTGCACCGTATGCTCCACCGTGTCCTCCGGACGATCCTCGCAGTGGTGACACCCAGGCGTTTCTTCCCTCCTTATCAGACACAGGAACCTCCCGAAACTTCCGTGTCCGGTGAGGACCTGCGTCATGCGGAAGGTAAGGACGCCGTGACGCCTATCCAGCCACTCCTCAAAGAGGGGTCTTACCGCCGCGATTGCGGCGTGCCCGAAACGCTAGTGACTTAATAAAAAAAACTCACTCAGAAAATAAATTACAGGATCATCGACAAGAATCAATCGTAAAAATCGATTCATCCTTCGATGCTAATGTATTCGATTGAAACGATTTGAAAACCTGTTCAATCCATGACCGCGCGGTACTTTTCTAATAAAGAATTATTAGAAAAATTACGTAGCTCCTATCCGAATTTTCGAATACAAGCCTTTCAAGGAACACAAACCTCAGACAATATTAGTCCAAAAAATCCAAAAAAACTCAAAGCAGACAGTAAGAGCTTCCTGCTATCATCTTCAAGATTACTTAATGCACATTCCTATTCTGAAAGTGGTGAAACCCTGACAAATACTAGGACATTTCACAGTCTGCCGGGCGTACGGATAAGGCTGTAGCCATACCACTAGCATCATTACTTTAGATGTAGCATAGCACGGTTAGTTGGCAGATTTTTTATCCAAAAAACGTAACGTAGTACTAGGGATTTGTCCTGTATCGTGGCAAACATTTAAACTCACCCACATAAACAGCCAAACCTGAAACAACTACCTGCGGACAATAGCCATATTTGTTACATGCGGGAATCTAATCCGCGATACACAGTGCAACAACAGATCGCTCAGCCACTTTGCCAACTGTGCGGTCCATATCTTTGTAAGAGATAAAGAAGTATCCTGTATCCCACCAGGGACACTAGTGTCAAAAATAAGTTGGGGTGCAAGTTCCAATTTTTGAACTTCTAATTCGTGTCCGAACAAATTCTTGAGCTTTTTTTTTAAGTAAGATTACTTTGTATTTTAGATTAATTTATTCTTAGACTTGTAGCTTTATTATAGAGTAGGTTAGATTAATTTACTTTGTTGAGTTTCAAAAAGTTTTTTTTTTATGTTCACGTTATAATTTCCGAATATGAAACAAGTTTAACAACGAGCAAAAGCAATTGCTAAAATATCTTGTGTGACTTCAGCCTAAAATCCCATACAATACTCTAGTATTTTAAATGTGGATGAAATGCGAGCTACCGTTGTATTTTAAGGCGAGCCAAATGTGTGGACATTTGTTTGCAACAATGCTCTAAATGGGATGCATTTTGTTTAGTAGTGCTGTTTTGTGTGTGTCCTGTTGATTGAGTGTAGGTTGCTCTGAGTGGTTGTATCTTATAATGTAACATTGAGACTGTAATTCTCAACAGGGTAAGTAGATATATAGCCTCAACACAAAATCTAGTAGCGCCTATTCAAGTACAGTAATTTTACAGGTTTTACATCTGTGACCAATAAAAATGAAACTATGCTACAATCCCAGGACCGTAGCATGACTCTATTTTTTTTAAGTCCTTTTTTTTCTTTTAGCAGTTCTACAGTGTCTATAACTGGTCTACTTGAAATAAATGCTTTAATATTTACTCATGACTGTTGCATCTCTGCTAGTACTCAGTATTTATCATATCACTTGTAACCACAAGATGAAATAAATATCCGTAAATTTAAAAAAAAAACCTGGCAATTTTTTTAGGCCAAGAATATACAGATAGCTAAAGAGAAGAAGAAGGGTATTAAAGAAAAACACACAACTTAAAAATAGCCACAGACAAAACAGCTTGTAATCCAAAACCACACAACATAGTGTCCTCACCGGTATCTTTGCCAATGAGAAATGTTCTCCGTAGCGGACATTTATTTGATGTCTGCCAATCGTTCGTGATAGATGACTTGTGCTTCGTTTGCTGTAGGTAATGTTAGTACTGTAATATGTTTGAGATATTCTGTAAATCTAGGTATTTTGAAAAAATCTTTAAGAAATATTTAACAGGGAACTAAATACAAATATCGCTGAGATTAAGACTTTAAATAAATTACAGAAATTAACGTTAAAAAAGGTGTACAATTATATTTTATCAATTATAACGGAAATGTTTGTCGACCATCGAATTATTTTTGTCATTGTTCTTGAAAATCGTTACATTAATCGAAAATTCATTTGAACGTGTATGCTCTCCGCAAGCGAGTTAAGAATATTTTTATGAATAATCATCTAATTTTTTTAAGCGTGGTGTGTTATTCTGGCCTATAATATTAATAGAAGAATATTATTGAAATAGACGAAGATAAATCAGCAGCACATCCCAAAAATAAACCAACAAGATAAACGAATATGTAAGACATCTCTAAGTGCTCCAATACATACATAAGATACATCCCACAGAACCCTTTTCACCGTACAATTCCGTTGCCAATCGTAAATTTATCTCAGGGGCTATTAGTTCGATAAAATTCAACTAAAACGATAAATAAAACCGACTTTGACGGATAGCCCATTTCCCCCACAAAGAATAGCCGGACCAACATAACAATACAGTCAAAACGACCTCTAATGATAAAAGCTTAAAGTTGAAAGTTACTGATACTGGTTACTAAAAACATGTTGGTGAAATTTTTGTATCTATGTCACATGGGAATGTTTTGTCCGAACCTAAACTTATTTACCGTCGAAGACTGAATAAAACATTAGCAGAAGAAAGATGTACACAAATCGAATTGGGACAGAATGATTCATTTGTTTCTGCTGATAGTAATGAAGTATCTGATCGACGTGTGTAATTGTGCATGAGAGAAAAACGATAAAAAGATATTGTGAAAAATAAAAACCAAGCAATGTTAAATCATTTGCTCATGGTACAGATGCAAAAGTCTGTTACCTTTCTAGAAAGTTTATTCATAAACAGTTTTTTAAAACACTTTTTTAAACTATCACGGTTTGATTCTAAACTTAAAATTTAAATTCTCCAGTCAACCCGCGATCATAGCGCTTGTAACAGCGTCAAAATATCGGGAACTCAAACAAATTGTTAATCACGGAAGATATCCGGTAAGTAGCATTTTAGCACGATCTCCGGCCACGGTAGGCGCGGGCATGCGGGCGGCGAGTAACGGGCGACTCGCTGTCCGACCATGGACCATGCCCGGGTCGACGGCGCGTTGTGTTGCACGCGCGCCTCAAGGAGTATCAGCATAGTTGCGGGGCCTGTAGAGGGCCAGTCCTGCGACCCCGGCAGGCTTGCCGGGGTCGCAGGACTTACGAATTACCGTGACCCCGGTACGTAAAGGGCTATTGAAGGACACCGTGGATTTTAGTCAGTCAAGTCTGGCAGTCCCTCCCGCCCTGCCCAGAGTGGGAGGACTCATTTGATGACTTTACAACGCTAAAAATCAAAGTAGCATTTTAAGTTTAAGTTCATTCATATTATTGTTTATTAATTGAAAAAAATCAAAACTAGCCCTTTTTTAATTACCCGTACATAGTGACCCACAGTAGTATATTATTGGGCATTCTAGACCACTTTCGGCAAATCGCTCGGCGACGCCTCGCTGCCGACAGTGGTCTAGAACGCCCAATAATTGATAATCGACTCGCCTTTCCACTCGACCGATAAACTCGACCGAGACAGTACATTTTGCTGCGTACTTGATGAGCAACGATGATCATCCATCAACTCTCCGTTTACTTACTCTCTAGTGTATAACTGTATACAACCAATGATCATGCGAGTTTGCTATCGCTCTGAAGGGTGGTACAGAATGCTTAATAATGATCAATCCACTCGATCAATGACCAGTAACGCAAAAGAGGTTGTGGTAAGTTTATAAATGTTAACGTACTATATACATTCACTCATTTTCAATCGGTTCATTTCCAACAGTAATCATGAAATTTGTAAAACAACCGCAATCGCTGCATGTTGATACAGTCTGCGATGATATTTGTAAGACTAGTTTTCGTCATGGGGAATTATTACCTAACTCAGTACGATGTATCATTTGTGGTCCATCCAATTGTGGAAAAACCAATTTATTAATTGGTCTTCTTATACACGAAAATGGATTAAGATTTGAAAATGTTTATGTTTATTCAAAAACTCTGCACCAACCTAAGTACATTTTCTTAGAAAGAGTTTTGCAACGGGTTCCCGGTATTTCCCTCCAGAAATATCAGGGAAATGAGGAAGTACTAAGCGTTCAGGACGCAAAACCCAACTCCGTGATTATTTTTGATGATGTTGCTTGTGAAAATCAAAATAACATGCGTGATTATTTTGCGATGGGAAGACACAAATGCATAGATTGTTTTTATCTGAACCAAACATATAGTAAAATCCCCAAGCAGTTAGTAAGAGATAATGCGAACTTAATCATACTTTTTAAACAAGATGAAATTAATTTACGGCATATTTATGAAGAACATGTCAACACTGATATGACATGGATTGAATTTCGTGAAATGTGTTCGAAAATATGGAGTGAACCTTTCAATTATGTAGTGATTAATAAAGATTGCTCCAAAAATAAAGGATGTTATAGAAATAAATTTGACACTTTTGTTGTCTTTGATAAAAAATATTTATATTTAAGAGTGTTACCCTCGCGATATTATTATTCTTCAGACAGCGCTTAATCAATCACGAACTTTTTGTTACTATGGAAAAATCACTGAAAAGACAAATTGTTGAGGCTGCAGATGCTGTTAAGAAGAAGGTGCGAAAGATGAGAGATGCTGAGCTTAACAATCAGCAAGTACTGGAATCAGTTTTCAAGCCGGTAACAGAACCACTCAACCAAATTGCTAATGTCAGTAAGCAGGCTTGTGTTCCGCATAATATAGAAAATGAAGAAATCGAAGTTCCGTTTATCGATAAAACTTTGCAAAAAGAACTCACAATTAGTAAAGGAACCAATGATAATAACGACAATGAAGACGAATATGAATCTGATATCGAAAGTGACTCTTCGTACAAATCATTAGTTGAAAACAACCAAGGTATTGATTCGTCATCCTGGTCAGTGTCCTCAGAAGCTCTGACCGATATTCCGTTTGGTGTCAGAGTAGAGGACGGAAAATTGATGTTAGGTTCTACTCGTATAACGATCAGTGATGAGTATATCATCGTAGCTGGACGCAGATACCGAAATACGCCTGGTTTAAAACAGTTGCTGTTGAAAAAGAACGCCGATTTAAGCTTGGTTACAGAGAGTGATATGAAACATTATAAGTCGATGCTACTTGACACAAACGCACATCGACGAGACTATGAGCCCGGTAAACCAATCAAAAGTAATAAAGGACAAAAATATTTGCAAATTATTAAGCCTCTATTCCAACTACGAAGTACAATTCAGGACCACCAATCGAAAGGAAAAGGACTACCCTTTACAAAAATGTGGAAGAAAAATGTTGATTTTGTTTATTGGGACGATCCAAATGAATTGGTAGATAGGTTAAAATTACTAATTGCATCTCGAGATGCTGGTAACACAGGATTAGATAATGAAATTATATCTATCATTGAAGAATTGCGTGAAAGTAAAGTTATAAATAAATAAATATTTTAAAATGTGTTTATTTTATTATCAGCCTCTCGATACAATACACCTTAAATATGAACGTAGACAAATTCGGACACTACATTCACAAAAGAATGCGTTTATCAGAGTTATTTGAGTTTAATGAGAACGCATTGTTAAAATTAGAAAACGGAGATTTTGATTTAAAAACATCAAGGCTAAGAGGAGTCCGATCTCCAGTAGAAGCAGACGATGCTGTGAACAAGGATTATGTAGATCGATTGAATGCTAACATGTTAAAAGAATTAAATAACCTGACCGTGAACAAGGATTATGTAGATCGATTGAATGCTAATATGTTAAAAGAATTTAATAACATGATAGGTTCATTGCGCTCTCAAATCATAAAAGACGCAAAGGGCACAGTTCAGGCTACTTTAAAAGCAAAGATACCTGAGATTTCAACTCATTTGGAAGATAAGTTTTATACCAAAGCAGAGGTAGATAAATTACTACAAAAAACTCCGTAATGGCAAAACAGCAAATTGTTAATGAAATACACAAAGCAGCACGAAGAAATTTCGTTAGACGTCCTGTCATTCTAAAGGGGATCGATGACTTGTGGCAAGCTGATCTGATGGACATGCAAAATCTAAGAAAATATAATAAAGGTCATAATTACATTTTAGTGGTGATTGACTGCTTCTCAAAGTACGCTTGGGCAGAGCCATTAAAATCAAAAAATAAACTTGATGTTACTCATGCATTTAAACGAATACTGATTAACAGCAATCGCAAACCGGTTAATTTACAAACTGATATGGGAACAGAATTTTATAACAACTCATTTCAAACGCTTATGAAGACTTACAATGTTAACCATTACTCAACGTTTTCTACCAAAAAAGCTTCGATCGTAGAGCGACTGATTAAAACTCTTAAAAATAAATTATATAAATATTTTAGTCTGAACGGAAACTATATGTGGTTAGGTATACCGTTAGAGGTTACGTTAAAGATATATAACAACACAAAACATCGTACCATTAAATTTAAACCAATTGAAGTAAATAAATCTTGCGAGTCTGTTATAAAAGAAAATATTAAAAAAGCCTTAAATCATGTAACCGTCCGTAGAAAACCTAAGTTCAAAGTAGGTGACTTTGTTCGTATCAGTAAATACAAACACCATTTTGAAAAAGGTTATACACCTAATTGGTCAACTGAAATATTTACTATAAAAAAAATTAATCATACCATACCAGTAACATATCATATACAAGATCAGCGAAAGCAAGCCATAATGGGAACCTTTTACGAGCAAGAACTTCAGAAATCTTACTATCCAGGTATTTATTTGATAGAAAGGGTTTTAAAAAGAAAAGGATCAAAAATGTTTGTGAAATGGTTGGGTCTAAACAACGAAGAAAATAGTTGGATCGAGAAAACTGCAATAGTGGATTAAAATAATTATATAACGATTACTTTTGCATCATTTCTCTCATTACACATTAGACAATGCAAGGAGGTGAACTTGTTAATACCTTAATTAATAATCTACCGTTCGAACTTCATTTACCCGGCTACAATTATTGCGGTCCCGGAACTAAATTGCAGAAACGTTTATTACGAGGTGACCGAGGTGTAAATAAGCTAGACGAAGCTTGTATGCATCACGACATTGCATATGCAAACCATACAGACTTACCCAATCGTCACAAAGCTGATTTGCAACTACTAAATATGGCTAAACAAAGACTTAAATCGTGCGATGCTGGGAAAGGTGAAAAACTTAGTTCATGGTTAGTGAGCAAAGTTATGAAAGCCAAACTGAAATCTGGTTCTGGCATTAAAACGTTTAAAAGTTTCGTGTCAAAAATAAAAGCAAAAATAAAGAAACTGAATCCAAAGGACAGTAAAGCTTTAATTAACGCTGCTTACTCAGCAGCAAAAAAAATAATCCCATGCATTCAGAAAATTCGAGTGCCGCGAGTGATACCCTTACCAAAGACTGGAGGTATTCTACCTTTAATCCCAATTTTTGCGGGTTTATCAGCTTTAGGAACTTTAGCTGGTGGTGCGGCTGGTATTGCAAAAACTGTTAACGATTACAAAGCAGGTCAGCAAAATTTGCGAGAAACACATCGACATAATAAGGCTATGGAGTCTTTAAAGTTAGGTCAGGGCTTGTACATTAAGTCACATAAAAATGGTAATGGTTTATTCATTAAGTCTTCAAAAAACTGAAAAATAAGCTACCTAATCGTCCTCTCACTAATATAGACATCCAAAGGTTTGCACGCAACATCCCTCACTTTCGAGGAGTATACATGAAGGATCAGTTACCAAGGACGCCAAAACGGGTTGAATGTGGTGTCGTTAACTTGGACGACTCTAAGAACGAAGGCACGCATTGGGTAGCTTATGTAAAAGTATGCAATTATTGTGAATATTTTGACAGCTTTGGAGATTTAAAACCTCCAATGGAATTAATGCGATATTTTAAGAATTGTAATGTTTTTTATAATTATACAAGATATCAGAAATTCAACACTGTAAATTGTGGACACTTATGTTTAGAATATCTATGGAATTTTTGGAAATAAAACGTATAAAACTTATGCTTTTCTTTTATTTGAATCATTTGCAAGATGTCACTCACATTATCGATAACTGGAAACTCGTCAACTTTATCTACTTACTATCCTAACACGTTGCAACTATATGAACAGTATGAGTGTGCCTTATTGCATTTCGCAACATTTAATTCTATTCCAAACATTGACAAAACGAATAATAAGTTCTATTATGGTTCTAACGAAGTTATTGAAATAGCTGACGGCACCTATGAATTGCAAGATATTAATGATTATTTAAAATCTGAAATGAAAGATGCATCAATCAAACTACAGTGCAATGACAATACTTTAAAAGCTGCTGTATATTGTACAAAAGACATAAATTTTAATAAAGAAGGTACGTTTAGGAATTTGTTAGGGTTTAATAAGCAGATCTTAAAAGCAAATAAATGGCATGTATCGCACTTTCCAGTCAACATTTTACCTACAACAGTCATCAGGATCGAATGTGACATTGTAAGCGGCTCGTACACAAACGGAGAACCCAGTCACATCATCCACGAATTTGCTCTCAATGTGCCTCCCGGATATAGAATTATAGAAATCCCGAAAAACGCGATATACTTTCCAATTAACCAAAACAACATTAGCTGTATACATATCAGGCTGTTAGATATAAATAACCGCTTAATCAATTTGCGCGGTGAAGAAGTGCAGCTGTATTTGCATCTCAGAAGAAAAAAATGATTGACTACAATAAATATATGCATCAACAAATCAAAAATATCAGTTCCGCTCAAGCTTCCAACCAAATAAGAGCTCGCCCTAAGAAGAAAATTAAATTAACTAAAGAAAACAAGGCATTTCTCAAAGCGATCGGTTTGCTAAAATGAATATCTTAGACGTTTTATCTGCTCCGACTTATGACAACACTGTTGAAGGAATCGAATTCCATTCTTACAAGCCCTACGTAACTAGTTTCAATAGAAACGATGAAATCCGCATACCTATTAACCAACAGGACTTGTATATACTTCCCTCAGCTAGTACCTTGTATTTGGAAGGAACTGTTGTCGTAAGTAAAAAGGATATGAAAGAGAAAGCCACTAGTGTTAATTTTACGAATAATGCTCTACTCTACTTATTCCAAGATATAAGATATGAGCTGAATGGAGTGGAAATTGATAGAATAAAAAACGCTAGCATAACTACCACCATGAAATCGTTAATATCAATGAGTGAAAGTGAATCAAAGATAGCCAATGCATGGGGCTGGAATATCGATGGAATAAAAAATATTAATGGGGGTAGTTTTTCTGCTTCTATACCACTCTGTAACATCATCGGTTTTGCAGAAGATTTCAAGAAAGTCGTGATAAATAGTAGGCACGAACTGATATTGCTACGAAGTAACACTAATCTGAATGCTGTGAAACTTAACACCGGGGAATTTGTAGACGACGTTCAGATAAATAAAATCATCTGGCGTGTACCGCATGTTAAAGTGTCCGACAAAGAAAAAATAAGTTTGCTAAAACTGTTAGAAAAAGATCGACCACTCCAGATGATATTCAGAAATTGGGATCTGTACGAATATCCAGCTTTACCTAAAACTACAAAACATACCTGGTCTATCAAAACTTCCTCACAAATAGAGAAACCAAGATACATAATTATGGGTCTACAAACAAATAGAAAAAACAATTCAAGTTCTGATATGTCCCAGTTCGATCACTGTCATGTTCGTGACGTTAGAGTATACCTAAACTCAACTTACTTCCCGTATGAAAACCTAAATGTCAGTTTCGCGAATAACAGAATCGCTTTATTATACGAGCAATACATCAGATTTCAACAGTCTTATTACGGACGTCGCTCGGAACCCTTATTAAGTGAGAAACAATTCAAAGATTTGGCGCCGCTATTTGTCATAGATTGCTCTAGACAAGCTGATAATGTAAAGACAGGTCCTATTGTGGATGTAAGAGTGGAAATTGAGAGTGATTCCGATATACCAGATCAAACTTCTGCATACTGTCTTATATTGAACGACTGCATAATTGAGTACAAGCCGTTGAGTAATACTGTGAGAAAAATATCATGAATCCGAATACTATTATATTAGATGTTCAAGGGTTTAAAGACCTGAACAATAATTTTATAATAAAAGAATTAGCTTTTGCAAGTCGTGATTATACGCAAACATTTTTAATAAAACCGCCATACTTGTTTAAACACTTAACAAGTGACGAAAAGAGACAAGTTAAATGGTTGGAAAGAAATAGAGGTATTTATTGGAATGAAGGATATATTGACTATAGAGAATTTCGGCGTATAATCGTTCCATATCTAGAAAATAAGGAAATTATTGTAAATGGTTTGGAGAAGGTGAATTGGATAAAGGAACTGTGTGTGAATTGTAAAGTATCAGACCTTGGTACAGAACAATGTCTTAGTTTCTCTGTTTTGCATAAAAAATACTGTGAAGGAAGATCTAATTTTAATTGTAATAAACATCTAAAGCATTGTGCTCTTAAAAATGTGCTTTGTTTAAGGAAATATTTAGAATGGGTATAAATGTATGTACTCATATGTGGATTGTATTTAGATTATTGGTTTTAAGGTTTTTAAATAAAAATCAAAATAATGTAAATTTGCTTTTATTTTGTTAAACACCCCCACGCTACTCCACAAATAACACAACCTTTTTTTTTTTTTTTTTTTTTTTTTATCGTGGTAAAATCATCAAATGAGTCCTCCCACCCAGGGCAGGGCGGGAGGGACTGTCAGACTTGTACTGACTAAAATCCACGGTGTCCTTCAGTAGCCCTTTACGTACCGGGGTCACGGTAATCTGTGAGTCCCGCGACCCCGGCAGGCTTTGGCCCTCTACAGGCCCCGTCTCTATGCTGACACTCCTTGAGGCGCGCGTGGAACACAACGCGCCGTCGACCCGGGCATGGTCCATGGTCGGACAGCGAGTCGCCCATTACTCGCTGCCCGCATGCCCGCGCCTACGGTGGCCGGAGATCGTCTTGCGACGTCCGTCGCCGTGGGCGTCTACCACTGCGGCTGGGGTGGAGGGAGGACGCTGTCCTCTCCCTCACGCGGCCCGCCTCCTCCTTCGCGAGCATGACTGCTTCGCAGAAGGAGGCGACCGCTTCCCACTCCATCTCGCCCCGCAGCATGGCCTCGACCAATGCCGGGCGCGAGAGGTCTCCGCCTATCGCCGTCGTGAGGACACGGCGGTGCTCTGCCCAAGCGGGGCAGTCCTGCACCGTATGCTCCACCGTGTCCTCCGGACGATCCTCGCAGTGGTGACACCCAGGCGTTTCTTCCCTCCTTATCAGACACAGGAACCTCCCGAAACTTCCGTGTCCGGTGAGGACCTGCGTCATGCGGTAGGTCAGGACGCCGTGACGCCTATCCAGCCACTCCTCAAAGAGGGGTCTTACCGCCGCGATTGCGGCGTGCCCGGACCTCGGTTGCGACAGTCGCTCCCTCCATACTGCCCTGAGATCGCGCCGGAGCTCTTCCCGCCGCGCCTCGACTTGTCGAGGCAGCGGGGATTCGCCCCGGCGCTGCGCCTCCACGCGCCACTCATAGACGCGCTGGAGGGCAGTCGCCTCCAGATCCCAGGGCAGCAATCCGGCAAGGAGGTTGGCCGATTCGCCGGCGATCGTGCGGTATCCTCGGACCATACGGATAGCCATGACCCTCTGGCATGCGACCAGCTTTAGTGGTCGCGTCCGAATGCTCAGGGCCCACACGGGGGCCCCGTAGAGGGCCATGGACCGCACGACACCGGCGTATAGCCTCCGGCAGGAGGCGTTTGGCCCGCTGAGATTGGGCAGGAGTCGCCTGAGAGCGGCTGCTGCCCGGTTCAGCTTTGGGGCCAAACGTAGGAAATGCCAAATAACACAACCTAATACAAAATTAAATAAAAACATCATAATGAAAATACAAATATTAACTTCTTTACAAAAACGGTTAATAAAAGTCAGTACCTATTAAAGATTTTGATATTTTCTTAACTAAAGACTCAGTTTCGTCCATAACACTGTCGATGGGATCTTGAACAATATATTGAGCGTTTATAATAACGTTTTCACTGTCACTATCACTGTCTAAGGTTTGAGGATTGTTGTTACACAGATCTACCACTGAAATTTTTATTAACTTAATCCCTTTTCGCTGTAGTCGACTCATAACGAAGGATTTTGTAGGTTTTTGCTTTATGGGTTTTTCCCTGCACCGTTGTTTTGGTTTTTTATCTTTCGTGACTTGTTTGCTTTGCCCGGGTTCACTGCGAAACATCTCGGAGAATCCCTCGTAAGGATCCTGAGCATACTGACTGAATACAATCTCGGTGTCAGAATTCTGGAACAAAATATAAACACAATTTATACCACTATTCCGCTAGTATAGCGTTTTAATTGGGTTTTCAATCGAGAAAGTCTAGATTTACTTTAGATTAGTGACAATAGGCTCTGGAAAAATGCAACACAACACAGCTCCGAACACAATCTCTAGTTATGAAACAATCATAAAAAAACGAATTAAAAATATTTTACTCACCGACATGATGACTTTTGATGGAAGTTAAAAAAATATTAAACAGGTGTTCGCGCCGAATAATATTTCGTAAATGATGACAAAATAACTAAATAATTACATGTCATACTAATATTGTCAACTAAGCGTTTGTGTCTCAAGGCTAAGGCCAATGAACTGCAACGTAGGTAACACTTATACAATGACAAACAACGCCTTGTAAGCATGTTACTTAATCGTAAAACGTTAGTTATTCGAAAATCAACCTTATGATGCATGGTATTTTAGGTGCATAGTGAGATAACTGCAATCAGTACGTAATGCACAAAATCGAACCATACATAATTACAGAACACGCACATGCTTCCAGTCAGTGACTACCTTTAGCTATAAAATGTTCACTAAGCATTTTTAGGGACAATAAAATTAATAATATAATGTCGAAACGGATGTTGTGATCATATTACATTCAGGATGAAGAAACTTCAACGAGTCAAGGTTTCATTACCTATTATTTAACCAACTTCAAAAAGGAGGATGATGTTTTTGATCAAGTTTCTGATAAATGAAACAAGTACATACATGGTCACACATTTTATTTATATTTCTACAATCAGTAACTTATTAAAAATATACTAAGTATAATATCTATATTATAATATATATGTATATTGTATATACACTTAAGTTTACATTTATTTATATTTTTAAACAATTATTAAAATTAAATTACCTATACAATTTTATCTAATTTAAATCTAACACTAAACTTATTCGTATTTAGGTACATTGTAATATTTATTCAGACTAATTTGAAACTAAATTAACTAATTAGGTACTATTATAATACAATACTAAATTAAAAATATACAAACTAAAAATAAATCTTACACAGTAATATGTACAAAAAAATTAAAAAGGAAAGTAATCAAAGGGCGTTTATTTAGGTAGGTACAGTCGACAAAGTTGAATCATGACCCATTTTGATGATAAATCGTTTGTAACCGTCAAAATAACAAAGATCAAATTCGTTGCCATGACAATGTATGTTTACGCGAATGTCGACCTAATTGTATTTGAATGTTTGTAGGAAAATAAGCTTATGGTGGGTCATGATTCAATTTTGTCGACTGTACATATTTAAATATTTAACTTAGTTGAGTGACCCCAGGCCTGCGTTGATATTTTGTTTACAGATATCGCTCGTTTGTCGTCGTTGTTTGATAAGGCAATTTTATTAATACTTTGGGTAAAAATTTCGTGCTTGATAGATTTAAAAATTATATTTTTTTTACGAATCACTCCACCATTAAATAAAATATGTTTGTAGTTCGTAATGTCTAAATCTCTCACTACGCATGCTTTTACTCCCTTTGCTTTTTTAACAGTTTTATCTGGAGTTTTTATAGAATATAGTTTTGCTCTTAAACCAACAAATTCAGAAATATATTGTCCACCCATTTCATCTTTGAATAGCCCCGGAACTTTTTTGTTATTGAGAGGGATATTAAAAATGTTTTGTTCTTGATAATTACTGGTATCGAAATACTGCAAAAAATGAAACTTGAGATCGGTATAAAAATCATCGGTATATATTTTGTAGACAAACGAATCGGTATCTGTATAACACAACTGTACTCGATCTTCATAAAAGGGTTTAATAATATTGTAATGATAGTTGTACATATGTGATTTAGAAAGCTCTAACACCGTGAAACCGATATAAATTGGCTTATCTAGAACAATTTGGTCTGGTTTCATTTGTATTGCAACTAAATTTTCGGATAGAATAGATGCACTATGGAAATAGGGGTTGGCTATAAGTCTCTCAGCGGATTTAAATTTCTTAGTTCGATTAAGTGTGTCATTCCATTGATTAACTAAATGAACGCTTACTCGGTTTTCAGTATTTTCTAATGTCTTGCCGAATACGCTGTTGTTTAACAACTTAAAAAAGTCCTGTTCGAAGGAACTTTTAGCGTTTTGTCTTAACTGTGTATTTAGTTCTATATACTGTTTTAAGTAAGGACTTTGTCTAAACGTAATAACCCTGTGAATCTTACGAAGTATTAAACCATGCTCAAGACACTTTTTTAGATGAACATAATGTATAACGTACCTATACTTATTATATAAATTAGCAATCAGTTTTTTTGTTTTACCTCCCGGCGGTATACATTTTTCAGGACAAAACGGTAACTCATTGTGATACTTATGTAAATGTTCAGGATACAAAAGATCAACTTCCAATATATACCCCCATTCAGCGTTGTCCTCAACATGCTCTACACATAATTGATCTATTTCATTTTGGATGAGAAATCTAAAACTAGAATACGGTAAATATTGACACATGCTAAACCCATACAGATTATTACAGTCTAAGTATACTATGAAAGATTGAGGTTCTGTTGCATTACACTCTGGCATATATTTATGATTCGCTTTTGCATATCGATGGGAACACATACACAACCCACCACGTATACCGCTTTGAATCATACGAACCATGGCTAAATCCGACATGAGTTCTAACTGAACCCCTGTCTTAAGCAACATTGCGTCGAACGACAAACTAGGAGCAGTTATGTAAAATGCCGGATCTAGTTTATAATGCTGTTTACATGTTTTTCGGAATTTTTCGAATATATCAGTTAATAAAAGCACATCTGTTTTTAAATATAAATCTGTATAGTCACCCAAATCGTTAATACCGAACATATTCCAAACGGTTTTAGCGTGATTGTAATCGTCATCGCTAATATATTCGTTGGTTAAAGAATTATGAAAATAACATTTAGGTGGTAACGATTTCTGATCATAACATTTCCAATCTGACATGTAATCATAAGGATATATGCCTTTCCTTGTTAATAAACTAAATTGTCTTTCATCAGGAAATTGTGATTTTAGATAAACGAAATCTCGTGACTGTAAAGTTTTAGCGAGTTTGTCTAAACTTGTGCCTAAAAAGTTAAACGAATCTAAAAATCTTAATTGTATATATTCATTACTAGCAATAGGAATAAACTTTGTAAACGTGGTGTATTTTTCCTTTGTCTTTGGTATAATTCTAATTTGCCCGGGAATTTGACCTAATTGTTTTATAAATAAATGACAATCATAACCAGATAAATTATGAAAAAATATTGGTACAAATTTTGGTACTTTACTTTGTAAGTTGCAATGTCGATGTGCTGCACCACGATAACGTCCTGAAATATGACAGTGATCCCTAACCCGATCGCTTAAGAGCAAATTTTCACATATATGACAGACAACTGCGTGTCTGAAATCATAAGAATCATTTGTAGTAAATATCATAGGTACGTTTTTTGTTAAAATGGTGTGTAGTGCCTTAAGATCTTCAGTTAAAAATTGTATGAATTTGGAAACACAATCAGTACCTCGATAACATCTATACCCATTATTAGTATTATTAGTAGATGATACGATATTGTAAGCGAACGCCGCAGGCACATGACGCTGCAAGTTTGATGTCTTGACGTTTTCGGACTCGTTGCAAGAAATCGGATTCAGCAATGTTTCGAAATCAGCGTATATGACAAATGGAACGTCTTGTTTTCTTTCATAATTTTTGAATTTTAAAAACGATCCCTCGTTGGGTAATATTGTAACAACACCACCACACGAATGCGTTTCAATTTGATTTATATTAGGAAAAAATAATAAGCACGTCTCACAAAAATATAATTTACTGTGATGTCTGGTTATCTGGTTTCTAACTAATCGCGGTAAATCTTTAATTAGACAAAAATGACTGTTTGTGTTATTTTCTAAAAATAAGAGATGGATGCTCTTAGATTTCTTATTAGTAGTTGTGTACAACGGTCCAACAATCGTCTTATTATTTTTTAATCCATAAACAAAAATATTTAAATTAGGGTTATTTTTCTCAAATACGACTATGTCAGATAATGTGATTGGAAATGTTAAATCACTAACATTTAAAACATTCTTAAAATGGGGATAAGACGTTACTCGGGTAGGATGTTGAGTTGTGGGGTACAAAGCAGCCACAACACACCACAAAAAACAATTTTCATCCCTATTTTGAATATTTAAACATACTTTTTTGTTTTTTATAGCATTAGGCAAAGGTATAAATCTAGACCCGCTGAGAGTTTGATGTTTATTAATGTTAACTTCTAAATGAGAATTACTTAAAAATGTCCAACCACTATCTCGATGCTCAAATTCTTCTATTTTCTTTGTCAGTATCTCGACTACTGATTTATAAATAAAATCAAAGTTATAATAAAACGGAATAACAAAGTTTTTGGTAGCAAACGACTTCAATTCCTGCTGATCATTTTTAAATAAAAGGAAATACGAAAAAAGTTCAAAGTTAATCTTAACAGATGTATGTTTTACTAGTAACTGATCTATTAGAGTTTTAACGTATACCTTTACACTATTGAGGAAAATTTCTGGAAAAGTATTTGTTTGTTCGTTAGTTGCAGTGATTCTGTAACTCGAAATTCTACCTTTAAACGTAGAGTTTATAATTGAAACGTTATCATGCAGAAGGGTCGTACTACTGTTTTTATGTACATTAGTACGTAAATGACTTGACCACCGTCGATTATCTACAGACACATTACAAACTGTACAGTATGGCATTATTATTTTTATCGTCTGATTCACAATAATAAAGTCAAACAATAAAACTCATGTAAATACGTACCTAATTACTACTAATATTAAAGATCTTATACAGATACGTTGCTTCTGGGTTGATACTTCACGCGTCGACGTTGGCAAAAGTCGTTCGAGACTAGGTCTGACTTACTCTCGTTTCCTGTTCGTATTGTTGGTAAAATAAGTTTACCAATATATTTCTGAAATTAAACAAATAGAATGAAAATCGGTAACCACTAGACACAAATGATAATAAAACATAATAGAAAATATATTGGCTTTATATCTTACCTAGATACTTCGTGATTCGACGTTGACAAAAATCTTTCGAGACTAGGTCTGACGTGCTCTCGTTTCCTGTTCGTATTGTACCATCACATAAATTGGTAAAATTAAGTTTACCAATATATTTCTGAAATTAAACAAATAGAATGATAATCGGTAACCATTAGACATAAATGCTAATAAAACATAATAGAATTGACTTTATATCTTACCAACAAATAATTGTGTTTTTTAATTTTCTAATCAACGTTCATTTTTAAGAAACCTTGGAAGAAAGAATGTCGATAATTATTATTGTATTATTTTCATTTTAATGAAATTTGTGAAAAATTACCAATCTTTTAGACAATTTATTTTATTCTCGATAAAAGAACGAGTTACACAATGGCTAATCAAGAGGTCTTAGTCAATAATAATGCTTTGAAATATCAAATTTGGTACCAAATAATTTTATGTGATATTGCGTAAAAATTACACGTGTGCTCAACCTAATTATTTTTCCAGTAAGTTGACACGTTTATTTGTGTAAGCTATTTTACCTAAGGCTACCACGAGTTTACATATATGCACTCGTGCACATTAAAAATGTTCGATAACTAATGCAATCGGTGTGACAACCCTGAACGCTTTTACTGCATCAACACTAATCAACGTCGATGCTCCTCAAATATCATCTAGCCAATTATTTTTCGTATGTGTATAATACGACCAGGAAAAAAGTTGTTTTTTACGTAGTTGTTTCGTCAGTTGTACATATTCTAAACATAGCGATATTATTGTAAGTTTCTGACTTATAAACAGTATGTTATCGGTGTGCCTATACAATCGACTCGACGAGTGCTAGTAGAAATCTTCAAGACTCCAAGTACTTATCAGTGATAGTTAGACAGTAGCTGCTCACTGCCACTGTATCAGCCAACCGACTCAACGAATTAGCTGCTCTTAGTCACTGTGCCTGCCGACCGATTCTTCAAAGAAAATGTAAGTATAAAAACCAGCATTCTCCACAAACTTCTGACCCTGCATGGTTAACCAAACATTTTTTTAACTTTATGTATTTATTTCAGGTCAGACTCTGAGTACGAAACCTACCTACCAAGTGATGTGATGGAGCACGACACTAAGTCTAACCGCAAACCAACTCTACCAGTCCCTGGGAAACGGAAATCAACAAAGCAAAATTTAACGCACCCAAGGTAAACTTTACGATTTATTTACTTCATTGTTTTGTCAATCAATTGCGTAGATGACAGTCGCTTGATGCAAGCGACTACTACGCTGATGTCGTGGGTTCAATGCCTATTCGAGATTAATATGTGTGCATGAATGTGATTAATAGCAAAGATTTTTTATGTTTCTGTGTATATAATGTACTATGTTTTTACTAACAAACAGTATTTAATTGTAATGTATATCAGCTGTCTAGGTGCTATTCATAGAACATGGATAGCGTTGTGTAGTATGTCTCGTCTCTCATTCTTGTATATTGTATGTGTTTTAAAGCAGGTTCAAGTTAATACTATAAAATAAATTTGGGTGCGAATTAACAAGAGATCAATTTGTTTGTTTCAGTAAAAAATCGAAATCTGACGTCGATATATTTGGCATCAGCCGCAAACATAACAACAGGAGGGCAACAGCGAACAGCGAAACCTCTTCTCTCCCATCATACTTCGTGAACCGAGTGGCCAACGGTAGCGAGCGGCGAACGACAAGCACGAACGGCGAGTACTACATCGACTGTAAAGTATACAAAACTGAGGACGCGCGCCTCACCGACTCGTTGGAGCTGTGGAAAAAGGCGTTGGTCCGCATCAAGGTCCAGACCGACGTCAATTCTACACAATGGTGTAAACTACAAGAGTTTATTATATCGACTGATGCTTTATTTACCGAACCACCAACATATTACGATAAATAATATATTGTTAATCATTACTATAATAATCCATCCATCCATTTTTATTGTTGTTGAGATTGGTTCCCCTCAATTATAATATTGTAATCTGTGCTCACTAAAAATAAATGAATCTCATTAGCATTTAGTGTTTCATTCAACCTACATACATGTACCTTCCACTATTGTGATGAGGTTGAAAATCTATTAAAGATAGATTCAAAGCGACAGAATGCTAAGAACTCGAACAAACGAACAAAATGAACGAGTCGAGTCGATTACCGATTATTGGGCGTTCTAGACCACTGTCGGCAGCGAGGCGTCGCCGAGCGATTTGCCGAAAGTGGTCTAGAATGCCCAATAATATACTACTACCCACTACAAGGCAAAGGTCTTCCCTAGAATTTTGAATGGCATCTCGTAGGTCAACCTAGAGGAAGTTGTTTGCTGCTTAACCGGATAATCCTATGGTGAGTCTTGAATCTAAGGTTTCCAGCTAGGAAAAAGGCCTTCTGCAGTTCCTTCAAATGATTATGAATTAATGTGATGCTTCATCCTACTTACTCCATTTGAGTAAAAATATTTAACAAAATACCACTTATGTTACAATCTTTTACAAGAATATCTAAGGCTGGTCGCGGGACTAACGAATTACCGTGACCCCGGTACGTAAAGGGCTAGTGAAGGACAACGTGAAAATTAGTCAGTACGAGTCTGATAGTCCCTCCCGCCCTGCCCTGGGTGGGAGGACTCATTTGATGATTTTACCACGATAAAAAAAAAGAAAAAAAAGTATATCTAAGGCTACAAAATCGCAGTGTGTTGTCCGCCTAAAACAATAACTTTATTACTTCTTATTAATTCCCAATGAAATACATTGCACAAATATGTTAAAATTTACTTTTAAATTAACTCTTAAATTAAATTTATATTTACTACATGTTAAAATTTACTGTTATATCCTCATTCCAATCGAATGCTCCACAGATTAATCTTCTATATTCCGTATCATCATTATGATTCCACCCTTTCAAACCACGCTTATTCCCTACAAAGCGATGCGTAAAACTGATCCACAACAAATGTTTGTCTTTGTGACCGAAGGCAACATTTATAATTGGTTCGTCCACCATTTTTATTTTCATGTCGTTTGTCCGATGTTTTTGCCTCAGGGTGTCTGTGAAGTGCACTTAATACGACTGTTTTGATTTGAAAGCTATCATGTTCCTCGGAGTTACGTTTTGTTAATTTTTTCTTTTTGTAAGCGATGATTCCTTCTGCATTGCCACCGTCATAAAGTTCAATTAAATGACAATCTATAGCTATGTCTTTGCTAATTGCGACTACTATAATAGTCTCTTCACTTCTGACGAAAACACAAAGATTTTTGATATCATAGCCACCACTCATCATCAAATCATCATCATCAAACACGCATATGTAGCTTGTTCCTAGCTATACAATAATGTTACTACTACACAAATCATGACATCTAATTTCCTGTGTATTTTAATACTTATAGTCTCAAACGATCATAATTCTTGCGATGCTTTACACTTGCGCGTTGGTTTCATCAACATCAACTGTTGGTTTTCTCTCATCATCTCTCGTTTTTTTGTTTTTTGCCTGAGTTATATATTTCGACGTCAGTACCTACGCAGAGCATTTTCTTTACTACTCCTAAAGCTTCGTATAAAAATACAATAGAAAATCTTTCAAGTCCCATAACTAAAATAGTTCCCAGAAAAATAACGTAAACCAAGAATTTGCATTAAATTCTAAAGGAACTCCGGTATAATGCTTTCAGAAAGTTTTATATAAACACGCACGTAAAACAAACGTGTCATAAACAATATGAAATCCTATGAGTTCGGAGTTTCACGGCGCTAGTACTGGATAGTCCAAGTATATTAATGTCGCAAGTTCGCGACGTACGGTATCCGACTTTTGCATTTCCTTAGTGCGATGATCTAAGAATTGTCTTGGAGGAGTTGCATTGGTAAATCTTTTAATATTTAGCTAAAAATTCTGTAATAATCCATATTTTGTAAAATAGTTTGGCATCATGATCTAATTTGGTGTTGACCTATAATGACTTACCAAAAGACAGTCATTGCAAACAAAGATTTTAAATTTGTAAGCTATAAGGGTAATAGGTAGGTACAGGCTTCTTTAAAACTTTTCGTCATCATTTGAGATCATAACGAGAGTGAAGTTGTGGTAAAAAACTAGTCTTTTATAAGCCCCGGAATTTAGCTTTATAATACCATTTCGATTGCTTGTGATACTTTTTTTTTATCGTGGTAAAATCATCAAATAAGTCCTCCCACCCATACTGTCAGACTCGTACTAACTAAAATCCACGGTGTCCTTCACTAGCCCTTTACGTACCGGGGTCACGATAATTCGTAAGTCCCGCGACCTGCTTGTGATACTAGTGTTAATACTGAATAAAAAAAGAACACAAAAAATACCATATCCAAAAAATTACATTTCCCCAATTCTTGTTTGCTTCCGAGTTAAAATCTGTCTCTAAAATCGAAGGTACTCAATCCGATGGAGTCACAGAGTGTATGCAAAATGCATGATTTATGACTTATATGCATTTCGTCGCCTCGTACTAACTCGATTCGACAACTTCGTCGATATTTGACTTTGGATATGTTCTGTTTCTTTGCTGCAGTTGCTTATAAAGTTTTAAATTAAATCTGAACTATATATATTTATATTTGTATGTATATTTTGGTGTCCTGATTTAGTTTGTTATTATTTATTATGGTCACTTTCCCGTTGACAGCGATTTGGACGTATTCTTTGACGCCCTTTGTATATGTTACTAGTAAGTTTTTATTTATAGTCTGTATATAATCGTTAAATAGTATGAAATAAAAAATATACTGTTTATTATTTACACAGATTTTTTTAGATTGTACCATTTGTTTCTGAAGTGGAAAACTATTACATAAGTCCTCCTGCCCTCGGCGGAGCGAAAGTGACTGCTACACTTCACTGATTAGCAAAAAAACCTGTTAATTCAGTTGACCTCTGCGTTCCATAGCTACGGTACTCTTTTATAACATTTGCCAGAATACCAGTGTCCAGTGTCATTTCTTGCGCTTTTCTGGTGGTCGCCGCTGTTACCATTCTGGCCTTCAGGAGTTTATAAATAGTGGGAGGAGATTGCTCTATTACAAATCTGTCAAAATAATACACGAACCAGATAAATCGGCTGTATTACACGCAGTTACAGCACATAAACGATGGAGCTCGTAATAATAATATCAGAACCGTTCACGTGTAACCATTAAAATTTGAAACCGTTACCCGTAAACCTTTAGCGGTAATAACATGCCTCAGTTAGGATATAGTTTTATGTTGCTATAACTGTTTGACACGTTGTGCCGGCTTTTATAAGTCGTGCTGACACATGAATAAGTTTCATTGCTTTTGGTGATGTTATAAATAAATTTTTAGTTCTTATATTTTGTACCTTTAAAATAATGTTTATTTTTGTGGTAAATGAAAACGATTGCGAACAAGACTTGAACCTACGAGCTTCTGAATTAGGGTGTGATCGACGAACATCTGTCGAGGCTCTCGTTGGGTAGTTGGATCAAGGGCCTAATTCAGAAGGCAGTTCTTCTCGATACGGCTCGCATTGTGAGGACGTCTCGGACCTGTCTCTGGAGCCCTAACCACCGGTAGCTTGGACCCTGCTCCCACACCGGCGGATCACTATTTTTATATTTTTAAATGTTTTTTATTACTTTTATTTAAGAAATATTAAAAATTTAATAATATGTGCAAAAAGATAAATAAACGATATAATAATGTTTTTATTGACATAAAAAAATAAAACATTTTAGTTTTAAACCCTGACTCCTGAGCTAGGTGAAACCTGTGTTACAGGAGTCAGTGCCTTCACCCATTCTTAAAAATTAACAATTTATGCAATAAATCGGACGAAAAAAGTGTGTGTGTCTGTGCGTGAATGTGTGTAGAGTGCATGTGTGTGCGTGAATATGGGTAAAGTCTTAATTCTTAGTTAGGGCTCGTTATAAAAACGTCTGTCACTAAGGCCACAACCATGAGTTTCCTGCTTGGAGATTAGACCCCTAGTACATCAGACACCTTACCAATAACGAATAAACTTAATATTATTAATATAGATACTCTACATTAAAAAGTGAGAAGTAAAATAGTGATGTGGAGGAAGAGAGGAATGATTTAGTTTTTTTTTTTATATTATGATACCGATAGAAAATCTATGGTAAAACCAAATGTTGTATGATGTCCTGTTGATTGGTGTGCCGACGAAAGGTTGCTTTTTTCTGAGAGGAGCGTTAAAAATACTTTAATGTAACTTTCTGGTTTCAATACCTAATAATGTAAACTTCCCTGGAAACACAAGCTGTAGACCACATAAACACATAAAAATATTATGTTTCCGACATAGCTACTGATGAAATTGATAACAACAAATTATTATATTTTTCTTCATATTTCATTCAAGTTATTTTGAGTATGTCCGGCACGGTTGCAAAAATTCCATCAATATTATCATCAGTTGCATTCTCAAAATAATTAATACTATATGTAGTAGATAAAATTTCACATTTTTTTGCGAATTTTCATGGCCATACCATTTACATTCTTAAGACTTTGGTGGCATATATAAGGAGGAGGATATGTAGTCTTCAGTCTCGAAGACATCAAGTGGTAGCAACCATGAAGTTTCACGTGATAGTAATTTTGACGTTGATAAAACTTGGAGCGAGCGAGGTGGACGAAGAATTGCAAGAGAAGTTCACGACGTTGTCGCGTTCAAACTTTATAAGTTACTTCAACCAAAAAAACTTAACATGGGAAATCAAACAATATACCAATATAAAAATTAATATAGAAATTGGGGTACAATATCATGAAACTGACGATTTACGAGTGAAAACTATTGATCGTAATCAAATAGGTATGCTACCGCCATCATTTGATGCAAGACTAAAATGGCCGCGTTGTAAGACTATAAGCAAAATTCGCAACCAATTTGGATGTGGATCATGTTGGACACATGGCGTCGCCGACACTGCCTCAGATAGAACGTGTATTCATACCGGCGTACAGGTTGAACTATCTGCACAAGATTTGGAATGTTCACACCCACATGAAACCATCTGCTATGGAGGTTCTCCTATAATTGGATTCAAATTTTGGAGAGACTTAGGCCTTGTTTCTGAACAGTGCAAACCGTACGAACCTCAAGATTTGAATAAAAATACGTGCGTTCGATTTTGTAAGTACAATCCTCTACTTAAGGATTACATGGAAAACAAATTGAGAGCTAAAGAAGTTTACGCTTTAAAAAATGACAGCTGGCAAATAAAAGCGGAATTAGTTTTGAACGGCCCTATAGAGGCAACCATGGTAGTTTTTCAAGATTTCATTAATAAATTTGGAGGAGGATACTCTAAAGGAATTTACATACACTCTTATGGCAATTTTGTTGCTTTCCATAGTGTTCGTGTGATTGGCTACGGTATTGAAAATGGTATTGACTATTGGTTAGTGGCCAACAGCTGGGGTACCAAATGGGGTGAAAATGGATATTTCCGGATTAAAGCCTTCCAACCGGAAATCGGTCTTGAACAATCAATGCGAACTGGCATTCCACGTCCTATTGAGCTATAGTTTATTTATACATATTTGTTCCCATATTGTTTTGAAGTGAAAACTTCCTTAGCGGCGTTGTGCACTTTTTTTGAAATGGGTAAAAAATGTTAAACTCGCGTCAGAACACGTGACCTGATCGAAAATTCGTAAGACGGTGCAGGGCGCTTGCGCGAATGTTCGTGTGTGTTTATTACTATTCAAGTTTTCACTTCTGCCGGCACTCCCAGAGTGCAAACCGTCGATTTTTTTTATATTGTATCATCATTGGTGTTGTGTTTAATAGTTGTACCTATATATTAAAGGTTAATTATGTGTTGTATGTATATTTAATAAATTGTAACCATAGTTATGTTATTTTATTTCTTAAATATCATAATAGAGTAAGACACACTATACACGGTTACTTTTAGGTCGTTTTGGAACCGATATCCATAAACTCTGTCAAAGCAATCGAAACGATTGGGACTATTTTTTATGTACTACGAGTATAAACTATCAACAAAAACATTTACGTATTAGAATTACGTAACATTAAATTTATTGTTTTTTTATTTTGTTAAATAATGAGAACTCGAATTATCGCTCCTTGCGGTAAATGCATATTTGTGTGTAAAACGTATACACGATCGGGAACTCATTCTTCACCACTTTTCAATTCCTGTTCAGCTCCTGAATCACATCGGATACGTTGTCAAAGCTGTTAGCATAAAGATGATACGCACACGGAAGCATAGTAGTTCTAAGGTCTATAAAAATAGAGAACAGAAGAGAAAATAAAATACCGCCTTGAGGGACGCCAGCTTCAAAATCACACCAACTGGAAGAAGTTTCACCAGAAAGAACTGACTGCTGACGCCCTTGAAGATAGGATGAAAATCAGTCTAAAAATAAAGTCACATCGTGAGAAACTATAAGATAGGAGAGGATGAACAGAAGAACTTCGTGCCTTACGGTATTGAACGCATTGGAAAAATCGATCAGCACTAAAACGGTAACCTTAATTCCCTGCCTTATATCTATGGGCCTGAACCCAGATTGTAGAGGACCGATGAGAGAGTTCTGGTGAATTAAGAAGGATATAAATATAAAGAAGGTTGGAGGAGTAGGAGTAGTAGGAGTTGAAGGTGGTTTTTTGTGTACATAGGTCTCAACTGGTTTTGATAAAAAAGGGGAGAATGGAAATTGGACGAAATTGACTGGGAAGACTGGATTTAGAAATTTCCTATTTCGAAACATCAGCCTATATTCGATCCCGTTGCTGGGACACAGCCCTCCGCTCTTTGTGAGGGAGAAGGCCATAACCCATCCCGCGGACCCAGTGCGAGTTGGAAGATGTCACGTTTTTTTAATTTTTGGTTCTAGGACATGCCGCTTTGAGAGCAGTGGTGACAGCTGATATTTTTTATCCTGATTTTATGTTCCTGTGGGAAAATTTTTAAGTTGTAGCAGAAGAAGCCGCTGTCAACAGTTAGTATTTCATAACAATAATAAACCACGATCCTTAGCTATTCTATTTAATAGTTTCAACATTATTTTCTATGTTTTTTTTTTTTCGTGGTAAAATCATCAAATGAGTCCTCCCACCCAGGGCAGGGCGGGAGGGACTGTCAGACTTGTACTGACTAAAATCCACGGTGTCCTTCAATAGCCCTTTACGTACTAGGGTCACGGTAATCCCTTGGTCCCGCGACCCCAGCAGGCTTTGGCCCTCTACAGGCCCCGTCATTATGCTGACACTCTTTGAGGCGCGCGTGGAACACAACGCGCCGTCGACCCGGGCATGGACCATGGTCGGACAGCGAGTTGCCCATTACTCGCTGGCCGCTTGATTTGCGTATAACAAATATTTATATGGTCTATTAATAGTTGAACCAGAGCTGGATATTTATGTGGGTGCGTTTAAATGTTTGTAAACACACTCACAATACCAAAATACTTGTACATCATATCACTGATAAAATAGTTGTAGCGGACATTTATTCAGTCGTCAACAATAAGATGACTAGCGACATTTATAGAAGTATTTAAAATATAATCGGCACGGCACGGCACGTTTGGCGCAGTGGCTGAGCAATTGGACTGCTACGCTGTGTGTCGCAGGTTCGATTCCCGCACGGAGCAAATATTTGTATGATCTGCAAGTAGTTGTTCGGGGTCTGGGTGTTTGTGTATGTGAGTTTCTATGTTTGTAAACGCACCCACGACACAGGAGAAATTCCTAGTGTGGGGCAACGTTTTCTTTAAACAAATAAAATATATATAATCATTCATCGCGCTATTAAAGTTCTAAATCTAGATCATAATTATTATAGAAAATTCCGAGAACAATATATGCATGTTGACAGCATTAATAAATTGTAAATCTAATTAGTCTGTCAAATAGAATTTTGAAAAATAACGAATACGTTTATTTTTTCTTTTATTAAATCAATGCATATTTATAACGTTATAACGAATCCAAATTCGAGAATGGGGTTAGTGACTCCAGAAGCAAGTAAAAACTGTACTTATTAGTGACGTATTGGCAATTTTAAAAGAGTCACATGTTCGTCAATTCTAGTTTACGTAACAAAATAAAAAAGTCGTTTTGCATATATATTTTTAATGTAACTAACGGACTTAGTAGATCTTTTCAGTCAAATATCCTATTCAAATAGCCCACCAAACGCTATCACCCGGCCATTCAAATATGACCCGTCTAGCTAGCAAGATACCGTCCTTTTCATTGGTGTATTGGAACTTTACACCGAAAAGGGTCATCATCTGCCTAGCCTTTTCCCAACTATATTGGGGTCGGCTTCCAGTCAAACCGATTGCAGCTGGATATCAGTATTTTACATGGAGCGACTGCCTATCGGACCTCCACGACCACAGTTACTGGGTAATACGATACCTTATGGTAAGACTGGTTGTCCGACTTTAGAGCTTCTGACTAACAGTAACTACTGTCAAAGATTTACAAATGACAGCCGGGATAAACGGCTTTACGTGCTTTCCGAGGCACGGAGGAATCTCGCTATGATAGATGATCACCCATCCAAAGACCAATCTCGGCAAGTGAGGCTTACCCCGGAAGATCAGCCTGTGCGACTGGAATTATTTAGCCACGAGCTCCTCACACCCTTTACACCGAAAAGGGTACCACCTTTATATATGAATTGGGAACAAATTCAAACTCGGTGGCTGTTACTGACCCCAATAACACTGCCCGACTTAGGGATGGACACAGGACCTCAAGCTCAGCAGCTGTAATTACAACCACTAGACTCACGAGGCTTTAAAACTGATTCATCATCGATTATCTATACATATAATAAATCTGTAGAAGGGTCAATTCTGTACATTGAAAATATTGAAAAAAAAGGGGTGTTGCTGATTCGATTAAAATTTTTTTTGTCTGTCTGTCTGTCTGTCTGTATATGCAGGCATCACGTGAAAACTAACGGTTCGATTTCGATGATACCTTGGTATAATTATACCTTATTATCCTGGGCATAAAATGGGATACTTTTTATCCTGAAAAAATACGTAGAAAAAGAAATCTTATTTTTCAGTTATATTCATAGACTTTTTTCTGTAGAACCGCGATATAGGCTTAGCCGTTTTTGGGTCCAATAGATATTTATAAGATGTGACAAAATGGAGAAATAAACCATCCACGCGAAGACCGACATCCGCGCGGACGGAGTCGCGGGCGGAAGCTAGTATGAAATAAAAAAGAAATCATTTGGAAAGTTAGTATTTTAAATGAAAAAAAAAAAGAATATAGACTACATTGTAAACTGCACTCAACTTAGCAAGATATTGGAAAATAAAAAACATCAATTCTTCGGCATACCAGCTTGCAAATAATTTTCAAATAGTCTTTCTTGGTAACGTTTGGTTCTGAAGAATCCTTTTTCACCCCAATTTCTGCCCCAGCTGTTAGCTACCAACCAATAATCAACTCCGTTCTCGACGCCGTAACCGATTACTCGGACACTATGAACTCCTATGGCATCTGGAACTTTAATTATATATATTCCTGATTTATACTTCTTGAAATCTGCAAAAACAGTCATCGTGGCTTCAATAGGACCGTTTTTAAATAGCTCTGCCTTTATTTGATCGCTTTCATTTGATATTTTGTAAATCTTTTCAGCAAAATGTTTATCTTGTTTGTAGTTAATGTCAGTATTCACACATTCCGTCACGCAAGGTTCAGATTTATTCAGTTTTTCAACATCATACGGCTTACATTTGTCAGTAACGAGACCATGGTCACGCCAGAATTCGAATGCAGCCACTGGTGATCCATAGTTGCAGGCGTCCTCATTCTCACATTGAAGATCTTGTTCAGAAAGACGAACGTGTATATCTTTGTGAATGCACGTTCTGTCTGAGGCTGATGTAGCAGGTCCGAATGCCCAGCACGAATTACAGTGTCCTTGATTGTAGATTTCTTTAATAGTCTCACACTGAGGCCACTGTTCTCTGGCGTCAAAATTATCCGGCAATTCTAGACCTTCAAGATCATGAGTTTGTAGAGGTAAGTTTTCCACAGTATCTATATCGAATCCTGCACGAGCGATATACTTGTCATGGATGTGATCGTATTCAGCCATCTTCCAAGAATGGTCCTGTGAGTTGAAATACTCGATGAAAGATGATTCTGGCATCGTTAAGTATTTTTCGTACAACTCTTCGTCAAATTCAGCCGTAGCTAACGCTGTGAGCGCCCCAAATACCACTACGTGTAACTTCATTGCATTCACTTCTAAATTGTGGTCTTCGTTGAGTGTGTTTAGTTGCACAATCACAAGTGTCACATACCATGTTTTATGTTGAATTCCTTCTATGCAAAGTATTTTGTCATTTAAAGTATGCAGAACAAGCTTACCTATGCCCACGACTACGCTCACGTGGAGTTAAGCAATTGGTCTACGGTGTAGTACTTCCAGGATAAATATCATATATTATATATCTGAGGTGTTAATCCTGGTCATGAATTTTCTCTCTGTCATATATCTCATTAATTTACTAATCCGTTAAGTAACTGTGAAAGTATCACAATCATTTATATACCATCCTAACAAACTTTCATATTTATAACATTAGTGTAGTGAGTTTATGTTTATAGTTCACACACATTAATATTATAACTATTATTTATGTATGAATACGCAAGAAATTTTACTGATAGTGAAATTTTAATAGTTTTAAGTACACTCAACGCGTATATGCATAAACACATGTGTCTATACTGACACACATTGTGCGATCAGATGTCGTTGGGCTTGAACTGTACGGAGATTAATTAGCTTTATTAATTTATTTTGCGTTACCCTTTTTGATTTCGAATATTTGCAAAAAGATGTCTGCAGTAGTGCACAGAATTATTTGAGGTATTCCTCGTAGCGCTCCCGTTTTAAAACGCTCCCATCTAAGCGCTCCACAAAGGAATGGACCACTTCATGCCGGTTTTGTTATTTACAAGGTTTTTCTGCAACATAAAACAGGAATGTATGAACATTCATTTCGAGAGCCGATAGGTCCTTATAGTTTGCGAGTATTGACTGTGGCGTCGAAAATGGCACTGAATATTGGATGGTGCCTAACAGCTGGAGGAGCCATTGGGAAGAAAATGGTTGAATCAGAATCAAGGCTTACCAAGAAGGACATGAATATAAAATTTGATAATAGATGAAATACCAAAATAACAATTTTATTACTCTCGCATAAATTACTGTTTGCTTTGAGTTACGCATTATTTCCACTCAATTTTCTTATTTTAATAAAATAATCAGTGTTTTATGAAGATGCTTTTTTGTTTTAACCTAAGATTAAACTTCATCAACTCCGGGACACAACTAACGGAACAATCCAGAAACCTTTTAATCAATACAAAGTCCAGGTTGACTGCTGTAAAAATAATCTGACCAAATGTGGTATCGTCGTTTCATACCAAACACAATGCCCTTTTCTAACTCCTTAGCAGAATCCCACACTTTTCAAGAATTTAAAAAAACAGAAGTCAAAGCTAGTGCTACGTATTTACGTTTGGCGCAGTGGCTGAGCAATTGGACTGCTGCGCTGCGTGTCGTGGGTTTGATTCCTGCACGGAACAAATAATTGTATGATCTACAAGTAGTAATTCGGGTCTGGACGATTGTGTATGTGAGTTTATTTGTTTGTAAACGCACCCACGACGCAGGAGAAATTCCTAGTGTGGGGCAACGTTTTATTAAAGAAAAAAAAAAGAACTTCTTTCTAAGTCTTACTATTTAGTCAGTGCTTCAATTATGCTTGGACGACCGCTGGAAATACCAAAGTCACAGACTAGTTTTGACAAATCTATGAATGTAGATGCCATGTTCCGCTGAAAACAAGCTAACATCAACCAGTGTTCGGCGTCGTGTTTGCATTAAGTCTGTACTGAAACTCATCATTATCATCCTCAGCCAAAATAAGTCCAGTACTTGAATATACGCAGGCTTAAGTAAGATGTGTCCATTAGACCGCCACACCGAATAACAATCCGACACTTTACAGCTATCGGTTACCCGTGGTCGCGGGACTGTACGAATTACCGTGACCCCGGAACATAAAGGGCTATTGAAGGACACCGTGGATTTTAGTCAGTACGAGTCTTACAGTCCCTCCCGCTCTGCCCTGGGTGGGAGGACTCATCTGATGATTTTACCACGTAAAAAAAAAATCGTACACCCGTGACTTACACACCTGTGGTAGGCCTGCCTACGCTGTGTCTTTCTGTTTGTGGTCGTCATTCGAGAAGTTTCTTTCCCCATCCATCATGGTTATGTTCGTTTTTAACAATTTGCACTTTTTCTCTTTTACTGACGAGTTCTTCTTACTCTGGCTATGAAGTTTTTTTTATTGCTATTGATTCAACACTTGTCCCTAATTCATCAATTACAAAACGAACTAAAATCTCGATAGTTAATGACATAATTTCTTAATTACCTTCTAATGACTTATCTATCATTAGAACAGTATCGTTGTCATAATAAATGTTAGTATTTGTGCAACGTTTGAGTAATCATTGTCGTATTTACAACCAGTGTTGTATTTTGCTTGTTTTGAGTGCATATCTATCAGAGTATTAATTTGTTTCTGCATTTTGTCATCATCTTCCTGCCCTTATCTCACGCTACTTGAGGTCGGTGCAATACGTTTTGTTCTTCCATCTTCCCCTGGCAGACGTCACGTCTTCGCTGAAAAACATTCGAGAATGAATTAGAATTACGATTGTTGCTGAGCTGTTTTACTTCGGAAAACTCAAGGAGAAATATGTATTTCGAGTTGATGGCTAACGACCAATAAATTGGAGAAACGCCAGTAGAAGATTCGAGTTCATTTTGATGTATCAGTGAATATTTGTGTCGGTTCAAGATGATTTTCTATCGTCTAGGATTAAAGAAGTAAGTTTTCTTATTTTTTTTATTTTCTAATTTTGCTTTGTGGCAAAACTTTGCAAATTTAAATCCTAATTTTGTCATGGAATATTTTGTGATGACAACATTTTTCATGTCTGTTTTTATCTGTGTTTACAACTGAGCTCCAAAATTATCTAAGTTAGGTTAATTAATACTAACGTACCTATTCAAAGGTGTTTTTGGTGGAGCGGAAAGGACCGTCAGACACTCAAAAGGAATTAGGTCCATTTTCGAATGACATTCTTTTCAATTCAATAAATTATAATCATTCCAAATCATACAAAAAACATTTGTCTTAATTATTTTTACAAATTTTACAGAATCATCGAGTACTTCCAGCTCGACAAACTCTTCAAAGAAGATGAAAGACGTTTACTTCTACTTCGTAGAAAACCCAAAGAGGTTCACAGAACAAAAATGAACATTAATCCGCACATGGAGTTATGTATCTCAGCATTACTATCTATAATCAGCTCTTTAACCTGTTTCTCAGTCCCCTTCGCGACTTTAGACTCTCCTTGCGATGTATTAAAAAGATATAATTTCACAACTTTATATAATATTGCTATAATATTTGAAAGATACAAAAAAATGATTGATAGATTGATCATATCATTATTCATTATTCTTGTATATGTAACAGTGAAAACTGTGGTGGATGGTATCAATAATACTGATTTAAGTAAAAGTCCGTGGTTGGAAAGAGGAAAATATTTCGAGCCTCCGGGTCGAAAACCGAAAAAAGTTGTTCGTAATAAAGAATATGGATGGAATTTATTTACTTAAATTAATGAAAAACAGTACTTTAACTCGAAATTATTAAAATAATTAACTACTACAGAGACAGGCCTGTTGGTCTAGTGGTTAGTGACCCTTACTGCTATGCCGGAGGTCGTGGGTTCGATTCCCACCCAGGACAAATGTTTGTGTGATGAGCAACGATCATTTGTTCTGTGTCTGGGTGTAATTTATCTATAATATTTTTGTATTTAGAAATATATAAGTCTGTTTATCAGTTGTCTAGTACCCATTACACAAGCTCTGCTTAGCTTGGGACTAGATGGCGTAGTGTGATAGTTGTAAATATATATATATATATATATATAATATAACTACATATTTTTTATCTTTTTTATGGTGAGAAATATAAAAAAAATTTAACAAATATGTATGGTAAATGAATATACAGAAATTCAACTAATAACTTAAAGCTCAAAAAAATACCAAAAATTCTATACTATACGTATATCACAGCTTTATTATGACGTCATGTCTCACGATTTGCCTTGTTCACATATAATTTGTTACGTATTATTGAAATGATTCTTTGATGCATATATTGTTCACTTGTACCAATATATTATAATATTAGATTATTCAAAATGCCACTTTAAAATGAATCGACAACAATATAATGAATTGTAAAAAAATTAAACGACTGTTTCAATAACTCACATAGTCTAGTACAAATAATTCCAGGACACACACACCACAATTGTTCATTAATATTCAATTTAGTAATTAACAGTTACTGCATTTAGGTTATTAGTTGTCTTGAAATTAATAAATTGTCGAGTTTTCAAATTAGTGACGTCACAAGTTGCTATTGCTAATTACATCACACAATTTGTGAGAAACTAGCGCGTTTGACAAATTATAAAAATATGCAATTATTTTTATTCATTTTTAGACTTATAAATTACATTTTTAAATATTTTTACAAAAAAGCAATAAAAAACATTTAAAAATATAAAAAATAGCAGTCCACCAGCACCGGGAACAGGGTCCGGGCTACCGGTGGTCAGGGCTCCTGAGAGAGGAACCTCCTAACAATACGCGCCGTGTCTAGGAGTACTGTCTTCTGAATCAAGCGCTTGATCCAGCTACCCAGCGAGAGCCTCCTCAGGTGTGTGTGTTTGTGTGTCAATTTATTATTAGTTTCAACTACCCTGTTGTTGTAAATATTAGGTTTTAAACCGATATGATCACTAACGCTAAAAATAAATAATCCATCTCGATTGCAATCTTGATCCCGATCTTGCCGACCGTCAAAGAAAATTGATCAGGGTTTGATTAAGATAGAATATTGATTTCGAGGGTTAGACTGATTACAATAACCGAAAATACCATGGTATATACCTATCCCATTTCAAATATATTAATAGTTGTAATTTATGTTTGTTTTAAATAAAGTTTTATCGTTATTAAGGGCATGGATTTATTATTCAGAGGTAAACATACAATTAAAAAAATTCGTACCTTTATCCCATGAGAGAATTTGGCAGAAATTACACAGCCGTTACCTGCTACTATCATGAAATTTCGTGCACTTGCATTTTTCAGTTTTAAACCATGTTTATGTTAAAGCAGTTTGTCGTATTGATCTGACCAGATTTGAGTTTATGAACACTTAAAAGTGAAGCAGCAAAACTGTAGGGGAGCCATGTATTAGACGGGGACGCGAGGTATAATGGGAACTCTTTAGGCATATTTAACACAACACTAACGTAGCGCAAGCACCATAAGGACGTCAATTGCAAGCGGTCATTAACAAATGGCGTCCTATTGTGGTGCTATCCTAGCTGTGGAGCATATTTTTTTTAGAAAAACCAAAACTTTAGACAACAAAGTAAAATGATATGCGATACTAAAAATCCAACCAAACTACACATTTTATTCAATAACGTACGGTATAGAAACTGTCCCCAAACATTATTAGCATAAACTCTGGCAACACTGCTATACGAAACATGAAAGTATCCATCCAATTTGTGAAGAGCATGGCAACATTCAATTGTGTACGATCCACGTATACTTCCTATTCAAACACGACAATGTTTGGATAAGGTATACCCATTTGCTTTTTATAACAAATCTGGGGGCACGGCAGTGCCCCAGCCAAGTCTCGAGCAAAACGGGCACGGCCGTACCATCTTTTCTCGATGCGATTCGCGGCTGTTTCGCCCCCCCTATATCTTCGACGTGGACAAAGCTAGGAGTTTAGGTTTTCGGTGAATAATAGTAGGCATTAGAACAAGCTTAAGTTCGAAATTACATGCCAATTGAATTAATAGTTTAGGAGTTACGGTCGATCAAAGTTACACCATTTTGTCACTCACTCACTGACTCACTGACTCACTGACCGATCATCAAAAATCTAAGGTACTTCTAGCAGACTTAGAAACTTCAAATTTTGCACCAAGATAGGTCATTAGCCACATATAAAGGAAAAATTATAAAAACATTAAAAAATAATATACCATAGAAAACAATTTTATATTTGCGGTTTGGCAAGAACATTATGTATGGATTTTGACTGCATTGTTAACTTTGTTCGTTGTTTAAGTATTCAATTGGATGAATAAATACATAGAATAGAAAAGAATAATATAGATGTAATACATAGACTATAATTAATTAATACATAAAGTTCATAATTCATTAAATTAATAAAGCTAAAACTTCATTGTATTGCGATAAATTTCGATTGTATGCGCGCTCGATAGATGGCGTTGTACCTGTCTGAATCGCGCTATGGTTTCGTTACCGAGCGCGGTATAAGTAGTACTTTAAAATAATTTGATAATTTTTATTTGATAGCGCCATCTACCTATGAAAAACCATTTCGAAACTAAAAAAATATTGTAGCTATATTCGGAGAACTTAAGTTAGCCGGATTAGATAGTAGATTTATTATTGTTACTGAAACAGTTATTTAGGCAAATAGTTTATTAAACACTTACAAAAAATAAATGAGATCCCACCAAAAACATTAAATGTAAAAAAATGCCAAGTCTCTCGATGCAGTCTTTCCATCGTAAAAAGTTTTGAGATCTCATAGAAGCCAAGTCCTATTCAAATTATTTTGTAGTTATAAATCAACATTTAGTAATTGTATCAATAGTTTTCTTTATATTATAATTATAGTGACTTGGCAATGAGCACCGATTAAAAGCTGCTTGCTGCCTGGAATTATGTGCAAATGTTACTGACGAGACCTGTGATCAGATTATTTGTTACGTGTGGATCATGATGGCCACTACCGACTACATAAATATGCCGTTTTGTTTCTTCTTGTGCTCATTGCCAAGTCACTATAATTATAATATAAAGAAAACTATTGATACAATTACTAAATGTTGATTTATAACTACAAAATAATTTGAATAGGACTTGGCTTCTATGAGATCTCAAAACTTTTTACGATGGAAAGACTGCATCGAGAGACTTGGCATTTTTTTACATTTAATGTTTTTGGTGGGTAATCTTTTCAAAGGAACGAACGTGGAATGGAGTTTACGTAAACAAATATAAACTACGTATTTTTGTTATGAAAATATCAAGTGTTGTTCTGATGGAGAAGATCTAATGCAATGGATGAGACTTTTTTTGGGGTGGTAAAATCATCAAATAACTTGACTGGCTGACTAAAAATCCACCCTATTCTTTCAATTGCCCTTTACGTTTCAGGATCACGGAAACCTGCTTAAATAGTCGCGTGATCCAAGAATGAGGCTTTCTGTAAAAAAACGTGTGATGTTTTTATTACGTGTTTTTATTTTCTTTAATAAAATCTACAAAATAATGAATTTCTAATGGATGGAGTGTGGTACTAACCAAATATTTGAATTAAAGCCTGGCTTCATGGACCTTTAACTTAATTTTTTATTGGTAAAAGGACATTGACCGGGTTTAGACAAAATGCTGCCCAGAAGGGGGGGGCGGGCTCTCTTATCTGAGTAGCATTTGGTCCAAACCCGGTTCCAAAAAGTCTGCCATACTGACGCAGTATTTAATCCTTCGGATGTTACTGGTATTGAATTGTTTCATTTTTTGCCATTTACGGTCGTTGCATAGATTCATAAGTTTTTATACAGGCGCCCGAAGCGCAGTGCAGGTACTTGGCTCTATAGTCACATAGGCCCACTTTTTAACCTGGCAGGGGAAAAATATTCAAAGATGAATATTTATTCTACGTTTCCAATAACCCAGCCTGCCGTGCGCTGGACAATGGACCATTGGGCTTCAGTATTGTGATGAGGTGTGGTACAAGTTATAAGATCGGAGCGAATAACAATCTATTATTGTCGCTCTGCTTTATTTTATAGAAGCCTGCTATGAAACTATCTATATTAAGTTTTACTTAACTTACTAATATTGTAAATGCAAAACTTTGTGACCGTGAATGGATGGATGGGTGTTTGTTACTCTTTCACACATAAAATACTGAACGGATTTGTATGGGTACACAGATAGTTTATAACCTGAATTAATTGATTAGTTTTGTCCCCGATTTTATGTTCCCCTGGGATAATTTTCGAGTTGTAGAGGGCGAAAGTGGCAACAGAAGTGTAATAATATTTAGAAAGTGATTAGGGAAGACCAGTAGAAACCAAAACAAGAGCGTTGAATTTGACACCCACTGGATCTGCATAGTAAATTACACCCTGATACCCATGCGCCAACAGTACCTATAAATATTTTAGGGTACCATAACGAACAGATTAAGTTATAATAATACTCCACTTGAGCAGTACAGTATCTAATTTTGAGAACAACTCAAGCAAAAAATGGCACCGTTTTCCTATTTTTTTTAACGTGGTAAAATCATCAAATGAGTCCTCCCATCCAGGGCACAGCGGGAGGGACTATCAGACTCGTACTGACTAAAACCCACGGTGTCCTCCAATAGCCCTTTACGTTCCGAGGTCACGGTAATTCGTGAGTCCCGCGGCCAAACGGTCCTAGTAACAAAACTTTTTAGGAGCAAAAAATTTTTTCCTATTGTAAAAGGAGGCTCCTTCGACCAAGCGAGTATTGTATCCGATGGGCTATAGACCAACATCCGCGTCCGCAGAAAACTCTAGTTTCTTTCAACTTAACCCAACCACTGCCGGCCGGTCCACATTTCGCCACTATACGCACTAACCGTACCTCACTCCGGTCTACAGGCTAGTTGTTAATTTTGCAGGAACGCCTCTACTCTTGTGGTTTATTCGTGCGACTATGGCTCTAGCGGTTATTTAAGAGAGGATTCGTGACCGTTTGCAGTGGAGAGACTGGGAAATTTAACTGGCACGCTCCGTGACTGTTAATGTGTAATTGGTAGAGGGAATTTGTGGTGGGATGGCGGGAGTGGGAATTGAAATAACTTGAATGTTTCCACCAGTTTGTTGCTGGTCTTTTTCAAATTTTCTGCTTCTCCCAAATGCAACTTTACGACGTGTTTTATCATGAATTTGACACTGCGATTGTGTCGCATGACAAGAAAAGTGTCCGAAATAAGTTTAGAAAAAGTAACGATTATAAAGCCGTTAAATTTTTTGTAATGCTATTTTTATCTTTTAATTCATCATCAGCATTGACCGCCTTGTCCCACCACGTCATTTTTTCTGGGAATTCACCCTCTTAACACAATTTCCGCAACCTTGGGTGTAACTCTTCTCTTGAGCTGAAATAAGCCTCTTCTCTCATATGAATGTAGCTTTTGGCAGCTCTTTAAATAAATAAGGTTGTTTTTAAGATCTCAATCAAACCAAACTGATCAATGCATGATTAACCTAATTTGTCGTACTTTTGACTTATGCACACCAATAAACACAACATTGTTATAGTACATCTCAACACAATGTAACTTGATAATTCCTCCACACATGCCAACAAGAACGGTACAATATACCCAACCCTGTAACGCACAAGCACACACAGTTTCAATCAACAGAGTGGTCATACAGACCGAGCGACAGCTGCGCGCACTGACGGGTTAATTTCGAATGCTAATGCACAGACATGTATTAAAATATTAATGTTTGCTGTAGTCAATGGTGGAAAATATATGAAGCGATATTAAAAGTGCAAAAAAATTAATATGGAGGAAAACCGGAAAAATTTTCAAAAGCCGAGAAAATAAAATTGACAATTTATTTTGTGAAAATGTCCACTGTGAAAATGGTCATCGTTTATTTTTATTTTTTATATTTGCACGCCACATCTTGCAAACATAAATATTATGTATCTTTTCATAATTAAGTTTCATACTAATTTATGACTATGTATGTCCTAAATGATAAAATTCAAACTTTTTGAATATTTGATGTTTATTAACATCGTTTCTGTTTAAATGCATAGTATCAATGAGTCCTCCCACCCAGTGCAGAGCGGGAGGGACTCTCAGACTCGTACTGACTAAAATCCACGTTGTCCTTCGATAGCCCTTTACGTACCGGGGTCACGGTAATTCGTGAGTCCCGCGACCAAATGCATAGTACCTAATGTTAATAATATTTTCAGTATCAGTTTAAAAAAAAAAGCGCAGGTCGAAAAAATCATCAATAAATTGTATAAAAAATAAATAAAGCTGAAATTATTTATGGATTTTAAACGTTTTTCAAAACATTTAGCCATGTACTAGTATTTTCCAATTGAAACAACAATGTAATGCAATCTTCTTCGTTCAAATATTCACTATAGTCCCTATAAAATAAATCTTCATTACACAAGCTAGTGTGACCAGTAAATTGAACGTCATTTACCCGGGGTTGCCATAAATCAACCATTTAACGAATTAATCAGATGAATATTAACCACACTTTGGTTGGCGAATATTCGGGCGTGTCCACACGATCAGGATTGTGTTTAAGCATGATTAATGTTGGTGCTGTAATTATGTTTCAGGCTGAAGTTGATGTGTTTGATATTGGGTATTTATTTGTACAACAATCTACCCCAAACTGTCAAGTTTCTTTAATATATTTCCAACTTTATTGCAAAAGAAGAAGGCTCATGTTCGATTGGAATTTGACAGGTTGATGCTCTGGCGTCTTTAGTTACATTACGAGAGGAAAATTAGTTACACGAACCTCATACTTTTTGGAGGCATCCGTTATGTGCCTGGTTATTCTTCAACCGTCTTAAGCTTTCTTCGGATGCCACATAATTCAACAAGTATAATAGTATGCGACCACGATGAAAATGAAACTGAGATGACGCCATTTTGTGATGTCAGGTAAGCTTTTCTAACATTTGCACGCATTCAAATAAACATCAATCAGAAATATTAATGAAAATTAATTTACATAAAGAATTTTTTCATTAAAGTAACACCTGATTTTATCGCCTGATATATGAACTTTGAATAAGTGAACTTAAACTTTGATTTTAATTAGATAAAAAAAAATAGTTCCTGGTTCATACATTAAACGCGCTTTTTCATTTCCCATACAATAAACGCCGCTGTTAGCAAATTACTGAAATCTTGTGATTTATTTATTTATTGTGATAAAGGCCTCTAATTCCCAGTCTCGAATATCTTAAATGGTTTTATATCAAACACTTTCGTTATAAAGTATTCCAAACTCAGAATTTTAACAAAACTGTAGCTTAGCCTGTGTAAACATGATGCAAAGGTTAAAACCACGTTAAAAAGTATAGCATTCACACGATGTTATTTAAAAGAAAAGAAACTATCTCTCCCATCTTACTAATAAAATATCTCAGAAAACTTATCTTGCAACGCCCCTCATCTTTCAACCCAGTAATTAATCCCTAGTATTTCTCAAAGTATAATATTTTTATTATTCTCAGTCTAGCGGGTATTAGCACAAAACAGCGAGTCGAGGATATAAATCATATGAAGTGACGGCGACCACGCCCCTGCATTACTGATGCTGGAGTGGAACTGAAAGTATACGATTTTGGGGGTCTACTCTCTCTTAGTCCGTCATCGAAGAAACGGACCCGTACGAAAGAACCGTAAAAAACTTAACTTTGAATAATGGGCAACTTACTAACTTAACTTACAATAATTTGTAATAACTTTGAGTAATGGGCAACTTATTAACTTAACTTACAATAATTTGTAATAACTTTGAGTAATGGGCAACTCGCTCTCCGACCATGAACCATGCCCGGGTCGACGTCGTTTTGTGTTCCACGCGCGCCTCAAATAGTGTCAACAAAATGACGGGGCTAAAGCCAGCCGGGGTCGCGGGACTAACGGATTACCGTGACCCCGGAACGTAAAGGGCTATTGAAGGACACCGTGGATTTTAGTCAGTACGAGTCTGACAGTCCCTGTCGCTCTGCCCTGGGTGGGAGAACTTATTCAATGATATTACATCGTAACAAAAAAAGTGAATCCTACTCTCTATTAGTTTCGAATTCATAAATTCAGACTGAATAAGGTTAATGTCACTGACTAATCTCATATCCGTACATGATAAAGAGTAGGAATTGCCCGAAACTTGGGCCGAAGCTACGGGTTACGTGCTTAGATAGTAGCACCCTGAGTAGGCAAGTACTTGAATATTATCTTTGTTTACTACATAATAAACAAAAGACTACCTAGGTCACCTAGCGGTAGTGGGTGTGACTGCTGAGCAAAAGCCCCTGGGTTTCGATTCCCAGGTTGGATAAGTGATTAAATTATATAGGGTTATTTCATCAGGAACAGTAGGTACGGTAATTGAACTGTATTTTGTAAGACTGGTAACCGACCTCAACATAGATTGGAAAATATTGGACAAATGATGACTATTGATTGGTAGATTATGAAAAAAAAAATAGACACAACGGTAGCGTCCTAGTTTTAATGTTTACTATTCTTCAGTTTAAAAATAATCGCTCATCCTTTCCAAAACAGTAACAAAAATAAAAATCACAATAAACAAAAAACTTAAAGGTGAAAAACTTAAAAGCCACCTCTAAAAACAAAAATTAATTAACTATCTCATTGTTTCTTCAACAAAAGGTTCCGTATACAGTTCATTAATTTAAAATCTTAGCAACAATACAGGGACTAAGTAAAAGGGTTCTCTCCAATGAAGATTCTTAGTTCGGATAGTGAACTAACATTAATCATTCGGGTTTCGTCGCTTGAAATAGATAAAATAATGTATTTTACAAAGTTTTCTCTAAATAATGATTGATGACCAAGTTTTTGTATTAAGTTAATGTTTTCTGAATTTGTAAAGGACTTTGTTTGAGTTTTTCTTGATTTGATCAAGTTGCTGAAAATATTTTTTATAAGTGGACCACAATAAGTAACTTGCAATGCTTTTTCAAATCACTCTTAAAAGGTTATCGTGGCCCTAAAATGCAAGAGGAAACGTTTTTCATCTTTTTTTTAAATGGTTGCCTCACACTAGAAATTTCTCCTGAGTCGTGGGTGCATTTACAAACATATAAACTCACATACACAAACGCCCAGGCCCGAAACAACTACTTGTTGATCATACAAATGTTTGTTTCGTGAGGGAATCGAACCCGCGACACGCAGTCCAGCAGTCCAATTGCTCAGCCACTGAGCCAAACGTGATCTGAAGGAACGTGAACTGCAGGAACGGGTTGGTTTGAAACCGGAGGGATTTAGTTCATTATTTTTCAACACATAAAAAAAGGCTTTATCAAAAAATAGTATAATAAATGACGAATTAAAACTTTCTTCTGTATGTATTTAGTATTCAGTACCCGCCTTAATTAAAATCTATTTGTCCGCCCTCACTTTTTTAATTTTCATCAAATGTGTCCTCCCACCCAGGGCAGGGCGGGAGGGACTGTCAGACTTGACTGACTAAAATCCACGGTATCCTTAAGTAGCCCTTTACGTACCGGGGTCACGGTAATTCCAGAGCCCCGCGACCCCGAATTTTTTTAGTATTAGTAAGATTAATAAGATAAGTCTTGTTAGATTAACTAAATATATTCCGGTACTACGCTTATCAACATGCATAATATCAGTTTCAAACTCGAATCTCAGGACATCAAACTTCAAAAGCCAGACATGCTCATATTATATATTCCACTCCATTGACCATTCCACCCACAATACAGGTGGACTCGTAAACTCTGACCTCAGTTTATCTTCAGTCAAACTTGTCAGTTTTAACTGTTGTGCCATTATGCTCGCTCGGTTATCATGCGCCGGCAGACGATGCCATAAATTATGGGCTAGGTTATAGAGTTTGGTGCTCTATGTGTGTCTATGGTAATATAGTGAAGCAAGGCTTGATTTGAAGTGTATAGCTGGATATTATTTCGGTTTCTGAACGAATACATGATAATATAATGTACTAAAATATGTGAAAAAAAACAGATGAATTAAAAAAAAGTTTTGAATTTGACATCAAAACTCTGAAGAAAGATTACGATTATTTTCTATTATAATGTATTCTTTGGTTGCTAAAAGCGGTGTCAATTTAATTGAGCTAGCACAACTTCCTCCTTCTGCGAAGCATTCGCGAAGGAGGAGGCGGGCCGCGTGAGGGAGTGGGCAGCGTCCTCTCTCCACCCTAGCCGCAGTGGAAGACGCCCACGACGTCGGACGTCGCCAGACGATCTCCGGCCACCGTAGGCGCATGTATGCGAGCAGCGAGTAATGGGCAACTCGCTGTCCGACCATGGACCATGCCCGGGTCGACGGCGCGTTGTGTTCCACGCGCGCCTCAAACAGTGTCAGCAAAATATTACGGGGCCCCCCTCTAGAGGGCCAAAGCCGAGTACGAGTCTGACAGTCCCTCCCGCTCTGCCCTGGGTGGGAGGACTCATTTGATGATTTTACCGAGCTAAAACAAAAGCTAGCACAACTTACACTTTCTCGCGGTAAAACACGAGACAGTATCTAACGCGTTTTCTCCGCGAAATGGTATACATACTCCCTACTATTGTTATAAATAAAAAAAGTGTATGTATATTTATGTATGTTCAATGTTCAAAATGGCTGAACCGATTGTACAAAGATAGATGGGACCCTAAAGACGGCTATAAGATTTATAGGGATTTTTATTATATTAGTAATTTCTTTCCATGAAAACTAACGTGTTCATAAACAAACTATACAATCAACACTACCTACTAAGCACCCATTCCCTATAATTTAACATCACCCTTCAAAGTCCCCAAATACCTCCATAATACTCCATATCACACACACTTACACCATCTTACACATAAGTAATTAACCATTACGTCAACTGATCCACAGTCATCACTAAAGATTTAACCCTGTAGCACTTTATTACCTGTGCAGTCTTCAATGGCTAACCCTGCCGAGACTAACTTTATTTCGGTCCATTCGACCCTTCAAATCCCTATTTAATGACCAGCGTTTCGGGGTTGTGCTCGCGTTGACGTTGGTGTGTTTGACCCAATAATTTAAGTTTACAACTGAGTAAATTAATTAGTTTCGTCGTTTTGTGGAAAATTTAAAAGGAATAAATAGAATAATTTCTAATATCCATACGAATATAATAAGATAACGTTTTTTACGTCACGGCTAATTCTTCTTATTCGACAGCATTCAGCTTTTGGTCACAAAACTGAGTGTTCTGAGCTGACCTCGTAACAAATCTCGCCACATTTGGCAGTTATTGTCATGACCATCTAGTTTCTTTTGACGAAGCGACACAGCTAGTACAAAATCAATGGAAACAGAAAATTATAAGAAAGAAGAAGAAAGAAATAATATTTATTGGTACAGAAACAGGGCATACACAATAATATCCAAAATAAAAGAGAACAATTAACGATGATTTTTTAAAAAATAACTTAAAACTATTGGGTACAAAATTGTTTGCCCCACGACTGCGCCAAATAGGCCCAGTTCAGCAAAAATGCCAGACTACTAGTGCCTGACGCTGATTTTCAACAGGACCTTGTTGAGAGGTGGGAACGGCGAAACAGTTATGTAAATGTGTGTACTAATAATTAAATATGTATAAATATATATGTGTTACCATTAATAAATTATGCATAAAATCTTTTAATAAATAATTCTATATTGAGTCTAAAAAACATAAAATAAGAAGGTACTTACAAAAAATCTTAAAACGCGCGTGCGATGCCGGTGCATATTATCAAATAATAGTCAGTGCAGTTACCCGCCGACAATGCGCTGTAAGCAGCTTAGCGCACTGGTCGATCGCAGGCTATAAGGTATTAGCGGTTTGTCCCGGCTTTGCACGGGTGGCCTATGTTATTTAGGGTGAATGTAGCTTTCTTATGGCGAAAACTTTTGTGGAATTGGCACAGTAGTTTTTGAGTACACATAAAAATACAATTCTTTCCTCTTTTAATATTAGTGTAGATATAATAAATTAATGACGAAATCATTTTCTTTTTGTTCTTCGCTCCAGTAAACGCAGGGCTTAGAAGACAGCTCAAATGGCATCAAATCCACCGCCCTCAATGCGAGCAACCCCCTCTTTACGTCCGTATAATTTTCACATACGTCTGTCTGTCCGCTCAATATCACTATATTTACATAGGCCCTTTGTTTGACGCGTAATTACCGAACACCGGGCCCAGGATATATTGCAACGGATTTGTCAACGATATTTAGTTACTTGTGAATCCGCTGAATGTGTTCTGTAAAATCCGGGAAAATTACGGATTTTGTATATTGCGGTACTGTGACTAAAACTGGTCTTGTAGTCGACAAAGGTGAAGTTTCAAAATGGTGATTTTATGGTCAATTTTATGTTTACAGACATAACTAAAGTCGTGAAAAGTATGGTCGCGAGAATTACGAATTACCGTGATTCCGGAACGTAAAGGGCTATTGAAGGACACCGTGGATTTTAGTTAGTACGAGTTTGACAGTCCCTCCTGCTCTGCCCTGGGTGGGAGGACTCATTTGATAATTTTACCACGATAAAAGAAAAAGTCGTGGAACGTAAATGTGGAGAGTTTTTGATACAATTTACTTTTAATTTGTATTTTTTGGAGATTTGTAATTAAGTAGTGGAGACAGTCTTTGACAATGTTCGAATCCGCATGTTACACTATTGACCGATTGCTATTTTCAAGGAGTCAACATATTTTCTGTATTTTTTGCCTAGCCTACCATAGGAAAAGAGTTAAGTTTTTTAGAAAAAACTGCCCATCACTAGGAATTATTCCTGAATCGTGGGTGCGTTTACAAATATTTCAATTCACAGACCACAGACATAAACACCCAGACCAGAAACAAATACATGTAGTTCATTCAAATATTTGTTCCGTGCGCGAATCGAACGGAGTCCAAAACTTTACGTAAAGTAACTTTGAGAGTGCTTTCAGAAACGAAGCTTGATTATTAAATTCATGATTCCAAAGGAATGTTTTGTTATTTATTCAAAAATTTCTGATACGTTAAGTAAAATGTAAACAATTGATAAAAAAATATTATAGTTATGCTAAAAATCATCAACAAAGTATAATGTCAGATATTCTGCCTGTCTAACGTTGCAAATCACAAATATCACACACTCGAATACATCTCAACTATAACATTACTATAACCCATACACACAATTTTTTTAGCGTGTTAAAATCATCAAATGAGTCCTCCCACCCAGGCCAGAGCGGGAGGGACTGTCAGACTCGTACTGAATAAAATCCACGGTGTCCTTCAATAGCCCTTTAGATTCCGGGGTCACGGTAATTCGTAAGTCCCGCGACCAAACCATAATGTAAGTATAATGTCACATAGTCTGCCTGTCTAACGCTGATTTACAGCTGATTTGCAGCTGTATCACACACTCAAATACATCTCAACTATAACATTAATATACTCGTAACTCATACACACTTAATTAAATTAACAATACCATAATGACAATCGGAATCCAACAACCAATTACATCTAAAGAGGGTGACATACATACACACACACATATACACATCTAATTAACCGCATGATTGACTTGTCCTTACCACTAATTGCCCTTGGCCAGAGGATGATGGGAAAAAACCTTTGCCATCCTTTGAATAAAACCAGCCAGTGGAAAATTGTCATATCGCTCCGGGGTGGCGTGTTTGTGAAGAAGAAAATGGGAGAGAAAAATGTATGAAGGCATGGATTAGAATTGTATTATGATATGAGTTTTTTTTTATGATCATAAGAATTATTTCAGTTTACCTACCTATTTGAATGTTTGACGGCTAAAGGGGTTTTGTTAAACTTTACGTAAGCTTTATTATATGTTTATAAGTCGAAAACCGCGCACAAACACAAACATTTCTTGATTATATTGAAAAATTATAAGTTATAATGTTGTGAATGGACTTTTCTTGCATTTACAAAATTATATACTGTCAAACCTCAAACAATAATATGTTTATAAAATAAATATTCCACATTTTCCAGTTAACAACATTCCGCTGTAGCTTATTTTAACAACACTGTTATTATAGCTGATTTTTTAGAAGGTTATAGTTTTATAATTTTCCACAAATAAGTTCTAAATATATGATACAAATATTAATATTACGAGTAGCTCCAGCCATGCCTCTTGATACCTTGATAAGCGGATTGGTCATCGTAGCTACATAAAACCTCGATAGTCGGAGATAGCTATCGTCTGCCATAATCCCACTTGCGATGCTCGTTATTAAGAAGGCCTATGGTGCTGGTGGATTTTAGGCCTGCATCCTAGAAATAGAAACATTATAGGCTGATTACTTAATTAAAAACCATCTACTCTAGTACTACAATTAGTACTAGTACCAGTAGTAATAGTAAGTAACAAGAACTAGGGAAATCGTGCCAAAGAAAATGAACCATCTACTCTATTACTACTATTAGTTCTAGTAGTAGCAACTAGTACTAGTAGTACTGGTTAGTAACAAGAACCAGGAAGATCGATCCAGAGAAAATGAAACATCTACATATTAAACAATGGACGTTAAAACCTTTTTACGAACATAGTCATAATCTTCCCTTAAAACACATTTCCAAAAAAACAGATCCATAAAAATATGACTGCTTCACAAATAAAAATATTTACTGCCAAGTCAGCAAACGGACCCCTAAACATACCTTTATGACGTCATAGATCACTGTTTAACCCTTCGAAGTATAATAGAACTACCTGCTAGTTTATAAACCCATAAAACATGATATATTCATGGATTTTTATGATAAAATTATTATAGCGATGTTACAGGAAAACAGCAAAATAATGTAGAACTTATTTTTCATCGTTTTGAAAGACAATAGGGTCTACCCTATTGTCTTGTGTTAGGTTATTTGTGTTAAAAAGAACGCGTGAGTTCTTACGATTATTTCGTGGTTTAAAGAAGTTTATTTCAAATGTGGATAAATGCCATTCAAAAGTTAACAGGTCTACATTCCAACAAAACTATTTCGAAAAGCGGTCATTGGTCACTAATGCTGTTTATTTATAATCTATTTTGATTACTCTCTTCGATTAGATCTTTGTCGGTCACCAATCAGCGACCGAATTTGCCTATCTGAGTCTTTAACCGTATAGTTCGGTACCGGGTCCTAAAGGACCCGAACACATAGACCTACGCCGGCTCAGTAGCGGGTCCTAAAGGGGCAGACTTTGTAGTCATACGACATCCTCATTTTAAATTAAAAAATAATAACATTCTGAGCGTTAAATCCTATGAGTGCTCATTAATTAAGAATGTTAAATAAAAATCTGATTTGTTCACGCCATTAAAACTTCTACATTTAGCGCGCATTTTCTTAATTTACCATAACAAAATACAGAAGTCTAAATACGATCGTCGCCATTTTGATGGCAGTGGCAGTTGGGCTAAAAATTATAAAAAACTTTGGTTTCGGGACATCTAAGGGATCATTATTGGAGGGATGAATAACTCGTCATTTAGTATTGTAACGAATTCATACATAATTCAACATAAATTGGCAGTGGTAATGAAGAATTTGATATCTAAAGTCGAAGTTTCGCGCCACTCGTGTCTGTTTACATTTTTATTTTTCACTTGGATCACACACATGCGTTTATACTCAATAACAATTACGATAAATATCATGTCAAATATTATAAATAACGTAAAAAAGGCCAGATCTTAGCGTAATTCTCTAATACAGAGCTAATAACACGTATTTTTCATTACCACTACTCAATTTGTATTCATAATCGACAACCATGCTTATTTTTTTTAATCGTAATGATGTGTGAAAGCGAATATTCTAATCGATTCCATAATTGAATTTTTCGTCAACTCGAATGAAAAAAATAAGGAATTGAAGAAAACGATGAATAAAAATTAAAATAAATTTGTTTTAAGCTTAGAATACAATTATTAATTGTTATTTTTTAATATTTTTTAAAGCTTTTATAATAATTTTACGTAGATTATAATTCCCAAAAAGCAATAATAGACAAAAGAACAATGTCAGTATAAATGTTTGAATGCGCGCCAATTATTAATTCTAAAAATTTGATTTGGAATGCGCTCGCTGTGGTACTCGCTATTCAAAATAATAAATTTTAATTTATTAGCTAATTTTAATGTATTTACATTTTGTTTTGTACAATAATATAATTAAGGTTGAATGAATATGGAATGCCTTGGATCTTGATAGGCTTATTAGAAATGAGTTTGTTTCCCACCAAATAAAAGATAGATAAGTAAATTATTATATTCTCAAAATTGTTTCGTAACATTGGTTTGGCCATGTTAAGTATAGACGCCAGCACATCAACCTACCTCAATCTGTAAAATTTCTTCAATCGATTTTCAACCTTATCACAATAGTGGAAGGTTAATGTTCGATTGGTAAATTTTGACAGATTTGGGTAGGTTGATCTGCTGCCGCGCGTACAGATATTTAATCGTCAGTATTGACACCAGTATAATAATACTTTTATATAGGTATTTGTTAAGGATACTTTAGATGTGATGCAGTTCGCGACTTAACTCCAGTAATACACACTGTTATAAGTTAAAAAACCTTTAAATGATTATCTCCCTGGGTGGAGCGGAAGGAGATGTCAGACTATTACTTACTTAAAACCACCCTGTTCCTTCATATGCCTTTTGCGTTCTAGGACCGCAGTACCCTTTTAATGATTTTAATACAATTCCGTTAGCCCGGCACGCGTTTGGCACTATTTTGGCCTCGTCAGTTCGCTGATAGTTCCTTAAAGCCCGCTTGGAACACGACGCGCATTAGTCTCGGGCCTAGACCTTGATCGGACGGCGAGTACCCTATACTCGCCGTTCGCAAGCCCGCACCTACAATCGCAAAAATTAAGTCTGCGTCTTTAGATTTTTGCTGGTCAGGAATAGAGCTTGTAAATGAAAAGAAAAAGAACGTGGTATATTTTTACACTATTTCATAGTGTCGCTCTAAAGGAGTCTACACACCAAACCCGCCGACCCGCCGACATGTGTCATGGGGCTGTGTCGGTGAGTTAGTCGACGGCAAGAAATCAGTACAACTTTTTTAGTTAGAACTTTTTTAGTTTAGAGTGTCGGCGGGCAACTGAGCGTGCGCGTACGCAAGTCGCCGGCCATGCCGCCGACTTGCACGCGCGGGTACGAGTCGCCGACATGATTCTTGAAGCAAAGTCGCCGTCGTCGGCGGGTCGGCGGGTTTGGTGTGTAGACTCCTTTAAGGATCAAATTCGTAATGATATACGACAAACTACAGTAAAGTGATATTAATTTGGTAAAATATGAACTAATATTATACAAACAATAATTTACTCATCGTACGCAGATCAAAATCAAATTTCGCGCCAATTCACTCAAAGTTCGAATTTCAAATATTTCGTTATTGTATTTGTACCGCGAAGTGATTACTTGCAAAAAAAATTTAAATGAGAACACGATGTTGTGAACATGTAGTGAGCTACGGCCATTGACTTAAGTTTGAATCGATATAATAAAGAAAACCTTTTACTTTATGTTTGTCGCATGTAATTACTTCACAGAACATTAATGGTTTGATTACTGGAAATTGATATTTCAACAATTTAATTTTATGCAACGTAATTTACATTTTTTATCAAAATCGGCCACGAGACTACTTTCAGTATTTTTCGCTATTCCTCATAGTTTCGAATTTAGCCATCCACGGCGCGTTGGAAATTTAAATTGTTTATTACTGCAGGAATCATTTGGAAGTACTCCCATATCTCTCCCTCCAGCATTTGATCCGAACCCGGTGTTTGTCTTTTTTTACGTTGTTTAGATTCGTTTTATAAAGTGAAATAATCAGATAAATTGTAATTAAATAAAGAAGACACAATATGGGTTAAACTATATGGTTGAATTTAAATTTAAAAGACACACACGTTTGGCCTCCAATGAAACATCAATATTTATTTCTATCCCAATCATTAAATTAAAAAATTAAATTATTTATTGCGTACCTAATAAAAAACTTATTTTCGAAACGAAATAATACTTGAAATATTATACCAAAGAGTCTACATATTCCGTTCCATAGATTTATTGCATGGAGGAAACCTTCTCTAGTCAAATAAGCAGATAAATCGGTCCATGTCTTTGTACCTACTACTTTTTTTTCCATGGTCGATTATATTGCGAGTATCGATTAGGCTGAATGAACCTTTTCAATCGTTATATGAACATTGGGATTGCGGTCAGCACTAAGAAGTGTCATATTACAACAGATTACAACATAGTTTTTGGTAATTTTTATCAAGTCTTTGATCGTTATTATTTATAAAATTATGTATGCACACTGGCAAATCTAATAATGCATGTAGTAAGTTACTTCATTTATTTCACTGTTTAACCATTTTTTATCACGTGAGAAGCTTGTTTATGTACATATTTTCAGCACATCTAAATTACATAGTTTTTGGAACGACATAGCATTTTGTATGTTACACACATTTTACAGTGGAATGACGCAGTTTTAGTGACCTCAACACGTTCTTGGTGATATTGCTCACAAACTTATCGTATGAAATAACTGTAGTAACATATTTTTAATAAAAAAATCGTATGCTGAAAATTGACAAAAATCTTCAATATTATCTCAAATTTCGAATCACCCGGTCGACTCAGCTGATGTGTCATGTGTCAAAATGTTGTCGTGCAGAGTGGTTAAATCACCCAATAATAAGAATCCGTCAAAAACAAAGAAATGGATATTTGGATTGAGATTGAATATTAATTTCGGGCATAAAACAAAGGTCTGGATAAAATTCAAGATAAAAGATTATAATCTGCCAAAGACTGGGAATCTTCAATTAACTAATGACACCTTCCTATTTGATCCTCGTTTAACATCAGGCAAGATTTTTATCGAACAAATAAATTTCATTTGGTAAGAAAGAGCTTTCTTTTTTAAATAAGTTTCTAATGTATCAAAGCCAGACAATGCAACGTCTCCAAACAACTACATACTGATCGAACTACTAAGTTACATTAATTAAGGTACCAACTATGAAACAGAGAGGCCGTCCGTACACCCGCAGGGCATAATTACACTACTGTACAGCTGATCGCTTTGTCCGTCGTAATGACATGTGACAATGATGCTAGTTTGTAATATTGACCATGTAATGACAATGGCCATTGCATATTGACCATGCATGGCCACTAGTGACCAATGCTAGACCAAAGACGAAAACATTGTCTTTACTTTTTTTTACGATAATCTATTTTCTTTTTAAACGTTGCCCCACACTAGAAATTTCTCCTGTGTCGTGGGTGCGTTTAAAAACATATAAACTGACATACGCAAACACCTAGACCCGGAACAACTACTTGTATATCATACAAATATTTGCTCCGTGCGGGAATCGAACCCGCGACACACAGCGCATCAGTCCAATGGCTCAGCCACTGCACCAACCGTGCCGTTTCATATGGTTTTCCCATAACCTTCCACTCTTCCTTTTTCCTTCCACAAAACAGCCTTGCCGGTGCACACAATGGCTTAACGCGGTCCAGTTAAGTACGCGCACTGCGAAGTCCGCACACTATTTTGGTGGAATCGTACTGTAACAGAGTGGGTATTCAACCTCCTCTGTTGTCTCTTCCTATTTCCTTCTGGATCAATAAAGATTTTTAAATTTTTGAATTTTCATATTTCGAATTTAATTCTGTCATTTGTGTTATCTTCAACTCTTTTTTGATCAGTAAAATTTTACCTCGGCTAGCAGCTACAGCTGTTCTGCATCTAAAGTTATGTGTTGTGTTGTGTGCTTCCTAACTGGAATGAGCTTTTAAAATACTGTTATAAAATTCTCGGAATATTATCTGCCCTGATTAAGGTTTGTAGTGTAGTGTATAGTTACTCTTCAGGTCCTCAGGACCGTTACATAATAGTAAATTGTTTTATTCTATTGTTCATAGGGTTTCACCCTTGGGGCTGTGAAATAAACGGTTTACAAAACCTGTAGTGGTTTCTTTAATTACTGTCCCATAACTCTTCCCTCCTGTACATATATTATTGCGGCATCGTTCATGAGGGACGTGAACGAATGCCTGAGTACAAATAATACTGAAAAAAAACCCAGATCCTAAATACATTTCCAAGAACGCAGTCCGGTATAATATTTGAGCTTTAAATAATTAATTAAAGCCCACATTTGCGTTTCAAGTTAATTATTTGCTCAGGATAATTTGTTAGCTCTTACTTACATATTTTGATAATTTCGCTGCGAAAAGATTTTTTAATTAGATAATGCGTATTAGCGTTAATTAATAACTGTGTAGAATGACTATGTCGCGAAAGAAACTCTGTCTGTTTGGCGGATTGGCTATTTGTGTCTTAGACGCCCACGGCGTCGGACGTCGCCAGACGATCTCCGGCCACCGTAGGCGCGGGCATGCGGGCGGCGAGTAATGGACGACTCGCTGTCCGACAATGGAACATGCCCGGGTCGACGGCGCGTTGTGTTTCACGCGCGCCTCAAGGAGTGTCAGCATAGTGACGGGGCCCCCTGTAGAGGGCCAAAGCCTGCCAGAGTCGCGGGACTAATTACCGTGCCCTCGGTAATAACCGTGACCCCGGAACGTAAAGGGTTATTGAAGAACACCGTAGATTTTAGTCAGTACGAGTCTGACAGTCCCCCCGCTCTGCCCTGGGTGGGAGGACTCATTTGATGATTTTACCACGATAAAAAAAGGCCTAACCCTTCGGAAGTTAAAACCTGAAGTTAACGTAAATATAAGAAAGGTTATAATTTATTTACATCACTATTTCTAAAACCATGTAATATTAATGTTTGTTAAATTACAAGAAACGTTTCGAGTTACGAGTGAAGCTCGCGGCTGTCTGAAATTGAGAAGCGCTGCAGTCCGATAAGTCGCCTGTTTCAGCTGAAGTACTGCTATCTTTGTTTTATACCCACCTTGGGTCCTACTACGGTACTCAACGGTGTCATAAAATTGTGTAATAAGCATCGTGAGAACGAATAATATTGACGTATTTCTCTTCCTACAACTGTTGGAGCTATTTTAGCCTTTTTGGGGGTGCTTATTTCACAAGCAGGATTTGTAATACGTCCTTACTTTCGGTATTTTTTAAAGATTTTGTGGTTTAACTTTTCGTGGCTAAATAAATACAGCTACATAGGCCGATCTTCCGGGTTAAGCCGCGCTTGCCGAGGTTGGTCTGTGGATGGGTGACCATCTATCATAGCGAGTTTCCTCCGTGCCTCAGAAAGCACGTAAAGCCGTTGGTCCCGGCTGTCATTTGTAGATCTTTGGCAGTCGTTACTGTTAGTCAGAAGCTCTTAAGTCTGACAACCAGTCTTACCATGGGGTATCGTATTACCCAGCTACTGGGTTGTGGAGGTCCGACAGGCAGTCGCTCCATGTTATACTGATATCCAGCTGCATCTGATTTGACTGGAAGCCGACCCCAAAATAGGTAGGAAAAGGCTGATGATGAACTTTTCCCCACACTAGGAATTTCTCCTGTGTCATGGGTGCGTTTACAAACATAGAAACTGACATACACAAACATCCAGACTCGAAACAACTACTTGTGGGCCATATAAATATTTGCTCCGTGCGGGAATCCAAACCGAGACATTCTGCGCAGCAGTCCAATCGCTCAGCCACTGCGCTTACCATACTACTAGCTACGCTAAAAACAAACTAGTGGCATCGTTCCACATCCTGCGATATGTAAGCCAATTCAGGGTAAAAGAATGCTTGAACCCGTTCTCTGATTTTCATACTCGCATAAGACTTGAATTACTGATGTCGGTCACGCGTACGGATTTTTGAAGTGAAAACTTCTTTAGCGGCGTTGAGCACTTTTCTGTAATGGGTATAAAATCTTAAACTCGCGTCAGGACACGTGACCCTGACCGAAAAAGCGTAGGACGGCGCAGGGCGCTTGCGTGAATGTTCGTGTGACTTTATTACTTTTAAAGAAGTTTGTATGCTGGATACATTCGTTGCTAGGTAACATTGTTTATAAAAGATGTACGTCACATTGGAAAATTATTGAAATAAAAAGTCAACCATTTTTGCGAGTTTTACTAAAATCTGTTCACAAGATATTTCCAACAATTACTATTCAAGTTTTCACTTCTGCCGGCACTCCCAGAGTGCAACCCGTCGTTTTTTATTCGCACGCGTGTAATTTCACAATGTTTAATTTATTAATTAAGCATTGTAAAATTGCAACACGCTGCGTCGCTAACGTCAACGAACGATTTATTTTGTTTTTTTTCACTAAAATACGCGACCGACAGTACGCGACTGACATCAACGTAACAGGAATTCAGGCCTTTATACGTTTGATAAAAACTGATCCCAAACAGCCCTATATAAATTCTAAAACGCCACAGAATCTCACTTCAAAACTCACTTCTTTGTCGATTACATATTAATCTTATAGTAGCAATGTTATCAAGCTGCAGGCAAAACATGCATTATGTATAAGTTTTTACAAGAGCCGTCAGAAAATGCAATTTGAAACAAAGTATCAAGTTTAATGCGATCCCCAGATTAAAAATAGTGAGAAAACACTCCTTGAAGAAGTTTATAAAAATGATTTTGATGAATTGTTTGCCGTTCTTCTTGGGAACTGTTACTTGTTATAACTTTCAGTCGAAAGTGTTATTTCTTGAGTTATGAATCATATTTGAGTAGAAAAGTTTATAAGGGATAGTATTTGGATTTAGAAGGGATGCATACTGTTGCCTGACCACAAATAAGGCAAATGCTTTTGTATTGTAAAATACTTCTCTAAATACCGTCTCGTGGTCGCGGGACTTACGAATTACCGTGACGCCGGAACGTAAAGGACTATTAGAGGACACCGTAGATTTTGGTCAGTACGAGTCTGACAGTCGCTTCCACTCTGCCCTGGGTGGGAGGACTCATTTGATAATTTTAACAAGTAAAAGAAATAACCGTCGCGTCCCATTCCAGTATTCTTTAAACATTTTTTTTCATTTGCTCTCCGTGGTTTCTTTGCCAACTTACCAATGTTGCAATCAAACGACCCGTATAGATTGTAAATGAGCGACGTAATATAAAAAAAAGTCTGAACACAAATAATTCAACCATCTCGACTAAATGCATTAACATTGTTAATACTCGTTTCAAAGCAAAAACACAAAGAAAAATAAAACCTCACTAATTAGAGCTTAATCCATCCCATTTTTCCTAATTACCCCCATCAGTTAATAACAGTAATAAAATAATTAGACTTGAGAGGAAAAGAATGCTTTATTATTTCAAATTAAAATCTGCAGGGTAATCCGTCAGACGGCGGTGAAACAAGATGGCGGATGAAATTCAAAATGGCGGACGCAGGTGCAACGGCTTAGGCGGGATTTTATTTTGCTTTTTTTTACTTGTTGTGTTGCTAGAGGTTCTATCCATACACTAATATAATGAATGCAAAAATAACCCTGTCTGTTCTGTTGCTTTATATTAACGGCTGAATTGAGAGACCAACCTGACTAAGCCATTATTTTGACACATTCAGCTTACAAAAAATTCGGCTTTGAAGAGTATATCGTATCTTTCACGCATGCTAGCTTAGTCTCTTTCTTATTGTATCATATTTTGATGGATTTGTAATAGTAACGCCCATTTATTGCCAGTTTTCAAAACGGTATATTGTTTTTGTTTTATCTCTTTCTTATTGTATTATAATTTGATCGATTTTCGATATTTATTGCCAGTTTTCAAAACGGTTTATTGTTTTTACATAAATTTTCCAATTCATAGTGAACTCCACTAATCCATATTTTACAGCACAATAAACATATACTAACGGGTATAACTGCATAAGCAGATATCATAAAATTCATTGAGCGAAATCGTAAAACGCGTCGACGTCTGAATATCGAAGTATTCATGACACTTTACGAGTTTTCATTCATCCGTGAAACTGTCAATAGGTACTTGGCTTTCAGGAGAAAATTGCATGGAAAATAGTTATTTATTTTTCATAAACTTCTTTAGAAATAAAACGAAGGTAAGGGAAAAGAAAGACGAGTGATATCTTTACCAACATCTTTTTTTGTCACTGTTTTTTTTTCGTAATAATTGAAACAGAAGTTAATTCACGAAGCTAGCAATCAAATAATATATAGGTTTTATTTAATATAAAAATATTTATGATATTATGTTGATATTCATGTTATTTCATGAATATCATAAATATTTTAACACTTAAAACTTTTGTTTAAAAATGAACGTGTGACAATGTTAGAAATGTTTACTGAATAATTTAAATACTAGTCAATTTCATCCGAAACAGAAAAAAAAACATCAAAATTACAGGTATAACATGAACTCCGAATTCACTAAAAATCATTTTACACATTATGAATCAGCCATAAATAATAGTACAAAACCCAATTCCAAATCCCAATATCCAAATTATCCCAGAAATCAAAATATTCATTCCTAATCAAAACATTTGTGGTACTCATCAACCCGATGACATCAAGAAATACGATACCACTTATATATTAGCATACAACCTCAACCCTATTTGTTGAGGCGAATGCTAATAGAACTACCTACAAGGATCGGTATTACTCAAAACATCTTTACCCACTAAAGATTGCCCGCGGCAAGGCTCATCAAATTACCTAATGGATAACCGCTTTTAATTATTTAAAGGTTAATTTACATGGGTTAACGTGAGGTTGTTGGTTTTTGGGAGTTATATTACTCAGTTATCTGACGGAAAACATACTTTCCCAAACAGAAATGGATATCGGTATGAAAATGGTCAACATAAACATCAGCTTTATGCGGCAGTGACAAAGTATACCGATTAGCTTCTAAACAAATTTAGGTTTCTTTTTTAACAATTCGACGTTGCAGTTCACTAAGTTATCAAAAAGATCCAATGGTTGAAAGTTTACTTGACTTCAAAAATTCTTTTTGGGGATTACTACGGCTTTTAATTTTCTCCACGTATTTAAATACAGGCACCTGATTACAATGCTGAGAGGTACGAGTACCACTTGCGGTTTGACGACCTTGCAACTTTTTCACGCTCAATCTCAAAGTGTGAAAAGACCAGCGAAAGTTGTGCCGACAGTTAAAAGGACAATGTTTCCAATGAAATGTGTTTCCACCGTGGGTCCTTCAGCTATAATCTCATATTTTATGAAACCTCTTTTAAAATTGCTAGATTACGAGTACAAATCTGCTAAAAGTACTTCTCTCTTTTAGCTATTCAACCAACATATCAAAGTGAATAAATAATATTACAGAAAAACAGTTTATCCTTTAAGCCTCCATAAGCACCTACCTTTCAAAACAGAGGTATTACAAATACCTCTACCTACCCCATATCTTCAAAGTGTGTAACTATGTGGAGCGGCAGATCGCCCACGGCGTCAATTTGTCTAATGCGAAACTATACTGAACATATTGTTTGGTTAACAACCGCTGTACACCTTGTATATAATGTGTTTATTATTAATCTGTGTTACTACATGTGTTTATCATATTGATCTGTTACTACTTTGTGCCTTCTCAATATATTTTGTTGTTTGTGATCAGATAATTAAATTAAGTAAGGGAAGAGATTTTTAGTGTTGTCTCAATGTTTGACGACACGGTTGGCGTAGTGGCTGAGCGATTGTTGTTCCGGGTCTGAGGGTTTGTGTGTTTTCATATGCTTAAAAGGAGACTCCAATCACTAATATTGTAAATTTACTAGTGAAAGAAAATAAATTATTTGAATTTGTCTGTGTGTTTCTGTGTTTGTAAACGCACCCACGACATAGAAAAAATTCCTTGTTTTGGGCGACGTTTTTTTAATTTTAATTTACTTCAGTATTGTGATAAGGTTGAAAATCTATAAAAGAAAGAAAGAAGATAGCATACACACATTTGTGCGAGTAGACACTTTTATAGTTTGACTGTTCTAAAGCCAGGTAAAAAAAAATTAAAGACAAGAGAAATAAATATTTTTGACTTAAAAATTATTCTGACCGTAATTTATTCTTCGTCAATGTAATGCTTTCTGTAAAACCTGGATATTATGCTTTTTTCACGTGGTAAAATCATCTTATGAGTCCTCCCACCCAGGGCAGAGCGTAGAGAATAAGAGCCAAAGTTACACTTTCAAGGAATATTAGTTTACGGTAAGATTTCACGTTACGTAGGTCTTAAAAACAACACGAAATAACAAAGTATTCTAGGAACAGTATCCACGTGGCGCGGGTGCAACCGTCCTTGATCTAGAACTAGTTAAAGGGCAAGGACGATGTGAACTCAGACGCTAATGTAAGAGAAACTTGGAATTTAGTAGTATAATGTAGTAATAAATGATGCAGTGAAGAAGTTTTCTTTTGAAATACTTCTTGTTTGCTCAAAGCATACTACCTGGGTGGTCGCGGGACTGTACGAATTACCGTGACCCTGGAACGTAAAGGGCTATGGAAGGACACCGTGGATTTTAGTCAGTACGAGAATGACAGTCCCTCCCGCTCTGCCTTAGGTGGGAGGACTCATTTGATGATTTTACCACGATAAAAAAAAACCTATTTAAAACCAAAAAGATAATAAATATAGTCTCATTTTCATTGTGAAATATTTATACACTAGTTTTTCATACTATGAAAATGATAAAAAGAGACAAATAAGCACTATGATATATATACGAGCGCAAAGTAAATAAATAAAGATACACGTATGATATATGGAAGATATTTGTTTGATATAAATTTGTACAAGAAGCGAGTACTAGCCGCCCGCTTATTATGGATGCGGCAATCGAACCACAATTTATTTGTATTGTGCAGACGCCTCAGTTCACTCGGAGTATGTTTATTAGGGACTAAAGTCTAATATCGAAGCTACACGTCAATAGTATTTATTTAGAAATGTATCATTAAAATTATTGGGACCCGTCAATACACTACCCTACACGCTGATAAATATCGTGATTCGACAGTTTATATTGACGGATCATAATATTTATTGAATGTATAGTTCGCCTAAAGGATACATTTTCCATCGTTTTTTTTTTTGTGTTCTGTATGATTCTGTCAATCTAGTAAAGCTATACACGACCTTAGTTAGAAAAGATATATCGATTGATCATGTTATTGAAAACGCCAGAAGAGTAATATTGTGACTTAAAAACTTTAAATCAACACGATTTAACTATCAAAAACATGAAGTACCTATTCCACATTGGTCACGCTCTAAAACGACATCTGAGTGAATGGCACCTGAGATACCACATAAGGCACCTATCAATATTTATCGCAGGTGCTATTAGTGAAATAGTTAGTAACCCTTATTTTAATACTGAGCTCACAAGAAGAGTTTATGTTTTTATGTATGTTTTTTACAATCTGACTCTCGCTACCTTTGCACCGTATTCCCATTATCTGGTAGCTCTGCTCAAAAACATGCAATACCCTTTTCTTCTCTACTCCATGTTCAAATAGAATTGAACGGGAGTGTGCAAATGTGATGATGCACATTAGGCTTTCATTTCCCACCGATGTGGAAGGGGATTGATCGCGTCCATTTGTTTCATCCCTTTGTCTCGCAAATTTTCGTAATGTAGACTTTCGGAATTGGCACATCATCTCTTTTCATATTCACTTACAGTCAAATTGAGTTATTTTGTACCTCCTGTATTAAATGTATTAGTTTGTTTTGATACCGCAGCTCTTTTAAGGGTTTCGTAACTCAAAGAGGAAAAACGAGAACCCTTTTAGTTTTTTTTTAATTTTATATTTATTTGACTGTCTCATTGGTCTTATCTTTGTAAAAGTTAAGTGTCTGCTTAACGTGAAATACCGGGTTCGATTCCAAGCTTGGGCAAGGTGTAATTTATTTCTCTGTATAGTCTACTATCCTTTTAAATTTGATAATCAATTCGGTGACATATTGTAAAAGGCATATTTCCATAAATAAAATACGGGACTCGTGGCCAAATAAAGTAATAGAGCTCTTTGCCAGTCAATTAAATATAAAATAGAACGGGACCAAATGTACGTCCTTGAGGAAAACCTTCATGTTTTTTTATAAGCCTTAATAATTACATGTTGAACATCGTATTGGTCTGTAAATTTAGAATTATAAATACAGTCGTATTCATATAGATAAGAATTAATAGACTTTCCATTGTGTTAAGCACGAAAGTTCTAGAAACAGCTTCAATATCTATAAAATGAAAATAAATATTCTCTAGTCTTCATTCGATGTTGACTATTGATACCAGCAACATGCCTCAAATAATGAAAATTCGTAAAAGCTTCACAAAGATTGGCTTCATGGGTTTACAACTGGCAAGGGTTCTTTTAGGGAACTATAATTTAATAAGTGATTCCAAATACAATTGTTGCTTTATCAAGCTTTACTGTGTCATTCTTCTTCTCTGTTTGAACATCTGGCATTTTCATTACAATTCATTAACAAGTTTGACTACTGTTACTGCTTTGGAATTCTCCTGTTTCAACTTCTACTACTTGATTACTTCACAAGAATATTTGATACAATTCTACAGTGGCATAACAACAAGCGATGCCGTTATGGGTTTTAAGACCCTCCCAAACCTTGACACAACTATTATTGTCATTGTTTGGTCTGCTCTGTCTGCTAGATTTTTCTTAATGATGTTGAGCTGGCCTCCTTCTTACGGATCCGCTTTCTGTATAATGACGCTCTCCAATGACACCAACAGAATGCTTGTCTGGGTCGTAATGTATACATTGTTTGTCAGAATGAGGGCCATAAAAAAATGTTTAAAAAACAATTTTATTCATGTCAATATCGTTGATAAGCTGCAAGTGGATAAAAATGTGAACGTTGTAAGGAAATGTATGGGCTATTACAACAACTTACTTGACAATAAAAATCTTATAGATAAACCATTGCAGTTTGCGGTAAGTTACTTGTAATTTTATAAAAAATCTAACGTAACTTTGATCCATTTGATTGGCGTGGTCAAGAAGCTTAATTAGTCGTGATGGCCCAAAGGTCAAGCTTCTCATGAACGAGGTTGTGAATTCAAAGCCAGGTAAGTATCAATATGTACTTTTAAATGCATAATAATAAAAATATGTTTTCTTTTAAGTTTTCCTTGCACATCACAGATTTGGTTGTTGAAAAACTTCGTACGGCGGAAACCGAATGTAAGTCCAAAGCCATGTAAGGGATCTGTAGAGTTCCTAAAAGCGGCTTTATTGTCTCTGATACTAGAGGGTGGCTACCTCAAATTCGGATACACGAATTTAAAACACGAGAATTAAAGAAAAAACTATTACTAATTTCCAAACTCTTCAATATAGATAATAAGAGCATTTTTCTATTTTTATTCATTGGTTTTCTAAACTACAGGTATTAATATCGTTGCTGTGCAATTTACCACAATGGGTGGCTGGAATATATCATGCTGTACGGATATGTCTAGAAGAAGTCAGTGATTAACTTTTTTATCTTTGGTTTTACATTCTTAACATTGACCGTATGAGGTCACTTAAGAAGTATGAAAAGAAGAGACTGAATCGGAACTGTATCGTGAAAACATCTCAGTTTGCTTAGCTCAGCAGCTTAGCTTTGTTAAATCTCTTGTTTGACAAAGAAGGAGGAAAAACTCACCCAGGCCTTCTTAGAAAAAAGAGGTCAGGTGAACTAGACGTGGCGAGGTCATAAAGGTGGCTTCTGAAATGAATTAGATTAGGCTTTTGCGCATCACGGAACAGCAAAGGCTAATTTGAAAAAATATGTACTTGAAACGGTCAAATTTTGATGACGATCATCAAAATTTCATTTTTTTATTAAACCTCTATAATATTCCAGGATTTCAATAAAACCGTTTCCATTGTGACGTGGGGGATAATACTCGTATTTTCTGTACTTGTAGTCTTAATGCCAGCCTTTATCGCTGAATTGATTGGCAACGAAATAGATGAAATCAAGGCTACGCTTGTTACCCAGCTGATTCGATGTTCAGGTAAGAAATTGATTATCTGTTTGTGTGTGAAATAAAGGAAGGAATGGAAGAAAGAGTGCAGATGAATCAGGATAATGTTGTGAGAGAAGTTTTGAGTATGAATGTGGTTGAGTAGAGTAAACATATACTAAAGAAACAATAGATACTATATATACTACGAGAAGGGTCATGTAGCAAGAGCGAAGGCGACTGCTGAGACTATGATAAAGAAGCATGGAAGAAGATGTGCTACGTCGATCCTAAATCAACTAGTGTAGTGTCTTTAGACTTAAAAAAGTTGGTTATAAAGCACACGTACTACTTGCTTACTACACATAGCAAATAACAATGCGGGTTGGTAAAGAATACGCGCTTTAAAAGTAATCTCTCTTTTCAGATCAGTCCCTACGGTTTGAGTTGGAGACAGCTCTCCAGTATATTCAGGTTCGTCCGCTGAACTTCATGCTCTGTGGCGCAGTGTCCCTCGACATCAAACTACTGTTCAGTGTCATCAGCATTTGTATCACCTACGTTATTGTCGTTATGCAGTTTACTCATTTCAGTGCATTATAAATTTGGTACTATATCTACTGTTATTTAGTCTTAAAAACTGTCGTGGTTTGCGTGTACGTTTTCCTAACAAAATGGCATTGGTTTTTTATTTATTGTTCTTTAACGATAATGAATGTTAAATTTAAGAGTACTGAGTTTTCAATGTGAGACGCTTCGACGGCACGGTTAGCGTAGTGGCTGAGCGATTGGACTGTTGCGCTGCGTGTCGCGGTTTCGATTCCCACACGGAGCGTATATTTGTATGATCCACAAACAGTTGCTTCGGGTCTGGGCGTTTGTGTGTGTGAGTTTATATGTTTGTAAACTCAACTACGACACAGGAGAACTTCCTACTGCGGGGCAACGTTATTTAAAGAAAAAACTTATCTGTCAATAAAATTGTATGAATTTTAGTAGTTGTTTTATTTCCAAATACGTATACAGTTTTATTTATATATTATATAAGCCTGTAAGAATCAGAGGCGAAGTTACACTTTTTCAGCTGTGAAGGCGTGATTAACAAATACATTTTCACACGTCTAATATTGGTTTATATCGAAATATTACTTAAAAACATCGCGCAACAAGAATTCTAGAAACAGTATCCACGTGGCGCGGGTGCAGCCGTCCTTGATCTAGAACTAGTTGAAGTGCAAGGACGAAGCGAAGCACAGATGATAATGTAAGAGAAACTTAGAATTTAGTATTATGATGTAGTACTAAATAATGCAGTAAAGAAGTTTCCTTTTGAAATATTAGATGATCGCTCAAAGTATACGTGGAACAGCGTATTTACGTAGATTTTGTAAAACAGATTGTGATGTTTTCATATCTTTTGAGATATTATTTGATTGATTGATTTTCAGTTAGTCATTTCTGACATTCCCATCCGCTCGACCCGGGTCCAGAGGACTCATTTGATGATTTTTCGACGTTAAAGGCTTTTTAAAAGGTAAAGTGACGAAGTATTATGGTGACTGTTGTTTGAAATTTTCATCTCGAATCCCTCAGAAATCCAAGTTGGCGCAGAGGTTGCAGTAGACATCATAATTCTGCCCTGATAACAAAGAATGCAGTAATCGACATTTTTGAGATTTTCATTTTTTTCCAGAAATGGCATCCCAAGAGGTTCATGTACATGAAAAAAATATATTTTCATAAAAAAATTCACTCTAAGTATGTTTTTTATGTAATGATTTTCGCCGTCAGCTGATATGAAATATGTTTTTTGCGTTTATCTCGTAACCGCCATTTTGCGATTACTGCATTCTTAGTTATGACGGCAGAATTATATGTATTCTAATTAGGCTAATTGGTTAGTAAAATAAAGTCAGCGCATAAAAATAAGACGTCCATTTTATCTACAACCCTCAAATCAAATTTTCGAAGTCTTGAAGTGTTCATGAATAATTCTGAAGCGAGTGCATGGATAGTGTCATCAGTCACACACAGTAACCGGGGTTGGTAAACAAATGAGAGGAAGAGTTTTGATATTCAAATGAAATTCGATTTTCAATGACAAAATAATATTTAAAATAGTTTTTAATCGTTAAAATCTATAAATAAAACTATAAAGTAAAAATGCATGAAATAGAGAGAAAGACTGGCAATACCATCAACTGGGCATAGACCCTTTACTCTATCCTGCTCCTAAAACCTGAAATTCTGATGGAAAAACCCAATAACAGTTTGTTCAACCTGGGAATCGAACTCTTCTCAACACTCCTTCTCAGCAGTCGCACCAGTAACATACAGTTTATACGAGACAGGAAAAAGTACTTGTGTCATGTTACTTCCATTTCAAATGTTTTATATCTGTGATGTATGTAGCTAGTAGTCATAAGTAATTGTGGGTACATTGATATGAAGTATTGTGGGTACTTATTTTTCACTTGTCAATTATTTAGCCAGTCATTATACGTTGCAGCTAACCGTGACTACATCTATTATTTATTCCCGTATTTCGAGTGCTCCAACCCAAGAATTCTTCAATATCATAGGAAATAATATTTTTTCTCCCATTAAATCGCGTAACCCAAAATATTTACAACACCCAACATGCTCCGCATCCCCCACAAGCCCTAGATCTCATCTAAGCTAGGTTTCCGTAGTGCGCCATTAAAACAAGCTGGATCAGTGAAATCTCAGCCATTGGCGCGGATGGTTTTATAACTCGAATACATAATTTATTACTACAATCACCGAGGATGTGGGAATCCAAGCTTCTACGGTGGAAGTTGGTTTTTGTAGGAAGGTTTTGAGGGGAGTTTGGTTTGATATACATCTAGACATAGTTGAAACTGGTTGGAGAAGGTGGTTTTATTGTGTAAACTTAGAGACGCAAAATTTCTCATCATTAGAATAAGATTTGATATAAGACAGCTTGTGTGACGAATTAAGCTCTTATCGTACTGTAACTGGTATATTAGTCAGCATTTCACAAATTTTCTGAAAATATCGTATTGGTCAAAAGAATTCATATTGTCACCAGGAGGTACTTTCAAAAATCCGGATACCTTGATTAAAATAACCTATAATAAATGTTTGTTTAAATGACAGGCCTGTTGGTCTAGCGGTTAGTGACCCTGACTGCTATGCCGGAGGTCGTGGGTTCGATTCCCACCCAGGACAGATGTTTCTGTGATGAGCACGATCATTTGTTCTGTGTCTGGGTGTAATTTATCTCTAATATGTATGTATTTAGAAAATATATAAGTATGTTCATCAGTTGTCTAGTACCCATAACACAAGCTCTGCTTAGCTTGGGACTAGATGGGGTTGTGTGATAGTTGTGGAATATTTATTTATTTATTATCTATGGTAAGAAAAACAGCGTCCATATTTTATCACATCTTTGCATTGCCTCGCAGATAAGAATAAAGTTATCCCTGTGGACTCCAACATACGCACAGTAGAGACGACGGTAGTCATAAAACTAGCTGGTTTAGCATAGTTTTTATTATTCTAGTTCTGATTTGACTTGTTGATTCTCTGTGTAGCAGGTAAATAAGTTCTAAAGCAAGATGAAACCGAGCCAGTGCTAAATTTTAAGTGACTTGAAGCTTAAAATCGAATTTGTTGGAATGTTTTGTCTATGGAGACAGATTTGGGTTTCCATCAGATTGCTATGATGTGATAAGAATTCCTGCAGAATGTACAGTATAAGTTTTTTTATTTTGAATAATTTTGAAAGTCACTTTTAGATTAAAATAAAGATTAACGGAACTGTTAAGAAGAATCTATAGAATTTAAATTCATTGAGTAAACACACTTTTTAAATGGATGATACGATTTATTTCAAAATTACACACAAAATAACAAAAACGTATTAAGGTATCAGTCGCAAATTGTGAATAATGTGACACCTCATCAAGCTGAGCATATCTACACGATATTATATGAATTATTCATACACAACTTCCAAACAACATACTGACAAATATCAATAGAACCTAAACACCCTAACAAATGTTCTAAAACAGAGCTCTTTGTAATTTGGACATGTGTACTTGGACTTAATATACCAAATTATGTAGACCGCTCGATGCTTGGTGAATGTTTGGTAAATGAGGTCTTTGTGCAGTGGTGGTGTGAATCTCATTGCCAGCACACAATAGGATGCCATCAATCAGGGTAAGATTACAACCGTGACATCACATCAAACCGGGGTTTAGGGGTATGTGTAAAAATTTAAATTAGTTTTTTTTTTATATTGTTACGGAATGAATTTTGCGAGAAAATGTTCTACCTATATCGGCGACGCAGTATACCTATTTTGTAATGAGATTTTTTGAACCGTATTTAAAAGAAGGAGGTTCTCAAACTAATGCAAACGGTTCGCGTCACCTCTCAAAACGTGAAGAAAATTAAAGGTACACCACATTTTATAATGCAATTTGATGTAATGAGATACACACTAGCGCCGCATCAAAAGGACTTGACTCTTGACGCGAATTAATACGAAACATTGGTATTTATTTTGTTTATTTTTTAAATTTAGAATATCTTCTGTGGTTCTTTCACTTAACTAAAATAAAAAACCTTAAAATTAACGACTAAAATAAAATAGCTCAAGCGATTTAAGAAAATGGCCACTTAAAAATAGCGCACGCAATAAAATTGCCTAAGAACAATAACTGGGATTACATAAACAAATAAAACTCAAGAAGGCAGTTAAAATATTTTATCTGTTATGAATATAATCCTGTTTTTACGGCGATATTAAAATTGAACCGGAGGCAGAGGATTGATGCACAGAGTAGAGCGTTGCTATTGTTATGTTATAATGCGGGTGCCAAGGTATACCGCAAAATTATTAGCTTAGCTTTTGTTTGTTCAAAATCACACTGGTCGAAGGACTCATTGCGACAATTGACGATGGCAGTTCGAAAATATTTTTTTATTTATTTATTTACACTTTTACGTACAAATGTGGTACAAAAGGCGGACTCCACGCCGCAAGGCATTATCTACCAGTCAGTAACAAATATTTGTTGCATATTTCGATAACAGTAATTCTCTAAATGCTTACTAAGATTTCATAGCCTCATAATTACGAACAACTTTTGCAATAGGAACAGCTGCCAAAAAATACGAAATTTTTATTAATATGGACAAACGTTGATATGCAACTTCAACTCTTTCTAATATTATTTTATTCGATTATTTATCTACCTACCTTGAAAGAGGGGAGCTAGCAATGGATGCAAATCATAATAAATAAGTGACGTCTAAAATCAGCATTTTTTAAATGTCAACCGTTGATACCTTTTCTTATATTTCCAAATCGTATAGCTTTCAATGAGCAAAATCTTTACTTTTAACAGTAAAGGAGACATAAAACCTTAAGAAGTGTTTAGAAGGATTATCTTTGCTACCCCTTACACTTTTTTATTATTTTAAGGGCTAATTGTAACCCTTCATTTATTTTGCTCCACATCTGGCTTCATCTTGTTGAGTTCTGAAGAAATATTTTTCTGATTAAGTAATGAATTATTTTGCGCTTTCGTACTGTTTTTTCTTAAGTTATTTGTTGTTTCTTTTTGTAATTTTTTACATTAATCATTAAATTGGCACTAAACTTAGGCCCACTTGCACCACAAACCACTAAACAGGTTTAGCGCTAAACTGATTTAAAACATCGTTCTGTCGCTGTCAACTTCAAACAATTTGACAGAGGCAAAACGATGTTTTAAATCAGTTTAGCGCTAAACCTGTTTAATGGTTTGTGGTGCAAGTGGGCCTTAATGCAGCGCAAATTTAAACGATTTTATTTAAGTGCTTATTTTTCATTGAATTGCAATTACTTATATTTTAGTTTTTTTACTTATTATTTGATTAACAGTGATGCAAACATTGTTCAACAACATTTTTAAGACAAAGTTATTGATTATAAGCCATGTATTATAATTTTTCAGTTTTTTTATTGATTGTTCTTGTTTAATATCTACAAGTCTCGGTTTTTCCTTAAAGTTACCTAAAAATTAAAATCACTTCCAATTCATAAACCGGCAAGTGCAATTTTGAAACATTAAATTAATTTGCGAAACGACAAAGTGTGGAAGCAATTTAAATTGTGGACCGAGTCGCCTGACCTTAGGGACTGGCCTGACTTTGATCGATGGTATAAGTTTCATCTGTTTTGGCCTCGGAAATTGGACTGTTTATAAATAGCTGAAGTTAATTTTGGTTAAGATTTTAAAGCTTGTTTTTCGTGGATTGACACTCCCTTACTTCAGCATCTTTGCTTATTGCATATGTTATGTGTATATGTATGTTAAATCGATTATCTGGTGAGTCTACCTGCTTATATCCCTAATTTTTTTCACACAGTTCTTATTCCTTACAGTTTAGTTTTAAAAAGAACGCAATTTATAAATACTGGCTGCTGATTATATAAATTAAACTGCACAAATTGTAAACCGATACAGCTTGTTTAGCTTATAAAACGCTTTAATTTTGTTGTGTTTTGCAAAAACTTGAACGAATCATCTCAGAATGGCTGAAGAATATTGAAAAAAGTAGCTCAAAGATTGGTCTGAAATAGCGCAAGAGACACCACATTATATTTTCGAGGTATGCGAAGCCGGTGGCTAATATTATGGCTTTTCCATAATTATATAAGACTGTTCCTACGATGAACAGAATACCTATCTAGCTACCCTTGATTCAAAACGTATAAACAACAGAATGTCGAGACAAACACACATTAATATGAAATTAGTCAACTTTGAATCCTACCACGGAGCGTATATGCCGATAAATAAATCAATTGCGAATAATTCCACCAGACAAGACCGCACTCTGTTGCCACAGACTTAACAAGAAATTAGACGGTACAAATATTTCAAGTGCACAAATTTATTATTTTAAATTTATTTATTTAAAATAAAAAAGTGACAAAAAATTTACCTAATTGTCCTGAATTGTGCTATGGACATTTGGCAAACTGACTCTTTAGTAGATTCATGATGACAAGTATTAGCATGACCCTTTTCATTCATGTCACTTATTGTATTCTCTTTTCATGCATGTCTTATCATTTCCTTTGTGCTGTAAAAAAATCACGTCTTGCACTGTGCTCCAATGCACTAAAATGTTGTATTATTTAATGTAAATAAATTCGAAGTTAGACCTTTAATATATCAGTAACTATAAAATCAAAGCAAAATGAAATAATCAAAATGGCGGGAGAACGATTATGTTTTTCCATTCCTACAATGTTCGTTTGTCAACAATGCACCAGACCACTTCGCTTACCATCAGGCGAAATATTAGTCAAACGTGAGCCTATAGCTAACTAAGAATGCTGGTTTTCTTAGTTAGCTATAGGCTCACGTTTTCACCAGCAGATGCCACTTACCATCTCTATACAATTCATAAGGCTGCGAGAGGTAACATTTCCATGCAGTCGATATTAATAAAGAGATTATGTCGACATGAAATATCGATATACCATACGAATGACAACTGTTTGTGAGCTTAAGTAATTACAACAATTTGATGAATATGTCTATAAAATCATACAAGGATGGTTTGGCGCTCGAGTAATGTAGACGTGGCGCCGATAAGTTATTATGTATATCTTGTGTCACGGCACTGTCCAAGCAGAATATCCACGGCCCTGGAACGTGTGAAAGTACAAAGGAGTTTGAGTCGGTAATAATCTGACAGTCCCTTATGGTACTCACGTACGACTGAGGGACTCGTTTAATGATTTAACATCCTTAAATAAAACTTGTTTAACCTTCGTGTCTGGGTTAAAATATAAACAGAATTTAAGCGGAAACTCGTATTCCTTCCGGAAGTACTCCACTTCAATTTCTTACCTTTTTTCTTGTTACTCTCTTTGGTCTTTCTCTTCTCTCTTATAATCGTTTTCTGTGTATTTTCACGCAAAAAGATTTACACGCACGGTACTTTTTTTATAATTTAATCGAAAGACCGCCGACATTTTTATAGTATTTCAAAGACTTCCTGTATATGCACAAAACAGAACTCGGTCGACCATTTCGTCCCCATTAGCTACACTATCTATTCCAGAGACAATATCTACCAATGCGTCAATATCTATACTACAGTTGATACAATAGTTATGCATGACCTGTGTCTGTTTGATAAATGTATTTGGCGCGCTGTCAATACTCGACCCGGCTAATATATGACCGTGGTTATGATTTATGATCGTCACTTCATTAACTTGATTATCTAGAGTATGTATGTTTGTGAGTATGTTGGAAATAATAAATAATAAATAAATAAATATTCCACAACTATCACACAACACCATCTAGTCCCAAGCTAAGCAGAGCTTGTGTTATGGGTACTAGACAACTGATAAACATACTAATATATATTTCTAAATACATACATATTATAGATAAATTACACCCAGACACAGAACAAATGATCGTGCTCATCACACAAACATTTGTCCTGGGTTGGAATCGAACCCACGACCTCCGGCATAGCTGTCAGGGTCACTAACCACTAGACCAACAGGCCTGTCAAAAGGAAAGATTCAATAACATTGTAATCATCATCATCATCAGCTTGTACGGGTAGCAGTCTACTGCTGAACATAAGCCTCTTCAATCGTACGCCTTTTCACTCTATCACCAGCTGCTCTCATCCAGATGTTAACGGCCACCACAAATAGTGTGATTGGGAGTAGCAATAACAGGAATACTGTTCTTACAGAATAAGAGAATTAAAAAAAAACTAAATGTCATTTCTATTTATTCACAGCAACAATAACAGTGATGTAAGACAGAAACTTTTCTATCATAGGTGCGTTCTCAAACATTAAAACTCACACAAACACTTTACTCGGAATAAATAGTTGTAGATCATACAAATCGAACCTGCAACACGCAGTGCAGCGGTTAATGATAGGATCGAGTTTGACCACTATCTCACGTGATAGTAAGCGATGATGTGGTCGATGGAACAAATATCTGAGATCATATATCTAAACAACAATAATTCACCACACTGTTAAAATAAGAAAACTCTTAAACACTAAACACGTTGAAAATACTCATGAAACAGACAAGAACATTAACAATGAAATCAATAATAATTCATGTCCCGCATGACGAGAACCTCGTGAAAGCAGAAAAAGATAAACAATTCAAGTATCTTGATCTGGCTCGCGAGGTTGTTGACATGAATACAGCACGTGATGAATACAGGGACGTGAATACAGCAGTTATTGTGCCGATAGTCGTGTCTGCCAATGCCTTAATTGCCAAGAGCCTCGACCAACACCTGAGGAGGCTCTCGCTGGGTAGCTGGGTCAAGCGCTTGATTCAGAAGGCAGTACTCCTAGACACAGCGCGTATTATTAGGAGGTTCCTCTCTCAGGAGCCCTGACCACCGGTAGCCCGGACCCTGTTCCCGGTGCTGGTGGACTGTTATTTTTTTATATTTTTAAATGTTTTTTATTGCTTTTTTGTAAAAATATTTAAAAATGTAATTTATAAGTCTAAAAATGAATAAAAAAAAAATCAATAACAATAAATTCTTTGAACTAAAAACTGAGATTGGTGAGCTGCATGAAAACAATGGCATAGGTGATACAGAGGCTGATGATGGTGAACGGCAGGTAGATGTCGAGCGTCACCGCGCGGCAGATCGTGTATCTGAACGGACGCAGCGACACATACTTCAGGGCAGTCTCCAGCTCGAACTGAAGAGATGGATCTGTAGAATAGTTAAAGTTTGTATGCAGGAGGTAACAATTGAAAATACAGGTGCTGACAAACTTGAGCATTCACTTGTAATGAGCATTTTTGCGAATGTTACATTACAGAAAAAATAAAAATAAAGCGTTTTAGCGAGCATTCTAACGAGCGTTTTGGGTAGCTTGGAAAAAAAAAATTATGACCACGACCAAAGCATTCGCTTTTTTTTTATCGTGGTAAAATCATCAAATGAGTCCTCCCACCCAGGGCACGGCGGGAGGGACTGTCAGACTTGTACTGACTAAAATCCACGGTGTCCTTCACTAGCCCTTTACGTACCGGGGTCACGGTAAACCCTTGGTCCCGCGACCCCGGCAGGCTTTGGCCCTCTACAGGCCCCGTCAATATGCTGACACTCTTTGAGGCGCGCGTGGAACACAACGCGCTGTCGACCCGGGCATGGTCCATGGTCGGACAACAAGTCGCCTATTACTCGCTGCCCGCATATGCGCCTACGGTGGCCGGAAATCGTCTTGCGACGTCCGACGCCGTGGGCGTCTACCATTGCGGCTGGGGTAGAGGGAGGACGCTGTCCTCTCCCTCAGGCGGCCCGCCTCCTCCTTCACGAGCATGACTGCTTCGCAGAAGGAGGCGACCGCTTCCCACTCCGTCTCGCCCCGCAGCATGGCCTCGACCAATGCCGGGCGCGAGAGGTCTCCGCCTATCGCCGTCGTGAGGCCACGGTGGTGCTCTGCCCAAGCGAGGCAGTCCTGCACCGTATGCTCCACCGTGTCCTCCGGACGATCCTCGCAGTGGTGACCCAGGCGTTTCTTCCCTCCCTATCAGACACAGGAACCTCCCGAAACTTCCGTGTCCGGTGAGGACCTGCGTCATGCGGTAGGTCAGGACGCCGTGACGCCTATCCAGCCACTCCTCAAAGAGGGGTCTCACCGCCGCGATGGCGGCGTGCCCGTAGAGCATTCGCTAGAGAAAGAAAGATATGCTTGGCACTGTTCGTTATTAATTACGTTGGCCGATGTTTGATGTCCTGTTACTAGTGAGTGCTCAAGTCTTTCAGATTTACTGTAAAAATTGTACAACTTTCTTCAATAAAACTTGTTATTAATTTAATAATAATTTATTTTACCTGAACATCTCACAAGTTGCTTCGTGAGTGTTTCTCTTATTTTATCGACTTCAAATATAATTGCTTCTGCAATAATTGCTGGGCAGAACAAAGCACAAAATGTTTGTAATATTTCTGGTAGATATAACACCATTACTATAGAATACGTCTGAAAGTAAAGTTTGGATTTAGGACTGTGTAAAGGATAATATGACTAGAAAGAAGGCATTTAAAGTTGAAAATCTTTTAAAGATCGTTCCAGTCGTTAACGCTCAGTAGTCTTCAAAATCAAAATCAAAATCAAAAGTTTTTATTTCACATAGGCCCATGAGGGCACTTATAAAACGTCGACAGCAGGTGCTCGGTTCGGGTTGGTCGATTCCATGGAGAAGAACCGGCAAGAAACTCCATGGTTACTCTTTTAAAATATGGTATGGTTTTACAATCAGATTGTTACAATTTTTGGATACTTCGAAATGTGAGAAAAACGTAGGCCTGGTAACAAGGGGGAAGTCCTTTTTAAAATTAGTGCTACAAAAAAAAAAAGAAATATATATATATACACACACGACTTACAATGTTCTCACATTCACAAACAAAGAGTAAGGAAGAATCTATACAAAAAAAGAAAGCTATAAAAGCTGGGTTAATTCTATAATGTCTTACAAACTGTAACAAATCTGAACTGGAGTTAAAGCTAAGGCAATATAATATTGCAAAAATAACACAATAATAAGAATAAAAAAATAAAATAAAAAACTATATACAGGAATAAAATAAAAAACTATATACAGGATTCATCTGATTTTCAACTTTTTGGGCTTGGTTAAAATGTTGAAAATCTGTTAAAAAATACAGAGCGTTTACTTTTATCAACTGCCGGTCGTCAAGGGGGTTTGATTCACGTGTAATAGAGAATTATGGTAGGATACATATCATAGTGTAAACCTCAAAAAAAAGTGTAATAATGACACAATATTCCACCACACACAATTAAAGGGCTATATATCGGGCTGAAAATTATATAGAGATTAGTATCACAAATAGTAAACTAAGTATAGAAAAAGAAGAGTGTCATACTTACTCCTTTTAAAATGGATATCACTATAGTACTCATCAAAAATATTAATAAAGGTACAGTTAAGATTAAAATGACCAACACCTGGAAATAGAAACAAAACTTGTCTTTAAACCGAACTTGCAACGATTAAATGTTCTTTTGATCAGCTTTTCACGTGCCTGGTAAAACTCATCATATGAGTCATCACGCCCTGGGTGAATCAGAAGGGACAGTCTGTTACTGAATAAAAATCCACCCTGTTCTTTACTTTGCCCTTTGCGTTCCACGGCCACGGTATCTTGCTGACACTGTTTGGCTCCTACAAGCGCGCGTGGGAAACGACGCGCCGTCAACTTGGACGAGCTACCCCTCGCCGGCTGGGGATAGCTGAAGGATATCCTCTCCCTCAAGCGTTCCGCCACTTCCTATGCTATCATTACTGCTTCAAAGAAAGGCAGAAGGAGATGAATGCTTCCTATTAACCTTCTGCGGCCCGCTTTATCCAGTTCGACGCAACTGCTTGGAAGTTATGCGTTATCTTAAACCTAAAATGTTACAAGCAAAACCCTTACTTGATATTGAACTTGCTGGTTAACGAAATCCATATTGTCTAGTAGATTATTATAATAATACAAACTCTTTCTTATATTTTTAATACTGATATCTATTTCATTTCGCCCAATTATGTTGATAGGAATATAATTATCTTCCAAGAAACGTCTCAAAATTCGCATACGAACGTGCAGTATTGAGAAAATCATGTTGATAAAAATGTGGCTAAAATCTAGACAAACCAACATAGTGGTCACAGACCAAAAGACGTAATGATTAGATGTTACCAACCAATAATGTCTTATCACTGTAATAACTAATCTTAGACTGACAGCAATAAAAATAATTGTGTACAAATAATTGATAATTAGAGGTATTTTCTTGAATCCGATTATTCGGTCATTGGTTTTGATTGTATTCAAATAGTTGAAGAAAAAATTATCGGTATAAAAAAAAGAAATGAAAACAACGCTAACGTACTCGATAAAAACAAGAGAGACGACTCCATTAAAGAGCGGCAGTGGACAATAGGTAACAAAAAAAAACTGATGAAGAGACTGAAACAAATGCAATACAATTTGATGAAGAAACAATGCAGTTTAGATTGACAAAGATTGAAATAACGACCCAAGAGAACTTGAAGTAAAATGATAAATTTTAACAGTTTTGAAGGAGATTTCATAGTTTTTAATAATTTGAAAATCTTGGACTTTTTAGACATCGTTGCTTACAATGATACTGAAGTAGACTTTTTGAAAGAGTGATCCGAGAACTTACCAACTGGTCATGAGGCTAAAAATAAAGTTTTCAATCAAATAATTGAGGGTCACTGCGTAGTAGATAATGCAGCTTAAATTATATATCATTTGGTTGATTCTATCGAAGCTAAATTTAAACTTCATCGAAAGTTTGTGACCTTCACTGTATAATGTGTGTCTAAAATTATTGTAATAGATGATATCGAGTTTTATTTTTATGTCCATATAAAAAAACCTTGACAATACTGCTTCAAAATCACATGATAATTAGCAATTCGACTTTGACTTTGAGTCAACAGACTTAAAGATAAACAAACCTCAGCAAGAGTTGCTACCATCTGACAGTTCACTCTACCTACCTGCACACGCTATTTGATTTGACCAATGCGAAAATAGCCCATACCTTACAACAAAACAACAGAATTCGATTGCTCTAAACATAAAACCAGATAATACTTAACATTAAAACGCGGTTTCACAAACTACATTACGGAGTTGCCAGTGCTAACGATATCACACAAGTTCTCAATTCAGTACGGGCGGCAATTTGTGCAATTTGCGCAAATTGCGACTACGAAGGAGTTTTAGCGTTATCGTGCGACTTGAGAACTCAACGGTAATGCTTGGTTCAGATATGTATGGTAATTGGTTGAGTGCTAAGATGTTTCTGAAAGGAATATACAGACAAATAGTTCGTTTTAGTAGGTACGAGATGCTAATGTAACACAATCCGTAAAATGGTCTTACAAATATTGTAAACAGATGTCGACAACGAGCGGCCCTTGGTTGTTTTTGAAGATTTTCTTTAAATAAAATCATGTTTATATAAATTAATTTTCTTTTTCATGTTTTCATTTAATATTGCGGCGTGTCATTATTTCATTTTGTCACTTTGTGGTCCTTGCCTGATTTAAAAAATGGTTACTCACCCTCAAAATAGCAGCTGTGGAAGTTGTTCGTTTTTCCAGTTGTCTATTATTATGATCACAATTTCGATCACTATTATCATATCAACTTCGACTGCAACGAAGAACAAACGGCTAATATAGGAATGAGTTAACTTTGTGACTTCGTAAAAATAAGTATAGTTGTTTTTTTGTACAAACGCCAGTAGGTCAACCTACATGAATCTGTCAAATTTTACCAATCGAACATTAACTTTCCACTTTTTTGGTAAGGTTGAAAATCTTTTAAAAGAAATTTTTCAGATTGTGATAGATTGATATGCTGGCGTCTACGTGAAAAAATATGCCTAAAATTGATTGATTATTTTTGGCACTGGTACAGTACATGAAACTCAATCTAGATATTTTAAAACTACCATTAAAGAGCTATTAAAAGATATACGTCTACATTCTGGCCGTTACTGGACAAAGCTTCTTTGTAATCTGGGCACGGTCTTTTGAGAAAATAAAAATATATAAAGATTTTTCACTTGGTAAAGTAAATAATTCAATTCTATTAAAAAAATGACTTTATTTACTTTGTTGGCTGAGGCCAAAAAGGAATTACCTGAAATGTTTTGGAGTCAACAGTTGGATGCCAACAAGTGATGAACCTCTCGGGCCTGTAATTTTCAGCCTAGCCATACACCCCATTATCCAAAAACTAAATTCTAAATTTAATGTTTGGTATTTAGATGATGGAACTCTAGGAGGTGATGTAGATACCGTTATCAACGATTTCATATTTCTCAAACAAGAATTTAAATCCATCGGTCTGGATCTTAACCCTTCCAAATGTGAAATTTTTCTCTCTAACACGACTGACAGACAATTTACCCTTGATAAATTTAATCAGCTCTCCAGATCAAAATTTTAGACAAAAATTCTCTGCATATCCTAAGGTTCCCCTTTTCGAAGATAATATTTCATCATTCATCGAAGAAAAAATCAATCATTTTAAGGACATTTCAGATCTACATCCAAATTAATTTACATTCGGCTTTCACCATTATTAGGTACTGTTGTTTTGGTCCAAATTGTATGTATTTTTCGGTGTTCTCCTCTGTACGAACATATTTTGAACAAAATTGACCAAATTGTTCGTGAAACATTAACATCCATCCTTAATGTGGCCTTGGACAACCGAGCGTGGCTGCAAGCCACCCTCCCTATCCGATTTGGTGGACTCGGCTTCCGCAAAATTTCTAGTGTAAGTTTACCGCCGTTCCTGTCCTCTGTCCATAGCACCGAAATCTTAACCAGGAAGACTTAAGTCTCTCCCTCTCCATGCCTGCGTCTGGGCGCTCCTTGCGGGCCTCCACATCGGTGTTAGTGTGGCAAAGGCGTCGACTGCCTCGGGCACCATGGCCTTTCCTGCAGCAAGAGTGCAGGTCGACTAGCACGTCACGCTAGTTTAAATGACATTATCCGTCGTGCTCTTGTATTTACAATGGCTTGGCTATTAACTTGTATTTCAGCCGTTTGGGGTTGAAACATCAAGGCCATGGGGTCCGAGTGCCCACCAAGTTTTCAAAAACGTCGCTAAGCGTATAGTCGACGCCTCATATGACCAGAGGGCTGGCCTATTTCTTGGTCAAATGATCAGCCAGCGTTCTGGGCACTTTCCCCATTGACAGCGATGTGGATGAATTTTTTGACGGATGTATATATACGTACTTTTCTTGTATTTTAATTTAATAAAATTGAAGACAAGTATTAGTTATAATTATAGCAGTCTAGTCTAGTCTGCTGGACATAGGCCTCTTCAATCGCACGCCTTTTCACGCGATCACCAGCTCATCCAGATGTTAACGGCCACCATAAAATATTGTGTTTGGGAGAATCAATAACAGGAATACTGTTCTTAGAGTAGAATAAGTAATTTAAAAAAAAAACAAAAAAGTCATTTCTATTTATTCACAGCAACAATAACAGTGATGTAAGACAGAAACTTTTCTATCATAGGTGCGTTCTCAAACATTAAAACTCACACAAACACTTTACTCGGAATAAATAGTTGTAGATCATACAAATCGAACCTGCAACACGCAGTGCAGCGGTTAACGATAGGATCGAATTTGACCACTATCTCACTTGATAGTAAGCGATGATGTGGTCGGTGGAAAAAATATCTGAGATCATATCTAAACAACAATAATTCACCACACTGTTATAATAAGAAAACTCTTAAACACTAAACACGTCGAAAATACTCATGAAACAGACAAGAACATTAACAATGAAATCAATAACAATAAATTCTTTGAACTAAACACTGAGATTGGTGAGCTGCATGAAAACAATGGCATAGGTGATACAGAGGCTGATGATGGTGAACGGCAGGTAGATGTCGAGCGTCACCGCGCGGCAGATCGTGTATCTGAACGGACGCAGCGACACATACTTCAGGGCAGTCTCAAGCTCGAACTGAAGAGATGGATCTGTAGAATAGTTAAAGTTTGTTTGCAGGAGATAACAATTGAAACTACAGGTGCTGACAAACTTGAGCATTCACTTGTAATGAGCATTTTTGCGAATGTTACATTACAGAAAAAACATAAAAGAAAGCGTTTTAGCGAGCATTCTAACGAGCGTTTTGGGTAGCTTTTTCTCGAGCCGACTGTCAAGTGTGACATAATCATGAAAAAAAAAATTATGACCATGGCCTCGAGCATTCGCTAGGGAAAGAAAGATATGCTTGGCACTGTTCGTTATTAATTACGTTGGCGGATGTTTGATGTCCTGTTACTAGTGAGTGCTCAAGTCTTTCAGATTTACTGTAAAAATTGTACAACTTTCTTCAATAAAACTTTTAATTAATTTAATAATAATTTATTTTACCTGAACATCTCACAAGTTGCTTCGTGAGTGTTTCTCTTATTTTTTCGACTTCAAATATAATTGCTTCTGCAATAATTGCTGGGTAGAACAAAGCACAAAATGTTTGTAATATTTCTGGTAGATATAACACCATTACTATAGAATACGTCTGAAAGTAAAGTTTGGATTTAGGACTGTGTAAAGGATAATATGACTAGAAAAAAGGCATTTAAAGTTGAAAATCTTTTAAAGAATACAGAGCCTTTTCGTTCGTTCCAGTCGTTAACGCTCAGTAGTCTTCATCTGATTTTTAACTTTTTGGGCTTGGTTAAAATGTTGAAAATCTATTAAAAAATACAGAGCGTTTACTTTTATCAACTGCCGGTCGTCAAGGGGGTTTGAATCACGTGTAATAGAGAATTATGGTAGGATACATCATACTGTGAACCTCAAAAAAAACTGTAATAATGACACATAATTCCACCACACAAAATAAAAGGGCTATATATCGGGCTGAAAATTATATAGAGATTAGTATCACAAATAGTAAACTATAGAAAAAGAAGAGTGTCATACTTACTCCTTTTAAAATGGATATCACTATAGTACTCATCAAAAATATTAATAAAGGAACAGTTAAGATTAAAATGACCAACACCTGGAAATAGAAACAAAACATGCAACGATTAAATGTTCTTTTGATCAGCTTTTCACGTGGCTGGTTAAACTCATCATATGAGTCATCACGCCCTGGGTGAATCAGAAGGGACAGTCTATTACTGAATAATAATCCACCCTGTACTGTCCGCTGCCCTTTGCGTTCCAGGGCCACGATATCTTGCTGACAGTCCCGCGTTTCCGACAAGGTTTTGGCTCCTATAAGCGCGCGTGGGAAACAACGCGCCGTCAACTTGAGCGAGCTACCCCTCGCCGGCTGGGGATAGCTGAAGGATATCCTCTCCCTCAAGCGTTCCGCCACTTCCTATGCTATCATTACTGCTTCAAAGAAAGGCAGAAGGAGATGAATGCTTCCTATTAACCTTCTGCGGCCCGCTTTATCCAATTTGACGCAACTGCTTGGAAGTTATGCGTTATCTTAAACCTAAAATTTTACATGCAAAACCCTTACTTGATATTGAACTTGCTGGTTAACGAAATCCATATTGTCTAGTAGATTATTATAATAATACAAACTCTTTCTTATATTTTTAATACTGATATCTATTTCATTTCGCCCAATTATGTTGATAGGAATATAATTATCTTCCAAGAAACGTCTCAAAATTCGCATACGAACGTGCAGTATTGAGAAAATCATGTCGATAAAAATGTGGCTAAAATCTAGACAAACCAACATAGTGGTCACAGACCAAAAGACGTAATGATTAGATGTTACCAACCAATAATGTCTTATCACTGTAATAACTAATCTTAGACTGACAGCAATAAAAATAATTGTGTACAAATAATTGATAATTAGAGGTATTTTCTTGAATCCGATTATTCTGTCATTGGTTTTGATTCCATTCAAATAGTTGAAGAAAAAATTATCGGTATAAAAAAAAGAAATGAAAACAACGCTAACGTACTCGATAAAAACAAGAGAGACGACTCCATTAAAGAGCGGCAGTGGACAATAGGTAACAACAAAAAAACTGATGAAGAGACTGAAACAAATGCAATACAATTTGATGAAGAAACAATGCAGTTTAGATTGACAAAGATTGAAATAACGACCCAAGAGAACTTGAAGTAAAATGATAAATTGTAACAATTTTGAAGGAGATTTCATAGTTTTTAATGATTTGAAAATCTTGAATTTTTGAGACATCGTTGCTTACAATGATACTGAAGTAGAGAGAGTGATACAAGAACTTACCAATTGGTCATGAGACTAAAAATAACTGAGGGTCACTGCGTAGTAGATAATGCAGCTTAAATTATATATCATTTGGTTGATTGTATCGAAGCTAAATTTAAATCTTCGTCGCAAGCTTGTAGCCTTCACTATATAATGTGTATCTAAAATTATTGTAATAGATGATATCGAGTTTTATTTTTATGTCCATATAAAAAAACCTTATCAATACTGCTTCAAAATCACATGATAATTAGCAATTCGACTTTGAGACAGTAAACTTTTTTAATTGTACATCATGCAATCAGTCCTCCGACTATGAGCAGATTAGTTAAGTGATTTTTTTAAAAGACAACAGACTCAATCATAAACAAACCTCAGCAAGAGTTGCTACCATCTGACAGTTCACTCTACCTACCTGCACACGCTATTTGATTTGACCAATGCGAAAAAAGCCCATATCTTAAAACAAAACAACAGAATTTGATGGCTCTAAACATAAAACCAGATAATACTTAACATTAAAACGCGGTTTCACAAACTACATTAGGGAGTTGCCAGTGCTAACGATATCACACAAGTTCTCAATTCAGTACGGGCGGCAATTTGTGCAATTTGCGCAAATTGCGACTACGAAGGAGTTTTAGCGTTATCGTGCGACTTGAGAACTCAACGGTAATGCTTGGTTCAGATATGTATGGTAATTGGTAGAGTGCTAAGATGTTTCTGAAAGGAATATACAGACAAATAGTTTGATTTAGTAGGTACGAGATGCTTATGTAACACTATCCTTAAAACGGTCTTACAAATATTGTAAACAGATGTCGACAACGCGCGGCCCTTGGTTGTTTTTGTAAACTGAAGATTTTTTTTTATAAAATCATGTTCATATAAATTAATTTTCTTTTTCATGTTTTCATCTAATATTGGGGCCTGTCGTTATTTCATTTTGTCACTTTGTGGTCCTTGCCTACCAAAATATTGACAACATTTTTTAAATCAGCGGTTGGCCTTAAACTTATAGCAGCTGTGGAAGTAGTTCGATTTTCCAGTTGTCTGTTATTATGATCACAATTTCGATCACTATTATCATATCAACTTCGACTGCAACGAAGAACAAACGGCTAATATAGGAATGAGTTAACTTTGTGACTTCGTAAAAATAAGTATTGTTGTCCTTATGTACGGACGCCAGTAGGTCAACCCACACGAATCTGTAAAATTTTACCAATCGAACATTAACCTTCCACTTTTTTGATAAGGTTGAAAATCTATTAAAGAAATTTTTCAGATTGTGATAGATTGATATGCTGGCGTCTACGTGACAAACATGCCTAAAATTGATTTATTATTTTGGCACTGGTACTGTACATGCCGGGGTCGCGGGACTGTACGAATTACCGTGACCCCGGAACGTAAAGGGCTATTAAAGGACACCGTGGATTTTAGTCAGTACGAGTCTGACAGTCCCTCCCGCTCTGCCCTGGGTGGGAGGACTCATTTGATGATTATACCACGTTAAAAAAAAAATGTTCAAGCAATTGCAATTGCACGTACCTGACTTAATTAGCGATCAATTTGCACCACGCTATAATAGTAATTATGTAAACTTAGTTCAATTACATCGTGTATTAATGAAGATCTGGCTGAGGGGGGGCCCCGTCACTCTGCTGACACTCTTTGAGGCGCCCGTGGAACACAACGCGCCGTCGACCCGGGCATGGTCCATGGTCGGATAGCGAGTTGCCCGTATTGCTTGAACATTAGGAACTCTTATGGGAACTAATGAAATAGTTTAAGATACTTAAACGCTCGTGCCGTCTTGGTTCTAGGTTATAAAAGGCGCACCCTACTTTAGGAAATGTATTTAGAAATGTAAGGACATGTCAAGGAACAGGGTGGTTTTTATTCGGGAAGATTCTGATAGTTCTTTTCGCTCCACTAAGAGCGGAGGGATACATTTCATGATTTTTACCCGACTACGGTATAAGGAGGAAAGCCAAAAGGAGGGTTATGATTTTGACTGGTATGTATGTATGTTTGTTCCCTCATAACTTCTAAACTACTTGTCACTACATAATAAATGAGGTGTTGTTAGAAGCGTCTCAGTTGTCCGCTAGTTATAGGGTACCTGACCTGTCACCAAATCCAATATGGCGCCCACTAGGGGATGTAAAGTCGAAATAGAAAAAAATAATGTGCGGTATCGACATGCGTATCAAATGAAAAGGCTTGATGGGTACATTTGAAATTCACTCGCTACTATTCTTTTATTACTATATCAAATAATTGAATAGAGTTAGAAATAGAACTTTTGCCTCACCAAATTAAATCTTAAATTCACAACTCAAAAACTATACATATAACATAAATTACTTACTTCAAAATAGTTTAAATCCGACTACGAAAAAATCGCGCACTGAAAACATTAGAAGTTGAGTAAAGAAAAGGTACTTTAAAATAAATAAAAGGAGCTTTATTTTTGCAAAAATTAAACTAACCAAAGAATTCCTGAGACAGTTCGTTTTTCAAACTTACGAAAACAATGTTGCCACTTTATCAATGATACCACAACACAAAAATAAATGATTCCCAATTACTTTTCAACAGAAAAGTATAAAACAAGAACAATCCGTGTTATAGATTTTTTTAAGTAATAGTAATAGTTGTAGTAAGCCGTGGTCGTATGCCACCTAGCCATTAAAGAATTGCATCACCTCTTTTAAGTATGATTATAGGTAGATCGATACTAACGTCTTTGCGACGATGCATCCTTTGGCTTGGATGCAAGCATCCTGCATCCAAGCCTGGATTTTTGTAGCGGAATTGAAACTAGATATTTTTCATAACATTTAAGTGATTCCAGTTTTGTGTTTTAGTAAACTAACTTTAATGTTTCGTATAAGCTTATAACTTGCGTCCGACTCTTAAATATGAACAAACATGAAGCTAATCTGTTGACATCGTCGATCTGCTGATGATTTGATCTGTCACGCCTCGATTGCATGTTAATGGATATCCGGTTTGTGTACCTCATTATTCAAAATATGGTGTAGGTAGCTAATCAATCAATACTCTATCTTACTGTACCTACAAGTTATACCTATACTCGTGGATTGTTATATGGTTTTTTTTATCGTGGTAAAATCACCAAATGAGTCCTCCCACAAAGGGCAGAGCGGGAGGGACTGTCAGACTAGTACTGACAAAAATCCATGGTGTCCTTCAATAGCCCTTTACGTTCCAGGGTCACGGCAATTCGTGAGTCCCGCGACCCCGGCACGCTTTGGCCCTTTAGAGGGGGGCCCATGGTCGATGGTCATGGTCCATGGTCGGACAGCGAGTCGCCCATTACTCGCCGCCCGCATGCCCTGAGATCGTCTAGCGACGTCCATCGCCGTGGTTGTCTACCACTGCGGCTGGGGTGGAGGGAAGACGCTGTCCTCTCCCTCACGCCGCGCCTCCTCCTTCGCGAGCGTGACTGCTTCGCAGGAGGAGGCGACCACTAGTTTGTTATATGGTAATTGTTAAATTACATTTGAACAAACATCACGCAAAGCTATATCTAGTAATAGTATCCTACGATTATTAGACCACTTGTGAAGTTATACTCTTTCAGAAAAATAAGAATTTTACAAATCAGTCCAGATTCTTTGAGAAATCGGGGAACACATAAGAAAACAATGATTCTGCCGAATTTATCTTCGATAACTTCCTTTTTTCAAGTCGGTTAACATAAATAATTTGCCTAACTGCCTAAACTTTTAACCTTTAAACTGAGAACCACCTCATTTTTAAAGTCGGTTAAATTGTTTTCACAATTTGTAAAAAAAAAGAACGAAAACCAGCTCTTACGATTTTTTCTTCTAGAGTTTTCGAAAACATTTCAAAAACATAACTATTCTGAGTTTAAATATGATATACCCTAATATTATTTACCTGACAAACAAAGATAATAAACAAACAATGCAAAACTGAAATCGCCTTCATAAAAGTTGAAATATTTAATATGCAAATGTACGAGGGACTCATCTAGATGGAACGTGTGTCCATTATACTGGACGACACGGCGACGACACGTCCCCGTGATAATTACGTCATTGTCCCGACTGGGTACGGGATTAAAACGTATGGGAATAAATTGGAGTTGAAATTGTGAGGTTTATTTTAAATTTTGCGTTGTCAGTAATTGTTGAGAGTGAAAGAAAGTTTATTTATTTATTTTGTTTATATTTATTGATTTCCTCTTTGGTAAGTGGATGCACTGCAAATAGAAGGAATTATAAGTTTCCATCTAAATTATTGAGAAGCAGACACGCAGTTTTAAACCTGCTATCTTTACATATAATAAATCTGAAGAAGAGTCAATTCTGTACATTGAAAATATTGAAAAAATAAATAGCGCGGGGTGTTGCTGGATCGATACCAAACCCAAATATGTGATTAAAAAAATTTTTGTCTGTCTGTCTGTCTGTATATGCAGGCATCACGTGAAAACTAACGGTTCGATTACGATGAAACTTGGTATAATTATACCTTATTATCCTGGGCATAAAATTGGATACTTTTTATCCTGGAAAAATACGTAGAAAAAAAAATCTTATTTTTCAGTTTTATTCGTAGACGTTGTTCTGTAGAACCGCGAAAACACGTTGCATTACCCGCAGTGGATTAGGCTTAGCGTATGTGGGTCTAATAGATATTTCTAAGATGTCATTGTCAGAGTTACTCAAAATGGAGAAATAAACCATCCACGCGAAGACCGACATCCGCGCGGACGGAGTCGCGGGCGGAAGCTAGTTACAAATTAGCAAAATATGGGTATTCTAAAAGTTACATCCTTAACCAACTCTTCGGGGATTATAGCAGTGAGTAAGAAATCAGTGAATCAGTTTTTGTCTAATGACTTAGCCTTGAATGTTCAGAGCCAAGATAATGTCGATTATACTCGTTTATTTGAATTCTATCAAACTCTACCAAAATATTAAACTACGTTACTTACTATTCTCAAAACACATCTGGTATTTAGTCCAAAACAAATACTTCTAACTACTCTTCAATCAATTAAAACCCCAACTCCAACCCATTTAAATCTCCTCTTAATGACACCTACACACCCATACTCGCAAGAATGTCAGTGACACACTGACTCAGTAGCTAAGCACCCCTGCAAATAGGGGGTAGGCAGACAAGCAGGTGCATTGAACCGGGGGAGGGTACTCGCCAATTATTCATCATCATGCCTTGAGAAAAAATCCCTTGCTACCACCCTTTTAGAAGGGTTAGACTAGATCTGTATGAGTCAGGTTTTTTTTCTTTTTTGATTGAAATTAATGTGGTATGACTTTTATTTGGTACTAGCTTTTGCGTGGCTTCGCTTGAAATTATTATACTGTTTTAAAAAGTTTTTAACAGTCGAGGATTGGTGGTAGAATATTCGGAATAGGGTCATAATAAGTACCTACAGATCTTTTTTTTGTATTTTTTTATCGTCGTAAAATCATCAAATGAGTCCTCCCATCCAGGGCAGAGCGGGAGGGACTGTCAGACTCGTACTGACTAAAATCCACGGTTTCCTTCAATAGCCCTTTACGTTCCGGGGTCACGGTAATTCATACAGTCCCGCGACCCCGGCAGGCTTTGGCCCTCTACAGGCCCTGTCACTATGCTGACACTGTTTGAGGCGCGCGTGAAACACAAAGCGCCGTCGACCTGGGCATGGTCCATGGTGGGACAGCGAGGTGCCCATTACTCGCTGCCCGCATTTCCGCGAAGTACCTATAGATCTAGGGGCAATCTCTTGTACTAGCTGGTCCCCTTGGTTTCATCCCCGCGTGATGTTATATACGCTTCTTCGATACATAGACTAACTGATACAAAAGTAATTCGAACCAGTTCTTCCTGAGATTAGAGCATTCAACCAAACAAAACTTCGACTTTATAATATTAGTATAGATTTAAGGTGTACCTGTTTTAATAGATATTTATAGAGTTTTTTTTTGTTTTTATAAATAAAGACAAATCCGTTAAAAACATAAGCGCAACCATTCGCAAAGTTACATTGGATTAATTTGGTTATTTTCAAAGATTTCCATATCAAAGAATATTTTCACGGAATGGTACAGAATCTCCTGTAGAGGGCCAAAGCCTGCCGGGGTCGCGGGACTCACGAATTACCGTGACCCTGGTACGTAAAGGACTATTGAAGGACACCGTGGATTTTAGTCAGTACGAGTCAGTACAGTCCTTCCCGCTCTGCCCTGGGTGGGAGGACTCATGTGATGATTTTACCACGTAAAAAAAAATGGTACAGAATTATGTTTTAATTGGATGGATGGATGAATGTTTGATACTATCACCTCAGAACGGGTAATGCAGGGATAGGCTCATGTACAGCACAAAGGATACCGTTTACCTTGGGTAATTTTAGAGGAACTCACAAGCACCACCGCTAACACTTACTCCCTTTATTATTTTGATTGAATAGGTATATGACTCGTATATTTTTCAACTTCAGTTTGTACGGTAAATGTTTCATGAAAACAAAAAGAAGGAAAGGATCAGTTACACGAGCTTTGGTTTAGAGTGCCTTTTAAAAAGCTAAACCAAACGGATTGTATTTCATAAACTGAGGTCTTTCTAAAAAAGTATAAACCAAAACATGATCTCCATATTCGCCCAAAGCGTGATATGGGAACCGACGAATGGGGATATTTTTTATACTTGTTTACCATCCTCTTCGAAAACAAAGGGCATATCGGATATATACTCTAAAAGGACCTGAAGGCAGTATAATTAGAATACCGTGTGGAGTTTCATGGACGGTAGAAAATACAAAAAAAAACATAACATCTCGCTTCGTTAGGTAAGGTCCGTGTTTGTTTTTTTTTTTTATTTGAACAGACTGAGGAACCATCGCGTATGAAAAAGATTAGTTAAGGTCTTTACCCAATAAAACGTAACACGATGATCGCTATGGTGTTTCCCGATACAGTCGTAAAGGTGGCCGATTGTTACGCACATTCGGCACGAGAACAATATCTTTAGAGAAACACAGTTGTAATACATAAGAAAAACCTTTTTTTTTTTTTTTTTTTTTTTATCGTGGTAAAATCATCAAATGAGTCCTCCCACCCAGGGCAGGGCGGGAGGGACTGTCAGACTTGTACTGACTAAAATCCACGGTGTCCTTCACTAGCCCTTTACGTACCGGGGTCACGGTAATCCCTTGGTCCCGCGACCCCGGCAGGCTTCGGCCCTCTACAGGCCCCGTCGCTATGCTGACACTCTTTGAGGCGCGGTTGGAACACAACGCGCCGTCGACCCGGGCATGGTCCATGGTCGGACAGCGAGTCGCCCATTACTCGCTGCAGGCATGCCCGCGCCTACGGTGGCCGGAGATCGTCTTGCGACGTCCGACGCCGTGGGCGTCTACCACTGCGGCTGGGGTGGAGGGAGGACGCTGTCCTCTCCCTCAGGCGGCCCGCCTCCTCCTTCACGAGCATGACTGCTTCGCAGAAGGAGGCGACCGCTTCCCACTCCATCTCGCCCCGCAGCATGGCCTCGACCAATGCCGGGCGCGAGAGGTCTCCGCCTATCGCCGTCGTGAGGACACGGCGGTGCTCTGCCCAAGCGGGGCAGTCCTGCACCGTATGCTCCACCGTGTCCTCCGGACGATCCTCGCAGTGGTGACACCCAGGCGTTTCTTCCCACCCTATCAGACACAGGAACCTCCCGAAACTTCCGTGTCCGGTGAGGACCTGCGTCATGCGGTAGGTCAGGACGCCGTGACGCCTATCCAGCCACTCCTCAAAGAGGGGTCTTACCGCCGCGATTGCGGCGTGCCCGGACCTCGGTTGCGACAGTCGCTCCCTCCATACTGCCCTGAGATCACGCCGGAGCTCTTCCCGCCGCGCCTCGACTTGTCGAGGCAGCGGGGATTCGCCCCGACGCTGCGCCTCCACGCGCCATTCATAGACGCGCTGGAGGGCAGTCGCCTCCAGATCCCAGGGCAGCAATCCCGCTAGGAGGTTGGCTGATTCGCCGGCGATCGTGCGGTATCCCCGGATCATCCGGATAGCCATGACCCTCTGGCATGCGACCAGCTTGAGTGGTCGCGTCCGGATGCTTAGGGCCCACACAGGGGCCCCGTAGAGGGCCATGGACCGCACGACACCGGCGTACAGCCTCCGGCAGGAGGCATTTGGCCCGCCGAGATTGGGCAGGAGCCGCTTGAGAGCGGCTGCTGCCCGGTTCAGCCTTGGGGCCAAATGCAGGAAATGCTCCCTGAAGTTCCACCGGCTGTCGAGGACGAGTCCCAGGTACTTCATCGTCCTCCCGACGCCGATGCGAACCCCCTCCACCGTAATGTGGGACTCTGAACGTGGCGCGTTCAGACGGCCATGAAAACACATGGCCTCTGTTTTGTGCAGCGCCACGTCGAGTCCCAACTGCCGGCCGGATCCTATCAGCGACTGTCGCTACCGCCTGCGTCGCCACGTCGGCCGCCGCCTGGTGCGACTCTCCCTTCGCCAGGACGAGCGTGTCGTCGGCGTAACAAATTACGCCGACGCCGTCAGGGAGGTCGCCGCGCAGCACCCAGTCGTAACCGATGTTCCACAGGAGCGGCCCCAAGACCGATCCCTGTGGAACACCGCACGACATCTCTCGCCGGTTCCACTCTCCCCGGTGACCGGGGTAGATGACGGCTCTGTCCGTCAGGTAGTCCTCGACTATACGACGGAGGTAGGTCGGCACCCGGTGATACCGGAGTGCCTCCCTGATGCAACTCCAGGGCAGGGTGTTGAAGGCATTGGAGATGTCTAAAGACACCCCCAAGACGACCCTGCCCCGGGAAACCGCATCCCCCGTCGTGAGGGCTCTCACGCGCGTGATCGCATCCACCGTCGAGCGCCCCCTGCGGAAGCCAAATTGGCTCTCCGCAAGGTCCGGGCCCACCCGATTCAGGTGCCCGACGAGGCGGTCTGCAATTACTCTTTCAAAGAGCTTGCCCACCTCGTCGAGCAGCACGATGGGCCGGAATGCGGACGGAGAGTCCGCAGGGCGCCCGGGCTTCTGGATCAGGACCAGTTTCCCCGTCTTCCAACGAAGCGGGAACTGGCCCCTCTCCAGGCACGCGCTAAAGAGCCCCCCCAGTCGAGGCCCGAGAGTCCCCGAGGCCAGGACCCAGGCTTTTCCTGGCAAGCCGTCGGGTCCTGGGGCGGTATTTTTGGCTTTGAGCCGTTGTACCGCCACTCTCAGGTCTACCTCGGTCACCTCCGGAGCGTCGTAGACGTCGTCGTCGCTGTGGTCCGCGTTTGCGTCAGCTTCAGGCACCGCCGGAGACGGAGCCATGGGCGGGGGAGTGTGCTCCTCCCGCGAGGGGAACAGGGCGCTCACCACGTCCTCCACGAACTGAGGCTGGAGACTCTGCGTCAACGGGGGAGCCCAGGGGCGGAGCTTCTCTCTCACCCACTTATAGGGCCGGCCCCATGGGTCCCCGTCCAGAGCCTCCAGCATCTCTTTGCGGGCCAATTCCTTGGCCCGCCAGATCTCGTCGCGGAGGGCGGTCTTCGCTGCCCTGTAGCCATCCTGCAGCTCCGTCTCTACAGCCACCGCATCCGGAGGTCGGGTGCGGCGCCTGCGGAACCTGGTGTACCGGCGTCGCGCGGCAACGCACGCCTCGCGCAGCGCTGCTAGCTCGCGCGACCACCAGTACAACTGACGCCGGGCGCGTCCTAGCCGGACCCGGGGCATGGCCACGTCGCAGATCTCCGACATGGCCTCCTGGAACCACCCCGCCTCGTCGTTGATGTCGGCAGGCCTGTCCGGTGGTGACACCCAGGCCTGCACGATCGAGGCTTCCAGGAATAGCTCCCGGTCCAGCTGCTTCAGCGCCCATCGCGGACCACTCGGGTTCCGTCGGACCGGCGCGTCTGAGGTCTGGGCGGAGACGTCGAACCGGATATACCGGTGGTCGGAATAGGTCTCCACCTCCTCTACAACGCGCCAGTCTGTGACGCGCGGCGACAGGCCGGAGGTGGCGAACGTGATGTCCACCACCGAATCGCCCGTCCACCGCACGCTCGTGGGGACGGAACCCCGGTTCTCGATGACTAGGCCATGCGCCAGGGCCCAGTGCTCGAGCATCCTGCCCCGCGTGTAGTCCGTAACCCGGGAACCCCAAGCCACATTCTTGGCGTTGAAGTCCCCGAGGACGAGCGCGGGGAGGGAACCGAAAGCGACGACGACGTCTCCCAGCTCCGATAGGGAGTCTTGGAACTCGGCGATAGTTCGGTTCGGGGAGAAATAAACGCCTATAACGGCGATCTCCCCGAACCGTGCTGCGACGATCCCACGCCCTCTCTCGACGCGATCGAGGGGCGGGGTACCGGCGGCGGCCGACGAGATGAGGGTCACCGAGCCGTTCAGGTCCGCCACCCAGTCATTCCTGGGCGGGACAAAATACGGCTCGGCGACCACGGCGACATTTATCAACCACTGCGCCATGCTCTGGAGCAGGAGATCCTGAGCAGCGGCGCAGTGGTTGATGTTCGCCTGGAGACATAAGAAAAACCTAGTGAAGAGTAAATATTACACATAGAAGAACATCCAATAATGATTCGAACAAAAACTAGTAAGTTGTCATGGTCCATGTAACACGACCACTGTTCAATGCAATATAAACGATAGTGACACGTTACAGTATAGTTAGCAAAGCCCTTAAAGGTGCTTTTTCAGAACATTAATCGCTTTTATGGAATAAAAACATGGCCGGTTTAGAATACGAAAAAACATAAAAGCAAAGCATGGCTTCATCGCGTTTTCTGAATTTTCTACACGTTAAGCAGAGCATAATAAACCCATGCAGTAAGTAAATTATGTTAATGGCTATTCTATCTTAAATACAGATATTTGCTACTGAAGATAGGCTTCTCAAATACTGATAACTAGCGACCCGCCCCGACTCCGCACGGGTGCAATCTCTACAACATTATGCATGTTATATACATATATAAATCTTTCTCTTGAATCACTCTAACTATTAAAAAAACCGCATCAAAATCCGTTGCGTAGTTTTAAAGATCTAAGCATACATAGGGACAGACAGCGGGAAGCGACTTTGTTTTAGACTATGTAGTGAAGTGAAGCAGTTACTAAGAAAACCGAGAATTAGATACCAGATAAAGTTCTACATTATTTTTAACCTTTATCATCAAAGTCAGCCTATAATGTTCCCACTAGTGAGACACTGGCCTACTCTCAGTGAGAGGGAGTGGGCCGTACACCACGCGGGCTTAATACGGGTCTGTATATAAATAAATAAATAAATATTCCACAACCTTCACACAACGCCATCTAGTCCCAAGCTAAACAGAGCTTGTGTTATGGGTACTAGACAACTGATAAACATACTTATATATTTCTATATACATACATATTATAGATAAATGACACCCAGAGACAGAACAAATGATCGTGCTCATCACACAAACATTTGTCCTGGGTGGGAATCGAACCCACAACCTCCGGCATAGCAGTCAGGGTCACTAACCACTAGACCAACAGGCCTGTCAAATATGTCACCTGTCTTCGATTTCTTTTTAGTTCTAGGACATGCCATGACATGTTTACTCACGATGTTTTCCTTCATCGTTTTGAGAGCAGGAAACAACATAGTAAGTACGAATCTGACCGTGACATCACTTTGGGCCCTATCAGAAAACCAGCGCTGTGACAATTTTAAAATGTCGCAGCACATGCTGAGATGGAGCCTTTTGGCCTCGCACAGGACTTAATTGTTTTATTGGTTTTACCTTTTGTCATTTTTCTTTTATATATTTTGTTTCCTTTGTTGTTTTTATTCATGTAATTTTTTTGTTCTGTCTTGTGTGTGTCAATTAATCTCTTTTCTTTCTTTCTTACTTTCTTCAGTGCTGATGAAATAAAATACACAAAGTAGTGGCTGAGTTTGAACACACGACCTACAACTCGTAAGTCCACCACTGCTCCGCATGCTGCATATGATTTACCTTATTTAGATATTTTAATGACCAATAAAATTCAAAGACGGGTTATTTACAATTTTATTTTTTGTTTTTAATCTCTAGTATTAATCACCAAGACAGTTTCGTTCGGAAATTAACACTGCAATGTCCATAGAATCCACAATAGTTGACAGCTGGTCAAATCACTGCAAAACATTTCAACCTCCCTTTTTCCCTTCAATCCATAAACAAAACTACGGAAAAATGATACCAGCCTTCTCGTTAAAAGCTAGTGCTACTCAGTACTCAACAGTGTTGCCACAATGACTCCCATATTTACAGTCCCATCGTTATTGGACTGGACTAATGGACTTTAGGTCCAACATTGTTTTCGTTTGCATTGAAACAAATGGACGAAACTGTTTTCAATGGCATTTTACTGCCTACCAAATGGAGTTTTTGCGGATGAGTATTGAGTACTTAATTTGGTAGTATTTTGTTTTGGAGTGAAATGCTAATTGGTTTGTCGTGATTAAGGTATGCTACTATGTTGTTTGTTACAATCATTTTAATATTAAAAAAAAGATTTAACTACCTGGTTATTTGTTTTAAAAATTAAACATAAATTACTCTTTACAAAATTTTCATATTCATTTAGGATTCTTTCACCCAATGTTATAGATAACTACAAAACAAGTGTAAACCAACGTTCAGGCACGCCACATTATCTAAGATTCTAATAACTGAGTCTTTGTATCACATCTTGTGAATAAGTAAAAATAGTTGATATAGCGCTTATATTTACCCGAAGGCTACATATTTCTTTTATTTAAATAGCTATCTAAATATTTCTATCAATCACATTTGTATTAAACCAACCTCGATGAATACATTCGAAACTTACATACATCAGTTCAACAATGAATCAACCTTTAACACATACGCACTCACACACACATGTAAAAAACAAAACACAACTCGACAAAACAATATAAAATGCTCACATTATCCATTCAGAGCACAAAAAGCTGCATTTATCTCAAAAACAAGAGAAAAGGAAAAATAGCGCAGCATCATAAAACAAAATGGAAGATCAAGTGCAACTTAGTTGAGAGAATAATTAGCATAGAGCTCGGGAGCACGTAATTGTACGAGATATTGTGCGGAAATATTATCTTCGTTGCTTTTTTGTGAGATGAAAAGTTTGTTGTGAAATTGGACAGAAGAAAACTGTTGACTGTTAAGTATGGCGTGGATGTATCATATCAATGGTTATTAGAGACAATGAAAATTAATCACAGCGGCTTTAGCATACAAGGCTCTAGCATCATCATCTTCCTTTTCCAATTGATTTTTGGTTGCACTAACTTTTTTAGTTGATGCAACCGTACGTTGGCTGAGCGCCCAACTATTGTCTATGATCTACCAACAGATTATGGATGTTAGTAAACGCACTCGACGGGCATCGTTTATTTAAAAAAAAAACATCTTTTTTTGTCGTGGTAAAATCATCAAATGTTCCTCCCACCCAGGGCAGAGCAGGAGGGACTGTTAGACTCGTACTGACTAAAATGCACGGTTTCCTTCAATAGCCCTTTACATTCCGGAGGTACGGTAATTCGAACAGTCCCGCGACCAAAAAAAATCATCTAGCGACATTCATGTAAAGATGAAGAATACCACATTTTTTGTCGTATTAGTCACTCTCCTTCCTCTTATCATCTAGCCATTACTCTTTAGTTGTACTTATAAGCAATAATTTCAAAGATTTGCTAGAAAAACATTTCACGAACCATAAAATAACTAACACAACAAAAACCCAGAACACAAATAGAAAACCACTATAAACGGTCACATCAAAATTCTATGAATAACTGAACATGTCAAAAGGCAAACATGAATACTATCTCCAATCGTACCCTTTTCTCCCTTTCAATGTATGTCAAGAGATCCTTAGCAATAGTGCTTATGTACCAGCCTCTTATTTAACCCAAAATCAACTTTAAAACCTCGTAAATACAGTTGATTTTGGTGGAGCAAGAAACTGTTTAGAACTTTGAAGTATTTACCGTTTAGATTTATCAGATGCTTTTGACAGTCTGTATAGAATGTGTGGAGGAAAGGTACTTCAAAATGAACGTGTATGAGTTTGTAGATACGTTTTAGGTAAACTAGGTTTGTTGAGGATGTAATTGCAGTGGTTTATTTAATTAGGCCTTATTTTTTGCTTACACATAAGATGTAGTTAAAGAGTGCTGCAAGGGGCTATCTTGGGGCCAACCCTTGCTAACCAAAATGTATCCTTACTTTCTGATTTAAAAGCGCCATGTGATAAATTTTGACCACAACGCGGAATAAGCAGCTAGGCAAAGTCAAGTCGCTAACACGTTTAGTAAGTAATTTTTGGATCATGATTTTACGTATTAAATAACATGAAATGCTATCACAAAAAAATGTTTGATTAAAAATCGATAACCAAAAATTGATGATTCTTTAAAAACCACTTCCAAATTTCCAATTTCATAGCCAATTTTAATTGCATATTGAGCTCTGATAAAATTTAAAAGCAATCTGTAAACGTTTAACATTCAAACGGTTCATGTAAATGACAAAGGTTCCATGTAAATAGCGTTACACTGTTTGTGTGTGGCTCGGTAGACCACAGGGCGGTGCCATGGAGTTGGATTGCAGTTACATAGTTTGTAAATATTTTGGAAGTGGATGAAATGAAAAAGTGAAGGTATTTATACTTCCAGTAGAGTGAGATAAAATATATTTTGAAATAATCCCAGTTTAATGAAAAAGTCAAATTTCAAGCAGAGAGAAAATAATCGCACCTATTAGAAACAATGTACATAAAAGGCGTTTAACTGGACTTTGTAAGGCTTTATTCCTCGTAGGATTAAAAAAGTAAATCAAGGTAGTAAATTAACTTATACAAAAACTAGCTAACCCGACAGACGTTGTTCTATTAATATTTTATAATCTAAATCTAAGATTTTTGTAATAAAAGTATCGTGGTCAAGCCCACACACAAATTGTAACGAATATATATGTGTTTATCGATTTTTATTTAAAAAAAAAAGCATTGTTTACAAACATTCCACAAAAATTAGTCACGTATCCGACGGCGCCTCATACGATTCTTGCATCTCTGTATTCCCGTAATGCCCAAAACGGGCATCAATCACACTCGCAAATTGCACCGCGCTAGCCGACAGCCCACCCCTTTACAACACGTCGATATAATACGGTTTAAAATTAAACTTTGATTGACTTTCTTTGTTGATGATATTTCACTATGAACTTTTTACATTGACGCTCAACTGTAATGAATAGTTTAGTCTTTTGTCATCATAGCGAGAGAAGAAAATGACGGCTTAAGTACGTGTTATCTGCCAGTAAATCTTTTTGTGTTTAGAAAATTATAAAATGATTTCTCCCGCTTTTTGTTGAATAGAAAGAAGTTTCAGACTCTTTCTGATTAAAGCCTACCCTGTATTCAATTGCTTCAATTCAGGGCCATGATAAATCTTCTTTCTAAAAACCAAAAAAAAATTATGTTAACTTGGCACTTACATCACTGTTATGCCCTAGGGCATTTGCTTTTTGACATCACGTTATTTCCTATAAGGTTTCTTCTGATAGCCTCGTGAAACGAAAATTAGTTAATGATTACCAAATAAGCAAGAAATAAATGCAGGTATGTCCTCGATAGTAAGAAATAAGTATCTAGCAAAAAGTAAGGTGCGATATCGTTGCAGTAGTAACAATTAAGTCACAAAAAACGAAAAACAAATATTAAGAAGACTGTCAGATAGAAGAAAACAATGGAAGAGATGAGGAGCTGGTGATAATTTTACACTTAACTACATAGTATAAAACAAAGTCTTTCCCGCTGTCTGTCTGTCTGTCCCTATGTATGCTGAGATCTATAAAACTACGCAACGGATTTTGAAGCGGTTTTTTTTAAATAGATAGAGTGATTCAAGAGGAAGGTTGATATGTATGTAACATGGATTATATAGAAGAGATTGCACCCGTGCGGAGCCGGGGCAGGTCGCTAGTAGTTTTACAATCGAAATCAATTCACCAGCAAATATGGCTACCAAACCATGCCAACTCACAAAGAGCCCCGTCAAAATGTACACCGCATTCAATTAAAAGCCAGTAATACTTCGGAAGTGAATCAACACACGCAGAACGATATCAAAGCTTTCGATATTCTGTTTAACACACGCTCAATTAAACAGTGTACAGCGACAGCGATAGGTAGCAATATAGCGACAGTGATCAAGCCTTTAGAATTTTCAATGCATCAAATGTGAGATCAAAGGGTGGTGGGTTATTCATTCGGTTGGAATATGTTTGATAGAGTTTTTTAAGTATTACTGGATGAGTCAGACGGGAACGATGCAAGAGTAGGTATTGTAAAAGTATGGTAAAAGAAATGTATTTTTGTCACACTTCCAATTTGAAAGAAGATGTTGTGCTAGCGGTAGTATGCCTCACCTGTCCTGGCTGCCTGTCTAGCAACCATCACCCTGTTGGAGTTTGTCGCAAAACAGTTTTTACTGTATTTCATCGGTGAGATCACACCACCTTATGTAAAGTTTTTGCTTTTGGGCTAAATAAAGGCCAAACAAACCATATAGTTGAGTAGCAGGCATCACGACTTTACATGCGTTTATGAGATTAGCCGATGAAAGCTGCACAAAAAACAGTGCCAACTTTTTTTTTTTATCGTGGTAAAAATCGTCAATGAGTCCCCCCCACCCAGGGCAGAGCAGGAGGGACCATCAGACTCATACTGACTAAAATCCACGGTGTCCTTCAATAGCCCTTTACGTATCGGGGTCACGGTAATTCGTAAGTCCCGCGACCAACAGTGCCAACTAGAACAAATTCTAAAACTACAATAATTTGAATGCCGAAGAACCAAAAAGTTCTAGATGTTTTTCAAAGTTGGCATTATTGTTTTTTTAGCTCGTCGTATCTAGTGTCTTTATATCCAGGGCATGCATATGATTGAGTGTTTATTGAGTTAGGCTTTCTGTTATTTTGAACTGATGGATCTTTCTGTGGCTTTGTGGCACGCGGGGTTTCATAGCAGTGGAGACAACAAAAATATATTACGTTGTTTGAAGTGGTCGGTGGGGTCAATTAATGTGTAGGCTTTGGTGGTGAAGAATGGTGGAAAATATGCCTATCATTTTGTATGGATATGTTTATTTTGAACAGTATTTGATATTGCAGGTTTTATAGATTGGCTTTTGGCAGCGACAACAAAATTATTCAAAAAAAAAATTTAACAAATTAATCTGTTTTTTAAATCATTTGGGTTGGCTGGGTGGTTGCAAGCGTGACTGAGGAAAATGAGGTCCCGGTTTTGATTCACAGGTTCGGAAATATGTCATTAGATATTTAATTTATAATTGCACAGTAGCAAACACGAATTCTGGATTTATACCCCGATGATATCTATAGGCTCAACCACTATAACATGAGATTACATTACTGGCATGTGGGTGTACTATTAGATACAAACGCCAGCTGGTCAACATACCCGAATCTGTCAAATAAGGATGAAAATTAATTAAAAAAAATTGACAGATCGTGGTAGCTTAATGTACTGGCGTCTGTACCTACATTTTTGCCTAACCTTCCGGGGATTACCGTTGTAACGTAATGTAACGTTTAATTTTCATGTTAAAAATGCAACTCTTCTGCATACTTACCTTACTAAAGCTACTCAAGCGAGTGAGATTAACAACCAAAAAGAAAGAAACAAAACCCTCCATTTTGTATCTCCCATGACATCAAAACTTAAGTCACAGCACGCTTTCTACCATCAATCATCTTCCCTCCACCACACACCCATACCTACAGCCCTGCCACCACTTCCCTTGATAAAAGCGTGATGATTTTCATACTGGTTGCTCCCCCAGCATTATAATTTCAAAGAGTAGGGTACCAGGTATGTAGTACATAAACTATATGAAGGTGACGATGATGATCCGAGGAGACTTGGGTATTATTTTGTATTTGAGGATGCTGGGACTGTGGAATTGGGCAAAGAGTGGTTCTGTCGAGGAAAAGGGAATAGAGAGCATAGTTCTTCATCCACGATTGAACTTTTTCCGCGCTATGTAAGATTATTGTTGCAGGTTGGATTCTGTTGTAACGTGGGTTTTGTTTAATATATTTTCTTTTGTGTTCAAATGTCGTGTATGTAAAATAGTACAAACATTATTTAACAGCATAATTGATATTTTGATGAACGAAAAATTCAGCTGCGAGCGGGGTTCGAATCTGCGTCTTCTGGATAAGTACTCCAGGCGCCTTACCAATTAGGCTATCGAAACCATTAATATTTCTTTCCATTTGAACGCTTTACACGTTGTCCATCTATTGGTAATGTCTCTAAGTACTTACCAACCAAAACGTCTGATATTGCAAGACGCGACGCAGGTGTTATTGCGTATAAAATATTTAACTTTTTCATAATTGATGTCGTAAATTACAGTTTGGCTGCTGGGTTCTGTGCCATAAGATCGTTATTTTAAGTTCAGCTGCGATCCGTTGGGGCTTTTAATTTATCCACATCATCCACAGCCTGACTGATTTTACGATGTAAAAAACAACACAACCAACACTCCTCTTTCATTGAATTGAAAATTGAAAATTCATTTTTTTGACACATCCACATAGTCCCAACACCTTACTCACAGTAGTCGCGCCAAACACCACGAACCCTCGCAGGGATGTCGACAAAGAGCGGTGAGTAATTACAGAAAAATGGGGAATAACTAGGTCATCGCAGATGTGTGCACGGATTATGGGGTAATATGGGGTGTTATGGGGTATTCAGGGTAAACGGCCGTGTGTGGTAGGTTATGCATGTCTATAGATGTACTGTCCGGAAACCATTAGATTATGCATGTCTTGACTTGTTGTGCAAGCCCTATCTTCAATTTTTAAAACGTACCTAATCCTTCATCGTTTTTTTTATTATAATGTAATGCTATAATCAATTTTGTAATAGCTTTGACACCCGTTGGATGTCACATGCCTGTAATACTTTTATTGTACCAAAGAAATTAAAATATATTGTGTTGTACTAATTTTTTCAGTTTTGTGACTAAAATTGGAAGAATTCGCAGCCATTTTGTTTTCACATTTCTAAAATTTAAAACAATTATCAGCAAGTAACAACGCTCTTCTATAAATTTAATTCGATCTTCATCTTTTTTTGCCAAAAGTGATAAAACTATATCACTAACATATTCTATGTCACAAGATCGTCAACAAAGAATTCGATCTTGTTATTTCCATTAGTTTACATACCACGTAAACAAATTACACAAAACAAATGACAGAAAGTACTCAGACTTCAATAATGCACACCCCACATGCAGACATTGCCTAATCAATAGTCAAATAACTCCACATTACACAGGGCGCTGCAATTTCATCAAAACACCGCAACATACACCCTGTATAGACAAATCCTATTGCATGCCTTTCGCCACCCTGTCATTGCGATGCCGAATGACGTCATTGAGGCCTGAGATGGATTCGTACCATAATTTCTGGACACAACTCCTCTCACCACGAAAACGTCAAAATTTCGACACAATTTTTTCTTTTGGTATACATTTCTACACGGGTATCAGCAAATATTTGAGGTGTGCAAAAAGAGCAAGCAATGCATGTTAAACAAAGAGGTGTAGACGAATGATTGGGGGACGTAATTGGTAAATGACGTGTGCCATTTAGGAGCCTGATGGACAGACATTAGGCCGTCTGGGCCGTTGTGGCCCACACGCATTCCATTTGTTCGAGGGTTTCGCACTAATTCTGCAAATGTTCCAACGGGTTGGCGGGAAAAATGTGAAGTAATGTGTCACATGACAACGCGGCCATCTTGTTTTTTTTTCTTTTCAAAGGGCAACTCTTTTGTACGTGGTTGATTTTTTAATTTTTGTAATTTGGAAACGGTTCCGCAAAGCGGTTTTTTCATTTTTTGGGGAAAGGTTTTGTCAGGTCTGATGGGAGTAATTTGTTTGTAGATTACCTGTTTCATTTGTAGCATTTTATTTAGACTGTGGGTTACTTGAAAACATGAATTTGATAATTTAACCACAACAGAAAAAAACGGATCAAACGTAGCTAATAGTGAAATAACTGAACGCAGATAGAGGCACTATCGTCTTAAAAACCCACATTGCACAAACTAAACTCGCACGCTAAAATAACTTCACAAACATCTTTAAACACTGACCAACCATGCGTAACCAACAAATGCACTCGCTGACCTTGACATTCACCAACCTTGACATTCTCCAACCAACATCATAATAAAGTAATAACTTTAAGATAACGTTCAATACATTTTCCATTTCCTTCCAGACTTGTTTCAATACTTTGTAACAAAGGGCGACCTTCAGATGTTTCAGTATGAATATCTGGATCTTGTAGAGACTGACCTTGACCTTGGCATTCACACTGAACGTGGATGGTATGTTCCTAACTCGACCACTTTTTATTTGGGAAAGAAAATTAAAAGAATATTCGTCGAAATTATGAAATATGCCAAATTAAAAAAAAATGGGATGTGTTCTTACAATCAGTTTAAGTAACTTTAGCTGATTTATATTTCCAGGACTATTGATTTTCATCGAGCTAAAAGCTGCGTCTGGGAAACTTGACAGTATGTGACTATCAGCGGCTGAGTGACTGAGCGATCACCTGCTGCGCAGCGTGTCGCGGGTTCTACCCCGCACAGAACAAATATTTGTATGACTTACAAGTATTTGTTCCGGGTCTCAGTGTTTGTGTATGTGAATTTCTATGTGTGTTAACGCACCAACGATATAGGAGAAATACCTAGTGGCAACATTTTTTTTTTTTTAATAAATTAACATAATTGTGTAGGTATCACAAGACTCTACTTCTGATAGCACCATCCAGAAGGTAAACTGGACTGGATATGGCTAGAACAATGCTGAGTGCATTCCAAATCAAAATCAAAAGCAATTATTTCAAGTAGACCAGTTACAAGCACTTTTGAATTGAAAGACATAAAACATATAATGAAATACTACAAAATTATGGTGCTACAGTCCCAGTCACAAGACAAAAAAACTGTGAAAGTACCGTAGATGCCCATTCCAAGGAGTAAATCTCCATGGAGAAGAACGGGCAAGAAACTCCATCGACACTCTTTTTAGATCGCCAAAATTATTACAAAACCTTTGTTACCTCATGCATTTTGAGATGGTACATTATGTGAGAACGATGTAGCTAGTTAAAAGCGTCCACACTAAAATAACATTGACAGCTATACGCAATCGTAGACGACAAAAGAATCTAAATCAACCAAAAATCCTCATAATTTCAAAAGAAAAAGATACCCAACAAAAATCTACCGAAACAGTACAAACCCTAACTCCAATCCTTGACATTCAAGCAAGGTTGGCTATAACAAAGGACTAAGACGCACGCTGTTCGCTGTGCAATATAATTTTATGTGAAATAGAACCTGCAGCGATAGCACAGTGTTACTAGAATGTTCTAGAAGTGGGTGTTAGTGCTTACGTCACTGGTTGAAGTGGAGTATCCACTTTTATGTTAATGAGTACTGAAGTTGAACGTCTGTGGAAAATTCTACTTGAGATTACTTCAATGGACAGTAGGTTTATGTTGTATGATAAGCTTCAGAGAATGCAAAAAAAAAGGGGTTGAGATTCCTCTGAAGCTGACTGTACCTGGTCGCGGGACTTAAGAATTACCGGGACCCCGGTACGTAAAGGGCTAGTGAAGGATACCGTGGATTTTAGTCAGTAAAAGTCTGACAGTCCCTCCCGCCCTGCCCTGGGTGGGAGGACTCATGTGATGATTTTACCACGTAAAAAAAAAGATGCTTTGCATGCTATTGCTTTTTTGTTCACGTCTGTCGTATAGATATCAAAATACAAAATAATCAAAGAAATTGCTTCAAGTACAACACGCCACGATTCAACACGAATGGCCGACATGACTTGCGAAATGGTATTGACGAATTTCGGACATAAAACAAGTTGCATGCATGTGATACAAGTTGCTCTTCACTTGCATAACGTATGATCTGAGGTCGAACACGAAGTGCACAAGTTCTAGTGTAACATTAATATTTACAACAGAAATTATTCCTACCGTGGAACTTAATGCAGTCTTTATTATAATTAAAACTTCTACAAAAAAACGCTATATACGAAACAACTGGGCATGCGGGCGGCGAGTAATGGGCGACTCGTGTCCGACCATGGACCATCCCGGGTCGACGGCGCGTTGTGTACCACGCGCGCCTCAAAGAGTGTCAGCATATTGACGGGGCCTGTAGAGGGCCAAAGCCTGCCGGGGTCGCGGGACCAAGGGATTACCGTGACCCCGGTACGTAAAGGGCTAGTGAAGGACACCGAGGATTTTAGTCAGTACAAGTCTGACAGTCCCTCCCACCCTGCCCTGGGTGGGAGGACCCATTTGATGATTTTACCACGCAAAAAAAAAAAACCGTGGAACTTAATGCAGTCTTGATTATAATTAAAACTCCTACAAAAAAAAACGATGGGTTGCGATCTGGGAGTGCCGGCAGAAGTGAAAACTTCAATAGTAATAAACACACGAACGTTCGCGCAAGCGCCCTGCGCCGTCTTACGAATTTTCGATCAGGTCACGTGTCCTGACGCGAGTTTAACATTTTTTACCCATTTCAAAAAAAGTGCACAACGCCGCTAAAGAAGTTTTCAGTTCAAAAAACGTGGGTTGCGATCTGGGAGTGCCGGCAGAAGTGAAAACTTCAATAGTAATAAACACACGAACGTTCGCGCAAGCGCCCTGCGCCGTCTTACGAATTTTCGATCAGGTCACGTGTCCTGACGCGAGTTTAACATTTTTTACCCATTCGAAAAAAGTGTACAACGCCGCTAAAGAAGTTTTCAGTTCAAAAAACGCTATATACTCAATAACTACCCAACACTGCAACACTTAGTTTGCCACCCCATTTCCCCCCAAGACACGCACCAAGAGTACTTTGAATAATTGAAAAAAAAAAACTGTCAAGTGTTTGGGGTCCCTCAGACCCTTTATAGGTCAGTAGCGTAATGCTGAGTCGTGAACACGGAAGGGTTAAGAGTGGATCGGGGAGCGTTAAAAATGTAACGCCTTGTTAGTGGAATGTATGTACTTCGTTGTTTGTGGGTACCTATTTTGGTTTTTGTACTTGGTTTTGACGCAAACCGCTTTTTCATTATACTAGTAACTTGTATACAAGTTGCAACTTGAACACTTGCGCACATGTTTCAAGTTGCAAGTAGGTATTTTTTTTTTAAAAAACGTTGTCCCACACTAGGAATTTCTCCTGTGTCGTGGATGCGTTTACAAACATATAAAGTCACATACACAAACGCCCAGAACCGAAGCAACTTAGCGATCTACCAAAGATCATACAAATATTTGCTCCGTGCGGGAATCGAACCCGCGACACGCAGCGCAGCAGTCCAATCGCTCAGCCACTGTGCTAACCGTAGCAACTTGCATACTTGTATGCAAGACTTTCCGAATAGAAACGTGCCTTATAGGTTGATGTAATGTATTTGATGTAATTTAATACGAAATTCAAGATCAGTATCAATACTTAACGTTTCACTCAAACAAAAAGGGTGCTACCTAACGGTGAAATAAAATATGTGTTGTTGTTTTATCATAAAATTAATTCCCCACAAAAAAAGTATGTCTAAATCAGCCAAAGATTTTTGATTTTGTAATTTTGATTATTGTAAATTCGCTCCATTCTTTTTTTTTTCTTACGGATAGCAGAACAATTAACAAATGAAATCCAGCGCAAAATTACCGAAAACGAAGACACAGTGTGGAATCTGAACAGAAAGTACTAGGAGAACTGGATCAATACTTTTTTTCGTAGGAAATTAATTTTGGAGCGAAATTACAACAACCCGAAAATATTCTATGTTTGTAAAGGCACCCACGACACAGGAGAAATTCCTAGTGTGGGGCAACGTTTCTTAAAAAGAAAAAAAAAAAGAAAAATTATATTCTAATACTAAGATTTTGTGGTGTGACCTATACTAACTTGTACTGAGTCATGTGAACTTGGTGGATTACGACCAACGGTAGACCCATGTTCGAGCAGTAACAACATTATTGGTACATTTAAAGCCCGATTAACCTATGCTACGTTTGCCGATCCGATTTTATGAACATTTTATCAAGCAAGAACCTTAAATCACCATTTCTATAATGTCCATCCAAAAAAGGCGTTAGTCTTTCTCCAAAATTAATGACCAAAACAAGACCATCTGACACACCAATCTATTCAAAATCTCTCAACAGAATTAATAAAAACATTTTCTCGAGGAGCCCATAAATAATCCGAATTGATGTTAATTAATGACATTGAAGATTAATAAAGAGAAGGAATCAAAAGGCGAATTATAAGGAAATCTGAAGAAACAAGGAGGGGATAGAAATGAGAATGTCACGCTGTAATCGGATGGTCGGTGGCGGATAGACGTTGATAAATAGTCGTCAATGTTGGTGGGATGGCGTGTGGTGCAAGTAATGAGCGACACGTGATCGTTAGCCTTTTAATATTACCTGACGCTCCTGCTCTTGACGTTAATTTTGACTGAAGGAAAGCGTGATACTTATAATTAAATTATTTAAAAGCGATACTTATTCACTCTTGCTCTGGAAACTTTACAACAAACTATTTCTTTCATTTAAGATGATCCCAGAATATAATCGAGCTGAATCTTGTGTCGCAAATCGTAAAGAAATTTTAGGAAATAAAAATTTGACTGCGAGTGGCACTCGAACAGACCTCGAAAATGCAAATACGTATTTTGTTTTAATAATTTGACTCACCATTTTTTATTCATGCAGATTAAAATTTTGCAAGTTTTATTTCTTATGTAATATGCTCCTTAGAACTTAAAACGAGATATTTACCATGTTGTTGTGTCTTCATTTTTTTTCATCTGGTTTTTACTTACACCACAAAAAGAAGAAGACAAAAGATGTCTGTATCACTAATAGGCTTAACAATAATGTTAGTAGCTGCACTCCGGTTAATTGTTTACGATACTCTGTGTCGCGGGGAGATTAGATACGTTCTGGTTTGATTGCTAGGCTTTTATTATTAAGGAAAATTAATGTAGGTTGTTTCTTGTAAAGGATTAGGGTAGGTATAAAGCTCCTGAAGATTTTTTATCGTGGTAAAATCATCAAATGAGTCCTGCCACCCAGGACAGAGCGGTAAGGACTGTCAAACTCGTACTGACTAAAATCCACGGTGTCCTTCAATAGCCCTTTACGTTCCGGGGTCACGGTAATTCGTACAGTCCCGCGACCGAAAGCTCCTCAAGAATACAGAATTATTTACCAGCCAATTTTTTAATTTACCATATTGGTGATTCCAATTCATTTATTTGCCAAAATAATTTACATGGTGTGTTTGTTATAGGTGTTACAAAATATTATTTGTCTCAACATAGTTAAGTATGGCTGGTGTACAAATAAGTACGTAAATAAGTACGAAAGAACATAAAGGTGTCAAACAAGCATAAGGCCTGTATGGAGGAAAGTGGCCTATGTCCCGCAACAACATAGGTATAGACTGCGCAGATACACTTGTATATTATGTAATATTCTCACTACGAGAACACAATCTCAAACTGTATAACACCGTACCATATGTTTTATATATATTAATGTTTATTCATCTTTTCATTTATTTGTTACATCCAAACTAATATTATAAATGTGAAAGTAACTCTGTCTGTCTGTCTGTCTGTCTTTTCTTCACGCCTAAACTACTGAACCGATTTGTGTGAAATTTGGTACAGACATAGTTTGAAAATTGAAAATTGAAAGATCCCGCGAGATCGGGAACTATGTGGGCAAAACCAAAAATCTGCCGGAAGTTACTATTCCGCGCGAACGAAGTCGCGGGCAAAAGCTAGTTTTTAAATATTTTTACAAAAAAAAAGAAATTCCCAGCACAGGGTCCGGACTACTGGTTGACAGGGCTCTTGAGAGAGAAACCTCCTAACAATATATTACTATTATTATTATATAACCCTTTGCCCTGTAAAAGCAGGTGGACCATACAACCGTACATAATTTCAAATTATTTTGCAAACTCGTTAAACATTTCAATGCTTTAAAAACTTATAATAACCACCAATTACATACGCCAATTGATCGAAAACATAAACAGTATTCAAAAAGCATTAATTTTAATTTTCATCGGGGTGCAAATACGTGTGCATTTTTCATTACTTTTAATGATGGCACAATATTAATTTATGCACCTATGAATAATTTTATTCAACACACACAGTACCCGCCATATTTATTGGAAACGTGAAAAATCGCCAACCCTTCAAATGATGACAGAGAAAATGACCGGTCATTTGCACCCCGACATTTTTAAAATGGCGTTCATAATCGTTATTAATATGCGTATGAACCATCTAATATTGAGCGTTTATGCAAATATAAAGTATTTGCTAAAACGCAGAGAAATTTGCATACATTTGCGGTACCGTTTTTTGTGTTCAATGACACGTGAGAGGTATAAATATTGTCTCTCATTTTTGTTTTGCCCTTTATACTTTGCATAAGCATTGCAGGGTTGGTTGACATTTTGAATAATTAAGGTGCTTGTTTTTTTATAATTTAACCGTTTAGATGGCAGAATTAATTTACTTACTGTTTTCATTATATTGAAGAATTTAATTTTTTCTCAAGCTGTTTACATGCTAACTTTTACTTCATTTGCTTAGATAAAATAGAATAAAAATAGGTTTATTTGCTAAAATAACTTGTCTTTTTATTCTTTTGCTAAGCAGAAATATAATATTTCTGAAATAAAATGCCCGTTCATAATTTTTCACACGCTGACGAAGCCGCTTCGAGTAGTTAGTGTTAAACAAAATATAGTGACTCAGCCAAGATTGGTTCCCATTTTAGAATTTTATTCTCCCTTAAAGAAAGCTAGACAATTTGCAGAAAATAAATAAATAATATGAGGTGCATTTCCTTTGAAACTATCAAAAATAGGTATCCTATTTGATGCAGCTGTAAATTCGATGACAATTTGAGACCTTTCATAAAGGCGAGACAATTTCTGAAACACCGCAGTATAAAGTGATATTCAGACGGATGGAAGAATGATGCAGCGTTTCGAATATTGAAGATAATGTGACGAAATTGAATGCAGAAAATAAATTTTGCACCGGTCAAACATCATTTTGACTTAACCTTAAATTTTCTCGCAGTAGTAAAAAACAAATTTATGAATTGGGAAGGGGAGTGAAATGGAAATCATATAACTAAAGTGTAAAATGTGTTCCGTAATACGGAACCAAGGAAGACCATGAAGAAGATGACGTGACGAAATAAATAGCTTTCTTGACAAACACAATCAGAATCATGAACGATAAAAGGAATAAAGAGAAACTGTCTCATCTATTGGCCCATAATAATTATTTTTTCCCTGTTACAGACGGCGTCACGATGTGGTTACTTTCTTGGAAGCACATATCTCATTATACCACTTGACGAAGACCACCGTACAACTGTGATACGTTAGTAATGTTGTGAATCGATCAGTCGCAGCGTTTTCATAAACGTCTGTCAACCCCTAACCGAACCTATTTTTAAGTTCGTATCCTTTACGTTTCAGAAAACAATAAACAATAGCATTACGTATTGACGGCTCAATCGATTCGACAGTTTTTATTGGCCATAGCGTCTCAGTTTTATCTGAAAAGTGCATTGCCATGTTGAGCGAATGATGGTGGAATAATAAAACACCCATACAAGTTTTATATGAGTGAGGATGAAGGGTAATTGTGTGTTTTATTTTCGTTTAGAATTTGTAGATAAAAAGATAATTTCCTGTAAAGTTTTACGTTTATAACGCGATAAATACAATAACAGTGACAACATGGTCGCGGGACTCACGAATTACCGTGCCCCGGTACGTAAAGGGCTATTGAAGGACACCATGGATTTTAGTCAGTTAAGTCTGACAGTCTCTCCCGCCCTGCCCTGGGTGGGAGGACACATTTGATGATTTTACCACGATAAAAAAAAAACAGTGACAACACGTTAAAGCAAACCAATAACAACCACGACTAATGAATTGAATCGTACATCAAAACACCCGGTACTTGCGCAGCTATTAATAAATAAAACATAGTAAGTAATAAAGCCATCACGGTACTAATGGTGCCAAATTACACGCCAGTGCCCGTGGCAGATGGTTCGACTGCCAATTAAAATGATATCAGTTGGTACAAATAGTCCCGGTATTTCGAACTTACTGTTTTTTTTATTTGTGAGTAATTTATGGATTGGTTTTTTAGTATTGAATTGTGTACCTACCTACATGTTGAGGACATATTTTTTTGGGTCTTTAACTAAATTATTACACGTTAATTTTAAATCTGATTCAAAATATACGTGCCAGATACGTGTACGTTTTCAAATAAATGTATATGTCTAATAAATGTAATGGTTGGCGAAGTTTGAGACGGGGATAAAACAAAATCAGAAAATTTACAGTACGGGTCAAAAATACTACGCGTACGTATACGTAAAATAGCCAAAGATTATAAAAAAAGCATCTATTCCATTCACTTTGAACGTATGGTATGTATTGCGATTTTGTACTTTAAATTACTTAAATACAGAAAACCCGGGAACTGTTTACTGTGAATGACCTTTTTTTTTGTTTTTAGCGTGGAAAAATCATCCAATGAGTCCTCCCAGGGCAGGGCAGGAGGGACTGTCAGACTTGTACTGACTAAATATCCACGGTGTCCTTCAATAGCCCTTTACGTTCCGGGGTCACGGTATTCGTTAGTCCCCCGACCATGTGAATGTCCCTTACACTTTATAAGTAATAAACTGATTCACATCTTACCGAACTGAATTCAGTTGCAACCCCCTTAAGACTACTTTAATTAGTTAACTAAGTTATAATGAAAACTGTTTCACACAATGACCACAGCCAAAATTGTTCGCGTTAACCCTGCAAATGCGTTCGACGGGTCTTAATGGTACGGCTCTAAGTTTAAATTAATATTAACTGTTGCTACAAGACGGTGGTCTTAGATGCAACTTAATACGCTAAGGTTTTGTTCTGACTTGCGACTTGTCGCATATGTTTTGACGACAAGCAGGTTTTGTTGCTCTATTACAAGGTACAATCGACAAAGTTAAATCATGATCCATTTTAACATTAAATTGTTTGAATCCGACAAAATAAAAAAGAATTAAGTTCGTTACCATGTATGTTTACGCAAATAAATTATTTCTATTTCTAAATGTGGATCTTATTTGTAATTACTACTACTAAATGTATTTGAATGTCTGTAAGAAAATAAGCTTATGATGGGTCATAATTAAAATGTGTGGATTGGACATAAAATATATTTTTTCTATGTCTGACGGCCAGGGCGAATAACCTCGATTTAATTAATGACCATGTTACAATGATAATAATGACCTTGATTTTTTAATCAAAGTACAAAATAACATAACATTACATATTCCGGTCGCAGATCCTTTACAAAAAATATTACAGTGAACCTTATATAGAATACTAAGGCTAAATTACTTAGCTAAAACTACATACAAATTCTACGAAAATGAACTTTCATACATTGTACAAAGAACGAGTATTACATTATTATAAACTAGTCTAGTTTCTTTAACCCCTTACCTAGGTCGTTGACTGGTGCTCAAAACATTCACGTATTCGTAGTAAGAATAGGGTTAACTGGAATATTGATGGCATTTATTCAGTTGAACATGTTAAATGGACCTACTTTATCTTGTTTAAGTAAATTCTCACAAACTAGGTTATTTGAAAAATACGTTAAAGTAAGGAAACATATGGAAGAATACTAAGTCGGTGTAGTGCATAAATAAATAACTTAATTATGCATTGAAAGAGTTTCGTCTTGTGACAAAACTCGTAGGTACTTAAAGAAGTCCTCCCTCCACCCCAGCCGCAGCGGTAGACGCCCACGGCGTCGGACGTCGCCAGATTATCTCCGGCCACCATAGGCGCGGGCATGCGGGCAGCGAGTAAATGGCAACTCGCTGTCCGACCATGGACAATGCCCGGGTCGACAGCGCGTTGTGTTCCACGCGCGCCTCAAAGAGTGTCAGCAAAGTGACGGAGCCCTCCTCTAGAGGGCCAATGCCTGCCGGGGTCGAGGGACTGTACGAATTCCCGTGACCCCGGAACGTAAAGGGCTATTGAAGGACACCGTAGATTTTAGTCAGTACGAGTCTGACAGTCCCTCCCGCTCTGCCCTGGGTGGAAGGACTCATTTGATGATTTTACCACAAAAAAAAGGTACTTAAAGAACGCCTTGTTCCAAGATTCCTGATCTTTGGAGTATAAAGTTTTAAATGATCAAGTAATTTGGCGTTACTGCAGCAGTATTTTGTTTTACAAATCATTCGGGTTTTGATAATAATTATCAAATTTAAAATCATTTCTTTAATATTACATAAAGTTATTAAAAATACAGCATAGAATCAGCTATGCTACTTTTTTAAGCCGTTTTCTAGGCTGTATGCTACGACGAGCTCTTCATCGAGAAAGCGCCTTGAGATAGTGTGTCGACACGTTGCTGTCAGTACCTTTAGTGAATACTCAACTGAAATATTGACCCAGGGGCAGCGCTGTACACACCATGTCTGGTATCTATAGAGCATAGCACTGCAGGGTTTTTCAGCCGAATTTATATTTCGTTTTTGTTTTAACTAGGTTTTATTGCAAGCGCCTGAGACTGGTGCAGGAACGTAGAGATAAATCACACTGCCCCAGGAAGGTAAGAAGATTAGAAGGAGTATGGAAACTGGCACAAACAAAGACAGATCTATACCCAGTTGTGGATGAAGCCAGAATGCGTGGATGATGATGATGACGCCTCAAAACAGACCAAATCCTCACCTATAAAACATCCCGACACTTCGCTCCATTTTCCGTATTTCAGTCGCAAATCCGCGTCATACCTTACAAAGTTCTAACGTATGGCCAGACGCGTATTGTGCTGTCGTGCGCAGACGGACCGTTAATGTGCGGTCGGATTACGGAGCGCTATCAACAATGCGACCACGATTAAGTCGAGAGAGTACCGGATTTTGGTACCGGTACCGGTAGTTGAGACCGGGTCGCAGTTGCGGGGTTAATTGAAATTGGTATGTGGGAAAATAAAGTTTTTTATTTATTTTTATTTAAAAGGACACAATACAAATAGACACAGTAACCAAAACTATACTTTTACTGCCGTAACACATCCATTCCACACCAAATATAAACAAGTTTATTGACTCATGTCAGTGGCCCTAACATAACCATGATTGTTTTATTTTAACCCCATGCTTTTATTATGCTTTTAATCTCGGTATGTAAAAAGAAAAAAACATCCGACTTTGGCTTGGTTTTTTTTGTTACGTGGTAAAATCATCACATCACCCAGGGCAGAGCGGGAGGGACAGTCAGTCTCGTACTGACTAAAATCCACGGTGTCCTTCAATAGCCCTTTACGTACCGGGGTCACGGTAATTCGTGAGTCCCGCGACCGAGCTTTGGCTTGCTAGCTTCAGCTTGGCTTTTCAGAGGCATTTTTTAACTTAACTAACTGGGAACTGTGTGTGTTTTTCGGGTAGGGTCCAGCGAGTAAATAAATACTTATGTGATATCATTTTGCATTATTTATTACCTAAAAAATTTTCACAAAATATAATAACACAGTTAAGATTTAATGGTCTCTAAACTCGAAACATTCAATTAAAACTTTAATAGACAGGTTCATAATTATTGCAATACAAAGTCCGGGTAGCATCTGCAAAAAGGGTTAACCGTTAACCCGTCAATGACTAAGGTTGTTAAGAAGTAACCGAATTATTAGTAATTGGATTAACTACGTTGTTGCATTCAAGCGTAGTGGAATTTATTTGAATGGCTTGTCATTTAACCCTTTAACTGCTGCCGGTTGCAAGAGGGAATTTTTTAATTTTGATCTTAATTAAATAAAATGTTGTGTATTGCGACACTAAAAGGAAGCGTGGTATCCATTTTTCGAGTAGTCTCGGAAAAAATAAAAGGATTAATATCAAAGAGAGAGAACCTCGTAGCTGTTATAAAATATATTTCTGAGTAAAAACAATGCTAATACTTTTTTTTTAAGACAATTTGAAAAACCATTGACTTAACCTCCTTGGACCTGGCGTCCCCTATACGAGACCTTTTTTCTAGTATTGCCCTCTAGCTCCTATTAAAGTGTAACTTAACATGTTGAAACCCAGAGTCTTGTATAGGAGACATGCAATTTAAAAAAAAACTAATAACTTATAATCTTTTTTAATATTTTTTTTTGTCATTTAGGGGTCTTTTAGTTTACCTATAAAAAATATTTCATTAGCAAACGCAAAGTGGTCTGGGGTCTGAGGAAGTTTAGTAGTAAATATTAAGGAATGAAAATAATCGACACGGCTTTTCTCTTACCACTCGAAAATTATACAAAAAACACATTTAAAAAACAACAAACAATTTCACGCTCCCAAACCATCATTCGCAGCCACATTTGAATATTACAAAACATCCAATCTACATTATCTGTTCAAATATAAAAAGAAATATACCCGATGCCAACAGGAAATGCTTTTATATTTGTCAACGTCACATCCCCTGGCGAACCAACAAAAAAAAACGAAAAAAAAAGAAATTGACGTGACATTTTTTTTTTCAAATGAACCGTGACGACGCTGGGTCTCTCTTATTAGATTAACAGGTCGATTTGCAATTCTGTATGTTCATACACATGTTTATTTTACGGAAATGAATCGCGTTTTGGCATGAGGGGGCGTTTGTGTTGACTCAGCTTATATTTAGAGAATACCTTTGGTGGTTTGTGTTATAATTTGTGTGTGGATGTTGTAGGGTTAACTCATTTTTAAATAGGTAAATTTATCATTATTATCATTTTCATTAATTTAAGCAATTGCTAACGCTTATCTTTTTGTAATTTGAAATCAATGTTCATCATTGCACTAAGAATAGAAAAGGCTTTATTAAAATGTAAGTAATAACTCATTAATCATCTTTTAAGAGCATAATTACTGACAAAAACAAATTTTCATTGTAACAAATAAACCTCATTTTGATTTTACTTTTGCGTGTTAAAAACGGGTCTACTCGTACTTATAATATAAATATACATTAAAAACGCAAAATAAAGAAAAAATCCGATTACTTCCATAAAAAAACCTATTGATTTGCAATCAAAAATTCAAACCAACTGCAAACCAAATACGCCTTCTTTTAACACAAATAAACACAATAAATAGCCGTACATTTGTAACAAAATATCAAACAGAATGAATCATGAGCGTTAGCAATGCATTCACAGCGGGTAGTGTCACGTGCTCCTATGATTAGTTTGCAAATTTTGCATTTGAAAATATTTATACTACTTACACATCTACACTCCAATCTGCACCTTAAAATATCACTACTAAGTCTTCAAATTCTTTGCATTCGAATGCATCCAAACTACTAACACACCAATACTGAAATCCTCACCTTAAACATGTTACAATAAAGTATAAAATCCTAATTCGAGAACAAACCATCTTCGAATCGAAAAGAAATATTCATGCTGAACGAAAATAAATGTTCAAGTTGAAAGATTAAAGTTGATTTTGAAATGCAATAGCACTTGAAGGGTTGTAATCCGAAGTTCACTATTGAATTAGTTGACCGCCCACTGTTTTTGCTACTGAACACAATAGATTCCTTGGAAATTGGACGTGTGCTGATGAAATTACCTCTGACAATGGTTTTTGCGACAATGAGCTTTTGACATTTTTTATAAAGTTTTACAATCCACTATTTGTGGAGAAAAATGCTGTTTATTTTGATGTAATTAACTATTATAATCGTGATATAATCATCAAATGAGTCCTCCCACCCAGGGCAGAGCGGGAGGGACTGTCAGACTCGTACTGACTAAAATCCACGGTGTCCCTCAAAAGCCCTTTACGTACCGGGGTCACGGTAAATTATAAGTCCCGCGACCCCGACAGACTGACTGACCCTCTAGAGGGGGACCCAGTCATTTTTGCTGAGACTCTTTGAGGCGCACGTAGAACACAATGCGCCGTCGACCCGGGCATGGTCTATGGTCGGACAGCGAGTTACCCATTACTCGCTGCCCGCATGTACTATAGTATTTTTTCTTATTACTAATATATACTATAATAAATCTGTAGAAGGGTCAATTCTGTACATTGAAAATATTGAAAAAATAAATAGCGGGGGGTGTTGCTGGATCGATACCAAACCCAAGTATATGATTAAAAAATTTTTTGTCTGTCTTATTGTCTGTCTGTCTGTCTGTCTGTTTGTGCAGGCATCACGTGAAAACTAACGGTTCGATTTCGATGAAACTTGGTATAATTATTCCTTATTATCCTGGGCATAACATAGGATACTTTTTATCCTGGAGAAATACGTAGAAAAAAATCTTATTTTTCAGTTTTATTCATAGACGTTGTTCTGTAGAACCGCGACCACACGTTGCATTACCCGCAGTGGATTCAGCGCCGTAATATTTATAAGATGTCATTGTCAGAGTTACTCAAAATGGGGAAATAAACCATCCACGCGAAGACTGACATCCGCGCGGACGGAGTCGTGGGCGGAAGCTAGTTACTAATATACAAGCTGCTATTCTGATTGGTACTTTATTTGAAAAATAAAATCGTTTCTGAAAAATCCGTGTAATATTGAAAGTTATTATAACAGACAGGTCTGTTGGTCTAGTGGTTAGTGACCCTGACTGCTATGCCGGAGGTCGTGGGTTCGATTCCCACCCAGGACAAATGTTTGTGTGATGAGCACGATCATTTGTTCTGTGTCTGGGTGTAATTTAACTATAATATGTATGTATTTAGAAATATATAAGTATGTTTATCAGTTGTCTAGTAACCATAACACAAGCTCTGCTTATCTTGGGACTAGATGGCGTTGTGTGATAGTTGTGGAATATTTATTTATTTATTTATTTTATTTATTATTGTTTACTCTGCTACAAACGAAGGAAACCATTTTTGACACTAATCTTGTTTAATTGAATAGAAAGAAAACTTAAATAAATCGATAAAAAATATTTTCCGTACAAACCAGCCGTATGTAACCACGTGGTTGGTTTGGTTAATAGAGTTCAACTGCATCGATATTTCTAGACTTCCAACTCCTAACGACTTTTGATCCTAATGTTCTAAGGAATCGGGCTATTCAAACAGACTACGATTTTCCCATTGAGTCCAATTTATGTTTCAAATGTGATTTGAACTCAGATAACATCAAGCTTTAGTCAATGTGTTCCTATAACGATATGGATTCTTCTATGCCCGAGGTTTTTGACCTATTGTTGCGCAAGTAGTATTTGCACAAATCACTCAATAGCTTGAGCATGGGAAGATCAAATTAAAGGAGTTTAAGACTTTAAGAACATGGCTCCTTTTTTTTTCGTGGTAAAATCATCAACTGAGTCCTCCCATCCAGGGCAGAGCGGGAGGGACTGTCAGACTCGTACTGACTAAAATCCACGGTGTCCTTCAATAGCCCTTTACGTTCCGGGGTCACGGTAATTCGTGAGTTCCTCGACCCCGGTATGCCTAGGCTCTATTTCTCATCGATGCATGAGAAATATTTTGAAGCATCTAAAGTACGTACGTGATACGAGAAAAAATACCTAGTGTGTGAAAACATTTTGTTTGATCGAATACAAAACATTAATAGGATCTTAATCTGCCTCCTGAAACGTGCAAATATTAGATATCAAATCTTTTAACCACCTGTATCGTAAGAGAAAATGTGCCTATGTAGAGGATACTGGAAGCCGAGCGATACTGAATCCGCAAACAATCTCTAAACCCACACACAGATTTAAATAAATACAACATGCAGAGATCATATCACAAGCCTTTGAATCAAACATGCTAACGTCAAAGGGAATCTCAAATGATCATCTAACTTCGACGTCTAAACCGCTTAATTCAAAGCCATAAGATTTATAATCGCAAATCCAGTCAAGTGTTTATTTGACAAATCATTGCTGATTCATTGACAAACATGTGTGGTGAGTTTCTGAACAAATATGAATACTGAATAGTCTGTTAAAGATATTATTATATTGATAAGCTTTGGTTAGAATTGAGCTGAAATACTCGATCGTAAATTTATTAATAAATCAACCGTGTACCCGGCGGAATTTCCTATAACTTTTTAGCAAGTATTGAAGATTAATGTTGATGCAGGGGACACAGGTCGATTTTCGCCGTTCGGCAATTCACCAGTCGCATCACTAGCGAAAATTGAATGGCTACCCCATTGTCACCGGTCAACAAAAACTGCATGTGATTTGTTCTTTAACTTAAGAATTAATTTCCAGCGTATTTATATATGGGTCGACGGCACGTTGTGTTCCACGCGCGCCTCAAGGAGTGTCAGCATAGTGACGGGGCCTGTAGAGGGCCAAAGCCTGCCGGGGTCGCGGGACTTACGAATTACCGTGACCCCGGTATGTAAAGGGCTAGTGAAGGACACCGTGGATTTTAGTCAGTACGAGTCTGACAGTCCCTCCCGCCCTGCCCCGGGTGGGAGGACTCATTTGTTGATTTTACCACGATAAAAAAAGCGTATTTATATATATTATATTTCCAACTTTATTTATTACTGCTTCTGGATTGCTACTGACAACTCGTTATTACTTTGATAATAATTCTGAAATAATATTTTTGTGTGATGTCACATTATTTTGAACATCTAAAATGCAATGTTGCCAAAAATAAATCATTATTCACTATCAAATAGCCCAGAGCTATTACATCACGAATCATAACGCTATTATTTCTGGCACAGACAATAAAAACTCACATTAGATTGACTTATCGCACCACCTATAAAGTGAGGGTCGAGATCTTTGACATGTCTTATGATTTGTTTAGATTTATTTTCATATAGATAACTGTATTGGCAAAAATCACTTTTATAAAAGGAATAAAGGTGGTCCTATGATAGGACCTTGTGGAACACCTGTATGAAACTACGTTTTTGATAGTCTCAACTTGACATTTGTATACGTTGCTATTAAAAAAATAGAGAACATCATTTTGCCACTAAAAACGCCTATGATATTTTTATAATTTTGATGTACCCAGTGTCACTCTTACAATTAAGATGAATCTAACGACTGCCAAAGAAATATTATATTAAAAACGCTTGAAAAAAAAAACAATTTCTACTGGAGCATTTACATAAAAAGGTGACTTGAAACAGAGATAGAGAGTAACGTACTCGTACAATATGATACATGGATCTAAAATTGACGTTAGTCTTACTTTTATTTTAATCAATATAGGATATCTAATGATGTGATGATTTCATTGATTCGATTTGTTTGCTACGAAGCGCTACGAGATTTCGTAGCAGCTGGCTCCAGCCGTAGCACTCACGTAGCACTTACTTATACTAATAAAATTAATAGCTTGTATGAATAAGAACGGATTGTTAATAGATTAAGTTGTACTGTGCCTGCGTAGTACGCTATAAGAGACTTCCTCTTCCATAAAGAAAACCTGGCCCTATAGACACAAGTGACAACCGATAAATGTACAATTTTCAACTACCCAAGCACATAAGGTTAAAAATCGATTGAAGACTACTAGAACGTTAACAACCGAAACAAACGAAAACGCTCTGTAATCTTTAATAGATCTTCAACCTAAGGCTGAGGCTACATCGGGCACGCCGCAATCGCGGCGGTAAGACCCCTCTTTGAGGAGTGGCTGGATAGGCGTCACGGCGTCCTGACCTACCGCATGACGCAGGTCCTCACCGGATACGGAAGTTTCGGGAGGTTCCTGTGTCTGATAGGGAGGGAAGAAACGCCTGGGTGTCACCACTGCGAGGATCGTCCGGAGGACACGGTGGAGTATACGGTGCAGGACTGCCCCGCTTGGGCAGAGCACCGCCGTGTCCTCACGACGGCGATAGCCGGAGACCTCTCGCGCCCGGCATTGGTCGAGGCCATGCTGCGGGGCGAGACGGAGTGGGAAGCGGTCGCCTCCTTCTGCGAAGCAGTCATGCTCGTGAAGGAGGAGGCGGGCCGCCTGAGGGAGAGGACAGCGTCCTCCCTCCACCCCAGCCGCAGTGGTAGACGCCCACGGTGTCGGACGTCGCAAGACGATCTCCGGCCACCGTAGGCGTGGGCATGCGGGCAGCAAGTAATGGGCGACTCGCTGTCCGACCATGGACCATGCCCGGGTCGACGGCGCGTTGTGTTCCACGCGCGCCTCAAAGAGTGTCAGCATAGTGACGGGGCCTGTAGAGGGCCAAAGCCTGCCGGGGTCGCGGGACCAAGGGATTACCGTGACCCCGGTACGTAAAGGGCTAGTGAAGGACACCGTGGATTTTAGTCAGTACAAGTCTGACAGTCCCTCCCGCCCTGCCCTGGGTGGGAGGACTCATTTGATGATTTTACCACGATAAAAAAAAAGGCTGAGGCTACATTAGACAGCGATTTGCGATGCGACTGGAAGAGCGAAACAGATTACACGTGGTATCGCTGATGTACGGTGTAGCCATATACGTGAGCATTCATTTATTTGTTTTAATCGTTAAATGTAGCTTCAGCCTTATGCGCTACAGTTTAAGACTAGTATGTATTAATAACTACTGAGCGTTAACGTTTATCGATTGCGATTTTAGGCTGATTCTTAGTAGGTATGTATTATTCACAGACGTATCCCTCCGGTTCGAGCTGGTGACTGCGTTGCAGTACGTGTCTTTGCGTTCGTTCAAATGCATGATCGGCCTAGCGGTGCCGCTTGACATCTACCTGCCCTTCACTATCACTATCGACTTTGTATCACGTATGTCATGTTCTTTTGCAGCTAACATATTTTTCTGCATAATTTAGATAACATGTGTCAATAAGGTAAAGATACCAGGACATCAACCTACCTCAATCTGTCAAACTTTAATAAATTTCATGATCAATCTTATCACAATAGTGGAAGGTTAATGTTTGATTGGTAAAATTTGACAGACTGGGGTAGTTCGACCTGCTGGCGTCTGTACATATACAAATTTATTTTTATTTTTAAGGATAGGTTCGTATTAAACCACTATCTCACCTGATGATAAGCGAAGATATGGCCGACAGTGAAGCACGCTTGCCTAGAAGTAACCTTATCATCATTCTTGACTTGAATTGACCCCAAAGTTGTAGCTATCAAGAAACGTAGATCATTCCAGTCCTTAGCTGTAAAAGTGGGGCCACTAAAAGTATTGACAAAACTCTTTGTTCGTACCGGAGAAATTTCCAACATATTGGATGTACTGTTTTAAGTAGTGGCAACAACATAATGAATATTTATAGACGGCACGTAATATTATATCCATCGTAGGCTTTGTCTCAGTGACCTTTGACCTGGACTAGCGATAAGAGCAAACACATCTTCCAAAACAAATAAGACCCATTTTGTAATAACATTTATGTAACTTCAAAAAATAGGTTCAAGAAAAAGTAAAAGATTAATCAATACGGTGGGAGGAAAACGCTTTTGAATTCAGCTAAGCGTAAATAATGAATTGCTCGTGACTATAACATCTACTTATTTCGTCTGTATTGTTCAATTTACTTACATCATAATATAAACTCCACAAATCTAATAGAGATTTCATTTTTATCGTCAGAATTGCGAACAGGTAGAAATATGTAAAGAATGTATAATAAATTATGTATGACTTGATGACATTCAGATGATATATTTGTCGTTCGCTCTGTGCCCTCTGCCGTGATCTTTGATACGTGAAACGCTTCATACAGGCTGTTTTATTGCGAATGATCTTGTATTCCTTTTTATAATGTCCTGCTTTTACCATTTTTTTTTCGCGTGGATAATCATCAAATGAGTCCTCCCACCCAGGGCAGATCGGGAAGGACTGTCAGACTCGTACTGACTAAAATCCACGGTGTCCTTCAGTAGCCCTTTACGTTCCGGGGTCACGGTAATTCGTGAGTCCCGCGACCCCGGCAGGCTTTGACCCTCTACAGGGGGCCCCATCACTATGCTGACACTCCTTGAGGCGCGCGCACGAACACAACGCGCCGTCATGATCATCATGATGTGTAGCCATTAGATAATTTCCTAACCCTTTTTTGTTTTGGGGACCCAACCTGTTCCATTAATTGTCATTTGCGTCTCAGAGTCGGGGATACCAGTTTCGGACATTACAGCAACCCAATTTTGTATAACCCAACTTTTAAACATTTGTTTGCTACGAAGTGCTACGAAATTTCGTAGGCACCGTAGCTCTGGCGTAGCACTTTTAGAAACAAAATCGTGAGTGACTGCTTACTTGTAATTCTATATTTCTATGTTCCATACTCACGAATGTTGTTCTGGACTGTTCCAAAATATTTTATTCCATATTTCAACAGCACCCTGTATCTCTTACGAAGAACTGCTGACAAAAGGCGCGGTGGCAGCCGGATCTGTCGCCTCGGGCGTCGCCTAATATGCTAATATTTGCCGAATAACAGCCGCATGTAGGACGTAAACTTATATGAAGCAAATATTATATGAAACTTGAGACGATTCGTTAGGGCTCTCGAATCCTGGATCTTTGGGATAGCGGCAATTTGGTTTAAGTCGTCTAAAGTTAGATATATGCCATTCAATCAATCAACTCAGCCAATAGCAGACCACTGCTGGACAGTCACTCCCAGGTTGCGCTCATGTACCTATGCCATTGCTTGATAGAAAATAAGTACACCCAAAAATAGTATACGAATATTATTACGGCTAAAGTGTGTATTTATATTTGTTTGTACGTGTGTATGTTCCGCTTTCACGGCCGAACAGATTTTGATGAATGTTGGCACAGAGATAGATGGAATCTTAGAAAAGGTTATATGAGGGGCGAGGTATGCCGAGGTAGTAGTTTATAAGTATTCAATGAACTCACAACCACCTTTGTGTTTTGTTATAAAGATACAAAATAAAAAACCGATCGTTTGTAGGTAAGTGGATAGTATATACACATTTACATTACAAATAACGAAACACGATATTTTACGTTCTACATCCACCCTCGGAAATCCGAATAACAATGCTTCCATATATTACCTGCATGTACTTTGTCAAATAAAAAATAATCCTACCAATTTGCAATGCTACTTTACGTTTCCAATCGCTTCAAGCGATAGCATCATTTTATTTGATCGGATATCTTCTCGTGTTTTTGAATCCTTAGATTTTGAGGTAAGGCAATTATGTAAGTAGCTTTTAAAGAGTTCTGCAAATCGGTTATATTTACTTTTATGCTGTCAGAAAAGAGAGGTTCTCAATTCGATGCATATTATTTTATAGGAAACCAAGAAGATACCTATATAATTTGGTTTCGTGTCTTGTTGCTACAACTAAACTTTAGTTCAAAGTAGGCTGATGAATCCCAAAAACATCCAAAGGTCGGTCAAAAGATCAAAACGGTTTTAAATTTACTGATAAGAACTTAATAATGGTAGCTTATAAGCAATCTTTCTGATTTCTCCTTTGAATTATAAAAACGAACGTGACCTCTAACCTAAAAAAAAGAACCTACTCTATAACTCTAAACCGAGTTTCAAAATACTTCATTCACCAAGTATCTGAAACCGAAATACTTTCAGTACCTACTCAATTCCCATGACGTCATCTCCTATAAAAATAAACAAAAAGACTCGATACTTTATGGTCCACACGGGACGACCATAAACTCCAATAGAACAGAAAGGTATTCACTCGTAATGCGCGGGAATTTTTAAATTTTACGACTTCAAATACTTTAATCGACTTTTTATTGTCGTTTTAGTACTGAACCCGTTAAAGCTTTTAAATATTGAATATGAGATTAATTGTCTGTAAACGTTTATGCGGAACGATTTTATTTGCTGAATAGATTTTTTGAAGTGTAGGAAACTAAGAAAGGTTTAGTGCAAATCCATAAACTCACCCATTCGAATGATTCTACAGATTTCATTAAAAAAATGGCTGACAGGCAACACACAGCCTTACTTAGATGAGACATGCAATTTTTGAAATGTTCTCGCATCATATCGCGCACAGTGGGGCAGTGGCTGAGCGATTGGACTGCAGCGCTGCGTGTCGCGACTTCGATTCCCGCACGGTAGTAATATTTGTATGACCTACAAGTAGTTGTCTGGACGTGTGTGTATGTGAGTTTATATGTTTGTAAACGCACCCATGACACAGGAAGAAATATCTAGTGTAGGGCAACGTTTATTAAAAAAAAATCCGACCAATGAGGAGATGAGACTTAGAGGCCGAAGACTAAAACGATAGTCTGAGTAACTCGACATTCCTATCCACACCAAACTCCATCAGGCCACTGACACTAACAGTAACGGATGGAGGAGAAAAGAAACTATTTACAAAATAAAACGGAGTCACTATCCGGAGAAAAATAATCATGCTAGCAATATATTTTGACTGCCTTCAGTCAGTAACGCAAACTCTAGCTGAATAATCCTTTCACTGCGACGACTCAAACTCAAAACCTATTTTTGTTTTTAATTAACGTTGCCCCGCACCAGGAATTTCTTCCTGAATCGTGGGTGCGTTTACAAACATAGACACTCACATACCCAGACGCTCTGGGTGCAGAGCGGAAACAACTATTTGTATGATCATCATCATCGATATCAAATCCGCGACACGCTTATTAGTTCCTATAGAAGTTCTTCATTTTTGTAGACAGGAAATCAATCGGGCATAAAATAGCTAGCGCTCGTTACGATGCAGTCACAGATTTTTATCCCAGTGCCAAAAAAGCCTAAATTTAAACTAAATATAATAAAAGAACCTTCCCATCTGTATCCTCTTCTCCACTTCGTATTTCTATATTTTTCTTCATTTCTTCGTATTCCAAACAGACCAATAAAGATGACGAGTTGCCAACGATATAGAACGTTTGTACCTAACCCTGTACCTAACTCTTGCAATAACGCAAATTGAAAATACCCAGCGCCAAAGCGAAGGTGTAATATTTCAATGTCCAAACTCTTAACCCTAGTTTAAATGAAAACTAATTTTAATATTAATGCTACGTCTTATTGCCAGGAAAGCTATGAAAAGATGCTATTTTTAACTGTTATGGTAAAGTTGGATTAATGTTACGTTATTAAAATGTGAGGTTTTGTCTGGAACGGTTTTTCAAAGGCGTGAAAGGTGTCCGTTGGTTTAAGATTGATTAAGGCGCTCCATCGCTGAGAGTATTCACTATGTGACAGTTTAGCTTCGAGCATAACATCATAGAATGAAGAAAAAACGAACATTTTGTAACAATTAGTTGTTACTGTACAAAATCTAATTTTTGATTGACTTAATACTCCGATAGTTCAAGAATGAGAGAATCCTACGAAAAACAATTTAAAAAAAATGTAACCGATACCTTTGTAAATTAAACGCTTAAAAACCCTTGTTACTTTCTAAAAAAACCGCTTTTGTACGAGAGTTTTGTCAACAAATGTATGGAGCTTGACGTACAAATTACGGGACCGTCTTCTTTGTCGAATGCTTATTTTTAGCAATCGCCGTTGCATACTCACTACTCATACTCTCAATGCTTGAACCCAGACCTCCTCTCTGTGAGAGGGATTGGACTGTAGTCCACCACGCAGGCTCAGTGCGGGTTGACAGATGTCACATGTCTTTGAAATTTGCTGCTTCTTGGGCATTGTTTCCTCACGTTTTTCGTCATCGTTTTAAAAGCAGTACTGAAATAAGTAACACAAAGTAGTGCACTAGTAAGTCGGGGACGTTAGCCAGTTATTTGCGAACTGATTTTAGTTATTAGTTCTACTCGTTTTTCGCAAATCAATAAGTAATATCGAGGTAAAATCATCAAATGAGTCCTCCCACCCAGGGCAGGGCGGGAGGGACTGTCAGACCTTACTGACTCCACGGTGTCCTTCAATAGCCCTTTACGTACCGGGGTCACGGTATTCGTTAGTCCCCCGACCAAATACACAGGCTTAGATTATAAAATGTCTAGATTCCGTGTTCGAAACAAAAGTCAACGTTTTTAGTGCAGCCACTTTTTTATAAATGTGTGAGTGAACGCCGCGCACACATTTAATTGATTGTTTTCCTTGAAATATTCACTTCTTTTACGTAGGAATCGAACAAAGGGTGTCATTTTCCAGCCCTGCGGCCGTATTATGACGTCTTAAAACCAGGCTTTTTCCAGTGAGTGAAAGAGACAGATCTATACAAGTCGTCTAGCGCCATCTCATTCACTCACTGGAACAAGCCTGGTTTTAAGTGTCTAAACACACTATGCCGAAGTTACGCGACCAAAGTTCGGCGGCTGATTTTACGTTCCGACGTATTTGGCTGATATGACACACCATAAGTGGGCAACTAACGCGGCAGAAATTCGGCGCTGACGGCTCCCTGCTGCCCCCGCCCCCGGATCTTCGTAGGTAATCGAACCGAAATTCGGTCGCGTATAATGTGTGGTCACAGAATAAGTTGCCGCTGAACTTACGCCCGACCGAAGTTAGGCTGTGCGCTATGATGCGACGTCAGTAATTCAAATAGCATTGCAGGCGTAATTGTGCTGAACTTCGGTCGCGTAACTTCGGCATAGTGTGTTTAGACACTAAGACGTCATAATACGGCCCCTGTTTTTGGCTTCAATTTTCAGTGGCCCAGTAAGAATCTAGACAATCTATCATCTAAGTACATAGGCCATTAGGTAGGCAAGGGGAACAAAAAAAATACATCCATTTTAAAATTCATTTATTACCTCACATACCATGTCGGCATGCAACTAACAAAACCTAAAACAAAAATTGTCCTACTTATAATATCTGCGATCGTACCAATTTTTTACACTACTATCCTAGCTTGAGAATACAAAATTATTAATCATACATCTAGCGACATCTGTCCTTAGTTACTAAAGTTATAAATTACGATCTTGGCCAATAGATGGCGTTGTTTTAAATAAGTCGCGATGTGAGAATTAGCTTGGCAACATTTATTTACAACTAGCTTTTGCCCGCGACTTCGTTCGCGTGGAATAGTGATTTCCGGCAGATTTTTTATTTTTTTGTAATAAAAACTATCCTATGTCCTTTCTCAAGTTCCAAACTATGACTGTACCAAATTTCACACAAATCGGTTCAGTAGTTTAGGCGTGAAGAAAAGACAGACAGACAGACAGAGTTACTTTCGCATTTATAATATTAGTTTGGATTTTACCCGATTACAGTAGAAACGAGGGATAATATTAGAATTATAACAGATTTTATAAATTGTATCATGTAAGAAACCTTCATAGTCAGAATTAAAATTATGCCAAAAATTACATTAAAAAGGAATTAATAACTGTACATTTTTGTCAGTATTGCTATATTGGAAAATATAGTTTTTCTTTTATTTTCTCAGTCTACTTCTGACGCCCCTTTTCATAACTTACAATAGAATTACACAACGCTTTCAGCAAGTGGTATTGCAAGCAGGCCTTACAATTCTCCTCAGTTATTCTTACACTGATAGCAACAGTGCAACAACAACCTTATTTCAACATCAATAAAGATCATTGTGATTTTGATAAACTTGACAGTGGAAATAGATCAATAGAATAATAATAAGAACTAGTAACATTAGTCTAATAACTACGGAAGGGTCTGTACCTAGTTACTTTATTTGACTCTATCTTATTTTTATCTATCAATGTGTTTCCTTAATTATCCTGCAATCGGGTTTAAAGCACCGATCTACAGAGCGAATCTAGCTTGGCTTCGTCCAAAAACAAACCTTATAATTATAAAATTAAAGTACATATTTCTACAAGCATTTATGAGAGAGTTAAAAAAGTAATTTTTATGCATATAAGGTTCAATTTCATATGAAGATGACTAAGTTAAGCTTCAGCTATGTCTAAATTCGCTCTTTACATCAGACGAACAGAATTCGCACTTATCATTATTGATTTATTTAGTAAAGTGGCAGTTTTCTCAATTCATACATAGTTGTTACAATTGTAACAAATTTTAAAACAAATATAAAAATTAATACCTAAGCTACGTACGAAATTAAATTGATTATACATAATGGTAATTTTATCATTACTTTAAATATAAATCATTTGATCTTTTGTTTATAAAAGAGATAATTGATAACAAACAAACAAAATATTAATATTTAGTTGGCCGATTGATCCCATATTAAGCAAATTTTTATAAAATAATATTAAGTCCCTTGATAAAAATAGGTATTTCTAGCTTACTTTAATCTCAAACAATGAATCATAAAGAAGTAAACTAAAAACGCCATTTTCTTTTTTGAATTCCAATTTTAAATCTAGATTACTACAAGTTGGCACTATAATCACTTTTCTTACATTTCGAAAATATTAAAAATTTGACATTACATTAAAAACAATAATTAAATGGACGATAAACATTAAGTAATAAAATTGTTTGGTAATTATTTATTTTAATAAAAATAATTGTATTGTTTGATGTTAAGAGTATATTAAAAAAAAAAACTACTTAGAATAAGTAAAATCGAGTACCCGAACGCTTATGTATAAAAATATATATGGGCAGCTTATAATGCAAGTGCACACGAAGTCAAGACACCATATCGTCCTGTCTCTCTCATTTTCCCTAGAAATGTATGAAACTACCCATGTGGGTAGTTTCGTTTCGTCGCCATTATCAAAATGTGAAAGCGCCCAATGTTTAGTATTTCTCCCGGGTGAACACCACAGTTCAATGTATTGTAGTACATGCATGCAAGCTTTAGATATAACATGCATGCAAGTTTGAGATGCATTTTTGTTATACCCTTTAAGTGATATGCAAACATGGGAACGCCGCAATCGCGGTAAGACCCATCTTTGAGGAGTGGCTGGATAGGCGTCACGGCGTCCTGACCTACCGCATAACGCAGGTCCTCCCCGGACACGTAAGTTTCGGGAGGTACCTGTGTCTGATAAGGAGGGAAGAAATGCCTGGGTGTCACCACTGCGTGGGAGGACTCATTTGATGATATTACCACGCTAAAAAAAAAGTGACATGCAAGCATAATGTGGTCTATGGACGCCTAGAACACCAGAGGTATAGGAGGACACTTAGGGTGCCTGTCCACTAGAGATGTGCTATGTAGCTGTGCTGCGAGGATGTAAAAGCTGAGCTACGAAACTGTGTGACCGTTTCCACTGATGCTACGCTATGTAGTAGAAGATGCGCCGCCACAAGGTATGCGCAACGCGAGCGATATGATGTATCGATAGTAGGGAAGCCGAAACATAGCACGCAGCGATAGCACGCATCCTTCCATATAAAAAAACACATCGTAGTTGAATCCGTTTCCACCAGTGCTGTGCTATGTAAACGAATGAATATGATTAGTGGATATCAAACGCATCCAGCATACGTACGCAGCAACATAGCATAGCACATCTCTGGTGGAAAAGCAGCCTTATTCACATTTTTCTTATTGAAAGAAAGATTATTGATATCCATTGTAAACCCGTTTAACAATGGATGGCTATTCATACCACCAATTTGCTTAATAGAAACGCGTCTGTACAATCACTAGCTATGTAGTACAAAATAATTACATCTACTCGTTATTCAAAACAGTTGTTCACCCTAGAGGGAGGTCTACGCTATATTTTTAGAGGTCGACAATTAATCAGGTGATGATTTTTAGCATCCGTTTCATCCCCCCTTCCCCCCATAAATACGTGGTAAGGTTTTAGCCTCACATGATTAATGTTCGATCCCTATAATATGGCAACACCTTTTTCGTACAAACTGTATTTTATAAAGCTTGAGAAACCGATTTCTTCTTTCTTTTGCATCCCAAAACCTAACACCGATTATAATAGTTAAAAAAAGATACAAATATTTAAACATAAAAACTAATTACACATTATCAGACTCAAAAAGAAAATTATTTATGAACAATTCCTTTCCACGCTGTGTCATCAATTTGTTTCTATTACTTATAAATATTTTATTTAATACAAAATTAAGAATATTTGGACACCTAGTTACCTAGTATAACTATTAATTAAGATGCACTAAAATGAAGGTAAAATAATACCCCGTTTTTTATATCAAATCAATTTACTAGAACAAAACCATGAACCAAGTATGTACAGGCTGACTTGAAATTCATTGACAATCTTATAGCATAATACCTGAGTGTTATCTATACTAATATTATAAAGAGGTAAATTTGTTTGTTTGTATGTAGGAGATAATCTCCGGAAGTAATGAACCGATTTTAAAAATTGTTTCACTGGTAGAAAGTTGTATTGGTCCTGAGTGACATAGGCTATACCTAAAGAGGGGGGAGGGGTTAGAAGCGGGCGAAGCCGCTGGCAAAGGCTAGTAGGCTATAAATCAAATTTTTATCATAAATATTAGCCGAGTTAACCTAATTTTTGTCTAGCAAGTCGGAAAAAGAAACTCTGCGGGATGAGATGAGACGACATTGGTCGGGGGTCATTGGCAAGTAATTGAATTCTAAAATATTTTGTTATGACAACATTTTAATGATTTCAAGTAAGTCACAGGAAAGATTGTCAATGAATTTCAAGTCAGGCTGACAATTTTTATTACTTTCCTACAGAAAACATTTCTTCCCCAAAAAGTCTTAATCAATATCAGACGGGTCTACCTGAGGCCTCGGATTATTCACCACAGCCTCAGAATTAACCGTATGAACAGGCGCTGGATTCATTATCCTATTCCCACCCACCCTAGTTAGATCTAAAACTGGTAATCTTAGCACATAATCATTATCCCAGCCTCTAGTCCTAGATTCGGAAGACCATTGTATGACTCTAAAATCAGCAGAATTTTGGCCAGAAGTCGTCGCTATAGGGTTCAGTCTGGGGATCCGCTGGGCCAAATTGTGAAGTCTGGAGTTCTGGGGTCGTTCCTGCCGGGAGTCTGGGACCACGTTCGGGACATCTGGGCGTCTTACTTGCTCCTGTCTCTGAGTTTGATTAGATGCAAACATATGTTGGTACCTGGTGATCTCGCAAGGCAAGAGCGGTCTTGCGTCCCTCCCGATTCTTTGGACTGTTATCTGCCGTTGATTCTGCTGGTTTGGTGATGTTATTGATGATGCGTCAACGATCGTCGTTGATGATCTTGATAAGTGGGCGGGGTGGATTATGATGCTGTTTTGGTTCACTCTAGTGGGTGATGGGAAGTTTAAGGCGAGGAAATCTGGTAAGGGTACGCAGAATACGCCTAATTCCTCCTGCAAAAAGAAAAATATGACGTTGTGTACTAGCAGTCGTAATTTTAGAAGGTGATTATTATTCAAAATCTTCCGGTATTTTAATTCATCAAGATCAAGGGGCTTTGGGCTTTTCAAGATCCGTTTCTAGACTAATACCATTTCAGGCAATCATACTTTAGAAAAATGTTTTTCTTATACCCTTTTTAGTGGGTACAGGCGTAATATTTTATTATGTGATTGTGTAATAAATACATGGATATACGATAGCAGCAATCGTTGATTTGCTGTTATTTATTGAAGAGTTCCCTCCATTTATCCAAGATCCTGATCTCATTACCATAGGACCATCAGTTACGTGTACTCATTCAAACCAAAGAAGACTTTTCCAAATCGTTCCAAACGTCAGACGACGGAGACATTGAGGAAAAAACATTTAAAAACGGGAATCTCCGTTTTTCGAAGTCGGTTACAAATTAATTTAAAGATATTTCAGCTTTCTTTCATCATGAGTTCAGCTCATTCTCAGTTTTTTAATTTATAACTTACAGTTGAAATAACTAAATAACTCACCGAAGCATTCGGGGTCCTCTCGCTATTACTATCAGGTATATTTATAAAAGGTTTCCTATCAACTTCAGTCGAAGATTGAGCAGTAGTTGGAGTCTTTTCTTTATTTTCTTCCTCTAAAGGCACATCAGGCACCACTTGTAAGTCTTCAGGAGGATTTGGAACGGTGACGTAGCTTGCTATTATACTAGAAAGTTGATCAAGTACCTGCCAAAAAAAATTAGAATAGTGACATCTGTTGGCGGATTTTAGTATTCGTGTTTTTATTACGGACGATAGATGGCGGTAATTTAAAGCAAGGCTTTAGGTCCTTATTTTTTTTTTTTTCTAAAAAATGTTTATTTTTCGTCTAATAAATATTAAATAATCTTACCTCATCGGCTACAAGTCTATGTTTCGGATCCTTGACGAGTAACCTTTGTATTAGGAACACTGTATTGTCTGACACCTGCACAGAGTTGCCATCCCTGAAAATGAAAATACAATCATATTTTAAGTAAAACAAAGTCATCTAAAGATTAGCTGTGACTTACAGTAACGAATGTAGCTTGAACTTACAGATCAATTGATTTGACAAATAGATACCAGTCTCTAAGTAGAATCTAGCTAGCCTTTCCAACATCATTTTGGGCTCAGTTTCCAGTCAGTAGTAAGATGCAACTGATTTATTATTATTTGCATGAAGAGACAACCAATCTGACCTCTATGGCCCAGCAGCTTGGTTTTTACCCTGGGTAAAACTGGTTGGAAATCATCGTAAAACCTCGCATTCTATTCTAAATTTAAAAAAAAAGAAACTTACGGTGGTATATTATAATTAGCAGCCTGTATCCTGCTAAACAATTGAGCTAAACTGGTGTCGCAGAAAGGGAACTGCCCATACAGCATGGTGTATAGGACCACGCCTAATGCCCACATGTCTGAAGGCTTGCCTAAGTACGGTTTGCATAGTAAGACATCCGGAGAAATGTAGGCAGGGGATCCTGGAAAAATATTTTGCTAATTATTTAATGTCTTTTTTTAAGCAACATCTAGTGAAAATGACGTAATTTATTTGTGTCAGTAGGGGCACATGGTGCGGTGCGGCGCCGCAACATCAACTTAAAAAACTGTTACGACGCGCCGCGACGCCGCATCAGATTTACAACCGCCAAGACAAGACAGGAAGATGTGAATGCGTTGCGACGTCGGAGCTTCACCGCTCAATTCTTTACTTCCGAAGGAAGGATAACGTTGCGGCGCCACAACACGGCTTGATCGCGCACCTAACGTACTATTATGATGCGATTCCTGTGTGTGCGGAAACACGAACAAATTGTGCGCGAACATTCTAATAATGTTGCTGCTGTGCGCGAACTAAAGTTTTTGCACTGCCTTGCCGGTGGACACAGAGGTTAAATGGGATACCAGCTTTGTACGCGCACTGCATAAGTGCGCAAACGAATGTACCACACACTATTTCGGTGGAATCGTACTCTTACAGTTGCAATACGTCGCGTTCCAATACAAAACAATGAGGTGCTTTCAACATAATCTGAGTGAGTCTTAACTTTTATTGACATTATGGTATCACAATGGATGTATAATTGCATTATTTGCATGCGAATTAATCACTGTATGTCACGTGACGCACGATCATGATTCAGCAGGGAGGTAACCTCCCTTTCTTGCTTCTTTTCTACATAAATCGATAGTTCTTTCACTAACCCCTCTGATCTTTCAACAGGTCCCGATCGCTTCCTAGATGAGTCCCCAGACAGAAGTTGGTGATGATGATGCGTCCAGTCCGCTGGTTCAACACTATGTTGCCCAGTTTTAAGTCTCTGTGCACTATGTTTCTCTGCAAAGTTAGAATATATTGTAAGTTTATTTAAAGACTATAAAGTATTAGACAGCATAAAAAGGGGTTCGATAAAATAGTGTTTATCATAACATGATTTAATTTAGTTTGACTATAAATGCTATGTTTCTCTGAAAAATTACAATATGTTGTGAAATTAGGCTATTGTGCGAGGGTAAGAACACACAATTGCGACGGATATAAACTTGTTAATACATGCCCGCATGTGCATTTAAAAATGTTCTCAATGACTATTATTTTGATAGGCTTATCAATTGATCATTAATTTTAAAATCTATACGTATTGTAGGTTTACATTATTTTTATGAATCACGATAAATAAAAATTACGCAATAGTAAGTTGCCAACATCTAATTTAATTTACCATTCTAACTGGTTGACACATAGAAACATAGAAAAAATACTCTGTGTTGAAAAAACTAATAAGTACCCACAAAAGGAACTCACCTTATGCAAATTAGCAACTACCCTCACAATATCATAGAATATCAATATAGCTTCTTTCTCAGGAACCTTCTTTACTTTAGTCACATACTGCTGCAAGTTGACAAGCTCAGACCCTTTCTCGCTGAACTGGTGGGAGCTCACACAATCCAGGACTAGGAACAGACGCTGACGAACCCGGCCCGTGTAGATGAAACCGTTGCCGTTTGGATTTGGAACTTCTTCTAATGCATAATCCTGTAAATTGAGAATGGAACATTATGTTGATGATACATTTTTTGGAACTGATGAACATAGATTTTCAAATGTAATGAGGACGAGAATCAACGCTTTATTATTGCGCTGCTGCATTCTGCAGGCTCCGCTCAACAACAATATGAAAATCCAGTAATTTTGGCATAGGATGGCTGGTAGCAACTGGAGCAATTGACTTAGAATCTAGCTAAGTGACAGGTCTATTGTCTATTGTAAAAAAAAACGTTGTATCACATTAAGATTCGTGAGTGTGTTTACAAACATAAACTCACTCACTCACTCACTCAGACCCGGAACAACTACTAAAAAAATACACACATAGACATACGATCAAATCGTATCGGTAAAGGTCGATGCGATCCGTCGTCGGAAGTGAGAAACCACATAATATGGACATTGGACATCCATAGGTTACAGAAATCGCATGCAAACAGATGGCATCGCCAGATCGGATCGCCGGAACGGATCGCCGAAACGGATCGCGCTCTGTCGGTCGGCAGGCCTTTAATGAAAGTGCTGACGATAATAGTGAAACCCGCGACTTCTGGATAAGTATTCCAGACGCCTTACCAGTTAGGTCATCGCAACTCACACTTGCAAGCTGAAATCCTCTATTCCCTCGTTTGAACGTTTTTCGATAACATAGCGGGTTCAAACCCCACTTGCAACTGAATTTTTCTTTCCTCGAAAATCATCTTTACTTTTACGTTATTGCGTTTAAAAATAATAATGATGATGAAAAATTTAGTTACAGACCTCGGAAAAACCAGTGTCTTGTAGAGTGTCTTGTCATACCGATCTTAGCGTCATCTTTACTCTGATTGCGCAACAACACTTTCCCATCACAATAACTTATGTTACCCAGTACAGGTTTATTTAACATACAAACTTTCCATCGAGTATGTTGATGGCGATTGTAAACTTTATTTGCAAAGCGGCAATATTAAAATTAATTTAAACAGCTATGCGAGAGTCACGACTATGGACTTTGAATTGACTCCAACACAACTCCAACATCGAATTGTTGAGAATATGCTAAAATCTAGCATCAATAAACTGTAAATCTATTTAGTTTGTTAGTTTTCAAAAATAATAAACATATATTTATACAATACTGATGAGGCTTACACAGGAATGTGGAGCTTAGCACAAAGAGAGGCTTATACTCAACAGTGTGTGTATGATGATGACAAAAGTGTCATTCTGCGACTAGTCAACACTAAATAATGTTGATGAAGTTTTTTTTTTAAAACTCTTACCTTAAACAAACCATGGTGATGAATAACTCCATCCTGGTCTTTCAATAAAGATAATAGAGAATATTCAGTATGCAACAGCATCTTCCCTTGGCGGTCATCTTGAGTTTCCGGTTGACCTTCATTTCGTAGAGTCAAGATTTTAACCTGAAAGATGGAAAAGGTGTAGTGTAACTGTATATATTTCTAGGCAAAGTTGACTCTTATTTAGAAAACCTTTTAATTTGCTGTATTTTTTTTTTTTCGTGGTAAAATCATCAAATGAGGTCCTCCCACCCAGGGCAGGGCGGGAGGGACTGTCAGACTTGTACTGACTAAAGTCCACGGTGTCCTTCACTAGCCCTTTACGTACCAGGGTCACGGTAATCCCTTGGTCCCGCGACCTTAATTTGCTGTATAGGAGAAAAAACCGACACAGTTGGAGATCACAATCTATGCAGCACTTAATATTTCTTTCTTTCTTCGAAGGAATGGTACTCCCTGTGGGTTCTTTGTTTCCTGATAGCTACAACCTTTGTTTATTTAATAAATTAAGACTTTATACTTTCCAGACAGGTTACTTACTTACTCTAGGCAACCATATCCTCACTTGACATCAGGCGAGATGGGCAACTCAATTTAGATTGTCTCTAACACTGAAGTATTTTAAAAATACTTATTTCAGTAAGTTTATCTTGAAATTTATGTATTTCATCGCTAGTGCATGGAAATGCATTCATTTATTATTATCAATGAAAGTCTTTAGTCTTAACTTGTCTTATTAAAACACGAGTTCTTGATGAAACATGAATAAATTATTATTAATAGCATGCCTGAGATACTGAGAAAATAAAGCAATAAGGAAGACATGTTTAAACATAACCAGTATAAAGATTTCATTAGTATTGCACAAATAAAGGAAATAATACTGTTAAAAGTTAAAAAACATTGCATCATTTTAAATAACATTTATAAATAATTAAGAAAAAAACATTGTGCCAAGAGGTCATCATGATTTTAATAAACCTAAATACAAATAAGTAGCTAAGAAAAAAACTAATTACAGTTTATGGTTAGACTAGTAAAAACTATTGATAAAATTATTGATGAAGGCTGCTCTACTTCTTTTATGAAACTTGTAACAAATTATCTCTACATCCATTAATATTAAATCATTAATAAACAGGGCAAGTTTGCAAGGTTCAAAATGTTACATCATTAGTGAATGTTTACAAATAGAATTAAATGTAATCAAAACATTCCATTACCTGATAGAACTCATCTGTTCTCTCTTTCCTTGCTAAGCACTGCACTATGCTTTTAACAGGACTTGGCCCAAGTTTAGGACCAAGGAGGTAAGGGCCAGCCTTACGAACGTGCTTGTCAGGAACTGGAGTGCCAGGGGCAGGCACATCACTCTTGTTATAAGACACTTTAGCCCTCTTTGGAGAATGGGGTCCAAACTTTTTGGAGTTCTTCAGTACCCCACTGGAAGTCGAGCTCGCGTACGCTGATACTCTAGCGATCTTTGGACTTGGCTGCAGCAGCATAGGTCTTGTCCTCTTTCCATGATTCGAACTGCTTTCTGGTCTTTCTTGATCCATAACTAGTGCAAGTTCACTCTTAATATTCAACGACTACAAACAGCGTTATTCACCCACGTTATAATGTAATCACTTTGAAGGTTCTCGAGTTACTTGTTTTAGCAGTTGATGATACACGAGCTGCTGTTACGATGAAAATAATGCAGAATTTGTAAATCTCATTTATTTACCTACGAAATGAAAATGTCTGATTTATCGTTCAGAAAGCAAATCATATGGAGTTGCTTGTCTAAGACAAGTTTATAGACTTGGACAATTTATCCTAAATTAAAAGTTTTTAACTACGACAATCTTTTTTTCTTATAAATTTATATCAAATTATTAACTTAACAAGTTTTCGTTTGTTCATCTTCTAAAATACCTCGTGAAACCAAGTAAAATAGATTAATTATCAAACGAAATATTCAGCACTGGATACACTAACGGTTCGCTACATTATCAAAATTATTTTAAGTCAGATGTCAGATCAAATAAAAAAAATATGTGAAACAGGATAAAAATGGCATGAAGCTTTCCTTTTTCGGTTTAGCTGGTTGTTGTGTTGTAACGTTTTTAATAAGAATATAGTCTATGTAATTTCGTTCATTTTTATTACGTATTTCAATTTTAAATCGTCTATTGTATGTAAAGGTCTTTATTCCTGCATTGACAAGTGACAATTTGTTTTTGACAGATTTTCTAACCATGTTTGTCACGATAATTCTCGATAGTATTTTGTGATTCCCTTTTCGATCGAATTGTGCAATAATTATAAAACAACGTCTATTTCTGTATATAGTTAGTTATAAAATCACAGCAAAATGTGGAAAAGTTTGAGATTAACACGCTCTCAGTTAAGAAAGTTTCATCACAATGGCCCCAAATTTCAGCAAGTCGGTGTCCCTGCTATAGATTCAGTCCTGAACCAATGGTACGAATTCTGTAAGAAACCACCTAAAGGCTTTGAGAAGTATTTTGAGCCAGGTTCAAGTCAAAAATCGGCTAAAACTCCAGGTACGGAGAAAGAAGCACCACCTACACCCTCGAAAGGAGCTCAGCCGTCTCCGAAACCGACTAGTACCCAGGATAAATGGAACATGAACATGTTCAGCGGAAGTTCCGGTGGCAGTGGAAATCGCGGTGGCTACGAAGGGCAGGACAGAGAAAAATGGATGATGTTTGGTGCAATGGGCATTGTGGGTATATTAGGTTCTATAGCATATTTTGAACTCCGCTACAGAGAGATCAGCTGGCGAGATTTCGTTAATTTGTACTTACATAAAGGTACTGTAGAGAAATTAGAAGTTATCAACAAAAAATGGGTAAGAGTGAAACTACACCCAGGTTCAGCCATAGATGGAAAAGTCATTTGGTTTGCTATTGGCAGCGTAGACTCCTTTGAGAGGAACTTAGAAAATGCCCAAATAGAGATGAGTGTTGAGCCACCAAACTTCCTTCCTGTCATCTATAAAACTGAGGTTGAAGCTTCTAGTCTAACCGGCATGCTCCCAACCATACTAATTATAGGATTTTTAATTTATATGATGAGAAGATCAGCAGACATGATGGGGCGCGGTGGCAAGAGGGGAGGAGGACTTTTTGGGGGTGTTATGGAGTCCACGGCTAAGCTTATAAATCCCACTGACATAGGTGTCAAGTTCCAAGATGTTGCTGGGTGTGAGGAAGCCAAGATCGAGATTATGGAGTTTGTAAACTTCTTGAAAAATCCTCAACAGTACATTGACTTGGGAGCCAAGATCCCAAAGGGAGCTTTACTTACGGGCCCCCCTGGTACTGGTAAAACCTTGCTAGCAAAGGCCACAGCAGGAGAAGCTAATGTGCCCTTTATTTCTGTCTCAGGATCTGAGTTCTTGGAGATGTTTGTGGGTGTTGGTCCCTCTAGAGTCCGTGACATGTTCTCTATGGCCCGTAAACATGCACCATGTATCCTCTTCATTGATGAGATTGATGCAGTTGGTAGGAAACGAGGTGGACGTAGTTTCGGAGGTCATTCGGAACAGGAGAACACTTTAAATCAGCTCCTTGTTGAAATGGATGGCTTCAATACTACCACAAATGTTGTTGTCTTGGCTGCTACAAACAGGGTTGATATTCTGGATAAGGCCTTGTTAAGACCTGGTAGATTTGATAGACAGATATTTGTTCCTGCTCCTGATATCAAGGGAAGAGCTTCCATTTTCAAAGTGCATTTGACTCCTCTGAAGACTACTCTTGATAAGGAGAAACTGGCACGAAAGATGGCTGCACTCACACCAGGTATATCTACATTATCATTTATTTTAATTTAACGAAATATTAACTACCTCTCCTGTATAGCGCGCCACACACAGCTAAGATACTATAATATTTTATCTTAAGATACCATATCGCTCGCCATACAGTTCAATGAACCATCACACACAACAAAGATACTCGTAATATATTTTTCATATTTTGATATCTTAAGGTAGAATTGTACGACGAGCGATATGGTATCTTAAGATAAAATATTATAGTATCTTAGCCGAAATACTAAACCCTTATCGTGCCGCGAACCGAAAAACTTTGGCGGGTAGCCAAAGATTTTCGGTTCGAGCGAAACATAATAATCTATACTTTTTACAAGATACCAAAATGTGCAGATCCTAAATTGCAATATAAAAAAATATGTCATCATTTTCTCATACAATGATACAACTTCTTTTTACAAGTCATCTTCAATGATAATCATATTTCAGCATTATAGACATCAAAATGAGAATCCAAAAATGAGAGCGATTGCGCTGCGTGTCGCGGCTTAGATTCCCGCACGGAAGTTTAAATGTTTGTAAACGCGCCCACGACACAGGAGAAATTCCTAGTATGGCGCAGTTTTATTTAAAAAAAAGCAGATTAAATTTAAAAACCAATTTGACGTGTTACTGTCCATTGTGCCAACAAACAATCGCGCTTCGTTACGATTGCTGTACGAATGAGATGGATACGCAAACTGACGCACCCACCTCAAACCTAGCTGGGTATTGTAGACTCTACGACTCTACAATTTAGAGTGCGTATATGAGAGAACCTAACCTTTTTTCAGCAATTTCGAAGTCGCTTTTTGCATCCCAAAAAGCAATGCAAAATATATACCATCAAATTTTAAACAAAATTGTAATATTTTACAGGTTTCACTGGCGCTGACATCGCAAACGTCTGCAACGAAGCCGCTCTCATCGCCGCTCGAGAGTTAGCCAACGACATAAACATGAAAAACTTCGAGCAAGCCATTGAGAGAGTCGTAGCTGGCATGGAAAAGAAATCTAACGTCCTCCAACCTGATGAGAGAAAGATTGTGGCATACCACGAGGCTGGCCACGCAGTCGCCGGCTGGTTCTTACAACACGCCGACCCACTACTCAAAGTATCCATCATACCTAGAGGAAAAGGTCTCGGATACGCCCAGTACTTGCCCAAAGAACAGTACCTTTACAGCAAAGAGCAGCTGTTCGATAGAATGTGTATGACCCTCGGCGGTAGGGTCAGTGAAGAAATCTTCTTCGGCAGAATAACAACGGGCGCTCAAGATGACCTGAAAAAAATTACTCAGAGCGCATACGCACAAATAGTCCACTATGGTATGAACCCCAAAGTAGGCAACGTATCGTTCGAAATGCCCCAACCTGGAGAAATGGTAATCGATAAACCATATTCGGAAAAGACTGCCGAGTTAATTGATTCCGAAGTCCGAGAATTGATCAACAGCGCACATGTATACACAACAGAGCTGCTAATGAAAAATAAGGATAACATTATCAAAGTAGCTGAGAGATTGTTGAAGCAAGAGATTTTAAGTAGAGAGGACATGATCGAACTTCTTGGAAAGAGACCCTTCCCTGAAAAGAGCACTTATGAAGAGTTTGTGGAAGGTACGGGATCTTTAGACGAAGACACTACCCTACCTGAAGGTCTAAAACAATGGAACAAAGAGAAAACAGTCACACCACCAGCTGAAAGCATAAAAAAGCAGGCGACTCCACCGTCCGACGCAAAATAATAAAAATTAAGGCTTTACGATGTAGTTTGAATGTAGTCAGTTTTACGTGAAAATATTTTTATTACCTTTAAGTTGTAAAGGTTTTCTCTATTAAAGTCTATGGACGTGAGTACATGCCTGAGATTTGTTTTTTGTAGTCTGAGAGCGAATTGATTTTCTAGAAATGATATCAGCATTTACTATGTCAACTGTTAATTAGGTTTACAAACGAGAGTAAGGACGTCAGACATCATTAAAGCGAACATTAAAACAAGAATCAAAATGTTTTGAGCATTTGTATGCTCCTTCACTATTTCTGTTTTGTAAAATAAACAAATTCCAGTTGTTCATTACTCTTTTGATTTTGTACACTTATTTTGCTTTTAGTTTTGTTAATTATTAATAATAATTCAGAGATTTATACCTCGCTTGTTTTATTACACAACAACTGGCTAACAAAATATTTAGAACTTAAAAAATTACTCATCTTTGGGGAAATGTAGTACGTATTCAGTATTTGTTTGTTTTTTAATCTGTCGAACTGGGTTATTTAGGAATTAATTGTAATATTTTCTGGTTAACCGTACAAGCCTTAAGAGTTGACTGAACTTTGATAGGACGCTTAATAACTACTGTTGTTTTACTTTTAACAATAGATAATTATGTTGAAAAAATGATTCTTTTCATTTCTGTGTCACCTCTGCCTTTTCTACAAAAAAAATTGCGTGTATAGCCTCGTCGTTTGTACTTATTGAAGACCCTGCCTCCTTAGACAAGTGGCAAGCGATAAACCTAACGTTTCTTTAATTTAAACCTTAACTTTAAACCCCAGCGCATAAAATTGAAAATGTTATGTTAATTGCTTGCGCTTGTCTAATATATAATATATATGGCCCGATTTAGGTATCTATAAGTATGTGAAAATCACGTGTTAACACGACCCGGCAAGTAACTGAGTACCTTTGCTAGTTGATTAAAAAAGAACGCAAGTGAACTTGCTTGCTTACTTATTTACGTATAGATGTTTAAAAGGGCCTTACAATCGGCTGGGTTCTTTTTGGACTATGGGACCCATGCAGCAAAAGCGAGTCAAGTGTCTTTCGTTAAAGTTAAAAATGTAGGAAAAAAAGAACGAGGGAAGCGACCTCGGAAATTGTGTTTACAGAAATTTCAGGCTCAACACCGCTATTCTCTAAGGATATACAGCATTACTAGCGCTGGCGTCAAAACTATTTGTGCATTTGGCGAAGAACACAAACGCCGAAGTACCTACATACAAGTAGTACCTACCTACTTATTTTCCTAAATTTTGCTAAAACGAATAGGTACCTGTCAGTTCTAAAAATGATTCTCCTTCCTGTAATTAGAGTGTGAAATCACAAATAACATGAAACATGGCCATAATCATAATTACTTTGATTAAAGATCATCTATGAAATGTTTGAAATTAAAACATGTTCCACTTATTTGGTCGAATAGTCTATTTTCGTTGGCATTCAAAAAATATTGTAATGTAATTAGGTACAGATTTAGAAATATCTGTGCCTATGGACTGAAGGTCCTTGTCTTCAAACTATTGTTTTAAATAACAATGGTTCACTATTATGATTTTACTAGCGCCGCCATTTTAAATTCGGTAATTCCCCTTTTAAGGCCGCGGGTCCACTGAGGCGGAGCGGAGTTCACAAAATCCACATCTCTTCTCCACTCCGCTTCAAAGGAACAGCATTGGCGGAGAGGAATATCGAGAGAATTTCGGGGAAAACAGGCTAGATTAGGCAAACACCGAGAGAGGAGCAACCCGGGTGGGGCAGCTCACTCACGCGCATACTCATTCATCATAGTTAGCGTCTTGACATCATCAACAGTGCATTTGGTTACAGTAAAAAATGGGTGAAAAATTTATTGAATGTCTTAAGAAATTTCCATATTTGTGGGGTACAAAATTATTTACTTAGAAAACAAAGTAAACGAAGGATGTAGCGTGGGAGATTATAGTAAATAGAGAATGGTAAGTAATCCATTCAGTCTTCGCAAAATACTGTCTTCCTGCCATGGGACTTTCCCTTTATTACCTACTAAAATAAGAAAAATCTGTTTTATTTTAGAATTCAGGTAATTCTCGACAACAAATGCTAATTTCTCTTCTTCCAACTCTTGCTCCTCCAGTAGAGAAATATACAAAAGAGCTGCTTTATTTTTTTTTACAGGCAACATGAAGGTTGATCTGACTGAGAGAACGCGTATCACTGGGCACTCACGCACCAGGCGAGGCGCATAGGTAAAGCAGTTCCGCTCTACCCAGCACCGCTCCGCGCCACCCCGCTCCGCTTCAGTGGAAACACCTACCTCTTTTCACAGCTCAGCCCCGGTCCACTCCGCCCCAGTGGAACCGCAGCCTGATCGTTCCATAGATGATTGATGCACCAGCCGGCTCAATGAGATCAATAAATGCCCATTCGCACGAGTGTTTCTTTCAGGGCGTTAAAAAAGCGCCGGAAATAGAACCAATGCATTCCCATGTATCTGTTCACGCGTCAGCGCTTTTAAAACACGGCGTTTTTTTCGAACTGAATACTAGGTGGTGATAGTTAAATTCTATTTACCTTTTTGTTACAAATCAGCTTTTTTTTTATAACGCCCAAAAAAAAGCACTTGTGCGAACGGGGGTAACCAAGAATCATACAAAGAATATCTATAAACTGCTGCATACGTGATGAACTTTTGTCACAAAAGTTAGGTACCTAATAACAATTTTGTTTTCATAAAAACACTGAAACCACCAAATTAAACAGTTATATCTAAAATTCATTAATCTAAACATTCTTCAAACTTACCGCCACGAATGATGTTTGGATTCAGTGTTATTGTATTTTTAAACACGTGTAGCTGTGTAGGTGATGAACTTACTCCGAATTTCGGACCTAACTGTACCTAGAGTTAAAGAGTAAGTATATATTAGTAGTATCCTGTGTCAAAACATTGTGAGTACCCACTTACATCTACTTTTATTTTGCCTATTCGTAAGGCGTAATAATTGACATGCATACGCATGAGTACTTAGTGCTGTTAGAGTACCTGCTATCAATGCTATTCGCCTGACCTTGATTGATATGGTCTCACTGTGTGATGCAATGGCGTTAAGATTTTCTTAGTTACGTTATATCTACTTTGTTTACGATTATATCACAACATAATTTCGTCCCAAATAAATATAATAAATGGCTTGCCATTCTGCAGGTAAGATTCTTTTTGGCGGGAATTTATTTAATCAGTAGCTACATAAAGGGGGTAATAAGTTTGTACTGGAACTGTAATTAGAAAAAAAATTAAGAGGAGATACGCAGCAACTTTTTATAGCAACTGTTACTAGAAGCACCTAGAAGTCAGTTTATTTTTAATATATTTTAAGAGTAAAGGAAAAGGGTAATGTTGTTAGTGGGAATATAAGAGGTAACGTAATGGTATAAGGATTAAAATAATTTACTACATTTCGAGTACCAATATATTTAATTGGCCACTGGCTGAAATTAAAGATTTACATTTGCCTCCCTTCCAAGTAAGTCGAATGCAGTAGGGCAGGCACTTTCGCGCGGGTCACAGGACTCCTTGCCTCTCGTTAAGAAACGTACAAGCCGGAGAATCAGCGCGACAGTGCCTACCCTGTACAAAAATTGAAGGAACAACTTCAACAAAAAAAAAAACAGGGTTATATTAAAATTATAATATGAAAATATTCAAATATCAGCTGAAAATACATCCAGCCTTATTTCTGTTTATTTAAATATTCACTACATTTACTTTATACATCACCAATTTCTTAAGTAAATTCAGTTTTTGTACAATATAAAAAGAATCTTATATTATCATCTATGTTTACACGCGAGAAGTGTATAACACGCCCGCAATCGCATTACAGCTTGATCTACCGAGCGAACGAGAAATAAAGAGAAATCGTAACAAAATATTTAAAATTATGGTAATTATTACAAGTAACTACACTATTTTTATGTTCAACATTTTATGTCAATATTCATTATTATCTATACTTAATTGAAGCCTATGATATAACATTATAAATGATGAAAAACATTTTTCTTCATGATATCATTCAACAATTAATCCATTAACAACTTGCATCCATTTACTCGTATCTATCGAACGGAAAATTATCACTAATCTCAGTAACAACAAAAGGTCCATATCAATGACAGTCTCTAATTTTTTCCCCTTTGGGTTTACGGCCCCTCTTTTTACCGGCGGAAGTGACACCGGCGAGCGCCATTGCGGCGCGCTTCGCGAGACACGACTTGCAGAACCAGTCTTCTGTTGCACCGGGTTCTTCCGTGATGCCGACGCACACCCAGTGATACCATCCGTCGCATCCGTCACAACCGATCATCGGTGAGCCATTGTCAGGCCGACCGCACGCGGGACATACCCAAATCTTAGTACCGTGCTCGTCCAAGTAATAGGGTGTGGGTAGCGGCCCGGTCGGCTTTTCGAACGCTGCGGGAAGCGGCGGGGCTGGTGCTGGCGGCGGTTCTTCCGAAATCGATGCAACGTCATCGTCAAAACTCTCCACGTGACCTTTCTTGCTCAGTGGTTTAATTAATATCCTTTTATATTTCGATGAGGAGGATGGAGTATTTTTTCTGGGCGGCGAGCTCCCGGACGGCGGCGAAGACGACTGTCCTTCGATGTCTCCGATGTGATTGTGTTTCGAATGTTTCTGTTTGGGGGGTCTCGTCACTAACGCAGATATTTGCGCGAGTTCCGGAGAGCGACTGTGCTCCCTAGACATCGGCTCGTCTTTCACCGGTGACTCTTCCTCCTCATCTTCTTTTTTGATCACCGGTTTGATATTCAGCTTGTATAAATCCGGCGAGCTCGGCGGCATTGGTGAATTCGAGTTGGATGAGCTTAGCTTGAGCGTAAGCTTCGGCACTAGGCCGTCCGCCAGTTTTTCTTTCTTCTTGTCCTTCTTTTCTTTCTTAATTTTATCTTTCAACTCTTGCCTCTCCTCTTTTTCTTTTTTCTTTTCAGATTTATCTTTGTTCTTATCCTTTTTATCTTTTTTCTTCTTGATTTTAATGCCATCTTTATCTTTTTCTTTCTTTTCTTTCTTATGTGATTTATCCTTTTTCTTTTCAGAGTTTTCTTGTTCCCTCTCCTGAGGAATTTCTGGAGACGGTACTCTAACAGGCTCCGGTATAGGTTCTGGAATCTTTTCCACAACAGGCTCTGGCGTCGGTAAACGAGGCGGGATGGGGGACCGTCGAGGAGGGACGGGGGCCGGCCTAGGCGGTACTAGCCTTGCGGGGTCCATTTTTGGAGGATTTAATTCGATAGTTATGTCTGGCGTAACAGGTGGCATTTTATACATAGTGGGCTTGTGATCTTTATGCGACTTGGACTTATGCTTCTGTAAAATGTTTGGAATGGTTTGAGATTTGTGCTTATCGTGTCTGTCCTTTTCTCGGCCCATCATTGGAGGTTTATGCATGCCTCTGTCATCGTCGTTTTCCACAGGAATTACTTCTAAACTTGGACGACGTCTTAACATTGAAGGTATTTTCATAGGGGATGATCTGGATGTATGAGGAAAGTTGCCCATACCCATAAGTGGGTTTCGAATACCAGGGTTAAGTCCACCAGGCAAGAAACTAGGTCCAGGGATCAAACCACCTGGTCCACCTGCACCTAATGCAAATGGATTGGTGAGCAAATTTGATGTCGGTAAACCTCTCAGTGCTGGATTATTGGCCAACTCAGCTAAGAAGTCACCACCAGGTATTAACCCAGGAGTAGGTATTAATCCTGGACCAGGCATAAGACCTCTCCCTGGAGCCATGCCAGGGAAGAATGGAAAACCAGGTGGCATTTGTGGCAACTTTGATTCATTCTTTGGCCTACTTGATTTAGGTGGCTTCATGCCACTCATTTTTAAACCTTGCTTTTCAGCTTGTGCTATCTCATATGCTATCTGCTGTTGTTTCTTCAATAATTTTGCTTCTAGTTTTGCAGCTTTATCTTTCTTGTCCTTATGTTTCTTTTCCTTCTTAATTTTTGGACTGACACTAGCTATATCTTTGGGATAAGGTACTTGCAGGGATTTATTAATTGATATACTAGGACGATGTTCCATTGGTGGGGCTCTAGAAGCCATAGGATGCACATCAACAGAATCATCATCAATGTTTATCACTTCATCAGTCCTCAAGTCCATAACTTTTGACAAATCTACAGCACTATTATCATTATTGTTCACAACGGGCTCTTCAGTTTTCACTCTAAAAGGTTCATGGGATCTATTTTCGATTGCATTATCATGAGCAGAATTGTGTAACCTTGAGATCATTGTATCAGACTGTAATTTTTCATGAACAACCTCTGGAGTGACTCGATCTTCTTTTGATTTGTTCGATATCCTTTTGAATATATTTATCTTTGATCTGTCAGGTTGAGAGGCCAATTTCTCTTCCTCATCAATTATTTCTTTCTTTATTTCCACCTCGGGTACAAAAGAATTAGTGGAAGGATGTGATTTATGTACAGGAATAGAATTAGAAACAAGAGGAGATTTTGAAATAGGTATTTTTCTTGGTACAGGAATTGCATCCTCAGTTAGTACTGAGTTTTTGGGCACGACTGGCTGTGCCGGTGCCGGTGCTGGTGGCGGTGGTGGGTCGACAGGCTCCTGCTTGATGTGAGGAACTGGTCTTACAGGTTCAGTTACAGGAGATGGAGGAGGCATCACAGATCTCAAAGGTTGTGGTGGTGGTGGCACAGCCTTTGGCGCTGGCATAGTCACATGATTATGATGTGTAGGATGGACATCCTTATTTTTCATAGGATGACCAGGTGGATACTTATTCAATTTACTACTATCCTTAGATTTACTACCCTCACCTTTATGACTCTTATCTTTTCTTTTACTCTTCATAACTTTACCATTCAATAACTTATTCTTCTTAGATTTCTTATCACTTTTCTCTACTATTGGTGCCTTCATTACATTAGAATGATGTGAATTTGCTTTATGTTTGTCATAATGTTTTTCTGACATTATGGCAGGTGGCCTTGCCTCAGGCAGTTTACCCTCACGTGCCGGAGACAGGAACCCTGACATAGTCATCATCACACTGCTGATCTCTCTAGTCCTTTCCTCCTCATCCAAACGTAACCTTGGTTTTTTACTGTTTGGTAATGAAACTGGATCAATGGGTCTCTTGAATATTTCCTTGTTCTTATCTGGGCTATCGGTGACTGATATTTCTGGACTTGTACATGTTGCATTACTATTGTCAACATTATCAATGCCATTTTGACGGATCTCAACAGTTCCTGCCACAACAGGTGTATCCCTTTCTTTTTCAGGGTACATAGGGGGCAGGTGCTCGTGCACATGCATAGGTCTTGTGACCACTTCATGACTTCCAGGTTTGAGAAAGTTCAAATTAGATTCTTTAGGTTTAGGGAACTTTTCAGAGGTTACCGGTGGTGGCACGGGTGGAACGCACCTAGTGTACTCTGTCAACTCTGGTAAATGAATGTGTAGGTCACGAAATACTAATCCTAAGTCATGTAAATTTGGTTCAGTCCTATTAAATTGTTCGGCGTATCTATTAGCTTGTGTCCCAAGTGACCGGATATACTTCTCCAGCACATGCACCAAAATGTCCAGTGGAGTTGAGTTTATACCGTTCCATCCTATAGTCTGGCATATTTGCGCAACATTCCTTCGCAGTATCTCGCGGGCGTACGCCTCTGACATTATGACACCAACAAGTTATCTGGAACAAACGAATATATCGTATTTATTACGACAGCTCACCGCTAATCGAATAACAAACATATAATTTGACGTATTCATTATGTTCACAATTATAAAGAATCATGTTACGAACGTTAGGACTCCTGAAACAGCGAATCTCATGATTTTTATACCTGCAAGTGTCTAGTAGTACAGAGTCGTGATTCCGAATGGGTGAAAATTTCACGTTTGGAACACACATGTATGCTTCACTACAAATTTAACCACTCAAGGATAATTTATAAAAACACATAAAGCGTTTACAATGCAAAATAACGAAGTGTTTACGTAAAAACTTCTCAGCATTCTAAAAACACAGTGCCCCGTGCGCCATGATTGCATTTTGGGTTGTCAATGTTTAGTGTTGCTATGCTAAAATAATTAAAAGGCGGTCTAATATTGACGCGTTCATAGAGAAAGAAATGTAATATTTTGTGACAAACGGGACATCAATGCATCATGAGTTTTATCTTACATTCGACAGAACATTGCGATTCGTTAGTAAACACACTGGTCACAATTGATCTATTATAAAAAAAAACACATGATTGTCAAAGAAAGAAAAATATTTTTATTTCTCCACAGACATGCATGCAAAATAAAATTGGAACTTAAATCTAAACTTAAATAGTAATAATTTAAAAAAAAACAGGAATCGACAGCGAGTGCGAATTGCTTTTATTAGTATTAATTACAAGATTATAAAATAATTTTATTTTCGTAAACATTATCCAAAAGTGAGCTTGATAAATCTGTATGAATACGAATAATTTTCTATCCAAAATCTATGAGTGGGTATATAGAAAATCATACAATAATCATCTTAGACTGTCCCAAAGGCCGTTCTACACAAATATATTTGTGCAGTCGTGCAATTGCTCCACTCACTTGGAGAAACTAGATGTAGCACGGGTTCGTAGACTAGACGTAGACTAATTGAATAATTATTTAGCTAATTTAATCATTAGCTAAATAACATGCTTGCAGACTTGTCTACAAGTATGAGACCAAACTCACGATCAAAAGTTAAGACAACACAGAAGACAAAAAGAAGGTCAGGCACATGAAGCTACCTCAAAATTTTCAATTTTATCACAATCAGTTCAAGGTTCAAATTTCATTGAGAAATTTTGAGAGATTGTTAAAGGTTCATAAGCTGGCGTCCGTATGTAGAATGTGTGAATGCAAGCTGCATGTACGTATAATTAATGTGTTTTTTTTTTGGCGAATGTTCCTCCCCAGTTTGTGTTTCACTTTTTCCTCAATTCAGTTTTCTCCAATCAGTCTCGTTGATGAGACGACTTAGACTCAATTAGTAACACCTGGGAATTCACCAGCATCATCCGATCTCTTAACCACTATGACTAGCATTCGGCATACCGTATAGTATTAAGCCCCCATCCGCACGAGCGTTTTTTTTTTTGGGCTTTAACAAAACGGTAAATGGAACTTAACTCTCACCGCCCAGCATTTAAAATCAAATGCGGTTCGAAAAAAAAACGCCGCGTTTTAAAAGCGCTGACGTGTGAAAAGATACATGCATTTGTTCTATTTCGCGCGCTTTTTAACGCCCTGTTGGAAACGCTACGCTGGCACTAGTGCCACAGTCTTTCTAGTTTAAGTTGCTTATAAATATCTGTCTAGTGTACACACAACTTTATATGCACGATTTTTTTTTTCGGAATCTAGCTTGAACTCTAATTATACATCACATTTTTGAAAATATTTTTTAATATAATAATTCTGTTGGTTTTAAAGAGAAAATAAAAGTTTATAACATCAAATTTGTTACTAAATCCCACGTGGTTCGTTTTGAACGGGAAGGCAGAATGATTCGAAGTCAACTTAAAAAAAAAAAGCTGACAGTTTGTCAAATCCTCTAATGGTCGACGGACTGTGATATGCTTTTGTAGATAGAATTTCATAATTCTTCGTTTTTATATTCGAATTAAGAGTTCATATTCAGAGCCACACGATAATATTACGAATTCCTATATAAAATCGCGTTGGGCAGTATGAGGAACCAACTGAATCGAGTAAAATTTTTCACGTAGCGATTGGAAGAGTTCGAGCATTATAGTTTTAACGTTTTATAACTTTTTCATGTTAAAACTGTTGATATTGTGGATTGAGTGGTAAAGTGTGAAGATGACTACGTCTTCTGAGGACGTTTTGCTCAGCGTGGGCGGAGTGAGGTACAAGAAGGGTGATGGCACTTTGTATGTTATGAACCAAAGGTTAGCATGGATGTTGGAAAATAGAGACACAGTCGCTGTATCACATAAATATGCTGATATTAAAAGTAAGTAAATACAGTTCTATTTACTATCTATAATAATTTTTGGTAAACTTTTTGTACTCGCAGGAAAATGTAATGAACGCATATAGCTTTCTATGTGTTCTTCAATTAATATTGTTTACACATCTTTACAAGATAATCTTGTAGAGGACACAGCTGTCTGTGTAGACCACCTGCCGGACTATCGTGTTACATACATTTCTATACTATGGCTAAATCTAAATTTGCTTATTCTGCTCTTATTCCAAACAACTAGCTTGTTGTACTAAGTGTACTGTATAGGTACACTTGAGGAGATTATTAATAAGAGCTTGATTATGGATTTTGTGTTAGAAAATGTTATCTTTTTGCAAGGAAGATAGATATGCAAAATCATTTTCAGCGATTACTCAATTACTCATGTTCACCTATCAGAAAAATTGAGGTTCCTGACATCGATAAAAAGACCTCATAGTATACACAAATTGCTACAAACCCATCATGGTGTTGACAGGTTTGAACCTGTCCTAATAGACATGTGTAAATGCTATCAATACGACCTTGAATGAGATGATTCATATTTATTTTTGGCCACTTTGTGGTGGTCTCCCTTTGTTTGCCTTGTATTGTTATGTCAGAAGCATTATTTGTGGAGCTCTTGTAATTGTAAGAAATAGTTAAGTACTCGCAGAATCGTAATCATCAGAATCTGGCTAGACTGAAAGTCGGCTCAAACATTGCTGGAAACAGATCTAGGCAGATGATGAATTTCAAATAATGTATAAAAAAGAAGAAAGTCTAAAATACTTTTTCGAAATTGTCATCTTATGAACCACTTATTAACTATATTCATCAAATAAATGTTTTGATTTGAAAAATGTATTTCTAGGAAGATGTAGTAAGTCTTATCTATAATAAGTGGCCGTAAATAATATCACAAGCGTTTCCTCATGGCTTCACCCCTGCTGCTCAGTTCCTATTGGACGAAGTGTGATGTTTTATAGCCTATATATATATAAAATTCTTTTTGTGTTGGATAGTCCATATAACAAGGAGACTTTGTTATATGGACTATCCAACACAAAAAGAATTTTCAATTTGAATCAGTAGTTCTTGAGATTAGTGCATTTAACCAAACAAATAAACACCTCAGCTTTATAATAGTATAGATATCAATTAGGAAGTCAAGAGAAAGGTCTTCGCCATCTGTGAGATGGCATAAGGCAGTAAGGCAAACTATAGATAAAATTTTCTTTACTATACATGAAAATGTTGCACAACTGTTTAATAATATCACTTCATCTATGGTTGCAATGGAGGTATTTTTGCTGATAGAAAAATCTACCAGACAGTCTTTGACTGGACATTTGACTGGATTATAGTATTTGACAAAATTTCTAATAGATAAAGTTTTTAGTAATCTTAGATTCTTCTGTGGGCTGTTTCTTAACCTTGATAGCTAGATAGATATGTATAATAAAAGATTGACAGACAATCAACTAAAATGTTTATAGTTTGAAAGATAAAGTAGGTTGAATGTCCTTCCTTTTTTTTTCTACAAGTTTATCTTCATAAGTTCATTAAAAGTCAAATATCTAGTTTTAATTCCAGGAGACAAAAATCCAGGCCTGGAATGCAGTCTCATCCTCATTTTTGTCAGTAGAGCAGAATTAAAACTGATGGATGCAAGTGGCGAATTTTTATTAGGCGCGGCGGTGTAATTGGAGGCCTATGTCCATCAGCGGAAATCTTCTGGCTGATGATGATTCTTCCTAAAATTTTTATGTCAGTCCGCAAAGTAATTCCATAACTTTTCAAAAGTCCAGTTAGCATGTTAAATTACATTTTTTTTATTTATTTAAACTTCATGTACAAACAGTGGTACTTAGGCTAACTTAATGCCACAAGGCATTCTCTACCAGTCAACCTTTGGGTTAAATGAGAAAATATTGAGGTACAGTACAAAAAAAGAACAAAAATTAATAAAATAATCAAAATAAAAAAAAACAATCAAAATTTATTGTTTCAGCACAAAAAATATCCCCAGCGGGTAAACCAAAAGTGCAACTACAAGTGGTACTCCATGATGGCACATGTTCAACGTTTCACTTCGTCAACCCTGCTGGTCCGGAGGCACAGGCTAAAGACCGGGATCAGGTGAAAATGTTGTTGCAGAACTTACTACCAAAGTTTAAAAGACAGATTGATGGGGAATTGGAGATGAAATCTAGGTAAGATGCTTTTATTTTTGGGAACATCTTTGAGTTAAACAAGGAATAGGGTGGGTTTTAGTCAGAAAGAATTAAGTCCCTTCTGTTCCAGACAAACAGACAAGTCAGTCCCGGACAGAGTCATATTGATGAAAATTTTCTAGACCAAAAATAAATGCTACATATTTGACATGACCTTTAATCACTTAAGCATACTTACTCATTGAAAAAAAAGGCTTATTGCAATCTGTCTTTATGTGCGTTTTTTGACGAATTCCTAAAAAATATTTAAGCTGTTTGTTACAGACAGTAAAATCCTTTCTCTGTTTACAAAAAGCAGAATTTCGCACGAGACAGTCAGTTTATTTTGGCAGGCCAATGCCACTGGTTACTGGCGAACTATAACAATTTTACTGTAAATTGAAAAAACACGTTATTCGAGTCTTGTTACTGAGCCAAAACCAAGATGTAGACAAAACTGATGGATAAATATAGCTGTACATTTGTAACCTTTCACTGACATTGCAAAAAATGTCATACAAATAAGTGTGACTAAAATATAAATATACTGTATATACTTGCATAGTTCATGCCATTCAAATGCAGAGGACATTTGTGTATGTTTTTTGAAACACAATAACAGGTTTTAGGTATGATATAGAGAATATACGGGGACCAGAACTGCTGCGCCAGATCGTACTCATATTTTTAGACTACACTTCAGACGCTAGGCACCAGTTTTTTGGCCCCCCAGATGTCAGTTACGGGCCAAAGCAACTCGGTAAACTCAGGTTACGTTATCGAAGTTGAACGTAGTTCGTAGAGTTATCGTAGATGGCGCTACTTTTTGCTTGTATGTAGAAATTTAAGCAAAATGTTCTGATGGGCGTATCCCATTGACTTCGTAAGGACAGGCGCAACAAAACAACGAAAATGGCACCAGTTATTTATCCATCACCTGTCAGTTCCGGGCAAAGGCTCCAAAACTCAGGTTACGTAATCGATTTTAGCAACGTAGTTCGTATAAATTATCATAGATGGCGCTACTTTTTTCTTCTATGAAGAAGGTTTAGGCAAAATGTTCTGATGGGCGTATCCATCCTTTTGAAATCATTGGTGGACTTACATTATCGGAAGCCTATCGACATATTTTAATATTATTTTCATAATTTCCTCAGACTGCTATCCTTGCATCCTACATTGAAGCATTTATATGAAGACTTGGTGATATCAAAGGTGATTAATAGTGAAGAATACTGGAACACACCCACACTAAAAACTTATACGGAATCTAATAATATTAAGCAGGAGGCCGGTATGTTTTTATATGATATGTTATTTAGGTTTAGACTGATAGTATCTGCTACTTTCTCGTATATGTTGGCAGTAGTAAAAGTTTGGCTGTTGTGTTGCCAGCCTTTGAGACAGTATTAAAATGCGTGTAATACTACCTGCACCTATATCTGTTTTAAAACACCAAATAATTCTCGGCTTAAAGAAATGTTTATGGTTCCAATCCTTTTTAATCTTGACTATGATTATTTTAATGTTCATATCCTTACTAGACATTTGGTAGTGTATTCATTTAAGCAGAAATAAGAGATCAACCTCAGAATGAGATATAATAAGTTGGAAATTAGAATACGAGTTTATATTTCGACAGGCCTGTTGGTCTAGTGGTTAGTGACCCTGACTGCTATGCCAGGGGTCGTGGGTTCGATTCCCACCCAGGACAAATGTTTGTGTGATGAGCACGATCATTTGTTCTGTGTCTGGGTGTAATTTATCTATAATATGTATTTATTTAGAAATATATAAGTATGTTTATCAGTTGTCTAGTACCCATAACACAAGCTCTGCTTAGCTTGGGACTAGATGGCGTTGTGTGATAGTTGTGGAATATTTATTATTATTATTATTTATTAAACAATGGCTCAAGTGCATTAATTTCCATATGACCATTATTAAAATTAAATATCTGCAGTATAATAATAATAATATGAGACTAGCGACCCGGTACGTTCTTCGCTACTTGTTACAAAAAATGTGATAAATGAAGAACCGCTCGACCGGTTTTGTGCAAACTTCACATAAACTATCTACTAAATAGTCTGAACAAAGCCTAAAAATTTGGTTTGGATAGGTGAGCCCGTTCTTGAGTTATAAAATTACAACGAAAAGTGGCATTGATTGATATATATAGATTTTGAGACAACTTACAATACTAAAATAAAGGTTTAATTGAGTTTCTTGCTTATTATCTCTCATTTCGAGGAGAAACGCTAATTTAACTGTATGACTCAAGCTTAAAAGAAAGGTGAGCCCTACAATCACGTAAAACCTTTTTTGAAATTGAGTCTTATGTTGTGAGGAGCTCGTGGCTAAATAAATACAGCCGCACAGGCCGATCTTCCGGGTTGAGCCGCGCTTGCCGAGGTTGGTCTGTTGATGGGTGACCATCTGTCATAGCGAGTTTCCTTCGTGCCTCGGAAAGCACGTAAAGCCGTTGGTCCCGGCCGTCATGTGTAGATCTTTGACAGTAGTTATTGTTAGTCAGAAGCTCTAAAGTCTGACAACCAGTCTTACCATGGGGTATCGTATTACCCAGTTACTGGGTTGTGGAGGTCCGACAGGCAGTCGATCCATGTAAAATACTGATATCCAGCTGCATCTGGTTTGACTGGAAGCCGACCCCTCATATTGTTGGAAAAAGGCTAGGCAGATGATGAATAAATATTTGTACTACATTCTTCATATCACTTTCAGGTGTATCGGGAGCTTTTTTAGCTGATATTCAGCCACAAACGGATGGCTGTAACGGCCTCAAATACAACCTCACCCAAGATATAATAGACGCAATATTCAAAACGTATCCCGCTGTTAGAAAGAAACACATTGATTATGTACCGAATAAAATGACTGAAGCAGAGTTTTGGACCAAGTTTTTTCAGTCTCATTATTTTCATAGGTAAGTTTTTTTTTTCATTAAGATGGTCGGTGTATTCACCAATCGCAATATAAAAAAAAGAAGAAGTCGGTTAAATGTGGTTACATAATTACTACTCTCTCACAATTTGTAACGTATTGTTAGTGTTGCCACCTAATAAAAATTGAGACTTTTGACTACCGATTTCAATATTTTGAGTATCGATAAAAAAAAGTTTATTTTCAAATATTCCACGACTTATTGCAGAGACCGTATCGCCTCATCGTCTAGCAAAGATTTGTTTGGAGAATGTGCCAAATTGGATGACCAAGCCATTGCATCGGCAATGAAACACACAACTTTAGATCTCACAGTGAGTATAATTTTCTATTTCGGACGAATTATCATACACTAGCTATTGCCAGCGGCTCTGCCCGCTAGAACTCGAAAATTATCTGACGGGAACACAAAATTAGGATAAAAACTAACCTATGTAAAATGTAAACCTATCCAGGTAATAAATTATCTGTGTACCAAATTTCATCCAAATCATTGCTGTGGTTTTTGCGTGAATATAAGAATTGTAGAGCTGAGTATTTATTGAAAGAGTAACAAACATCCATCCATCTAAACAAATTTTCACGTTTATAATATAGATCTCAGCTTACATAGGGACAGACAGACAGACAGCGGGGAGTGACTTTGTTTTATACTATGTAGTGATTTACATTGGTACAATTCTGACCAATGTAATATAGAATCTAGTGCATAGACTAGCCAGGCGATATTTAATACATTGACGTATGGGTGAAACAAAACAATCGTTCGACCAAACTTGTATAAGTTTCGTGCCAAGAAATATAATCAACTAACCTTTGCCAGCGGCTTCGCCCGCTCATAGCCCCCCCCCCCCCTTATAGCCTATGTCACTCAGGACCAATACAGCTTTCTACTGGTGAAAGAATTTTCAAAATCGGTTGATCAGTTTTTGAGATTACCCCCTACATACAAACAAGCAAATTTACCTCTTCATAATATTAGTATAGATTTAGTTTTTGGGTAGCTCTTAAAAAAAATTATATTCACGAGATCTACATGTAAGTACGAACTAGGTATCCACTTATAATTATAAACCGGTCTTGTTTTATCACATCTCGTAATACATCCTATTTAGTTGGGTAAGGGAGCTTGCCGATGACGCGATGCGATTCCAACTACAAGTGAAAATCATCCTTACCACTACGACATCTTCTGTATATATAAAAGGAGAACTGACTGACTGACATATCAACGTACAGCCGAAACTACTGGGGCTAGGAATGTGAAATTTTGCACACGGCTTCCTATTATAATGTAGGGGAGCACTAAGAAGGGGTTTTTGGAAATTTAACCTTTAAGGGGGTGAAAAGGGGGAATTAGGAAAGTACGAAACCCACGCGGACGAAGTCGCGGGCAAAGTGCTAGTATGACATAAAACGTGCTGTTATCTACGGGTAGATGAAAAACAAAACAAGCTCGCCACGGCGACGTAAGTCAGTCGAATTGCAACATTATATTTAATAGCAAGGATGATTTTCATTTTTAGTTATTAGAAATTGCAAATCGCATGAATCGAGTCATGAGTAAGTTCCTTAAGTCAAAATATCCTCTACTGTTGTCGCGGGACTCACGAAATACCGTGACCCCGGAACGTAAAGGGCTATTGAAGGATAACGTGGATTTTAGTCAGTACGAGTCTGACAGATCCTCCCGCTCTGCCCAGGGTGGATGTTTTACCACGTTAAAAAAACTGTTGACAAATTTGTACTTGCTATTGACTATTTCTATGCCAAGATTAGCGACATAGTAACTTTTTATTATCAGGTGGACCTCCCCCAATTCACGGAAAACATCCCTCTCCTTCCATCAGAAGAGGACACAGCGCCAGAGAAAGAGAAAGGGGACAACGCATCCATACACAGAAACATGATCAAGCGGTTCAACCAACACTCTATTATGGTTTGTCTATGATTTTTTAAAAGGTAGAATGTGTTGAGGTAGGTAGTTTACTTTTGATTTTTTGTTATCAATCCGAAAAATAGGTGGAGCATATTGCAATAGGCATGTCTACTAAAAGAATCTAAGTAGTTCGTCTTTTAGATAATATAATCAAAAAATATTTGACCCAATTTTTTCTTTTGTTCTTAAACTAAACTATAAGAAATACTATGCGTTTGAAAATCACGACACGTCACACTGTGGTATAAATTTTTGTGTGTCAAGAGCCCCCCACTCCCGAGTATTGATGGGTTTTGTGTCAATATACCTAGATATTTTGATTAAATATATTACGTGTCCATTATTTTTCAATACTCTAACTGACGGACTAAATAGATTTGGAATTTAAATAAAGTAATTTATTAAATAACCAGAACTATTTCTTTGACGATATTCATACCGTGCTGTAAAACTTCTTATCTATTCTTATCACTGTCGATCATTTGAGATAATTTTTCAATTAATGAGAGTTTTGTAGTACTGATATACAATAGATGCATAAAATGATCAATAGTGTTCTAAAATTCCACTTATCTCAATTCCAGGTGCTCAAAGCTAGTCATAAAACAAATTCTAGTAATAATAATAATAACAGTAGTAGTAAAACGACGAATAATAATAAAGTTGTTGAGAATGGTGTCAAAGAATCGAATGGTGTAGCGGAGAAGAGAACGGCAGAAGAGAGTATTGAAAAGCCAAATAAAAAACAGAGAATATTAGACAAGTTACATTATGAAGATCTAGAAGATAAACCTGGGAATGATGAAGCACAGGAATTGAAATTGTCTAAGGTGAGACAAATTACTTTTATTATATTTTATACTATTCGGGAAACTTACAGCTAATTTTACAATTTTCTTAATTAATAAATATTTGAAGGCCATTTACAAGCTTCCACAGATAAATATTTGGAACATTGAAAACAGAACGTACAACAACAAAATATTTTTTTACTTAAATAATTAGTAAACAAAAACTACAAACTAAATATTTTGAGAACCAAAGAATAAAATTCAAAACAAATAGTTTTCACTAAAAAAGCTTTGAACTAAAATATTCTTTATTTTAGCTAGCTTTTGTCCACTTTTAATCGATAATGATTTAATGAAGACTCTTTTGTCTACAAATAAAAAGGAATCGGTTTGATAAGGCTGTGGTTCCACTGAGGCGGAGCGGAGACGAGCTGTGCCGCGATTCACCAATCACATTGCTTGAGTGGAGAAGAGATGTGGATTTCAAGCTATGTGATTGGTAAATCGCGGCACAGGTCGTCTCACTCTGCTCCTCTCCGCCTCAGTGGAACCGCAGCCAAAATCAAGAGTCATTGTTGCTAACCGGGGTTTTATAACAAAACTGGTCCAAAGAGATCTCCTTACAAATTAGCAAAACTTCAGTACATTGAAGAAAAAAGAAAACGTGACTTTTAAATGGAAACGTGAGGAAACTTTTTGGAAGACAAAGAGGAAATAACTTTTTGAGGGGAGAACTTAGTCGTGTTTGTTTACGTGTAAAAAAAAAGTTCTTTAGCTTTTCTATTCCTTGCTTTCCGACATTAATTATTGGCTGCGAAGCCGAAAAAATGCTTTGAAAGTAAAAACTTCCTTGTACTATTGTGTATGTATGTATTCAGGGCGATTTTTGCAAATATCTTTTCTATGAATTCGCATACAATTGAGTGATGTTGTTTTGTGACTTTTACAAACCCGCAATGTGTATCTGTGGCGGACTGTGGCCCGCCACAGCTCCTTAAAGAGGAGCATTGGTAAACATTTTAGCACAAGGCGGAAGAAGACGTAATTTTTTTGTATTTTACAGATAGAACGGTATCTCCTAGGCCCATCGACTCAAACGCACCAAACACACACACAAACAAACAACCCACCACCTTTATCAGCACTAGCGTCAATTTGTCAAGTAAGTAAAACTTTATCATTGAACAATTTGATTAATTTTAAGTAGGCATGAAAAATATTCATTAGTAGAATTAAATGTGGTCCAAAACTACAACCCTGATGAACTCCAGGTGAAAAATTAAATTTAAATCGTATGAACGATTGTAGTAACCCTTTAGTTGAGAGAAATTGTTTATTATATATTTTCACAAATAATAACGCCAAATTGCCTTATTTATTCTTTTTAACTGTAAAAAAAAAAAAATAATATGTTTGATAAACCTTGTAAAAAGCTTGAATTATTGAGATATTTGGTAGAAGATTCATTGTTCTTTTTGTCAGTGTCTCTTCTGCCTTTGAATTGGGGGGAGGTCTATTTCTCTGGTCTTTTTGCGAAAGCAGGGTAATATAAAAAAGTTGTTTTTTTTTTGTAAAAATTTAATGTACTTCCATACTTCAATAAAAAAATTAAGCGCACTTCAAATACATTAGTACCTATATGTATATTTTTTTTTATTGAAGTGTGGTTTTGAAATTTTATTTTCGTGGTCTAGGCGTGGTCGTCGGGACAGCAGTGCTCGCGGCCGGTGCGTGTGAGCGCGGGCGCGTGTGTGGGCGCGCTGGGCGAGCTGTCGCCCGGCGGAGCGCTCATGAGGCACCACCACGCAGCCAGCATGGCACGTGAGTAATGTTGTACAGGCGTGGTCGGGCCAGCAGTTCTCGAGAGCGGTGAGAAAAAGCAACGTACTAAGCGCCGCACGGTGGGCTGAAAATCGGCTTTCATAGACTTAGGCATTTTATTTTGCAACTGCGAGTTTTTTTGCCGGATATCGCTTCTATTAGTAATAACAATATACAAAAATGACAACCGAGTTGATTCTGCATAAAAATGAAGGAATAATAATTTTTTTACGAAAATTTTGTATGGAGCTAGTATGAAAAATCGAAATATCTCTAAAACGGCAGGGATAACCGTAATATCCTTATAGGGGGTTATAGTACTAATTATTTATGATTTTTTGACACGCGTTACATAATGGTTGTAGATGCCGTTTTTTTTTTAAAAATCCGCAAAATATTTTTATTTATTTTTACGTAACAAACTTTCCTTTTAGTGTTTAAGTTGAAGAATTCAGAGCTTTAACTACTCTTAACGTAAAATAGCATCACCCCTATAGACCTGAAGGACTAGACAGAGGTGTGTAGTATCTTGTTGATCTTGTAAGATTCCAATTCCGAGTCAGAATTCAGATCGGATATACCTACAAACTCGAACTCAGTTTCCGGAAACTGTATTAGGTCGAGAGTTTCAGCAAAAAAGGTAGTCTTTCTTTTGGCAGCTAACTTCGGCCTTTGTGCACTTAGAAAAGGATCCGAAGAAACAACAAGCATATTTAGGATATCTTGATTGGAATCTTGCCTGCTTCTTTTCCGCGAATGATGTTCCCGGAACCTCCTAAAATTTTTGTTTCGAGACTCTGGGGCTTCTTCCGAGAGAGTTCCAATCGGGACAATATCATTTTTTTCGATTATGTCAGCTCCGTGTATTAATAGTTTATGTACGGTTGATGACATGTAGTACCAGTCGTATAATTCCACGTACTTTTCTGCTGTTTTGCGAGCAAAATCTTTAAATTTGATAACATCGATCTTCTCACTAGATGTTATTGCTTGCAAAATAAAAGCAAATCTTTTTATCAGGTTTTGATCAAACCCAGTAATAGCTGCAGTTTTATTGGGAAACTCGAAAAACTTCCTTGCGGTATTCCCGTCATTGGTAGTTCCCGAGCCTTGTTTCACTATATCAATCAACAGATTGAGCTCCTCTTTAAATTAATTTTGAATGTTTCTTTTTCTGTTTTGTAACATTTCTTTATGCTCATTACTTCTTGCTGCCCACTGTTTGAAGTCAAGTCTGTACGCAATGTGTAACAGACATTCCATGCAATTTATACGGGCATGTAGGGATGATAGGCCAAATTCGTACATGTCAGAACAGACAGTTTTTGATGTTACAGCATCTAAGTGGTTCATTTCTGTTGGTTTTGCTAAGCAAAGGTAGCATGATTCATTTGACCTAGCTTCAGAAAGGTACGTGCAGACTTTTGCGTCGATCCTGTTGTCATCATTAGTTTATGAGTCACCCTGTTACTATTAATGCACTCTGTAGGTTTAAGGGCCTCAATTACCTCATCCATTTTTCTTTTGTTATCAATGACAACTGCTTCGCTTTCTTTTACAAAAGTGAACTGAACCGGACGACAATAAAAAGTTGAGCATGGTTTCGGGTTTGTCCATATAGTATTATCTCCATCTGTCAGTTTCAGTGGCACCAAGGAGGTCATGAAAATGCTTGAATCATCATGCTCGCCGTCCATTTTCTGCTTGTATCGGCTCTGATTGGAAGCACCATCAAATCCCCACTTCGATATCAGCTTTAACTGCTTATTTTCCACATTATCAGAAAGACTTTGAAGAATCCGCTTCACCGTGATGTCAAGTAAAGCTTGAAGTGTAATTCTAGCTGATGAATCCGTAACTGACACTGATTGATTAGGAGGGTAGCATGCAAGCTTAGTTTGTTGCAGTTTATAGTAGGATGGGTAAATATCCTTAGCACCTTCCCGAATGGCAGTCTCTCGCAACGTAATATATTGCCACTTTGAAAGCATAAGTGAAAGAAGCAATCCAAGTGCTTTCTACACAATAAATAATAATTTTGAACGTATGTAAGGTTTTAAAATTCCTTTTGTGTCGATATTATTATGTGTCCGGTTATGTTGTAATCATACTTTTAGGGCGGGTATGATCAATTAACAATTTACTTTGACACTGATATTCAACTATTTGGTATTGTTGGAAATCTTACAAGATCAACAAGATACTACACACCTCTGTCTAGTCCTTCAGGTCTATAGGGGTGATGCTATTTTATGTTAAGAGTTGTTAAAGCTCTGAATTCTTCAACTTAAACACTAAAAGGAACGTTTCTTACGTAAAAATAAATAAAAATATTTTGACGATTTTTTTTAAAAAAAACGGCATCTCCAACCACTATGTAACGTATGTAAAAAAATCATAAATAATTAGTACTATAACCCCCTATAAGGATATTACGGTTATCCCTGCCGTTTTAGAGATATTTCGATTTTTCATACTAGCTCCATACAAAATTTTCGTAAAAAAAATATAATTCCTTCGTTTTTGTGCAGAATCAATTCTGGTGTCATTTTTGTATATTGTTATAACTAATAGAAGTGATATCCGGCACAAAAACTGGCACTTGCAAAATAAAATGCCTAAGTCTATGAAAGCCGATTTTCAGCCCACCGTGCGCCGCTGACGTCAGCGTCGCAGTATGCTGCAGGTCACAGTGTATATTCGTACGCGCGACTGACGTACGCAACTGATGTACGCGACCGACGTACGCAACTGATGTACGCGACTGACGTACGATACTGATGTAGGCGACTGACGTACGAAACTGATGTACGCGACTGACGTACGCAACTGATGTACGCGACGGATGTACGCGACCGACATCAGCGTAAGATGATTCAGGCCTCAATATCAAGCTTTCTCTTTCACAGAACTAATACCTCCTGACGTGAAGTCAGAACTGCACCGTATCTACCTGTCGGGCGGCGAGTTACTTAGAGAGCTGTGGCGATGTTTCCCTCAGCCGGGGGCCGCGCCCGACACGGACGACACTAGCGCCAGGGCCGAGAAGTTCTACGAAGCATTGTTGAGATTTAGGAATGTTAAATTGAGGCCTTTTGAGGTGAGTCTTGTGATGGTTTAGACGTAAAAAGCCCAATTCGCAAAATGGCTAGCTAGTCGCAAAAGGACAAGTTCTCAAAATGGCAAATTCTCTAAAAGCCTAATTTGCAAAATGGCCAATTCTCTAAAAGCCTTTCGCGACTAGGTTGCCATTTTGCGAATTGAGCTTTTTGCGCCACGGCAAGAAACCCCGAGAACGCTTGAGAAGCGTGAAAGTGAAAGGTGTCTCTACGTCTCTTTTCTCTCTATTTTATTTAATAGACGTCTCGGGGTCGGGGGGGGGGGGGTGACTTCTCGGTTTGGCTATCACTGTGCATGGCAAGTCTATTCTTATAACCATACACCGTCACGTCAACAAATACAACTATTATCCATCTTTTATAATAGCTGTAGTTTTCCTATGAATTAATATTTACCAAAATATTCATTTCATTTTTCCAGGAAAAAATGCTTCGGGACCTAACGCCGCTAGCGACCACGTTGACGCGGCATATGAATCAGATGATAGACACAGCGTGCGCAAAATACGCGGTCTGGCAACAACGCCAAGCGAAACTGCGGTAGTAGTAAGTTAAATAGTTGTTTGTACCGTCAGCAGAAACGACTATGAACGATTAATTAAAAAATGAAGTGAAAAAAAGTTGTTGTCTGCTTGTTTTTGTGAAAGTTATAGATTTTGTGAGTAATTAAATTATTTAGTCGGGAATATTATTTCTGATTTTTTTTTGGTTTGGATTTTTGTTTATGTCTGAATGGCATGCCAAAATTTAGTATTGTTAAATTACCAATTTTTTGCGAACTTATTTGCCTGGCAAGCGAGTTGTCCAAAGTTTTGCGGTTGTTTGTTACTGTTTTTTTTTTCAATTTTGTTGAAAACAGATTGTAACCTATTTTGTTGTTTGTAAACATGTTTATAATTTTCATATTTTGTGTCCTAGAAAAGATATTTGTTCGACATCAAATTCAGTAAGTTTAAACATCTATTAGTAATTATATCGAATTAATTAGATTAAGTGGTTCTACATTAGTATCACAAAACTATAATCACAGCATTAATTGAAAAGATATTTAAGACTCGAATACACGCTTTATTGCATAAAAAAGGCAATAGATAGAAACAAATATTAGGATATGCTTCTAGACAGTTTCTGTGATACATAAACGCGTAAACATAAAAAAAATATTTTGCTAAAAAGAATAATAATTGTAACTTTTTCTGCTGACGGTATGTTTTTTTTTGTAATAAATGCGACCAAATTGTCAAATTGTCGTTTTTTACATACGTTAGTGATGTGACGAGAAACGGCATAATAGTCTGATTTATTTTGTATTCCATTGTCTGTTTTTTTCTTCTCAATATTTAAGCAAGCAATAGATATATAAATGTGGTAGATTTTACCTGAAAAAGAGATTAAAATAACTTTTGTTGGGATTGTTATTGTCTTAGAGCATTTAAATTGGAAATTAAATTACCTTTATTTAATTTTTACTTAGAAATGAATCTTTTTTACTACCAAATTCTACTACGTATGCCCAATTTTCCTTAAAACTCTGGCAACACCTAAAGTAATGCCTAACTACTGGTTGAATTATACTCGTAGGTGACGCCTAGTTTTAGTGAAACGGGTTTTAATTATATGTAGTTTGTTCCTGTAAATACGAATTTATATTACCCCCTTTCTTTACAAATTAATTAGGTGTAAATAATTGTAAATTGCGCACAAAATTAAATATGATCTGATGCTCTAAGGAATCTCATGATAAAAGTTCAAAAAAATATACAAAATAAGGATATGTCAGAGTTTCTGAACATATAAGCGGGTCGGTATTAATCGGCACAGCCGGGCGGTAAAACCAGAATATGTAGATGAATGATCGGGAATCATAAACCGCTCGGCTGTCGCACATAACCAAACAAATTTAGTTGCTCAAATTTTGCCGAATTGAATAAGCTACCCGATCAGCACAAGCCGCGTCAAATCGGACAAATGCAGTAAACGGGTCGGCTTTTTGTTCGATATTTCCGAACCGACAGTGCCGACTGCTTCTGTGTGTAGCAAAATCTACAGCAAATATCCTTTAAAAAACTCCTAAAAACCAATTCTGCCCTTTGTAAATAGACCCAGATATAAGACTGAATTTTAATAAACTGCTGTTCCTTAAAATATATATTTATAAAAAAAACCTTTCTCGTCACATCTTAACTGATTTTGGCAAAAAAAACTGTACATATGCCTGTCTTATGTATAAACAATAATCTGTGAATACCTAATATCATTTAGATAATGTAATTTGGGACCCAGGGATGGTCGGACGGTTGAACGAATAATTGTTAGAATCGAATTTTCCGACGCACTATTTTTTTCATCTGTTTGCGCCACATTAACTGTCTCAAAATCTGAACACGTGAATCGCAAGTCAGTGGTGAAGATCCTTATGACGTTTCTAATGCTAAAAATGTAATAATTCCCATATAACTTTCGTCCCCCATTAAATTATTCCCCTTTTTGGGAATTGTCGTACGACACGCCTCGTCGTGTTGATAGTGCCTTTCCGTATGTTTTGATATTAAAGCCCTTGTCCTTTTCAACTGAAATGTAGGTATAGTTCAAGTCTTTACGAAGGCTCAGAAGTTATCTGCGAGAGCAGATATGGCGGAGGTTCGCTGCGCGACAGAAAACAGTCAGTCAAGTAACCTTCGCGGTTTGTCGTCTCGATCTCTTGTCTCTGTCGTGAATTTTAGATATCAGACGTACGCGATTTGACTATACCTGCAAGAATTGGCAACCGCACCTAACTTCGGAGCTACTATAAAGTTTAACTGGAAATAAATTATCTTTTTTCATCATAAATACATTTTTTTTTAAAGTTAGGTATCTACTTTGTGCTGTGTCTTGGTACAAAAAAACACATATTTATTTAGCCGTCCAATCGCCCGTGAAAGTCCCCACTTAGCGTACGTAATGAAATATAATTTAAAAATGGTAATAAATGCATTTTGATGAACCAAATCTAACTGAAAGTGTAGTACTAATATCTTATGAGTTTCACAGCATATAGAAGTGCTTGCGCGTTGATTGAATAATTCACTTGGAAAGCACTAAAACTGCATCGAAATTGTTTTGTTTATTTTTTTGTTGCAACACCATGTTTTCGTCTCTATAAACATGTTGCAAAACTTTTTAAGATCATAAATACCCGCAATAATAAATATTAGGCATGAAAATTGAGCTGGAAATCAATTATTCTATTAGGTTTTTGTGTCTTATACAATGAAAAGCAATTTTTGAAAAGTTAAAACAATTTGATGCAGTTTAAAAACCCCACGTGTTCACGCAACGAAAGTGTTAACAGTTAACTTAACGAAGTGTCAATCAGCATGGGAATGTTATATTCCCACTGCTGGGACACAGGCCTCCTCTCTGTGATAGGGAGTGGGCCACAATCCACAAGGTTGTTCGCTAATACAAATGATTCTAATGAGGATGTTATTTACAGGGGGGGGCTAAAAATCCCAACTTTCGCAGTAATCATAATATGAATTGATATATGGTAAAATGGTACGAACATTAAGCTGCGATTCCACTGAGACGGAGCGGAGAGCGATTCACCAATCACATGGCTTGAGTGGAGAAGACATGTGGATTTCAAGCCATGTGATTGGTGAATTTCTCTCCGCAAACCGCAGCCTTATCACAGTTCATTATTATCTTAATAATATATGATTCTGCTGAAGTGAATTTTACGGCCCCCAGTGCATATTGAAAATATGTTATTGTAATTTAATATTTCAAAATACATTAGAACTCATTGGTCGGTCACCTTGGGACTTAGCTATAGTCGCGCCATCTATAATGAACTTGAACTGAAGGTTTACTTTTTTTATAAAGAGTAATTTTGTTCCATTCATAACGATTTTTAAAGTTAACTGCTAACAGTTTCCATAAATATTAATAATAGCAACATTCTAATACTCTAATGTTCCAATACTGAACGTAAACTGATGTAATTTTTAATGATTGGCGACAATAAATCGCATTATTTGTAGTTTCATAAGTTGGGAAAGTCCAAATTATCTCGTTACCATACATATTGGCTAAATTATTATTATTATTTTCCAGTGTTTAAATGGCTTATGTTGGCAAGTTTTTTAGCCCAGATTTATAGGTCGAATTTACGTCTTAGCTCAGTCACGCTTCAACCAAAAATAAACTTTATTAACATTCTATTAATGTTCTTATACGCATGATAAGCTTGATTACAGTCGTCTCTAGGAATATAGAACTCAACTAGAAATTAATAAGGATTGTTTTCGAGTGAAAGCGTAACTGAGCTAAGATTAAGTTCACTATATTTGGGCTTTAGCGTATTGATAGATCAAACTTGACCAACATAACTTGAGACGCGGTAGAATTTGGAACTGTGATTGAAATGTATTGAATTTAAGAGATGAAATGACGACTCATATTATGTTGGTCATGATAGATTTATAAGTATAACGCGGTGGCATGGGCATTATTATGTCTGGGGCCATAAAAAGAAGTGTTAAAGCGTCTTTGTTGCGTAAACGGGATGGCGATACACGGTCTGTACAGCCTCAAATAATTTTCGTAGCGATATCATTTTGACACTTCCTTAGACGGCTTCTGTTTAGTCAAAGAGGTATTTCAAATTATTGACCTCCACTATTTGACTATTTTGTACGTTATTCCCAAATTGCGCGTGTACTTTGTTTGTATGTGCATTTGGGGCTAATATAGGCCATTGCAAAAAGGACTCTTTAGGTAACAAAAAAATTAAATTTTTGATATTTTTAAGCATTAATGTTAAAGTTGGTGTTTCTGTCATCTTTTTATTACATTTGTTTGTTTTATTTTTATTGTTTTTAGTACTTTGCGACACAAAATAGAAATCGACATGTAGTGTTGTGACGTTCTTGTGCCGTGTCGATATCGATAACTTTTTATCGACTTTTATGTGTTCTTGTAAAAATATTTATAACAATAATTTTGTATTTTAACCTTCCACTAGTATCTGTTAGCAATAATATTTATTTTAGATATTTAATTTTAATGTTTAAACAAGTTATAGTATGTAGTGATCTGGTGTTGTTTTCTATTTTGTGTCAAATTGTAAGTTACTATCGAAATTATGTTAATTCAGTTTTGAAATTATTAAAAACTATTTTTTAGATCTCTCTTAAGATATTTGCACCCGTTTAGTATCAATATTGTTATTACGAAATGTATTTTTGTACTAACTTCATCATCATTTGTACCATTATTTCATTTCATGATACCTCAGTAAGTTTGTAAACAATGTTTCTGAATAAACGGGTGCCCAAATATAAATGTTCCTGAAGCAATATTACTAATAAACTGGTCGTTTAGTTTATTTTATAATACTTATTATTTTCGTGATACGTAAAATAATATTTCTGGATGTGTTCGGGTGATAGTGTGCAAGAGCAATCTTTACTTTTCTAATCTTTTCTTTTGAGCCTTAGTCTTTTTTTTCCCTGGAGAACATTATACTTTTAAAGATTTTAACCGTTGGATTCGTCTACTCACTGACTTCATTGATATTTAAAAGAATTCTCTCACTCAGTCATACTAAAAGTCATGTCTATCCTTCCAAATCTGAAGCCCAAATCTTTACAGCGAACTAAGTCTTAGCTTAACTTCTTCAACCCAGTAGCGCTCTATCTAAAAATTAACTTATTAAATGTTTTTATTCGATAAGCTTCAACTCAATTTTATATTCATAAGGATGGTTTTCGGATGAAGCTTAACTCGGCTACGCTAAGCTTGAGCCAAGGTTAAGTTCCCTCTATAGATTTGGGCCTAAGCTCCTAAGTGTTGCAAGTTTAATAACGATGAAGGCACATCTGTTTATTTAAATATTCGCATAATACTATGATGCAGTTTTTATATGACAGTCATTATTGTGCACTATCACCCATAGTAGAGTACTATTGAATTAAAAAAAATAGAAATGCGTGCTTATTCATGTAAATGCACTGAATAGTTCATTATTGATACAATGTTCTTTTTATCTACTAGTTCGTCAGTTTAATTTAAATACAAAGATATGATTCGGTAATTTGTTTGGTTTTATTTTTCTCTATTTCATGAAGAACCATAATAAGCTTCTAAGGAATGAACAAAGCTGCGCTTGCGCCGTATTGTGACGTCATGTATGCTTTTAAACATAATCATTTAAAAACTTTAAAATGCATTTGTTTGCTGGACATTTAAGGTCACAGCTCATTAAAACCACCCGGCAACGCCTCGTCGTACGGTGTCCACTCGTCGACAGGTAGTCCACGGGTGGACGCCGTGTTATCACGAATAAACGTCGCGCGGCCTACCAGTGAAACGCGCGCGGTCAACGAGTGGACGTTGCTTGGTCCACGAATTTGAGGGGACCGGCGTATCGCAAAGTATCGTCCTCGGGTGAATCATTCGCGGGCAGCGCGCGGTCCACTCGGGACCCGCGCGTTGGCAATGCGCAGTCACAGATATAGATATACCTAGATAACGCAAGAGCAACTACTTCGCGTGCCAAAAATCCGTGCTAGCTTACGACCAAAAATCGTAAGTGGCCATTTTCGCGCTCGTCCAAATCGGTCTATCGTTAGTTGGTCGTCAGTTTTAATATTTAAATGGTTAATTGTGCTGTGGGACGAGGGGGAGGCACCATAAGCGGGGGCACTTTTCAATCGATTTGGTTTTTCCAAGACTAACTAGTTTTTGTGGCATCATAACAGGTAGCCAAAAAATGGCACGCTTGGTTTTCATACAGATCGTGATACTTGCGTTATATAGGTATATCTATATCTGTGTGCGCAGTAAATGCAAGGCAAGCATGCGAGTAGTAAGTTGTCACCGAGTGGTCCACCCGCCGTCCGCCAGGACTTAAAAGTACCAAATGAAACAATTATTTCTGACAAAGATTTATTATAAATAATGTTTTACAAATTCAACATAATATACGTTAAAATGGTGTCTTTTGTTAATAGCAGTGGCAACACACACGCACAAGCTTCGAGTAGGCAAATGTGTATGCGCATCTATTTTTACTCTATCTTGTGTCCAATAAATACGTCTTATGCCTTTGCAATAAAGTCTGTGATAACAAAGACTACTGCAAAGGCATAAGACGTATTTTTTTTCGTAAATTTCTTAAAAACTCCCACAGGGCAGTTTTTAAGAAATTTTAACAATCTGGAGTACTTTTGGGTAGTGTAAAAAAACCTAACAGAAGACTGAACAATCAATTATGAAAGTATGTGCATTTGTTACAGCCTTCTTAATAACATAATTACTATTTATTATATATAAGTTATATACTTTATACAGGGTTGTTAGTATAGTCTATGATTAATTACAATGACAATATACATGATGTTTCTTATTTGTAGTACAACTTTCATATTTAGAAGAAAATTATATTTTAAATGTGACAATTGGGAAAATCATGCGGTTACGAAAAAAAAGACCTTATTAGCAGGTATTAATGATTAAAGCTGATTTTTGTTTTCTTGATTAATAGTATGAAATGCATTGCGTGAGTTTTGTTAGGTAATGACAGTTTTATTTGAAAAACATCGATATTTATAGAAACCGACGCATATAACATCACTTTAAATCACATTACTATTACATAAATCATATAATTTTGACTTTTGGCAGACTTCAGTAACCCGTAAGCAACCGTATTGTTCCAGTGACGTGTATTGTAGAATTTACTTTTCGATTTCTATAAATATTAACGTTTACTTCGTGAAATATCTTTGGAATGTTGATAAAATAACATGAGATTGACATAAATTGATTAATATACCTATTTTAAAATCCTAACTACGATTAAGACATAAATAACGCAATTATTATAATTCTCTACATTACATAAGGCCTTATAAACAGCGTTTATAATAATATTTTGTATTTTTTGTTGAAAAGACTTTGTAGCCTGTAGTTTAATATAAGCGATTATTTCTTGACGTCCGTTCGAACTTAATGATCGCGATACCCACATTCATTCGATCGTTTATATTAGGACACGGGGTTATTCAAATTCTTAATCAAACGCGACGCTGTCTTCAAGTACAAGAGTGCGACTGAATTCTAAATTAACGTCACGATATTTAAATGTCTTGAAATTTTATACAGTGTGAAAAATACATGAATTGTCTGCTGAACAAGTATAGCCCTGACTTTTGACTAAGGTGTTAAGGTGTCAACTTATCCGAAAAATATTTGCTCCAAGGATGAAAGGACATCATCCTCGGAACCCTTCGACAAATGAAGGCGTCGACTCATCCGGAAGGTCGGATGAATCGTCGCATAGCTAAAATTGATCAAGTTATTTCATCCCAACATTACATAGGTACAAAAAATTGTGTAAAAATTTTAAAGAACAGAATAAGAACACGATATGGAATCTGAACAGAAGGTACTAGGAGAACAGGATCATGAAGAAGTTGTTGGTGCCACCGTTTTTACAGAATTCGATGATGATTTTAATAAAAATAATATTGACTGACTGACTGTTTTCAGTCACGGTGGCCAATCTCAGAGAAGATCGATGGGTAATTGCAGTGTGTGTGTGTGTTGGCACAGATGCACTCCCTTCCTTTACTCTCATGGTCCAATGTGATGCATGGCTTCTTTCCTGAATGTGCACGTGTGTGGAGGGTTTTACTGCATCACTCATCCAAGCCTGGATTTTTGTCGTGGAATTACAACTAAATATTTTTCATAACATTAATATCGTGGATTTTCGAAAAGTAACGCCTGATTCTATAATTTTACTTTATGATCGGTTCATTTAGATTCTTGTCGAATTCAAAACAATGCCATTGAAGTTGATATTACAGCTTAAATAGATATAATAAATAAACATAGCTACCAATACTGCGGGTTGCTAGTTTTTAATAAAAGATTAGTGTCAGGTAACAATTTTTGCAAAACTTAAAATTTTGTTCTATAAATAAATTTTAAGTCAATTGAGTAAAACTTTTAACCTAAAAGATTTTTATTTTTTACTTCAATTCAAAAGTCAATTTTAAAACGTTATGTTAGGCAAGCTCGTTTCCAAGGTGAACAAAAACTGCGCGATTTCATTTTATGATTCTAGCAGCATTGCATACACTACCGATTCAAACGGGGTCATTCACACAGGGGTGATTCGGCGTATCCGTAGCGTAGTGCAACGTTATAAAGACTTTTTATAGTTACTATCTGTGATTGTAAGAATTTATACAGAGTGAATTGTTCAAAAAAATTCGAAGCTATTAAGAATCTTGAAAAAAAAAAACAACGGAAGGTTCCTTTGGATATCTTAGGGCTCGACTTTGTTGAAAACTATAACTGTATATTTGTATCTGTATATATTATTGATTTGTTTTGAACATATTGCATACTAGTAGTAGGCTAGCAATAAAAGAGAAGAAATAGTTTCATTCCAATTTACCCCCGTGGGGCCCTATTCACCCTGTTAAACGGTATCTATTGAAAATCTTTTATAGCAAGTACGATTCTAAATTCGACCTTAAAAGCAAACCGCTGTAAGAATTCTGCCCGTTCTTAGCTGGTAAAATCGAACCGACTTACCACAAAAAGATAAACACCTGTTGAACACATGTCTAAAAAAAGTGTAAATGCAAAACGACCCTCATTATTATTAATGTGACGACGACCGGCGACTCGCTGTCCGACCATGGACCATGTCCGGGTCGACGGCGCGTTGTGTTCCACGCGCGTCGCAAAGAGTGTCTGCAAAGTAACGCCCCCCCCCCCCCTCTAGAGGACCAAAGCCTGCCGGCGTCGCGGGACTGTACGAATTACCGCAACCCCGGAACGTAATGGGCTATTGAAGGGCACCGTGGATTTTAGTCAGTACGAGTCTGACAGTTCCTCCCGCTCTGCCCTGGGTGGGAGGACTCATTTGATGATTTTACCACGATAAAAAAAAAATAATGTGAAATGTCGATGTGACGTTGACAATTTTTTAGGCATGTGTTCAACAGATGTTTATCTTTATGTGGTAAGTCAATCATGTTAAGTCAGTCGTGTTCTTTCAATTGCCATTTACGTTCCAGGGTCAAGTTAGACATTTGGCCCTCTATGGGGGTCTGTTTCTGGCTTTGCAGTCGACTTGGGAATTGTACTGAAAATTATCAAATTTTTTTTTACCTTGAATACTGAGCATTTCGTACCTTTTTTTAGAAATACTTTGATTGACAAAATAAAAACATTTTAATACATATTAAAAAGTAATCACAGATTAGGTTATTCAGTTATCGAATTTGTTTTTATAAGTATTCAAACTTATTTATGCCCGATATTTTAATATGTGTACAAGGATCAATATGGATAAACCATTTGACAGAAATATCAACTTTATAGACTTGTACAAAGGTTGATTTTTAAATGACATAAGCTTCTGATAGAAGAAACATTATGTTGCCAGTAAAAATGTAAGCTTTGATTTAATTAAGCCATGTTTTAATTGAACTTAGTTGTAGTTTTTTTTGGCAACAACCTTCGATCAATAATAGTACTAGATTCCCGTTAAGCGCTTCAAAAACGGCCCGAAAAATAACGTAACAAACGGTTTTGTGACGGTATTTCGAATCCTTCATATAATCCATCATTTTAGAATGAGTAGTACTTTTGTACTGATGACATTTTATCTTCAAGAAACATTTTTAAATTGATTAAGTTAAACCTAATACATTTTGCAATGGTAATTTAACTGTATGTTTGAGTGTTAAGGTTTATAATAAACTGAAGTTGTTAATACTATTGAACATATTTTATGAAGTGTAGATGTTTACGTGTGTGCAAATGTGCCCGCTTATGCGACTCCTTATTCCTCCTTACTGCGAATCCTTTTTGTTCCTGATCCTTAACCTAGAGCTATTATTGATCGAAGGCAACAACGTTAAAGTTGCCATAAACAATTGTTAGAATATTTTATTATCACTTTTACAAACCCTCTCGAAACGACTTTATTTTCCGATTAGCCTCCTATAGACAACTTTTTATTATTATTTGTGGTTTAGGACCTTTGCCCATTATGCTGATATAATATTTAAAAAAAAAATATAAAAAATCTGGCTAGATCTTATATCTATCGCATCACATGATAAAGTTAGTCATATGCAACCGCTATGACCATAAAATATAATATATAGATATCTTTACTCTTTAGGAACATTGTTAGTTTATGGGGAACTTTTATAAACCTTTCTTTAACCCACAACTTAATTTGTCTCTATTTAAAACATGTATTTTTCTGGCAAACAGCTATTACACACGGGGATTTAAGAAGTGTGTCATTTAAATTAAATTTCCCAGACTTTAATATCGTTACGACGAAAGTGATACCACAGAAAATTGAAAAAATAATATTGTAATTAAAAAAAAACAACATTCAACATTAGACCACGATTTATCTCAATCATTATGAACAATTATTATGTACCATTTAACTTCAATATTGTTTACTTACATCGAAGATCCTCTTAAATTCGTTGCGTCCTTCCGTATCCTAACATACATAGATAGATACTCAACAAGCAGACGGGTTAGGGTAAGTTACCCTTCACAAATCCATCAATCCAATAGGGTGATATTAGGGTATTGGGTGAAAGGACCTATCTGAAGGCCTTGACGACCCATACGATGAGGAGGATGGCTATTATGGAAGCGATGATAATGAGTATGAACATTTTTCGACGGTATCTTCGTTGGTATTCGGCTGCTTTCGCCAGTTCGTCGACTCCGGCTTCTACGTTCGCACTGGCAGCTTCGATGTGGCTTTCCACTGTGTCTGTAATTATAAAAATTATCATTTTTAAACGGGTCGTACCCATGTACGTGTGTCCTGCCGGGCTCGCGGGACTGTACGAATTACCGTGACCCCGGAACGTAAAGGGCTATTGAAGGACATCGTGGATTTTAGTCAGTACGAGTCTGACGGTCCCTCCTGCTCTGCCCTGGGTGGGAGGACTCATTTGATGATTTTACCACGATAAATAAAAAACCCACATAAGTGTTCGTCAATTTCTGTAAAGTACGGTTTACACTCGACGGAACAGTGATCCTTCAATAGCCTTTACGTTCCAGGGTCACGGTTACCTGATGATCTAGTCCAGCGATCCCGGATTGACAGGAAGTTAAATGTAAATTTTGACTGGTATGATTTCCTAGAGCCTGGCCGGTTACGTGACAACTCCTTAAGGCGCGTCCTGTTGACTTGGACCTGTACCTTAATCGGACGGCGAGCTCATTGACGATCTGGCCAGTTTGCAGACTCCAACTCCTTGAGGCGCGTCCCGTCTACTTGCAACTGGACCTTAATTTGACGGCCAGCTCATTGACGATCTAACATAAATCATCCCTCAATCGTACTTTACAGAGAGAGAATTAGCTAAGCGTCGGAAAAATTCTAGGCTAATTAGTGCCTAGCATTACCTAATTAACGCCTACCATAAAGGAAATGAGAAGACGTGAAGTATTATCAAACGATTTGTCCCGGTTCCATGCAACTTGGAGGTTATACTTTTAGACTATTTCGTTATTAAATGATTCGTACGAATTTCATGCAACTGGCTGGTTATATTTTTGAACTATTTGTTCAAAGCTTATTTTGTTATTAATTTTCTGCTCAAATGGCTCTACATCTTTTTTTTTCTCTGGTGTCAAATTTATTTATACCGCCTCTGGGCACCCCACAGGCCTCTGATATTAGCACAGTAAGCATATTAATATAAAATTCTACCTTTAGAAAAGAGATTGACTTCTTCCTTTCTTACAATTATTTTGCACCTCTTTCTGCTTCTCCCTTACAATACCTATGATGGTTAATTTAACAACTAATATTAATATGTTTTTGACCTGTTAGTAATCCATACTTTAATATATTTATATATACACACATCAACATAATCTAGGGATATTTTATATTTCATCAAATATCTAAAAATCTATGAAGAATTTTCTGATATAGTAAATGGAAGAATGATAGGTTATTTTAAAGTGAACAGTAAAAAATAAAAAACATTTCGTGATTTTTTTGTTTTAAATAGAAATGTTAATTATTTTAATCGCCGTAGCAAATTAATATGGTAAAAAACTTCATTTCTTCTTATAAAGCTATTAATTTTAATGAAAATTTAAAAAATCTTATTAAATCTAATTATTAATAATCAGTTTTGCCACCTCTTACATTAATTACACATCAACATCGATTGTTCATGCTTAAAGTTAGATTGTCAATGTCTTGCTGCGGTATGAGGTCCCATGTTCTTTGCAAGTGGTCGTAAAGTTGTTGTTGTGTCGTCAAATTTGGCGGGAAATCTCTCAAAGCTTTTCGTTGTAACATGTCCCAGGCATGCTCGATAGGATTTAAGTCGGGCGACTGTGCAGGCCAATACAAAACTTGAATATCGTGGTCTCGGAGAGCGGTCGACACCGGCCGCGCCGTATGGGAAGGAGTATTATCGTGCATGAATAGAAATTTCTGGCCCATTTGAATTCTGTGTGGGTCAATAACAGGCTCCACTACCTCCTCGTGGTATTTTTGTGCAGTCATGCTACCTTGGATCCAAATGAGCTGGGTTCGTCCGCCAAGACGAATTCCTGCCCACACCATGATTGTCTCGCCTTGGTATGAGTGGACCTCCTGAGGGTGCCTTAGACGGCTAACTGTCCCTGGAGTTCTCCAAACGCGTGTTCTTCGTGATTCCAGATGAAACCCAAACCGGGACTCGTCGGTGAACAGCACCAAAGACCATTGTTCGTCACTCCATGGTAAATGCTCCCGAGCCCACGAAAGCCGCCGACCGCGATTGCCACGTCGCTATGCTGGAACACGTAGCGGTCTTCGAGCATGAAGACCAACTTCATGCAACCTCCTTCGCACGGTTTGGTCGCTTACCAGCAGCTGGTGGTCCTCCTGGAGCCTTTGTACTAGTTGCATCGCTGTGATATTGGGTTGTCTTCTAGCGGTTATTTGGAAAAATCGATCCTGTCTCTGCGTAGTAACGCGATATCTACCCGTGTGTCGTTCAGCTACATCCCCAATACTGCGATAACGTGACCACAACCTTGATATCACGTTTTGGCTGGTGTGTAGGGCCTCAGCAACGAAGCGTTGAATAGCACCATTTTATAGCATGACCACGGCTCGTAACATTTCATCTCGACTCAAATGACGACGTGACATGACTCCTAAAGCTCACACGACACGTTAAATTAAAAAAGAATACCAATCTAATCCCTGTTCATTAATTAATATTAATAAAACAATTTTAATTTTCCGTAACATAACGAATCACTAACAATTTTGCCACCGTATTTTGTTTTTTCTTTTTTTTTAATATTTATTCTTTAAATTTTGAAAATAGAATAAATGAGGTTTCAATCTGTATACAAACTTTTTATGAAAACTAAAAAGATTTTAAACTAAACAATCGTAAATAATTTACGATTAAGATATCCCTAGATTCTGTTGATGTGTGTATATATATTTTTTAATTTTGCTCTACTTTAGGAATTTTGCCTATGATAGGTGCGTTTCCGGGGTCGCGGGACTTACCCATTACCGTAACCCCGGTACGTAAAGGGCTAGTGACACCGTGGATTTTAGGCAGTACAAGTCTGACAGTCCCTCCCGCCCTGCCCTGGGTGGGAGGACTCATTTGACGACTTTACAACGAAAAAAAAAAAAAAAAAAAATAGGTGCGTTTACAAACATTTAAATTCACATTCACAAACACTTAACAATTATGTTAAAATCCCATGTTACAAAGGGAGTGATCCAATTTCCAATGAATCAAATTATATTATGATGGGGTTGTTGTTTTCAGTAAGCGAGCTTGTTCAAAACGCGACGCATCGGAATTCGACCGATTTCAAGTACAAGTGAAAATCATCCACTACGACATCCAAACTAATATTATAAATGCGAAAGTAACGCCGTCTGTCTGTCTGTTTTTTCTTCACGCCTGAAGTACTGAACCGATTTGTGTGAAGCTTGAGAAAGGACATAGAATAGTTTTTATTACAAAAATAAAAAAAAAACAAAATTCTGCCGGAAGCCACTATTCCACGCGAACGAAGTCGCGTGCAAAAGCTAGTATGCCATAAAACGTGCGGTTATCTACGGGTAAATGAAAAACAAAACACGCTCGCCACGGCGACGCAAGTCAGACGAATTGCAGCATTATATCGTAGTGGCAAGGATGATTTTCATTTTTAGTTAGTACATTTGAAATTGCAAACGCACGAATCTCGTCACGACCAAAGCTCTGAATAGTGAACTTATTATCCGCTTTATGAATAGACTGTGACAAATATTAGATGAATAGACTTTTTTTTTTAGTGTGGTAAAATTTTCAAATGAGTCCTTCCACCCAAGGCAGGGCGGAAGGGATTGTCAGACTTGACAGACTAAAATCCACGGTGTCCTTCAATAGCCCTTTACGTACCGGGGTCACGGTAATTTGTGAGTCCCGCAACCCCGGCAGGCATTGGCCCTCTACAAATGGATAGACTAGTATGGAAATGACATGGTTCGCAAATAAATGATATTTTTTTCGACCCCAAAAAAACTGAATCTACAAGAGAAAGTAAAACAGACGGTCATACATCAACCTACCCGCATCGGTCAAATTTTCCCAGTCAAAAATGAACCTTCATGTACGGTGAGAAAGTTGCAAAGAACAATGCCCACCTTCCATACATTTAAAAACCTGGTGATGAAAGTATATGTATAGTTATCAGATATAGTAGAAATACTACCTGTAAGTTTAGAAAGTAATATCTTATAGTCATTTCAGCGATTTAAACGCCACGAAGTCCAGAAAATGTTATTGTTTATTTTTAGGTTAGGATTTGTCGTCACCAGAAATAATGAAACAAACGTGCATGAAGTAATTAATAACGCTCGAAGTTTACTCTAAAATAAGAATATTAGCTAACTATGGTTTAAAACGTCTTTTTTATTTTGTTAATTCTTTGAACCAACTGCCATTAAGTCAATGCTAAGACTCCATGATTATTATTATAAAATGAGTGTCGAGTTGAAAACTGCCTTCTCCAGGACACATTATTTATTTTGTAAGACGGATTTTTAACGGTATCAGGTATGGTAAGCAAAGGTTGTCAGATGAGGAAGATATCGGAGTCCAGGGGAGGAAAAAAGGGTCGTAATAAAAAGAAACAATCAAAATCGCACAGTACATAACGAGACGCAAGCGCAGAACTGTCAAATGTCAAAAAAATCCATTTCACTTGCGCACACCCAATTAAACACAGATTGATTAATTTAATTTTATTTTATTATTGCGTTTTTATTAAATACTTTACTTCATTCCATGACTAATAAAGAAATAGTTATTGATCGAATTACATGTAAAATAAGTATAAAACTAAGGAACAAAGCTAAATATGGTCAACCAACAATTTGTAAAATGGAACGTTATAAAAATTGTAGTTTGGATGCGTTCAAAATATGTCAATACGTTGAATCTAGCTTAAATAAATAAAATAAAAAATCTTTTTTTTCTGCGTTTCTTTTTACATTGTGATAAGCGTAATTAATATACAATTAAATAAGCTTTATTTTAAGATTTATTTCATTTCTATACATTGCCAGGTGAAAAATGAGCATTCTTCTTTATTTAGAAATACCTTTCTGTCTGGTCTGGGTAGATTGATGTCCTGGCATCTGTACATTGAACGCTGAATATACCTTAAAAGAGAAAAAAAGCACTTACCAACAGACTGAGCCTGTTGATTCACCATATCGGCCAACTCCTGTATAATCTGGTTCACATCTAAGACATCAGCTTCTATTTTGTTTATGTAGGCTTCCTTCTCGAGCAGCATGCTCGTCTCGAATTGTACTAGACGCGCCTGAAAAAATGAAAATTTCAGATTTAATACTATGTTTAAGGTAAGGATCATTTAGAATAGAGGCCGTTTTGTTATGTAAAGTTAACGGACTTCCGGGGCCGCGGGACTGTCTCATCAGGTAACCGTGACCCTGGAACGTAAAGGTCTATGACAGTCCCTCTTATCCCGCCCTGGGTGGGAGGACTCATTTGATGAATTTACCACAAAAAAAAAAGTTAATAGACTTTAATCGCTAAATTGCTTCTGGCATTGATCGGTCCCAAAACCAAAAGTAGAACTTTCTTTTGCCAACGATCGTTACCAGAAATATTTTCTTGTACAACGACTCTAAACTCTATTTTATTGGCTTTAGGGTTATTTAAAACCGGTTTTAAACCGTACTCTAATAGATTTCATTATGATGGATAAAACTAGTTTCTCGTTCATACACTAAGTGTCAAGTCACACCGAGACGCTACGTTGTGCGCACATTTCAATAGAGCTACTCCAAATCTCACTCTATTAACGTGGGCTGCAACCACTGCGGCTGGGGTGGAGGGAGGACGCTGTCCTCTCCCTCACGCCGCCCTCCTCCTCCTTCGCGAGCATAACTTCTTCGCAGAAGGAGGCGACCGCTTCCCACTCTGTTTTGCGGCAGAGGTGGCCTAGTGGTAAGAGTCTCGACTTACGAGTTAGGTCGTGAGTTTCAAAAGAGGCCAGGCATATGATTTTATGTAATATACTACATCACACTTTTTTCAAAACAGTAAAGGAAAACATCTTACAGAAACCGGCATGCTCTAGAACCAAAAATTCGAAGACATGTGACATCTACCAACCCGCAGTGAGCCCGCGAGGTGGATTACAGCCTACTCCTTACAGAAAGAAGGCCAGCAGTGGAAACATTACAGTCTGATTGTGTTGCTGAAAAAGTTGAATGTATGTGTATACCTGTGCCTGCTGGTTGGCAATGAGCGTGGCCTCTTCATCATCAGCGATGGCCTGCTGTTCCATCATCTGAGGGTCGTTACGGACGCGCGGCGGCCGCGGCATATGGGCGGCCATCTTTTCTGATACTTGCTGTAAAAGATAATACGATAATAAAACATGGTTTTTAATAGTATGTGGAAAAGGATGTAGTAGTTTCGCGATACTCCATGAAAAAGAAAGGTACCTTCTTTTCTAACGCTGGATATTAATAATCTATACGTCATGGGTGGCAGGACTCATTTGAAGATTTTACCACGATAAAAAAAACAAGACCCTTTTATAGCTATCAGAAAATACAAACTGGCTGGAAACTTCACTCCTTAACTGTAAGTTCATAAGTAAATTCATAATTCTTTGGCCTTATGGGTGGGATGTTTTGATGGCGCATAGCCGTGTGTCTTGTAGTCTGATAAAGGGCTTAACAAGATCAAATTGTGCAGTTCCAGAGCTCACTCCTGGAAATGTAACCGATAGGCTGGCAGTTCGGCGTCGATGTTTTCGAGATTTGAGTCGACCATCGTTGCCGATAAGCCTCTTTGCCCGATTGTAAGTGTATGGGTTGTCTGTATCATGCTAACCTTTTGCACTGAAGAGTATTTAGCCAAGGCATCTCTAAAGGCCTGTGTGAGCCGTTCCACTTGCAGCTTCTGAGGTTTATCACCTCGCCTCACGACCACACCCAACCGTTGTATGTCGCGCGCAGTCGCTGATACTGAGCCGTTGACTGTCTGTTGTGTGTCGTGGCTGGAAAATTAAACAGGGTTAGGTATGGTTAGTTTAAAAAATGCAAAAGACAAATATTTTTATGACATACAAGTAGTTGTTTCGGGGCTGGGCGTTTGTGTATATAAGTTTCTATGTTTGTAAACTCATCCCCGAAACAGGAGAAATTCCTAGTGAGGGGCAACGTTTTTTAAATAAGAATAAAAAAAACAATACACAGACAATTATTTAGGTAAGAGGGACTGTTAGGCTCTTACTGACTGAAAACCACCTTGTCATATACCCCTACCGTCCCAAGTATGCGGTAACTTGACAATTATAATGTGCCCTGTTTAAACAATCTCACGACAATAAATACAGGTTGTAATTGAATAAGCGCAATACTTAAATGTTGCGTGAATGTCTTACAAGTAATATCAGTATAAGCATGATTTCGCGAGCGAGACCGAGATAGGGGACATTGCGTAGTAAGTTCAAGTAACGGTCGCGGTCTCCCGTCTGGGTCGCTTGTCTCTCTCGCAGCGCGTATCTTTAAAAGGTTAGGAAAGAACAATTGAAGGGACAGAGAGGGGTTTAATCAATAAGAGTTGAAATTTCCTTTCTGCTCCACTTACAGCAGGACTTTGAGAGGGTATTCAAACCATGCAATACTTACATCTTCTCCCTCAATTGTACGCTATCATTAGGCCCTCCGATCTGCTTCATCATCTTCTCCAGAGACTTCAAACCACTGTTGATGGTGTTCACATTGTCTGCGATACCCTCACTCAAGTTATACAGCTCTGTGGGACTGAAGTCCGCGAAGCCCACGTTTGGGACGGCCGCGGTAGCTCCATAGTCCCTGCTGAAGCCGCCACCGGCAATTTGCTCTCGTTCTGCCATTGTTTGTGCTGTGAATAATTGAATAAGTTTTCATTATTTTATGCGTCAACATTATTGTTGTTTGTGTTCAAATGTTTTTATTTTGACGCGACAATGGTGAGAAAAGTTAAAAAAAAATCTTTAACGTTAAGGATAAAATATCAATTATGAAAGTGTGTACTTGTTTTTTTCCCTAATTATTGATTCGTGAAGATTCTGATTATTCAAAAAAAAATGCATTTTCCTATCCTGTTGTATTTTCTTTCATCCTGGGTTTACCTCATATTTTATTATCTACTAGCTGTACCTGCCCCGCTTCGCTGTGGCATAAAAAACGTTTTTTTTTTTTTAAAAAAAAGTAGATAAAAACAATCCTTGATGCGGATTATATATTATGCTAAAATTTCAGCTCAATCGGTGCAGAACTTTTTGAGTTTTTAAAGCATACACAAACCAACATAACATTTTTATATATATAGATTTATAAGAAAATTAGAGAATCAATGATTGCATAGAAATGATACTTGTGCCGGGAGTGCAAACTGAACAGTTTTCAGTACGAGACCAAACATGAAATAGCGGAAAACATTATCAGCTAATCATCACTAAACATAATAAAAAACTATTTATTTCTGACCCACGAGAATCCATAAAATAATGGTTGCATTTCTCAATAAATGCTATATTGAAGTTCATATTTTTTTACTTTTGACATCTAGGATAAATAAAATATGTTGTAGCTGTTTTAAAAATCACTGTTTTCCAAAGTTAGGTATTGATACCAATGTTATGATAATTAATTTCATTAGCATAATATTTACATAATAAAAAGATTAATGAAAATACGATTGAATGGATGAATAATAAAAGGTGAAGGACAAGATAGATAGTGCCTTGAGTTGACCACATTCCAACATCCATTGCCTCATTTGTGACGCATTGATGAGGCACTATTTTATAATAGTTATTTCCCAAAGGGTTGGCTAGCAACTATAGAAATAATTCGGCTAATTCAATTTTTATCCTCATTTTTGGCACACTAAAAATTTAAAGTTTTAAAAATAAAATGATTACATGTTTTAAAATTTGTTAATTCGTGGGTAACAAATAAAATATTACATTCAAATTTTCCCCATTTTTCTTCTAGTTTTAGTATGCAGCTTCACATGCATGTAAGTCAGAAATAATTCATCATCATCATCATCATGATCAGCCTATAAATGTTCCCACTGCTGGGACACAGCCTCCCCTCTGTGAGAGGGAGTGGGCGATAATCCACCATGCGGGCCCAATGAGGGTTGGTAGATGTCACATGACTTGGAATGTTTGGTTCTAGGACATACTGGTTTCCTCACGATGATGTGTTCCTTCACCGTTTTGAGAGCAGTGCAACCACTGCTCTGAAACCTAATATTGGAGTAAAATGTATGTTTTATTCCATCACTTTGCCAAAAGACCTTGCCCATTTCTGCCCCAGTGGTCTTTAGAATGTAGATATTTTTTAATAGCTCTTTAGTGGTACTTTTAAAATATCTATATTGAAGGTCATAATATAAAGCACCAAACAATTTTATCCCCGGCATTTTGGTGTGACTGAGTAACAGCCATATCATCATATCCATTGATTAATCAGTCAATCATAATCATACTAAATTGTGAATCATTACACTTCTCAGTACCCATATGAAATAAAATAATTAAAAAACATGTCCCATTCACTTTAGTCTGGCACAAACTAGCATTCTGAATACCAACATTTGTTACAACAGTAATAATTAATAATTGCCTTTTATTAGTTCTTTTAGCTATATATAAAGCGAATAAATATCAGTTCATATTGTTATTGTCTTGAAATGAAAGAATATCAGAAAGAGTAGTTCCAGGCTACTAAAAGAATGAAATTTAGAAGTATTTCTTTTAAAAGGCTGATTTCTTGTCATTGAAAGAAAAAAACATTATATGCCTACTCTTTTCTCAATGTGTTGAAGTCAGCTTCTCGTCTCGGGTGATTAAATAGATTCTTAAATAGATCTAGAATTATACTAGATTCTAGGTTCATTTGTTACTCAAAACATAATATTGTTGGAAAGAAATTACTGTGATATTTGACCGGCTACAAAACTTTAGCTAAATTATTAAACACATTGCATTTTAAGTACATTTACCTTTTTAATAGATAAAAAAGACTTGTTACGCAATTAAGAATCATTCACTTAAAAAATATCTATGACTTTTGAGACAAATATGTTACATTACAATAATATTTACGAAGGATAAGAAAGCAAAACAATTTACCTTTCTCAATTCAATTTATCTTTTAGAGTTTGACAAACTTTTATACACTATGGACTATAAATGGTAGGCATCCTATGATAAACATTAATCACAATAAAAAATTGATAATATTATCGGAATGAACAACATCACTACATAGTATTATACAAAGTCGCATCCCACCAATGTCTTTCACTACGTATGCTTACATCTTTAAAACTACACAACTGATTTTTAAGCATTTTTTTAATAGCTACAGTGATTTAAGATGAAGGTTTATTTAACATGCATAATATTTATTTTTAACTGACTTTTAAAAGGAGGAAATCCTATACTCATAGTGAAAATTAATGTGAGGAAACCTGCATATAATAGAACTTCTAGCAACCCAAACCAGTTTGTGATGGTGATGGGATGTTTGTTACCTGTTCACACAAAAACTACTGAAAAACTCATAGGAGAGTACTTTTTGTCCCATTCTCACATACTATAGCTACTGGCAACAGCTAGTTGTCATAGTAAGTATGATTATCTCTTTAAAGTTTTCCATTATTAAAATTACATCATGTAGAAGGCAAATCAATTTCTAATATTTTAAGTGCCCAAACATTTCAATCAATTTATAAATAAGAGGGTCATCTTAAGCTTAGATTTTGCTGAGGATATTGGAAAACGGTAACATTTTATATTTGGCGCATAAATTAAAAAAAAGAAAATTGGCACAAGACACAGCATGACCGTGCCAGTTTTTGCAAAAAAAAGTATTCTTTTGTTTGTTTTGCAAACAATGACTCAGTTTATTTTCATTGTTATCTCTGCACATTTTCATATGAAATATGAAACAGGGAAGTGGGTAATTAATAGGTAGGTATGAAGATAATTGGATCTGACTAATGTTGTGTGAGTCAGTACGTGGATAGAGTCCTAAGTCGACCCATTGACCGAGTTTCAAGTTATAGGTAAATAAAACAGGCACTTACCAATCAAAATTAAAAAAAAAACCAAAACGTTTCTCTTTTTAAAAAGTAGGTAACGGTGAATATCACTTTAAACTCTCAACGTAGTAAAAAAAGTTCAGACTTATTTACCACTTATTGCGATGCAGGAAATTACCAAATAGACTCCTGTTGTGATTCACTCCGATTTTTATCCACAATAATTGACGAGAAGTGACAGCGGCACCGTACCAACTAATTTGTATGAATATAACGTCACTAAACTTAACTAAGGCTGTTACATGACACGATATTGCGCAACGTGTTTAACATAACCGGTATAGTTATCAACTTTACCTTAATAATGTAGATTAGGCTACTTATTTCAGGTTTTCTACGACTAAATTCTTTTGTTCAATTTCCAATCGACAGTCGATGAACTGTCAATGTCAGTGACGGTGAAAACAGCTGTCAAATACGGTGCTGCCTTGTTCCGAAACAAACAGAAAAAATAGTGGAATGAAAAACATTATAATTAATTAAAAAAATGTAAATAAATCAAGATATTTTGTAATTGTTTGACAGGAAAAAGTTAATAGTTCGGTAATTTTTCAATTAATACTACAATTTATTTATTAATCAACAGAAAGATTAGTTTTTGACATACCAACAGATGGCGGTAAAGGTTAGGTAATCTGCGAGTTCGGGGAAAATTTATTGTTTGTGCACGGAGTGGAGTCTGCAAAATTTCAAACAAACGAAAAGATATGGCGGGGTTTATCTTTATAGTTTCTGTATTAGTTTCAAATTTTAAAATGTAATCTTTTGCAGGCGTTTTCAGGCATGTTCTTTAGATTTCATTTCCACATCTAAGATGCGTTTGCAATTTGGAAAAACGTGGTGTTAGATGATGGCAAGGTAAAAAAAGGTACCTACCTACACACTTCGTGCAGTCTGTGCACTGCATTGTGTGTGGCAGATTCGATACCCGCACGGAACAAATAAGTATAGTTTAAACGGCACGGTTGCAAATATTTGTATGATGTGCAAAGTTGTTCCGGGTCTGGGTTTTGATGTAAGTAATTGTAAAAGCAGAAATACTAGTGTGGAGCAAAGTTCTCAAAAAAAATGGCGAAGTTCTTTTTTTTATCGTGGTAATATCATCAAATGAGTCCTCCCACCCAGGGCAGAGCGGGAGGGACCGTCAGACTCGTACTGACTAAAATCCACGGTGTCCTTCAATAGCCCTTTACGTTCCGAGGTCACGGTAACGTCGTAAAGTCCCGCGACCAAGGCGAAGTGTTTACAAAAAAATTGTTACTTAAATATATAACGCAAAAATTCGCAATGCGCAAAATCGTACGTACTGTTATAAATGAAAGAAAAATAATTCACATTATTTAATATGTAAAAATCTTACAGCAAAACTTTTACGATAAAAATCTTTACACAATCAATTTCAAGAATCTTTCGTTTTTATTAATGCAAAGGACGTATAGAGGCCTTGCAAGAATGTTCTCACCAGCGTGCTAGGATCAGGATGCATAAAACACTCGCCACCTGTTGCCTTTGCCTGTTAAAGAGTTGCCATTAAAAAAAAACTACTTGGAAAAGTAGAATAATGGCCGGGATTTGCGATTCGTGTGATTTGAATTTTGAATAATTTTATGATTAAATCAAACATGGTTTTATTCTAAGAACGGATAGAGATGCAAAGTACAACGGAACAAACTTCGCTTTATGGTAGAATGAATTTATTGATTTGGTTTCCTGGCTCATGTTGGTGGTCTCGGAGAACTGCTTTATAATTGTTTTTTTTTTATCGAATTGCGTTAACGACCAGGGCCTGTATTGGTTAACTTGATAGTCACTGACTAGCGGTTGTCCACTGAACTTGATGATGGATGGCTTGATACCTGTTATGAGGCTAAGTTGAGGAGTGGAGTGCATCAAGAGCGTTAGAATAGTTTCATTGCAAATGCAAAAGCCAATACGAAATTTCCCTTTTGATTGCATTAGACATTTATAATGTCAAGTAGAAAAGTAAGTGATTGCAAATTTATATGTTTATTTCAAGTAGATTGCACTAGTTAACAGACTAGTCAGATTTCCAGGCTTTTACCGACAACCGCAAAATCAACTTTTCAATCGATCCGTGCATGTTCAGAACTTCGTATTATTTTAAATTAATGACTTCAAGTTTTCAGCACCAAGTACGATGCCGTGACTCAGAATTAATTTAATGTTTTCAATTATTTGAGAAGACATTTTGATATTTATTACATTTTGTCTTGTACCATTTGATGTGACGACAGCATTAAAATATTTCAGATATTTATGGTACAACGGTTCTAATGAGCTTCAGTCTTTGTCATTTGAAAAATAGAAGTATGAGACTGGCAACACCCAGTATATCTTGGGCTTTCAAAACGGCGCCACTTGCAACTGGGACACGTCAATATTATGTCAAATTCGGTACATTTATCTTTAGTTCCTAAATTCGCCGCATGTCAATTTAAAATGGAGTTATGGGATATGGGAGTGCGAGTTACGATGGCTATTTTGAACCTCGGTCTCTTGTCGCATTTTGAACAAAAACGATCAAGTACCGAAGGGTTTTATTGTAACAAATGACATTAATGATGAATGGTGTCGTGAAATACGGCGATGAATCGCGTTTGTAGACAGTTAAAACGTCAGTTTGGCGTTAAAGCGATCTGATTAAAACCTGAAAGAATAAGGGTTATTTTAAGTTTTATCATAGGGCTATAATATAATTATTTACCTATCGTAGACCTATAGTTAAGACTCGCACAGACTAGTTAGGAATTATACAGAAGGGAGTCCTCCCTTCTGTGTAATTCTGTATAATTAATTAAAAGCAATGCTGTAAATGATTATGTAAATTCATGACGTATCTCAGATTAATCATAATGAGGTAATGAGTACTAGTTAATTTTAAGTAAGTTAATATTTGGAAGGTACAGTTTATGTTGTGAACAGACTGTGCAAAGGTTTAAAAGACAAACAGTTTTTACATTAGTTTGTCACAGCTGTACTTAAACACTTCATAATCTAAGAAAATCGCGCGTAAAATGTGGTCGGCCATTTTAACAACTGCGGCATTATTACGCGCCATTTTTTTGATGTGATTAACGTTGTTAAATTGCGCTGGCATTAACCACTTAAAACATCTAGGTGGGAATCTCGGAATTTACTGCGAAGTACTTATTTCCTGTAATCCTGGTTGAATGGGCGGCCTTAGTAGTGGGTAATTACCTTTATATCTTAAGATGTTACGTACTTTGTGCAATTGTGCGGCTTTTAATAAGGAACGGTCGGTATTCACGGTATTTTAGAAACTTGTGGTTTTATATTTCCGTTTTCATCTTTATAGTACCAACTTTCTAAAACCATGCCTAGTTTCCATAGCAGCTTATTTAAATAAACCTAGATAATATAATAGTTTATAGTTCTGAATCAGCACATTTAATGTTCTTCACACTTCTGTCGCAGACTGTGCTTGCTCGTAACTAAACAATAAATAAACTCTTAGTACCTATTCAATAAAGTTTAAAATAAAATCAATTAAAGTAGTATTTTTACGACAGTTTAACAGGCTTACAGTTCATAAACCAATTGAAAAACTGTTTGTACGTGACTGTACATCGTGTGTAAGAATGCGCAGACGCACATTATGTAGTGAATTTCATAAATTTTTAACTGGCTGTGTCTTCGATTGTGCACGTGTATAAAGTATCTTTTTAAGTAGAGAAACCGAATTCTTTAATAAACCTATGCAAAGTTTTGTGTAAAAAACAGTTTATTTCATCTGTATCATTACTTTCAAAAAAGGCACAGCTTAACAAACAAAATGGATGCGGTACCCATAGAACCCATTATGAATTTGAAAATCGAAGATTATCTGCTATTTTAAGCTTCATACAGTGTTATCTCTGTCGCACAGACCTCTCCTTTCATAACGAACGATGAAAAGTGACAAAATGTCACATGGATACAGCCAGGAACGTTAATCGATTAGAGACCGGATTGTAGTATAGAATCAATTCAATCCCATCCCATCCCATTTCCTTTTGCCTCTTTAATGGCCTAATTGAAATAAATGATTGCACTTTGATTATATGCAAATGTACATGTGCAATTGTATAGTATGGTTATTTTTGAAATAATTAATGTAATTAGGGTGTAATTTATCTATAATATGTATAAATTTAGAAATATATAAGTACCTATGTTTATCAGTTGTCTAGTACCCATAACACAAGCTCTGCTTAGCTTGGGACTAGATGGAGGTGTGTGATAGTTGTGGAAAAAAAAAATTATATCTCATAATCTGGTCTCTACTCATGAGTCGCCAGAGCCCTGATTCCGAGTTCAAAAAATATTGACAGGCCCGTTATACAAGCCATTCGGTGCGGCGCTTACAAATTCAATAACAAAGAGAAAACATCTTTAGCGCTATTAGTTCCAAATCACTACCGAACCACTTATTTCATGTTTATTTAAGTAAGTACCTATATATCGGCGTTTGCCGCCATACACTGTTTGTTTATAAAGTCGAATCAACTACGAGTACTAGATGGTTGGAGAATATACAAAAGAGAATAGACGAAGCACTCCATGTTGACCGAGATTTTCTCAATTAAATTTTTAACTGGGATTTTGAACCATGTTTGCATTGATGTAAAGTGCAAGGTTGTTGTTATTATAAAGTTTACAAGCCTTTAGTTAACTATAGCTAGTTGTATGAGTATTTCAAGTCAAGGTAGGAATTTAATTCACACTAGCTATATATGAAAATTTCACAGGTGTTTTCTGATTAATATAAGTGTTTAGACTATTATAAATATTATAATCAAAAAAATAATAAAAATGGTAAATATCCCGTTTTAACCTCTAATGTTTTCAAGTCATTCATCAAGTCTTCTATAAAAAAAATAAGACATTTCTGTCATCCACCAACTCGCATTGAATCTTCGTGCAGGAATAAAGTCCTTAGTCCCTCTCATAGAGAGCACTAGCTGTTCCCTAGCTGTTCACTAGCTGCTTCCTATTGGTCGTAGTGTGATTTCATATAGATTGCATATTATTGCCTATAGCCGTCCTTGATAAATAGACGGACATCGGACATAATTTTTTTTTAATTTGAACCCTTAAAACGCTATTTTACTCAAAAAAAAATTATTAGACCCGTATTTTTTCTTTTGTTACGTAAACCAAAATTGGCGAAGATACAACGCTTCTGAAAACCACAAAACGTCACTCGGTCGGTACAATTTTACAAGCGATATGACGTCACAAGCCACATAATCATAGACAAAAAAAAAATACAAAAAATACCTATCGAATATTTTTCAATATTCTAACTGACGGACTAAACAGATTTTCAATTTATTTATGTATTAAAATACCCTATTCCTGAGATTACCGCATTCAAGCAAACAAACTCTTCAGCTCTATTATATTAAGTGTGATAGGATGATTTTGTATATCAGTCTTACTATCCTAGACTGGATTTCAGTATCCTTCGGTTGGCTCTGTTTCATCGACTCTTGGCACACTTGAACTTGGAAGATTTCCAGATGAGGGACAATCTCTGTGAGAAATCCGAGTTTGGCATGGTTACATAGAAGATAAAAATCGGCTGGAAAGGATGCTTAATGACGTAGCTACTCTCTACATAAAGAGATGGCCCATTGCCACCAAACATTGTATTAAACCTAGTTAATCTGTAGCTTAATGTTTGAACTAGGATAATCTAGCGCACAAAAATGGCCCCTTTCCTAAAGGTATAATGTTCTCTTCACTGTAGGCGCTTGCATGCGGGCGGCGAGAAATGGGTGACTCGCCGCCGCTGATGGATCATGCTCGGGTAGACGGCGCGTCGTATCCGACACGCAAATCAAAGAGCTTTCAGCAACCTGACGGGGCCCTCCTTAGAGGGCCAAAGCCTGCCGGGTTCGCGGGACTGTCCTATCAGATGACCATGAGCTCGGAACGTAAAGAGCTATTGAAGGATACCATGGATTTTAGTCAGTACGAGTCTGACTCTTCATCCCGTCTCGCCCTGGGTGGTTTCAGTTGATAAATTTACCAAATAAAAAAAGCCTATAATAACTGTTTTATAATTTTTATGATCTTGATCGTATTGAATAAATTCAGATTGTGATTAGAATCACCCACTTTACTATTATAGCATTATCTTTTTAGCTGGTACTTTCAGCTGCTGATATAAGGCAAGACAAAGAATTTTTTGTCTTGCCTCATTCCTCTCTTGGATGCCGCTAAAATTAACTTGTTATTATCTCGCTCCCTGTAAAACACTGGTATTCAGCTCCATCTATTTAGCCTGGAAGGTGACCCAACTATAGAGCAGGTTCTTTTTCTTTTGTAAAAAAAAATGCCCTCCACACTAGGAATTTCTCCTGTATCGTGGGTGCGTATACAATCATAGAAACTCACATACACAAACACCCAGACCTGAAACAAGTACCTGCAGATCATACAAATATTTCGATGATACCTAGGAACAAACGGACATGTGAAAGATCGAGGTATTTTGCTCTAAGTTAATTCAATTAAAAAAAGGTTTAGTTCAATTCTATGTGCACATAGAATTACATATTTCTAGAGTGGTTTGAACATTAATAACGCTCTCCTGTAAACCTCTGTTTTTAAATATCCGTTTCTACGTAGGGACCGTCGATTTGTTCCGTACGGAGATCGAACCCGCGACACGCTGCGCAACAGTCGAACCGTGCCGTCGGTCATTGATTTTGCCCCTAACGTTAAACGAGGGCCCTTTCTAACTGTACTAAGGTGAAGAGTCACGTCGCGGGACTGTACGAATTTCCGTGACCCCGGAAAGTAAAGGGCTATTGAAGGACACCGTGGATTTTAATCAGTACGAGTCTGATAGTCCCTCTCGCTCTGCCCTGGGTGGGAGGACTCATTCGATGATTTTACCACGATAAAAAAAAACAAAAGTTGAAGAGTCAACATATAAAACCCCCTATCCCCGACCATATTCATTAATTACAATATATCTTTACAACTTTATAATTAGCGCTGCACCTAATCACAGAAAACTTCATTTTTCGGCCCGTTTGCCATAAATCGTTGTATAATAAAATGATTTCTCCTCAACATTTATGAAAGGCCGACAGTTTAGTTTAAATCATGACAATTTATGGGTTTATTTAGGAAATAAGTAGGTGTAAATATAGCCACCGCCATTTTGTTTTTGAAGTGTGGTGCGTCCAATTAGCAGGTTGGGAATCAAGCTATTTTGTGCTAGGTGTTTTGAGGAGCTCGTGGCTAATAAATACAGCAGCACAGTCCGATCTTCCGGGTAAAGCGCGCTTGCCGAGGTTGATCTGTGGATGGGTGACCATCTGTCATAGCGAGTTTCCTCCGTGCCTCGGAAAGCACGTAAAGCCGTTGGTCCTGGTTGTCATTTGTAGATCTTTGACAGTCGTTACTGTTAGTCAGAAGCTCTAAAGTCAACCAGTCTTACTATGGGGTATCGTATTACCCAGTTACTGGGTTGTGGAGGTCCGACAGGCAGTCGCTCCATGTAAAATATTGATATCCAGCTGCATCTGGTTTGACTGGAAGCCGACCCCAACATAGTTGGGAAAAGGCTAGGCAGATGATGTTTTGGGACCGTTGCGTTGGTCTGTGATTATAATGAGTTATGATAAGTTGTTTAAGTAACTGAACAGGTTTTGACATCGTCAAAAAGAGTGGAAGGAATGGGGGGAGTACTTCGGCATGGAATGAGATACGCTCAGTGCCGGATTAAGACTACTTGATGCCCTAGTCAATGCCAGCGTATGGGCACCCTATCTTTTTTACTGTACTCACATCGGAATATTTACATTTATCCTTTGAATTCATTCAAACACGGAGTTATTTGCTAGTCAATAGTCAACGGCGATTCGTGTTTTCAGTTATTTTTATGGTGTCCCCTGAGACGTGATGCCCTAAGTAATTGCTTAATTTGCTTTAGGGTTAATGCGGAACTCTTATCACTGCCTTATTTATAACGGTTATTTACTCGTATCTCTGATATAAATATATAAACAAAACTTTTGGTGTCAATTATACTTTTTCTACAAACATGGTGTATGAAGGTTTTATTGGATTGTATTGGCTTTTTCTACTTGAATCTTTCAAATAAGTACGGGTTGCATTTTTTACATTTATTGCTCTACATAATTTATTTATTTCACTTTTAGATTATTATTTATAATTATTTATAAGGCACAGAGGTTAGATCTTAGCCAAGTTGGAAATAGAATTTGCACTCGTACATACCAATCAAAGTACGAGTAGAGTTTTCATGCACCTATTTAGCACCTAAAATCACTAGTAATTCAAAATATTGACTCTAAATGACAATGAAATTAACTGTAAAGTTGTGACGTCATGTTAATTAGACAGGTCGTATTTTATTTATATTCATTCTGCACTGCAGTCACTAACGGCGGACTGCGACGAGGAGGTGCAAAGGAACGAAAGGGTTTTGGATGTGGCAAACAATTTCTGAGCAGTTTGACAAGTTATAATTAATCGTCTTATTTTCATTATCTAGGATAAAATGGCATACCAATTTATTAAATGCTGAAAATTTATAATTTACGTACATTGTCAGGTGTACAGAGACGGACTTGGGATCGATCATGGACCATGCCCGGGTCGACGGCATGTCGTGTTCCACGCGCGCCTCAAAGAGCTGTCAGCAATCTGAGGGGTCCCCCGAGAGGCCATAAGCCTGCTGGGGTCGCGGGATTGTCTCATTAGGTAACCGTGACCCTGGAATGTAAAGGACTATTGAAGGATCACCGCGGATTTTAGTCAGTAAGAGTCTGGCAGTCTCTCCCGCCAAGGGCTGGAGGACTAATATGATGAGTTTACCACGATAAAAAAAGGTACCTACCATATTTTTTCTTATACGATGAATGTCCAACGTCCGTACGGTCCAAACACCGATTACTCTAGAGCATATTAGTATACCACCTCCAACCTCCCACCCCAACCTACATGCGTGTCACGTCGCAGGAAGTTTACGACTCACGCGCACAGTTTCCTCGTTCGCAGGATGTTTTGCAGCGCATGCGCACCCGCCCGCGCCCGTTGGACGTCGCGGCTATTTCTGATTTATGTATGTCGCATGTATAGGTGATGGATGAGTGCAACTTGATTGGGAAATACTGTGTGGTTTACTGTTTTTGGAAAGGTAAATGATATAGGAAACTTTTAGTTGAGGTCTGTTGTGTATTGAAAGGTTGACGTTCTCTTTTATATCATTATTTTCCTGCCTTTATCCCATTTTACTTGGGGTCGGCGCAATACGTTTTTTCTTCCATTCTCCTCTATCAAATGTCACAGTATCATTTACTCCTTTTTCTTCTATATCATTCCTTAGACAATCCATCCATCTTTCCTTTGGCCTTCCTCTTCCTCTCCATCTATCAACATTCATACTTATCACTCTCTTAGTCACATGAGTTTCATCCCTCCTCATCACATGTCATGTCCATACTAAGACAGACGATTCCCTTTCATTTTTTTTGTAACAGGCGCCACTTTAATATCATAAATGCGAAAGTTTTGATGGATGGATGGATATTTGTAACTCTATTAGGTCAGAATGGCTTAACAGGTGTTGATGTCTGGTTCAGAGTTATGTTGTATTCTGGATTTATAGGTAGGATACCGTTTATCCCGGTATTGCGTTTCCGTGGGATAGTTTCCAAATTCATCAATATCTATACAGTCGCTCTGACGTGATTTAGTAACAAAACATCCATCCATACAAACATCCTAACTTTCTAATTTTTTATATTATAACCAACTTGATATGACCAGGGGGTCAGGGGGTTAGGACTGTAATTTATATTGCTAGAAATAGATTAGAATAGAATTTTATTGCAATAAATTCATATTGCGATTCTACTAAAGTTCAAACCTGTAGCCTTTTTTTTATCGTGGTAAAATCATCAAATAAATAAATAATAAATAAAACCGGGGTCACGGTAATTCGTGGGTCCCGCGACCCCGGCAGGCTTTGGCCCTCAACAGGGGGCCCCGTCACTATGCTGACACTCCTTGAAGCGCGCGTCGAACACAACGCGCCGTCGACCCGGGCATGGTCCATGGTCGGATAGCGAGTCGCCCATTACTCGCCGCCCGCATGCCGAAACCTGTAGCCTACTTACTTTACTTTTTTTTTTTTTAAACCTGTAGCTTACTTAAGAAGTTTTGGCACTTCCATGCTTTTACGAGCATCAACGGTCTATGTTGTAGTTAGTGTTGCCCTTGAAAAAAGTTTAATGTCTTCCAGACTTCCATAACACGACGATATGTGGCATCTCAACTCCATACGCGCACTATCTCTGTTCAGACTACAGACTAAACACGCAAGTCCGCAACTCCGCACTATTTTTCTAACAAAAAACTCGTGTAATCTAAAATCTATTCAAATTATTGTTTCCTAAGTTATGAAATAGTTTTTAAAGATATATCAATTTTAATATAGTCGCATTTAGTTCATTTTTGAATGAGTTGTTCTATTTGCACATATGTAGATGTGTTGCTGGAGAGTTTGTTCTACCACTTCTTCGCACCAGCTTAAATACTAGGAAGTGGTGTATAATTGTGTAATTGACATTCAAATAATATTTTTTTTTACTTTAACCTCAGACTCGCAGACCACGTATGGCCTAACAGCACATTCAAATTTGGCCGTCAATGCTGTGTTAATTAAAGTATTTTGAAAGTTTATTTCAGTTGACGGCACGGTTAGGAGTAGGACAGAGGTTGAGAGATTGGACTGTTGTGCAGCGTGTCGCGGGTTCGATTCCCGCACGGAACAAATATTTGTATGACCTACAAGTAGTTGTTCCGGGTCTGGGTGTTTGAGTATGTGAGTTCTATGTTTGTAAACGCACCCACGACACAGGAGAAATTCCTAGTGTGAGGCAACGTTTTTTTTTAAAAAAAAAAAAGTTTGTCAAGCCAGAAGGTAGACTGCTTGGTTTTGATAGCCTGAAATCGACCCGTTAAGGAATAGAAAAATCCCGGTACTTCAGTTGAAAGTCGCAATAAAATAAAAGTCAGAGAATACAGTAATGTAAAAAGCAAGCTTTGTATACTAGAGATGATTTATACAAAATCTAAATATTGGCCCATCTTTATAACAGGTTAAGCAGCCTTGCGCTAAACATAATGTTACCCACTATTGTTTAGATTTTCGGAAACAAGATCACGAACGTAGAACATCCAGCCATGTTTATATTACATGAACCACTAAACAGTGAGCATTAGTAACGAATTGTGGAACAATTTAAAGGATTCTATTTTTAAAAAAGACAGGTGTGAAGTCTTCGAGTCGGACTCTCTAGGAATTTGAAGGTCATTGTTGCAACTGTTTTTGTTACTTCTTTGTAATTTTATTGTGCAGTGACTGCAGTATTTTTTTTTGATAATCTTCTTTTTGGCACGCGTCTCTTATGAGTCACGGACAATTAAAAAGTGTGGATATTGTCTGTTACAGTTTTAAAGTTTAGCTTTTCAATTAGAGGCAATGATGTAAAGTTTTGGAGTATGTAAGTAGTTAGTAGTAGTAGTAGAGTTTGGGAGACTGTCTTGTGTATAATGACATCTAGCCTAATTTGAATAAATAACTTTTTAATAGAACTTTCTGATGCTTAACCATAGTACGAACGACACAACACAGTTTATCTCTAGATACTAAACTGACTGACTGGGAAAATATTATGCAGATATAGCACGTTACAGAACAAGGTGACAGTTTATTTTACAATCATCATCTGCCTAGCCATCCTAACTATATTGGCTTCCAGTCGAACCAGATGCAGCTGAATATCAGTAATTTACATGGAGCGACTACCTATTGGACCTCCACAACCCAGTAAGTGGGCAAGACGAAACCGCATGGTAAGACTGGTTGGTTGTTATTGTGAGTTTTTTAGATCTTCTGTCTAATAGTAACGACTGTCAAAGATCAACAAATGACAGCCGGGACCAACGGATTTGCGTGCTTTCCGAGGCACAGAGAAAACTCGAGAGAAAACTCGCTATGACAGATGGTCACCCATCCACAGTCCAACCCTGGCAAGCGCGGCTTAACCCTGAAGATGGGCCAGTGCGGCTGTAATTATATAAACAGACCTCCTCTAAATTCTCTCTTAATTCTTTTAGAATGGAAGTACGTAATGTTACAGGCACAAAAATATACTTTGTTCTTTTTAATTTCCACATAAGAAGCACCAGAGCTTTACAAAGGGATGTTGTTATAATACTTGTAAAGTTAAGAGGCGTGTGCTCACTACAAAGATACCACGCGCCTTCATCTTAAACAACGATATAATCTTTTGTTTACATCTGCTTATAAAAAATGTCGAGGGTTGAAAAATAGTGGTACATGAAGTTGAATTTTTAAATTTTGTATCTTCTATACATATAATATATCTGTAGAAGGGTCAATTCTGTACATTGAAAATATTGAAAAAATAAATAGCGGGGGGTGTTGCTGAATCGATACCAAACCCAAATATGTGATTAAAAATTTTTTGTATGTCTGTCTGTACCTATATGCAGGCATCACGTGAAAACTAACGGTTCGATTTCGATGAAACTTGGTATAATTATATCCTGGGCATAAAATAGGATACTTTTTATCCTGGAAAAATTCAGTTTTATTCATAGACGTTGTTCTGTAGAACCGCGAATCTTCTTAATTATTATAGGCTTAGCCGTATTTGGGTCCAATAGATATTTATAAGATGTCATTGTCAGAGTTACTCAAAATGGAGAAATAAACCATCCACGCGAAGACCGACATCCGCGCGGACGGAGTCGCGGGTGGAAGCTAGTGTATAATAAAATAATGAATTTTCATATTGCATTCCCTTTAAGGTATTGAGTTTAAAAAAGGACACTTGGGGATAAATATTATTTTTTGTGGTTTGCAGTCATCAATTAAGCCCTTATCAAACAGACAGAAGTCGCGAATGCGAAGCGTGATGTTTTTATTTTGTAATGTATGGAATTGTTTGAATCCAGACACATAGAAAAGCGAAAGCGTGATAGAACTATCGGACTGACGTTTCGCTTCGGTTCGGTATCGCTTCGCTTTCGCCGGTCTGTTTGACAAAGGCATTAATGATTGATGAGCGGTGGATCGGATGAGACTATCAGAGTTGTATTGATCGTTGATTGCAGTGTTGCCGCAGTAGCTGAGCGATCGAACTGCTGTGCTGGGCGTCGCGGGTTCGATTCCCGCCGGAATCAAATACTTGTATGATCTACGAGTAATTGTTCTGGATCTGGGATAATTTTATATGTTTGTAAACGAACCCACGACACGGGTGAAATTCCTAGTGTGGGGCAACACAAAAAAACAAAATAACGTCCCTTCAATTGCCTTTTCCCAGGATAAAGAAAAAGGGAAAACTTGATACTTCTAAATTAAGCAAAGCGCATTAGGGGAACAGTGTATAAGATGGGGACGCGAGGTATAATGGGGACAAACACTCTTTAGGCAAACTTAACACAACACTAACGTAGCGCAAGCGCCATCAGGATGTAATTTGCAAGCGGTTATTAACAAATTGAGTCCTGTTAACGCTTGCGCTACGTTAGTATTGTGTTAAGTTTGCCTTAAGAGTGTGATTTCCCATCATACCTCGCGTCACCGTCTTATACCCCTACATAATAAGTTACTCAATGGCTGACATTAGGTCCGGGGTCGCGGGACTTACTCATTACCGTGCCCCCGGTACGTAAAGGGTTACGGTAAAGGGCTAGTGAAGGAGACCGTGGATTTTAGTCAGTACAAGTCTGACAGTCCCTCCCGCCCTGCCCTGGGTGGGAGGACTCATTTGATGATCAAACCACGATAAGAAAAAAATGGCTGACATTAGGTAACACACTATGTAATATGTGTGCATTTAACAATTTACAAGCACTATTAACGTTAACAGCTTTATCCGAACATAAAATTAAAATAAAATAAGTGTTGTCAAACATTTTTGCAAGTTAACTCCTAATAAAAATATTTTGAATTAAGGAAAGACATAACCTCATCTTAATTTACATGATAAAGGCGTTACTTAATGTTGGTGCTACATGGCAACCAACTATAGTACCGGCTTAAATTCTATATTACTACTTACTTACTTTATCGAATTATGTATATTTTTTTGGAAAGTCATCAAATGCGTTCACTCGCTGTCAGCCTTGACTTACTTAAAACTACGGGTTAGTTTCCTTTTTCAAATAAACTCTTCAAATGAGTCTTTCCACCCAGAGCGGTACAGGAGGGACTGTCAGATTTGTACCGACTAAAATCCTCGGTGATCCTTCAATAGTCCTTTACGTTCCAGGGTCACGGTTACGATGAGATGAGACAGTTCCGCGACCCCGGCAGGCTTTGGCTCTCTAAGCTGGCTCGACAGATTCAATTGCCCTTCGCAATCCAAGGCCGTTGTAACCTGGCAGTTCCGTAACGTCAGCAGGCATAAGTACGTTTCAGGCGCATTCGGGGTAACAAATGTCTCGTGTCACCAGGACGTGAACATTAAAAGCTGTTTTGAAATAAATTATAATTAATAGTATTTTACTTTTTTTTTTTTATCGTGGTAAAATCATCAAATGATTCCTCCCACCCAGGGCAGGGCGGGAGGGACTGTCAGACTTGTACTGACTAAAATCCACGGTGTCCTTCAATAGCCCTTTACTTACCGGGTTCACGGTAATCCCTTGGTCCCGCGACCCCGGCAGGAATAGTATTTTACATAGGATGGGTATTAGCATAAAGAAAGTGGAAGTGGGTGGGCCATATATGCCGTAGACTGGATGGAAGATGGGGCAGGAAAGTGTTGGAGTGGAGACCATGAATGGAAAAGAGGAATGTAGGGAGAGAACCGACTAGGTGGATAGACGTTCTTGTTAAAGTTGCCGGAAGAAACTGGATAGCCATAACTCAAAATCGCAAGAAGTGGAAAGATTTGGAAGAGACCTACATTCAGCATTGGGTGACTAAAAGTTGAAGAAGAGAATGGTATTTTTGGAAAAATCCAAATAATAGTACCTGTTTATTCATTTTACTTGTATTCAATATCAAACTTTCCGAACTATTTAAAAAAAACTTATCCACAATGCAAAAAAAAAGATTTCGAGAGGTTCGGTCACATTTCATTGCCTTTGTTTTAATTAGGTACTTAGGCCATGTCAATGACCTATTGATGTCAACCGCAATTGTAGATAATAGACTCAAATTGTTCCCTGTTCGAACCTAGGACAATCGACAGTCTAAACATACAGGGTGTTGATTATTGCCTGATTCAAATCGTTGATTGTTATTGTCTACAGGGCGCTTATGTTCAGTGTTATCTGGATACTGTCAGCAAAATACTTGCTTAATACCTGTGTGAGTAATTTTAGTTATTTTTTTATTACTGTGCTGATAGATAACGAAACGAGCTATGTCCGAGTCATCACGAAATAAAAAGAAATTGTTTTGCATGTCATACAAAAAAAAAGATGGACTATTGACTAATTGTTGAGATACATTTCAGAGGTTACACAGACTGTAGGTCCTTGTAAAATATTGGCATTCAGCTACATCCGATACATAAGACAAGAAGCCGGTGCCGATCTAAATATCATTTCAAATGTTTATGGTAATTACAAGGGGCTATTTTTGTCCCACTACATTTCATATTTGATTGTTTAAATTCAAGTCTATAGACTTGAATTTAAACAATCATTCATCATTCTATTCAATCTCTATAGAGCATTCTTTTTTTTAAATCTTTTCTCTTTTAGTTGACTAGTTCTGGAAATGCACGTATTTTAAATTTAGTAAAGTCTATTGTATTAGAACGGGCATCGACATAACAACCGTTTTGACATTTAAAAAGTGCATGCAGTTAGCTGCTCCTATACACCTATCTGTTTTGCCAACTGTACTAACAGGTTAACTAGCTATTTATGACACTATAACCTATCTGTTTCTATATCGTTATTAAGATCGCAACTAACAAAGTTTAGTTAATTAACGTATAATGTTTACTTAAATATGTACATAGGTGTTAGTAGCTCCCTATCTTAACATGATTACCAGGAATGTAGGTGAGCAGGGGTCGAAGTCTCGAGGAGTACCTACTTAAAGATCTGTGAAAACGAAGTGCGATTTTGCACCCTGGAGAACTAGATACAAGAGTCATTATTTAATATAATAGAGCTATCCCCCATTTAGGGGTACAGGTGTAAAAACTACGATTGTAGGGGTAGATAATTTCATACAGACAAGCGTTTTTTATAGTGGTAAAATCATCAAATGAGTCCTCCCACCCAGGGCAGAGCGGGAGGGACTGTCAGACTCGTACTGACTAAAACCCACGGTGTCCTTCAATAGCCCTTTACGTTCCGGGGTCACGGTAATTCGTACAGTCCCGCGATCGTACAGTCCCGCGACCAAGTTTTCATTCTAACTAATTTTTGCTTACAGTTAAAAACTTACTGGCCAATTTTAATGAATTGGGATATCCGCAATATACTGCCAATTTACGCAGAAAACTCACTTCACGTGCACGCCCTGTTTCTTTCATTCTCATTGGGCCATTGACATGACAGTTGAGTTATGGGCCCTGTACACAATGGCCGATGTAGGCCACACATCAACCATGATGGACCACTGATTTATTGAGCAATTATCCGCACCTTCATTCATGATGCAATCCTAGTAACTGGTTACTGTAGAAAAATAATATGTAATGACTTTCAGGCTCTAAAATGAATAATTAAACTGACTGACTCGAATTACCTTGATCCCGGAACGTAAAGGGTTATTCAAGGATACCGTGAATTTAAGTCAGTACGAGTCTGACTCTCCCTCCCGCTCTGCCCTGGGTGGGAGGAGTCATAAGATGATTTTCCCACGCCAAAACAAAAAGAGGCCGAAATTGTTATAATATTATAACATTCTTCATTTTAATAGTCAGTTAAATCATACATTTCCAGCACTGAACATAATGGAATTGCATGACATTTGCAGTTAATATGACGTCTTGTCAATACTTCACTCGCGGAACAAATAACAAACAAATGACCGTATTTGTTATTTTGGACTAATGAATAAAATTGTTAGTTTGAGTTGAATTCAATCATAAACGATGACTTGGAAAAATAGGTTCTATACTGTTCCACAGATGCACTCTTATAAAACTTATTGTAGGCAATCGTTCATGTCCCTCTGAACGATGGCTCGATGATGAACGGTTTTGAGGACCTAAAGAGTAACTATTAAAATTTAAATAAGTTCACTAGACACCTTCATAAGTTCGTTCCAGTTGTAGGAAGTACATAACACAACACATAACTTTACTAGTTTAGTTTAATTGTCGTATCTCAAAAAATGGGAATTTCTTTTTATTTCATTTTTGTATTCAGAAAAAAATACTGCGTCTGACGGTCTTATCAATGTTTTCCTAAGACGTTTTTTATTATGATACGACGTTGACTTTTTCTTAACGAATTTTTTACATAGTTTTTTGGCACTGGTTTAAAGTTCAACTTTTCGAGATACTACAAGATTGCTTTCTTGCGTCGATATGTAGAGACAGAGACAGTACAGATGCAGAACAGCTGTAGCTGCTAGCCGAGGTAAAATTGTACTGATCAAAAAAGAGTTGAAGATGACACAAATGACAGAATGTTTGAAATAAGAATATTCAATAATTTAAAAATCGATATAGATCCAAAAGGAAAGAGGTTGAGACAACAGAATATGTGGAATACCCACTCTGTTACAAAGGTTCTCTCAACTCGACTGTATTTTTTTTTAAACTTTTATCATTCGAACCAATTTTAATGATTCTTTTTTTGTTCGATGTAGTATATCTGTCTGTTGGTCCTATAAAATTTTCTTTCAGTTTGATTCAGTAGTTTTTATTTTATAAGCATTTTTCTCTTATTGTGTTCTTGGACGATGTCATTACCGATACTATGGATTACGCAATTGACAAGAATTATTTGGGTTGAATATTACGTCTGTTGTGTCTGTTGGGACGGTACGGAACCTTTCCTGTGCGAGTCTGAATCGCACTTAGCCGGTTTTATTATTTATTGATATTGATTAGTTGGACAAATGAACATCCCCATGACTTAATGGGACAATTGTTTCACATCCGTTGCATTAATAATGATCGGCGAATAAGAGTTACATGAACGTTGGTTATCGAAACATTGTTTTAACTGAAGTTGAACGTGTTTTTGACTTGAGATAAATTCGATCTAACTTTCGTTTAATCGGTCGACTTTATTCAACAAAACGAATACTATTAAATAATAAAGATATATAAATAAAAAAAAATAACTACCGTTATATTTCCTGCTCCTAAATTCTATTCTGTGTGTTATTAAGAAGATAAAAAAATAGCTGCTGTCCCGTTGAATCATTTTTTGTTGGAAAATTAAAGAAAAGTTTTTTTTATTTTATCAAATCTTCAAATGTTTTTTTGACTACCAATAAAGTCTTTAATAAAAATATTCTTCCGCAATAATTTTTAATCCATAATTATGAGTTACTGTAATAGAAATTTTTTGATAAATAAAAAAAGAGCTTTATAACCACCATTGGCTCTACCACCATTTTAAAATAATTTGCATGGATCTTTTCATCTATGGATTTCGATAAACTTCTCTTAAGACAAAATTAATTATTAACTGTTTACCTATATGTTACGTACACAGCGGTTCTCCTAATAATTATTCCGGAAGTGGTGCATGTTTTTCTGACTGTCAAAACAAAACTACAAGCACAAAGCTAAAACAACAAAGGTCAGAGTTCGATTCCGTTTAAATAATTCATGTAAGTCATTGTTTAAAAACATGTAACTTGCAGTTATCGGTTATGTTTGGGTAACTGTATTATATTTGGGGCCCTTTTTTTATCGCGGTAAAATCATCAAATGAGTCCTCCCACCCAGGGCAGAGCGGGAGGGACTGTCAGATTCGTACTGACTGAAATTCACGGTGTCCTTCAATAGCCCTTTACGTTCCGGGGTCACGGTAATTCGTACAGTCCCGCGACCCCGATATTTGGGGCCGAATTGCACTTATTAGTCGAAGTATCACGACGTTAAGTGTGGAAAATTAAAAAAGCGCAGAATAATTTTTATCGTAATTTAAAGTGGAAACCAGACTTTTAATAAGAAACTATCGTTTTACAATTTGTTTAAAACTGTTATGATAAACGAATACCTAGATTACGGAATTGGAATGATTTTTATTCCTGAGATCCCTCAGAATTAGCAATTCAATTAATCGCCTAAGGTACACGCTTAACACTTCCCAAAAAAAAAAAATAACCCATCAACCTTCTCCAGGAGAGCAGTTCCGTGGGACAATATCTGAATTCCACAGACAGGCAAATCCACGGGCAAAGGATTATATCATTTGTAAAGGAAACATCACATCCAAAGACAGACCAAGTTACCCAGAATATAATATCGAATTTTTTGACGTTACTTAATTTCGCATAAAATTCCCAGGAAGATAATTCTAATATTATCGAACAAGTTAACAACATAGTAATACTCAAAGCAGACTTGTAAATAACTAAACAATCCAGATGTAAAGTTAATTGAAATAGCGATACAATAATAAATATTAACATAATGTTTACTCAATAAATCTTAGCCGCACAATCGTGTATGGCAATTAAATGAATCCTTTTATCAACCTCTTGGTGCTTTCTACTTGGGTCTGGTCTTGCCATTATTATTCTCATACATGTTCAAAAAGTACTCTTATTTACTCTTTTCCTTCTCTTTTTTTCCTTTTCCCATTGCATTAGCACGTATAATTGTCGGCACGGTTAGCGCAGTGGCTGAGCGATTGGACTGCTGCGCTGCGTGTCGCGGGTTCGATTCCCGCACGGAGCAAATATTTGTATGATCTACAAGTAGTTGCTTCGGGTCTGGGCGTTTGTGTATGTGAGTTTATATGTTTGTAAATGCACTCACGACACAGGAGAAAATCCTAGTGTGGGGCAACGTTTATAAACAAATATATATATATATATATATGCGATTTTAATCACCTTTGTTTTTTCCTACCCATTTATGTTCTTTTACGTTGATACCCCATAACTGCTTTCTGTGCATCTCTTTGTACGAGTTATCTCTATAGGTATTCGCAGTGGCGTGCCTAGGGTTTCAAAATAAGGCAAGCCCAATAAAATTTTATCCGATTTCAAAAAAAGAAAGTTCAGTTTTCGACTGAGTATGTAGGTACCTACGTAAGTATCATCGCAATTTTCTCATAAACTACTGGTTAGGTATAAATTAAAAGTGAATTCATCCATCTTCTTCTTTCCTGTTCTTTCTTCAATTTCACTCTTGCTTGTCGTGCGGAATGAGGTAACCAAAGCTCACTGAAGGCATGCTAGTGCTAGATTTAATATAATAAACATATCAGCAATTGCATAACTCCGGTGGCTTTGAAAAAAGCCGTTTGGTTTGCTTCATTGCTTGAGGGAACAAAGTTATAGAGAGTAATTGCTTGCTTCGTAACAGGCTAACAGGTTACAGACAAAAAAAAAACAAAACAGAAAGTTACAAAACGAAAGTTAAAAAATAGCTAGATAGAATGTAATAAGGAATTTAAATAAATTATTTATATTCTAATTGGAATCGTCTATTTTTCTTAAGAAATGATTTATTTACATCGGAGTAAAATGTTGGTGATCGTTTTAATTCTACCAACAACTCTTTTTCAATAGCTATCATTGATAATTCGGAAAGATGCTCTTAACCTTGTGTATTTCTCAGATAGGTATGGATACGTTTAAGAGACGAAAAAGCACGTTCCGCGGAAGAACTTGTAGCCGGAATAGTCACAACAAGATACGCTAACAGCTCGGGAATGGCATCTTTGAGGTTATTCTCATGATTTTTTTTTTTTTTTTTTAATTCGCCCAGTGTTGGGCAGGCTATGGTCTTTCAACCTTACCGCCTTGTCTTTCGTCATTCCTTGTATATTTGTTTTAAAAGTAAATAATGTCTTACGTGTATATTTCATTTATTATTTCTTTCGTTAGATATTTATATTCATACATTTTACTGTGTATTTTTTTTTTTTTTTTGTCATTTGTCATATCCTTGTTTAGAGAAAGTATAATCATCTATGTTGTCAATGTCAAAGTAACATCTGTGAAACTGTGAAACAAAGCTTGCTTTTCAGCCTTTGCTTCACAGATCTTGCTCTTATTATGTATTATTATTTCAGTTTTATAGCTATCTCCTCATGCAGTTAATGTTATATTTTCCACGGATTATACCTAAATATAGTATTAATATTATAATAAATAATGTAGTAAACATACAGATATATAAACACAGAAACTTAAGCTCATACGTAACTATAACTAGATGTCAATTACAGTTTCTACAATAAATTTATACAAATATACATAAGTTGAAACATTCCTGAGCAACTCATGAATACATTGCGGGACTTCGACAGGCTTGTTGAAAATTTTAAGAAGCTCATCCGACAACACAAGGCGCTGAATGTTGAAAGACGAGCACTCGAAGAAAATATGATGCAGTGACTGAACTTTTTGCGATTGACAATACTCACAATTAGGAGAATTAACCATACGAAGACGATGGAGATGATAATTTAAACGACAATGACCGAAACGCATACGACTTAGGATTGAATAAAATTTTCTATTTATGAAATTATTATACTTGCAAAACCAAGGTATGGAATTTATTTGAACATCTAATCTGCCAAACCAAGTACCTTTATTTTGAACCTGAGTGCACTGATATGAATGTCTCCCCCACTCTTGACACATGCGCTGTTTTAGGAGACTAACTGCATCTGTAGACGGTATGGAGACATTCATAGCAGGGTCAGGATTGGGAATTAATTCTTCAAAATCAATAATTGTTTTAGCCAAATAATCTGCCTTTTCATTACCTACAACACCAATGTGTGAAGGCACCCACACAAAACCAACTACAATATTTAATTGGTATAATTTCACCCATAGCTCTTTTATTAAATAAATTAAATAGTTAGTGTTAGCATGTAATTTGTTATTGGCCAAATTTTCTAGGACACTCATGCTATCACTTACTACCATCCATTTATTATGTCCGGAATTGCAGTTTTCAATATGTTTCAGAGCACTCAAAATAGCTACAGCTTCGGCTGTAAAAATACTAGAATTTTTATCTATTTTACGACCAATGCCTATATTCGAGGAGGGCTCATATACAGCAAAAGACACCGCTGTATTATTTTTGGAACCATCTGTATAAATGAATTTATGATCTGACCACTCTGACAACAATGCATTTACTTCCTCTTTCGTGGACAAATTCTTTTTTTTCTTTAAAATTATGTTAATATTTGGAAATTTAGCAATAAAAAGTCCTTCATAACAAGGCAGAATATGTTTTGATTGATATATATTTAAATTTTGAATAAAATTTAAGAAACTTTGAAGATCCTGTAACATGAACATTGGTTTAGAGACTGAAGAAGTAATGGAATGTAACAAGTTGGTTAAAAGACTATTGCCAGAAACACTATAGAGTTTTAATAAAAATCTTTCTTTCAAATATTTGAAGCGAATGCTTAATGGTGGAACATTACAGTCAATCTGCATTGCATTTACAGGAGTGCTTCTAAATGCCCCAGTTATTACACGCAAACATTTATTTTGTAGAACATCTAAACTATTTACAATTTTAACATCTGCAGCAAAACAATAGAAACCATATTCAAAATGACTACGAACTAATGATTTGTACAGCAACAATAAAACTTTTGGGTCTGCACCCCAATATGATCCAGACAGAGATTTCAATATATTACATGCTTTATTTGCTTTACTAATTATATGTTTAATATAATTATTCCAGGTTAAATTGTACGTAAAAAGAACCCCCAGGAATTTAACCTCAAGTGAAATGGGTAAAGCACAATTATTATATTGCACATTGGACATGCTAAAAGATTGTTTACCAAACACAACAACTTTGGACTTAGTCTGATTAACATTCAGATCAAGATAGGAAAAATATTTATGGAGATTTAACAATGCATCATTTATTATTTGGACGGTATGTGATAAATTATTCCCAGATACGTAAACAACTAAATCATCTGCAAATTGTAAATTTTTGACCTGAGGCCCTAAAACTATATTTAATGTACGTATATATAATATGAATAACAAAGGCGACAGTATACCACCTTGACAGACTCCTTTAGACGATAATCTGGGACCATAGAGATGTCTATTAAATTTAACAAATACTTCTCTATTGTTGAGAAAACTGTGAATCCATTTTATCATTTTTACAGGAATCCCTATTCGAGATAATTCCTGACAAAGAATATCTATATTTACACTATTGAAAGCTCCTGCAACATCAAAGAAAACTCCAACCAAATTTTTGTTAGCCATTAAAGAGTTATGTATATCAAGTTGTAATTGACAAACACTTTCCCTAGCGGACCGATTCCTACGAAAACCAAATTGATTAGAAGGTAAAATATTGTTTTGTTCTACATAAAACTCTAAGCGTTGTTTCAACAGTTGCTCAAATAATTTTCCAATGCAGGAAGTAAGTGCTATGGGACGATATGAATCAGGACATTGCTTGGGCTTGTCAGGTTTTAAAATTGGAACTATGCAATCCACTTTCCAATCTTGAGGTACAATATTATTTTCCCACAATAGATTTAATATTTTTAAAAATGTTTCTAAACTTTCAGCGCTTAATTTTTTAAATAAAATGTATGGCATGCCATCGAGACCATAAGCAGTATCTCTTCGAGAGGAGATAGCAGACATTAATTCTTGCATTGTGAAGGCATTAAGTAGGAAACTATTTCTGGTGTTAATATTATTGTTAAAAGAAATTGATTGTCGTGGTACAAAGTCTGGTGTGTATTTCTTTAAAAAATCAGAAATCCATGCGTCACTTTCTGTTTGATTAAAATTATATGTTTTATTGTATTTACGCATAAATTTCCATATAACAGATAATGGTGTACATCTATTAAATGTTCCGCAGAGAGAAAACCAGCTTTTTTGTCTTTCTGTTTTTAAAGTGAGTTTTTTAATAGCACGAAGCCTTTTAAATTGTAAATATGTTTCCTCTGTTGGATTATTTTTAAAGTTAATGTATGCTGTTTTGAAATTTAATACAGCCTCTGTACATTTTTGATTCCACCAAGGAAGGGAAGGTGTTTTAGTCTTATTTCTATGGCATGTGTGATTCTGATTAGTGATATTTGTGTTAGTATAAAAATTCGGATTATTGTAATTTAAATTAGTATTTGCAGCTGCTGTACGCAGAATATTACAAAATTGTAGATATGAATCAAGAGGTGTTGTATTATCTATTTGAAAATCAATCAGCTTTTCTTCCACACAATTACTATACATTTGCCAATCCACGCATTTATAATTTGGATAGATAGGCAAATGTTTAGCATTCAGACAATTGTAATGATTATTATTTTGGTTGTTGCTAATCATTACCTTTATAATTACAGGAATATGATAGCTACTACCAAGTGGACTATCATGTACAAACCATTCACAATTAAGTGCCAATGATGATGAAACCAAAGATAGATCCAGTGCATTGGGACGCCATGTTAAAGAACCAACTGTCGTAACTTGACCGTCATTAAGAAGAACCAAATTATTTTCATCTATTATATCTAAGATTTCTCGACCACGTGGAGTGTCGGAAACACACCCCCAAGAAGTGTGATGGGCGTTGAAGTCCCCGGCAAATATAAAAGGTCTAGGAATAGACTTTACCAACAAATCAAAATTATCTTTATTAAAAGGTGGATTAGAGTTTAAAGGACTATAGAAACTGACTATACTTATTTCTTTATTGTTAACTGTAATTTTTATGCAAATATTTTGTAAAGAATTATCGAAATAAGTATTTATTTTAGTATAAGTAATACTTTGGTGAATTATAATTGCAACTCCATTGTGTTTATTACCACAATCATTTCTTTCAATATTGTAATATTTTATTTTAAATGATTGTTCAGGTCTGAACCATGTTTCAGAAATGATTGCAATATGAATGTTTTGTGTATAGAGGAAATTTGTAAATATTTGTTTATTACTATTTAAACTTTGTGCATTCCATTGAATTATATTTAAATTTGACAGATCCATCAGGAAGGTGACGGAAATTTATTACTGAGAGTTGTTTTTAAAGCCTCTTTAATTGATGATGAATTTATAGGAACATCTTTATTACTCACTATTTTGGTAATCGTTTCTACTAATGTACTTAAAAATTTATCTGATTTCATTAAATTGTTGATTTGTACATCTAAAGTACGAGCAGCTAAAGCTGGAAATGCATTAACATCAAAGAGATCAGAATATGTAGCACTTCGTGACTTAATTTTGTTTTCTTCAATTTTTTGTTTTTTAATTGGGCAAGATGAGGAGATAGCTATATGATTTCCTTTGCAGTTTACACATTTAGCGTCCTTTGAGTTAACCTGGCAGCTCTTAAAATTATGATTAAGTGTGCAAATTGAACAGACCTCTGCATTGCGACAAAATTTTGCAATATGTCCATATCGCATACACTTAAGACATTGCTTTACTGGTGGTATATATTTACTCACTTCATGACGCCATGAATCCAAGTAAATATATTGCGGAAGAATAGTGGATGCGAAGGTTATTGCTACAGCCTGTGTAGGAACAAAAACTACGCTAGCATCATTTTTGACCCTGCGCATGAAGCGCCTAACTTCAATTACATTTTTAGAACTGCCAATCAACGAGAAAATTTCTTTATTTGTCATTTCTGTAGGAACAGAGGTGAGGACACCCGTTACTTCAGCATCCCCAGCCGGTATAGATGCCTTTAATGTCAATTGATCCAACAATTTTTTATTCTGTAAAAACATGTTTGCATTATTCGGGAGATCAAATGTGATGCCAACCTTGTACTTATTTATGGTACGTAGATGCATGACGCCTGAAACGCCATGCTCTCGTAATCCCTTCGATAAAGCCAAACGATCCCTGTCGTTAAATATTAAATTTTCCTCGGTATGAGTTAGGAATACAATTAGGTCCGACTTTTTGGTTTCTTCAGGATATTTACGTGAGTACCCCTTTACCTTATATATGGCGTACTTATCCTTGCTGATGTCCTTTTTGTGACGAGAAGATACATTAGTTAGTACAGACTCGGCCGAATCCGAGTCCGATGATTCTGTCGACTGCGACTGCTGCTGCGGGTCTGCAATGGACAAATCATCCTTCCTCCGCCTCTTCTTCCCCATTTCAAGTTTTGTACTGATACTATATATACTATGAACAACTTATAACACAAATATTTACAAAGAATATGTTAATTTTAAACAAAAATAAAAATTTGGAAAATCTGTTTGAAAAAAAACGCGCCTTTCACTTTCACAGTTTCCCGCCTTTTTCGTTATTCTCATGAATGAAATCAATTAATTCGAAAACATTACGAACTTTCATATACACTGATCTATTAAATTTTCGTTTATGCGATTTATTAGTCTGAGAAATACACAGATTAGGCGACGGTTTTAATTGAGAAAATAACTGTTCTTTCTGAGCAAAGTTTAAAAATTTTACCTTATCTTCGCCAATCAAAACATGAACGCATTTTAATCCTCACAAGGTACAATAGATAAGTCACCAAAACAATTGTATCACTGAGAAAATCCAAGAAAACACACAAAAAACTTTAACAACAAAACTTTTCGCACTCAAGCAATAATAAAACTGAAGTGAGTTGCGAGTGCAGTGTTGTCATTTAGGCAAAAAAAAAAAGTCGCCCGGTATATGAAAATCTAGCTAGATGTCGCAATTTTTTATTTTTAAGATATTGCTTGAATATTTAATTTCGTTGTTTTAAAAAGTCGCTAGTTTTTATTAATGCAAAATTAAAAAAAGTCTCCAAGCTCGTTAAAAATCTCCAAGATCTCAAAACGTCGCTAAAATGACAACACTGCAGAGTTGGCAAGTCACGCATACGTATGCAACGTCATGGGCATTCACGGCTTAAACCTTCCTTAGAAAACGATTTGTAGACGCCAAGGTTCTGACTCGTTATACGGCACATCGCTATAAGTGCGAAAGTGACAGAACGATAGTATTTGAAAGCCCGGTAAAAGCCGGTCGAGTGCAGGCGAGATAGCTATATGTTGATGCTTCAAATGCGAAACTCTGCGCGCGAACCATCGCGATGAGTGGCATAGGTAAATACGTTGTGTTATTTTGATAAGAATTAAGCGCGCGAACTTTTAAATAGTTCGGGTTTGATATTGATTCTCTGTTGAGCATTTTAGTAAGGCATGCCGGGCTTTTGGGCTTATATGAAGGTACCGCCACTGGGTATTCGTCAATTTTTCCGTCATTAGTGTTCTAACTGATAGCATTTTTACGTCACCCTCCTGTTTCTAATTAATCATTAAGCTTACTGTTACAACCCCAGCCGCAGTGGTAGACGCCCACGGCGACGGACGTCGGCAGACGATCTCCGGCCACCGTAAGCGCGGGCATGCGGGTGGCGAGTAATGGGCGAGTCGCTGTCCGACAATGGACCATACCCGTGTCGACGGCGCGTTGTGTTCAGTTTGTTTAGTGACAGCATAGTGACGGGGCCTGTTGAAGGCCAAAGCCTGACGGGGTCGCGGGACTCACAAATTACCGTGACCCCGGTACGTAAAGGGCTATTGAAGGACACCGTGGATTTTAGTCAGTCAAGTCTGACAGTCCCTTCCGCCCTGCCGCGGGTGGGAAGACTCATTAGATGATTTTACACGATAAAAAAATAAAAAAAGCTTACTGTTACAAGTTTGTTTAGAAGTCCGTTTACGTATTTTTTGTTTTTTTTTAGCCATTTATCCCACTGCTGGGCAAAGTCCTCCTAATAGTTTTCCGAGCACTATTTTGAAGCAGTTTTGTTTGATGATAACACCAAGTACAAAAATGTTTATTGCGCCGTGGGTATCAGTAGGTTACTAATCCATTGAGATCAAACCTGTCCCTTGCTGCCCCCCCCAGCGACGCCATAAGCCGAGGTCCGTACCCCACAAGGGGTGCCCTTAGTTTTTAACTAAGTTTGTTGCCCTGACTGGAGGCCTTAAAATCTTAAGGCATCCACAGAAAAGTCCGGTTGAGCAGTACACAACCTAATAGAGGTTGACATGCAAGATGCTATACACAAAAAAAGTAGGCTACTGTTTAAATAAATAAATGTTATCAAAGACATCATCACTAAGTTTACGAAGTTATTTTCAGTTGGAAAACTACTTTAATATCATCATAAAATCTAAAAACATGCCTAAAAATTGTAGCTACGTTGGACATAATTTATTAGCGCAGCGTAGAAGCATAAAGTGTCAAACATTTACGACGATTGACTCACGCATATAGCCCATAAAATTTTAATTCGATTCCATTCTGAAACTGAAGTGAATGAAATTTTAGGATTTCCTGGATAAGTAGGTGTTCGTCTACGGTTTGTAGATGATGTTTACTTGATGGTTTGCTGAGGAGTTTGGTCTGCCACTACTTCCCAGCTGAACTGCTTGCGTTTCACCTGGAAAAGATAGTTACCACTGTTACACTGTCTTTTATAGTTTTACGTCATACGCCAGCACATCAGCCTATCTTAATCTATCAAACTTTAATTAATTTCCAACCTTATCACAATAGTGGAAGGTTAATTTACGATTATTAAAATTTGACATATTGGGGTAGGTTGACCTGCTGGCGTCCTTACAAAAGGCGCTGATTCTTAAACAATGTTGTGTATTATTTTGTATTGTATCTATTTGCCAGTAGATCATTTCAAGTTAAATAAGAAACCATCTAGTATAACTTCTAGTAATACTATCTTCATATAGCAAGGACTTCGCACGAATAATGTACGAGTATCAAATATATGATCAATGAGTTTGACTGAGACGCCATTTTTAAACCCATTGCTGGCGATGAAACCGACTTTTTTTTTACCTGGTAAAATCATCACATGAGTCCTCCCACCCAGGGCAGAGCGGGAGAGACTGTCAGACTCGTACTGACTAAAATCCACGGTTTCCTTCAATAGCCCTTTACGTACCGAGGTCACAGTAAGTCCCGCGACCCCGAAGAGTCCCGCGACCCCAATGCAACCAACTTAAACGAAGAATTTCGTAGGCCAGTTATGTTTTGAAAGTATGAAACCAATGTCGTGAATTTAAAAAGCTCTTCCCAATTTATTTTCAAACTGACTTCCTCCAATGCTTACACATTCTCACAATGTTTTGCGCGCGACATCTTCGACGCCGGCGCCGGTCCTTCGATACCATCTTTCGGGTCTTTTTATTCTTGCCTCAGCAACTAATTGGCATGCAACATAGAGCATGGAGATGCCTCGGTAGCCGCTTATAGAGGCGGATATTGTCGACATATCCCATACAATCCAAGTAACAATTAGTGACATTAGTGTCTGCTTAGTCTTTACCCAACTATGTTAGGTTCGACTTCCAGTACAACCAGATGCCTGAATCAGTATTTTACATGAAGCTTACCATTTGACTTCACTGCCCTCACTGACTTTCTAACATCTGACTACTCGTTAAGACTAATAGTGATCTAACCAGCCTAGCCAAGTCGCAATCGATAATCGTAAACTCTCGGTACTCCCCAATACATTTTCAACTTTATACCCCAGAGCCTAAAGTTGAAAACCTATTAAAGATTTCTAAGCGTTAGCGACTGGAAAGAACGAGAACGCTATGCAATCTTCACTAGATCTTCAACTTTATACCCAAGCGTATAAAGTTCAAAATCTATTAAAGCCTACTCAGCGTTTGCGTTTATCGTTTGTTATATGGCTACAGGCCCAGGTCCTTCTCAGGCCCAAAAGTGTATCATTTGTTATGTTCAGGCTGCAAAACTCTTGGCGTATCTTCTTCTTCGTCGTGTCGATGATACTTTTTAATTAAATGAGCTTCAATCAAAATGGCGTATAAAAACTGACATCTTTGAAGACTGTGTATGACTCAAGACGTGCATTCAACGCACCTTTGGCTTCACTAAGTACTGTCATCTTCGGGGTCGCGGGACTTACGAATTACCGTGACCCTGGAACGTAAAGGGCTATTGAAGGACACCGTGAATTTTAGTCAGTACGAGTCTGACAGTCCCTCCCGCTCTGCCCTGGGTGGGAAGGATCATTTGATAATTTTACCACGATAAAAAAAAATGTACGGCCGTCTCTAGAATCTGCCTTCGTGGCCATTCCGTGGTCTATGGCAGACAACGTGGTAAGATTGTCACGGGTTCGTGCCAGCGAATTCTTGTAGCTGGCCAGCTAATTAGGTGCCTAGTCATTAGTAGGATTTTGGATTTTCACTGTTATTTTTACGAGTTTGATTTTGATTAATTTTGTGTGGACGGGTTTTGTTTAATTTTCCGGGGATTAAAAAGTTAGGTGGTTAACTTGAAAAGTGATTCCATCATGTATTTTCTTCGGTTTTTTCACTTTAAATGGTTTGTACCATAAGTGCAACTTTCATTTGCAAGTTCTTTCTTTTTTAAAAAAAAAAAACGTTGCCCCACACTAGGAATTTCTCCTGTGTCGTGGGCTTACATACACAAACGCCCAGGCCCGAAGCAACTACTTGTACATCATACAAATATTTGCTCCGTGCGGGAATCGAATCCGCGACATGCAGCGCAGCAGTCCAATCTCTCAGCCACTGCCGTCATAAACCATTCAAACTTCTCAACACGACTCTCTAAGCAAGACTTCTGGAACGCAAAGGGCATGTAAAGGAACAGAATCTAAATCAGTAAGAGTGACAGTCCCTTCGGCACCATCCTAGGTTCCCAGGATTCATTTTAAGAATTTTACGCTCCAATAAATAATTTATTTATTTATAATAAACACACACTATATTTACAGGCAGACCCAATATAATAGTGGTTTGAAAACAAAAAAAAAATAACGAATACATGTATACAGGGTGTCCCAAAACTCAACGTCAAGCCGAAACGGGGTGACAGGATTGATCATAACCATCACGAGAAAAATCTGAAAAAAAATCTATCCCGTGCAGTTTGAAAATTATGGGCATTTTAAGAAAAACCTAGAAATGTGATCAAACTGTACCATTTTTCGGTTATTGTGGTTATTCTTTTTTATTTTTGTTCATTTGAACTTTGGAAACGTAATCCTAAATAACATTTCTAGAATCCCAATAAAAAATAATGACACAATTGCCTCAAGTTTCCGAGAATTGAGACTATTTGTTAAACTACGAATTTAAAATTTTCTAGATTCGTCGACTTTGACAGGCCCTCCTATAAAAAAAATGTACTAGAGTGCCTTGGCAAGTGGCATTAAAAGTTGGCGCATTTAATCAGAATTCTAAAATGGTACAATACTTGTTAGTTCCATACAATAGAAAAGAGTAAAAAAATTAAAACCTCAAGTAACCCGATTTTTGCTATCACATTTTACTCAGTTAAAATGTTTTTAATTCGCACAAGCTGTAGGTAGGTTCTTAATTTTAAGACAGAATGATGAGAGAGATGGATAATGGGTATGTTTGTCATGAGTGAGCGAGACAGATAGTGACGCCACTTTTACCAAAGTGAAAAAAAGTTAGTAAAATAATTAGGTTTGTTGGACTAAAAGTCAGATAGAGAAAAAACATTTTTATTACAATAAATGTTCAAATTGTTTACCATCAGCCTCAATACAAGCCCTACATCTTCTTAAAAAAGATCTACTTATAAGTCGGGCATATCTTCGAGAGTTGATCGCCTCAGCTGCTTGAGAAATGCGTTCACGTAGGTCGGCTACGTGATCAATGGGCTTTGAGTAAACTTTTTCTTTGAGAACTCCCCAATAGAAAAAATCCAGGGGATTTAAATCTGGTGAACGGGCGGGCCACAAGATAGTGCCTGAACGTCCAATCCACCTTCCCGGATATTCCTGGTCAAGGAAATCTCTTACTTGCACTGCGAAATGCGTACCCATACCCATTATCCATCTCTCTCATCATTTTGTCTTAAAATTAAGAACCTACCTAGAGCTTGTGCGAATTAAAAACATTTTAACTGAGTAAAATGTGATAGCAAAAATCGGGTTACTTGAGGTTTTAATTTTTTTACTCTTTTCTATTGTATGGAACTAACAAGTATTGTACCATTTTAGAATTCTGATTAAATGCGCCAACTTTTAATGCCACTTGCCAAGGCACTCTAGTACATTTTTTTTATAGGAGGGCCTGTCAAAGTCGACGAATCTTGAAAATTTTAAATTCGTAGTTTAACAAATAGTCTCAATTCTCGGAAACTTGAGGCAATTGTGTCATTATTTTTTATTGGGATTCTAGAAATGTTATTTAGGATTACGTTTCCAAAGTTCAAATGAACAAAAATAAAAAAGAATAACCACAATAACCGAAAAATGGTACAGTTTGATCAAATTTCTAGGTTTTTCTTAAAATGCCCATAATTTACAAACTGCATGGGATAGATTTTTTTTCAGATTTTTCTCGTGATGGTTATGATCAATCCTGTCACCCCGTTTCGGCTTGACGTTGAGTTTTGGGACACCCTGTATATGTATGTATTTATATATATTTATTTTTATATATGTATTGTATAATTTTAAATTTAGTAACTAGTTCTCTTTTTTTTATTGCACCTGCTATGTTTTTTCTCTGCATCACCCCAAGGTAGACTGGCAGAAAATGCCTACGGCATTAAGTACGCCGTTGTACAGTGTTGTGCATAAAGTTTAATAAAATAAAATAAAAATAATACACAAGATAATTTAAAAATAAGTTAGGTACGACTTATACTATTAAAAACACTAAACTTTAAAAATGACTTGTTAAACAACAGCAAATAAACAACATTAAATGTTAGAAACATCATCATCATCATCATCATCATCATCTCAGCCATAGGACGTCCACTGCTGAACATAGGCCTCCCCTTTAGATCTCCACATATACCGGTTGGAAGCGACCTGCATCCAGCGACTTCCGGCGACCTTTATAAGGTCGTCTGTCCACCTTGTTGGTGGACGTCCTACGCTGCGCTTGCTAGTCCTTGGTCTCCACTCTAGTACGTTTCAACCCCATCGGCCATCTGCTCTGCGAGCAATATGGCCTGCCCATTGCCACTTCAGCTTGCTAATCCGGTGGGCTATGTCGGTGACTTTAGTTCGTCTACGGATCTCCTCATACACACATAAACACATGTTAGAAACATAATTCAACAAAACTCTTGCGAATCTAACTTTTATTCTATTGAGTTTAATTGGCCAGGACTCCACAAAAATTGGTCCTATAATCCCAGTCCCAATACGAAGCGAGCAAGCTTTCACAGAGCGATACATAGCAATTAACTCTGCACTCCAATATGCAGTGAATAAATTCAACTTAGATAATATCGCCTGTATTCTAGTTCTGCAGCCAATGGAACTACTAGTGTTGTGCGCGTTTGAGTTTCGCGGGATACGACGGGAATTTGCAACTTGAGAAGAATTGCTAAAGCGAAGGTTTACATAAATGTAACTGTCAATTTAGTATTAACGTGTTTAACCAACTCAACTACTGGCTCTGTTATATATTATATATTTTTCAGATTTCCAATTTTTGTCAACAGAGCTTCTATGTTTCATGTAGTGGTCTTGAAGTACGTTATAGAATTGTGATGGTTTCCTAGAAATTTTGTCGATCTGTTGGGCAGCAAGGCAGGATTTTAGTTGAATCAACGTTTAGAAACGGAATAGAGTCGCCAGCACATCAACCTACCTCAATCTGTCAAAATTTCTTTAATAGATTTTCAACCTTACCACAACAGCGGAAGGTAAATGTTCGATTGGTAAAGTTTGACAGATTCGGGTAGGTTGACCTGCTGGCGTCTGTGCAAAGAGTACGGCGCCGGCGGTTTAAAAAAAAGAGCGATCGTTTTTTAAAAGGTTATTTAGGTTTTTTCTTGTATCAAATGGATTTGACAAATGCTTTGTTAATGTAAAACAGACTCCTGTTATTGTAATGAACGAAATTTTCTTTTTTTCTTCCCTTTCCCGGCTTTCCCATCACTATCACAACCAACCCACACGTATTGAAATTGAGATGTTTGATGTTGATTACAGCGGCGTGGGAGGAAATTAATTGGTTGTAGTGATATTACTAATTATTCTACTATCTATGACTATCGCACTCGTTGTTGACAGCCTAGCCCTTGAATTGTGGAGCTGTAAATGTGTTTTAACGATGTTTACAAGAAGTTGTCTAACACTAGGGACACATTAACGGGAAATGCCGTTGCCGGCTATTACGACATTAGTCTCGGCTGTCATTTGTAGATCTTTGACCGACGTTACTGTTGGTACTTAAGGCGATGCAAGTCTCCTCAGTCCTGTACTAACCCAACAAGACCTACGTTGTGTTCGACCATATCAATCGACTTTTTTTTTGTTTTTCTGTTTATAAACTTTGACGTTTTATTCATGCACACTTTTTTTTCTAAGTCACTCTTGACACTGGCAGAATAGTAGACATCGTCTTGACTTGCCAGAATAGAATAGATGCAAGTCTCCGATACCTTATGACTTTGGCATCCATTGACGCGTTGGTTTGGCATGCATTGATTTGTATTGCGATACTGACTTGGATAGCAAAGTCGTCAGGTATCGGAGACTTGCGTCGCGTTGTGTACGATGGGGCTTAGTTAAAAGCTCGAAAGTCTGACAACCAGTTTCAACAAGAACATAATCCACCACGCGGGCTTTTTTTTGTTTTAGCGTGGTAAAATCATCAAATGAGTCCTCCCACCCAGGGCAGAGCGGGACGGACTGTCAGGCTCGTACTGACTAAAATCCACGGTGTCTTTCAATAGCTTTTACATTCCGGGGTCATGGTAATTCGTAAGTCCCGCGACCCCGGCAGGCTTTGGCCCTCTAGAGCCCCGTCATTTTGTTAATACTCTTTGAGGCGCGCGTGGAACACAACGCGCCTTCGACCCGGGCATGGTCCATGGTCGGACAGCACCACGCGGGCTTAAAGGAGGTTGGTAGATGTTAGTCGTTACATGTAACATGTCTTTGAATTTTTGGTCCTAAGACATCCCGATCTTCTCACTATGTTTTCCTTCACCGTTTTGAGAACAGTCGTAATGAAATCAATTATCCAAATTAACGTGTACGTTACTCCAGCAAGAAAGTATCTCCTAGAGTTATATGAGTAGAACGTATAGTTTGTGCCTTATCTGCTGTAAATGTGCCCCCACATAAAAAATGTGTGCCCCCTGACGTTTCGAAAAAAAATGGAAAAAACGATTCTTGCTGGGGTAACGTTTTTCTAGCAGGAAAATTCTAAACGAATGATCGGAGAGAGAAAAACTGTGCATGGCCAGATAGCTTATATGTGTGCCAAAATGTGCCCCCAAAAATAAAATCTGTGCCCCTTCAGATTTTCGAGATATTGCATTTCCTACTGGAGTAACGTTTTGATGAATAGTATATCTCTAAAACCATTGCATGTGCCCCTGTAGAATAAACATACGCGAGTAGCTCTTAATGTGTGCCCCTTTGTGCCCCAATTAGATTTTAGAAAATATTTATAGTTTTCAAGTTATCGCGGCTTTATGAAAACCCGAAAAAACATCGCAGCGCCTAAATGAGACAAGGCATAACTTCGCTGAAAACTGTATTCGGTCCTTCTTGACGCTAATAATAACCATACAAAGTTTCAAAATAGCTCATGCATGCGTTTTTGAATAATCTTGCTAAAAGTAAAAACGATGGTGTCATAACTTTGACGGCAAAATACAAGGAACTGGCACAATCTCAGATGTGTAGGTGTAAACCAAAATCTTGTGCCTTTAGTAAAAAATATATGGTGAAAATATTGAGCTTCAAATGTTACGCATTAAGTAAATATAAACAAAAAACCAAAATATGTAAACAACGGCTGGTTATCCGACCAAATCTGAATGACTACTAAAAGCGACGGATTCATACATATCGATGACCTTCTTTATTGGACGTATTATACCTAAGCTGTTGTCCGCACAGTCGCGTTCAAAAGTTTTTAGGGCTAATTAAAAAATATATTAAATGCACCTTGTGACTATATTAAAGAAACAGCTTGTTGATGTGGAAATTATTATTTTTATTCCCTTAATTTTAATTCTTAAAGTAATTATTTCATCAAATCACAGATCAAATTTCCTACCTATAATGTAGTCTAGTTCTTTAAATCACAGATCAGTTTTTCATAGCCTAACATAATTATAATTAGTAAATTTGCATCACAAAAAATCACAGATCAATATTAAGTTTATGAATAATATTGTGTAAAAAAAAATATAAAATTTGAAATTATATTATTAATATATTATATTAATAATATAATTTATAAATATATAATATATTATTATAAATATATAATATATTATTATAAATATATTAATTATAAATACTGAACTTGATCATTAAACCTGCATTTTAGCTCCCTGCCGGACCCCGCTCAATTTGAGCAGTAGGACATAGTTACATGTAAACTCTGCTTTACAATAAATGCGACTTACATTAGTATAAAAATACAGGTATGTCACAAAACAGTTTGGTCACGATTTTGAGCATGTTAGTCACATGTACATTTTATTTGAAAATGGCTCTTATAAATGTACTTAATCATGTGTAATAACTTTATTTTATTAGTTATTACTTTTCTACTTCAGTGTACTCAGGCACAACAAGTGTGAACCGGTTAGTGAGTAAAGTAAAGAAGGTCATCGATATGTATGAATCCGTCGCTTTTTAGTAGTCATTCAGATTTGGTCGGATAACCAGCCGTTGTTTACATATTTTGATTTTTTGTTTATATTTACTTAATGCGTAACATTTGAAGCTCAATATTTTCACCATATATTTTTTACTAAAGGCACAAGATTTTGGTTTACACCTACACATCTGGGATTGTGCCAGTTCCTTGTATTTTGCCGTCAAAGTTATGACACCATCGTTTTTACTTTTAGCAAGATTATTCAAAAACGCATGCATGAGCATTTTTGAAACTTTGTATGGTTATTATTAGCGTCAAGAAGGACCGAATACAGTTTTCAGCGAAGTTATGCCTTGTCTCATTTAGGCGCTGCGATGTTTTTTCGGGTTTTCATAAAACCGCGATAACTTGAAAACTATAAATATTTTCTAAAATCTAATTGGGGCACAAAGGGGCACACATTAAGAGCTACTCGCGTATGTTTATTCTACAGGGGCACATGCAATGGTTTTAGAGATATACTATTCATCAAAACGTTACTCCAGCAGGAAATGCAATATCTCGAAAATCTGAAGGGGCACAGATTTTATTTTTGGGGGCACATTTTGGCACACATATAAGCTATCTGGCCATGCACAGTTTTTCTCTCTCCGATCATTCGTTTAGAATTTTCCTGCTAGAAAAACGTTACCCCAGCAAGAATCGTTTTTTCCATTTTTTTTCGAAACGTCAGGGGGCACACATTTTTTATGTGGGGGCACATTTACAGCAGATAAGGCACAAACTATACGTTCTACTCATATAACTCTAGGAGATACTTTCTTGCTGGAGTAACGTACACCAAAGTAACACGCTTAGCTGGGTTTGAAACAACGAACTTATAAGTCGGGACCGATACGACTGGGTCATCACAACAATTTTTATATCTGTCTAAAATTAATGGTAGCGGGACTGTACGAATTACCGTGACCCCGGAACGTAAAGGGCTATTGAAGGACACCGTGGATTTTAGTCAGTGCGAGCCTGACAGTATGGGTAGGAGGACTCATTTGATGATTTTACCACGATAAAAAAAAATCTTTCTATTAATAAATGATTTACGATGTTCAATATCAAAAGGTGCATAACATAAATAATTTAATACTATCTAACTCCACATTGACAGCTAGACATAGCTCGAATAGTAAAATTGTTACCTAGCGTTTAATTGCTGCTAACGTATTGACAGCTACTGTCAACGAGTTTATGAGTTGTTAACTTGCCGTACAACACTTTCCTAGATAGTATACCTTATAATTTACATCTCTGATAAAGAATAGTGGTTTTTGTAGTTATCTAAATAAGGTTGAAGTTGTGTTGCAGTCGGCAAGCGTCGACATGTCAAGTAGTTTTGAAGGGCGGTCGTACCTGTTTGTAAGAGAAATAATTTTGACAGTTGGATAAGTTATAAAATGCTTGAAGATTTATAACTCTGCAAGGTTGTCGTCACGCTATCCTTAGTATCTATTTTGTATGTGGTCTTTGACAGTACCGGGTTTGACGTTATATAGACCCTTATTAATAGTTTTAATGATGTTACTCTCTCCTTGCCTTGAATTTGCTACAACCTTAGGATTGTCACAACACGAGTGAATGGGTTACTTCTAGATAAGTTTGCTTCTTCGTCAACCACATTATCGCTAACCATCAGGAGAGATTCGTGAAGGAGGAGGCGGGCCGCCTGAGGGAGAGGACAGCGTCCTCCCTCCACCCCAGCCGCAGTGGTAGACGCCCACGGCGTCGGACGTCGCAAGACGATCTCCGGCCACCGTAGGCGCGGGCGTGCGGGCAACGAGTAATGGGCGACTCGCTGTCCGACCATGGACCATGCCCGGGTCGACGGCGCGTTGTGTTCCACGCGCGCCTCAAAGAGTGTCAGCATAGCGACGGGGCCTGTAGAGGGTCAAAGCCTGCCGGGGTCGCGGGACCAAGGGATTACCGTGACCCCGGTACGTAAAGGGCTATTGAAGGACACCGTGGATTTTAGTCAGTACAAGTCTGACAGTCCCTCCCGCCCTGCCCTGGGTGGGAGGACTCATTTGATGATTTTACCACGATAAAAAAAAAAAAAAAAAACCACCAGGAGAGATAGTGGTGCAAAAGCGAAAAAAAAATAAGCGATTAGCAAAGTTTAAAATTTCATATTAGGTACTAAACAAAATTCAATTAACAATTAAAAAAAAAACATTTTTTGATTAATTTGCTATAGCACAGATAGAAACTAACGGCACGGTTGCGCAGTTGCTGAGACATCGACTGCTGCGAAGCGGGTTGGATCCTCAATATTTGAATGATCTGCAGGTCAGTAGTTGTTCCGGGTCTGGATGTTTGCATATGTGAGTTTCTACGTTTGTAGACGTACCCATGAAATTCGATCAGGTCACGTGTCCTGACGCGAGTTTAACATTTTTTACCCATTCCAAAAAAGTGCACAACGCCGCTAAAGAAGTCTTCACTTCATAAAACAAGAGTTAAAAATAGTGGGCGGGTGAGTTAATTCATTGGCAAAAATCTAGTAAAATAATAAGAGAAAAACAGAAATAACCCACTCTTCCATGTAATTCACCCATAATTTAACCCCAATCCCCAACAAGAAGGAATTTTATCGCCATTTCTAAACTCATAAATTATACATACAAAGAACATTGGAAACCAAACATACACCTTGTTTATAAAAGAGAACACATACGTCAAATCAAAGTCTTCCACACCGAATCAAAGAAGCCGGGAACAAAAGGATTTTGTTCACGTATCCCCCATAATCACCAAGACATCCACGCAATCTTCACCCTTTGTACCAGTCAATAGGGCTGGTAATATCGTGTTCTGTTTGGAGCTGAAATGCTGAAGTTTTCTGAAGGGTGTACCATCAAACGGCAGTGCGGTAATTAAACTGATTTGTTCCCGTGTTGGTGTTACGTAAGTACTGAAAGTTTCGTGCAATTATTTCGAGATCCGGTGCATTTTCGATATTACTCACGTAAAGGCGTATTATGTTAAGAGGCACTTGGGCAGCGTTGGCTGGCTTCAAGAAAAAAAATACTTTTAATTGAAATTAAACATTGACAAGAAAATAATGAATAATTCTTTTATTTAAATGAATAGTTTCTGGTAGCCCAACGCAGTTCTGGAAATATTGTCAAGTTTAGGGACCTTCATAAAGAGCTGATTTTATTACTCAATTTTGAACAAATGATTTTTGAATTTGCAAAATAAGGTTATAAGTTACTTCATTTGTAAAACATTGGTGCTTTACTTATACGGCATTTTTTGAAAACTTTCAGCAAATTAGAACTTGTCATATTTCTGTTAAAAGTGGCGGACCAGAGGCCTTATCACGAGATTTCGGTATATGACCATCATCATCATCATCATCATCATCCACAGCCCGTTTTCACCCACTGCTGGGTATAGGCCTCTCTTTGCTTGTGCCAAGCTCTCCTCCAATTTGACCTTACAGCATAATTATTGCAGTATTTACTGCGTTTATTTAATGGAAAAATGACAAAACGACTCTAGTAGACTCTATATACGAAGAACTATTTTTTTCCTTTAAATTAACGTCAAAGATCCAGTTTACATCACAAAAACTGGAAAAGTTATAAGGCCTCAGAACTGACACCAAATATCTAACTCCTTATTAGCTGTAGGAAGTAGGAGAATAAATCTAAGATTTAATTCTAGTACGATAAACTTCCAATAAATTGTTTGTCTGAGCAAATAATTCTGCTATAAAATGCTAAGAAGGTACTACATTTAGCCCTGATACTTCTACTGCTAGCCTACATCATCCCACTGCTGGACAAAGGCCTCTCCCCATGACTTCCAGTTTTCACGACCCAGGGCCAAAGTGGGCCACTGGTCATCGATTTTGTCAAGCTCGTCTCGCCAACTATTACGAGGTCTGGTTTTATGAGGGCTCCACATTTAGCTCTAGTTTCGGTCAATTTATACTTCAAAACTACAACGTCAAAACAAAAAAATAAAAATAATTAGCTACCATTCAATTCTTCACACCTCTCCTTCTAAAACAATACTAATTATTTAACTGCTAATGATCGCTAAACGGTCGGCACAGCATGTTCGTTCTTTTGTAAATTATTATTTACCACATAATTGTGTGTGGTTCGTTAGTTATGTCTGTTTGTTTATTATTACTTTTGTGAATGAACGCCGTCTAGTTCGAATTGTTTTGTGTTTTATTGGCGTGTAATTTTTGTTCAATGGGAGTTTTTTTTCATAGTATGTTTTTTTTTCATAGTATACTTTCTTTGTTTTTGGATAGCTAAAAGACAGGCGTTTAATAAATATTAAATTGTGGATATAAAGAAGGAAGGTATTGAACTCAGAGTAATTAAACCTAGTACAGTCCACGCCACGTTGCGACATCGGTCAACTATGTATCTTTTCGTGTAGTAAATAAAGTTAAATTTTGAGTCGCTTTATTAAAGCGAGCAGCGTTGTGTCTCGATGTAAATTGACCTTTAAAAAGCCGCATTCAGTTAACAGACTATCCACCACTATTCTCAAAAATATTTCGAAGAGCAGTGGTGATGAAATTAATACAACAAAGTAGCGCGCCTTCCTTCATTAATCACTGTTTACCTATTCAAACTAGTATTTTTAGGGTTACGGAACCCTAAAAATACTATAGTGTAAAACGGGACCCTATTACTTAGACTTTGCTGTCCGTCTGTCTGTATATCTGTCTATCACTAGGTTGTATTTCATAAAGCGTGATAGTTACAGTAGTATTTTTTATGCTTTTATCACTATCATTTACAAAAGTATCGATAAAACTTTCCCACCTTGACAGTTCCAAATTCAAAGCGAGAGGTATTGAAAAGCGACAAATCACGCGTGACATTGTAACGTAGCAAATAGAGCTGCTAAAGTGCCGTCATTGGTCTACAATACGAGTGCCACAATTGAATAACGATTTTAATGCGCACACGGCGGGCAGGGGTCCGAAACAATAGTGTTGGGATTATTTGGAAAGTTTTGTCGATGGATTTGTTAATGTTGCCAGTGATATGATGATAAGTAAAAAACGCAGCTTCTGCTTTACTATAAGTAATTAATATCGTTTCGTCATTAAGCTTTTATTGTTTTACTTTCACAATTACTTCACTTATAAATGCGCAAGTGTTTGTTTGTTTCATTTTCACGCCATGACCCCAATAGAAAAAGCAAAAGCTATTTGGGTCATAATAAGACTTCGGATGACTGAAATTTTGCGCGTGTTATTTAGGTACATCAGTTTCGCATTCCATTTCTTTAATATACTCGTAAATATAGTCACATTTCGTTCACATGAGCTGATCGAAATCGTGACATATTTTATCGATATCGACATACAACTCAACAATGTACTTACCATCACTAATCTGTAATGCACTTATAGTCCACAGCTCAACATTGGAGTGTATACGGGACTCGTTTGATCTGTTGTCTCTCGGACCGAGATCCGAGAGACATAGCTATGCCGACACGTTTACTGCAAGGTATTAGTAGGAATTAATGCTACTATCTGGTATTTGACTGAAGCATTTAAGGAGCTCATGGCTAAATAAATACAGCCGCACAGGCCGATCTTCCGGGTTAAGCCGCGCTTGCCGAGCTTGGTCTGTGGATGGATCACCATCTATCATAGCGAGTTTCCTCCGTGCCTCGGAAACCACGTAAAGCCGTTGGTCCCGGCTGTCATTTGTAGACCTTTGACAGTCGTTACTGTTAGTCAGAAGCTCTAACGTCTGACAACCAGTCTTAACATGGGGTATCGTATTACCCAGTTACTGGGTTGTGGAGGTCCGACAGACAGTCGCTCCATGTAAAATACTGATATCCAGCTGCATCTGGTTTGACTGGAAGCCGACCCCAATATAGTTGGGAAAAGCCTAGCAGATGATGATGAAGGTATTTAACTGAAAAAACTATTTATTAGCCCGTCACTGAGATTATCAAAAAATATTTGACACGTATTTTTTCTTTTGTCATGTACACCAAAATTGCCGAAGATACGACACTTAAAATTTACAAAACATTTTCGACAAGTTCAGTCTTTACTTCCTTGTGACGTCCCTGCCCTCATTTCTGGAGTTTTGATGCGACGTGACCATTTTTTTTAAACTGTAACTGAGTGACTAATTCGATTTATTGATAAAGATTTTTTTTACCGATTGCCTAATTGGTAAGGCATCTTTTTTTTTTACGTGGTAATATCATCAAATGAGTCCTCCCCCCACCCAGGGCAGAGCGGGAGGGACTGTCAGACTCGTACTGACTAAAATCCACGGTGTCCTTCGGTAAGGCATCTGGAGTACTTATCCAGAAGACGCGGGTTCTAGTCCCACTCGTAGCTGAATTTTTCTTTTCTCAAAAATCTTTACGAAAACGCGACACAGGCTTTATCTATATATATAAAAGAACAGGGTTTTTTATTAAGACTCGACTACAGCCGAAACCGCTGAACGCAGATACTTGAATTTTGGACAGCAGTTGCAGTCTACTATGTAGGGGGGCAATAAGACGGGATTTTACGAAAGTCCTCCTCTAAGGGGGTGAAAACTGTTGTATGAAAATTCTTATTCCTTGGGTTTATAAACTTGAAACTTGGTACGAATATGAGTATAAGTAAATAAAAATGATTGGCACTATTACTTTTTTTAAACTACCCTCCATTGGTAATCTAGACGATGTTAAAGTTTGTATGGGAAAATCATAACGCGCGAACCGATGTATTTGAAAATCAGTATTCAAATACTAGATCAAAAATAATTAAACACGTGTCTTTGGATTTTTCGAAAATCACCCCCCAAGTTGATGAAAAGGGGTATTCAAGTTTTAAGGTAAGGATATTAAACGCTAAACGTAGAAAGCTGACTTTTGGGTGGTAGTTGACGTTAATTATGTAAGTAAGCACTAAGAAGAGATTTTGCGAAAATCCTCCAATAAGGGGGTGAAAGGGCTGAAAACCTTTGTATGTAAAATCTTATCCCTTAGGTTTATAAACTTGAAACTTGGTACGAATATGAGTATAAGTAAATAAAAAAGATGGGCATTCTAAGTTTTTTTTAAACTACCCTCCATTGGTAATCTAGACGATGTTAAAGTTTGTATGGGAAAATCGTAACGCGCTAACCGTTGACTTTGAAACTACCCTACACCCCCTAAGTTGGTGAAAAAGGGTGATTCATTTTAAGAGAAGGCTGCTTGCTTCGATAAACCCAAAACTTGGCATAAATAGTTTCCCAATCGAATGAAGGATGCGTATAAATATTTAAAAAATCAACCTAGCGGGCGAACATCGGAAAATCAGTTTGTCTACACTAATATTTCGAGTTCGAAGTTAGAAACACGCGCTGACGAAGTCGCGGGCGGAGTGCTAGTCTATATATATAAAAGGAGAACTGACTGACTGACATATCAACGTACAGCCGAAACTACTGGGGCTAGGAATGTGAAATTTTGCACACGGCTTCCTATTATAATGTAGAGGAGCACTAAGAAGGGGTTTTTGGAAATTTAACCTTTAAGGGGGTGAAAAGGGGGAATTAGGAAAGTACGTAACACACGCGGACGAAGTCGCGGGCAAAGTGCTAGTTGCGTATAAATATATAAAACTTCGATTTATTGATGTTGTCAAGATGCCTGTTGTCCGACAGAGCAGAACATCAAACTCTCACCAATCACTTAAGTCCAGCCGTCTAATGCAGTCATCATCATCAGCTTATGTTTCCTTTGCTGGGACACAGGCCTCCTCTCATATACAGGGAGTGGGCCATAATCCACCACGCGAGCCCAGTTTGGGTCGGTAGATGACACATGTCTTCGAATTTTTGTTTCTAGTACATGTCGATTTCCTTGCGATGTTTTCCTTCATCATTTTGAGAGCAATGGTGATGTAATAATTACACAGAGTAATGCGCCTAGCTGGGTTACTTCGAATCCACGAATATACATATTCGTAAGTCGGGGCCGATACCACTAGGTCACCACTGCATACAGTCGCCGTGACCGCGAAATCGCCTAGATGACATCGTCATTGTCGTCTATTGTTGCAGGCAGAGGTATATCAATACTACCATGGACGCATTCAATGTTACATATTAGGTTATTTTGTAACCTGATCGCTTGGGTCACCCCACATATACACGGACTACTGGAGTAGTTAGCCAGGGATCACCATACACGAACTGCTCGAGCAGTCAGTGTTTGCTTGGCGACTACGTTAAGCAGTCTGAACGTGGTCGTTTCCGTGTATGTAGAAGACCGTAGATTGCTATACAGTTGCACTTTATAGCAGTCGTATCTGACTGCTTCCAGTCCGTGTATGGCCGGCCTAAAAGTTTACTAACAAGACAATACAATTAAAAAGAAAAATGGTTGTCTTCCGACACTTGTACCATTAATCTTCTTAGATTTGTCATTATCGTTTACACGCTGCCGTTTCATGTGATTCTAACTAATGTTCAGAAAATCACGTCCATTGCTGCTTTTAAGAGCAAGAATTGAAGTAACCTGCCAAGTAAAGGGGTGATGGACAGCGTTTAAAAACGTGTGAAAAGTAGAGTGATGAATATCATAAAGAAAAACGACCGCATTACTTTTTCCGAACATTTTCTTGAACAGAAAAGTTTCTTAGTGATTTAAATTAAATGTAGAACTAAGATCTTTGGCGCCGCGAGTTCTGAAAGAGAAAAAATGTTCCGTCATAAAGTGTCTTGAATTAGCTATCACCCAGTTTGGTTCCGCTGAGGATTGGTAGGGTGACCAAAATTCGCGATCAGATTTGGATACGAAAGTATCAGATACGAAAGTATCCTTTCATACCCCAAAATGATGAAAAATGACAATTTTAAAACTGTACAGTAAAGTAGGTATGTATGTCTTGAATTTAGAACTCTATTATTTTTTAATTTAAGCGAGAGTCTCCTGAGATTTACCTACTCGTAAACCAGGAATTCCAACGAATACGCTAAGCGTGGCAACACTACTTCGTAGTTTTATGCGTCGATAGTGGTCTCGGTCGGATATAACGCCCCATTAGTTTTTATGCCCAGTGTTGCAAGCTGACAAATAATATTTTTCCTCAAAGTCGTTAGTGTCAACCCGACGATTTTATACGCAGTTTCTATTTAAGATAAACCTGTGATATGTTCAATGTAAAACTTGTTGTATAAGATGGCTTGGCTTGTCATAAAATATTGGTTGCATTTTGACGTTGCAAAAATATGAATGTTGCCAGAAGCGAAATTTACAGTTAAATTGTGGTGTTTGACGTCCAATTAAAACGATTATAGTTTATTGGAAGTTAAAAAAAAAATAGTTTAAAAATATATTGCCATAAATCCTGTAATTTCAGTTTATTAGTAGGTTGGCCCTTCGCAGGACCGATCGACGCCACGTTTTCGACCGCTCCGAAGCTATGAAGAATCTAATGGACAGAGACGTCTTTCCACTGTCATGATGATGGCCTTTCCATTGTGCAGTTGTCGATAGTGTTTTGTTTTTGCTAAACGTTACTTGAATGGTCGCGGGACTTACGAATTACCGTGACCCCGGTACGTAAAGGGCTAGTGAAGGACACCGTGGATTTTAGTTTAGACTGGCAGACCCTCCCGCCCTGCCCTGGGTGGGAGGACTCATTTGATGATTTTACCACGCCAACAAAAAAACAAAACTTGAATAAAGTCCAGTGCAAACAGTAGCCAATGAATTTATGCATAATATCGTATTGGAAACCGTGTGGCTTGATAAATCTCACATCTTAATTTCAGTTCTCTCACGGCCACGGGAGCAAATTATTTTTTTAAATAAAACATTTCATTAAACAATGGTTATACCTAAATCAGGATGCTCAAAAGGAAATTAAAAAAAAATTCAACGTCAGACTTTTTGTTTAAAAATGTTGAACGTTCCAAATTCGAATTTGCATATCCGGCGAAATATTTGTAGAGAAAAAAAACATTCTCATTGATTTATTTTAATTTTTGCAGCCAGTATTTTTTTCTTATCGGGATAAAGATCTTTTGAGCCGGTAGTAAAGGCGTATCGTTTGAATACTAAAATCTATAACAATGGCGAGTAGTATTTTTACATTTTTGGACAGGGGAACGATTTTTACAACCGGACATTTTAATAAAATCTCATTTATGTCTCATTGTTGTCTGTTTGTGATTTATGATTGGTGTCATTGTCATCTGATGACAGGGTGATTGAAAAAGTCAATGATTGAATGAATGAAATCGGTCAATACGTAAAGGACAATGTATTTTGTCGTACATTGCTTTTTATGTGCGGAAGACATTTTGTACCCGTGAAATTTTAATTTAATGGATATTGTGTTAGAAGAAGTAATAATAACCGTCAAATGTCCTATAAAAATTCAATTCTAGATAAACATAATCTTATCAGTCTCGGTAATTCCCAGTAATCAATGTACTTTTTTTTTTTTTTTTTTTTATCGTGGTAAAATCATCAAATGAGTCCTCCCACCCAGGGCAGGGCGGGAGGGACTGTCAGACTTGTACTGACTAAAATCCACGGTGTCCTTCACTAGCCCTTTACGTACCGGGGTCACGGTAATCCCTTGGTCCCGCGACCCCGGCAGGCTTTGGCCCTCTACAGGCCCCGTCACTATGCTGACACTCCTTGAGGCGCGCGTGGAACACAACGCGCCGTCGACCCGGGCATGGTCCATGGTCGGACAGCGAGTCGCCCATTACTCGCTGCCCGCATGCCCGCGCCTACGGTGGCCGGAGATCGTCTTGCGACGTCCGACGCCGTGGGCGTCTACCACTGCGGCTGGGGTGGAGGGAGGACGCTGTCCTCTCCCTCAGGCGGCCCGCCTCCTCCTTCACGAGCATGACTGCTTCGCAGAAGGAGGCGACCGCTTCCTACTCCGTCTCGCCCCGCAGCATGGCCTCGACCAATGCCGGGCGCGAGAGGTCTCCGCCTATCGCCGTCGTGAGGACACGGCGGTGCTCTGCCCAAGCGGGGCAGTCCTGCACCGTATGCTCCACCGTGTCCTCCGGACGATCCTCGCAGTGGTGACACCCAGGCGTTTCTTCCCTCCCTATCAGACACAGGAACCTCCCGAAACTTCCGTGTCCGGTGAGGACCTGCGTCATGCGGTAGGTCAGGACGCCATGACGCCTATCCAGCCACTCCTCAAAGAGGGGTCTTACCGCCGCGATTGCGGCGTGCCCGGACCTCGGTTGCGACAGTCGCTCCCTCCATACTGCCCTGAGATCGCGCCGGAGTTCTTCCCGCCGCGCCTCGACTTGTCGAGGCAGCGGGGATTCGCCCCGACGCTGCGCCTCCACGCGCCATTCATAGACGCGCTGGAGGGCAGTCGCCTCCAGATCCCAGGGCAGCAATCCCGCTAGGAGGTTGGCTGATTCGCCGGCGATCGTGCGGTATCCCCGGATCATCCAGATAGCCATGACCCTCTGGCATGCGACCAGCTTGAGTGGTCGCGTCCGGATGCTTAGGGCCCACACAGGGGCCCCGTAGAGGGCCATGGACCGCACGACACCGGCGTACAGCCTCCGGCAGGAGGCATTTGGCCCGCCGAGATTGGGCAGGAGCCGCTTGAGAGCGGCTGCTGCCCGGTTCAGCCTTGGGGCCAAATGCAGGAAATGCTCCCTGAAGTTCCACCGGCTTTCGAGGACGAGTCCCAGGTACTTCATCGTCCTCCCGACGCCGATGCGAACCCCCTCCACCGTAATGTGGGACTCTGAACGTGGCGCGTTCGTCTGAACGCGCCACGTTCAGAGTCTTGTGTGTGTGTCTTGTTGTAGTGGCCTCTGTTTTGTGCAGCGCCACGTCGAGTCCCAACTGCCGGATCCTATTAGCGACTGTCGCTACCACCTGCGTCGCCACGTCGGCCGCCGCCTGGTGCGACTCTCCCTTCGCCAGGACGAGCGTGTCGTCGGCGTAACAAATCACGCCGACGCCGTCAGGGAGGTCGCCGCGCAGCACCCAGTCGTAACCGATGTTCCACAGGAGCGGCCCCAAGACCGATCCCTGTGGAACACCGCACGACATCTCTCGCCGGTTCCACTCTCCCCGGTGACCGGGGTAGATGACGGCTCTGTCCGTCAGGTAGTCCTCGACTATACGACGGAGGTAGGTCGGCACCCGGTGATACCGGAGTGCCTCCCTGATGCAACTCCAGGGCAGGGTGTTAAAGGCATTGGAGATGTCTAAAGACACCCCCAAGACGACCCTGCCCCGGGAAACCGCATCCCCCGTCGTGAGGGCTCTCACGCGCGTGATGGCATCCACAATCAATGTACCTACATCCTTTTTTTGTTTTTCAATTTTTCGAACAAAAATAGATTCATGACGTGAAACTTCACGCTGAGTGTCGTGGGTACCATTCCCGCAAGGAAATTATTTATTGATCAAACTGGTCACATCATTTCTGTTGCTGAAATTCTTAGTAAGGTACAAACGCAGACGGCGAAAAGAGACTTTATTTTGACTATCTAAAGATACTTTTAGCATCCATACGAACAACGTCGCGGCGGACAACTAGTCTATTCAAATAACAGACAAGTTCGCGTGATCTTCGTGATAGTGGACAAGGCAGAACATTGTTTATATCTTCGTCTATTAAGTTTCAAACGACTGCTCGATCGAACTGTATTGAATTTCCAATGGATTACACTTCAGGGCATCGAGTTCTAAACTAGCACTCTTTTGTTTTTGATTCCTTTTGTTATTTTTGAACTTAGTAAAGCCTTTGTCAAACAGACAGGCGTGGCGAATGCGAAGCGAGGCGTTTATATTTGTAATGTATGGAATTGTTTGAATCCAATCACATAGAAAAGCGAAAGCGATCCGATAGGGTGATCGAACTATCGGACTGACGTCTCGTATCGCTTAGGACTCGCCTGTCTGTTTGACAAAGGCTTTAATGTCTACTCCGTCTGAATGTTTTGCAACTAAATATAATTTACTAGCTGTTGCCAGTGGCTTCGCCTACGCGTTGGTGGACTAGCAGATGATGATGAGTTAGATACCTAATAAGATAGACGCTAAACTACTTTTTTTTAACGTGCTAAAATCATCAAATGAGTCCTCCCACCCAGGGCAGGGCGGGAGGGACTGTCAGACTTGTACTGACTAAAATCCACGGTGTCCTTCACTAGCCCTTTACGTACTGGGGTCACGGTAATCCCTTGGTCCCGCGACCCCAGCAGGCTTTGGCCCTCTACAGGCCCCGTCACTATGCTGACACTCTTTGAGGCGCGCGTGGAACACAACGCGCCGTCGACCCGGGCATGGTCCGTGGTCGGACAGCGAGTCGCCCATTACTGGCTGCCCGCATGCCCACGCTAAACTACTAGACAGGTTATGTTAATTAAGACTAAGATACACACCCATCCATACAAGCTGAAATAGGTAAGTATAATGATTGAACTTAGCAATCAATTGGCATCTAATCGTCTTAATAGAATGCAATTGTCTCGGCCTTGCTTCCAAGAATTGAAGAGCTCTTGTCTCAGTTAGTACAGATCGGTTTGCATTTTAACATTTTTTTAAAGTCGTGGAACTGCGCCGTGGACCTGCTAAGTAAAGAGCAATCGTAGGAACAGAGTGGATTTTTAGTCAGTAACTACATATATTTCTACTCTTCCGCTATTGTTTATCAAGACAGTTAATTTCATTCTCTTGGACACGTCGAGACACACACTAAAAAACTATAAAACAAAAAAATAACAATTATACAAAAAAGTGATGATAGAAGAATTAATCTGGCGGATTTCCTGTGATATCGTTGCCTTTATCTTGTAAAAACATTAAAAACAGTGCTTGTAATATTTTTTTAATCATATTTCATGACAGGAAATTGCACCAATCAATAAATTGAATGCCGATATCTATAGTACGTAATTGCTGATGCATTTCTTTTTCACTAGCGTTTTTATGCGACAGTGCTTGCGTTTTTATCACAATCATTGTCTTACGGGAAAAGATCGTTAAACCAAAAAGTATAAGGTAGTTCCGTTTTTTGGCATTTATATGTGAGTTTTTTGATTAGTAGTTAAACTAATAAATCAAATAATAAGTTAAAGGACTTTTGAAACATTTGTAAAAAACAATATGAGATTTTAACTATGCGTAGCTACTGATACCAAACTACTGGCCCTAAGTCTCGTATAGGATTCTGAATAAGAAATAAAGAGTGTATATGTATATAATTGCCAAACGACATTTCACAGAAACTTTCAAGTTCATTTCATTAATTATTATTATCCTTTATTCATTTTTTCACTTATTTGCTACATTTTTATTTTTTTTTACAAAAAAAAATGTAAAAAACAGCGAGAGCCTCCTCCTCCTCCATACTTATTTTACTTAATTATTGACCCGATTTAATTGAAACTACGGGATTTAGCTGGACGGACCGGAAAGAGTATATAAATCTGTAAACTAGTATTAACCCAACCCCTTTTTATCGCGGTAAAATCATCAAATGTCGATGTCATATTCGTACTGACTAAAATACGCGGTGATCTATATATATCTTCAATAACCTTTTACATTCCAGGGTCACCTGGTAAAACAGTCAAAGGGTGATTTGAATAATCAGAAGTTAAACTATTTGTTTAAATTCAATTTTTTTAACAAATGGTTAAGAAATGTATCGCTTTAAACTAACAGTTAAAATTATTTACGAAGCAGAAACTCCCAAAAATACAGACACACACGTCCACATCGTTAAAACTGTATTTCTGCATCAGAAAAAATTCAGCGGCCTCAGATGCATCACTGACCGTCTTACCCAAATATAAAGACAACTTACAACAAGCCATTAATATTAAACGTCTTGTTTTTGTTTTAATCGGCTTGTTAAAAGAATTTATTGGAGTATTGAATGAATGGAACGTTAAATTTAATTACGTGTACGGTTTGTTTAAAAATATTTCGGTGAAATGTAATTATTGAGTCTTGCAATCAACATTTTAGTTTTTTGTGTTATTTTCCATAACTTTTTTAGCTTTCAGATAGCATAAAAATGTGTAATTTAAAAATGAATATTTTGTCCACTCTCAATTTTTTTTAATATTCTCCCACTCTTAGAATCTATCCACTTATTTTTATCGCGGTTAAATCATCAAATGAGTCCTCCCACCTAGGGCAGAGCGAGAGGGACTGTCAGACTCGTACTGACTAAAATCCACGGTGTTCTTCAATAGCCCTTTACGTTCCGGGGTCACGGTAATTCGTACAGTCCCGCGACCATCTTTCCACTCTAACTCACATGCACAAACAGTTAGACCCGGTACAACTATCCAGTAGGCAATACAAATATTAGTTCTGAATCGAATCCGCGATACGTAGCAGTAGGAGCTGATCGCTCAGCCACTGCACCAACCATGTGGACAAAAAAAAATTATAAACGATGCTTAAAGTTAAGTAACTTAACGTCAGCTTCAGTTTTGGCGTTGAAGTTTATCTAGATAAAAATGCGAGTTAACCATAGAGTAGGCAACAGCTAACTCCAGTCTAAAACATTCAGATTTAAATCACTTTTGACGTTTCTTGACCTCTTTTAATGGTCTCTTTATTGCATGTTGTAGTAGTAGATTTACAAAGCAAACTCTGTTTGACAAGTATACTCATCTCGCTTCAAGAATGTCAGATATAGTGTCGTAACCCATAAAATATTTAGGCCTGAGATAAAATGTCATATTTAGTACCACTGTCCCCCGACAATGTGCACTAAAATGTTAAAAGCTCGTCAAAAACTTTGTCACACCAGGTTTTGATCTAACCCGGGTAAATGTAACATTAGTGTGTTTTCTTAGGGTTGACCACTGCTTGGTCGCGGGACTCACGAATTACCGTGACCCCGGTACGTAAAGGGCTATTGAAGGACAACGTGGATTTTAGTCAGTACAAGTCTGACAGTCCCTCCCGCCCTGCCCTGGGTGGGAGGACTCATTTGATGATTTTACCACGATAAAAAAAAAAAAAAAAAAAAGCAGTTATAAACCCTTTTTTTTTCTTTTTTTAATCGTGGTAAAATCATCAGTCCTCCTACCCAGGGCAGGGCGGGAGGGACTGTCAGACTTGTACTGACTAAAATCCACGGTGTCCTTCACTAGCCCTTTACGTACTGGGGTCACGGTAATCCCTTGGTCCCGCGACCCCAGCAGGCTTTGGCCCTCTACAGGCCCCGTCACTATGCTGACACTCTTTGAGGCGCGCGTGGAACACAACGCGCCGTCGACCCGGGCATGGTCCATGGTCGGACAGCGAGTCGCCCATTACTCGCTGCCCGCATGCCCGCGCCTACGGTGGCCGGAGATCGTCCTGCGACGTCCGACGCCGTGGGCGTCTACCACTGCGGCTGGGGTGGAGGGAGGACGCTGTCCTCTCCCTCAGGCGGCCCGCCTCCTCCTTCACGAGCATGACTGCTTCGCAGAAGGAGGCGACCGCTTCCCACTCCGTCTCGCCCCGCAGCATGGCCTCGACCAATGCCGGGCGCGAGAGGTCTCCGCCTATCGCCGTCGTGAGGACACGGCGGTGCTCTGCCCAAGCAGGGCAGTCCTGCACCGTATGCTCCACCGTGTCCTCCGGACGATCCTCGCAGTGGTGACACCCAGGTGTTTCTTCCCTCCCTATCAGACACAGGAACCTCCCGAAACTTCCGTGTCCGGTGAGGACCTGCGTCATGCGGTAGGTAAGGACGCCGTGACGCCTATCCAGCCACTCCTCAAAGAGGGGTCTTACCGCCGCGATTGCGGCGTGCCCAGACCTCGGTTGCGACAGTCGCTCCCTCCATACTGCCCTGAGATCACGCCGGAGCTCTTCCCGCCGCGCCTCGACTTGTCGAGGCAGCGGGGATTCGCCCCGACGCTGCGCCTCCACGCGCCATTCATAGACGCGCTGGAGGGCAGTCGCCTCCAGATCCCAGGGCAGCAATCCTGCTAGGAGGTTGGCTGATTCGCCGGCGATCGTGCGGTATCCCCGGATCATCCGGATAGCCATGACCCTCTGGCATGCGACCAGCTTGACTGGTCGCGTCCGGATGCTTAGGGCCCACACGGGGGCCCCGTAGAGGGCCATGGACCGCACGACACCGGCGTACAGCCTCCGGCAGGAGGCATTTGGCCCGCCGAGATTGGGCAGGAGCCGCTTGAGAGCGGCTGCTGCCCGGTTCAGCCTTGGGGCCAAATGCAGGAAATGCTCCCTGAAGTTCCACCGGCTGTCGAGGACGAGTCCCAGGTACTTCATCGTCCTCCCGACGCCGATGCGAACCCCCTCCACCGTAATGTGGGACTCTGAACGTGGCGCGTTCAGACGGCCATGAAAACACATGGCCTCTGTTTTGTGCAGCGCCACGTCGAGTCCCAACTGCCGGATCCTACTAGCGACTGTCGCTACCGCCTGCGTCGCCACGTCGGCCGCCGCCTGGTGCGACTCTCCCTTCGCCAGGACGAGCGTGTCGTCGGCGTAACAAATTACGCCGACGCCGTCAGGGAGGTTGCCGCGCAGCACCCAGTCGTAACCGATGTTCCACAGGAGCGGCCCCAAGACCGATCCCTGTGGAACACCGCACGACATCTCACGCCGGTTCCACTCTCCCCGGTGACCGGGAGTTTATAACTGCTTAGTTAGTATTTGAAGAACGAGATTAAAGTAAGCGGATTAAGTAGAACTTTTTAACTATAAGACTTTAAAGTACCATATTTCATACTAATACAACAATTATACTTAATTCTAAAACATATTTAAACTGTTTGTTACAACATAAATATAAAAATGTAGCCCAACGGGAACGGGGTCCAAGCTTAGATTCCGGGGAAGCAAGACTTAAATTCCCGGTGAATCTTCAATGGCCATTTACGTTCCTGGGTCACAGTAATTCGTAAGTCCCGCGACCAAATGCACTATGATAGTAGCATAATTTATTCTTGACAACTTCTGGAAATACTTGACTTAGAGACTTTTTTTAAGAGTTTCAGAAACCAACAACTACTAGATATTACTGAAATCAGGGTTCCTTTAGCCCTTTACGTTCCGGGGTCACGCTAATTCGTTAGTCCCGCGACTCCGGCAGGCAAACTTCTCGACGTGTATTTCCTGAAGTTGTCGTGAGTAAATTATTCTACTATCATATTGCATTTAGGTAGAAACCAAACGGTTTTTAAGTTATACAAATTGCAGTCTCGGGATAAAAGCGTGGAAGCATTTTTAATCCTTTTATATTTGGTTTCTTTTTCTTTCATTACTTACTACGTTCTTACTCCGGACGCAGTCTTGTACCATTGCAAGTTAAAGGAGATCATAAAAATATTTGTTCCGTGCGGGGATCGAACCCGCGACACGCTACGCAGCAGTCGATTGCTCAGCCACTGCACCAACCGTGTCGTCAAATGTTTTTTGGAAAGTTGATTTGTGAAAGATTTTTCCATGTTTTCCTTCAAAATTTTTCTTAAATAATGTGCATAAAGAGGACTTGTCTCCTTTCAAAATTCAACATGGTGTTTTAAACCCGTATCCTGAGGTTTAATCTCATAACCGAACAAGCATAAGTCAGCAATATCCTATCCAAACTAATGTTATAAATGCGAAAGTAACTCTGTCTGTCTGTCTTTTCTTCACGCCTAAACGACTGAACCGATTTGTGTGAAATTTGGTACAGACATAGTTTGAAACTTGAGAAAGGACATAGGGTAGTTTTTATTACAAAAAAAAATCTGCCGGAAGTCACTATTCCACGCGAACGAAGTCGCGGGCAATACCTAGTAATCAATAAAATAACTCGCCAGCCCTGATTCTGACCCGAATCTACGTCCGTAAGTCTTCCTTCCTCATACTGAACTAAAATAAGCCTGGCCGATATTTGAGCTGTTTACCTCATTGTTGACGGTTTTATAAGACGACAATAATTAGTGCTGCTGCATACGAGGCTACTTCAGGGTCCAGTTTCTAGTAACTGCTAGTCTGTTCTAGGAATTTAAAACGCCGGTTATTTGAAAAAAAAAGTCATTTTAATTTTGAAGTTACTTTTTGATTATTTTTATTTTACGTAATTATTCTTCATCGCAATGAATGGACATGAGCTTTATGGAGCATTTCGTCTACATTATCCAAATCATTAATTAAAAGTTTTTATTGTAAGACTACTTTTTTGGGTGTTGGTTTGAAATCGGTTCTTTCTTTTTTCAAAAAGATTTTATTTTTTGTAATTTTTTTATTGAATATTTTTATTGGAACGGTCAAGATAACAGTTGTGATGGTGTAAAAATTTAATAAAGCAAAATTAAAAGTACAGTTTTTGCTCGGTGTGATATAAAATGTAGGTATTATGTTACATCACACAAACACTGAAATAAATAAAACAGATTATATTTAAACAAAAATAAATAAATAAAAATAAAACAGATTTTATATTACCTACCTATAACATGACACTGGTGACTGATTTAGGCAGAAAAGAATTTCACGTTTGTTTAATTTTGCAATTGTTTTATTTCTTCAATTTAATTTATTTGGACACAGTCCCTAACGAACTGTGAAACAATTTAACAGACTGTCTAATTAATGGTTATAGTTGTATTTATTATGTGAAAAGATCGATGGTAAATGGCTCTAACCCCGATTGTGAAAACTATCTCTAAAATACTTCTTTGATAGCTCAGTGACTGTAATAATGATGACTAGTAATTTTTTATATTTTTAAATGTCTATGTAAATTTATTTTTTGTAAAACTATTTAAAAATGTAAACGGATAGGAAAAAAAAATGAATAAAAGAATTCTAAAATGACTAGTAATATTAATATAACTAGTCATTTTAGAATTCTTTTATTAATTTTAGAGTATCTCTCTCATGACGAAATCGTTGAACCAATTTCGATGATTTTTGGTATAATACAAAGATACATGGGTCTCTTGGGCGAGTGGTTGAATTTTATCCACCTTACCACAAAAAGATGGTCGCGGGACTGTACGAATTACCGTGACCCTGGAACGTAAAGGGCTACTGAAAGACACCGTGGATTTTAGTCAGTACGAGTCTGACAGTCCCTCCCGCTCTACCCTGGGTGGGAGGACTCATAAGATGATTTTGCCACGTAAAAAAAAAAAAAAGGTAAACATCTGTTGAAACTTTTCTAAATTGTGTGATTGAAAAACGACCCTTATATCAAGGTGAAATGTCGTTTTGATGTTGACAGTTTTAGTTAGACAAGTCTTCAACAGATATTTATCTTTCTTTTGGTAAGACGGTACCTATATGTATAAGCGTTTAAATATTTAAAAAAGAAACTATCTAATTTATAGTCCGATTTGCTGCAAAACGACGCAACACTTTTAAACCTTTGTCAAACAGACAGGCGTGACGAATGCGAAGCGTGTCGTTTTTATTTGTAATGTATGGAACTGTTTGAATCCTGTCACATAGAAAAGCGAAAGCGATCCGATAGCGTGACAGAACTATCGGACTGACGTCTCGCGTCGGTTCGGTATCGCTTCGGAAACGCTTCGCTTTCACCTGTCAGTTTAACAAAGGCATTAGATAGAGATAATTAAACATGTTGATCTGTGCATGTCAATGTGAATTCACCTTAAATTAAGAGGCCAGTTCACACAGAGTTTTTATGCTTCCGTATTCGAAGGGTAAAAAAGGGACCCTATTACTAAGACTCCGCAGTCCGTCTGTCTGTCTGTGCGTCTGTCACCAGGTTGTATCTCAAGAACTGTGATAGTTAGAAATTTTCACAGATGACAGATGTATTTCTGTTGCCGCTATAATAACAAATATTTAAAAACTGAATAAAATAAATATTGAAGGGAGCTCCCATACAACAGACATATTCTTTGCCGTTTTTCTAGAAAAAATGGTACGGAACCGTACTTACGCTAGTCCGACTCTCACTTTTTTGTCTTATCTTTAAAACCAAAACTGCAATCGAAATATCTTCCTACCAATGCATTGATAACTATAAACCTATCAATACATCTGTCATTTATTATCTATCAATATACTATATTATAGTGCAATTGTTGTTCAAAACAATGCATCGACCGACATTCTTAATCAAGGTCATGCCATATACTGATAGTGATTGATAGTATGCGCACGAGTGGAATACTAACTGTTTCGAGTATTTGAGTTATGCAATTTGTGTGACTTGTGATATGAATAGTTTTTTTTTACTGGGATAACCCTATTTATTCCCAGACCACTCCAACTCGCAACTCGCAACAAAAGCGCCGAAACAATGAAGCTCGACGTGTCCCGGAGAATGATTTTTTACCTGCCTTGGATCCTGCAACCAAGTAAATGGGAAAAGAATAGTGGAGGAGTAGGAAAAATACGTAGTTTCGTCCTTCATTTATGTGAGTAGTTGACAGGTTAGTAGCAAAGAACAGTAGCGAGACCGATTCTAGGAGGGAGCAAGACGCATTCATCTGCATCATTTGATTTTCATGGGCACGACGCCCCTTCAGATGTGAGGTCGGGGGCTACAGTCCGCTTGCCCAATCTAGCTACACTGCCGCCATGGAATATTAGCCTCTTCAAAGAAAGCAGGACGAGCAGTGGTAGTCGATTGACGGACCCCGCCTTACGAGTTCTGTTGTGGGTCGAACCCCGGGCAGGGAGATTCATTTGTGTAGTTAGTTCATTACAACACGACTGACCATAAAACCAGACTCCGTGACCGCTACCTACATAGAAATTCGGATTTAAACAGTCAATCTTAGAATACTTTGCCCCACCTGGGAATCGTATCCAGGATTCAATGATCAGCAAATATTCTTGCGACTACTAATAAGACTAATACTATAGAGACAGTCGACAAAATAAACAAGCCAAGAAATTTAAATTGTGACGCGCGAACATTTTTATATATCCACAAGAAATCAGACATTTCCTTTACATCTATTCTAATTTTAAATTCTATATTTCCCTCCTCTGAGGAAGTGGGTAGGAGGAAACGATTAATTGTTAAAAAGCGATGGTTCGAGTTAGAGTCGCGTGCGCATCCTTAACCGTTACATGGTGACGTTTTTTTCAAAAGTGGCCACATTTAGAATTTGTGGCGTTGGTTCGGGTAGTTGTTTTTTTTTAGGAAGATGGTTAATGATGTCCTGCTCAGTTGGGTTAGTATAGAAAGGGCTAACTGGTTAGTTGTTTTTAATCTATTTTTATTCAAATAGCGATGTTGTGGTATTTTGTCCATCGGTAAGTAAGGATAAAATATTTTCTGATTTTTGCTTTTAGGATATGGGATCCTATTCCATTATATCAACATCTGACAGTATTCCATTTGTCAGGTGTAGTCAATTTGAGTTGTCAATTAATTGATTGATTTTTTTTTGATCTTTTTAACGAATTTCAAACCTTTTCAAATCAGTTCAACATTTTTTTACCGATCTTTTCTGGGTTATTTCTACTGGATTAAATTTACAGCATTTTATATATGTTATAGGTAAGTATGCCATTTAGCTAAAGTCTAATGTCAGCCCTTACATAATTATAAAAACCTACTTTAGACCAAAAAGAAATTATCTACATATCTGTGAATAACAACAAATTCATACTACCAACTCACATCTATCAAACCAAAACAAAATCTTCAAACAGAAGCCGTCTCCATACTCGAGCCCCACTAGCGACACAGTGGCCGATACGTTGTGACAGACAGACAGACGCGTAGGAAGTCATTAGTTACTCGCCGATATAAATAACAATTGATTATGTACCACCGATAACTGGTTGGTACTAATTGCTGAGATATGTACGGAGTTGCTGAGTGACCAATTAGTTTTAAGGGTTTGGAGTTTTATGGTGTCAGCCAATTTGGGATTGAAGAAATGAGGTTGGTATTTGAAATCAAAATAGTAAATCTTAAAACAGATAAGAGTCTATTGGGCATTATTTTTTTGGTATTCGCCAAAAACACGTTTTGAAATACTGAAGACGGTTTCACCATCACCTTCTTCATGGTCCTGTTCTCCTAGTACTTTCTGTTCTGATTCCACCTCGTGTCCTCATTTTCTGTGATTTTACAAGATTGTTTATATTCGGATGAAATAACCACATCAATATTAGCTACGCGACGACTCATCCGAACTTGAGGATGAGTTGACACCTAAGTCATTTTGAGTGGGTCCAGCTGACCAAAGACTCATAACATAACTTATAAGACAATCGAAGTGACAGAAAAAAAAAACACAATATAAAACTAAATAATTAACATATTAGTTTAAAAAAAACTTTTTCAAAAAAAATGTAACCGCCTTCAAAAAGAACCACAAAAAAGGGTAAAATAATCTACAAAATAACTTTTATTTCGGAAGTCGATGGCTTTTTTTTATTTCATTGTTTTTTTTTTGCCACCGACTTCCGAAATAAAAGTTATTTTGTAGATTATTTTACCCTTTTTTGTGGTTCTTTTTGAAGGCGGTTACATTTTTTTTGAAAAAGTTTTTTATTTTACTCTTTTTAGTTTAAATCTTCAACCCAAATTCTTGCCAAATACATATAATATAATCCGTAGCACTGGTCATAACATCCCTCATGTACAAAATAAGCTAATAAAATTCCCTATCTCAAA